>CM038672.1:319811424-321241623 GCA_021605145.1 Aegilops bicornis
CGCCGTTAACCCCCTAACGGCTCTCACCCCACCGCACTGTCGTCCGTTATCTTTGTCGTCTGCTTGCATCGGATGGCGGACGGCACAATCCTTTGCCGTCCGTTTCTAAGAAGCGGACGGCAATGAAGGCCTTTGCTAGCACGTGTTCGGACGGACTGTTTGCCGTCCGCTGGCAGGCGGCAAAGAAGTTTGCCGTCCGTGATCTATGCCTTTGCCGTCTGCCATGACAGACGGCAAAGAAGCTGATTCCAGTAGTGTGGATAGCACCAATAGTATAGCAATCATCATCATCACAGTGAGTAATAGGAGCAACATCATTTGGGAGGGATACCTTTTTACCTTTGCTTCTCCATCTTTTCTTTTTCTTCTTCACATTATGTGTGGGTTTAATCCTCTTTTTGGAGCTCCTTATTAATGAGATTGGTTGAATAGAAGGCTCCTCCTCGTTACCTGATTCATCGTAAGAAATAATAGGAGGATATTGGGAAGTCTCTTCCCTTTCATTAGTATTCTCTTCATCTTCTATTTGTTTTCTTGTCTTTATTTAATTAGCAATATAAGGATTTCAATGCAATTCACCGCACAATACATAAACATTTCTTCTAGAGAAAAATCAAGAACTCTCTCAAGGGCAAATTCTGGAATATTCTTAGTTATACGTTTCATTTCTTCATAACCCAAAAGCAAACTAAGTCCATTATGATGTGCAAGGGAAATCAAGTCATCACAATTTTTGGACATGATTCGATCATTAAACAATTTGCATTTGATATTTAAATGACCACGTTCATTGCAAAGTTCACAAGGATGGCTAAGAAAATTTAAATTTCAGCACAAACATCTAGCCTTTCTTGCAATCATTTAGTTTGTAAATACTTATGCCTCTTGCAAAATCTATCTTCCCTATTTGGTGTGTACTTGCAGACTCTGTGTACTCCACAAAAGTTGACATGCTTATAAGAGACATTTTCATCATGACTAGTGCAATCATCATTAGTACTATGGATATTCAAAGAGTTCATACTAACAACATTGCAATCATGCTCATCACTCAAATGTTTAGTGCCAAACATTTTAATGAATTCTTCTTCTAACATTTTGGCACAATTATCGGAATCCTTATTTTCATGAAAGATATTAAAAAGATGAAGCATATGAGGCACCCTCAATTCCATTTTTTTGTAGTTTTCTTTTATAGACTAAACTAGTGATAAAACAAGAAACTAAAAGATTCGATTGCAAAATCTAAAGATATACCTTCAAGCACTCACCTCCTCGGCAATGGCGCTAGAAATTGCTTGATGTCTACTACACAACCTTTTTCTTGTAGACGTTGTTGGGCCTCCAAGTGCAGAGGTTTGTAGGACAGTAGCAAATTTCCCTCAAGTGGATGATCTAATGTTTATCAATCCGTGGGAGGCGTAGGATGAAGATGGTCTCTCTCAAACAACCCCGCAAACAAATATCAAAGAGTCTCTTGTGTCCCCAACACACCCAATACAATGGTAAATTGTATAGGTGCACTAGTTCGGCGAAGAGATGGTCATACAATTGCAATATGGATGGTAGATATAGGTTTTTGTAATCTGAAATTATAAAAACAGCAAGGTAACAAGCGATAAAAGTGAGCGTAAACGGTATTGAAATGCTAGGAAACAAGGCCTAGGGTTCATACTTTCACTAGCAACAACAACACATCATGACAACAATGCATACTCGTTCGTGGGCTAGCTATTGTGGTGCGGCGGCCTAGCATGAATGCATGAGGAAGTCCTTTTAGGACTATGGGATTTATGTACATATAATATGTTTAATATGTGGATAAATAATATATAAGGCCTATTTCTCAGAGTATATGCAGGTACATGAGTACATGTGTATGGGTTATACTAAACCATACCCATAACCACTATACTCGATGGGTATGAAATTTTCCTATTTATGTACCCATGGGTATTTTTTTAACCCATACCCTTGCCCTAATAGGGTTTTTACCCGCAGGGTACACGGGTAATGGGTACCCATTGCCATCCCTACTCGAGGAAGCTATGTCATTACTTCCAAGCCCACGAGATCACTGTCGTCACCCGCCTCCCGTTGCAACGGATACTGCATAATCCAGATGCAACTGGAAGGATTGTGGAATGGGCCTTGGAGTTATCAAGTTTTGGTTTGAAGTTTGAAAGTACCTCGACAATCCAGAGCAGAGTCTTGGCGGAGTTCATTGCAGAATGGACCTCAACGCCTGACGAAGAAATCCAGGAGACCACTCTCCCCGGCAAGGAAGCAGACCGGGTTGGATCATGTACTTTGATGGGGCTTTCTCGGCTGCAAAGGCGCCGGTGCGGTGTCTTTGCTCGTCGCACCCACCGGAGAGCACCTCAAGTACGTGTTCTAGATGCACTTCCCTAGGGAGATGTCCACCAACAACACTGCTGAGTACGAGGGATTGCTCACCCGTCTCAGGATCGCGGCAGACCTTGTGGTTAAGAAGCTCATCGTCAGGGGTGACTCGCAGCTTGTTGTTAGGCAGGTCAACAAGGATTACCAGAGCCCATTGATGGAGGCCTACGTAGATGAGGTGAGAAAGCTGGAGGAGCACTTTGACGGCATCCAAGCGGAGCACGTCCCCTGAGCGGAGAACGACATCGCCGATTACCTGTCAAAGCGTGCTGCATTCAAGCTACCTATGGAGCCGGGTAACTTTTTGCTCCGTTTAACTCAGCCATCCGTCGAACCATCAACAAAGCAGAACAAGCGGAGGAAATTAGGTCCCGGCAAGTACCTTCCCGCCGAGCCCGTGGGATGGCCGGCAAGGATGTCGCCGTGCACACTCAGCCTGCCCAAGAGCAACTGGCTCCGGCAGGGCGTCAAGCCCTGGCCGTAGAGACAGCCGCTCCCATGGCGGAAGAGATGCCTTTGGTCCTTGACGTCGAGCCCCAGGCTCCGGCATGGGTGCAGCATACCGTCCAATTCCTCCAAACAGGGGAGCTTCCTGAGGAGCAGGAAGAAGCGGAGAAAGTAGCCCGTCAGTCCGCCCTGTACTAGTTCGTCGATGACGTCATGTACAGGAGAAGGCCGAACATTGTGACATTGAAGCGCATCCCCCGAGAGGAAGGACTGGAGCCGTTGCCGGAGATACATGGAGGCATATGTGGCTCCCACATAGGGTCGAGGGCCCTTGCCGGCAAGGCATTCCGGCAAGGTTTCTTCTGGCCCACCGCCCTCCAGGATGCGACAGCACTAGTAACCAAGTGTGAAGCATGTCAGTTCCATTCAAAGAAGCTTCATCAACTAGCTCAAGCCCTTCAAACAATCCTTCTCTCCTGGCCATTCTCGGTCTAGGGGCTCGATATACTGGTCCCTTTCCCCCGCGCTATCGAGGGCTTTGAGTACTTGTACGTTGCAATCGACAAGTTCACAAAGTGGCTGGAAGTGGAAGCAATGAGAAAGGTGACTGCTCAATCAGCCGTCAAGTTCTTCAAGGGACTAGTCTGCCGTTCTGGTGTGCCAAACAGAGTCATCACCGACAACGGCACGCAGTTCACAAGCCACACCTTCATGCATTACATTCAAGACCTCGGTAGCAAGGTCTGTTTTGCTTCCGTGGCACACCCACGGAGCAACGGCCAAGCGAAGAGGGCAAATGCTGAACTGTTGTGAGGCCTGAGAACGAAGACCTTTGACAAGAGGCACAAGAGTGGAAAGCGCTGGATTGATGAGTTGCCGGCGGTTCTTTGGTCGATTAGGACGACGCCAAATCGAGCCACCAGACAAACACCCTTTGCCCTAGTATATGGGGCGGAGGCAGTTCTCCCCACGGAACTCATATACAAGTCACCTCGATTTCTCTCTTGTGATGGGCTTGAGCAAGAGCAGTTGCGGCAAGATGACGCAATGCTCCTTGAGGAAGATCGTTTTCGGGCGGCTGTGAGAGCAGCACGCTACCATAGCCGCAAGATTCATGCCCGAAGCTTTGAGGAAGGCGACCGTGTTCTTCGGGGGCGTTCCGTCGGCCAAGAATTCCAACAAGTTGATGCCAAAGTGGGAAGGCCCTTATCGGGTAATACGAGTCACTGTGCCCGCGGCGGTCCTGGAGACCAAAGATGCTGTCGATGAGCAACTCTGGAACATCTAGCATCTTCGCAAGTTTTACCCATATATGCGGCTTGAGGGCCTCCCGGCAAGCCACCTTTTGTACAAGCTTTGCCGGCAAGGCATGTAACCCTTTGTACAAAGCCAGGCGCAGACCCTGAGCATAAATAAATGAAGCGCTGGCGCCCTATGTTATAGCATGCTTGCTAGGTCGAGTCTCTTCCTTGGTTAGGGTTGATAGTGCTTAGCGGCGACTAACCCCTAGCCTAGAGGTGGAATGCGCATCTATCTGTTTCTTTTCTGTCCTCCTTTGGTTCGCAGGGCACATGAGCACTTCTGCTGAGCTACTTGGAAGAAAGGAAACGGAGCAGCGTCCCGACCCCGGCAAACCAGAGTTGCCGGGGGCTGCAAGCACAAGGATCCAACCACGGCAAGACAAGGTTGCCGGGGAATGCAGACCCAGATAAGTCTTTCATCCTCTATCATGCATTTCGGAACGGAACTGGGATATGTGAAACCTCGTTTTATTTCTAGGCCACCATGCTCCCCTTTTCTATACCCAAGGATTATCTCCTGGGCCCGGATTTGGTTGTAGTCGCAGTGGCAAGGAAGTAGAATGAGGAGCCTAAGCCCGCTTCATCCCTGCCCCCGCCAAGGGCGCGAGAATGGTCGAGTGAAGTGGGGGGATGGCAAGGCCTGTTGCCAGGTGAAAACGTTTATCTTAAATTGTAACAAGGATTAGCTCCTTGTCGCGGGGTCTACCGACGAAAGAAAAACCCGGCAAACATCCCTTTTTCATTAAAAGCATCCCACACAGGTACAGTCCGTATGGAATGAAAAACATGAACAAGGGGGATTAAAAGCTTTAAATTTAACAAGGCCCGAAGGCCTACAGATTAAAAAAGAGATAAGATGCCCGTGATCCCTTTCTTGTCCCTCTCCTAAGGAGGCAGGTCAAGGAGGCGAAAGGGAAAAAGGGGCGCCTAGGCGAGCTACGAGCAGTAGAAAGCACCAAGAGAACACCTCGGTGGCCGCCCACGGGTGGGCATGTGATGACGGTGCCGGGAAAGGAGCTGGAAGACGAGGCGGCAGGACCCGGCACACTGCGATGAAGGCGTCGGTGCACAGCGTACTCGAGTTGACGGCCTTGCCGCCCGCCCTCTTCCTCTTCCGCAACCTCCCAAAGCCAACCGCCCAAGGAGACGGCCCCGAGAAGTTCAAGGAGCTGGCCCCACCCCCGGCAAAACTCTGCCGGAGGAGCGGCCAGGTGCAGATGCTGCTGCTGCCGCACCCGCCCAGGCGCAGGGCGTCCGACGCCTAGTCGGACTCGTCCCTGTCATCTGCCCTGCTGTCCTCCTCATCACTTTCGCTCGAGGAAGAGCTCCCATCGTCGGAATCTCCGTCGGAGGAGCTCTCCACGTAGCACTTCAGGCGAGTCCCGAAGTCTCCAAAGACCTTGACGGAGAGCAGGCCGTCCTCCATTAATTTGCAGTAGAGGATGAGCCCCGCCGTCAGGCTGTGGATGCGAGCGAACGACTTCCATCCACGACGGAGGTACATGACCCGAGGACCCGGGAAGTCGATGTCGACCCGCGTGCCCCCATTCCCACAGCCCCTCATGTGCAATCTGAGGGATTGGGGCGGGTCACGCTCCATCTCCCGAGTAAACGGGGCGGGAAGACGAAGACGGTGATGCGGAGGCCGGCACAGCCTGTGAAGAACTCGCGGGGCTGGTCTCCAACATGGCCTTCCATCGGAAAAGGCATCATTGGCGGGGGCGAAGCCAGCACGCCACCCTGTCCTCCTCTTCCCCGAGCACTACGACCTCTGCCCCGGCCTCACCCACTCCCCCTTCCCCTCGTGGCCGGTTCCACCACCGCGGGCTCATGAGGGGGAGGGACGCGCTGTCGAGCGACGACCCTCGCCGCCACCGACGAAGGACTAGGATTCCCTTTCTCCATGGCGAGTGAAAGGAAGAAGCGAAAGCAGGAGGAGATAGATGACAGAAGAGTGTGGGATGCCATTCCCCCTTCCCCCTCCTTATAAAGGGGCGGGGTCGGGGCTCGGCCGCCCCGCTCGGCCAATCCAGCCACCAGAGGCGCGGAGAATCGAGACCGACCCGCTGCCCCAACCAGCGACTACCCGATTTCCCGCCTCCACCGCTTGCCACCCCAAGCGCATGGAGGACACATGGCAAACGTGCAGAATCGAGGGGACGGGTGAAGCGACCTCTCCCCACCCCATGATCGTGGGGTGTGGGCATATGAAGACCGCAACCCGGCCCCACGCAGTAAATAAGCCACGCCTCCACGCCTCCCTCCTTTCATGGGGAAGGCGCGAGCTGCCCATTCTTTGCGATGTGACGCTATGCGCAGAGAACCGCCCACGCATGCCGCCCACGTCACGTGCACCCCTCCACGCCACGCCGCGCCGCGCGCGGGTCGTGGGAAGCGCAGCGCACGAAAAGTTCTACAGCGGTAAAAACCACCCCGCCTGCCCGCGCACCGTTTTGGGCCTGGCCCAACAACATGTCGCGCATATGTGTGGCCCAGGCCCGGGGGCTCCTGTCGGTGTACAAAAGGTGGGGCGCAATTTTGTACCCCTTTACCTGTGCACGGGCAGCCAGAGCCGCGCCCATAGCCACACCAAGCAGAACAGGTGAGGTGGACCAAGGTAAGAGCAAAGCTCAAGATAACCAGAGCAACGCCAAGGCCAAGACCACAAAGAGCAGAGGGACGGAGCAGGTTCCCCCGGCAAGACCCTTGCCGGGGCAGCCTCAGCAGCCCCGGCAAGACCCTTGCCGGGGCAGCTCGCCCCACACCAACAAAGCGAGCCACCCTTGAGCTCACGGTCTCCAACATCACATTGGGCCAGGGCTCGGGAGGCACCTCCATGGTGGCATGCAGATCTTTGTGAAGACAAGGAACACTCAAGATCAGATGAGGATTAGAAGACGGTGATCCTCGGCAGGATCCTTGCCGAGGAAGGCCACCAGACCCCCGTTAAGGTCCTTACCAAGGACGACAACGCGCCACGGCAAGACCCTTGCCGGGCCACCCGGCAAGGCCCTCACCGAGCACACCAGCAGGGCCACTACCAGGCCCGCACCAACCAAGTCTCCACCATCGTTCACATGCGACTGCCAGCCCAACCAGCTGGGCGGGCACCTGCGTGGCAACATGCAGCTCCCAGGCAAACTCATCAAACGCCTGCATGGCGGCATGCAGATCTTCGTGGAGGCTCCACCACCACGCCACCTCAGCTGCCTGCCTGCCTACATGGTGCCGCATGCGTCACTAGCCAGGGCGCATGTCAAAGCAAGGAGGAGCGGCGACGGACGGGAATGGCCTCGCCCCCTTCCCCGATAAAGCAAGGGGACACCTAAGCTACGCATTAAATGCGTCTTGTCCTGTAATACGAGCGATAAGCTCATAGCACTATGCGCCTTTCCACCTCCTGTGTGCCATTGTGGCAGCCCCTTTCGACTATAAAATGAGGCCCATGGCATACTGGAGAAGGATTCGGCTCTGTCAAACCACACACTCACCACAGCTAGTTCGCGAGCTCAAGAACTCTCTGAAATACACCCACCAAAGCAGGACTAGGGTTTTACGCATCCTCGCGGCCCAAACCTGGGTAAACGATCCTCGTGCTGGTTACTAATCCTGCTCTTCTCGCAACCCCGCGCCACGGCAACCGTAGTAGGGATTCTTGTGATCCCATAGGTGTTGTTCCACACCGACACCTACCTATTATGGCTTTTCCATGGCCGTTATGAGATATATTGCCATGCAACTTCCGTCGCTTCCGTTTGATGAGTGGAGCATTCACTGTCATATTGGTTTGCATGATCAAATAGTTGACATAGTAGTTGTGGCTCAGCCACCGTTCATCATTTTTCATACATGTTACGCTAGATCATTGCACATCCTGGTACACTGCCAAAGGCATTCATATAGAGTCATACTTTGTCATAGGTATCAAGTTGTAATTTTTATTCCTTTTAAGTTATAAGTAAATAGGAGTGTGATGATCATCATTATTCATTCTTAGAGCAGTGCCCCAGTGAGGATAGTGTGATGATCATCATTATTCCTTTTACCACACTTGTGCTTCAAAGTAGCACCATGTTTTTCATATGGAGAGTCTCCTATGTTGTCACTTTCATATACTAGTGGGATTTTTCATTATAGGATTAGATGCACACCCACTTAGTTTTCATGTTGAGCTTTCATACACTTATAGCTCTTAGTGCATTCATTGGATGGCAATCCCTACTCCTCGCATTGATATCAGTTGATGGGCATCTCCATAGCCCGTTGGTTAGCCACGCCAATGTGAGACTATCTTACGTTTTTTGTCTTCTTTATATTTACCCCTATCATCATACTCTATTCCACCCATAGTGCTATATCCATGGCTCGCGCTCATGTATTGCGTGAGGGTTGAAAAAGCTGAAGCGTGTTAAAAAGTATGAACCAATTGCTCGGCTTGTCATCGGGGTTGTGCATGATAAATACTTTGTGTTAAGAAGGCAGAGCATGGCAAGACTATATGATTTTGTAGGGATAGCTTTCTTTAGCATTGATATTTTCAAAGACATGATTGTTTGTTGGGATGCCTGAATATTGATGTCTTTATGTCAAATTATAGACTATTGATTTCAATCACTTATGTCTTAATATTCATGCCATGATTAGATATATGATCAAGATTATGCTAGGTAGCATTCCACATCAACAATTATCTTTTTTATCATTTACCTACTCGAGGACGAGCATGAATTAAGCTTGGGGATGCTGATACGTCTCCGTCATATCTATAATTTTTGATTGTTTCATGCCAATATTATACAACTTTCACATATTTTTGTCAACATCTTAATATGATTTACTGGACTAACCTATTGATCCAGTGCCCAGTGCCAGTTCCTATTTGTTGCATGTTTTTTGTACCGCGGAAAATCCATATCAAACGAAGTCCAAATGGAATAAAATTTTACGGAGAATTATTTTGGAATATATGTGATTTTTGGGACTTGGAATCAACGCAAACGGAGGCCCACACAGCCCAAAAGACACAAGGGCGCGCCCCAGGTGCCAGGCGCATGGTGGTGGGTTGTGCTCACTTCGTACATCAGTTGGAGCTCTACTTCGGGCGCAAAGAATCTTATATCTAGAAAAATCATGTTAAAATCTTAGCGCAATCGGAATTACGGGTCTCCGAGTATATAAAAACGGTTTTCGGCTAGATCTGAGAGGGCGAAACAGAAGAGAATAGAGAGGGAGATCTAATCTCGGAGGGGCTCCCGCAGTAGGGTGTTGCAATATGTTCATGGTTTGCTTATTGTCGGTGTTGCGGGGGTAACAACAGCCTGAACGGGGATAATTGGGTTATGGCATATGGGAGTAAAGAGGACTTGATACTTAATGCTATGGTTGCGTTTCTCGACCTTAATGATCTTTAGGTTGCGGATGCTTGCTAGAGTTCCAATACCAAGTGCATATGATCCAAGTAGAGAAAGTATGTTAGCTAATGCCTCTCCCTCCTATAAAATTGCAATAATGATGACCGGTACTTGTTACCGATTGCCTAGGGACAAATGACTTTCTTGTTGACAAAAGCTATCCACTTTTATTACCTTGGAATTTATTCGTACTTTTATTCTCGCAAAGTACTTGTAGTTTAATTCTTCCAAAATAGTTTCACACTTGTTTCTGGTAAAGCTGACGTCAAGTGTGCGTAGAGTTGTCTCGGTGGTTGATAGAACTTGAGGGAATATTTGTTCTACCTTTAGCTCCTCGTTGGGTTCGACACTATTACTTATCGAAGAAGGCTACAAACGATCCCCTATCTTTGTGGGTTATCAGTCAGCAATGTTGTTCTCTGCTCGGGGAACATGCTCTGCTTGCAAACCGTCAAAACGCTCCTCCAATTTCCACACTTCATCAACGTAAGCTTGCATCAATGGGCTCTGATAATCTTTATTAACTTGCTTACGACAAGTTGTGAATCACCTCTGACGATGAGCTTCCTAATTCCAAGGTCTGCCGCGATCCTGAGACCGGCAAGCAGTCCCTCATATTCTGCAGTGCTGTTTGTTGATCTCTCCCGTGGAAAGTGCATCTGGACTACGTACTTGAGGTGCTCTTCGATGAGTGCGACAAGTAGCACACCAGCACCGGCACCTTGCAGCGAGAATGCCCCATCACTGTACATAATCCAGTCAGGGCTCGTTTCCTTGCCGGGGAGAGTGGTCTCTTGAATCTCCTCGTCAGGCATTGATGTCCATTCCGCAATGAACTCCACCAAGCCTCTGTTCTGGATCGTTGAGGTGCTTTCAAACCTGAGATCAAAGCTTGACAGTTCCAATGCCCATTCCACAATCCTTCCAGTCGCATCTGGGTTATGCAAGATCTGTTGCGATGGGAAACGAGTGATGACGGTGATCTCATGTGCCTGAAAATAGTGGCTCAACTTCCTTGAGGCAATAAGGAGGCCGAAGAGCAACTTCTGCACACCAAAGTATCTCGATCTAGCCCCCTGCAAGAGGGAGCTGACAAAATAAACCGGGTGCTAAACCATCTTCTTCTTGTGTGTCACTTCATTTGCTTGCACAGATCCCACCTTGCCGGCACCACCAGACTCTGTCGGGGAGGGTCCCTCCTTGCCGGCACAAGGCTTTGCCGGGGATGATCTCGGCTCGTCATTTGACGGCCTTGCCGTTGCCGCTATTTCTTCATCTATTTCTCTCGGTGCCACTAGCTCCGCACTAACCACTTCATTCGTTGCCGCTAGATACAGCAGCACGACTCTTGTGGCTTAGGCGCAACTAGTGTTGGTGTAGAGGAGAGGTACCTCTTTAAATCTTGCAGCGCTGCCTCCACTTCCGAAGTCCATTTCATTGGACCTGCCTTTTTCAAGATCTTAAAAGAGGGCGGCGCGCTCAGCAGATTTGGAAATGAATCTGCTTAAAGTAGCAATGCAACCAGCAAGTTGACTCACATCTTTGACTCGTCTTGGTGCTTCTATCTGGTCAATCGCCTTGATCTTGTCGGGGTTCGCCTCGATCCCATGGTAAGACACAAAGAATCTGAGAAGCTTGTCGGATGGGTCGCCAAACACACACTTCTCAGGATTGAGCTTGATATTGATCTTGCACAAGTTTGCAAATGTTTCTTCTAGATCTTGTATGAGCATTGCCTTGTCCTTGGTTTTGACCACTATGTCATCCATATAAGCGTCCATATTTCTATGTAGCTGGGGCTCAAAACCAATCTGAACCGCTCTTACAAATGTTAAACCAGCGCTTTTGAACCCGAAAGGCATTCATATGAAACATTACGTACCACATGGGGTGACAAATGTGGTCTTCTCTTCATCTTCCTTTGTCATGAAGATTTGATGGTATCATGAGTAGGCATCAAGAAATGACAGCAAGTCCCACCCGGCAGTGGAGTCCACAATCTGGTCGATGCATGGCAAGGGGAAAGGATCCTTTGGACATGCTTTGTTGATATCTGTATAATCAATGCACAACCTCCATTTTCCATTCACCTTGCGCATCACCACCGGATTGGCCAACCATGTTGGGTGGAGCACTCCTCTGACAAAGCCTGCCGCTTCCAACTTCCTAATCTCTTCAATGATAAACTCTTGCCGCTCCAATGCTTGCTTCCTGACCTACTACTTGACAGGCCGCGCATGAGGACAGATGGCAAGATGGTGCTCAATCACCTCCCTGGGAACGCCGGGGATGTCAGATGCTTGCCATGCAAACACATCAACATTCGCCCGTATGAAGACGAAGAGCGTGCTTTCCTATTTGCTGTCGAGTGTGGAGCTTATAGTGAAAGCTCCGCCCGTGCCGTCCTCCTTGACGGGCACCTTCTTAGTTTTGGTGGTGTTGCCTTGGATTTCTTGCTCTTGTTGGTGGAGCTCTCTGGCACTTCCTCGATGGGAACGCAACACTCCAATGAGGCACGCTTGCCGGAATGAGTGCAAGAGGTCTTGCCGGTCTTCTTCCCCCGGGAGCTCCAGTGGCAGGAGCAAGCGCCTTGACGACAGGTGCTACAACTGCCTCCCGATAGAGTTGGTTGGCGCAAATGAGTGCGTCTTTCTTGTCGGAGGCGACAATGATGATGATCATCGGGCCGGGCATCTTCTGTGTTGTAGGCGTAATGCGACGCCGCCATAAACTTGGCCAGTGCTGGACAGCCAAGGATCCCGTTATACGGCAACGGGATCTTGGCGACATAAAAAACAATCTTCTCCGTCCTGTAGTTCAGCTCACCACCAAATGTAACTGGTAGTGTGATCTTACCATTCGGTTGGCTTCTTCCCAGATTGATCCCTTGAAACGTTCCTGTCTCTTCGAGATCTCCATCCGGAATTTGCAACCTCTTGATCACCGTGGGTGAGATCAAGTTCAACCCGGCCCCACTGTCAACTAGCATTTTTGTCACCTTGAGGTTGCGAATCGTTGGCGAAACCAACAATGGCAAACACCCGACAGCGGTTGTACAATCAGGGTGATCCTTGGCGTAAAAATGATAGGCGTGTTGGACCATTTCAATAGTTCTGGGCTTCGATCGATGGCTCTGTCGCATTAATATCATGCGCCCACTATTTAAGTTGGCAGTGAGAAGAATGCAACGAGGCGCCACCATCAATGCACATGGCTTCTGTGGCCTTTTGAAACTCATGCTCGCTGGACTCGTCATCCTCTTCATCGTCATCATCTCCCTCTTTCTTGTCGTGGCCTCGAGAAGGCCTCACCTGTTGCTTGTCCTTTCCGCGGCGGCCTCCTCGGCCACCACGCTACTTGCCGGACCCCTCAGCACCATCCTGGCCCTTCTCCTTGTCTCGCCTTCTTTCTACCTTTCTACAAGTTGCTCGACTTGCCGGCAGTTATGGAGGCCATGGCCCTTGGTGCGATGGATCTTGGAATATTGCTTGTCGGAGCCTTCTGGCTTGTTGGCAGCCGCCAAGGCCTAGTAGGCGGCACACCCGGCCACATCCTTGTCGGGGTCATCAACCATGGCCTTCTTGGCAGTGCTGGGGTTGCTGGATTCCTTGACGGCAAGCACTGTTTTGCCCTTGCGCTTCCTGTTACGCCGTTGACCCTTCTTTGCCAGGGCGACGACATCTTCGTCTCCGGAATCAGTTCCCACGTCGGCATCTTCGCCGGGGTACTTCCTTCCTTCTTCAGCTCGAGCACACCTATTGGCGAAAACATAAAGCTCAGCAACATCCCTAACCTTGTTCATCGCCAGCTCTTCATGCATCTTGCGGTTGTGCACATTCTGATGAAACGCGCTGATGACAGCGGCAGGATGAACATCTGTGATGTTGTAGTGCACACGGTTGAATCTTTGTATGTACTTGCGCAAGGATTCGCCATCTTCTGGGGGATGAGATGTAAATCACTTGCCTGGCCAGGAGCTTGGTGGCCTCCGGTAAAGGTGCCAACAAACTCGAGGCACAAATCCGACCAAGAGGAGATGGAATCTACTGGAGGTGCATCAACCATGACCTGATGTTCGGCTTGAGCACCAACGGGAAGGAGTTGCCAAGCACCTTGCCGTCTCGATCCCCGGCAGCTTGCATCGCGATGGTGTAGATGCTCAGGAACTCAGACGGATGAGTCTTGCCGTCGTATTTCTCCGGGACCTCTGGTTTGAATGTGCGGGAAGTGGGCCACTTGAACCGCCGCAGCTCACTGGTAAAAGATGGATAACCCACCTCGTAAGGCAAGTCACTAGAATCCCCCGGCGCAGGCCTATCTATAGTGGGCCCTGTGCGCCTATCAGATTGATGGCGCGCTTCTGCTGCCGGTCGATGGTAGTTCGAGCGTCTTCATTGACCCGTTCCCGAAGGACTTGACGTTGATCGTGGCGAGCTCGTGGATCGGATGGCGCCATGGATCCATCATCACGTGCATCGACCTGCTGAGCTGGCGACTGTTGCTGTCGTGGTGGAGCAGGGTGCATCGTGGTTGCTGCACCTCCGACCCTTCCGCTGTCGGCACGTGCCGGCTCAGTGGACCGACACCGCGAAGGGCCTGCCCCCTGGTGCCCGTCATTATTGGCGAAACCAATAAGGCTATGGATAGCAGCTCTCCATTCTTCTTGCTTCTCTGCAGCAGGAGGAAAATCCAGGAGTAGTTGCGCTCGTGCCAACGCTTCTACTGGCGTTGGTGGCAGCGACAAGCGCAAGGAACGTGGGGTGCTCTGACTTTTAACTGCGTTAGAAGGAGCTCCATCGCGGTTCTGCGACTGTGCGCCGTCTACACCAGCATCTTGGCTTGCATGCCGGCCCTGCGCATCTCGAGAATGATGCCGAGGGCTCTATCCGTGGGGGCGCCATCAGGGTCACCAGCGTCGCGGCGCTACTCGTCGCGCATGACCTAGGAGGATCGCGACGCATGCACCGGCGGGGGTGTCTTGGAGGTCGCCTTTCCACCCTTGGAGGTCGCCGCGCCGCCTGTAGGCAGCACGACTCCGTCCGTGGATCCAGCGGTGCGGGGGTCATCGTCGCGGCCTCGGACGATACCGCTCGCCTGGCTCCTGTCGCCAGAGCATCGTGCATGCTCGTGATCTCCAGCTCCGCCGCCATCCGCGCCTACCCTGTCGCCCGACCGTGTTGGTCCGGGCAGGTCGACCGCCGATGAACCGATTGCCCTGATACCCTTATTCTTGGGAGACATGGCGATGAAGACATTGAAGAAACTGACGCGCTAACTGCTAGATCAGGTTTGCACAACCTAATCCCCCAACTTGGCGCACCAAAGATGTCGGGGAAACGACACCTATGGGATCACGTGGATCCCTTCTACGGTTTCGCAGGGAAGAGGAATGTTTAAAGAGCAGATCTGACGATCAACACGAGAGATTTTTACCTAGGTTCGGGCCGCTGAGAACCGTAAAACCCTAGTCTTGCTTGTAGTGTATTGAGTGTTCTTGAGCTTCGGCTAGATGCTACGCATGCAAACTGGGCCGGAAAGTCCAAAAGTCCACCCTGTATCGCCTTGGGCTTCCTTTTATACCAAGGGGTGACCATAGTGGCGTACAGGCACATAGGAGGTGTGAAGTTGCTACAATGTACATGCTTATCACTGACGTCTTAGGACAAACGCATTGAATGCGCTGGTTACGTGCCCTAACTTTATCGGGGATGGAAATAGAGCCCATCCCATCCATCGCCGCCTCACCCCGTCTTGACACGCATCCAGGATGGCGAGGCATGCAATGCCAATCTGACTGGCTAGCCACTGCGATGGAGCGGTGGCAGTATCTATACGAATATCTGCATGCCACCACGCAGGTGCTTGTCTGGCCGTATGTGGGCCTTGCCGCGGCCTTGCAAACGTCCCCGGCAAGGATCTTGCTGGGGCCTCGCAAACGTCCCCGGCAAGAACCTTGATGGGAACTTTGCCTTCTGGTTTTCACAAAGATCTGCATGCCACCACGCAGGCGCCCCAGGATCTTGGTCTTGACATTGTCGATGGTGTCAGAGCTCTCAACCTCAAGGGAGATGGTCTTGCCGGTGCTTTGCAAAAAATCCCAGCAAGGATCTTGCCGGGGCTTCGCGAGCCATCCCGGCAAGGACCTTGCCGGGGGCTCAACGTGCCTTATGTTCTCTGATTACTGGCTCGGATGCCGTCTTGGTCGCCTCGTATTTTCTCCCAGCTGTCCCCAGCAGTCCTTGCTGCGGGTATGGCTGCAACTGCCCGTGCACAAGTACGGGGTACTAAAGGGCCTGGACTTTAGTGCACCGACAGTGAATTCTTGGGCAGCTGCGTAAATTTATGGAATCACTTACTTTACTATATCTTTTTTTGCATAGAATTTTTTTATCGAAAAAAGAAGGGGGATATTGATACATATTAGAGGGTATTAATATATATTATGATCTGATGTGCTTTCTTGGTATCCTAAATATAAGTTAATACTTGAAGTTGCTGAGTTGAGAAAGAGATGGTTGAATAAAAAGAATTCCTTTTTTGAAGTTCAATTTTTATCAGAGGACAATATGAATATTATACCTAGTTCCATTAAAACACTCAAGGGGTTATACGATATGTCGGGTGTAGAAGTAGGCCAACCCTTCTATTGGCAGATAGGAGGTTTCCAAATTCACGCCCAAGTACTCATCACGTCTTGGGTCGAAATTACTATCTTGCTAGGTCCAGTTGGCATAGCTGTTCGGAATACACAAACCATCCCGACCGACGGTCAGAATTTTTTTGAATGTGTCCTTGAGTTTATTCGAGACTTGAGCAAAACTCAAATTGGAGAACAATATGGTCCCTGGGTTCCCTTTATTGTAACTATGTTCCTTTTTATTTTTGTTTTGAATTGGTCGGGTGCTCTTTTACCTTGGAAAATTATAGAGTTACCCCATGGGGAATTAGAAGCGCCCACGAATGATATAAATACTACTTTTGCTTTAGCTTTACTCACGTCAGCGGGATATTTTTATGCTGGTCTTAGCAAAAAAGGATTGAGCTATTTTGAGAAATATATTAAACCAACTCCGATCCTTTTACCAATTAACATCCTAGAAGATTTCACAAAACCATTATCGCTTAGTTTTCGACTTTTCGGGAATATATTAGCGGATGAATAATTCGTTGTTGTTCTTGTTTCTTTAGTCCCCTTAGTAATCCCTATACCAGTCATGTTTCTTGGATTATTTACAAGCGGTATTCAAGCTCTTATTTTTGCAACAATAGCCACAACCTATATAGGTGAAACCATGGAGGGTCATCATTGAATTAACTATTTTTCGAAATAGTTTTTTTTTGCAGCGTACTTGAATTCATGCATGGTTCCAGATAATCTGCTTGGTTGCGAAAAATAGTTAGAAATGTGTATGAATATATAGCCTAGAGTTGCAGGAGAGAGAATAGAATAGACTACATTATGGAATTTTCAAAGTATATATGCATTAAGGAGGGTGGAGTCGGCTTAAATCTGTACTATAATATCCTTAATGTCTATAAGTGGAGTCCTCTTTTCTTAATGTCCATAATTGGAGTCCTCTTTTATGGGGGTTTCCACTTTAAGCAATGATTTTAGAATCCGATTCAATATAAAATGAGAAAATATGCAAACAAAATAGAAGAAACAAATGTATATATAGGATATTATATTATATATTCCTAGGTTAGATTCATTATCTAATCCAATATATGGATATGGAATTCCCTTCTATGTAGTTCGGACAATTCACGTTCTCATTTCAATTTGATTTCGATTTGTACTTTTTAGTTACTTTACTTCTCCCCAATAGAGCTTAGAAGTAAGAATTTATTGGTTGATTGTATCCTTAAGCATTTCTTCTTCTTTTTGACACGAGGAACTACTCACCGTGAATCCACTAATTGTTATTGCTTCTGTTATTGCTGCTGGATTGGCCGTAGGGCTTGCTTCTATTGGACCTGGAGTTGGTTAAGGTACTACTGCAGGACAAGCTGTAGAAGGTATTGTGAGATAGCCATAAGCAGAAGGTAAAATACTAGGTACTTCATTGCATAGTCTAGCTTTTATGGAAGCTTTAACAATTTGCGAACCCTTTTGTTTAATCTTAAAAAAAATCTTTCGATTTTGATTAGATACTCTTTTTTTAGTAAATTGGTATTTGCTTCCGCAATTCCAATTATATCAATACTTTATTTAATTACTCCTATTTATTACTCCTGGAATTATCTATTTATCGAGACGGATAATACCACATTATTGGAAGGGCTGAGTTGAGTATTATTAATTTAGAAGATATGCTCACCTTCTTATTTCCCTTCCTTAGTTTAGGAAAGTGGAAAGTTTTTTCCTTTTATTTTTGGAATTTTGGGAACATAACATTTCAATAAAGGAAGTCTTTCACCGATCAAACAATATGTAAGACTTAATCTAAAAGAAATTACTAGATTAAATCTATTTGCATTAAAAACCCGATCAAAAAAGGGCGAGCGAAGTAAGTGATCGAAAAACTCTGTTCTTTGTTCATCCCTATCTATAAGAGGAGAGCATATGAAAAATGTAACCCATTCTTTCATTTTTTTTAGCTCACTGGCCATCCTTTGGCAGATTCGGGCTTAATACCGATATTTTAGCAACAAATCTAATAAATCTAACTGTAGTGGTTGGTGTTTTGGTTTTTGTGTTGGAAAGGGAGTGTGTGCGAGTTGTCTATTTCAAGAATAGATTGGATCTATCTAGCTGCACTTTATAATATTTTTTAGTATTTTTCGGATAAATAAGAAAAGGGTGCACGATCTCGACGAATTACTTCTAAATAAGTTCAGAAATCATATGGAAGAACCATAACATTTCACGACTAATTGGTAAATCAACTTTGATTCTCTACAAACCAAGAATGTGAGACCATTAACACGGTTCAAGCTAAACTGCTTGAAGTCCAAGAAAAAAGAGGTCCTCTTTCTACAACTATATTAGTATTAGTACTGAATGTAAACGGAAAATAGCTAATGTAAAATTTATCTGATATAGAACACTCATAGCGATAAAATGGTTTGAACTATTTACTAGAAAAAAGGGGCACCCTGCCCTTTTTTAACCAATGCCGAATCGACGACCTATGTATAAAAAAGACAAATTTTTTGGATTTGAAGAAAAAAAGAATTCTATTAATTTCCATTTTCCATTTATTTAGTTAGTTTTTGTAACGCCTCGAGTCCGATGCGTCAGGTGTCTTCCAGTTATTCGCCGTCTTTGCTATGTCATTCGCTTGCATGTTGCATTTCGCCATGTCATCATGTGCATCTCATTTGCATTCATGTTCGTCCCTTGCATCCGGTCACTTTCTCCGTTGTCCATTTCGGAATTCGACACTTTCACATGCACCCGTTGCACCTTCCAGTTCTCGTTTCGTGAGCGGGAGAAAAACGTTATCGAAATGGGCCGAGATTTTTCGAGTGGTCTTGGTATATCACCGGTAGACCGCCTATCAAATTCCATTCCATTTGGGGGTTGTTTGATGCCCCAACGGTTAACCGCGTTAACCGACCCCCTTTCTCCTTGCAACCCAGCACCCCTCCACAACAGCACACTAACCCATCTAAACCCCCTCCATGCTCTCCGTCATTGGATCACGATCATGTGGGTGAAAACCGCACCTCATTTCGAGTCTCCTAGCTCCCACTACCTACGAATAGACCTCCCCCTCCGAAATTTCGTGTCCAAACCCTAGCCCTCTTCCTCCTCGCGCCGCCGGACATGTCCATTCCACCACTGGACATGTCCACCACCATCAGCCACGTCGCCCGGACCAATCCCGCGGCGCACGTCACCTCCGCCGCCGCCCGCAACCACTCGCGCGCTGCCACGTGCCCCCCAGCGACCCACTTCGCCGCGGGCCTGCAGAGCCCATCTGAGGCCCGCGCAGGCCTGCATCTCCGCCGCCTGGTCGCCGCGCCAGCGTCGCCTCCATGGGCGCCTGAGCCCCGCCGCCCGTCGCCGGTGATCGTTGCCGCCACTCGGCGCACTTCACCACCGCCGCCTTCGCTCACCGCCTCTCCGCCGCTCGCTCGCCGTCACCCACCGCGCCGCGCCGCCCCGCTGCTCCCCGCGTTTCCCCGCCGCCTCGCCGCCTTGGAGCTCGCCGGAGCGAGCCGCTCCTCCCCACTTCGGTCGGATCTGGCTCCCCGGCCCCGTATCTGCTCCTCCGCGACTCCCCGCCGACTCGCTAGCGTCCTCAGTCGCCGGCGCGACCTTGTCGCGCCGCCACTGCCATGGTCGTCCTCGACCTCGTCCCGGGACGGCTGCGTCCATCCATCCAAATGGGCCCCTGAACCTGATCATCCCGCACCCCTTCATCCACTTCCTCTCTGAGGTCCAAAATCCCTCAAGTGCTCAGCATATCCATCTCATGCGTGCATCTTTGACATGTCATACCTATGTGCTTGTTGCTTCCTTTTGCATGAATGTTATGTCAAATGGTTCGCCTCTGAATGCTCTACATGCTAGGGTCATTTTCATGCATGTTAATATTAATCTTGATGCCCTAATCATTGTTGCAGGAGTGCTATATGATGTTAACTACTGTAATCTGTTATAACTTGTTGATTTGTTGTTTTCGTGTGATTTAATGCATGCACCATATAAGCATCATGTCAACATGTTTTAGGAGCATATTCATTCCATCTTTACAGTGGTGCAATCCATGTATTTTTATGTTCCTTGTGGTGAGTTCATCAAGCTTGCAAAGCGTGCCACTTGATGTTGCTGATTTCTGGGACTTGGTGAATTTTGCTAAGTCTTTAACTGTTACAGTACGTTGCTATGTTAGTTTGAAGCCACCATCAATTCCATGCATAATCTGGAGAAGCCTAGTTGACATGTTTTGTTGTCCATGTTATGATCTATCATTGCATGCCTTTGTTGCCTCATATATGTCCTGTAGTATATGTTTTCATTGCCACGAACATGCCTAAATGATGTTCCAGTTTTCTGTTAACTTCATGATGCCATGTTGTGAGCTTGTTATTTATTAATATATGCCTCTTTTGTTGATGCTACAATTACATGATTTAAAGTATGCTGCACGTAATTTTCTCAAACGCAAAGTTTGTTAATTTTGGACTTCATATGACCTATGTTCCATGCTTACAAACATGCTATGCTGATGTTGCTATTTTACACTTGCTGAAACTGTTATAACATTCAATCTTGTCTTGATGGTTCCCACTAGTCCTTGAGTTATATGTATATCATGCCTTGATGTTATTTGCTCCTTGTTATGTGTAATTTGTTGTCATGTCCTTGGTCGTCATATAACTTGCTGTAGTTTGTCTCTTTCTTGCTCTCAAGTTTCCGTCATGCTCAATCTGTCATCCTGTTAACAATATGTTCATTTTTGCATGAATCATTGGGATTACTCCATTCTTCAGATGAACTTGTTCCAATGGACTAAGTTGAAGTATAGTATGTCTACTACATGCCCATGTCTTTTGTATAATTATTATAGTTGCTATGCTTGCTGTTATGTGCCTCCAAAGTCAGTATCATAATGTTATGTTTTGCATTCCCAGATTTTCTATGTTCATATCATCATTGTTGCATTTCGTCTAAGAATCAGCTTATATCATGTTGCATTTCATCTTGTTGATTGCCATTGATCTATGGGTCATATGGAAATGCTTAGTGATCATGTTTTTGTATGTTTCACGTGTACTTTAATGCCATGCTTTTGTTTGCCATGATCTTGCACTATATCATCATTGTTTCATGCCTCCAACATGTCAACATGTTATTCCTGCTCATGTATGCTCTGTTTTTCACCAAGTCATAACATGTGTTATGAAGTTGCTTTTTTCATTGATCATGTTGGATTAATCCTTATGCCTATGAACCTGAACATTAAATCTTATCTTAAGCTTATAATCTGTACTTTGAATGCATATAAAGTTTGTGTCCATATGTTTCCTGTAGAATGTTGTTTCCTTGATTGCAAAGTGCTTAATTGCTGTTTTGGACAGATTGTGTTTCAAACTTGTATTGGGTGTATCTGTGGAACCGTTGCTTCGTTTTGAGCGTGCTCTGCATGAAACTTGCTTGGTTTTGCATGTAGTTTCATCATGCCATGTTGCATCCTTGTTTTGGAGTGTTTGTGATGTTGTTTTGCTTGCTTTTGCATCAATGTCATGTTCAACTTGTTTTGCTCATATCTTTTAGGCCGTAGCTCCGAATTAAATGAACTTTATATGTAACTTGACTAGAAAGACGCGTAGATCATCTTGATGCACTTTAACTTGTTGTTTAACAACTTTAACTAAATGTTTTGTTCAGATCAGTACCAATTTCCAAATTTGCATATGGGGACTTACCGGAATTATTATATGTTGTTTTCGGCCTCATTTAAACTTCCCTTGATGTGTTGTTCTTGGATGCATCATCTCTTTCCATGAGTAGCATCATGTAGCCTTGTCATGCATCATACTTGGATGCGCATCATGCCATGTTATGTGTTGTGTGTTTACCATGTTGTTTGTTTCTTTCCGGTTGTGCTCCTTCTCGATAGTTCCTGTTTCGTTGCGACTGTGAGGATTCGTTCGTCTACATGGGATCGTCTTCTTCATGGAATCGTTCTTCTTCCTAGTGGGATTTCAGCCAAGATGACCGTCACCTTGGATCTCACTACTATCATTGCTATGCTAGTTGTCTCGATGCTATCGCTACATCGCGCTACCTACCACTTGTTTATCAAGCCTCCCAAATTGCCATGATAGCCTCTAACCTATTCACCCATCCTAGCAAATCGTTGTTTGTCTATGTTACCGCTTTGCTCAGCCCCTCTTATAGTATTGCTAGTTGTAGTTGCAGGTTGCTCCATGTTGGGACATGGATATCATGGGATATCACAATATCTCTTATTTAATTAACGCATCTATATACTTGGTAAAGGGTGGAAGGCTCGGCCTTATGCCTGGTGTTTTGTTCCACTCCTGCCACCCTAGTTTCCGTCATACCGGTGTTATGTTCCTTGATTTTGCGTCCCTAACACTGTGAGGGGTATGGGGCCCTCTCGCAGTTCGCTTTGAATAAAACTCTTCCAGCAAGGCCCAACATTGGTTTTACCATTTGCCCAACATAATAACTAAACCTGATAATTAATTAATTTGCATAGGGGGTCGTGTCCCCAAGGATTCTTTCAACAAAATACAGGGAGGGGCCCGTGCTCATGGTGTTGGTCCCAAACGGCTAGACTGTGGGGCCACCTCGGGGAAACTCGAGGGCTGGTTTTACTCATAGGATGTCCCATCCGGATGTGGCCTGTGACGAGATACGCGTGCCTACTATCAGGGTGTCGCCACGCCGGGAGGTCTTGCTGGATTAGTTTTACCATTGTCGAAATGTCTTGTGCACCGGGATTCCGAGTCTGATCGGGTGTCCCGCGATGGAGGTTTGTCTCCGCGGATCGTGAGCTTGTCATGGGCTAAGTTGGGACACCCCTGCAGGGTTTAAAGTTTCGAAAGCCGTGCCCGCAGTTATGTGACAGATGGGAATTTGTTAATTTCTCATCTTATTCTGGTATTTGTAAGTTAGCCACCATACATTGCTTAGCCGCTGCTACAACCTCACCACTTATCCTTCCTTACCCATAAGCTTTGCTAGTCTTGATACCCATGGTAATGGGATTGCTGAGTCCTCGTGGCTCACAGATTACTACAACAACAGTTGCAGGTACAGGTAATGCGATGATCATGACGTGAGAGCAATGTTTACATGTTTTGGAGTTCTTCTTCTTCTTCTTTGATCTTGGGTTAGGTTCCTGGTCGGCAGCCTGGGCTAGCAGGGTGGATGTCGTTTGAGTTTCTATTCGTGTTTCATCCATAGTCAGATGTTGTTCTCATGTATGATGTATTGATGTATTCTTGTGGCATTGTATGCCATTTGCATGTATCCACATCTATTATGTAATGGTTTGATGTAATGATATCCACCTTGCAAAAGCGTGTCAATATGCAGTTCTATCCTTGGTAGGACCTTCGAGTTCCTTTAGGATAGAGTCGCATATTGGGCATGACATTTTTCTTAATGAAATTTAAATTACTAACTAGCGGGCAAATAAAAATAAAGAAACAACTTTGCTGACCATGATATATTTTTATCTAGGCGGAAGAGTCCTCTTAATATCTATCTAGTCTTATATAGTTTTCGGTATGTTGAAATATAAACATAAAAAATAAGATAGAGGATATGCTCATTACTTAAAAAAAGATATGGAAATAGCTATAGAAATAAAAAAGGAGTGTGAGAGCCAAATGAATAGAAGATTCATGCTTGGTTCGGGAAGAGATCATAAAAGTTGCAAACTTACAAAATAATCTACTTTCAATAAAAGATTCATTAGATAATCGAAAACAGAGGATATTGAGTACTATTCGAAATTCAAAAGAATTGCATAGAGGGACCATCGAGAAACTCAAAAAATCTCGGATTCGATTACAGAAAGTCAAACTAGAAGCAGATGGGTATCGAATGAATGGATACTCTGAGATAGAAAAAGAAAAAGCAAATTTGATTAATCCTACTTCTATTAGTTTGGAATAATTAGAAAAGTCTAAAAACGAAACCCTTTATTTAGGAAAACAAAGAGCAATGAACCAGGTCCGACAAAGGGTTTTCCAACAGGCCGTACAAGGAGCTCTAGGAACTCTTAATAGTTGTTTGAATACCGAGTTACATTTCTGTATGATTCATGCTAATATTGGCATTCTCAGGTCCCTGGAATGGAAGAGATAATTAAATTAATTAGGCTTTGAGCTTCTACTTTCGTTTATAATTTAGGCATTATTTTTCACCTTGCTTCGAGTCGACGAAATTCATAAAATTCTCCGCGAACGTATTGAACAATATAATAGGAAAGTAGGGACTGAGAATATAGGTCACGTAGTTCAAGTGGGGGATGGGATTGCTCGTATTGTAGGTCCTGGTGAAATAATGTCAGGTGAATTAGTTGAATTTTCAGAAGGTACTAGGGGTATTGCTCTGTTCCAAAAATGTTGGGATTGTATTAATGGGCGATGGGTTGATGATACAAGAAGGAAGTTTTGTAAAAGCAATAGGAAGAATTGCTCAGTTACCCGTCAGTGAGGCTTACTTGGGTCGTGTTGTAAAAGCTCTGACTAAACCTATTGATGAGAAAGGCGAAATTATAGCTTCCGAATCTCGCTTAATTGAATCCCCTGCTCCAAGTATAATTTCCAGGCGTTCCGTATACAAACCTCTTCAAACAGGGCTTATTCCTATCGATTCGATGATCCCTATAGGGCGCAGTCAGCGAGAGTTAATTATTTGGGACAGACAATCTGGCAAAATAGCCGTAGCCATAGATACAATTCTCAATCAAAAAGGGCAAGGTGTAATATGTGTTTATGTAGCTATCGGTCAAAGAGCATCATCCGTAGCTCAAGTAGTAACTACTTTCCATGAGGAGGGGGCCATGGAATACACTATTATAGTAGCTGAAATGGCGGATTCACCTACTACATTACAATACCTCGCTCCTTATATGGGAGCAGCCCTGGCTGGGTATTTTATGTACCACGAGCGTCATACTTTAATAATTTATGATGATCTCTCCAAACAGGCACAAGCTTATCGCCAAATGTCCTTTGTATTAAGAAGACCTCCCGGCCGTGAGTTTTATCCAGGGGATGTTTTTTATTTGCATTCACGCCTTTTAGAAAGAGCGACTAAATTAAATTCTCTTTTGGGAGAAGGAAGTATGACTGCTTTTCCAATAGTTGAGACTCAATCTGGAGACGTTTCCGCCTATGTTCCTACTAATGTAATCTCCATTACAGATAGACAAATATTCTAATATGCGGATCTATTCAATGCCGGAATTCGACCCACTATTAATGTGGGTATTTCTGTTTCCAGAGTAGGATCCGCCGCTCAAATTAAAGCCATGAAACAAGTAGCTGGCAAATCAAAATTGGAACTAGCTCAATTCGCAGAATTACAAGCCTTTGCACAATTCGCCTCTGCTCTCGATAAAACAAGTCAGAATCAATTGGCAAGGGGTCGATGATTAAGGGATTTCTTAAACAATCCCAGGAAAATCCTCTTCCAGTGGAAGAGCATATAGCTACTATTTATACCGGAACAAGAGGATATTTTGATCAGTTAGAAATTGAACAAGTAAATAAATTTCTGGATGAGTTACGTAAACATCTAAAAGATACTAAACCTCAATTCCAAGAAATTATATCTTCTAGCAACACATTCACCGAGCAAGCGGAAATCCAAGGAAGCTATTCAGGAACAACTAGAACGGTTTTCTCTTCAATAACAAATAAATTTTGCATGTCTACTCTTGTTAGTAGAATAGGAATCGTTGAGAAAGATTTTTCATTTATATCATGCAAAAAAGTTTTCTTTGTTTTTATTTTAGTTATTTAAAGAATAGATAGAAATAAGATTGCGTCCAAGAGGATTTGAACCTATACCACCTGAGGGGGGTGGGAGCACGCCCCTGCCTTGCCGCCAGCCTGGCAGGCCCCCGGTGCCCATCCTTTTGTATATGAAGGGTTTTTACCTGGAAAAAATATCAAGAGGAAGATTTCGGGATGAAGCGTCGCTGTCTCGAGGCGGAACTTGGGCAGAACCAATCTAGGGCTACGGCGGAGATGTTCTGCCGGGGAAACTTCCCTCCTGGAGGGGAAAATCAAAGCCATCGTCATCACCAACAATACTCTCATGGAGAGTGGGTCAATCTCCATCAACATCTTCACCAGCACCATCTCCTCTCAAACCCTAGTTCATCTCTTGTATCAGCTCATTGCCTCAAAACCTCAGATTGGTAACTGTGGGTTGCTAGTAGTGTTGATTACTCCTTGTAGTTGATGCTAGTTGGTTTATTCGGTGAAAGATCATATATTCATATCCTTAATGCTATTTAATACTCCTCTGATTATGAACATGAATATGCTTTGTGAGTAGTTATGTTTGTTTTATAAGTAATCATGTAAATTTGGTATTCGTTCGATATTTTGATGAGATGTATGTTGTCTCTACTCTAGTGGTGTTATGTGAACGTCGACTACATGACACTTCACCATGATTTGGGCCTACGGGAAGGCATTGGAAAGTAATAAGTAGATGATGGGTTGCTAGAGTGATAGAAGCTTAAACCCTAGTTTATGTGTTGCTTCATAAGGGGCTGATTTGGATCCATATGTTTCATGCTATGGTTAGATTTATCTGAATTATTCTTTCATAGTTGCGGATGCTTGCGAGATGGGTTAATCATAAGTGGGAGGTTTGTCCAATGAATGGCAGCATCCAAGCAACGGTCCACCCACATATAAAATTATCAAAGTAATGGACGTGAATCACATGAGCATGATGAAAACTAACTTGACAACAATTCCTATGTGTCCTCGGGAGCGCTTTGCTTTATATAAGAGTTCGTCGACGCTTTTCCTTTGCTACAAAAAGGATTGGGCCACCTTGCTGCACCTTAGTTACTTCTGTTATTTGCTTCCCGTTACAAATTATCTTATCACACAACTATCTGTTACCGATAATTTTAGTGCTTGCAGAGAATACCTTGCTGAAAACCACTTGTCATTTCCTTCTGCTCCTCATTGGGTTCGACACTCTTACTTATCGAAAGGACTATGATAGATCCCCTATACTAGTGGGTCATCAAGGGCCCAGAGTTGGGTAAAAAATTTCCTCGTATTACCATCGAGCCTAATAGTCAGGGATATCTTACTGAATGATCTGATGGAATCATATCCGCCAACTCGTAAGAGAGAGGTGTGGGGGTGGGTGCAATGTGTGCGAGAGAGGCCTAAAGATAATGTGCATGCGGGAGACACTTAGGCACATGTATGTGCATGTAGAGGGCCAACAAATTTCGTGAGTGTGTATTCATGTGAGAGAAATAGTGTTTTCCAACTGAGAATAGTGAAAAGAGTGGCACGTAGTAGTAAGAGAGAGAGAGAGAGAGAGAGAGAGAGAGAGTGAGGGAGATATATAGAGAGTGTGTGCGTGAGACTCCCCAGGAGAGAGTGTGAGCATGTGTGAGAGAAATACCGATGTATATAAATTGTATGCACTTATGCGTCAGATAGAGAGGTATATAGCGCGTGTGTGAGGACAGCTCGAGGCATAGTGCATCTACGCGTAAATGGCGGTTCTACGCCTTAAATTAAAATATAAGTTGCATTAATTTTTCTTGGATGAGATCATGAATTTTGCAATTTGCGTATGAATAAACATTGTTCTATCAGATACCCATACTCTATTGAATTCGATGTGTATGGGTTTATTTCATATTATCGATCCATAGAGTGAGAGTAGTTTGAAATCCAGACAATGCATGGCTTTGGCAATTCATATATAAACATTAATTAGTGCACTCTGTGTTGTTAGTGTTAGGCACTTTATACATCTGTTACATACATGGATACATTCCAAATTGCTAGCTATGAAATAGAATATATGTTCAATTCAACATAAATATGGTTCAAATTCATAGGAAGTGCATTCATCTATTTGAATTCAAGATAATGGCATTTGTAAATCAGATCTAAAAGGGGCATCAATATTTGTTGAGTGTTTGAACATGCTATATTTTCATACGCATGTCTAACAATTTTTTTGCAACTCTCGGTGGAAATGACACCTATGGGATCAGGGGAGTCCCTTCTACGGTTGGCGGGCGCGGGGCTATGGAAAGAGCGGGTTTAGAAGATCAACATGGGGAATTTATCCAGGTTCGGGCGGCAAGTGGTGCGTAATACCCTACTCCTGATGGTTTGTGATTATCTGATGTTCTTGGACTAGCTACAAAGCGTGCAGGGTCCAAAAAGTCCAAATCCTCCTCCAGTATGCCTCGGGCCTCCTTTTATAGCCAAAGGGGGTCGCCACAGTGGCACACAGGAGGTGGAAAGTTTGTACTGTATACAAGTCTATCGCTTGGCACCGTAGGACAAACACATTAATGCGCTGCCGACGTGCCCTCTCACTTTATCGGGGACGGCAAGGAAACTCGTCCCGTCCACCGCCGCTTCACCTCGCTCCGATGCGCGTCCAGGCTGACTAGGCTTGCAGCACCATGCTGGCTGGCTTGCTGCTCAGTTGGTGCGGTGGCAGAGTCTTCACGAAGATCTGCATGGCACCACGCAGGTGCTTGCTGAGTTGGCCTGGAAGCTGCACGTCGCCATGCAGGTTCCTGCCTTGTTGGCGGGTTGACTTCTGTGTAGGAATGGTGGTGGAGCCTTCGTAGGTGGGAGCCTAGCTGCAGCCCGCAGATGTCTTCGGCAAGGGTCTTGTCGGAGCCCCGGCAAGGGCCTTGCCGGGGCCTCGCAGGTGTCCCCGGCGAGGGTCTTGCCGGGGGTCTTGTGAGCGTCCCCGGCAATGATATTGCCGTGGTTTCCGTCTTCTTGTTCTCATCTAGAGTTGTGCGTTTTTGGTCTTTACAAAGATCTGCATGCCACCATGCAGGCGCCTCCCGAGCCTTGGTTCCAATGTTGTTGATGGTGTCGGAACTCTTAGGCTCAAGGGTGGCGGCTCTGCTAGTGTTGGGCAAGTTGCCCCGGCAAGGCTCTTGCCGGGGCTACATAAGCTGCCGCAGCAAGGCTCCTGCCGGGGAGAGCCCAGCTTGTCCCTTCGCCCCTCACGCCTCTATCTTGGCGTTGCTCTGGTAGTCTTGTGTCTTTGCTTCCTCTTACGCTGCCAAGTGCGGCATAGAACTGTGGCTTGCGATCGCTCACAAGACAAGTAAAGGGGTACAAAAATGACCCCTACTTTTGTACACCGACAAGAGCCCCCGGGCCCGGGCCACATATAAGCGCGGAGCATTATTGGACCAGGCCCAGAATGGTGCGCGGGTACGCGTGGTAGATTTTTACCGCAGTAACTCCCTCGCCAGTTGCACTTCCCCACGACCTACGTTGAATGTGTGACATGGGGGTCGTGCGTGGGGCGGTTGCTGCACGCTTGCATCACATCATGTTAAATGGTAAAGAGGTGGCCTGCTCCTTCCACATAAAAAGGGAAAACCGCAGGCGCGCTGCTCATTTACCCCATGTGCCTTCCCCAATCTCGGAACCGTCGCTTCCTTCTTCTTCCTCAAGCTCTTTCCTTTGCTCGCCACTGTCGTGCCCTCACTGCCCTTAATCCTCCATCCCCTCTCAGTTGCCATGGCGCCCAAGACAGGAAAAGGCAAGGGGGTGGCCAAGGACGTCGGGGAGAAGGAGGCGCAGGAGAGCGAGTTGGCAGCGCTGCGGACGCAGCACGCCTACTTCCCCTCGATGGTCGATGCGGTCCATCTCAGGGACTAATTCAGGCCCCTGTGGGGGAGGGAGACGACGGAGCACCCTCACTACTAGGAAAATGCTTATAGATAGAGGTTTACCAGTAGCGTTTGTTTATGATCCAACGCTACTAGTAGTTAGTAGTAGCGCCGGCTATAAAGAGCGCTATTGGTGTAAGTTAGCAGCAGCACTTGTTACCAAGCCCTACGCTACTCCTAAGTGTAACCAGCACACCCCCTGGTCAAAAAATAGCAGCAGCGCCTGTCGTCCAACCAATGCTACTGCTAGTTTAGGATCTGTAGCGCGTGTATATCTAAACGTGTTACTGCTAATTTTTCTATGTATAACATTTTACCAGTAGCGTATGTTTCTGGCCCGCGCTATAAGTAGTGCAACACTAGCCGTAGATATTTTGCAAGATGCCATAGCAGTAGCGCGTATAGTAGACCCGCGCTACTGCTATGCCCGCTAGCCACCTACCACCTTTCCTCTTCTTCCTCCCCTCTTTTCTTCCCCCTTCCTTTCTCCCCCTTTCCTTGCACCTTGCTTGTTCCTTTCAATGCTCCCCTCCACCACCCCTCCCCCTCTTATTTGCCCCTCCACCACACCTCCATGAGAGGCCCCCTCCCTCCCACTCTTCTTTGCCCTCCACCACCCCCCTTTTCTTTGTGCCCTCCACCATCACCCCCTCCATTAATGCCCTCCCTCCCCCTTCCATTAATGCCTTCCCTCTTCTCTCCCTCTCCTCTCCCACTATCTCCCTAGCTCTCTCTGTCCCTAGCTAGCTAGCTAGTTAGAGCTATATATCTAGAGCTACTAGGTAATTGAGAAGAAAGGTGCTTGATATCCCTCTCGACACATAGGTGAGCAAAAAAAAGGTGTTTGTGTGGATAGGACCGAAACTATATATATATGGGCGATATGAGAATATATATACCGAATTGTGTGTGGCATAATTTGAGTTGCCTACATTGTGTATTTGATGAAATAATGTGGGTGACATGAGTTGCCTATGTTTTGCCGAAATGTCGATTCAATACCGTTGCGGCAAATTTCGGGCAAACTCAATATGTCCTATGTTTAGGGAAGGTCATGCCGAATTTTTGTATGAATTTGATCCATGCATGCATATATACGTAGTTATAATATTTGCTCCGCGCGCAGGTTGATACGTCTCCGTCGTATCTATAATTTTTGATTGTTCCATGCCAATATTATTCACTTTCATATACTTTTTGGCAACTTCTTATAATATTTTTGGGACTAACATATTGATCCAAAGGCTCCAAAGGCCGCCTCTTCATGTTGCATGTTTTACGTTTGGCAGAATATCCATATCAAACAGAGTCCAAACGGATAAAAACGGACGGAGCTTATTTTTGGAAAAATATGGAAAATTCTAGAAGAAAAATCCAAGCGAGACGGTGCCCGAGGTGGTCACGAGGTAGGGGGCGCGCCTGACCCCCCTGGGCGCGCCCCTACCCTCGTGAGCCCACCGTAAGGAGGTTGATGCTCTTCTTTTTCTGCAAGAAAGCTAATATTCGGAAAAAAATCACAGCGAAGGTTTCAGGCCAATCGGAGTTACGGATCTCCATATATACGCGAAATGGTGAAACAGAGCAGAATAGAACGGAGAAACAGAGAGATAGATCCAAATTCGGAGGGGCTCTCGCCCCTCCCAAGGCATGGGAGCCAAGGACCAGAGGGGAAACCCTTCTCCCATCTAGGGAGGAGGTCAAGGAAGAAGAAGAAGAAGACGGGGGCCTCTCTCCCCCCTTGATTTCGGTGGCGCCGGAGCGTTGCCGGGGGCCATCATCATCACCGCGATCTTCACCAACACCACCGTCATCTTCACCAACATCTCCATCACCATCCCCCCTCTATCTATAGCGGTCCACTCTCCCACAACCCGCTGTACCCTCTACTTGAACATGGTGCTTTATGCTTCATATTATTTTCCGATGATGTGTTGCCATCCTATGATGTCTAAGTAGATTCTCGTTGTCCTATCGGTGATTGATGAATTGCTATGATTGGTTGGAATTGCATGTTTTATTATTGGTGCTGTCCTATTGTGCCCTCCATGTCGCGCAAGCGTAAGGGATCCCCGCTGTAGGGTTTGCAATATGTTTATGATTTGCTTATGGTGGGTGGCGTGAGTGTCAGAAGCACAGACCCGAGTAAGTAGGTTGTTTGCGTATGGGATAAAGGGGACTTGATACTTTAATGCTATGGTTGGGTTTTACCTTAATGAATCTTTAGTAGTTGCGGCTGCTTGCTAGAGTTCCAATCATAAGTGCATATGATCCAAGTAGAGAAAGTATGTTTGCTTATGCCTCTCCCTCAAATAGAATTGCAATAGTGATTACTGGTCTAGTAACATAGTCAATTGCTTAAGGATAATTCCACAACTCCTACCACCACTTTTCTACACTCGCCATATTTACTTTAGTTGTGTTTTTATGAAAACAGCCCCTAGCTTTTATTTACTCGCTCTTTACTTTCTTGCAAGCTTACTCGAAAACACCTACAAAGTACTTCTAGTTTCATACTTGTTCTAGGTAAAGCGAACGTCAAGCGTACGTAGAGTTGTATCTGTGGTCGATAGAACTTTAGGGAATATTTGTTCTACCTTTAGCTCCTCGTTGGGTTCGACACTCTTACTTATCGAAAACGGTTGCGATCCCCTATACTTGTGGGTTATAAAGACCTTTTTCTGGCGCCGTTGCCGGGGAGTCATAGCGTGGGGTGAATATTCTCGTGTGTGCTTGTTTGCTTTATCACTAAGTAATTTTTATTTGCTGTTCTTAATTGTTCTTTATCTTTAGTTATGGGTAGGAAACGCAAAATACCAAAAGAATTAGTTGTACCTACTGCTCCAATGGTTGAAGAACCACTCAAAATCTATCACACTACTGAAGCTTTTTACTTGGATCATCTTCGATCCCTTTGTGCTCGTGTTGAAACCCCAACTAGCTTAGTTGAGGGAAAATCTTTAGATGAGAATGCTTGTTATGTGCGACACCGTATATCTGAAAAAGAGAAACTATTATGGGATCAAATTCAACGTTTGCAATGCTATGCTTGGAATTTATGCTATTATTATGATTTTACTTGTTGTTCTGAAAACCCTAAGAAACACCTTCCCTATCAATGTGAGTTTAGTGATAATGGAATCATATCTCCGTATGCTAAGGGTGTTTGTAATTACTATGATGTTCAACAAATTGAAGAATTTGTTGCTTTTAAGGGTGCTTTTGAAATTGCTTCTTTGATTGAAAAGTATGATGCTACTGTTTACAAATCTAATTTTTTTGCCATACTTGAATATTGCTATGATAATTATGCTTCTAATGCCTATGTTAAACTATATATTGAGGCCTACCCCGCTGTCCAAGAAGAGACTAATATTTTGCAGGAGTTTATGGAAGAAGAAGTTGATGAAACTGTGAGCTCATTGGATGAAAAAGATGAGGAGGAGAGCGAAGAACAAAAGGAGGAAGAGCGGATTGATCACCCGTGCCCACCTTCTGATGAGAGTAACTCTTCAACTCATACATTGTTTAATTCCCCTTCGTGCTTACCGAAGGATGATTCTTGCTATGCTTGTGGCCAAGATGCCAATATGAATTATGCTTATTGAGATGAGCTTGCTATAGTTCCTTATGTTAAACATGAAATTGTTGCTATTTCACCCACACATGATAGTCCTATTATCTTTTTGAATTCTCCCAACTTCACTATATCGGAGAAGTTTGCACTTATTAAGGATTAGTTGATGGGTTGCCTTTTACCGTTGCACATGATGATTTTGATGAATGTAATATGCATGTGCCTGCTGCTCCTACTTGTAATTATTATGAGAGAGGAACTATATCTCCGCCTCTTTATGTTTCCAATATGATAGAATTGCAAGAATCTGCTTATACTATGCATTGGCCTTTACTCGGTGTGCATGAATTGTTCTTTTATGACATGCCGATGCATAGGAAGAGAGTTAGACTTCTTCATTACATGATATATGTTGCTTTGTGCTCACTACTAAATTACAAATCATTGCTAATTAAAATAGGCTTTGATATACCTTGGGATCCGGGTGGATTCACTACTTGAGCACTATATGCCTAGCTTAATGGCTCTAAAGAAAGCGCTGCCAGGGAGACAACCCGGAAGTTTTAGAGTGTCATTTATTTCTGTTGAGTGCTTTAATATAGTTTAAAAAAAACAAAAATAAAGAGGGGAACCCAAAACTTTTTCAAAAAGGAAAGCAAAAGTGAGAAAGACAAGCATTGTTGAAGTGGGAGAGCTCCTTGAGCTTTGTTCATGCTCACGGAAACTTTGTGAATCTTGATTACAGAAACTTTTCAACAAAAATAATTATCCCCTTGTACAATTCCAGTGTATTATAAAAATAATGTGCCAAGGTTTGCCTTTAGGATGTTTACAATGCTTGTAGGTTTGTGCGGTGCAGGACAGAAACTTTGGCTGTAGTGCGCGAATTTTAGTTTTTTACTGGAACATCAAATTGTTCTCATTCTTTTTGCACTGTCTTGCTGTACTATTTTTTTTATTGTTACTAATTTTGGCATAATTTTTCAAGTATCAGAAGTATGGTGAATGTTCAGATTGCTACAGACTCTTCTGTTTTAGACAGATTCTGTTTTTGATGCATAGTTTGCTTGTTTTGATGAAACTATCAATTTATATCAGTGGATTAAGCCATGAAAAAGTTATATTACAGTATAAACAATGCAAAAACAAAATATGAATTGGTTTGCAACAGTACTTAGAGTGGTGATTTGCTTTATTATACTAACGGATCTTACCGAAGTTTTACATTGAAGTTTTGTGTGGATGTAGTGTCTAATCGAGGATGTTTCGATGTGAGAAGAAGGAAGAGAGGCAAGAGCTCAAGATCGGGGATGCCCGAGGCACCCCAAGTAAATATTCAAGGAGACTCAAGCATCTAAGCTTGGGGATGCTGGGGAGGCATACCCTCTTTCTTCAACAAGTATCGGTATGTTTTTGGATTTGTTTTGTTCATGCATTATGTGCATGTCTTGGAGCGTCTTTTGCAATTAGGTTTTTATTTTTCTTTTATGCACCATGATAGTATGAGATAGTGCTTGGTTGATTTCTGGAATGCTCATTGCACTTCACTTAAATCTTTTGAGTATGGCTTTATAGAATGCTTCATGTGCTTCACTTTTATCATTTGAAGTTTGGATTGCCTGTTTCTCTTTACATAGACAACCACCATTTGTAGAATGCTCTTTTTCTTCACTTATATTTGTTAGAGCGTGGGAATATCTTTTGTAGAAAGAACTAAACTCTCTTGCTTCACTTATATCTATTTAGAGAGATGACAGGAACTGGTCATTCACATGGTTAGTCATAAAATCCTACATAAAACTTGTAGATCACTGAATATGATATGTTTGATTCCTTGCAATACTTTTGCGATATAAAGAAAGTGACATTAGAGTCGTGCTAGTTGAGTAATTGTGAAATTGAGAAATACTTGTGTTGAGGTTTGCAAGTCCCGTAGCATGCACGTATGGTGAACCGTTATGTAACGAAGTCGGAGCATGAGGTGTTTATTGATTGTATTCCTTATGAGTGGCGGTCGGGGACGAGCGATGGTCTTTTCCTACCAATCTATCCCCCTAGGAGCATGCACGTAGTACTTTGTTTCGATGACTAATAGATTTTTGCAATAAGAATGTGAGTTCTTTATGACTAATGTTCAGTCCATGGATTATACGCACTCTCACCCTTCCATCATTGCTAGCCTCTTCGGTACCGTGCATTGCCCTTTCTCACCTCGAGAGTTGATGCAAACTTCGCCGGTGCATCCAAACCCCGTGATATGATACGCTCTGTCACACATAAGCCTAATTATATCTTCCTCAAAACAGCCACCATACCTACCTATCATGGCATTTCCATAGCCATTCCGAGATATATTGCCATGCAACTTCCATCATCATCATATACATGGCTTGAGCATTCATTGTGATATTGCTTTGCATGATCGTAAGATAGCTAGCATGATGTTTTCATGGCTTGTCCGTTTTTGATGTCATTGCTACGCTTAGATCATTGCACATCCCGCACATCACGGAGGCATTCATATAGAGTCATATCTTTGTTCTAGATATCGAGTTGTAATATTGAGTTGTAAGTAAATAAAAGTGTGATGATCATCATTATTAGAGCATTGCCCCAGTGAGGAAAGGATGATGGAGACTATGATTCCCCCACAAGTCGGGATGAGACTCCGGACGAAAAAAATAAAAAATATATATATAAAGAGAAAGGCCAAAAAAAGAGAAGGCCCAGTAAAAAGAAAAAAAAGAAAAAAATGAGAGAAAAAGAGAGAAGGGGCAATGTTACTATCCTTTTACCACACTTGTGCTTCAAAGTAGCACCATGTTCTTCATATAGAGAGTCTCTTGAGTTATCACTTTCATATACTAGTGGGAATTTTCATTATAGAACTTGGCTTGTATATTCCAACGATGGGCTTCCTCAAATGCCCTAGGTCTTCATGAGCAAGCAAATTGGATGCACACCCACTTAGTTTTAGTTTGAGCTTTCATACACTTATAGCTCTTAGTGCATCCGTTGCATGGCAATCCCTACTCCTCACATTGATATCTATTAATGGGCATCTCCATAGCCCGTTGATACGCCTAGTTGATGTGAGACTTTCTCCTTTTTTGTCTTCTCCACATAATCCCTATCATCATATTCTATTCCACCTATAGTGCTATGTCCATGGCTCACGCTCATGTATTGCGTGAAAGTTGAAAAGGTTTGAGAAACGTAAAAAGTATGAAAGAATTGCTTGGCTTGTCATCGGGGTTGTGCATGATGTGAATATTTTGTGTGGTGAAGATGGAGCATAGCCAGACTATATGATTTTGTAGGGATGAGTTTTCTTTGGCTATGCTATTTCAATGAGGCATAATTGCTTGGTTGGTACGCTCGAAGTATTATTGTTTTTTATGTAAAATGATAGACTATTGCTTTGAATCACTCGTGTCTTAATATTCATGCCATGATTAGACATATGATCAAGATTATGCTAGGTAGCATTCCACATCAAAAATTATCTTTTTTATCATTTACCTACTCGAGGACGAGCAGGAATTAAGCTTGGGGATGCTGATACGTCTCCGTCGTATCTATAATATTTTATTGTTCCATGCCAATATTATTCACTTTCATATACTTTTTGGCAACTTTTTATAATATTTTGGGACTAACATATTGATCCAAAGGCTCGATGCGGTTCCTCGTCATGTTGCATGTTTTATGTTTCGCAGAATATCCATATCAAACGGAGTCCAAACGGGATAAAAATGGACGGAGCTTATTTTGGAGAATATGGAAAATTCCGGAAGAAAAATCCATGCGAGACGGTGCCCGAGGTGGTCACGAGGTAGGGGGGCGCGCCTGACCCCCCCTGGGCACGCCCCCTACCCTCGTGAGCCCACCGTATGGTGGTTGATGCTCTTCTTTTGCCGCAAGAAAGCTAATATTCGGAAAAAAATCACGGCGAAGGTTGCAGGCCAATCGAGATTCTGGATCTCCATATAAGCGAAAGCGGTGAAACAGAAAGGCAATGTAATGCGTAAACAGAGAGAGATAGATCCAATCCCGGAGGGGCTCTCGCCCCTCCCAAGCCATGGGAGCCAAGGACCAGAGGGGAAACCCTTCTCCCATCTAGGGAGGAGGTCAAGGAAGAAGAAGAAGGGGGTCTCTCTCCTCCTTGCTTCCGGTGGCGCCGGAGCGCTGCCGGGGGCCATCATCGTCACCGCGATCTTCACCAACACCACCGTCATCTTCACCAACATCTCCATCACCTTCCCCCTCTATCTACAGTGGTCCACTCTCCCGCAACCCGCTGTACCCTCTACTTGAACATGGTGCTTTATGCTTCATATTATTTTTCGATGATGTGTTGCCATCCTATGATGTCTGAGTAGATTCTCGTTGTCCTATCGGTGATTGATGAATTGCTATGATTGGTTTGAATTGCATGTTTTATTATTGGTGCTGTCCCATTGTGCCCTCCGTGTCGCGCAAGCATGAGGGATCCCCGCTGTAGGGTTTGCAATATGTTTATGATTTTCTTATGGTGGGTGGCGTGAGTGACAGAAGCACAGACCCGAGTAAGTAGGTTGTTTGCGTATGGGATAAAGGGGACTTGATACTTTAATGCTATGGTTGGGTTTTACTTTAATGAATCTTTAGTAGTTGCGGATGCTTGCTAGAGTTCCAATCATAAGTGCATATGATCCAAGTAGAGAAAGTATGTTAGCTTATGCCTCTCCCTCAGATAGAATTGCAATAGTGATTACTGGTCTAGTAACATAGTCAATTGATTAAGGACAATTCCACAACTCCTACCACCACTTTTCCACACTCGCCATATTTACTTTAGTTGTGTTTTTATCTACAGCCCCTAGCTTTTATTTACTCGCTCTTTACTTTCTTGCAAGCCTACCCGAAAACACCTACAAAGTACTTCTAGTTTCATACTTGTTCTAGGTAAAGCGAACGTCAAGCGTACGTAGAGTTGTATCGGTGGTCGATAGAACTTTAGGGAGTATTTGTTCTACCTTTAGCTCCTCGTTGGGTTCGACACTCTTACTTATCGAAAACTGTTGCGATCCCCTATACTTGTGGGTTATCACAGGTGATCATGAAGGTCAATAAAAGGATGGTGGAAAGATACTGGCAATCCGCTATGGACGACATGTATGAAAAAAGACTGAAGGATGTTTTATGTCCATGTCGAAAATGCAAAGGAATAGTCAGGCTCGACCCGTTTGAGGGTGGCACATTCAAGGCACACCTGCTCATGCATGGTTTCCTGCATGGCCATACTTAGTGGATGAGTGAAGATGATGATGATGATGAGGATGTCGACGGGGCAGGAAATAACAACATGGGACCACCAGACAAAGAGATGACCGATTATGTGCCCGAAGAGGAAGACGGCCTAGGAAATGTCGATGGCGAAGAGGCAGTTCAAGGCGGAGAAGACGTGGACATGCCACCGTCTTCGTCGCTACTAAGTTCAGCCATGTTGGACCCGCATGTTCGAGACCTACTTCGCAAGTAGATGACTAGCGACAGAGCTGCTTCTAGAGAGGATGCGCCAAACTGGCGCAACTGGAGGTAGACTCGATGACTCCTTTGTATGATGGTTGCAATCCCGAGGTGACCCGCTTGAGTTTCACACCAGAACTTCTAAAGACGAAGGCAAAAAACAAATGGACAGATACAAGCCTGGATGAGCTTACAAGTATCTAAAGAAGGTTCTTCCAAGGAAGCCTGTGTCCTACTAGTGTCGAGGAGGCAAAGAAAATCGTGTGCCCTCTTGATCTGCCACACATTAGATATCACACATGCATCAATGATTGCATCATATATCGGAACGAGCACGCAGAAAAAACCATCTGTCCAAAGTGCAATGCTTCACAATATAAAAAGGATGGAAAGAAAGCTCCATAGAAAGTTGTATGGTACTTTCCGATCACTCCGCGTCTACAGCTGTATTTCGTAGATCGTAAGGAAGCAACGCTTATGCGCTGGCACGCGGAGAGGGTGAAGCTAGATGACGGAGATGAGCCGAAGCTGAGACACCTCGCAGATGCTAGCCAGTGGAGAGCATTAAATGCTAAATTTGATTTTTTCGCAAATGATCCAAGGAACATCGTGCTTGGCGCTAGTAGTGATGGCATGAATCCATTTGGCAATTGAACACCAATCATAGCACATGGCCCGTGTTTCTATGGATGTACAACCTCCCCCGTGGTTGTGCATGAAGGAAAAATACATACACATGGCTATTCTTATTCAAGGGCCGAGACAATCGGGAAATGATATAAATTTGTATCTCGGGTTACTGAAAGAGGAGCTACATACCTTATGGACAACGCCGGCCAAGACATGGGATGCATGCAAAGGAGAGTATTTCTACATGAGAGCCGTGCTGATCACGACGGTGCACGACTATCTCGGTTATGGCTATCTCTCCGGCCAGTTGTGCCATGGATATTGTGGATGCACGAGGTGCATGGATGATACAACTTCTCTGAAGCTATCGAGAGATGGCGGGTCTCTGAAAAGCGTTTACATGGGGCATCGAAGATGGCTCGAGAAGGATGACTCGTGGAGAAAGCGTGGAGATCTATTCAATGGTAAGGCCGAGCATCGAGGTCCTCCACGTAAGCGTAGCAGTGCAGAAATATATGAGTTATTGAAGAACCAGGAAAAGTGCCCCTCGCCGAGAAAGACAAAGAAAAAGGCACCGGAGCCCCTGCTGAAGGTATCGAAGACGGGATCTGTTTTCTGGGACTTGGAATAGTGGCCCATACTCGACACGCCTCATAGCCTTGATCAAATGCATATCACAAAAAATATCCTTCAGAGTTTGCTTGGAACATTGATGAACATGCCGGAGAGGACCAAGGATGGGCCGAAGGCAAGAAAAGACTTGGAATTTTTGAAAATCAGGAAAGATCTCCAAATACCCGGTAAAAGGTCATCAGAGGAGACCGAGACAGAGACGGAGATGGAAGATATGGGAAAAAAAGTAAACAAGAAGGAAGAACAATATTGCCCCCCTCTTGCTTCACCTTAGATCCGAAGGAGGTCAATCAATTGTTCAAGTGCATTGCCGGAATCAAAGTTAGTTCCGGATACTGTGGGAAGATAAGCAGATATGTAGACACTAAGAAAAAAAGGTTCAGTGGGATGAAGTCTCACGACTGTCATGTGATGATGACGCAGTTACTCCCGGTTGCACTTAGAGGGATTGTGGACACACATGTGTGTGAGATGCTTACTGACCTATGCCACTTTTTGATGATATCTCTCGAAAGTCGATCAGTGTGAAACAACTCCATAGGCTACAGGAAGAGATCGTTGTCATACTGAATGAGCTAGAGATGTACTTCCCGTCCGCGTTCTTTGATGTCATGGTGCATCTATGTGTCCACATCATGGATGACATCATCGACCTAGGGCCGACATTCCTGCACAGCATGATGTCGTTCGAGAGGATGAATGGCATGATCAAAGGATTCATTCGTAACATGTCCCGTCCAGATGGAAGCATAGCCCGGGGATATCTGACCAAAGAGTGCATCTTTTTCTATGAGAGTCATGTAGTAGGCACCGGAGACCCTGTTGTTGGTTTGCCCGTCAACAAGCACTGTGGAAGGCTCGAAGGCGAATGTCACACCAACGGTCATAGGGATGTGAATGTGTTACGCTCGGGCCGACAAAACGACCTTGACAGGGCAGACTTAGTAGTGCTACAACGCCAATATGTGCTAGAAGATTTCGTGACATTGCACAAAGAGACCATCGTAAAGAAGTACTGTCGGTGTCAAAACCGGCGGATCTCGGGTAGGGGGTCCCGAACTATGCGTCTAGGCGGATGGTAACAGGAGACAAGGGACACGATGTTTTTACCCAGGTTCGGCCCTCTCGATGGAGGTAATACCCTACTCCTGCTTGATTAATATTGATGATATGGGTAGTACAAGAGTAGATCTACCACGAGATCAAGGAGGCTAAACCCTAGAAGCTAGCCTATGGTATGATTGTTGTTCGTCCTATGGACTAAAACCCTCCGGTTTATATAGACACCGGATAGGTTAGGGTTACACAGAGTCAGTTACAATGGTAGGAGATCTACATATCCGTATCGCCAAGCTTGCCTTCCATGCCAAGGAAAGTCCCATCCGGACACGGGATAAAGTCTTCCATCTTGTATCTTCATAGTCTTGGAGTCCAGCCGTGACGACAGTCCGGCTATCCGGACACCCCCTAGTCCGGGACTCCCTCAGTAGCCCCTGAACCAGGCTTCAATGATGATGAGTCCGGCGCGTTGATTGTCTTCGGCATTGAGAGGCGAGTTCCTCCTCCGAATACTTCATAGAAGGTCTTGAACACAAGGATAGTGTCCGGCTCTGCAAAACAAGTTCCACATAACGCCGTAGAGAGAATAATTTTTGCACAGATCTGCTGACGTATTCAGCGGGCGTGACATCACACCACGGCCAGGCCTTTATATGAATCGCTTTTTTATTGTTCCACCTCAAGCGTGTTTAGCGAGGCGTTTCCTTGGCACGCCTTATCAAAGCGTAGATCGTGCCCCCTTATTCCGGGATCCTCATCAATACGGACGTAGTAACCCAACCGTGCCCGTTGGCCTGCCTTCTCTATCAAAGGCGAGTCCTAATCGACCACGGGGTGGGCTCTTGGTATTCATCCTCTTTATAATGAGACCAAGGCCCTCTTCTTCTTTACACCCTCCATCGAGTTCGCCTTGCGCTTCGAGTTCCAACACCCAAAGCTTCAGATTCAGGCGCTTCGGACTTTCGATGATGTCCGGCTCCGACCAGCACGGCCGATGGATGTCTTCCTCCGTCACAGAAGAAGATGTGCTAAAGCTGCGAGACGCCAGGTATCTAACCGGTGAGGTCTCGCATAGGCTGCCTGCTCCAGGGCAGGTCATTCCCACTCCTGAGCCCGGCGAGAATGTGGTGTTCGTGTCCCACTTCCTTCGGGGTTTAGGCTTCCCGACGGATCCCTTTGTGCGGGGCTCATGTTTTATTATGGGCTTGATTTCCATGATTTGAACTGAGTCCATCCTCCATATCTCGTCATTCATTGTCGTATGTGAGGCCTTCCTCCATATTACCCCCACTTTGGATTGTGGCTCAAGACCTTCAAGGTGGAGCCAAAGATGATCGAGGGCAGCAAGCAGAGTCTTGAGGGGCGATCATAAGCAAATGTGCTGATGCTCCGTGGCCCGAGGGCTCTTTCCAAGAGGAGCTTGGTTTGTGGCAACGGGAGTGGTTTTATATCACCGCTCCCAGGGGCACCAAATGGGCGGCGCTCCCAGCCTTCCGCTCAGGTCCACCACAGCGGCTGGCATCATGGGTTAACAAGGGGCTCGACTGGGGCCGCCCAAGGACGTTCCTCCTGCTGCGAGGCCAGATTCGAGATCTCCATGAAAGAGGGATCAATCTGGTTGCGATGGGCGCAGGTTATGGTGATCCGCGCCTTCAGCCCTGCAAACGCCGCCTCCGCCTGTGGGAATTCAATCCAGAGGGACCACGAGCTCTCCAAAATTTTATGGGCACGACGCCCGTGGAGATGTATAAACTGTTCTTCGGATCACAAGAGAAGTGTCCGGACTTGACCGAGGACGCATGACTAAGCTGCAATCGCCCAGATACTCAAGTAAGTAGTCCTGTAACCGGACAAGCTATTCATTTATTTCATATATATGCCCTTTAAAGGAGCCTTTTCTTGAACATGAGTGGATAGCCAAGGCAAAGTTAATAAGGTGTCCGGCTCCCCTCCCAGAGACCACGCCGGATCCCATGTTGACAAAGATGTTGAAGGTCGCGCCTTTTGAAGAAGACGAAGGGGAGAGCGGGGAAGCAACCGCCTCTACGAAGGAGGCTATCAAGGAAGGAGGGATTAATAGTCCTACCTTCCGAGGAGAGAAGAGGACCGCTTCGGAAGATCCGGAGGTCAAGGCCTCAAAGAGGGGAAAGGAATCTTCGGCAGAGAGTCCGGCGCTAGGAAGTAACCCAGCCGCATTATTTCCCCGAGGGGATCAACCCTCCAGCGAGCCGTAAGTAAAAAGAAGGGGTCTTGTAAATAAGGAACATCCCTGTGTTTATTCATGAGGATAACCGAAATTGTACCTTGTAGTTCGGACCTCAGCCCTTCTCAGCAGAGCTCGTCTTCGGGGGATCTTCTTCCGGAGATGATGGAGAGCCAACGCCTCCACCGTCGCACCCTCAGGAAGCGGACGACCCGGAGGTGTCGTCATGAGGGATCCCCAAGTGCAGGCGGGGCGGAAGGTCCGGGCGCCAAGTGGCGGCTTGGTCGAGGAGTCTGAAGGATCTGCTCGAGCGAAGCGGTTATTTCAGAAGATCACCGTGCTCTAATGGGTACGATGATCGAAAGAATTGCATCCATGGAGAGCGGATTGCATGAAGCCGCCGAAGCCATCGACAGGGTTTGAGGTACGCATAAAATGATGTACCTTCTCGGCAGTTATGCATATAAAATGCGCCCTGTATAGATAGTAGCCCCTGAGACTCGGTATGTTGTCAAAATTGACAATGTGCCGACGATCAAATTCTCAGTTATAACATATCGCCGCTCCTAAACAGGTGGCGGGGCATCCAGAGGCCAGCCGAACTGCTGAATATGCCGAACTAAAGTGGCAACTTGACGAGGCGGATGCGGACATCGCGCTGGTCAATAAACGGTTTGACGAGTCACAAGGTATGTGACCTCTATGCGGACACCTTGTAAGGGAGCTTGACGCCCATGTCTTACTATTCGTATGCTTAATGCAGATGGTGCCGCTGCCGTGGAGGAGCTGCGGGCAGAACTCGCCCGAGCGAAAGAGCAAGCCAGAATTAGTAATGCGGCCGCTTTAAAGGCGGCCGAAGAGCTAGAAGCTGAACGGGCTGCTCATTGCCGAAGCAAAGAGGAGATGGCCGATATGGCCAAAAAGTTAAGGAATACTACCGATCGCAGCGAGGTTCTTGAAAAGGAACGTCAAGCGGAACAAGAGGGCCTAAAGAAGGCCGCCGCCGAATCCAAGAATGCCCAATAGGCTTTGAGAGCTGCCAAGGAGGAGTCGGGCGGGGGCAATTGCGGCTGGAAAACCGTTTCTGCTGCGAAGGAAATATATAGATCCAAAGTATGCTCAGTTGGATAAGTTGTGGAGTTCAGAGGATGCTTGTCTGGACTTGGCGGCGGGCACTGCAGACGCGGTTGAGCACTTCCGGGGCCAGAAGGGGCACAGAAGGGAAGAGCTATATTGGTCGCAATTCCATAGTCCGGAGCATCCTCTGCCGCTGACCGATCGGTTGGCCGAATGGGCCGAGCTGAATCGATTGTCCGGATTTGCCATGAAGCATGTCTTGACTCACTTGTGGCCGGACGGACCCCAGCCGAAGAGCTATTTTGGTTTAGTGCAGCAGTTTCTTGGTGCGGTGCCGCGTATCGACGCAATGAAGCGATCGGCGTGTATTGAGGGAGCGTGGATGGCTCTTGCCCGTGTCAAGACATACTTGGCAGAGATGAAGGCCACTGACGTTGCATCCCAAGATTCGGACAGAAGCCGAGTGCCTGTCGAGCACTAATTTGAAGAAGTCCTGTCGGGCGCTCGTTTAATAGAGACGCAGTGCTCGAAGGATATTATGTTTAAATGACATGTATGATTTGTGAAAACAATGTTTCAATGTAATATAAGGGCTTTTTATACTTGTGCGTTCAAGTAGTAAACTACTCCTCTCATGCGGTCGCTTTTATGTATATGTGTATATAACACGAAAGATGGCAGTCCTTGGCTTCAGCCCCACGCACATAGTGCGGGGTGTTTGAAAAAGCGCTTTTCACACTTAATCCAACGCCTTGGTCCTGTTAAGGAGGTGATAAGCGTAGCAAACCAGGCAACCGGACTATAATGCTTTATCACTTTCACTTAGCCATAGGAGTTCGAGGGTGGGGCTACTATATAGCTCGGGGCACCGCACTCTCCCGAATTCAGGGTGCGTATGTGCCTGACCGAAAACCGGTCCTTCGTTAATGCGGAGGAATCCTAAACATTCCTGTGAGCCGTCGAGTGGTTGACCAGCCTCTTGCTATATCATGACAGTCAATTTTCGGCTTTCTCTACTGAGGTGCTCGCCTGGCCGAACCGGGGCACAATCGCAGTAGTTCTCCTGGTGCCGCGTTAGCCGTGAAAACGGAATGTAAGGCAGCAAAACACAGGAGCCGGGCAACCCAACATTTGACCAAAGACATGATTCGGAGCTGATGCATATAAGGCCTAACTCGAGACGCCGAATACTCCCTAAGGTATTCGGTCTTTATGAAAATGGGCAGAATAATGCCCTAAGCCCCTGGTGTCCAGGTACGCGCAAAAATTCTGGTGCGGCCAATGCCAAAGCACCAGCCTCCTCCTCGGTTATATTAATGGAACCGAGGGGATGTATATCAACAAGAGACAGTGAAAAAAGGTTTACGCAGGGTCTTAACCTGAAAAGAATCCTTGCAACGGGTCCCTACTGCACGTCTGCGCCTGTGTCTCCGTTGTGCCGTATCCTGGACGGGTGTAGCACGTTGTTCATCTGTAAAAAGAGAGGAACTTAGTTTGAAAGAAAAGGATCGTCTAAAGATGTACTTAATATTAAATAAACAGAGTACGCTCAAGAATTGAATAAAATTGAGCTTTATTGTATCTTGTTATACATGTATGCAGCCCTCGTATGGGGGTATGCTATTAGTAGGCGCCGGACTGCCTAACCGTGTCCGGGTTTGAATGACCGATTCAGGTTCTTTGCCTAGCAGAGCCGGATAGCTGTGGGGCTGTCAAGGCAGTCTCCCGTTCTTCCGTGCTCAAGTGACACTTAATACTTCCTTTTAACGAGATGATGCCGTGTGGACCGGGCATTTTAAGTGTTAGAGATGCATAATGCGGTATTGTGTTAAAGCGGGCGAAAGCTTCGCGTCCCAATAGTGCTTGATGGCTACTTTAAAATGGGGCGACATGGAAGAGTAACCTTTCGCGAGGGAAGTTGTCGGATGAACCAAACACAACTTATAGCAGTATGGAGCCCGTGCAAAGGGCATATGGGCCTGGCATTACTCCTTTAAAGGAGGTTTTGCTATGGCGAATTTTGGTTGGGTTTATCCCCATCCTGCGGATTGTGTCCTCGATATATCGTGTTTATGTCATCGCCGCCATCCATGAGGACATGTGTAAATTGGAATCCGTCGATTATAGGATCCAATATCAAGGCAGTCCATCCTGCTCCGCATTATCGGAATAGTCCCGATGGTCGAAGGTGATTGGTTTTAACAACCAAAGGCGGTGCGCCTTTTAGGGGCGCCATTGCTTTTTCCTTTTATCACGTGAAGTGAGTTTACTGTTTTGACCTCCGTGGGAAAGTTTTTTGTTTTCCGAGGCTCGCTTGTGGTGCTCGTCGTCATCTTCACTTGGTGTGTCGAGCCCCTTGTGTTCGGGCGCTCACCGCCGGACTGTTTGAAGACCCAACAATTTCTGTGGGTATGGTTGGCAGGCCTCCCAGGAGTACTGTGGATTTGACATATCTTGTCCAAGATTTTGTTGAAGTTGGATAGCTCATCGCTACTGTCCTTATGGGGCAGTTTTTTGTTGTTCTGCCATGAGCTTTTGAATCCGGTGTTGACTGCCGTGCTCTTTGGACTGTTCCTTTTAATCCGGCGCTGGTCCTTGTTGCCCCGTGGTTTCCTGCTTCATCCCCTCGATTTCGATGTACTTGGGTCAGCTGGTGCTGCATCTTGCTAGCCAGCTATCCTCCCCGCGCAAAAGTGGGTCATGAGGCTTGTTAATGCGGCCATTGTTCTTGGCTTTTCTTGGCCGAGGTGTCTGGCGAGCCATTCGTCTCGGACGTTGTGTTTGAAAGCTGCTAAGGCTTCGGCGTTCGGACAGTCGACTATTTGGTTCTTTTTAGTAAGGAACATGTTCCAGAATTTCCGGGCTGACTCTCCGGGCTGTTGAGTTATGTGACTTAGATGCCCTGAGGGCGGACATAGGTCCCCTGAAAATTTGCCTGAAATGCATCCTCAAGCTCTTCCCAGCTTCCAATGGTATTTTTCGGGGATGCTCTTAAGCCAATGCCGAGCTGGCCCTTTGAGTTTAAGGGGTAAGTATTTTATGGCGTGGAGATCAGCTCCTCTAGCCATGTGTATGTGGAGGATGTAATCCTCAATCCGCACTCTGTGCATCGTTGTTCCGTCAGATGCCTCTATGTTTACGGGTTTGAATCCGCTGAAATTCATGATCCAAAGCACCTCATCGATGAAACATAGGGGTGTACGGCGCCCTATATTTGGGTGTGCCGTGGTCTTGAATTTTGGCGTATTGCATTGCTTTAACGAAGCGTGCTTTCTTGGCCCATAGATGGACCTAACTGGGCCATCCTTTTGATGTGAATCCTTGCCGGATCGCATATTGGCTTGTGTGCGGCACCATTCGCCGCTCTCTTTTTGCCATGAGGTCGCCCATCCGACCGGGTGGTCTTCTTGCTTTTTAATTATGGGGCTCTAAGGCCTCCTCGTCAATTCGGGCAGTAGCTTTCTTTCGGGTAGCTCTTTGTTCGGGCGATCGTCGCTGCATTTTATCTGCGGTGCTGAATACTTTGCTCCATCTGATCCTGAGTGCATCTTCCGCTGTTTTGAGCTTCCGCTTCTGCTTTTTCAGGCTACGCGCAGTGGTGACGAGCCTTTTCTGGAGGTCATTTTGCTCCAATGGTTTGTCCGGCGTGAGATCGTCCGGACTGTTATCTTCGCCTGGGACAGATTGCTTATCCAAGTTGTCTTGTTCGGACGATTGCTCGATAGCTTGTTCGTTGTCCACCGGTTCGCCATGCTCTATGGCTGGGTCTTTGTTGAGGCGGGACTTTGTTCGGGCGTTTACGCTGCCGCTTTTGACTGCTTTTCGAGGATTTATCCTTCGTGGCGCCCCGTTGTTCCTCGCCTTCATTTCCTTTAGGTGTATCCACCATGTATACATCATGGGATGAGGTTGTCCAAAGCATCCTATAGGTGCTGGTTCACCGTTGTCTCCTACATCGTCATCCATACTGTCGGTTGTCTTTGGAGTCGAAATCGAGCACGCCGTGTAAGCTTTCGACAAAGGGCTATGAAGTGGGTGGTGGGTGGGCATTGAATTTCTTCATCGTCCGCATCCCAACCTTCCTGACCGTAGTCCGGCCAGGGCTCTCCGGATAAAGAGAGAGACTTTAGTGAATTCAGGATGTCGCCAAAGGGTGAGTGCTGAAAGATGTCCGTGGCCGTGAACTCCATAACGGGTGCCCAATCGGATTCGATTGGCAAGGGCGCGGAGGGTTCGGAGTCCGGAGAGGAGTCCGGCACCCTGGAGTCGAGGTCTTCGCAAAGGACAGGGATGGAGTTCGGCTCGATCGCCATAGAGATTGTAGCCCCCGAGGCTGTGTCCAACCACTGCCCTCGATCGGGGAATCCGGCCCGGATTAAGGGTCGGAGCGGATCCGGTGCGGCCTCCGTGGCACCGCTCGCTACAGAGCTAGATCATGCCCATCGAGACAAAGGCGGCACGTTTGTTGCGGCTCGAATCCGTCGAAGATCAAGTCTCCGCGGATATCGGCCGATAGTTTAAATCTTCCAAATCTGACCGACGCTGTGGGGCGTAGCTTTCGATCTGCTTCCGGATGGCTGCTTAATTGCCCGCAGCAAAGCCGCCGAACACGAAGATCTGTCCGGGAGAAAAGTCTCACCCTGGACCGTGTCGTTGTTGATGATCGAAGGAGCCATCGGGCCTATCGGTGACGCATACGCAGGAACTTACAATGAAAGCACCAATGTCGGTGTCAAAACCGGCGGATCTCGGTAGGGGGTCCCTAATCGTATGCGTCTAGGCGGATGGTAACAGGAGACAAGGGACACGATGTTTTTACCTGTGTTCGGGCCCTCTTGATGGAGGTAATACCCTACTCCTGCTTGATTAATATTGATGATATGGGTAGTACAAGAGTAGATCTACCACGAGATCAAGGAGGCTAAACCCTAGAAGCTAGCCTATGGTATGATTGTTGTTCGTCCCCACGGACTAAAACCCTCCTGCTTTATATAGACACCGGATAGGTTAGGGTTACACAGAGTCGGTTACAATGGTAGGAGATCTACATATCCAGACGCCAAGCTTGCCTTCCACGCCAAGGAAAGTCCCATCCGTACACGGGACGAAGTCTTCAATCTTGTATCTTCATAGTCTTGGAGTCCGGCCGTGACGACAGTCCGGCTATCCGGACACCCCCTAGTCCGGGACTCACTCAAGTACCATGACCATGGGGTGCACAGGACGAAGGCTAAAGTTATTAGAGAGCACAACTCCACTTTCTTGCGTTGGTTCAAAGAGCGAGTTTTGGCTAATCCCCGGGAAGAGGGTTGTCCGAACGGAACGCTCATATAAGCCTTAGCACATGGCCCCTCGACCAACCTCGCGACTTATCAAGCATATGAAGCAACGGATACACGTTCTACACGGAAGAGAAAGATATAAACAGTGATGACCAAAACTCAGGGGTGACGATGGAAGCCATGACTGAGAATGTAATTGAAAGATATTACGGAAGGGTCGAAGAGATATGGGAGCTTAACTACTTTGGATTGCATAGCGCGACGATGTTCCGTGTCAGATGGGCTAAGAATGTACAGAGAGAAAACCGACATTTCACTACCATGTGTATACCCGACTCCGATAGCGGCACCGTCAAGGCCATCGCCAAAAATGAGCCATGGGTACACGCTAAACATGTGACACAATGTTTCTTCATAATTGATACGATCAATTCCAGCCGTGTTGTCGTGAGGAGAAGCAAAAGGAGCATCGCCGGAATGGATGGAGTCGCCAACGAGGAAGACTACGACCAGTACGGTGATCCGATGAGGGAAGATGATGCTGGTGACGATGAAACATACGTTAAAAGAATAATGAAGACTATATTACCTACGAAAGATCGTAATCCCTAGAGAAGGAAAAGTCACGACCATGGGCTCAATTATTCGAAAACGAACAAAAGAGGGAAGAAGATTAGTCTGAAGTGTCGCCGTCGCCCAAGCTGACAAACTAATCCACAAATTTTGTGTGCGTCTAGCTATTTTGTATACCGCTGATAGCGGTCAAATGATGTAATATATATTATACTAATTATTATCCGGAGGGTAATAGTGGTATTGCTCCAACGACAAACCAAATTAAAACCTAGCTAGCTAGAGCTATATATACCCGTACTATACAAACTTTCAAATGCAAATGAAAGATAAGAAAAAGAAAAGTGCAAATGAAAGAAAAAGAAAAGGGAACTAATAAGTTGTGGAAAATGAAATGCAAGAAAAATAGAAAAAGAAAGGAAGGAAGTTAGTGGAATATGACGAAGAAAAAGAAAAAGAAAAAGAAAAAGGAACTAATAAGTTGTGGAAAATGAAATGCAGGAAAAATAGAAAAGGAAAGGAAGAAAGTTAGTGGAATATGACGAAGAAAAAGAAAAATAAAAGTGCAAATGAAAGAAAAAGAATAAGAAAAATAAAAATAAAAATAAAAATAAAAATAAAAGAAAAGGTAAGTAGTAGCGCGTTTTGCTGCCCCGCGCTATAGCTAACTTAGCTATAGCACGTTTTGCTGCCCCACGCTATAGCTAACTTAGCTATAGTGCGTTTTGCTGCCCCGCGCTATAGCTAACTTAGCTATAGCGCGTTTTGCTGCCCCGCGCTATAGCTAACTTAGCTATTGCGCGTTTTTCTGCCCCGCGCTATAGCTAACTTAGCTATAGCGCGTTTTTCTGCCCCCCGCTGTAGCTAAGTCGCGTAGATAGCCACACAACTCTTTCCTCTCTCTCACTCTCACTCGATCTGATCCCCTTTCTCTGTGACGTGCGCCACCGCCGACGCCAAGACCCGCCTCGCCGTGGGACGACGCCAAGATCTCGACCCCTCCCGGTGCCACCCCTCACTCATGCCATCGGCCACTCGCCCTGCCCCTCCCCCTGTGGCGCCCCCGGCCCCTCCCCCCGTTTCGCCACTCCCCCGTGAAGTCCCCACCACCGGCGCCATCCTCTCCGCCTGCAGGTCTCTGTCTCTCTCCCTCTCTCTCTGACCAAATTTGGTCTCTGCAGATCGACAGTGCTCAGTGAGGAGGAGAAGGACGCCCGCAGCCCCGGCGGCGCCGACCACGACGCCGACGTCCTCAACCCCGACGCCACCCCCTCAGCCCCGGCGAGCCTGACCTTGACGCGCGGTGTGCCACCCCCTTCCTCTCCTCTATCTCTATGCAAACTGCTCACTCATGCATACATGCTCCGTTTCTTTCTTTCGCTTGCAATAAACAATGCTCATTCTTGATTACTAAGGCAGTAGATACCACTCTAGCTAGCTAGCATCATTGCAAGTTACTGTCACTTGGAGTAAAAATTTAGAAAATGGAGTTACCCAATTTTGCATTTTTCTGCCACTAAAGATTAGTGGAAACTGAATATTGTTTTTTGTATTAAGCCACAAGTAGTTGTATTGGCAGCAAGTAGTTGGCAGAAAGTATTGTTAGTGAAAATATGCGATGATCAATTTTGCATTTTTGTTTTTGGTATTAGCCACAAGTAGTTGTTGTATTGGCAGCAGTGCTTCATTCATTGATATGTTTTTTGTTATATGCTATGGGCAGTAGTTTCACTTTTGAAGTTCTGTAGAAAATGAAAATTAGCCAGTGAAGCTTCACTTTGGGCAGTAAGCTTCACTTTCCAATTTAAAAAAGAAGATTTTTAACTTTGTGCAGTAAGCTTCACTTTGGGCTGCATCTCCGTGATTGTTAATGAAAAGCTACTTCAGCACATAGTTCTTATTGTCATTTGCAAGGAAATTGATTGCAAGTGACCTATGTTTTGCCGGAAATGTTGATTCACTTCCATTCCGGCAAATTTCAGGCGCTCTATATGTGCACTTTCTAGCAAAGGTCATGCCGAAATTTTCCGTGAATTTCGGCATGACTTGTGCTAGAAAGTTGGACATATCGAGTGCTCGAGATTTGTCACGACGGGAATGAAATGACATTTCCGGCAAAACAAAGGTTACTTTCATATATGAATATGAGATGCATGTACCAGAGCCGGAACGTCCTCGGGAGTGCAAGAAGTATTTGTTCATGCAATCCTCGCAGGACACGCATCCAGATGCCGGCTCCACCCAAGCTCAACTAATTAGCCATAGTCGTCCAATGTTGAGCCCGACAACACTAGGGGTGGTGCTCAGGGAGGGTCTGACAGACCCACCAGCACATGAGCCCACCAAGAAGAAGTAGAGGAAGAGACCGGCAGCGAGAAAATCCAATAAAGCTGAGAATGTTGGTTCTAGCAGCCAACCGCCTTCGACCAAGGTTGACCATGTACCGATGAAACATGCGCCATTAATCCATGTCGCGGGAGAGCCAATGGTACCGGCAAATGCACTAGCTGCCATAGCAGGGGATCTCAGGAGACTCGATGACCATGTGCTTTCGACAGAGAGAAGCCTCCTCGCCTTGGATGATCCAGGATACCCACTTTATACGGTTCATGTGCCGAGCAGTTGCAACATGTATGTCTACACATTCCCCGCGGACCTCTTCTTCCTGAGGTTTGATTACATCTTCTAGATGTTTCAAATGAGGACACTCCATTTTATGTTCGTCCACGTGTATGCGCTGCACATGAACTACATCGTCAGGAGAGAGCAAGTCACCGGTCTTGCGGTCGCGGACCCATACTACATGCATGAGGGCTTCTTGTCATCAACGACGCCAACCGTCAATATGCGAGTAAGTACATCGAAGAATTCTTGGTTAGCAATAAGGACAAAGAAACGATTCTCCTACCTTATCATCCCAGGTAAGTCATCCGCGGATAGCACTATAACACATACGTGCATTTCAATAGTTACTTTGCATGCATGGAGGCTAACTTGATCATGTATTTTGCGCAGCGGGGGGTGTCGTGCCGTTCTCATCGTTCTTTACCCGCGTTACTCCCGCGCTCTATATTTGGACCCGTAGAAGAACATACAGAAGAAATATTACACACACATAAAGTATGTTCTAGACAGAGCTATGCTGGGCTTCAGCATGCGGGGTGGCTACATCCAATGCAAAAAAACAAATAAGGTCGGGCTTTGTTTCGGCCACAAGACTGACTTCTGTTGCATCCAAAGAACCGCAAGAAGTGAGAATGATGGATTCTACGTCATCCATCTAATGATGGAGCATGAAGGGATGTGCAATCACTTCGCATGAAATCTTCATCCGATACCCATATCCAGAGATGGGCCAAGCCTTTGGAGCCGTCTTGGCCGATAATCGACTTCGAATGATTTCTACCGGATCCAGAGGGAAATTGCGCCCATCATCATGAAAGATGTCCTCAAGAGAATGGGAAGTTCTACAATGGCCCAATATCGCGAAATGACGTCCGAACCGCATTGCCCTACAAAGGTCGTGGACATGACGCCTTTCACTAAGCTTGGGTGCACCCTTCCGGATATGGATAGATGGGAAGAGTGCACTGCTTAAAAACAATGTGTCTGTTTAGTTACTTGTTACTTTCTGTACGACGATACTTGGAATGTCTCAGTATGACGAAACTATTAGATGTATGGTGCCGCGCTCTAGTTATTTACTTTCGGTACGATGAAATTTGTTAACTATGTTTACTATATATGTTGCTTCTATTTCATAACTGTTTCATTGAATTCGCTTCATGATATATATATATATATATATATATATATATATATATCTGTGTGTGTGTGTGTGCATCTCTGACAGTTATATAGATCAACCAGGGCGAGGAAGTGTTATGCCGTGTATGTAGGGCATGTTCGGTGTGTATGATGAGTGGCCAGTGTCAAAGGGCCCAAGTTTCGCTTCTCGGCGGAAGCGAAAGGGTTTGATAGCAGAGCGGAAGTCAAGCTAGTTACTTGAGATTCAGAGCACAACAGGATTCGTAACTACTACCGCAAAAAACTACTACATAATACCGATTTTGATCACCGTGATCGCTCTTATCTCGTATGTCATAGTTTAGGTAGATGATGAAACATATGTCTACGGTGACAATGTAAGAGACATGTGATCATTAACTTGTATCGCTATTTCGAGATGATGATGAGATCGACATCATTTGGGTTGAGACTATGTTGATATGATGAGACTATGTTGTACCACTTCGATGATGATGATGAGACATTCCTTTTTCATATAGTTTCAGTGTATGTGTATGTTGTAATTGTATAAAACCTGTAAAAATACGAATACAGCAACATAAAAAAATACTGGTAGTAGCGTGGGGTATTGGAGTAGTAGCAGCGCTGCCTTACCAGTAGCGTTGGTTGTAGGTGCACCCTACTAGTATTAGCAGTTGCGATGGACAGAGGCGCACTACTACTAGATATAGATAGCAGTAGCGTTGGTTCGAACAAGCGCTACTGCTAAAAAATAGCTGTAGCACCGTAGGAGTAGCGTGCCTGCCCACGCTACTAACAGCCAAAAACCCAGCGCTACGGGTAAGGGTTTTCCTAGTAGTGCCTGCCACGCGCATCGTCCCTACCGATTTCGCCAAGGCTGGCCCTAATCGGTACCCCTTCTTTGTTGACTACTTCTCTTGCGGCCTCTACCCCCCTTTCTCTGAATTGGTCAACGACGTCATGCACACCTACGGCTTCCATATTCTGGATCTTACGCCGAATGCCGTGGCGTGCATGGCCTTCTTCGCCCATCTCTGCGAGGGCTTCGCCGGAGTGCTCCCCAGCACGGTGCTTTTCCGCCACTACTTCTACCCTTGCATCCAGCCAGGGCGCACCATCTCCGGCTGCATCACCTGGATCCCGAGGTCACAGGAGAAGGGCACGTACCCAGAGGGCGCCCAGAAGGAGAGGTGGGACGAGTGGCGGAGCCGGTGGTGCTGGATCAAGGAGGAGGATCCACGGGAGTTCTGCCGGGTTCGACGGAGTCCGTCGGTCCGCCGCAAGAACTGGAGCAACCTCGACGCCAACGACAAGAAGCTCTCGGTTGCAACCACCAGGATCAACCGCCTCACCATGGCCGGGCTCTCCCTCGAAAAGATCGGGGCTGGTTTCATCCGCCGCCGGATTGCCCCACTTCACAACAAGGGGAGGCCGGCCTGGGACTACAGGAACGTGGCAAGGCCCCGCCCTGTCTTGAAGCACAACTTCACGGTGATGGGGCATGCTCACTTTTGTGAGAGGCTATTCCAGCTCAAGGTGAGTGACGACGGCAGGGCTGAGAGGACCAGCAGAGCCGAGAAGGCCGTCAAGGCGTCTCTGTTTGGGTTGTCGGCGGGTGTGGACCCATTGAGAAACAACTCTCGCCAAACCGCCATTGTTGCCATGATGCCGGACTTCAACGCACATGGCCTCGATCCGCTGTAGGTCGAGCCGGAAGCGGAGGAGGTGCAGGCGTTCTTCGAGAACTTGCCGGACAATTATGTCCGCGACAAGACGCTGCTCATCCGCGACACCACCAAGGACGAGCTGGACTACATCGCCGCCAGGGCGGCGGATGCGGCGCTTGCCAAGGAGGCCGGCAGCACCGGCACCATGGAGGATGAGGCCAACGCGGCCAGGGAGGAGAAAGAGCTCGCCGAATGGGCGGAGTCTGCTAGGGAGGCCAGCATTGTCGACACCGGGGGCCCTCCTTGTTGAAGACATGGTCGAGGAGTCGGCCGAAGAAGAGGCGCGTCGACCCTTGGGCCACAGGGAAGAGGCGCGTCCTGCGGCGGGCCAGCTCCGATGAGCCGGTCCGGCCCGGCAGGACCGCGCAGCGGCAACAGGTCCAGGTGCAATCCATGCGCCAGATAAGAGCCGCGGCGACGAAGGACGCGGCAGCAAAGAAGGTGGTGAAAACCACGGTAGCGAAGAAAAAGGCGGACGCTTCCTCCTCATCCAAGCGGCGCAGGACCCCATCCCCTTCTCCTTCTCCTTCGGATGGCACCTCGGAGGTTAATTTTGACCTCGGGTCCTTCAGCCCGAAGAGGAAAAGGAGGCTAGTGGAATAGGAGGCGGAGGACGAGTAAGCGCTTCACCCTCCATCATCTCCTGACCCCACGCCCGTGCTATCCTCCTTTAACTTGATGTTATCCTCACAGGGACACGGAGAAGTTGGCCCAGAGGGTGGCGAAGAGGGCCAGGGCCTTGACAGGTGACAAGCCCCCGGCGAGCACTTTGCGCACGCCGTAGTTGGTGGTGATCAGCCCGGACGACAGCCCCCGACGCAGCCCCCGCTTCAGCCCCCAGCGTGAGTTCACTACTCACTTCTCGTCTGTGTGTGTTGGGGCACGATCCCTTGGTGCTGATCTTGCCGGGTTCCCAGGAGGAGAGCGGCAGCAGGAGGAGCCGCTGAGGGCCACCCCCAACACGCAGCCCCCGTCAACCACGCCACCCAGAGGGGCGTCCCCGACAAGGGCACCAAGCACCGAGCCCACACGCACGAAGGAGGAGGAGGTGAACTTGGGCGGCGGTGGCTCCATCCCGGCAACCAATGTTGGCGGGGAGGGAAACACTTCTTCCCAGCTTGGCACGGGTACGTGGCCTGCCTCATGTCCCTGTCTTTTCTTCTTCTTCTTCTTCTTGAACCTTGATTTTGGCCCCTTCTCATTCTCCTTCTTGGTATCCGGACCCTCCCTCAGTAGGCCAGGAGGATATTGGTACCGTCATCGAGGAGGTCACCAGGGACGCCGAGGTCGAGGCCGAGAAGATTGCTGCCGAGGAAGCCGCCAAGACCGCCGCTGAGGAGGCCGCTAAGGGGCCTACCGGGTGGCTGGCAAGGCCGCTGCCGAAGAGGCCGGCAAGGGGCCTGCCGGGGAGGCCGGCAAGGGGCCTACTGGGGAGGGAGTGGCTGACGACCAACCTTCCTCCCCTACAGCCCCTCGCCTGGGCAAGTACTTGAAGGTGGGCGATGACCTGTTCGTCCATCTCCCAGGGACGGCGAGCACCAAGGCGCCAACCGAGGGGGAGGTGTTCGACAACGAGGCGCTCGCCACCGCCGGGCTTCAGGTTGTTGATGAACCGAGTAATGGTGTTGGCGGTTCCCAAGAGGAGCAGCTTCTCTGGGCCATGAGCGTCAACTTTTGGAAGCTCCAGGCTCTCCACCGTGCCCACCTAGATAAGGCGAAATCCAGGATGGCGGTAGCGGACAAGGCGGAAGCGGATCTTGAGGAGCGCGTCGCTCAGACGGAGGCCTGGTTCCGTGAGGATCAAGAAGAACTGAAGGCTGCCCAGGATGATCTGACTGAGCGCAAACGGGAGCTCATCCTAAAGCAGGCCGACGTCAAGAAGGCCCAGGAGGTGGCGAAGGAATAGGCCTCCAAGGATGAGGCCGCTCAGCAACAGCACCAGGCCTGCTGAACTCCCAGGAGGAGGACCTTGCCGCCCGTGAGGAGGCGATCGCCTCCACACTCCATGGCAAGGATGAGGAGGATGAGAAGCTCGTCGTGCAGTGGACCAAGGAGCTGGAGCAGAGGCACAAGGAGGCACTCGATGCTCAGGCCCTAGTCCATGTCGGCAAGGTGAAGGAGCTAGAGCTGGAGTGGGAGGAGCTGAAGAAGAGATTCTCGACGCTGACGGAGGAGAGGGACGCGGCCAACCACACTCTGGCGGATACGCAGGTCACCATCTCCGACAAGGCCAAGCTGCTCTCCGAGGCCAACGACTCCATCAACGATCTGAAGTTGAAGCTAGACAGCTTGGAGGGGAAGCTTTCGGAGGCCGGGACTCATGAGGAAACCCTGAACAAGGCCCTGGAGAACGAGAAGCGGCTGGAGAGGGATGGCGCTGCCGAGTACGAGGAATACGCGAAGGGCGTAAACCTCTAGATCAGTCGCCTCATCGACGTCGCCGGCAAGATCACCATGAAGCGGCTGCCATGGGGATGTCGAATGTCAGGTACTCCCAGGAGCTGAACGTGAGCCCCAACGCCAGGCTGACCCTGTTCTTCGAGGGCATCCTCGATGCCCTGGAGCAGTTCCTTTCCAACCGAGCGACCTCTCTGGCCAATGAGGCCCGGAAGCTCTTCCGGGGCGCCCTGACCAAGTTCCTCACCAAGGTAACATACTGGAACCCCAACGTCAACTTTGCCGACACGCTGGAGAGCTTGCCGGAGGATGTGGACCTCGCGGCGCTCGAAGAGCGTATCGAGCCCATCATCAGCTGCGAAGAAGGAGTCAGGAGGATGGAGGGCCAGTGCCGAGACTAGGCACTTCGTTTCTCATTGCTTCTGTGAGTTCATGACCAAGACGATTTTATCTTAAGTTAGAACCGCAGCAAGAATTGATGTAATATAACTCTGCAGTACTTTAAGATGAAACATGCTATCTTCCTGTATTGCTCTTTCTTTGTACGTATGCACCCTACGCCCAGTAGGATAGGTTCGTCGGCGCGTAAACCCATGCTATGGCGCCTTGAGGACGGATCCTTAGCAGCCTGGCGGGGGGCGCTTGCTGCCGGACAAACCACCTTGCCGTTCTCAGCGCGGTCGCTTAAACTGTTGAGTGAACTCGAAATAGAGCTAGGGCATTGCTAATATCGGGCAGGCCACCTTGCCGTCCTCAGCGCGGCCGCTTGAACTGTTGAGCGGACTCGAAACAGAACAAGGGCGTTGCCAATAGCGGAAGGGTCCCATTGCGAACAGGTTTTCCGTACAAAGAGCAAGATCTTTCGAGGAGAATAACCTTATATTAAGAAGAATTGCTCAATGTTGTGCGTGACTTCGCTTTTTGCGGCCACGCGGATGGTCGTTGTAGCCGTGGACGGCACCAGAGTGCGGCTGGTTGACGTCGCCCTCTCTTCTTGGGCCACCGCGACGAGGGAGTCAGTAAGTTGACTCCAAAACTTGATTTTCACAGCTTGCGCCCCCTACCTAGCGCGCCAAAGATGTCGGTGGAAATGACACCTATGGGATCACGGGGAGTACCTTCTACGGTTGGCGGGCGTGGGGCTGTGGAAAGAGCGGGTTTAGAAGATCAACACGGGGAATATATCCAGGTTCGGGCCACAAGTGGTGAGTAGTAACCTACTCCTGCTGGTTTGTGTTTATCTAGTATTCTTGGACTAGCTACAAAGCGTGCAGGTTCCAAAAAGTCTGAATCCTCCTCCAGTATGTCTCGGGCCTCATTTTATAGCCAAAGGGGGTCGCCACAGTGTTACACAGGAGGTGGAAAGTTTGTACTGTATACAAGTCTATCGCCTGGCAACCATAGGACAAACACATTTAATGTGCTGCCGACGTGCCCTCTCACTTTATCGGGGACAGCAAGAACTCCGTCTGTCGACGCTTCACCTCGCTCCGACGCGCGTCCAGGCTGACTAGGCGTGCAGCGCCACGCTGGTTGGCTGGCTGCTGAGTTGGTGCGGTGGCAGAGTATTCATGAAGATCTCCATGGCACCACGCAGGTGCTTGCTGAGTTGGACTGGAAGCTGCACGTCGCCACGCAGGTGCCTGCCTTGTTGGCGGGTTGACTTCTGTGTTGGAACGGCGGTGGAGCCTTGGCAGGTGGGGGCCTAGCTGCGGCTCCGTAGATGTCTCCGGCAAGGGTCTTGCTGGAGCCCCGGCAAGGGCCTTGCCGGGGTCTCGCAGGTGTCCCTAGCGAGGGTCTCGCCGGTGGTCTTGTGAGCGTCCCCGGCAAGGATCTTGCCGGGGTTTCCGTCTTCTAGTTCTCATCTAGTCTTGTGCGTTCTTGGTCTTTACAAAGATCTGCATGCCACCATGCAGGAGCCTCCCGAGCCTTGGTTCCAATGTTGTCGATGGTGTCAGAACTCTTAGGCTCAAGGGTGGAGGCTCAGCTGGTGTTGGGCATGTTGCCCCGGCAAGGCCCTTGCCGGGGCTACGTAAGCTGCCCCGGCAGTGCTCCTACCGGGGAGAGCCCACCTTGTCCCTTCGCTCCTCGCGCCTCTATCTTAGCGTTGCTTTGGTAGTCTTGTGTCTTTGCTTCCTCTTCTGCCCCACTAAGCGTGGCCGCAAGCGTGTGGCTGCGACTGCCCGCGCACAAGAAAAGGGGTACAAAAAGGACCCCTACTTTTGTACACCGACAACAACCAAGGAGATTATATCTGGAACCATGCATGAATTGAGCTAAGCTGCATATTTTGTTAAATATATACTCATGTACAATGTATATTCAAATGTACCCCCTCCATTCCAAAATAATCATAGTTTTTGGATTTTCAGGAGTCAAGATTTTTGAAGTTTGACAAATCGTGAAAGTTCAATTCAAGAGCACTATAAACGTTAATGCTTCTGCTCCCAAATATTGAACAAAGCGCCAAATAAGCCTCTGTCGCCCAAAACCATGCGAGACTAATGTTTGGTGGTAGGAAATTACTGTCCTGACTCTGACCCGTGTAGCCTATCGGCCTGATGTCCAAAGGTGTAAAACGAGGTAGGTTTGTAAATTCACCCAGACGCTAGTCAACCATCTCCGAGAAGCATTCATACACCATGGGCGCCTATACACCCATGCGCTCGGATGAAATCTATCCCGGTCACTATTTCTGTCCTACCCCCGACCCGCAATATGTCCGAAACTTTAGATGGGGGAAAAGTTTGTAACTTTCCCCAAATTTCAAACAAGCGCGTCCCAAACCGAAACATTTTTCCCCCTTAGTTCCCCCCTCCCTCCATTTCCCCATTCATACTCCATGGGCGCCAAAACACCCTCTCCACCGGCTATGAAACACCAACCTCCTCCGTCCTCCACCCCGTCGCGCCCAATCCAACGCCGCCCTCCTCCATCAGGCCAGAGCCGCTACCCCGATGTCCTCATCCAACGGAACCGTAACCACAACGCCCTTAATGACTTAGCAGCTGAAGCCGAGGCAGAGTTGCCTCCATGATGCCGAGGTTGGCGTGCGCCATACTAGAACCACTTCGACCACGCCATCCTTCGCCTCACCGCTGCTGCTCCACTATCGCAACCGCCCACCTCACCCGAGTTGTTCCCGCTACGCCATCGTTCGCCTCCTTGGATCTGGTTCCCCGCCGCCGACAGACGGCCACAGCGCACACTCAATAACTTGGCCATAGGTTCGTCCAAGGCTCCATCGTCCTCCACAACTTCTTGTTTGCAGCGAACCACAAGCAGATCATTGAAAAAATAGGAGGTGGACACAGCACTACCAGCAGAAAGAGGTATCATCTTCCCTTATTCGTTCAAATCTTATGTCTGTGCTCACACCATATTCATCCACCGAAAGAAATTAGTTGATCGCTTCTTCGTGATACTAAATGCACAAGGTTTCCTCTCATTTACTATTTCACCTAGCTAAAGGTCAGTCCCCCGCCTGGATTTTAATTCAGGGTCAACTTATTCGCAATTAAAAGAAGTAGCACCCGCTTAGGCACACAGAGCACCTAGTACGCCTGCTCGCTGGGGGAGCGGCGCTTCGGTGTCTATCATAGGGGTGTGGGCTCAGGAGCTGCTTGCGCCCGACCTGGAGGTCGGTGGGGCTTGAAGGGATGGCAAGGGAGAGGTGCCAAGCATGGCGGTGCGGTGAGGTGGAGGGGAGGGCGGAGGTAGGGGACCGGGCCGGTGGTCACTGGCGTTTCGAGGAAGATCATCAACACTGACTGGCTAGAGGTAGATGAAGGCGATCTTCCCTGTTCTTTGTACATCGGACGGTGCGGAAAAAATGGACTGACCTATTTATTTGCAGTCGATTGTTATTTTCAAAATACCACACCTTGTGGTGTGCTGGAGGAGTATTTGCATTTCTGAGCCATACCTGTGCTCATATTTCAAAATCCTATAATCTAATTTCATGTGCCATGCATGTTGTAGTGCTATCATATGTCTCAGGTCATTTAATTCTCACTCACCTGCTATCTGCTGCTTTTACACTGTACTACTTGTGCACACACTTTACCCATACTCACACTATTGTTTTTTTTATGCATGCGTATTTCAGACTCTGATGCACTGTAGATGAATACACAAAAGAAAAGATAGAAGTTGCTCCAGTATAATTCAAGGATAAGCACTAAGCGTTTCAGCGCTCTAAAGGGTGTAGTGTCAGCAGATGGAGACAGTAAACATAGCTCTGCAGTTGATGATCTCAATTGCCACGCACAACCATCCCAGGTGCTTGCTTTAACTTCGCACTGTCAAATGTGGTTGCACGTTGCATATGGTGTCTAGCTTGTATTGCTTCCAATTAGGTTAAATTGCATCCGCTTACTTTACACGTTATACCTTTGATGATGACATGCCTTCCTGTTTTTGATACATACTACATCTGTCTATTAACCATGTTCTTACATCAAACTAATGCTCTTGTGTATCCCTCGTCAATCACTTATGATGACACAGTCACCCAGTGGGTTACTATGAGACACGCTACTCTTTTAAAGATTACGGTTTCATCCTCCCCACATGATTCTCAAGAAACAGCAAGGGTAAATGAAGATAGTCAATGTAGCTCTGTAATTGATGACCGCAATTCCCCTACACCACCATCGTAGGTGCTTGCTCTTACTTGGCAATGTGATATGTGGTTGCATGTTGCATTTTGTGTCCACCTTGTAATGCTTCTAATTAGGGTAAATTGCATCTGCTTAGCTAACACATTATACCTCTGAATATGACATGCCTTCCTGTTTTTGGTACATACTACGTCTTTCTAATAACCATGTTCTTACATCAAACTACTTTTCTTGTGTATCCCTCATCAATCACTTCTAATGAGACACCTTCAAATTGAAAGTGTAATATTGGTTGCATCTTGCATATCATTTCAAACATGTATTACCTCTAATTTGTTGAAGTGCCCCTTAATGAGACACTTCTAACTTGGTAAAGTGATTTTGGTTGGATCTTTCATATGGTGTCTAGCTTGCATTGCTTCCAATTTGTTGAAATTCCTTCCGCTTAGCGTTTTTCATACATATTCCATCCTCCTACAATGTGGTTGCCTTACATAAAAGTTGTGTTCATCAGTATCATGCTCAACGAATTTGGAAGAGCAAATTTCATTCCTTTTCTTGTGTGTTTGACTTCACATGGAAAAATCTAAAAGGATGAACGCATGGAATGATGGTGGTCCTCTGCAGCAACTAAAACAGATGATCTCTACAGATTCTCCTACTACTCCTACTGCAGTTCAAGTTCTAAATCTCATCTCCCCTACTCCACAACCATAGGTGCTTGCTCTAACATGGAAGTGTGATATCCGGTTGCAACCGCCCACCGCACTGGAGTTGTTGTTTTCAGTCGACTGTTATTTTCAAAAGACCACACCTTGTGGTGTGATGGAGGAGTATCTGCATTTCCCAGCCATACCTGTGCTCATATTTCAAAATCCTAGAATCTAATTTTGTGTGCCATGCATGTTGTAGAGCTATCATATGTCTCCGATCATTTAATTCTCACTCACCTGCTATCTGCTACTTTTACACTATACTACTTGTGCACACACTTTATCCATACTCACACTATTGTTTTTTTTATGCATGCGTATTTCAGACTCTGATGCACTGTAGATGAATACACAAAAGAAAAGATAGAAGTTGCTCCAGTATAATTCAAGGATAAGCACTAAGCGTTTCAGCGCTCTAAAGGGTGTAGTGTCAGCAGATGGAGACAGTAAACATAGCTCTGCAGTTGATGATTCAATTGCCACGCACAACCATCCTGTGTGCTTGCTTTAACTTCAGACCGTCAAATGTGGTTGCACGTTGCATATGGTGTCTAGCTTGTATTGCTTCCAATTAGGTTAAATTGCATCTGCTTACTTTACACGTTATACCTTTGATGATGACATGCCTTCCTGTTTTGATACATACTACATCTGTCTATTAACCATGTTCTTACATCAAACTAATGCTCTTGTGTATCCCTCGTCAATCACTTATGATGACACAGTCACCCAAAGGTTACTATGAGACACGCTACTCTTTTAAAGATTACGGTTTCATCCTCCCACATGATTCTCAAGAAACAGCAAGGGTAAATGAAGATAGTCAATGTAGCTCTGTAATTGATGACCGCAATTCCCCTACACCACCATCGTAGGTGCTTGCTCTTACTTGGCAATGTGATATGTGGTTGCATGTTGCATTTTGTGTCCACCTTGTAATGCTTCTAATTAGGGTAAATTGCATCTCGCTTAGCTAACACATTATACCTCTGAATATGACATGCCTTCCTGTTTTTGGTACATACTACGTCTTTCTAATAACCATGTTCTTACATCAAACTACTTTTCTTGTGTATCCCTCATCAATCACTTCTAATGAGACACCTTCAAATTGAAAGTGTAATATTGGTTGCATCTTGCATATCATTTCAAACATGTATTACCTCTAATTTGTTGAAGTGCCCTTAATGAGACACTTCTAACTTGGTAAAGTGATTTTGGTTGGATCTTTCATATGGTGTCTAGCTTGCATTGCTTCCAATTTGTTGAAATTCCTTCCGCTTAGCGTTTTTCATACATATTCCATCCTCCTACAATGTGGTTGCCTTACATAAAAGTTGTGTTCATCAGTATCATGCTCAACGAATTTGGAAGAGCAAATTTCATTCCTTTTCTTGTGTGTTTGACTTCACATGGAAAAATCTAAAAGGATGAACGCATGGAATGATGGTGGTCCTCTGCAGCAACTAAAACAGATGATCTCTACAGATTCTCCTACTACTCCCATCTGCAGTTCAAGTTCTAAATCTCATCTCCCCTACTCCACAACCATAGGTGCTTGCTCTAACATGGAAGTGTGATATCCGGTTGCAACCGCCCACCGCACTGGAGTTGTTGTTTTCAGTCGACTGTTATTTTCAAAAGACCACACCTTGTGGTGTGATGGAGGAGTATCTGCATTTCCCAGCCATACCTGTGCTCATATTTCAAAATCCTAGAATCTAATTTTGTGTGCCATGCATGTTGTAGAGCTATCATATGTCTCCGATCATTTAATTCTCACTCACCTGCTATCTGCTACTTTTTACACTATACTACTTGTGCACACACTTTATCCATACTCACACTATTGTTTTTTTATGCATGCGTATTTCAGACTACGATGCCTTTGTAGATGAATACACAAAAGAAAAGATAGAAGTTGCTCAAAGTATAATTCAAGGATAAGCACTAAGCGTTTGGTAGCTCTAAAGGGTGTAGTGTCAGCAGATGGAGACAGTAAACATAGCTCTGCAGTTGATGATCTCAATTGCCACGCACAACCATCCCAGGTGCTTGCTTTAACTTCGCACTGTCAAATGTGGTTGCACGTTGCATATGGTGTCTAGCTTGTATTGCTTCCAATTAGGTTAAATTGCATCTGCTTACTTTACACGTTATACCTTTGATGATGACATGCCTTCCTGTTTTTGATACATACTACATCTGTCTATTAACCATGTTCTTACATCAAACTAATGCTCTTGTGTATCCCTCGTCAATCACTTATGATGACACAGTCACCCAGTGGGTTACTATGAGACACGCTACTCTTTTTAAGATTACGGTTTCATCCTCCCCACATGATTCTCAAGAAACAGCAAGGGTAAATGAAGATAGTCAATGTAGCTCTGTAATTGATGACCGCAATTCCCCTACACCACCATCGTAGGTGCTTGCTCTTACTTGGCAATGTGATATGTGGTTGCATGTTGCATTTTGTGTCCACCTTGTAATGCTTCTAATTAGGGTAAATTGCATCCGCTTAGCTAACACATTATACCTCTGAATATGACATGCCTTCCTGTTTTGGTACATACTACGTCTTTCTAATAACCATGTTCTTACATCAAACTACTTTTCTTGTGTATCCCTCATCAATCACTTCTAATGAGACACCTTCAAATTGAAAGTGTAATATTGGTTGCATCTTGCATATCATTTCAAACATGTATTACCTCTAATTTGTTGAAGTGCCCCTTAATGAGACACTTCTAACTTGGTAAAGTGATTTTGGTTGGATCTTTCATATGGTGTCTAGCTTGCATTGCTTCCAATTTGTTGAAATTCCTTCTGCTTAGCGTTTTTCATACATATTCCATCCTCCTACAATGTGGTTGCCTTACATAAAAGTTGTGTTCATCAGTATCATGCTCAACGAATTTGGAAGAGCAAATTTCATTCCTTTTCTTGTGTGTTTGACTTCACATGGAAAAATCTAAAAGGATGAACGCATGGAATGATGGTGGTCCTCTGCAGCAACTAAAACAGATGATCTCTACAGATTCTCCTACTACTCCTACTGCAGTTCAAGTTCTAAATCTCATCTCCCCTACTCCACAACCATAGGTGCTTGCTCTAACATGGAAGTGTGATATCCGGTTGCAACCGCCCACCGCACTGGAGTTGTTGTTTTCAGTCGACTGTTATTTTCAAAAGACCACACCTTGTGGTGTGATGGAGGAGTATCTGCATTTCCCAGCCATACACATGCTCATATTTCAAAAATCCTAGAATCTAATTTTGTGTGCCATGCATGTTGTAGAGCTATCATATGTCTCCGATCATTTAATTCTCACTCACCTGCTATCTGCTACTTTTACACTATACTACTTGTGCACACACTTTATCCATACTCACACTATTGTTTTTTTTATGCATGCGTATTTCAGACTCTGATGCACTGTAGATGAATACACAAAAGAAAAGATAGAAGTTGCTCCAGTATAATTCAAGGATAAGCACTAAGCGTTTCAGCGCTCTAAAGGGTGTAGTGTCAGCAGATGGAGACAGTAAACATAGCTCTGCAGTTGATGATCTCAATTGCCACGCACAACCATCCCAGGTGCTTGCTTTAACTTCGCACTGTCAAATGTGGTTGCACGTTGCATATGGTGTCTAGCTTGTATTGCTTCCAATTAGGTTAAATTGCATCCGCTTACTTTACACGTTATACCTTTGATGATGACATGCCTTCCTGTTTTTGATACATACTACATCTGTCTATTAACCATGTTCTTACATCAAACTAATGCTCTTGTGTATCCCTCGTCAATCACTTATGATGACACAGTCACCCAGTGGGTTACTATGAGACACGCTACTCTTTTAAAGATTACGGTTTCATCCTCCCCACATGAATTCTCAAGAAACAGCAAGGGTAAATGAAGATAGTCAATGTAGCTCTGTAATTGATGACCGCAATTCCCCTACACCACCATCGTAGGTGCTTGCTCTTACTTGGCAATGTGATATGTGGTTGCATGTTGCATTTTGTGTCCACCTTTGTAATGCTTCTAATTAGGGTAAATTGCATCCGCTTAGCTAACACATTATACCTCTGAATATGACATGCCTTCCTGTTTTTGGTACATACTACGTCTTTCTAATAACCATGTTCTTACATCAAACTACTTTTCTTGTGTATCCCTCATCAATCACTTCTAATGAGACACCTTCAAATTGAAAGTGTAATATTGGTTGCATCTTGCATATCATTTCAAACATGTATTACCTCTAATTTGTTGAAGTGCCCTTAATGAGACACTTCTAACTTGGTAAAGTGATTTTGGTTGGATCTTTCATATGGTGTCTAGCTTGCATTGCTTCCAATTTGTTGAAATTCCTTCCGCTTAGCGTTTTTCATACATATTCCATCCTCCTACAATGTGGTTGCCTTACATAAAAGTTGTGTTCATCAGTATCATGCTCAACGAATTTGGAAGAGCAAATTTCATTCCTTTTCTTGTGTGTTTGACTTCACATGGAAAAATCTAAAAGGATGAACGCATGGAATGATGGTGGTCCTCTGCAGCAACTAAAACAGATGATCTCTACAGATTCTCCTACTACTCCTACTGCAGTTCAAGTTCTAAATCTCATCTCCCCTACTCCACAACCATAGGTGCTTGCTCTAACATGGAAGTGTGATATCCGGTTGCAACCGCCCACCGCACTGGAATTGTTGTTTTCAGTCGACTGTTATTTTCAAAAGACCACACCTTGTGGTGTGATGGAGGAGTATCTGCATTTCCCAGCCATACCTGTGCTCGTATTTCAAAATCCTAGAATCTAATTTTGTGTGCCATGCATGTTGTAGAGCTATCATATGTTTCCGATCATTTAATTCTCACTCACCTGCTATCTACTACTTTTACACTATACTACTTGTGCACACACTTTATCCATACTCACACTATTGTTTTTTTATGCATGCGTATTTCAGACTCTGATGCACTCTTGATGAATACACAAAAGAAGAGTTAGAAGTCGCTCCAGTGTAATTCAAGGATAAGCACTAAGCGTTTCAGCGCTCTAAAGGGTGTAGTGTCAGCAGATGGAGACAGTAAACATAGCTCTGCAGTTGATGATTTCAATTGCCACACACAACCAACCCAGGTGCTTGCTTTAACTTCGCACTGTCAAATGTGGTTGCATGTTGCATATGGTGTCTTGCTTATATTGCTTCCAATTAGGTTAAATTGCATCTGCTTACTTTACACGTTATACCTTTGATAATGACATGCCTTCCTATTTTTGATACATACTACATCTGTCTATTAACCATGTTCTTACATCAAACTAATGCTCTTGTGTGTCCCTCGTCAATCACTTATGATGGGACAGTCACCCAGTGGGTTACTATGAGACACGCTACTCTTTTAAAGATTGCGGTTTCATCCTCCCCACTTGATTCTCAAGAAATAGCAAGGCTAAATGAAGATAGTCAACATAGCTCTGTAATTGATGACCGCAGTTCCCCTACACCACCATCGCAGGTGCTTGCTCTTAGTTGGCAATGTGATATGTGGTTCATGTTGCATTTTGTGTCCACCTTGTAATGCTTCTAATTAGGGTAAATTGCGTCTGCTTAGTTAACACATTATATCTGTGAATATGACATGCCTTCCTGTTTTTGGTACATACTACATCTTTCTATTAACCATGTTCTTACATCAAACTACGTTTCTTGTGTATCCCTCATCAATCACTTCTAAGGAGACACCTTCAAATTGAAAGTGTAATATTGGTTGCATCTTGCATATCATTTCAAACATGTATTGCCTCTAATTTGTTGAAATGCCCCTTAATGAGACACTTATAACTTGGTAGAGTGATTTTGGTTGGATCTTTCATATGGTGTCTAGCTTGCATTGCTTCCAATTTGTTGAAATTCCTTCTGCTTAGTGTTTTTCGTACATATTCCATCCTACTACAACGTGGTTGCCTTACATAAAAGTTGTGTTCATCAGTATCATGCTCAACGAATTTGGAAGAGAAAATTTCATTCCTTTTCTTGTGTGTTTGACTTCACAAGGCAAAATCTAAAAGGATGAACGCATCGAATGATGGTGGTCCTCTAGAGCAACCAAAACAGATGATCTCTGCAGATTCTCCTACTACTCCTACTGCAGTTCAATTTCCAAATCTCATCTCCCCTACTCCACAACCACAGGTGCTTGCTCTAACATGGAAGTGTGATATCCAGTTGCATGTTGCATATGGTGCCTAGCTTGTATTGCTCCTAATATGTTAAATTGCATCTCCTTAGCTTACACATTTTGCATGTGAATATGACACGCCTTCCTGTTTTTGGCACATACTACATCTACCTATCACACCATGTTCTTACACCAAACTAATGTTCTTGTGTATCCTGCATCTATCACTTATGTTGAGACAGTCACGCCCGTTGGTTAGTATGAGATGCGCTACTATTATAAAGAGTGTAATTTCATCCTTTCCACATGATTCTCAAGAAACAACAACTCTAAATGAAGATATTGAATGTAGCTCTGTACTTGAAGACCGCATTTCTCCTACACCACCATCGCAGGTGCTTGCTCTAACTTCGCAGTGTGATATGTGGTTGCATGTTGCATACGGTGTCTAGCTTGTAATGCTTCTAATTAGGGTGAATTACATATGCTTAGTTTACACATTATACATGTGAATATGACATGCCTTCCTATTTTTGGTACATACTACATCTATCGGTTAACCATGTTCTTACATGAATCTACCGCTCTTCTTTATCCTACATCTATCACTTACAATGAGACACCTTTATTCATTTCATATTGCATATTATTTCTAGCCTGTTGCCATGTATTGCTTCTAATTTGGCCAAATACATTTGTGAGGCCACCCTTTTAATTTGGCAGAGTGTTATTGGTTTCATCTTTCATATGGTGTCTAGCTTGCATTGCTTCTAATTAGTTCAAACACCTTGTGCTTAGTTTACACTTTACACATCATGCATGTCAATGTGTCATGCCGTCCTATTTTTTGTACATATTCCATCCTCCTATCATGCGGCTGCCTTACATGAAATTAGTGTTCGTCTGTATCATGCATCAGTGAGTTCTAAAGAACAAATTTTATTCCTTTTTCTTGTGGGTTTGACTTGACAAGGCAAAATCAAAAAAGAGTAAGAAAAAGAGTAAGGAAGGCGATGATGGTGGTCCTCTGCAGCAACGTAAACAGAGCATCTGTACTGATTCTCCTTGTAGTGGTAGTGCATTACAAGTTCCAAGTCTCCGCTCCCCTACTCTACTATCCCAGGTGCTTGCTCTAACTTGGCAGGGTGATATCTAGTTGCATGTTGCATAAGGTGTCTAGGTTGTATTGCTTATAATTTGTGTAACTTGCATCTGCTTAGCTTACACATTATACGTGTGAATATGACATGCCTTCCTGTTTTTGGTAAATACTATATCTGTCTATCACACCATGTTCTTACATGAAACAACTCTTCTTGTGTATCATGCATCAGTCACTTATGATGAGACACCTTTAAGTTGGCAGTGTGTTCGATTCTGGGCTCCGTACACCCAAGAAGGTTCGAACTCTGGGGCGTGTGCGGACAGCTCAACCTCTCAAGCCTACCAACTCATCGCCCCATAGCCTATCCCGATTCGCGTGAGCAAGGAAGAAGATGAACACGATAGTTTACCCAGGTTCGGACCACCTTGCAGTGTAAGACCCTACTCCTTCTTTGTGGTGGATTTGCCTCACGAGGGGCTGATGATGAACTAGTACAGCGGATGAACAACCTCGCGAGGGATGCTCTGGTGAGGGTGGAAAAGGTAGGATTTGTTCCCCCCCTATGGTGGTTGCTAACCTTTATTTATAGTGGCCTTGGTCCTCTTCCCCCAAAACTTCGGCGGGAAGAGATCCCACGATGGCCAATTTGAAAGGCGACAAGTAGTACATCTTATCTTGACGAAAGGTGTTATTCGCGTGCAAAGCTTCTGGTCGTGACGCAGCGATGGGCTCGGCCATGACGTCCGTCCTGCCGTGCTGATGGTCTTGGTCTTGTTGCACCGAAATGGAAACCTTTGCTAGATTCCTTGGGAACCGACGTCTGTCCTTGCCTTCTTGGCACTAAGGAGGAAACTGCTTCCTCTGCACCCGCTGGCGCCCACCTGACTTGGTCGTCATGGCTTGCATCATGGCAGCCTCGTGAGGTTGGATACCTGCATAGAAATCTCCGCTCCTCGGGAGGCCGCCTGGGGAGGCTGCTCCTTGGGAGGTCTTGGTGTTGTCCGCCTCGTGAGGGTCTTGTCTTGGTAGTCTTGCAGATGGATCATACCAAGTCGTCGAAGGAGCCACGCCATGGGCTGCAGGTAGGCAAGTATGGGTACACTGGTTCCTAGAACGCTGACAGTAGCCCCCGGGCCCAAGGCGCGCTCGGGTTGGCTTTGAGGCAAAGCCAAGGGGCAAGGGCGAAGTGTCGCGGGCCCCAATCACCTACGGGCTAGGCTGATGCGTGGCGCTTGACGGGACGTGGGTGCCTCCGCTTCCCCATGATGCCTCGGCAACTGCATGACTTGACAACTGCCTAGTGCATGCATCTGAGCCATCATTGACCTGCTGCGCGCTTGTCCTCTGATTCTTCTCCTCCACCCAAATTCGCGTCCACTTTGCAAGATTCTGCGACAGCTCCAATCCACCTTGCCGCCATGGCTCCCAGCAAGAAGAAGGGAAAGACCCCTACGGTAGCGGAACCCTCACCAAGGCCAAAACAAGCGCTGTGTCGGTCAATGGTGATCAACCACGAGGGGCTGGATAAGGTTTGGCACGCAATCGCTGCCGATTCCAACAAGTGGAAGACAACAAAGATCTGGCCTGCCGCCCGGACTTTAGCTGTCATGGAGGCCACCAACATCCCCCTCCATCTTCACGCCATCTTCTACGGCATGTTGCCACCATTCTCAGATTTCTTCAACGCCGTGCTTACGCACTACCAGATCCATGCGTTGCACCTTGACCCCATGTCCATTGTTCTTCTTTCCGGCTTCGCGTTCTTGTGCGAAGCGTTCATGGGCATTGCCCCGTTCATGGCTCTGCTCCGCCAGTTCTTCTCCCTTCAAAAGGCCGCAAGCAGGCAACACTCGGGGTGATGTCGCTCCGTGCAGCGGGGGCGACTACGGGCTCCTGCATCGAGACCACACTCGGCCCAGACGTGGAGGGGTTCCGGAAGCAATGGGTGTACGTCAATGGGCGTACAGACCCTGCGACTGATCCTGTCGGCGCCGGCGGAACGGAGCTCCGGCTGGGAGCACGCTTAGCTTGATGACCCGTGGCTCTCCCGAGTCTTGACCAGGCTGGCCAAACTGAAGGAAGCGGGGGTGACGATGGCGATCGTGGTGAGGGAATTCGTCTGGCGGCACATCGCTCCACTCCAACGCCACCCTCGCCCAATGTGGGCCTTCACCGGCCCCGTTGATACCATGAGGCTTCAGGAGCCTTCGCTCCTCTCCAACACGCTGCACAGGGTGCTCCACCTCCTGACCAGCGAGCCGCCCGCCGTGCTTCCTCCTGAATGGCATCCCTTGTACAACTACCCAAACGGGAGGACCTTCGCCGAGAAAATGCCATGCTTCGATGAGTGGGGGCTGCTTCTCGAGGGCCACACAGGGCTTCGGGACAACCCTCTGCTGGTGGTTCTAGTGCCCTTGGATCCTGATGTGCGCGCACCCGTGGCGGCCGCGGGGGAGCACGCACCACCGTGCACTCCCTAGGCGTCCGCCTCCAGCCCCACGGATGCAGCGGATGCAGCTGCCGTCCCTGCCGTGGAGGTCCACACGCCAGGCCCCAGCGTGTCTCCTCTAGATCCCGGGGCATCCCGGAATAGGAAGGAGCCCGGGAGCCGCTGCAATCCTGCCCCAAGGACCCTGAAGAAGAGATAGTGGATCGCTGTGGATAAGTGAGTACCTTGCCTTCCTCTTGACTCTTTCATATCGCGTCATTGTGTGGCTTTTGCCCCTCGGGATCCCTTTTGATGGGGGAACGAGCGCGTCCCGAGCGCCACCTCTGGAGGGCACCGGTGCCGCCGTGACCTTAGGCCTCATGAGCCGGGCGGTTGTGCGTAAGGAGGCGCCCGTACCCGAGACAAGGCCATCCCTGGGGTGCCTCGGGCATGCATTCATAGCGTCCTTCTTCCTGGGCGATCTCTAGAGCATGGGGGCCATGCCAAGGACTCCCCCGCTGATCGTTCCTAGTAGCCGGGCACCCTGCGGGACAACACCATCCCCAAGCAGCTGGGCGAGTCCGTGTCGGGCCCCATCTCGGGCCGCAAGAGCGGGAGAGGGAGTTCTAGCCCCCGGTCCCCTGCCGGAGGCGGGAGAGTCCTCACACGCCTCCCTAGCTGATCAGGGCACGGAGGAAAGCCAAGGCAAGGCGTTGTTGCTTGCACTCAGGTGCAGCGCCGTCTGGCATGGCCTTCTTCAGGAAGCATCGAGCGCGCTGGGGTGCCTCGGGGTGGAGCTTGGTGACGTCGATGCCCACCTCGAGGCAAAGCACATGCGTCTAGCGCGTGAATGACGGTAGCTTGAAGTTGACATCAACTTCGACCGCCTACAGCGCGAGCATGCCCGAGCGAAGGAGGAGGGACCTCGGGCCGTGGCGAAGGAGGATTGCGGCCGCGCCCTGGAGGAGGCTCGAGCTGCAGATCACCGGCGTGAGGCGACTAAGAGGCGCGAGAGGGAGCTCCAAGCTTCAAATTCCATCCTTGAGCAACAAGTACAGGTGCGCACAGCCGTTCTTGCTGCTCCGGCGGTTGGGCTGCCCGTAAGTGAGGCAAGGCCCCGCACGCTCGAGGATACGCTGGCGCTGGAAGCGGTGGACCAAAGCCTGGAGCGCCAAGTGGTCGCTGCCGAGGACGCCCTCACCTCTCGGGATGCGAAGATCTAGAGAGAGGCTGACGAGAAGGTGGCGGGGATCCGCATGAACCTTGCCAAGGAATACCGCCGAAAGCTAGACCTACAGCAGGCTCACTTCTGTCGGTGTTCTGGGAACGGTGGTCCCCAGACTTGCCTGCCTGTGGCCCACGGTGTGGCTCCCTTAACGGTCTGGTACGGCCCATCTTCATCAGCAAACACTCAAGACCCTCGCGAGGGGCCAAGCCTCGTGAGGCGGGCGACACAAGATCTCCTCAGGGGCAGCCCCACTAGGCTGGCCCACGAGGAGCGGAGAGATAAAGGCGAGGGGCACCTCGTGAGGTTCCCGTGACGTGAGCCATGATGACTAAGGCCAGGCGGGTACCAGGCGGGCGCCAGCAGGTGCAGAGTACTGGTTTCCTCTTTGGTGCTAAAGGAGCAGGCGCAGGCGAGGAGTCCCGAGGCATCAGGCAAAGGTTTCCATACCGGTGCAATGAGACCAAGACCAGCAAGACGGCAAGATGGAGGTCATCGCGGAGCCCACGACAGCGTCACCACCAGAGCCTTTGGCAGGCAAAGACCACCTTTTGTCAGGATAGCTTGTACTAGCTGTCCCCCTTTGAATTGGCAGTTGTGGGATCCCTTCCCGCCTAATATTTGGGAAGAGGACCCGGGCCTCTATAAATAGGACTAGCCACCACCATAGAGGGCAGCTGATCCTGGATCAGATCCATTCCATCCACACACACACACACAAGCTCACCCAGCTCAAGAACACCTCTTCTCGGGAGGTAGTTCTTCCCTTGTACTTGTTCATCCCAGCCTGCAAGGCAATCCACCACACCACACTGGAGTAGGGTATTACACCACATCAGTGGCCCGAACCAGTATAAACTCTTGTGTCCCGGCTGGGCGAACTAAGCTTTGAGATTATGGTGAGAGCGTGAGCTAGGGGAAGAGAGATCTTCGTGCGCACCCTAGAGTTCAAACCTCAAGGGTTTTTCCAGAACCCGTAATCCGACATTTGGCGCGCCAGGTAGGGATGCGCCGAACCTTCCCTTCCGTCGATCCACGCTCCACCGCTCCATCGCATCCTTGGCAGACGCAAGATGAGCTCGTGCCGAGCGTCGGGCCACCCTGGCCACCCGTGTCGCTCAGACAGCCCCTGTTGGCAGGCCTCCCGTCGTTCTCCATCACCCGCCGCCAACACCGCCATCGGCCCAGCAGGAAACAAGCAGCAAGTATCTTCGCTGCACCCCTCTGTGCGACGGGATGGCCGCACCACTACCCCGTCACTAACTCCGGCCGGCTCATCATCCCACGTCCGTCGCGCGCCCATGGACGCGTAGGCCGTGCAGCTCATGGCACGCGAGCTCCTGCGCTACCGCCCGGTCGACGACCTCTACGAGGACTAGCTGGACCGCATCGCCGAGCTCGTTAGTGCCGCTGGGGGCTCCCCCGCACCGTCCCTCTCGCTGCCTCGCCCTCCTCCAGCTGCGGGCGATGTAGCTCACGGAGCGCCTCCATCGCCTCCGCACCAAGGTAGCGCCCTGGCGCCAAGATGCGCAGCACCTCGGCGTGACCCGCCGCATCGGGCGCCCGCGCATGAAGAAGGAAGCTACCAAGAAGTTCCCCAACCGCGAGAAGATGCTCCTGCACTCCCAGCGCCACCATGTCAAGACCGCGTGCCGCCGCCGGCGGTGGTGCGCGGGCATCAAGACCAAGCTCCGCCCCCGCGGCGGGCCCCGATGGCTACAGCAGGCTGCCGTGCCTTCACACCGGAGCTGCGTAGCATCGTTTGGTCGGGCAAGTTCAAGCCAGACCTGCCTCCGCGCTATGATGGCACCCCCGACCCTACGGAGTTCTTGCAGCTCTACGAGCTGAGCATCGAGGCGGCCAACGACGATGAGAAAGTCATGGTGAACTGGTTTCCCATGGCTCTCAAAGATGGTGCTCGCTCGTGGCTACCAATGGCGGCTGAGCCTTGCTCGAGGGTCGGGACTCGAGAACACAGAGCGCTCAGGAGGGCACGAGATGAGGAGGGTTCTAACATGAGCCTGATCCAGTAGCCCCACCATTGACGCACGAGCTAGGCACGGCACAGGGACTCGACCCAGGATTGCCAAAGATAAGTCACGCATTCAAGCCGGCCCGGCGCTGAGACACAAAATTCCTAGCTCATGCAGCCTTGCTACGGCGATGCTACTTACCTTTCCTACCTTCCGGGAGTCGCTTGCATGCTAAGGGGGACCTCCTGAGCATCGCACCTCAAGGGCTCTTACCGGACCTCGGGCCGCTCGCCTCCTAGCATTGACCACCGCATCGTGACCTGGCATACCAGCGACGGCTGAAGCCTGCCTAGGGACTGGGGCCTGTCACCGTAGAGCGTCGGGCTGCCACAGGGATGGAAAGGGGGGGACCCAACCAAAGCAAGACGTGCGAACATAAGCTTTTATAATGGGGCTAATATTAACACAAAAGGCGCTATAGATTCTTTACACACTCCCATGGGGTCCATTTTAATTCCTCGCAGGGAACAAAAGGAAAAGACTATCGGAAGCTATATCTACAAGTGCCGACGCCGCCGACACCATCATCAACAGTTGGCCACAGGAGGCCAACACTAACCCCATCCAGGTCAATGACGGTGGCGGGTGGACGCTGTTGCTGCGCTCCGGGCACGGCGAGAGCTTGGGGGCACGTAGCTATCGTCGCTCGTCTCCGGAATCTCGTAGAGCTCGGGAGAGTCGCTGGACTCCCAAGTGATGTCGCTGCTGTCGAACCGACTGCCGGCGTGGCCAGAGGCAGGCCCTCTCATGCTGCTGCGCTGTCCCGACGGCCTCCTCCGGGGTAGCACTCGAGGCGGCGGCCTTCCTCGTCGAAGACCTTGAAGAGCATCATGGAGGCGCCATCGTATTCGAAGTGGATGGCGAGGGCGCCCTCCGCACGGCAAACCCGGGCGACCTTACCCCATCCACGGGTCATGAAGATCTTGCCTCCTGAGATGACCTCAACCTCCGCCCCCGTCACCGGGGCATCACACTCAGCATGCTGCAGCCACAGCTCGAGGGGACCCCTCGGCGGCATCTCGATGGAGAATAACTGCGGGAAGCGAATCCAAGAGCGCGGTGGCATCGCCGCCCACACCACCAATTCGCGCGAGGATCCCTCGGAGTGGGTTCTAGGGGCGGCGGCGCGCACCACCGCGCCGCGGCCACCACGGCCATGGCGAGGACGGCGTGGATTGCCGCCTCCTCCTCCGGAGCCCTTTGCCTGGGCGTACAAAGGCAGCGGATATCCGGGAGGAGGCCGCTCATGCCAAGGCATTGTCACCTCCGGCCTCATGACGACGTCGCGGCAGCGGGCCAGCCTCTTCTTCAGCGGGAGTGGCCCCGGCTCTTCGCGGGGGGCTTTTCCCTTCTCGGCGGCCGAGAATCTCTGTATCGGCGCCATGGGTGTCACTACTAGCAGTGAAGCAAGGAAGATGAAGCAAGCAAAACAAGGGAAGAGATGGGCGACGGGGGCTCCGCCCCTCCCCATTTATAGTAGGAGGAGGCCAACTGCCGGCAATCGCAGGTAATGATGGCTTTTTCTGCATGCACCAGGGACTCGTCAAGTCGGGCAGTTGCCGAGGTAGCGTGGGGAAGCAAAGACGCACATGTCCCGTCAGTCGCCACACAGCAATCAAGGCCGGGCGGTTGGGGTCTGTGGCGCTCCGCACTTACCCCTTGGCTTCGCCTCGAAGCCAAGTCGGAGCGCGCCTTGGGCCCGGGGACTACTGTCAGTGTTCTGGGAACGGGGGTCCCTAGACTTGCCTGCCTGCGGCCCACGGCGCGGCTCCCTTAATGGCCTGGTACGACCCATCTTCATCAGCAAACACTCAAGACCCTCGCGAGGGGCCAAGCCTCGCGAGGCGGGCGACACAAGAACTCCTCAGGGGCAGCCCCGCTAGGCTGGCTCGTGAGGAGCAAAGAGATCAAGGCGAGGGGCAACTCGTGAGGTTCCCATGACGTGAGCCATGACGACCAAGGCTAGGCGGGCGCCAGCGGGCGCAGAGTACTGGTTTCCTCTTTGGTGCAAAAGGAGCAGGCGTAGGCGAGGAGTCCCGAGGCATCAGGCAAAGGTTTCCATATCGTTGCAACGAGACCAAGACCAACAGGACGGCATGACGAAGGTCATCGCGGAGCCCACAACGGCGTCACCACTAGAGCCTTTGGCAGGCGAAGACCACCTTTTGTCAGGATAGCTTGTACTAGTTGTCCCCCTTCGAATTGGCTGTTGTGGGATCCCTTCCCGCCTAATATTTGGGAAGAGGACCCGGGCTTCTATAAATAGGACTAGCCACCACCGTAGAGGGCAACTGATCCTGGATCAGATCCATTCCCACACACACACAAGCTCACCGAGCTCAAGAACACCTCTCCTCAGGATGTAGTTCTTCCCTTGTACTTGTTCATCCCAGCCTGCAAGGCAATCCACCACACCACACTGGAGTAGGGTATTACACCACATCGGTGGCCCGAACCAGCATAAACTCTTGTGTCCCTTGTTCTTCGGGCTGGGCAAGCTAAGCTTTGAGATCGTGGTGAGAGCGTGAGCTAGGGGAAGAGAGATCTTCATGCACACCCCAGAGTTCGAACCTCAAGGGTTTTGCCAGAACCCGTAATCCGACAGCTTCTCCAAGCGGCGTGACGAGCTGTTGGGCGAGGCCGAAGACCTCAAGGAGAAGCTAGCTGCAGCGGAGCAGCGTGAGAAAGCCGCCAGGGAAGCTCGGGCCGCTGCCGAGGCCGAGCTATCCTTCCTCTACCAGCAAGAAGAAGGCGTTTCTTAGCACGTGGACAAAGCTTCGGACGAGGCGAGCCAAGCCCGGGTGCTGCAGCGCGAGCGCTCCCGGATGTTCCAGACCCTCGGGCTTAGGGCCAACCGGGCCCTGAGTAGTATTTGCGATGAGAGCGTCTCCAGCCCACTCGTTGCCGATGATGCCAGTTACCTCAACTTCTTCACCAAGGTCATGGCGTGTCGTGAAGGCAGGGCCAGGAGGAAGTGCTGGCTCGTCGAGGAGAGGAGTCGTGACCTTCTTGCACATGCGTTCTTGCGCGTCTTCAGCAACCTCCTTCGCTCTGATCCTGACATCGATTTTGATGCCGCGATAGCCCCCGTGCCTGGAGCGATCCAAGACACCCTGGCGGGTGGGTGGAAGAGCATGTGGACGACCTGATCGTGGAGCTCGCCCCGGCCAAAGACGTGGGCGCACCTGTGGTCAAGGAACGCGAGGCTGACGATGACGACGACTGTAGCAGCGATGGTGATAGCACGTCTCCCTAGGCTTGTATTTCCTTGTTTTCCTGTCAAGACTTTGAATGTGACCTCGCGGGGATGCGAAAGCATTTTCTGGAAGGACCTTCTTTATGATATATCAAGTAATATTGTGCTCCCTGATGTCGCCTTACCTTTTCTTTTCGCGTGCTCGCAGCCCCTGAGCATGGGCGGCCGTTGTTGTTACGTCGGGTCATGGTGCTCGATCATGGTCCGGAGGCGGGCGCCTGTCAAGAGCCACGGGTAATACGCACCCGCCATCTCGCTTGAGAGCGCCTCGCGATGATCCAGACGCCGAGGCCCTGGAGAGGTGTGCGCGCGGTAAAGGCCGCGACGGCTATGGCCTGGGCCCTTAGGGCATCTTCAGTGCTGCTGGGCCGACCCAAGCATGTGCACCGCGCCCACCCCCCACTCGCGGGGTGCGATGGAGGGAGCCACGGGTGCCCGCCATCTTTTGCAAAGACGGAAATTAAGCAAAGAAAAAACCCCTAGAAGAACAAAAGCGAGGAACCCCCCCCCCCCCTTCGAACAAAATGCAAGAGCCACAAGTTTATTCCAAGAATTATCAAATTTGGTTACAAGAGAAAGCAAAGAACAGCCGCGTCCGACACCTATGCTAGTCTTCTAGTCTTCCCGCCAGCATGGAGCATGGGGCTTCCACTTGGTGTGGGCATAGTCATTGGGGGACCGTGTCGTCCGCTACTGTGGAGCATGAGGCTTCCACTGGATGTGGGCATAGTCGCTGTAAGACCCTGTGATCCACCAGCATGGAGCATGGGGCTTCCACTGAGATGTGGGTGGGAGCCCCCGTGAGGCTCAGGGGTAGCACTCAGGAGACTCCGGGGCGTGTACAACCCCACTCATTATTATGTGAGAGTGTCACGGACGAAGACCTGGGGAGGCATAAGGCGATCGCCTGCTTCCCGGTTGAGGACCCAGCCTTTTTCCCTAGGCCGCGCACCGGCAAGCTCAGAGTGATTTTCCTCCTTTTTCCCAAATAGTCGACGGTCTTACACCATTGGGATACTTCAGATAAAGTGGAGTACATATATGAGAGACTGGTGCAAAAACCTTTTCTCGAGATATCTTCCAGATTCTTAGGGCGCTGGCAGCCCTGGGCGGGGCCTTCGGACTGGCGATTGTCGGTGGGCGGTGCAACGTGCCACCATATTAGCCATGGGCCACTTGGTCGGCTCGCGATGCCCGCTCCTGAGCTCCTCCTGAGCCCTTTTGGCCCCTGGTCCCCCGGCATCGAGCGGTCACTGCTTAAGTGGTCGTGGGCCCTTGTGAGGCTCCCTTGCCTAGCGGGCCCCTCGAGCCCCCGGGGCCCTATCCTTGTCTGCAGTGCTACCTCGCCTGGCATGCCACCGGATGTGAGTCTCCTGCGCTCCAAAGTTAGCAAAAAAATATGTTATGAATGTATTTGTCTCAGCAGTCAAGGCCCTGCTTGCAGCCCCCAGGCCTCCCGAGGCCTTGACGGTATCGAGGGCCATACCAGCAAAGGCCTGCTTTCCACCAACCCGTGGTTTCTTCAGACTTGCCGATCACCACCCCGTCGTCACGTCATGATGGCTAGGAGGCGGCCTGCCATAGCGCGTCCCACTGAGGGTTGCTTAACCTACCGGAAGCTTGGGAGGGAGGGGGCATCTCGCTCGCCTCCTTTTCGCCGCCCAGCCCTCCAGGTCCTTTCCCTGCGCAGACGCAGCTAGGGCATGCCTGAGCTTGTAGCAAGGGTTGAGACACATGCGGGGGCAGAGGGGGTCTGTACCCCCGCAAGCGACGTCGAGCAGCTCGGCAACCATGTCAAGCCAGGTGGCGCGGTCACTCTTTGTAGGGAGGTAGCGCAGTAATTCGCGCGCCGTGAGGAGCGCGGCTCGCGCGCCCGTCAGCCCCTGGCGGGTGTGGTGGGCGGCGTTGTGGTAGTGTTGATTGAGTGTGCAACGGCTCACCCGCTGCGCAGCACGAGGGGTGGCGGTGATGAACCTTGTCGTTGGCGGGGTGTGACGAGGAATGCTACGGCGGAAGGGCTCCGCTTGACCAGAGTGCATGGACCACCGCCCGACACAGGCCCAACCAGATCTCGACATGGCCAAGTGAGGATGGAGTATGGTTGGTGAGGAGGCAGGGCTTCGACACGCCCCTACCTTGCGCGCCAAATGTCGGATTCAGGGCTCCGCAGACCCAAGAAGGTTCGAACTCTGGGGCGTGTACGAAGAACTCAACCTCACAAGCCTACCAACTCGTTGCCCCACAGCCGAGCCCTATTCACGTGAACAAGGAAGAAGATGAACACGGCAGTTTATCCAGGTTCGGGCCTCCTTGCGGTGTAAGACCCTACTCCTGGTTTGTGGTGGATTGACCTCACGAGGGGCTGATGATGAACTAGTACAGTGGATGAACAACCACGCAAGGGCTACTCTGGTGAGGATGGAGAAGGTAGGATCCGATTTCCCCTATGGTGGTTGCTAAACTATATTTATAGTGGCCTTGGTCCTCTTACCCCAAAACTTAGGCAGGAAGGGATCCCACAGTGGCCAATTTGAAAGGGGACAAGTAGTACATCTTATCCTGACGAAAGGACGAAAGGTGGTCTTCGCCTGCAAAGCTTCTGGTCATGACACAGCGGTGGGCTCGGCGATAACGTCCATCCTGCCGTGCTGGTGGTCTTGGTCTTGTTGCACTGGAATGGAAACCTTTGCCAGATTCCTTGGGAACCCACGCCTGTCCTTGCCTCCTTAGCAGCAAAGAGGAACCTGCCTCCTCCGCGCCCTCTAGCGCTCGCCTGCCTTGGTCGTCATGGCTTGCGTCATGGCAGCCTTGTGAGGCTGGGTACCTACATAGAAATCTCGGCTCCTCGCGAGGCCGCCTGGGGAGGCCGCTTCCTCGGGAGGTCTTGGTGTTGTCTGCCTCGCGAGGTTTGGCGCCTCGCGGGGGTCTTGTCTTGGCGGTCTTGCAGATGGGTCGTACCAGGCCATCGAAGGAGCCACGCCATGGGCCGCAGGCAGGTATGTCTGGGTACCCTGGTTCCCAGAATGCCGACAATGTGATAGTCATTTTTTCTTGAATATGATTTCTAGCATGTAGTGCTTCCAATTTGATGAATGCCACCTATGGTTAGACAATTTCAACTTGGCAGAGTGATATTGGTTGCACCTTCCATATGGTGTCTAGCTTGCAGTGCTTCTAATTTGTTGAAGTGCCTTGTGCTTAGTTACCACATCATAGGTGTGAATATGTCATGTCGTCCAATTTTTCGTACATATTCCGTCCTCGTATCATGACTTTGCCTTTCATCAAAGTAGTGTTCATCAGTATCATGCATGAATGAGTTCTGAAGAGCGAATGTTATTCCTTTTTCTTGTCGGTTTGACCCCACAATGCAAAATCAATAAAGCGGAAGGAAATTGGTAAGGAAGTGGATGATGGTGCTCCTTCTGAGCAACTAAAACGGAGGGTCTCTACAGATTCTACTCCGCCATCCTCCCAACAAGATTCACAAGACAACGCAGGGCTAGACAGTCAATGTAGCTGTGTAGATGATGAGCACATCTCCCCTACTCCACCATCACATGTTTTTTCTCTAACTTGGCACTACTATATGTGGTTGCATGTTGCGTATGATGTATAGCTTGTATTTCTTCTAACTTTTTTGTATTGCATCTGCTTACTTTACACATCATACCTATGAATTCCTATTTCTAGAACATACTATATCTGATCATCCCATGTTCTTACATCAGACTATAGTTCTTGCGTATCCTGCATCAGTCAGTTATGATGAGGCACCTTTAAGTCGCCACTGTGATATTGATTTCATCTTGCATATGATTTCTAGCATGTACTGTTTCTAATTTGTTGAAACACCAGACGGTTTGAACTTGGCAGAGTGATATTGGTTGTATCTTTCATATGGTGTCTAGCTTGTAGTGCTTCTAATTTGTTGAAATGCCTTCTACTTAGTTACCACATCATAGGTGTGAATATGTCATGTTATCCTGTTTTACGTACATATTCCATCCTCATATCATGTGTTTGCCTTTCATCTGAGTAGTGTTCATCAATATCATGCATGAATGAGTTCTGAAGAGCTAATTTCATTCCTTTCTCTTATCGGTTTGACTTCACAATGCAAAATCAATACAACTGAAAAAAAATAGGAAGCCAGTGGATGATGGTGGTCCTTCGGGGCAACTCAAACAGAGATTCTCTACAGATTCTACTCCACCATCCTCCCAACAGGATTCGCAAGACAACACAAGGCTAGACATTCAATGTAGTTGTGTAGATGATGAGCACATCTCCCCTACTCCACCATCATAGGTGCTTGCTCTAACTTGGCACTGTTATAAGTGGTTGCATGTTCCGTATGATGTCTAGTTTGTATTTCTTCTAATTTTTTTGGATTGCGTCTGCGTAGCTTACAACTTATACCTGCAACAATCACTTACCCATAAGACACATTTAACTTGGGAGCGTGATGTACGTTGCATCTTGCTTTGTCTTCTAGCTTGTACTGCTTCTAATTTCTTGAAATGGCACTTATGACGAGACACTTTTTACCTGGTAGAGTGATATTGGTTGCATGTTCATATGGTGCCTAGCTTTCATTTCTTCTAATTTTGTTGAAATGCCTTCTACTTACTATTTTTTATACATATTCCATCCTCCCATAGTACGTGTGAATATGCAATGCTGTCTTTTTTATATATATTCATTGTTCAACTAGCACCACGCTGCAAGCGGAAACAGACATTAGGGATAATGCTTGATAGATTAAAAAATCTAAAGGAGGAAGAATGGAGATCCATTTTGAGGCAGGTTTAAAAAGGCCATGTGATGCTACAGAGTCAGCCAAGTTAGTATCAGAGGCAGCCATTGTCGTTAGGTGCCATGCATGTGTCCTCCCAATGTGGATCCAGTACAGGAATGAGAAAGACGGTACCCAGTTTAACACCTTCCTTGACCATTTATTCGATAGTAATGTTATTCATCGCAATATATAATATTGTCTCGCTCTCTCCCATAATTTCTAGCTTCTCCTAATAAGACTCACATCTTTTTTAAACAGATGAGGTTCATGTTGGATCCGAAAGATGAGTCAACTAAACAAGCATGCACTCATGTTTTTCAGTCTGCTCTGCGACAATATCAGTATCACCTTAGAAAAACTCACTTTGAAGGCAAGGCTAACAATGAAATCGCCCAAACATCTCCAGCGGAATATATTATGGATGATTACTGGATAGCCCTTGTTAAACAATGGTCTGATCCAAAGTATCAGGTAGGTTATACATATTTGATTAGATCACATATTGGACTTGTATTTACGTATGTGCCTTACAAGTGTATCTTCTTCTAGGCTAACTATTTGAAGAATAAGACCAACCGTTCTAAAGTGAAATTCCAACAGACAGCAGGATCTCGTAGCTATATTGCACACTACGAGGCTCTTGTAAATAGCTGCTAGTTCCTTCTTTTTTCTGTGCCATATTATCATATCTATATTGACTTGTTCCAAATACAGAGGAAAGCCCGTGCGGACCAAAAATAACCTAAACCGAATGCAGTGCAAATCTTCAAGGATTGCCACACCAGCAAGATGAAGGGCATGAGCACACCAGTTCAAGCCGCTGTTGTAAGTCCTTACTCCTCCTGCCTTTGAACTGCTTGTTACTGTGACGTGTTCATTTAACTACTTGGTTTGCAGCCAATGTCAGTTACTCTATTCACTTTTATACATAGTTGTATTAATGTATCATCTCACCTTACACGGTTTAAAAGAGAAGAAGGATATTCTTTTGGTCTTGATCTGTAATCTAGTTGTGATGTTCACGTGCCCACACAATGATACAATAGCCTGTTTGTTTGATATTTGTTTGCCCGTGATATGAATGATGTCATACTATGTTCATCCTACTTTAAACCATGTTTCTTTATCCTTAGATGTCAACGAATCTGAGGAAATAGACAATACGGTAGGCATGCTATATGGACATATGTTCTGAAAGTGAGAAATTACATGCATACTAAACTAGGAGAAACGAGGATCTAATCATCTACTTCTTGTTGTGACGACGCTTGACATTGCTCTGCTTCCGGTTGGATCCCTGGCCATTTCGGGGAAGGAGGCACTTCATCATGTCAACAATCTGCCTGTACATCTCTTAGCTCGTGTACGCCTCCTTGGGCACGTACACGACGTGAGCTTTGTTGAGTTTATCCATCCAGGCCAGTGCTAGGCATGCTTGTCCTTGTTGCAGGAATCCTTCATGTCTCTGTAGTAGGGGTTGATGATGGCCTCAGTGAGGTGAACCAGTGAGTCCTTATCATGCTCGTTGCTTCCCCAGATCTTGTATTGGCCCTAGATGTCGACAAGATTCTGGTAGGCAATGCCCGAATTCTTGAGCACCTTTTACATTGTTGGTGATGTCCACAGTAGCAAACATGTAGTGGGGGTTGTTGACAAACCTAGTGAAACGCTTGCAAGGCCTTGTGGCCTGGCAGTAGTGTTAGACGAGGACGTGTTTGCGGACGCACATATGGGCAACGGCGACCTTGGGACGAGACCCTGCACGAGCGCAAGTGTACTCGAGGTCGAACTCGGCCACCTTGTACTTCTCCTCACCAAGCAACAACTCCATGATGTGGATGGAGTGCTCCACTAGACCGGGTTGTTGGTGTACACCACCGAGAGCTCCGTGAACCTACTGCGGGTGTCCACCACGGCATGCATGGTTAACTGTTGCACGTCGTCGGAACCGCTCGGAGTGCCATTGGAGCCGCGCAGGATACCCTGTAAAAATTTGTCGTGGTGGGTGTGCTTCTTGCAATAGTGGGGCGCGATCGAAAGGTCGAAGAGACACAAGGGTTAAATGACCGCTATAATAAATGGGGGTCGGCCGGCCTGTAATCGTCACGTCTTATCATCGTGTTCATGGCATAGGATTCTAGTGCACACTTAAGAACCCCGCACACGTTTTGTTTGACCACGCGTGGACTCGAAGAGGCGACAAATTTGTCGTTAGTGAGCCTGCTCCCATGCAACCATGTAGTTTACCGTGCAAGCTTCCCGCCCAGCTAGTGTGGCCACGCATCAGCTAGAAGAGGGGCAAATCATGGGCGTTTATTGGCAAAAGGCTTTGTAAAACAAAGTGTGTGGGATGACTTCGATTGTAAAAACAGAAGGGTGATGATGGACATTAGACTACGATAATTCATTCTGCGCTCTACAGGGCACATGGTTGAAGAAACCAACTTTGTGCAATAATGTCGAAGATCGCAGTCGAGTTAGCTATACAGATCATGTGCTATGAGATCGACAAGGGAAACACATTAGAGAATGGTTACTAAAATCTAAGTCCATTGCATATTAAGGTCAAAATAGTGCTACCAATATACGAGTCTCATACGATGCCATTTCAACTATTGTATCACAAAAGCCCCAAATATTACAAGGTTCAAATTCCAGAGTTATATCGCTCAAATTCGAAGATTACAAAGTAAAAACTGATATTAGAAATGAAATTCAGCTCATTCAGCTGCAAACGCCCGCGCTGATCAGCTAACCATGGATATAAGAGAGGTTCAAACTAATATTGCCACTAGTAAGGATGGTTTCGTAACCTTGTCATTTCTGCAAAGTGTAGCGACCTGATCCCAATGGACCATAGTCTCCGTGCTTAACTGTTATCCCTGGATCGGTATTGCTGACACACATAGTACTCGAGGATTTATAATAGAGTTCAATCACACACTTATTACATCGAGTGACTCCAAAAAGAGTATTTATTACAATAATATGGCTGAAGGCCATCTAAATAAGGAAACGGCGAAAGCATCAAAGACAAATGAGTCCATCCAACTCCACGGCAAAACTAAGTGCATGACAATGACCTATAGCACCTTACACTTTGTCTAAAAATCTTGCAACATGATACGTTGCAGCCGTGTAGGTCAGCACATGGAATATGCTGGAAAGATAACACCATAGAGCAATGAACAAAAAACAGCTATCACTACATGCATATTTGGCCGGTGGAGGCTCTACGGTTATCATTTCCATAAAGCTAATTTTTTCGTACAACAAAGGAATATATTTGATTTAACTACAAAGTTATAAGACATTATTGAGAAGGTACCCCCAACTCAATCCCAAAATAATATTAATATCCCAACAAATTATTAAGTAAAGTTATGAGATCAAACAATAATTCAAGTACCAGATACTCAAGATGTCCATAACCGGGGACACGGCTAACCATGATTAGTTTGTACACTCTGCAGAGGTTTGCGCACTTTTCCCCACAAGACTCGATCTGCTCCGTTGTCTTTCTCAAGACCGCATGATGTTTGAGAAACGGATGACCGAGACACAGTCTTTCCGAAGAGGTCCCCTTAACCGATAGATAGGCCGGTACACCTACAATCCCCTACATCTGCTAGCCTGTCATGGAAAGGTTTCCCACAACTTACTCAACTATAACAGAGCCCATAATGGCTTGTTGCTGCACACGGAAGTTTCTAGCATGAATAATCTTATGATCCCTTTGATCCTGGGTCGCATTCCATAGGATGATCACACGGGTACCCGGGATCTCCTTGGACAACACTGGTATATCCCCAGGTGCCCACAACCAATCCGCCCAGATGTGTATTAAAATAGCCACCTTAAGTTTCCCTTAGTTAAAGTTTCTCACATCTTGCATGAAATCTCTCATACCAAACCACGTCTACTAGCATAGCAAAGCAATATAAGCATAACGTATAAAACCTAGGGTTTGATAAAAGACAATAGGTTCCTACCTCATCAACTACTTCCCACACCCACATGTTATCAAATCCTACTCATGCAATGTTTGAGGGTTGAAACTATTGCATAAAAACTGGGTAATAAAGGGGATATGATCAAAGTGTTACTTGCCTTGCAGACGATCGGAAAACCCTAGAGATTCGTAGTAGCAAGCCTCGCACTCTGGGAACTCTATCATGAACAAACAATAGCATACATAACCACTCAAGCATAAGATTCAAAGGTAAAACCCAAAAGAAAAGATCTAAATAGAAAGTTCAAGTGAAGAGCTTCGATTTGCAAAAAGAATCAATCGAATCGAAGTTACAAAGCTCAAACTATGATCAAAAGAAGTTCAAATTCAAATCTGCTTGGAACCAAATTTTAAATTTTCAAAATCATGTTCAAGTTGTTTATCTGGACAGAGGGGAACAAGACGAAGATTTTGGCATTGGTTTCACTGGATTTGGATAAACGAGAAAAAAGTAGCGAGGGTTTATAGATCATGGGCTAATCTGTACTAAAACTTATCACAGATAGGTCCCTGGCCAAAAAATAAAACTAAAAAGAAAAATCTAATGAACGAACGTTCGCTAACAGAAATTAATGAAAGAAATCGTTCGTTTATAGAACTAATTGGGTGAACAAACTCTAAATAACTTAACCTAATAAATAAACCGATCTAATAAAATAAATCGAACTAAATAAAAAAACGGACGGGTTCATCGGTTTTATACCGGTTCAGGGAGAAGAACCGGCGGCGGCGGCGGTCTAGTGAGGCGAGGCGGCGGCGGTGGCTAGCGGCGTCGGCAGCGGCGGGATGCGGCGCGGTGCAAGCGGCGGCAGCGGCTTGAGGAGGAGAGAGGGGCGGCATCTCTATTTAAAGGAGGGGGGCGAGGCCAGCTTGGGCAAGGGGGCGACGAGGCGGTGGCGGGTTGGACGCCTAGTCGAAGTCCGGCTCGGTTACGGCGGCGACGCGGGGAAGGCGGCGACGGCGGCTTGGGCCTTGGCCTGGCTCAGCTGGGCCGGCCCAGTCGGTGCGTGGAACTTTTTTTAAATAATTTCCCCGGAGAGAAAAATCCAAAATAAAAATAAATAAAAATCCTAAAAATCCAAAAATAATTTTCACGGTCCTGTCCTAATATTTAGGACAACGTGCACATTTTTCTAGGCAAAATGCAATTTTTCCCTAATTTAACTGAATAAAATTCAAATAAATATACAGGTTTATTCAAAATTAATTTTCCATCGTTTCCTCTATTTTGAAGAACTCATATTATCTTCTCTCATTATTTTATTTCTTTTGAAATAATTGGAAAAATAATTTCAAATAAAAATCACCTTTGACCAATTTACCAATCTTTGAAAATTAAAAAATGGAATTTTATGAAAACCTCCAACTATCTCTCATGGTCCTTGAGTTGCTTAAGGTCTCTTGGATCAAAGTGGCCAAACAAACCAAATTCAAAAAAATGCTCAAAATATGGATGCATATGATGACCTAATGATTAACATCCAAATTGAAATTTGGGATGTTACAAACCTACCCCCCTTAAGATGAACCTCGCCCTCAAGATTCGGATTGGCTAGCAAATAGGTGTGGGTGGTCTTTCCGTGGATCTTCTTCTCGCTCCTAGGTGGCTTCTTCCTCGGTATGGTGGCTCCACTGAACCTTGCAAAACTTGATGACCTTGCTGCATGTAACTCGGCTGGCAAACTCGAGGATCTTGACGGGTCTTCTCGCTCCCAGGTGGCTTCTTCCTCGGTATGGTAGCTCCACTGAACCTTGCAAAACTTGATGACCTTGCTGCATGTAACTCGGCTGGCAAACTCGAGGATCTTGACGGATTTCTCCTCGTAGGTTAGGTCACTCTCCAACTGAGTTGCTTCCATGGGCATTGTATCTCTCAGGGGAATATCGGCCGTCTCTGCATGACACTTCTTCAACTGGGAAACATGAAACACATCATGAACTCCTGACAATCCTTCGGGTAACTCCAACTTGGAGGCAACCTCTCCCATACGTTCCACAACTCGGTATGGTCCTACAAACCATGGGACTAGCTTTCCTTTGACTCCAAATCATCTAACTACTTGAAGTGGTGACACACGGAGATATGCTCTGTCTCCAACCTCATAGGCTACCTCCTTGCATTTAGTGTCAGCATAACTCTTCTGCCTAGACTAAGCTACCTTCAGTCTATCACGAATCAACTTAACCTTCTCTTCAGACTCTTTGATTAAACCTGGTCCGAACAATTGACGATCTCCAACTGCATCCCACATCAATGGTGTCCTGCACCTCCTTCCATACAAGGCTTCGAAAGGGGCCATCTTCAAACTAGCCTGGTAACTGTTGTTATATGAGAACTCTGCATAGGGAAAATTATCATCCCAACTAGATCCATAATCTAGCGCACAAGCTCTCAACATGTCTTCCAGAATCTGATTGACTCTCTCGGTCTGTCCATCTGTCTGCGGATGAAAGGCTCTACTGAACTCTAACCCGGTACCCAAAGTCTGGTGTAACTGATTCCAAAACTTTGAGGTAAACTGTGTTCCTCTATCTGATACAGTAGCCCTCGGAACTCCATGCAGACATACGATCCTGGCCATATATATCTTGCCCAACTTCGCGCTCGTATAGGTGGTTTTCATGGGGATAAATTGAGCCACTTTGGTCAAGCCATCAACTACTATTCAGATGGAATCATATCCTGATCGTGTCCTAGGTAATCCGGTGATGAAATCCATGCCAAGATTATCCCACTTCCATTCGGGTATCGGCAATGGCTGAAGTAATCCTACTGGCTTTTGGAGTTCTGCCTTAACTCTCTGACATACGTCACACACGGCTACATACTCGGCAATATCCTTCTTCATACCTGTCCACAAGAAACGTTCCTTCAGATCCAAATACATCTTGGTGTTTCCTGGGTGAATCGAGTATGGCGAGTCATGAGCTTCCTGAAGTATTAACTTCCTGATCTCTGGGTCGTTGGGCACATAAATACGATCCTCAAACCATAAAGTTTCGTGTTCGCACTCACGAAAACCTTTGGCCTTTACTTTAGTCATCTTTTCCTTTATCTCTGCAATCTCTTTATCAGTCTTCTGGGCTTCTTGAATCTTTCCCAACAACATGGACTGAACTTCCATCGCTGCAACAAAACCTCTCAGAACTATCTCCATTTGAAGTTCTCTGAGATCGTCGGCTAACTCTTGCGGTAATCTTCCGGTTACGAGGGTATTAACATAACTCTTGCGGCTCAAAGCGTCTGCTACAACATTTGTCTTTCTGGGATGATAATGCAGCTTCATATCATAATCCTATATGAGCTCCAACCATCTCCTCTGCCTGAGATTTAACTCCTTCTGCATGAAGATGTACTTCAAACTCTTATGATCCGTGTATACATCACCGCGGTTTCCAATGAGAAAATGTCTCCAGGTCTTGAGCACATGCACTACGGCTGCTAACTCCAAATCATGCGTGGCATAATTCAACTCATGCGGTCGAAGCTGATGTGAGGCATATGAAACAACTCTTCTGTCTTGCATAAGTACACCTCCAACTCCCTGATGAGAAGCTCGCAATATACTTGGAAATCCTTGCGTATATTCGGAAGAATTAGCACTGGGGCTATAACCAAATGTTTCTTCAACTCCTGAAGACTGGCGTCACATTCTTCGGTCCATTTGAACTTGGTGTCCTTCTTCAATACCTCCGTCATGGGCTTCGCAATCTTGGAAAAAATTCTCAATGAATCTCCGGTAATATCTTGCGAGTCCAAGAAAACTACGTATCTCTCCAACCGAGGTGGGTGCCAACCACTTAGTGATAGACCGAACCTTGGAAGGGTCTATTGCTATACCTTCTCCGGATATAACATGTCCGAGAAATCCAACTTCCTTCAACCAAAACTCAGATTTGCTAAACTTGACGTATAGCTGATGTTCCCTGAGCTTCTCGAGAACTAAGCGCAAATGTTCCTTGTGTTCTTCTTCGTTCTTCGAGTACACTAGTATATCATCAATGAACACCACAACAAACTTATCCAAGAACTCCATGAACACCTTATTCATCATACTCATAAAATAGGCAGGGGCGTTAGTCAATCCAAAAGACATGATCATATTCTCATATAGCCCATACCTTGTGGTAAAAGTTGTATTGGGTATATCCTGTTCTCGGATCTTCAGCTAGTGATACCCTGATCGGAGATCGATCTTGGAGAATACTTTAGCTCCCTGCAGTTGGTCAAACAGATCATTGATCGTTGGTAGGTGGTATTTGTTCTTGATTGTCACCTCATTCAATGCATGATAATCAACAACCATTCTCAAGGATCCATCCTTCTTCTCGACTAAGAGCATTGGGGCTCCCCACGGTGATGAACTTCGTCGAACATAACCTTTGTCCAATAACTCCTTAATCTGCTTCTTAATTTCCTCCAGATCATTTGCGGGCATCAGATACGGTCTCTTCGATATTGGTCCGGTGCCTGGTAACAGCTCTATCAAAAATTTTGTGTCTCGATCTGGTGGCATGCCTGGTAGTTCCTCCGGGAATACGTCGGGATAATCCTTCACAGCTGGCCCTTCCTCCTGAACAACTCCCGAAAGTGAATTTACTTGAGTCCTCCTTGGCGCATGCCTAGACACATACTTGATCCTTATCCTTTTGGGGGTGGTGAGAAGAATTGACTTAGTAGCACAATCGATATTTCCTCCATACATCGATAGCCAATCCATGCCTAGTATCGCATCCAATCCTTGTGACTCCAAAATAATTAGGTCTGAGGGGTAAACATGCCTACCTATGGTCAATGGCAACTGAAAACATCCTCTACTAGCCATATACTCCGCTCCTGGTGAGCTTACTAACATAGGTGTCTTAAGGGCTATGGTTGGCAAATTAAACTTATCCACAAATCCCCTTGCTATGTGTGAATGCGATGCACCAGTGTCAAAAATAACAAGGGCGGTAAATGACTTAATCAAAAACTTACCAATAACTGCATCCGGCTGCTCTTCAACTTCCTCCATGTTGACGTGCTTCACCTGCCCTCTGGTGAAAGGGTTGGGCTTCTTTCCAGAGCTTCCATTTCCATTACCATTCTTTACCTTAGAACAATCATTTGCGTAGTGTCCAGTCTTCCCGCACTTGAAACAGGTAACATGGCTCAGATCTTTCTTGGCGGGTGTTGCTGGGTTGGAACGGCTCTGATTGTTGTTTCCTCCATTCCCATTTCCATTCTTAGGGCGATTGTGGTTATGTGAACTTCCTCCAGTGTGAGAATGGCCTCCATGGTTATGATGGGTATGTCCTCCCAAGTCCAGGGTAAAACGAGGCTTCTGCTAAGCTCCAGAGTTGTACTTCCCCTGTCCATACTTCCGTTTGTGGCTGTATATCTGCTAATGCTTGCCTTCAATCATGAGAGCCATGTCTACCAGCTCCTGATAGTTGGTGAATGTTGCCACCATCAACTGCATACTCAGCTCATCATTTAGTCCCTCCATAAACTTTTCCTACTTCGCGGCATCAGTGGCCACATCATCTGGGGCGTAGCGAGCTAACTTGCTGAACTCATCCACGTACTGTGCTACGGTACGATTTCCTTGGCGTAACTTGCGGAACTCATGCTTCTTCATGCTCATAGCTCCAGCTGAGACATGTGCAGTGTGAAAGGCTTGTTGAAACTGATCCAAGGTGATATTGGCCACGGGGAAAGTGGCAATGTAGTTCTCCCACCATGAGGCTGCGGGTCCATCCAGTTGATGTGCGGCAAAGCGCACCTTCTAAGCATCTGTGCAACCTGCAGTGGTCAGCTCCCTTCCAATCTTGCGGAGGCAGCCATCAGCAACAATCGGCTCGGTGCTACTAGAGAACACCAGCGGATTCATCCTTAGAAAGCGAGCTAAGTTGTCAACTGGGGGTGGTGGCGGTGGATTGTTGTTGTTTTTGTTGTTGTTGTTGCCTTGGTTCTGGACTAGCAACTGCATGAAGGCATTCTGCTGTTGGATCAACTGAGTGAGCTCCGGCGGGAACACGAATCCGTGGTCATGTCTCGGAGGCATCTGATAGGTTTAGAGGGGTGAGAACAGAATAGAATAGGGTCTAAAGAGAAATCACTACCCATATGCACATGAGACAATCACATTCATTTCACATCACTCAATATCAAACAAGATTCATACAATCGATCTAAGCTACCGTTACAAAATCTCGCGGACTAGTACTATATACATGGAAGTACTCTAATGGTAATATGGTGGTCGACTAGAAATTTTGTTCGGTGGAAGACTCCATAATATCTTCTCCAGCTTCGTCTTCATAATCATCATCGCTGTCGGGGTCGAAGTCTGTGTCGTCTAGTATGATGTAATCTTCTGAGCGAATTTCCATTCCAGGTTCAGGATTCCCCATAAATATCCCTAGCTTCTTTTTCAGGTCTTCATTCTTCTCCAGTAGTACAGCAATTTCCTCTTCATATCCATCGCGTGTAGACTTGAGTTCGTTTTCTAGCTCCATGTTCCGGGTCATCACCTTCTTCAGTTATATCATGTTAGTGCACATCTGGTTCTCGTGGCGTCGAATATTCTGATTCAACTCCTGTATGTAGGCTGCGATGGACTTATCCTTCCTGGTGTGAATCATCTCCCATTGCTCATCTCTGCGTCCACATATCTAGTAGATGGTGTCCTTAAGATCCTTGTTGTACACCTCGTCGATGCGTCCAATGGCGATGTGAGCGGCCATGCTCTTTCCCAAACTCCAGGCTAGTGCATCAATGGAAAACTCGATGGGCTCGGTAACTGGTGCAAAAGTCCTTCCTGGAACTCGAACTTGAATCGTTCAGCGCTCCTCTTCTGTTAAAGTGGCGATGTAGGTTCCGGTGAAGCTTGGTATGCCAATGTTCAGGTACTTACTGACTTCCTTCAGGTGTCGTCCGAAAGGGGTGTTGTCATCCGGTTGGGTGAACTTGTTCCTTGGGTCTGCCATCTATAGAGTAGAAATGGAGAAGAGTTAGAAATGAGTACAGAAGAGTATCCTGTGGTTTTTCCTAGTGGTCGCGTCCTACAGTCAGCCTGTGCTCTGATACCATCTTGTAGCAACCTGATCCCAATGGACCATAGTCTCTATGCTTAAGTGTCATCCCTGGATCGGCATTGCTGACACACACAGTACTCGAGGATTTATAATAGAGTTCAATCACACACTTATTACATCGAATGACTCCAAAAAGAGTACACATTACAATAATATGGCTGAAGGCCATCTAAATAAGATAACAACGGAAGCATCAAAGACAAATGAGTCCATCCAACTCCATGGCAAAACTGAGTGCATGACAACGACCTAGCGCACCTTACTCTTCGTCTGAAAATTCTGCAACATGATACGTTGTAGTCATGTAGGTCAGCACATGGAATATGCTGGCAAGATAACACCATAGAGCAATGAACAACTAACAACTATCACTACATGCATATTTGGCTGGTGGAGGCTCTAAGGTTATCATTTGCATAAAGCTAATTTTTTTCCTACAACAAAGGAATATATTTGATTTAACTACAAAGTTTTAAGACCTTATTAAGAAGTACCCCCAACTCAATCCCAAAATAATATTAACATCCCAACAAATTATTAAGTAAAGTGATGAGACCAAACAATAATTCAAGTACCAGATACTCAAGATGTCCATAACCAGGGACACGGCTAACCGTGATTAGTTTGTACACTCTACAGAGGTTTGCGCACTTTTCCCCACAAGACTCTATCTCCTCCGTTGTATTTTTCGCACTGCATGATGTTTGAGAAACGGATTACCGAGACAGAGTCTTTCCGAAGAGGTCCCCTTAACCGATAGATAGGCCGGTACACCTGCAATCCCCTACATCTGTTACCTCGTCATGGAAAAGGTTTCCCACAACTTACTCAACTATGCTAGAGCCCATAATGGCTTGTGGCTGCACACGGAAGTTTCTAGCATGAATAATCTTATGATCCCTTTGAGCCTGGGTGGCATTCCATAGGATGATCACACGGGTACCCCGGGATCTCCTTGGACAACACTAGTATATCCCCAGGTGCCCACAACCAATCCACCCAGATGTGTATTAAAATAGCCACCTTAAATTTCCCTTAGTTAAAATCTCTCACTTCTTGCATGAGATCTCTCATACCATACCACGTCTACTAGCATAGCAAAGCAATATAAGCACAACGTATAAAACCCAGGGTTTGATAAAAGACAATAGGTTCCTACCTCATCAACTACTTCCCACACCCACATGTTATCAAATCCTACTCATGCAATGTTTGAGGGTTGAAACTAATGCATAAAAACTGGGTAATAAAGGGGGTATGATCAAAGTGTTACTTGCCTTGCAGACGATCGGAAAACCCTAGAGATTCGTAGTAGCAAGCCTCGCACTCCGGGAACTCTATCGTGAACAAACAGTAGCATACATAACCACTCAAGCATAAGATTCAAAGGTAAAACCCAAAAGAAAATATCTAAATAGAAAGTTCAAGTGAAGAGCTTCGATTTGCAAAAAGAATCAATCGAATCGCAGTTACGAAACTCAAACTACGATCAAAAGAAGTTCAAATTCAAATCTTCTTGAAACCAAATTTTAAATTTTCAAATCATGTTCAAGTTGTTTATCTGGACAAAGGGGAACCAAACGAAGATTTTGGTGTTGGTTTCACTGGATTTGGATAAACGAGCAAAAAGTAGCGAGGGTTTAAAGATTAGGGGCTAATCTGTAATAAAACTTATCACGGATACGTCCCTCACCGAAAAATAAAACTAAAAATAAAAACCTAATGAACGAACGTTCGCTAACAGAAACTAACGAACGAAATTGTTTGTTTACAGAACTAAATGGGTGAACGTACTCTAAATAACTTAACCTAATAAATAAACCGATCGAAAAAAATAAACCGAACTAAATAAAAAACGGACGGGTTCATCGGTTTTATACCGGTTTGGGGAGAAGAACCGGCGGCGGCGGCAATGGTGCTCCAGCGAGGCAAGGTGAGGCTGGCCGACAACAAGTGGAGGCGGTTGGCTTGAGCAAGAAAGCGGCGGCAAGAATAAGAATACAAGGCGCGGTTGTAACAACAAGGCCGACGCAAGTGGCGGCGGCGGCTTGCAGATGACGGCGGCGGCAATGCGGCGGCTTGAGGAGGAGAGGGAGGCGGCGACTCTATTTAAAGGGGGGGCGAGGCCGGCATGGGCAAGGGGGCGACGAGGCGGCGGTGGGTCGGACTCCTTGCCGGAGTTCGGCTCGGTTACGGGAGCGGCGCGGGGAAGGCGGCGACGGCTTGGGCCTTGGACTTACTCGGCTGGGCCGGCCTAGTCGGCGTGCGAAACTTTTTTTAAAATAATTTCCCCACAGAGAAAAATCCAAAATAAAAATAAATAAAATTCCTAAAATTCCAAAAATAATTTTTCACATTCCTCTCCTAGTATTTAGGACAATGTGAACATTTTTCTGGGCTAAAATGCAATTTTTACCTAGTTTAACCGAATAAAATCTCAAATAAAATTCAAATATATATATATATATATTCAAAATTAAATGTCCATTATTATCTTCTCTCATTATTTTATTTATTTTGAAATAATTAGAAAAATAATTTTAAATAAAAGTCACCTTTGATCCAATTTACCAATTTTTTAAAAATTCAAAAATGGAATTTGATGAAAACCTCCAACTCTCTCTCTCTCTCTCTCTCATGGTCCTTGAGTTGCTTAAGGTCTCTTGGATCACAGTGGCCAAATAAACCAAATTCAAACAAATGCTCAAAATATGGATGCATATGATGACCTAATGATTAACATCCAAATTGAAATTTGGGATGTTACACAAAGGGGTCAGCCACTGACAAGTCATGTATGGGGTTGACAAGATGACTTCTTATTACTCTGTTAGCTGAAGTTTCAAAATGAATTTCAGCTATTTCAGAGCCTTTTCAATTTTGCCGCAGCCGCCAGCGCTGATCAACAAACCATTCATTACCTCATTACCTTCAACAACCTTGCTCTAACAACAAAGAACCTGGTGAATATAATCTCCGGTAAGGTCCCTCGTTAGGAGTTCAAAGTAATTTTTGAGAGATGCAGATCTAGGCATTCGATGTGATTGTTATATTGTATCACATTATCCACCATCCGGCCTAATCTTATCTACAAAATAAGAAAACGTGTTAGTGCCTACGTGCAATTTTGAACACTACTACAAGCCTATTTGGTTTGTAAGATTTGTAAAATGCACCACCGTGCCATCTTCGATCCGACATGATTAACATGGGCATTTGATTACAATCTAGAAAAATGTAGCCTTCTTCACAAGAGGTTGGAGTGGATGAAAAGTTCCCTAAGAAAACTATTATAGATGAATGCAAAGGAGAAATGCTTATGGATTGTAACCACATGGATCAAGCAACCAATATGGGGGGGCATGTATGTACTGAAATCCTCCAAAATTCCTTCAGAAATCGTAGTACATTGTCAATGTAAACTTGGGAAAAGGTGTCAAAAATTGAACTCCCTTATGCTTAACATTTAACGGGAAAGGAACATCACCTCGATATATAGCTTCTCCAGGCACAAAAATCATCTCAGGAAACTGACAACTTGGTCCAGGTTGGGGCTGATAGATTCTAGTGCCAAGACCTTCATTGTGCGCAGTTTCAGGGTCAAGCTTGTTGGAAGCATTTTCTGGATGACAGACGAACATACATCTTCAACATTAGAAATAATGTTAATTTCTAGAAGGAGAGGTAGAAAGCAACTGTTGTACCTGAACGAGTGTGGATCAAATAACAAGTCCGGAGTATTTGTCAGACGAGTAGCCCACCACTGTCAATTTTGGCGCAGAAATGACATTGATTCTTATTGGACCTTCTTGATCGACTACAAGTAATCTCTCAATTGAAGGTGACCATACCGTGGGACACCTTTTGTGATCTCTTGTTGGAGCACCAATAACACACATAAATAGTCCGAAGAGTCATGGAGGTGATGTGGAAGCTACTCAACACATTGATCGCCTGAAGACGAAGGTACTCGAGTGCAGTACAGCCATGGAGCAGGCGCTCCATGTCATCCTTTGGGAGGCGGATAACAATGAGCTCTAGGTTCTTAAGTCGTGGTAGAATAAGAGCAGGCACGCCATTAAGGGGGGAATGGTAGTTCATGAACTTGGCAACGCGCAGCATTGGCGCGAGGCAGAGCACGGACATTGGCAGCAAGCGCATATGCCCATCATTAAAAGTGAGCTCCTTGAGCTGATCTAGGGTGGGGAATCGGAACCACTCGTCAAGCTTGGCTCGGTCCTTGCCGTTGGAATGGAACTTGCCCATGCTAAGGCCTCTGGTCAGGCCATGGTGATTGCCGAGGATCTGGGAGAACGCATCCAAGCTTTTGCGATAGCCATGGCACAGCTCGTGGGCATCGATGAGTTCGAGAGGGGTGGAGTGCCATAGGGGGTGCCACCGCCTGGAAAGGATGGTTGTCCGCCCCATATTTGATTGGGAGGAGGGATATGATGACTATCAACATATCATTAGGGAGGTTGCTGATGAAGTCTACGCCTGCTAGTGTCGCGTGCAGTTCTCACGTAACCCACCTCCACTTGTTAGCAGCCTCTTTCTCCACCTCTGGTGTCTCCCCGTCAGCGGCGCTTTCTGATAGAAGTGGGAGTATAGGGAATATTTAGTTAAACCAGGGAAAATGGAAAGTGTATTGGTAACTACTCCCTCTGTAAACTAATATATGAGCATTTAGATTAGTAAAGTAGTGATCTAAATGCTCTTATATTAGTTTATGGAGGGAGTAAAATTTAGTAGGTAGGAATTGAGTAAGAAAATGGAATAACAATTGGTTGCTTAAATACTACCCAATTCCTTTGATATTGCTAGGCAAGTGAACATGCACATACTTGAAAAGAACACTTACTTCGAAGAAAGTCTGGACGAATGATATCGTTGGGGAAGTTAGCATATATCTCATGACCAGGTTCTTTTATGTGTAGTGCAATTTTAGTGCCAGCTTTCAGTAAATAAAACTTAGAAATTTCTGTCCAAAGGCCCGTGGCAAAATAGGAGTGACCACATTCATCAAGTCTTATAGAAGCAACGATTGTAAATCCATGGTTTGTGTTCAGTATGACATCCCTGCAGTCTTGATTTATGTAAAGGGCAAGATTGTGTACTACAGATGTTCTTGCATAGCAAGGGACGCGCTACGGAAAATCGTCGAATTTTAAAAGAATATGGTAACACGCAAACATGGGCGAAATTGAAAGAATTGTACAACAGTTGAAATCAAAGGAAAAAATATATAATTAAATAGATAGGGTGTCGGGGATATACTCCACGGTGTAACACGGCTGATAGTACGACCCGGCCAGACTTGGCGACTCACTAGTAACCCGCCCTAACTTGGCGACTCACTAATTGACTCGCCCGGATTCCTCGACTCACTGATGACCTGGCCGAGCCTGGCGACTCATGGGTGACCCAACAAGCGGGTCATATGAATGGGAAGGCCCAAGGCCCAGAAGGCGACTTAGGAGAAGACCGGCTTAAAGTACGGCGTCCTATGGGTCGGCTTAAGAGCAAAGGTATAAGGAATATCCCCTTACAAAGGAAGCAATACTAGGACTCCACTTGTAATAGAGTATCCTAATCCTGCTAGGACTAGTCATGTAACCCGCCCCTCCAACTTATATAAGGAGGGGCAGGGCACCACAAGAGGGACAAATTAAGACAGACAAGTCAATAGCTCTCGAGAGAGAGGTAATGAAAGAGCACCCTTGTAATCGTGAGCATCATCATGATCAATATCAATGAAGGTGGATGTAGGCTTTTACCTCCACCGTGAGGGGTCGAACCTGGGTAAAACCTCACGTCTCTCAATTCCGACCAACCCCGTTCAAGCTACTACCTAGTTGCGATGGCCTCACGACAAGTCCTGACACTAGGACATATGTCGTGACAAATCCCCGACAGTTGGCGCCCACCGTGGGGCGACGCACGGTGGTGTTGAATTCTTGGAGGGATCTTTCCTATGGATCGAGAAACTCATGATATGTCGGATGAAGAAGATCCGGTGCAGAAGGGTCTACGTTGTCGACAAGCAATCGGAACTGCATGTATGAAATTAAGACAGAGGTTTTTAGGGTTGCATGTTATGCGGCCGCTGCACGCATCATGGAGATCCGTCGAGTCCGAGACAAAAGTTTGGTGACGGCAACCTTTGACGATCCATCACGTCATAGGCTGTTGGACGAGAAACCTCCGGCGATTGAAGTTGTGCCATATGCGAAGGACCATCAACAAAGGGTCAAACCACTGCTCACATCCAGGGATCCGAAGTCAGATAAATCAAGTTACAGAGACGACAGGAGTGCGATGCATTGTGGGCCTTCTGGACCGTCAGGTCACAAGCCGCCGAAGAAGGCATATCCCACCAGAGAGGTGTTGTACAAGGATGCAGCAATTGACCCAAAGTTTTCTACTTCTCCACATCCGTGGTTCCCAGACTTCAAGTCCTGAGGGAATAATCTATTGCTGCTGCTACTTTTTCCTGAAGATTAATCAAATCCAAAAGATAGATAAGAAAATTGTTTCATCACATGAAATCGTCAAGTTGAAAGATTTCAAGTACTAGGGCATCTCCGACTCATACGTGAACTCAAGCCAAAATTGTTTCTTTCCTTTGGTCAACTCTGATTGGTGCATGCACACAGGGAAACGACCAGGAGACCTAGTCGAGAGATATGGAATAAAAATTACTACGTACGTAGACTTGCGAGACTGACCACGATCCTGAAGCGGGGAGGGACCTCAGATAACCCCCTACTCCGAGCTAGTTTCTCCATCATGGCCTACTCAGAGCCGCCGTCCCCAAGCAGCTAGCCTCCACACGAGCGCTGCCTCCGCCAAGCGCCGCCCAGAGTAGCCACCACCGTCGTCGTGACCCACCACGAGCGAGCCGCCTAGTCGGCGAGTCACCCCCATGGCATTCAAGTCGCCGTGCAGCCTCACCGTCGCTGTGACCCGCCACGGGCGAGCCGCCCGACCGCCTTTTGGTTGAGCCTCCACGGCCTCCTCTGTGAATGCGCTAGAGCCGCCGCCCATCTCAACGGCAGCCGGAGAGCCCCCAACCGCCTAAACCACCGCCTCGTCAAATAGCCTGCTATGGTCTTTTTTGCGGGCCGCTCGACTTGACCAAGTCTGTCGCGGCGCTCCCCTCGCTCCGCCATTGTTGTGGCCGAGATGCCACCATGGGATTGTGATTCTTGTACAATGACAAAATGGAGATTCCTTATCTTCCCCATAATTGTTCTGAGAGGTCACTTGCCACTGCCAAAAATCAGATCCAACTCTGCACGTGCTTCTGAATTTGGACATAACTTGATAGGGTCAGAAAGCTTGAGTCAAGATGGTCCTAGAGAATATTGGAGTTTCCAACAAGCCACCTCCTCGGCCACCTCTGCAGCAAATCGCTATTGCGGCAACTTCACCGACCTTATCGCGCATTGAAGTGCCGAGCCACCTCGCTGCCTCAAATTGTGCCGATCTGCCTCTGTTATGGCCTCGCCCAGCCTCCCGAGCCGCGCAATCGCCGGCTCACGCACCACCACAGCTGCGTTGTCCGCTTCCACCGCAGATCCGCCTCTGCTTGCCTCCATGGCCGCACGTTAACCCGGCATGCCGCCACAACCTCACACCAGCCTTAACATGCCTGCAAGCCACCATCGGGTGTTGAGCCGCCCTCGCCAAGCCGCATGCGTGCCACCGCCTCAATGGCCGCCGCTGTCACTGCGGCAGACACTCCTAAAAAGCAACCTCCGAGGATCACTCGCCTTCGCCGTTTTCTGCCGGTTGCCGCCTCAAGCCTCTCGCCGGTTTTCTACCTCCGCCTCTAAGCGTCACCAAGCCGCGAAGCTCTGCTGAGGCTCCTGGTATCTGCTTCAAGCTGCGCCTACGGACTCACTTGTGGCGGCGCCTACGACCCGCCCCTGCGCCCGTGAACCGCTACATCTTGTGCGCTGAGACGGTGCAACCTTGCTGTCTGGTCTCTAAACCGCCGCCGCCCTGCATCTGGGCTGCCTTGCACTTGGACTGCTGCGTCGTGCTTAATCCGCCGTGTCATGCTTGACCCACCGCATCGAGGATGGGTCGGTCTTGTGTTGCCGCTGTCATGCCGGTCCCGGTTTCAATCACCACTGCTGGCCTCCACCTCACATCGAGCAGCTGAGTGGCCGTAATGGCCCTCTGAAATGACTCTGAGCCGCCCTTTGAGGCGCCTACCTCCATCCGTCGTCCGTGCGCCCAGACTGAGTCACCCTCCGGCTGCTCCGGTGTGCTCTGCTCGGCTTCGCTTTTAAGCCGCTGCTTCCAGTGGCCTCAAGTCGTCATCTCCATCGCCTGCCTCTGCTCTCATATGCTCCCCTGACAGCAAAAAGGAAAAGATAAGAGGAGGTTCGGTTGGGAGAAAAGTCAAGGGCGGATTGAAAAAAAGGGGGCAACATGACCCGAAGGATCCCTTCTGAGCCGCTCGGTGCCGCGCTTTAAGCCGCCACCCCTGTCATAGTTGCTGCAACCCTATGGCTAATAATTTTCGATAAAACTATCAGGTGAAATCCATCCTGTCAAGTTTCTATTGATACATTTTTATTTTCTTCGAGAACAATTACTCTCGTTTGTGAAATTTCTTATGCAGAACAATTCATCATCACAAAAGAGACCATCAAGCTATGGCCCTTGCCTATACCAGATGGATCAATGGACAGGTGCACAAGTCACCGTTGTTGCGGTTTGGGTAATTTCAACAACCAGCTGAGATGAACCACTGGCCGAATTACTGACACAAATCATACGGGATCATTTATAACCCGCCATGGTCGACCTCAACTTTCTGTGGATTCACATCGCATTATCAACTCTAAGGATATACTCCCTCCGTTCCTAAATATAAGTCTTTGTAGGAATTTCACTATGGACCACATACGGAGCAAAATGAATGAATCTACACTCTAAATGCATCTATATACATCCGTATGTGGTTCATGGTGAAATCTCTACAAAGACTTATATTTAGGAACGAAGGGAGTACAATGAGTGTTGCGAAGATCATCAACTCGCCACCTTGCCCCCATCTTCAACATATTACAGCCGTTTTGTTGTTCAAATATATACCGGTTTATATCACGGTCGAGTATGGAGAATTTCAAGCCAACTCCTCGAGTCGTCTTAAGACTCGGGGGCTACACACTCATGACTTGGCAAAGTTGGCTGATTTCAGCAATTTCAAGAATCTGGGTGTCAGGACCCCGATACCAAGTCACATTGACCTAGCCGGTAACACCTCATATCACTTTGCGGCCTCACGCACGGTATTCCCACGGGTGTCGCTTTACCATGGCCCGGGACCGTTTGCGACTTTTGGCTCACGTATATGATAGTGTCGCTAGCATCCACATGACAGATAACCCGGGCCGCGATGGCTAGTCGTGAACCCAAAGCGGCGCTAACCCATGGGGACAGGCATACATGAATCACATCGAGCATGTCGGTCATCAACGTATGAATTCGGGCTGTAGCACTGGGCTAACAGGAATCCGGTATCCCGGGCTGTAGCAAGCTAGGCAGGACTCCGAATATCACCGCGTGACATTTCCCCGAAGGGGCAGACATAGGAACAAAGTGAAACACATGCCGGCCAGTCAGGTGTCCAAAGAAGTAGTGCTGGGCTAGCAGGACTCCGGTGAACCGGGCTGTAGCGGACTACTATTGCTTAGGAAGCACTAGACTACATTTCCCCATATGAGAGGCTGCCAAGGATAAACAACTAGATTGTCGGATCCCACTCATACCAAGCATTTCAATCATACACACAATATGCCCGATATGAGTACATACAACATGGCATCACAACAAAACTCTACAACTCAAAGTACTTTATTTAAGAGGCTCAGGAGCCATACATAACATATCCATACAGATAGGGGTCACATGACCCAACACTCAAGTCATACAAACATACAAGCACATGCAAAAGCAAACTAGTCTGAGTACAGACTCTAAAAAGAAAGAAAGCTTGATGAAGCCTTCTATCTACACTGGCCCTTCACAAGCCTTGGATCACCATCTGGGTGGCTAGTTCACTCATCGACGTCAAGGTCTACATAAAACCCATCGGAGGGGGCGGTGTTGTCGTCTGAAAACATTAATTAAGCAAACATGAGTACGGGGGTACTCAGCAAGTCTTAAAATGTAAAACCTATTATACATGCACATTCTCAAGAAGGTAGTGGAGTTATTGCAGCAAGCCAGCTTTGACTCTTGGCTAAGCTATCCTACATGACACCACTTGAAAAGCATTTGTCGCACACAAGTCCGCTAATCACCATCACAATACTCCACCGTGGATCCTCTCTCACAACCCACGAGAGGGCCATCCTTGATACTCACACTTATCTTAAGGCTTTTAGTAGTATCCATTTACTTGTCTATGAACTGCATAGGCGACCAAGTAGTCCTTTATCATGACGCAGCTATTTGATTAGTTTTATACCTGCAGGGTGTACTTCGTCACACATGTTTCCACCACTTAGCGTGCGCACCACGACATGTGCTCGGCAGACTTCAAGCGAAAGCCGACGTGGGTGTAGACCACGACCTAACCAACCACACAAGTCTCTAATCCAAGTTTATCGCCTATTCAGGTTCCATCCGCAGGGAGTCCGGCCGAGGTTTCCACTAACGGCCCCGAACGATGTGTGCAGGGTTCCCGAGACACCAAACGGGCGAATCGATACACCGTGCCACGTGCCTACCGCAACACAGCTCGCCCCTAAGGTCAGCGTTGCGGCCCCCAAAGATACTACAAACACGTAAACTACTTGCAACTCCCCGGACAGAGGACGAGAGGGTCGGTAAGTCGAGTGGGGTCATATTTTAGGCCCAACGTGTGGTAGTAGCTGATCTTAAATCACACATACATATCTCAGTTCTTAGGGGCGGCCTCAATGAAACAACCCACCATGTACTCCTACATGGCCTCTCATCGATTCCTTTACCAAAACATATTCAACACTTTCACTCTCGAACCCGACACAACCTTTCACTCCAGGTTCATCATCCCGATGAGCCAGGACGACACAACTCTAAGCATAGCAAGCATAGCATGGTAGGATTCACAAACATGGCTCAATCAACTCCTACACATGCTGGTGGGTTTCATCTAGTTCTTGTGGCAATGACAGTCATGCAAAGGAAGTGGGTTCAACTACCGCATGACACAACAGTTTGAATCGCGTTGTCTTAATGCAGTAAAAAGAGCAGAAGCGAGAACATGGGTTTGTATCGGAATGATCAATGGGTTGCTTGCACGATGTAGTGGTAGTAGGATCGCCCTTGACGGATATTCGGGGTTATCCTCGGAGGCAGAACCTATCACAAAAGACACACCGAACATAAACAACACATGACAATATGCAACAATATGATGCATGCTATGACATGGCAATATGAATGTGTGTTGGCCTAATGCAAGCTAGAACAGAAAGGAATGAACTCATTTGAATCAAAGATTCAAATGTTAGCTCATTTAACATAGTCATAATGGTGCCTTATCTTATTCTGCTTCAACAGCAAGGTTAACTTATTCTGTCATGCATGAAACCATTACCAATGGATAGATTGAATTTTTCTGATCAAAATTCATATATAAAACTTTGCATTTGGAGTTGCATATTAATTTCTATGATTTTTTGAAGTTTGCAACAATTTCTGGAATTTCCTCTGTACAAATAAAACCAGAAATTAATTATGGCGCCAGCAGTGCGTCAGAGTGACGTCAGGGGTCAACGGGGGCGTCCAGGTCAACTTGACCAGTGGGTCCCACATGTCAATAGCTAATTAGACTAACTAATTTTGATTAAACCTAAACTAGGTTAATTAGCAGAGGGCCCCACCTAGTCAACTATGTCAGCGGGGTCAAACCCACCGGTCAGCGGGTCAAAGCCTGCCGGCGTTTAGCCGCCGGCGAGGCCAGACGCGGCGCCGTGCTGCGGGATTTGCCCACAGGACTCCATTTCCTACGTGGAGAGCAGCTACGGGCAGCTGGTGCTCGCCCGCATCCAGCCGTGGAGGATCCAGCGAGCTGATCATACAGGTCATTGCTCCTGGGGAGCGGATACTTGTTCTTGATAGTGACCAAATTGACAGGTCGGTAATCTACAACCATCCGATCCGTTCCATCCTTCTTCTTGACGAAGAGGACGGGGCAAGCCCATGGGGATGAACTAGGATGGATGAAACCCTTTTGCAAGGACTCATCGAGTTGTTTCTTAAGCTCGGCTAATTCTAGGGTGCCATCTTATAAGGTCTTCTAGAGATTGGGACGGTTCTGGAACAAGATCTATCACAAACTCGACATCCCCGCCGTGGAACACCGGCAGTTCTTCTGAAAGACATCCGGAAAATCACGGACTACCGGAATATCTTCGAGGTCCGGAAGGGGTTGGCATTTAAGGAGTAGAGGCCTTTCGAGACACTCGGGTGAAGACATTAACTGTCTTGCCCGAAGGATGGGTGAGTTGAACAGTTCTAGTAGAGCAATCAATCTTAGCGTAATGGGCTGACATCCAGTCCATACCCAAGATGATGTTTATGTCCGAGGACTTGAGAGCTATTAGAGATGCCAGGAAGACTAATCTGTCGACAAGGATTTCATTTCCATGGCTGATTTTAGAGGTTTGCCACTTAGATCCAGGAGTTTGAATTACCATGGAGGTGTGCATGTCACAGAATGTGGTGTTGTGCAATCAAGCATAGCTCTCAGAAATAAATGAATGAGATGCTCCAGTATCAAAAAGAACAGTTGCCGGATGGCAATTAACAAGGAGCATACCGAGAACGATGTTGGGATCCTCATGGGTTTCCTCAACTGAAGCATAGTTGACGTGGCCACGAGAAGTGGCAGCTGGTTTGGCGTAGTGCACCTTCCCTGCTGGCTTACCACGGCCAATAGACTTCCCGATCTGACTGGGGTTGTTCTGGGGACACTCACGGATGTAGTGACCCGTCTCTCCACACTTGAAACAGGTTATCACATTGGGGCGTGGAGCAGCATTAGCAGCGGGGCCACAATAGGCCTTGGGAGGTGCAAACTGCTAGTTGGGGCGGGGCGCCTCAAAGGATGGCCTCGGAGTGAATCTGGGTGGCAGAGCGGTGCTTGGAATCCAGACCCGGCGCTTCTGAGATCCAGAGCCGGATGAAGAACCAAAGTCACGGGAGTGCTTGCGTGAAGCTTCAAAGTCGACCGTCTGGGCTTCAAAGACCGGATAGCCTTGTTGACTAACTTCTGGAAGGAGGTGCACTCGTGCAGACGAAGATCACGGCGAAGCTCAGGGCTAAGTCCCTTGCGGAACCTTGCCTGCTTCTTGGCGTCGGTGGATACCTCTTCAGGAGCATAACGTGCTAGATTACCAAACTCGCGACTGTATGCATCCACGGTCGATGCCTCGGGTGAAGTTGCATAACTCTTCCCTCTTCCGATCCATGAGACCTTCCGGAATGTGATGCTCACGGAAAGCCGCACTGAACTCAGCCAAGGTAGTGATTTGGCCAACCGGGCGCATAGCCTCGAAATTCTCCCACCAAAGGCTAGCAGGGCCTTCGAGGTGGTAGGCAGCAAAGGTAACCTTATCAGCTTCAGCCACGTTGGCAGAACGTAGCTTGTGGGTGATGCTACGAAGCCATTCATCCGCATCGAGAGGCTCAACAGAATGTTTGAACTTCGGTGGATACAGCTTGACAAAGTCATTGAGTGAGACCAGGTCATTCCTTGGCTGGCGTGCGGTATTCTGCTCAATCCGCTCCAAAGAAGCGATTGGTCTCACGCTTGTTGCTCGCCTCCATCATAACTTCAGCCAGAGAAGGCGGTTGAGGCAGATTTACATTCCTAGCTGTTGGCTTCTCCCCGCCTCCGAGCAGCAGGGGTTGTTATGGTGTTGACCATCCTAAGAAACAAAACAACGGTTTAAACAAGGATGGCAAAAGTTGGCAAGGAAGTGCGGAATGTAATGGATAACACGGAATGCAGAAATTTTCATCCGTATGACATGGTAATATAGAAACTGCCATATATATACCAACGGTCATACACACCATTCATAGTTTAGTACAAGCCCGACTAGAGTACAACTACAGTGAAAGACGTTACATCTCACTCCAAGCATTCCAAACTCCTATACATTATTTTTCTACACTTCCTAATTGATACACACTAAGTCATATTCCACAGTGTCACGCAGATGCGGTGGAAATACAACTATTACAATACTAGAGATACTACTACTAACTCAGACAGCTCCATAGTAGTCCTCATAGAAGTCACCTCCATAGCCTGGAAGCTCAACATGATTATCCGGAAACAGACGGTCCTGAGGAGCTTGTGGACCATAGGGGCTAGGATGAGGTCTTGGACCAACAAATGGTGGCCTCATGGGGACCACGGGTGGGGTGATGCCTCCCACATCACGCCAATCCATCATGTCCGGCAGAGCAGATCTCACAGGATACAGATCCCTCAGATACATACATCCAGCTTGCACGGCCGGTGCAAACCGAGTCAAAGTGGCCCAATGATCGGCACGGGTGTTGAAAAGCTCCATTCTCAAGGCCCGATTCTCTCGGTCCTTATCCTCGAGCATCTCGGTGGTGCGGGTTAGTGAGTCCTCCGATCGAATCAGCATAGATGGCCTGAAGATACCCTTGCGCCCCCGGGAGTGAAGATTGCATATAACTGAAGTCGGTGTTCAGAAGCAGGCCTGTTCTGACTCGCATGATGGTCATCATAGAGTATGCAGCATCCTGCGCAGCCCTCTCTATAGTGACCCCGAGTCCATAGGAGTGGTGAAGAGGCTCGGTCGATCCGTGATATGAAGGAAATATCCCGACAAAGGCAGAGGTATTGGCTTTGATTAAAGTCTCGGAATTGCTCTTCGACGGTGTATTCGGGATACCAACGGTAACCCGTCTCAATCATAACCCGGACTAACATAGCCGTATGACCGCACATCGATGCACCCGGTCGCATTTAACCACTTGGTTTTGAGCACGAGTGGCCATCTGAAAGCACAGCCACAATGCAAAGACATTAGAATTTCTAGGGAAAATCGGACAAAGATAACATCTCAGAATGCTCAAGAGCAGATTTGAGACACTCAAATTCAGATTGCAAATCCACTCAACAACATCATATCAAGGTTCTGGTTCAGCTGATAGCATACTAAAAGTAGTAGAAACTAAACTGAGGTTGTAACCAACAATCCTATAAGTTACTACGGATTAGTAACACGTGAACCTGATAGAGAGAAGAGAGCCTAGTCCTATACCCATGTAGAATGAGAAGAGGATGACTCAGATCAGAGGGCATAAGGTAAAGGAGTAAAAAGAGCCTTACGTCCCTCCCACAATCATTTCACCTACATATAACTAAAGCATTTCTAGACTCGACATCGACAGTTTGGCTTAGCGAACCTACAGTGCAGTCCGGCCTCGATGTTAATCACGAACCAGATTTCACGGAGCTCAGCAGTAGGTACGCACAGAAGTTGTTGACTCTTGGCTGTTTATCCTATTTGACTCTTGGTGCGACAAATGCTTTTCAAGTGGTGTCACGTAGGATAGCTTAGCCAAGAGTCAAAGCTGGCTTGCTGCAATAACTCCACTACCTTCTTGAGAATGTGCATGTATAATAGGTTTCGCTAGAAGACTTGGCCGAAAATTTCTGCACTCATGTTTGCTTAATTAATGTTTTCAGACGACAACACCGCCTCCGATGGGTTTTATGTAGACCTTGACGCCGATTTAGTGAACTAGCCACCTGTGTGGTGATCCAAGGCTTGTGAAGGGCCACCGTAAATAGAAGGGCTTCATCGCTTTTCTTTTCTTTTAGAGTCTCAGATCAGACTAGTTTGCTTTCGCATGTGCTTGTATGTTTGTATGATTTGAGTGTTGGGTCATGTGACCCCTATCTGTATGGATATGTTATGTATGGCTCCTGAGCCTCTTAAATAAAGTACTTTGAGTTGTAGAGTTTTGTTGTGATGCCATGTTGTATGTACTCATACCGCATATTGTGTGTATGATTGAAATGCTTGGTATGAGTTGGATCCGACAATCTAGTTGTTTATCCTTGGCAGCCTCTCATATGGGGAAATGTAGTCTAGTGCTTCCTTGCTTATAGTAGTCCGCCATGCCTCGGTTCACCGGAGTCCTCGCTAGCCCAAAGCACTACTGCTGGACTGGCCGGCATGTGTTTCACTGCTCTTATGCCTCGTTCCTTCGGGAAATGTCACGCGGTGATATTCGGAGTCCCGCCTAGCCTGCTACAGCCCGGGATACCGAGTCCTGTTAGCCCAAATGCTACACTGAATTCATACGCTGATGACCGACATGCTCGATGTGGTTCATGTATGCATGTCCCCATGGGTTAGCGCCGCTTTGGGTTCACGACTAGCCATGTCGGCCCGGGTTCTCTGTCATGTGGATGCTAGCGACACTATCATATACGTGAGCCAAAAGTCGCAAACGGTCCCGGGCCATGGTAAGGCGACACCCGTGGGAATACCGTGCGTGAGGCCGCAAAGTGATATGAGGTGTTACCGGCTAGGTCAATGTGACTTGGAATCGGGGTCCTGAAACTGGGTTATATCAAGTAAAACAACCTGGTCCCGAAGACAGTTGCCACATTGGTGACAATTTAAACCTGCCTGTTTGTTACTTGCTACTCCAACAGGTGACCCGCCGTACTCTCAATAGTCAATCTATATGACACTGAACTGTCAAGACCCGGCTATGATTTATAATGCTTGTCAGTCAATCTATATGACACTGAACTGAGAAGAGCCGATTTATGATTAAAGTGTGACGCCCCCGATTCAATCATACACTAATCATACACGAAAACGTGTACGATCAAGATCAGGGACTCACGGAAAGATATCACAACACAACTCTAAAAATAAAAATAAGTCATACAAGCGTCATAATACAAGCCAGGGGCCTCGAGGGCTCGAATACAAGTGCTCGATCATAGACGAGTCAGCGGAAGCAACAATATCTAAGTAAAGACATATGTTAAACAAGTTGCCATAAGATGGCTAGCACAAACTGGGATACAGATCGAAAGAGGCGCAGACCTCCTGCCCGGGATCCTCCTAAACTACTCCTGATCATCGTCACCGGCCTGCACGTAGTTGTAGGCGCCTCCGGTGTAGTAGGAGTAGTCGTCGATGGTGGCGTCTGGCTCCTGGGCTCCAGCATCTGGTTGCGACAACCAGAAAGAAAGGAAAGGGGGAAAAGGGGGAGAAAATCAACCGTGAGTACTCATCCAAAGTACTCGCAAGCAAGGATATACACTACATATGCATGGGTATCTGTGTAAAGGGGCAATATCGGTGGACCGAACTGCAGAATGCCAGAATAAGAGGGGGATAGCTAGTCCCGTCGAAGACTACGGTTCTGGCAGCCTCCATCTTGCAGGATGTAGAAGAGAGTAGATGGTAAGTTCACCAAGTATCATCGCATAGCATAATCCTACCTGGCGATCCTCCCCTCATCTCCCTGTGTGAGAGCGATTACCAGGTTATATCTCGCACTTGGAAGGGTGTGTTTTATTAAGTATCCGGTTCTAGTTGTCATAAGGTCAAGGTACAACTCCAAGTTTTCCTGTTACCGAAGATCACGGCTATTCGAATAGATAAACTTCCCTGCAGGGGTGCACCACATAACCCAACACGCTCGATCCCATTTGGCCAGACACACTTTCCTAGGTCATGCCCGGCCTCAGAAGATCAACACGTCGCAGCCCCACCTAGGCACAACAGAGAGGTCAGCACACCGGTCTAAATCCTATGGCGCAGGGGTCTGGACCCATCGCCCATTGCACACCGCGACGCTATGTAACGCGGCCGTTAGCAGACCTAGCCTCCCTTCTACAAGAGTAGGCGTTCCAGTCCTATCCGGCACACGCCGCTCAGTCGCTGACGTCACGATGGCTTCGGCTGATACCACGACGTCGAGTGCCCATAATCGCTCTGCCAGAGTTGGTTAGTGCGTATAGGCGGTGGCCGACTCAGATCAAATACCAAGATCTCGTTAAGCGTGTTAAGTATCCGCGAATGCCGACCAGGGCCAGGCCCACCTCTCTCCTAGGTGGTCTCAACCTTCCCTGTCGCTCCACCACAAAGTAACAGTCGGTGGCTGCCGGGAACCCAGGCCCACCTCTACCGGGATGGAGCCACCTGCCCCTTCAGCCCCCATCTCCGAACAGTATCATAAGTAATGAAACAGTATCAAGTATATAGCATATGCCCGTGATCACCTCCCGAAGTGATCAAGGCCCAGTAGTATAGCATGGCAGACGGACAAGAGTGTAGGGCCACTGATGGAATACTAGCATCCTATACTAAGCATTTAGGATTGCAAGTAAGGCTAACAATTGTAGCAACAATGACAGGCTATGCATCAGGATAGGATTAACGAAAAGCAGTAACATGCTACACTACTCTAATGCAAGCAGTAGAGAGAAGAATAGGCGATATCTGGTGATCAAAGGGGGGCTTGCCTGGAAGCTCAGCCGAGAAGGAGGGTTCGTCGTTGATATAGTCGATCACAGGGGTATCGGCAATGGTCTCGGAGCCTACCGGAAAGAAGTAACGGAGGGGGAACACTAATAGAGGCAAAGGTGTCCTGATGTTTCAATGAGATGGTGGCTATCGTTTTCTGTGGGAGTTGACCTTGACGATCCGACTACGAACGTGCGAGACGTCGCGCCTTAGCAATCGCTAAACTAACTTCCAAGGGTTATTGACCACGCCAGAGCACGATCAACCTGACCACGAGGGCATGTTTCCTGCGAGAAAACGAAGAACAAGCAAGAAGCTAAGATTGCAGTCTGGATATTGCGAATATAAAAGGAAAGCTTTATTAATGAAGGCGGGGTTCTGTGACGCCTTGGTCTGGTCGTTGAACACAAACGGCACGCCGAAGTTGCAGCTATGGCGAACTTTTAATCTAAACAAAACCCAAAGTCTAAACGGTGCCCTAAGGGCTGTATATATGGAGGAAGAGGGGGAATTTCGTGGCCCTTGGGGAAGGGGTCCAAACCAACCCTATCTCTTGTTTCCACACACATACGGACTCTAAAAACAGCCTATGCTTATGTATTTCGAAATTACATGGGCCTGGCCCAATAATAAGGTGACGCAGCACCTAGAATAGCCTCTGGACGAAGTTTATGAAGTGGCATCTTGTATATTTCGTCCAAGGCTTCATGCACTCATTATGGGGGCCTCAAAGTCCTGAAATCATCACTTGTAACTCCGTTCTTGTTCCCCTTGCGCATGCCATCAACTCCATGCTTGTTCTTGATCCAATGTTCATCCCTCTTATCCATGCCAGGCCCTTCATTTGTAAGGAAAACAAATGTATCCAATTTAGGCAGCATCATATTCTCATGAACATTAGAATCATTACCAAGAAACGGAAGTTCCTGATAATTTAATTGGCGTGCGCGAGCTCTAGTAATTGGTCCAGTATGTAGTAGTAGGGGCTGTGGGTGTAACAATGGTATTGATATCCTCATCATCCTCCCCTTCTTGAAATGAAGTCGTCCTCGACGGAAGCTCATCCTCCTCACCCAAATAAGGCTTCAAATCTGCAATGTTAAAAGTGGGACTAACCCCAAAATCTGCAGGCAGCTCAAGTTTATATGCATTATCATTTATTTTCTCTAACACCTTAAAAGGACCATCAACACGTGGCATTAGCTTTGATTTACGCAAATTAGGAAACCTATCCTTACGCATAAATGTAACCAAACGAGATCTCCAGGTAAAGACAACATGTTTTCTACCCTTATCTCCAAAGCAAGTTTATATTTAGCATTCATACGCTCAATGTTGTCCTTAGTTAACTCATGCATTTTTAAGATCAATTCGGCACGTTGTTTAGCATCAAAATTAACCTTCTCCGAAGATGCAAGAGGCAACAAATCAATGGGTGCACGAGGTAGGAAACCGTACACAATTTCAAAAGGGCACATCTTAGTAGTAGAATGCAACGAACGATTATAAGCAAATTCAATATGAGGCAAGCATTCTTCCCACATTTTTTATTATTCTTCAAAACAGCCCTAAGCATAGTAGACGATGTTCTATTGACTACTTCAGTTTGACCATCAGTTTGGGGGTGACGAGTAGTACTAAAAAGCAGTTTAGTCCCCAACTTAGCCCATAAACATCTCCAAAAGTGGCTAAGAAATTTAATATCACGATCTGAAACAATAGTATTTGGCACACCATGCAAGCGAATAATTTCACGAAAGAAAAAATCAGCAACATTAACAGCATCATCGCTTTTATGACATGGTATAAAGTGTGCCATTTTAGAGAATCTATCCACGACAAAAAATATGTTATCCCTCCCCTTGTTTCTTTGAGGTAAACCTAAAACAAAGTCCATAGATATATCCTCCCAAGGAACACTAGGTACAGGCAAAGGCATATATAAACCATGAGGATTGAGTCGTGACTTAGCTTTTTGACATGTAGTGCAGCGAGCAACAAAACGCTCAACATCCCATCTCATCTTTGGCCAAAAAGAAATGCGTAGCAAGTACGTCCTCCTTCTTCTTCACGCCAAAGTGTCCCATTAATCCTCCTCCATGCGCCTCCTGCAACAACAAAAGACGAATAGAGCTAGCAGGAATGCATATCTTGTTAGCACGGAACACAAAGCAATCATTAATAACGAACTTGTTCCATGTTCTTCCTTCTTTACAATTCCGCATTACATCTTTAAAATCAGCATCATGCACATATTGATCTCTGATGGTCTCCAAACCAAATATTTTGAAGTCAAGTTGTGAAAGCGTAGTATAGCGACGAGACAAAGCATCAGCAACAACATTTTCTTTACCCTTCTTGTGTTTAATGACATAAGGGAAAGTCTCAATGAATTTAACCCATTTAGCATGTCTACGATTCAGTTTAGCTTGACTTTTAATATGTTTCAAAGATTCATGATCAAAATGTATAACAAATTCTTTGGGCCATAAATAATGTTGCCATGCCTCTAAAGTCCGAATAAGAGCATATAATTCTTTATCATAAGTAGAATAGTTCAGACTAGGCCCACTCAATTTTTCAGAAAAGTATGCAACAGGTTTGCCATCTTGTAATAACACACCTCCTAATCCAATTCCACTAGCATCACATTCAAGCTCAAAAGTGTAGCGACCCGACCCGAATGGATCAAGTCTCTGTGCTTTCGTGTCATCCCTGGATCGGTATTCTGACACACACAGTACTCGAAGGATTTATAACAGAGGTAAATCACATGTATAAAGTAACGTAAAAACTATTACCTCAATCCAAAACATAGCGGAAGCAACAAGGTTGTGGATTCCCATCAACACCAACGGCAAAGTTGAGTATAGGAAATCGTAACCCTAACGTATCACTTACTCGTTGTCTGAGAAGTGCGCAACATGAAAAGTTGCAGCCCGAAACGGGTCGACACATGGAATATCGCAATGTAACACATAGAGAGTAATGAAAGAATAGGCTATACTACATGCATATATGGCTGGTGGAAAGCTCTATGGTTACATTTTTTGCGAAAAGCCAATTTTTCCCTACTTCAAAGGAATAAGTTTATTTAGCTATCATGGTGGTTGTTGAACATTGAGAATGGTTGACAAAGCATCCTCAATCCCAATTAAAAGTACTCATTAAACCCAACAAATTATATTAAGTAACGTTGATGAGATCAACAGGATATCCGGTACTAGATACTCAAAATTGTCCATAACCGGGACACGGCTAACCATGATTAGTTTGTACACTCTGCAGAGGTTTATGCACTTTTCCCCACAAGACTCGATCGCCTCCGTTTGATTTCTCACTACATGGTGTTTGAGAGACGGATGACCGAGACATAGTCTTTCAGAAGCGTTTGCACCTTACGATGGGTAGACCGTACCACCTACAACCCCTACATCTGCTAGTCTACCACTGTAAGAGTTCACACGACTTAATCAACTATGCCAGAGCCCATAATGGCTTGTGGCTGCACAAGGAAGTTACTAGCATGAATGATCTTATGATCCCTTTGAGCCTAGGTGGCGGTCCAAAGAAAAACAGGCAAGTCCTGAAAACCCCAGGTGCCTCAATCCACCCAGATGTGTATTTAAGTTGCCACCTTAAATAAACCTTTAATTTAACAATCTCACATCTGTCATGGAATACACTCACCCAATCCACGTCTACTAGCATAGCATGGCATAATAAGCAAACGTAGAAGTAACTCCCAAAGGTTTCATAAGTAAAACAGGTAATAGGTACTACCTCAATCTACTTCCCATCCCACATTTTAATTAGATCCTAATCATGCAATGTTTGAGGATTGATCTAATGCATAAAAACTGGGTAGTAGAAAAGATATGATCAAGTGTTACTTGCCTACAAATTTGATGAAGATGATTCGCTCTCAAACTCTTGATCGCTCTACTCGTCACACTCCGGTCAATCTATCGTAAGTAAGCAATAGTAACCACACATAAGCAATCTCTAAAAAGGTCGGAAAGAATGAAGAAAACAAATCGAAAAACATCAAAAACAAGCAAATAACTCTTGCAACATAAAACAATTTCTAACAGTACCAAAATTATGTGAATTTGGCCTTATCAGAAAGTTTAGGTCAAGAGCTTGATTAGCAAAAAGAATCAACTAAATCGGAGTTCTGAAACTCAAGTTACGATCAAGCGAAGTTTGAATATAAATCTGATCTAATTCAAATTTTAAATTATCAAAAACATGTTTGAGTTGTATTCTTGGATAGAGGGGATAAATAACGAAGAAGTGGGCGTTGGTTTCGTTGGATTCCGACTTACGAGTTAAAAGTTATGATCGTTTAAATATTAGGGACTAATCTATAAAAATTACACTACGAGATAGGTCCCCGACGGAAATTAAAATAAAAGAAAAATCTATCGAGCAAACGCTCGCTAAACAAAACGGAAAGAAAAACCGTGAAAACCGATCTAGGGTTTCGGAAAGAAAACCGAAGCGAAAAACCGATCTAGAAAACTGAACGAAACCGAACGATTCTGAAAAACCGAACCGATGAAAAGAAAAGGTGGCGCTTGAGGCTAGTACCTCGAAGAGGCGAGGGCTCGGCGGCAAAGCTGGGCGGCGGCGGCACTTGGCAGCGTGGCGGTGGCAAGCGGCAAGGCGGCACTGTGTAGGGCGGCGGGCGCGAGTGTGCTGCTGCGGAGAGGAGAGGAGAGGAGAGGTGTTGGTTTGATGTGTTGGAGGGCGAGTGCTTGGGTATTTATATTGGGGAGGGAGGGTTTTGCTTGGGGTAGGGGGCAAGAAATAGGTGGGATTAGGAAACAAAGAGGGAAAAGATATAGAAACAAAAGCGGAATAAGCGGAGTAGGACAAAAGTCCTACTAGGACTTGGGAAAGAAGCGTGGCGGCTCCCTCCTGGCTCCTGGTGGCGCGCTATGGCCTTTTGGCCGGCCAGCTTGGCCTTGGGCCTTGGCCCTTGGCACGGCGCAATAATTTTTTTTAAGACAGAGGCAACAAAACAAAAATAATAAAACCAAATAAAAATTTTATATAGGCATATAATATATCAAAATTTTCAGAAAAAAATTTCCTACAACATGGACATTTCTATAGCATTAAATTAAATTCACACAAATTTAAATAAAACAAAGAGTGCTTTTGGTCCAATAAAATCCAACAAAAATCATTTTAAAAAATATCAAAATGAATTCAAATTTATTTCTCTCCATTTTTCTAAGGTAGGGAATCATGTTACCCTATTTTCCATATATTTTATTTTGGAGAAAAATAATTTGAATAAAACTCAAATAACTCCAAATTGAAAATAATTCAAAGGAACTTTGAATTTAATTCTTTGAAACTCCCAACTCATATTTCATATGTTTTGAAGAAGTCATTTTATCTTCACTCGTGAAAATCATTAAGTTGCATAAAGTTTCAGAATTGGAAAATATTTTCCAAATGAAATTCAAATATTTTCAACACCCCTTGTCATTTAAATAAATGGAAGAAATCATGTCATCTTCTCTCCAGGGTTTTGTGATGAAAAGAATTTGAATTCCCGAAGATCATAAAAGGAAAAATGAAAGTTTGGGAAAGTCCTTTTATTCCCTCTCATTTAACTTTCAAAAAGTTTGAATTCACCCACTTCACTCAAACAATCAAACAACAATCAAAACTATCTATTTGTTTATAACATTCCAAAATTTAGAATTTTGGGATGTTACAAACCTACCGCCTATAAAATGAATCTCGTCCTCGAGTTAGGAGAGGCTAGCAAGAAATAGGTTAGGGTTTGGGGGTCTTCTCGAAAATCCATCGATCGTCTCTGTGTCTCGGGTGCTACCACCCTTAGAAGCATTATTACGGTTCCATCAAAACTCAGATACTCCATCCTTATTCTTGTGATGTCGGTCTTCTCGAGATATTAAGGATAATTCCTTCTCTGGGCTCTTCCGTAGTGGCATAACCTTTTCCTCAATTCCTTTGTCCTTTCCTTCTTGGTACGGTTATCCGGCTGGGTCCTCTTAGGCGTGGTCCGCGCCAATGCTAAACAACTATCGATATCTCATGGTGGTCAACAATTTATGGTTTGTCCCTCTGAAAAGCAGATGCAGGTTGATCCTCACCGTATATCCTACGGTTGGCAACAACTGCCTTGTACAAGGGGAAAAATTCTTATACCATTCTAAGGTTCAAACAAGGTTTTGATCGTCGTCTCTCTACTATAGGTAAGTCACTCAGATTTACCATCCCATATAGCAAATCGAATAATAAGAGTAAGTCGGTATGGTGATCAATCCATCCCGCACCCAAATCATTACCTTGTACATGGTTTAGCGAATCTCGCATTCTAACTCTCAGTCATCCTCACAAGCATTGCAGAATTTATCTTGTCGACGAACCAAGTTCGGATAAATCCATTGATTCTGCAAGCCAAACATACATCTATCGTTCCTTAACAACTCTCAGGTTATGCGTAAACTCCTATAGGATCGTCGGTTGATAAAATCGTAACTTCTTCCAGGGTTTTTCCTTCAGCAAGAGTGTGCTTGCTTCTTTGTAGGTCACAGGGCACATGGGTTATGGCCCATCTCATCACTTATAATCCTTGAATTCATCATCGGGGCAACTGATCCTTATTCCAACCCTCAACTTCCAGTATTCTTAAATCCATTCAATTGTAATGTCTTCCTTCCTTCTATTGGCACCAAACTAGACATGATTATTCAGACTCATCATGGAAATTCCATTGATCCATATTTCCAACATCATACCTCCTTTATATCCAATAGTAATTCATCTCTTCATCCTCGTGGGATGTCCCACATACCGAGATAAAAACTTATACTTATGAAGTCCATACTCCACTTCGCGGAACCTCATTATCCTTTCCAGGGTCAAGCGTCCTTACAGGGAAATATTGGCCATCTCTGCATGGCACTTCTTCAACTGGAAAACGTGAAACACATCCTGAACTCCTGACAGTCCTTCGGGTGACTCCAACTTGTTATCTAATATGTTCCAAACTCGGTATGGTCCTACAAATCTCGGGGCTAACTTTCCCTTAATTCCAAATCATTTAATTCCTCGCAGAGGTGGCACACAAAGATATGCTCTGTCTCCGATTTCATAGATTACCTCCTTGCGTTATTGAGTATGCATAACTATTCTGCCTGGACTGAGCTACCTTCAGTCTATCTCGAATCAACTTAACATTCTCTTACGACATCCTTGATCACATTTGGTCCAAACAATCGACGGTCTCCAACTTCATCCCATACTCTCTTGGGGTATCAAACATATCGAGACAAAACTCATATTCATCTTGTCCGAAATCCATTCGGTGGGTATCCTTATCTTTTCCAGGGGTCAATGGTTCTTACAGGGTACTACCACCCTTAAAATGTTCCAATATTCCATAGACCATATTTCTCATATCCTCAAAATTGGTCAACATCTTTCCTCATAGGGTAACTCATAAAATCCAAAGCAGTACCAACACTGCTAACTTTATTGATTCTTAATTTATTACAATCATCTCGCTTTTCCATTACATGTCTCAACTTAACACCTCAATATAAAAGAAAAAGCTCACACTTCTACTACTCCATTTATTTTGTTACAACTTCAACTGTATATCATCAGTCTCCTTCTCCTTCGGACAATCTCTGGCAAAGTGCCCTGCTACATTACAACGGAAACATATTACTTCTGACGGGTTTCGAGGTTTCCTCATGATCACATAGCCTCTTTGGGTCCTCGGCTTCCATTTTGGGCAAGTGTTGATGTAGTGCCCTGACTCCTTGCATTTGTAACAGGTGACATGACTCAGATCCTTCACGGAATCCAATCTATTCCTCTTAGGGACCTTTCTGTTCCAATCAGGGCTTCTATTTCACATGGGTCATACTCTACTTCCTCTGTCGGGAATTCTACTAGATCTCCATTCGGACAATCTTGGGAGATGTGTCCCTCTTCTCCACATGAATAGCATGACTTGGTGTGGGCTTTAATTTTGTTTCCTTTGTGTGTGTCCTCAACATCTTCCTTCGTCATAGGTTCTTCTAACATCTCCATGAGGGCTCCTTTCATTTCTTCTTTCTTCTGCTGGATGGTTCTTTGTACCATGGGGTAAATGTGGCACTGAGCAGGGTAGTGGGTAGTCCCTTCACACAAGAAACAAGTGATCTGCCTAGTTGGGCATTCTTCATCTGGGTGACTTCCTTCACAATTTGGGCATCCATCCTTGTGTTCGTTATGGGTGTGTCCTATTTCTCCACAGAGCTTATGCGCACAAGGTTTCTTCATATCCTTTCCATAAGGCTTCAACCACGGGTCACAAACCGATACTTTAGCAAAGTCAACTTAAATTCTTCCCAAGTGGTTACTCTTTGCAATCCATTGATGGTTTGGTACATCCTCCACCAAATAGCAGCACCTCTTTCAAAACACTCAAGAGCATGCTGGGTCATATCCTTTCCGGCTATAGGGTTATTCTCCATGTGATCCTCCATGTTCTGAATCCATCGGTTTGTCTCCAATTGACTCGTCGATCCAGAAAATACAAGCTCATCTCCATTCATCCTCTATTGGGTCCATGGGTTTGGGGTGGGATAAGAGAGATCGAGAGGGATGCACACAATACAAACAATGGTTTTGAAAAGACAGATTTTATTGTGGTACATCGGAAAAACATCAAACAAATGACAGCTCACAATCGTCGCATCTAACGTAGGTATGTAACAGGGTTTGGTCTTCTAAAGGTCAATAGATATCAAAGTCATCACACTCTTCAAGTCTTGTTCATGTCTCGATGGCTGCTTCGATCATGCTTGTTCCTTTTGCCAGATCATATCTGTTGACACGAAGTCTCTTGGGACGTCCTTTAACAGTCCTGGAGCTGCATTCCAAACTTTTGTATTTCATCATCCTTGGCATGAACCATGGTCCTACTATCCTCCAGTTCTTGACAAACCTCCGGTATCTCGATGTTTTGCTCCTTGACTTGTCTACTTTCAACCACGGGTCCTGAGTTCTTGAACTGCTTCCTTATCAAATCTGCTTCTTGTAGGTCCATCTTAACTCCTTGATGTAATACTTCAGATCTGGTCTTACTCCAATACACCTTAATCTCAGGTATTGATTACTTCCATAATCTCTCAATTCCATAAGCGTAACCTTCCTAGGTCATAAAATCTGGGAATTCTTCAAAGCCTTCAAATTCTCCAAGTCTTCGGAGTCTTCAACAGTTATAGTTTCCATTTACGGTAAAATCCTCTTCATTCCAAATGGTCTTAGTTGTCCGATATCTTGTCTCCTTGGAGTGGTCTCATCAGTCAAATCTTCGAGTGGTCAAAAGGAAAAGGGTATGGTCTCACTAAAAGGAATATTTGAATAAGCTCAGAAGAGAAGAGAGGTAAAAGATCTTTTCAAAAAGAAAGTTGTAGAGAAAAATCTTTCCTATGGGCTTGCCATTTTCTAGGGTCACGTCCTACAGGTCAACATGTGCTCGATACCATCTTGTAGCGACCCGACCGAATGGATCAAGTCTACGTGCTTCGTGTCATCCTCGGATCGGTATCTTTGACACACACGATTACTCGAAGGATTTATAACAGAGGTAAAGCACATGTATAAAGTAACGTAAAAACTATTACCTCAATCCAAAACATAAGCGGAAGCAACAAGGTTGTGGATTCCCATCAACACCAACGGCAAAGTTGAGTATAGGAAATCGTAACCCTAACGTATCACTTACTCGTAAATGCGAGAAGTACGCAACATGAAAAGTTGCAGCCCGAAACGGGTCGACACATGGAATATCTTTGGCAATGTAACACATAGAGAGTAATGAAAGAATAGGCTATACTACATGCATATATGGCTGGTGGAAAGCTCTATGGTTACAGTTTTTGCGAAAAGCCAATTTTTCCCTACTTCAAAGGAATAAGTTTATTTAGCTATCATGGTGGTTGTTGAACATTGAGAATGGTTGATGACATCCTCAATCCCAATTAAAAGTACTCATTAAACCCAACAAATTATATTAAGTAACGTGATGAGATCAACAGGGATATCCGGTACTAGATACTCAAAATTGTCCATAACCGGGGACACGGCTAACCATGATTAGTTTGTACACTCTGCAGAGGTTTGCACTTTTCCCCACAAGACTCGATCGCCTCCGTTTGATTTCTACTACATGGTGTTTGAGAGGCGGATGACCGAGACATAGTCTTTCGAAGCGTTTGCACCTTACGATGGGTAGACCGTACCACCTACAACCCCTACATCTGCTAGTCTACCACTTTGTAAGAGTTCACACGACTTAATCAACTATGCGAGCCCATAATGGCTTGTGGCTGCACAAGGAAGTTACTAGCATGAATGATCTTATGATCCCTTTGAGCCTAGGTGGCGGTCCAAAGAAAAACAGGCAAGTCCTGAAAACCCCAGGTGCCTCAATCCACCCAAATGTGTATTTAAGTTGCCACCTTAAATAAACCTTTAATTTAACAATCTCACATACATCATGGAATACACTCACCCAATCCACGTCTACTAGCATAGCATGGCATAATAAGCAAGCGTAGAAGTAACTCCCAAAGGTTTCATAAGTAAAGCAGGTAATAGGTACTACCTCAATCTACTTCCCATCCCACATTTTAATTAGATCCTAATCATGCAATGTTTGAGGATTGATCTAATGCATAAAAACTGGGTAGTAGAAAAGATATGATCAAGTGTTACTTGCCTACAAATTTGATGAAGATGATTCGCTCTCAAACTCTTGATCGCTCTACTCGTCACACTCCGGTCAATCTATCGTAAGCAAGCAATAGTAACCACACATAAGCAATCTCTAAAAAGGTCGGAAAGAATGAAGAAAACAAATCGAAAAACATCAAAAACAAGCAAATAACTCTTGCAACATAAAACAATTTCTAACAGTACCAAAATTATATGAATTTGGCCTTATCAGAAAGTTTAGGTCAAGAGCTTCGATTAGCAAAAAGAATCAACTAAATCGAGATTCTGAAACTCAAGTTACGATCAAGCGAAGTTTGAATATAAATCTGATCTAATTCAAATTTTAAATTATCAAAAACATGTTTGAGTTGTATTCTTTGGATAGAGGGATCGTAACGAAGAAGTGGGCGTTGGTTTCGTTGGATTCGACTTACGAGTAAAAAGTTATGAGCGTTTGAAGATTAGGGACTAATCTATAAAAATAACACTACGAATAGGTCCTCGACGGAAATTAAAAATAAAAGAAAAATCTATCGAGCAAGCGCCGCTAAACAAAACCGGAAAGAAAAACGGCGAAAACCGATCTAGGGTTTGGAAGAAAACCAAACGAAAAACCGATCTAGAAAACCGGAGCAGGAACCGAACGATTCTGAAAAACCGAACCGATGAAAAGAAAAGGTGGCCTTGAGCTAGTACCTCGAAGAGGCGAGGGGCTCCGTGGCGGCGTTAGCAAGCGGCGGCGGCACTTGGCGTGGCGGTGGCAAGCGGCGGCGGCTGGTGTAGGGCGGCGGCGCGAGTGTGGGACTCTTCTTCTGCTGCGGAGAGGAGAGGAGAGGAGAGGTGTTGGTTTGATGTGTTGGAGGAGTGCTTGGGTATTTATATTGGGGAGGGAGGGTTTTGCTTGGGGTAGGGGGCAAGAAATAGACTGGGATTAGGAAACAAAGAGGGAAAAGATATAGAAACAAAAGCGGAATAAACGGAAGTAGGACAAAAGTCCTACTAGGACTTAGGGAAAGAAAGCGGCGGCTCCCTCCTCGGCTCCCTGGTGGCGCGCTATGGCCTTGGCCGGCCGGCTGGCTTGGCCTTGGGCCTTGGCCCTTGGCCAGTGGCAATGAATTTTTTTTTTAAGACAGAGGAAACAAAACAAAAATAATAAAACCAATTAAAAATTTTATATAGGCATATAATATATCAAAATTTTCAGAAAAAAATTTCCTACAACATGGACATTTCTATAGCATTAAATTAAATTCACACAAATTTAAATAAAACAAAGAGTGCTTCTGGTCCAATAAAATCCAACAAAAATCATTTTAAAAAATATCAAAATGAATTCAAATTTATTTCTCTCCATTTTTCTAAGGTAGGGAATCATGTTACCCTATTTTCCATATATTTTATTTTTGGAGAAAAATAATTTGAATAAAACTCAAATAACTCCAAATTGAAAATAATTCAAAGGAACTTTGAATTTAATTCTTTGAAACTCCCAACTCATATTTCATATGTTTTGAAGAAGTCATTTTATCTTCGCTCGTGAAAATCATTGAGTTGCATAAAGTTTCAGAATTGGAAAATATTTTCCAAATGAAATTCAATATTTTCAACACCCCTTGTCATTTAAATAAATGGAAGAAATCATGTCATCTTCTCTCCAGGGTTTTGTGATGAAAAGAATTTGAATTCCCGAAGATCATAAAAGAAAAATGAAAGTTTGGGAAAGTCCTTTTATTCCCTCTCATTTAACTTTCAAAAGTTTCGAATTCACCCACTTCACTCAAACAATCAAACAACAATCAAAACTATCTATTTGTTTATAACATTCCAAAATTTAGAATTTTGGGATGTTACAAACCTACCGCCTATAAAATGAATCTAGTCCTCGAGTTAGGAGAGGCTAGCAAGAAATAGGTTAGGGTTTGGGGGGTCTTCTCGAAAATCCATCGATCGTCTCCGGTGTCTCGGGTGCTACCACCCTTAGAAGCATTGTTACGGTTCCATCAAAACTCAGATACTCCATCCTTATTGCTGACAGTGTCGGTCTTCTCAGATATTAAGGATAATTCCTTCTCTAGGCTCTTCCGGTAGTGGCATAACCTTTTCCTCAATTCCTTTGTCCTTTCCTTCTTGGTACGGTTATCCCGAAACTGGGTCCTCTTAGCTGACGGGTCTGGCGCCAATGCTAAACAACTATCGATATCTCATGGTGGTCAACAATTTATGGTTTGTCCTACGAGAAAAGCAGATGCAGGTTGAACCTCACCGTATATCCTACGGTTGGCAACAACTGCCTTGTACAAGGAAAAATTCTTATACCATTCTAAGGTTTAAACAGGGTTTTGCTCGTCGTCTCTCTACTATAGGTAAATCACTCAGATTTACCATCCCATATAGCAAAGCGAATAATAAGAGTAAGTCGGTATGGTGATCAATCCATCCCGCACTCCAAATCATTACCTTGTACATGGTTTAGCGAATCTCGCATTCTAACTCTCGATCATCCTCACAAGCATTGCAGAATTTATCTTGTCGACGAACCAAGTTCGGATAAATCCATTGATTCTGCAAGCCAAACATACATCTATCGTTCCTTAACAACTCTCAGGTTATGCGTAAACTCCTATAGGATCGTCGGTTGATAAAATCGTAACTTCTTCCAGGGTTTTTCCTTCAGCAAGAGTGTGCTTGCTTCTTTGTAGGTCCTGGGGCCTGTGGGTTATGGCCCATCTCATCACTTATAATCCTTGAATTCATCATCGGGGCAACTGATCCTTATTCCAACCCTCAACTTCCAGTATTCTTAAATCCATTCAATTGTAATGTCTTCCTTCCTTCTATTGGCACCAAACTAGACATGATTATTCAGACTCATCATGGAAATTCCATTGATCCATATTTCCAACATCATACCTCCTTTATATCCAATAGTAATTCATCTCTTCATCCTCGTGGGATGTCCCACATACCGAGATAAAACTTATACTTATGAAGTCCATACTCCACTTCGGAACCTCATTATCCTTTCCAGGTCAGCGTCCTTACTGAGGAAATATTGGCCATCTACGCATGGCACTTCTTCAAGCGGAAAACGTGAAACACATCACGAACTCCACAGTCCTTCGGGTGACTCCAACTTGTTATCTAATATGTTCCAAACTCGGTATGGTCCTACAAATCTCGGGGCTAACTTTCCCTTAATTCCAAATCATTTAATTCCTCGCAGAGGTGGCACACAAAGATATGCTCTGTCTCCGATTTCATAGATTACCTCCTTGCGTTATTGAGTATGCATAACTATTCTGCCTGGACTGAGCTACCTTCAGTCTATCTCGAATCAACTTAACATTCTCTTCTGACATCCTTGATCACATTTGGTCCAAACAACTGACGGTCTCCAACTTCATCCCATACTCTCTTGGGGTATCAAACATATCGAGACAAAACTCATATTCATCTTGTCTGAAATCCATTCAGTGGGTATCCTTATCTTTTCCAGGGGTCAATGGTTCTTACAGGGTACTACCACCCTTAAAATGTTCCAATATTCCATAGACCATATTTCTCATATCCTCAAAATTGGTCAACATCTTTCCTCATAGGGTAACTCATAAAATCCAAAGCAGTACCAACACTGCTAACTTTATTGATTCTTAATTTATTACAATCATCTCGCTTTTCCATTACATGTCTCAACTTAACACCTCAATATAAAAGAAAAAGCTCACACTTCTACTACTCCATTTATTTTGTTACAACTTCATTTGTATATCATCAGTCTCCTTCTCCTTGGACAATCTACGGCAAAGTGCCCTGCTACATTACAACGGAAACATATTACTTCGACGGGTTTCGAGGTTTCCTCATGATCACATAGCCTCTTTGGGTCCTCGGCTTCCATTTTGGGCAAGTGTTGATGTAGTGCCCTGACTCCTTGCATTTGTAACAGGTGACATGACTCGAGATCCTTCCTGGAATCCAATCTATTCCTCTTAGGGACCTTTACTGTTCCAATCAGGGCTTCTATTTCCTGTGGGTCATACTCTACTTCCTCATCGGAATTCTACTAGATCTCCATTCAGACAATCTTGGGAGATGTGTCCCTCTTCTCCACATGAATAGCATGACTTGGTGTGGGCTTTAATTTTGTTTCCTTTGTGTGTGTCCTCAACATCTTCCTTCGTCATAGGTTCTTCTAACATCTCCATGAGGGCTCCTTTCATTTCTTCTTTCTTCTGCTGGATGGTTCTTTGTACCATGGGGTAAATGTGGCACTGAGCAGTGTAGTGGGTAGTCCCTTCACACAAGAAACAAGTGATCTGCCTAGTTGGGCATTCTTCATGGGTGACTTCCTTCACAATTTGGGCATCCATCCTTGTGTTCGTTATGGGTGTGTCCTATTTCTCCACAGAGCTTGTACGCACAAGGTTTCTTCATATCCTTTCCATAAGGCTTCAACTTCTGGGTCACAAACCGATACTTTAGCAAAGTCAACTTAAATTCTTCCCAAGTGGTTACTCTTTGCAATCCATTGATGGTTTGGTACATCCTCCACCAAATAGCAGCACCTCTTTCAAAACACTCAAGAGCATGCTGGGTCATATCCTTTCCGGCTATAGGGTTATTCTCCATGTGATCCTCCATGTTCTGAATCCATCGGTTTGTCTCCAATTGACTCGTCGATCCAGAAAATACAAGCTCATCTCCATTCATCCTCTATTGGGTCCATGGGTTTGGGGTGGGATAAGAGAGATCGAGAGGGATGCACACAATACAAACAATGGTTTTGAAAAGACAGATTTTATTGTGGCTGTCGGAAAAACATCAAACAAATGACAGCTCACAATCGTCGCATCTAACGTAGGTATGTAACAGGGGTTTGGTCTTCTAAAGGTCAATAGATCTCAAAGTCATCACACTCTTCAAGTCTTGTTCATGTCTCTGATGGCTGCTTCTGATCATGCTTGTTCCTTTTGCTAGATCATATCTCATTGACACGAAGTCTCTTGGGACGTCCTTTAACAGTCCTGGAGCTGCATTCCAAACTTTTGTATTTCATCATCCTTGGCATGAACCATGGTCCTACTATCCTCCAGTTCTTGACAAACCTCCGGTATCTCGATGTTTTGCTCCTTCAGCTTGTCTACTTTCAGCTTACGGGTCTGAGTTCTTGAGCTGCTTCCTTATCAAATACTGCTTCTTGTAGGTCCATCTTAACTCCTTGATGTAATACTTCAGATCCTGGTCTTACTCCAATACACCTTAATCTCAGGTATTGATTACTTCCATAATCTCTCAATTCCATAAGCGTAACCTTCCTAGGTCATAAAATCTGGGAATTCTTCAAAGCCTTCAAATTCTCCAAGTCTTCGGAGTCTTCAACAGTTGTAGTTTCCATTTACACGGTAAAATCCTCTTCATTCCAAATGGTCTTAGTTGTCCGATATCTTGTCTCCTTGGAGTGGTCTCATCAGTCAAATCTTTGAGTGGTCAAAAGGGAAAAGGGGTATGGTCTCACTAAAAGGAATATTTGAATAAGCTCGAAGAGAAGAGAGGTAAAAGATCTTTTTCAAAAGAAAGTTGTAGAGAAAAATCTTTCCTATGGGCTTGCCATTTTCTAGGGTCACGTCCTCTGATCAACATGTGCTCTAATACCATCTTGTAGCGACCCGACCCGAATGGATCAAGTCTCTGTGCTTTCGTGTCATCCCTGGATCGGTATGCTGACACACACAGTACTCGAAGGATTTATAACAGAGGTAAAGCACATGTATAAAGTAACGTAAAAACTATTACCTCAATCCAAAACATAGCGGAAGCAACAAGGTTGTGGATTCCCATCAACACCAACGGCAAAGTTGAGTATAGGAAATCGTAACCCTAACGTATCACTTACTCGTCGTCTGAGAAGTCCGCAACATGAAAAGTTGCAGCCCGAAACGGGTCAAGACACATGGAATATGCTTGGCAATGTAACACATAGAGAGTAATGAAAGAATAGGCTATACTACATGCATATATGGCTGGTGGAAAGCTCTATGGTTACAGTTTTTGCGAAAAGCCAATTTTTCCCTACTTCAAAGGAATAAGTTTATTTAGCTATCATGGTGGTTGTTGAACATTGAGAATGGTTGACAGCATCCTCAATCCCAATTAAAAGTACTCATTAAACCCAACAAATTATATTAAGTAACGTGATGAGATCAACAGGATATCCAGGTACTAGATACTCAAAATTGTCCATAACCGGGGACACGGCTAACCATGATTAGTTTGTACACTCTGCAGAGGTTTGCGCACTTTTCCCCACAAGACTCGATCGCCTCCGTTTGATTTCTTGCACTACATGGTGTTTGAGAGACGGATGACCGAGACATAGTCTTTCAGAAGCGTTTGCACCTTACGATGGGTAGACCGTACCACCTACAACCCCTACATCTGCTAGTCTACCACTGTAAGAGTTCACACGACTTAATCAACTATGCGAGCCCATAATGGCTTGTGGCTGCACAAGGAAGTTACTAGCATGAATGATCTTATGATCCCTTTGAGCCTAGGTGGCTGTCCAAAGAAAAAGCAGGCAAGTCACAGAAACCCCAGTGCCTCAATCCAACCAGATGTGTATTTAAGTTGCCACCTTAAATAAACCGTTAATTTAACAATCTCACATCTGTCATGGAATACACTCAACCAATACACGTCTACTAGCATAGCATGGCATAATAAGCAAACGTAGAAGTAACTCCCAAAGGTTTCACAAGTAAAACAGGTAATAGGTACTACCTCAATCTACTTCCCATCCCACAATTTAATTAGATCCTAATCATGCAATTTTTGAGGATTGATCTAATGCATAGAAACTGGGTAGTAGAAAAGATATGATCAAGTGTTACTTGCCTGCAAATTTGATGAAGATGATTCGCTCTCAAACTCTTGATAGCTCTACTCGTCACACTCCGATCAATCTATCGTAAGCAAGCAATAGTAACCACACATAAGCAATCTCTAAAAAGGTCGGAAAGAACGAAGAAAACAAATCGAAAAACATCAAAAACAAGCAAATAACTCTTGCAACATAAAACAATTTCTAACAGTACCAAAATTATATGAATTTGGCCTTATCAGAAAGTTTAGGTCAAGAGCTTCGATAAGCAAAAACAATCAACTAAATCGGAGTTACGAAACTCAAGTTACGATCAAACGAGGTTTGAATACAAATCTGATCTAATTCAAATTTTAAATTATCAAAACATGTTTGAGTTGTATTACTGGATAGAGGGATCAGAACGAAGAAGTGGGCGTTGGTTTCATGGATTCCAACTTACGAGTAAAAAGTTATGAGCGTTTGAAGATTAGGGACTAATCTGTAAAAATAACACTACGGATAGGTCCTGACGGAAATTAAAAATAAAAGAAAAATCTATCGAGCTTAACGCCGCTAAACAAAACGGAAAGAAAAACCGGCGAGAAACCGATCTAGGGTTTGGAAAGAAAAGCAAACGAAAACCGATCTAGAAAATCGAACGGAAACCGAACGAGCGATTCTAAAAAACCGAACAGTGAAAAGAAAAGGTGGCCTTGAGGCTAGTACCTCGAAGAGGCGAGGCTCGGCGGCGGGCGTTAAGCGGCGGCGGCGCGGGCGTTAGGGCGGCGGCGCTTGGCGGCGGTGTGGCAAGCGGCCGGGCAAGGCGGGTGTAGGGCGGCGGTGGTGTAGAACTCTTCCGGAGAGGAGAGGAGAGGAGAGGTGTTGGTTTGATGTGTTGGAGGGGGGTGCTTGGGTATTTATATTGGGGAGGGGAAGGTTTTGCTTGGGGTAGGGGGCAAGAAATAGACTGGGATTAGGAAACAAAGAGGGAAAAGATCTAGAAACAAAACGGAATAAACGGAAGTAGGACAAAAGTCCTACTAGGACTTGGAAAAGAAGCGGCGGCGGCTCCCTCCTGGCTCCCTGGTGGCGCGTGCTATGGCCTTGGCCGGGCGGCAGCAGCCTTGGCCTTGGCCCTTGGCCCGAGGCGCAATAATTTTTTTTAAAGAGAGAGACAACAAAACAAAAATAATAAAACCAAATAAAAAATTTATATAGTCATATAATATATCAAAATTTTCAGAAAACAATTTCCTACAACATGGACATTTCTATAGCATTAAATAAAATTCACACAAAATTAAATAAAACAAAGAGTGCTTCTGGTCCAATAAAATCCAACAAAAATCATTTTAAAAAATATCAAAATGAATTCAAATTTATTTCTCTCCATTTTTCTGAGGTAGGGAATCAAGTTACCCTATTTTCCATATATTTTATTTTTGGAGAAAAATAATTTGAATAAAACTCAAATAACTCCAAATTGAAAATAATTCAAAGGAACTTTGAATTTAATTCTTGAAACTCCCAACTCATATTTCATATGTTTTGAAGAAGTCATTTTATCTTCGCTCGTCGAAATCATTGAGTTGCATAAAGTTTCAGAATTGGAAAATATTTTCCAAATGAAATTCAAATATTTTCAACACCCCTTTTCATTTAAATAAATGGAAGAAGTCATGTCATCTTCTCTCCAGGGTTTTGTGATGAAAAGAATTTGAATTCCCGAAGATCATAAAAGAAAAATGAAAGTTTGGGAAATTCCTTTTATTCCCTCTCATTTAACTTTCAAAAAGTTTCGAATTCACCCACTTCACTCAAACAATCGAACAACAATCAAAACTATCTATTTGTTTATAACATTCCAAAATTTAGAATTTTGGGATGTTACAAAAAGTCTTATAAAAATCAGGAAGTTGGAGTAAAGGAGCATGTGTCAACTTATCTTTCAATACTGTGAAGGCCTCTTCCTGTGCGGTACCCCAAATAAAAGGCACATCCTTCTTTGTAAGCTCATCGAGAGGTGCAGCAATGGTGCTAAAATCTCTCACAAAACGCCTATAGAAACCAGCGAGTCCAAGAAAACTCCTCACTTGTGTGACCGTTTTGGGCTGCGGCCAACTCTCAATAGCTTCAATCTTGGCTTTATCAACTTCAATTCCCTGTGGAGTAACAACATAGCCAAGAAAAGATGTTCGGTCGGTGCAAAAGGTGCACTTCCCAAGGTTACCAAACAAACGTGTATCACGTAGAGCAATAAAAACAACACGCAAATGTTCCAAATGTTCTTCCAAAGATTTGCTATAAATCAGTATATCATGAAAATAGAGTACCACAAATCATCCAATGAAAGCACGTAAAACTTCGTTCATTAGTCTCATGAAAGTACTATGTGCATTTGTTAACCCAAAAGGCATGACTAACCACTCATATAAACCAAACTTAGTTTTAAATGTTGTTTCCCATTCATCTCCCAATTTCATACGAATTTGATGGTATCCACTACGCAAATCAACTTTGGAGAATATTGTAGAGCCACTCAATTCATCAAGCATATCATCTAGCCTAGGAATAGGATGACGATAACGAATAGTAATATTATTGATGCCTCTACAATCAACACACATACGCGACGTACCATCCTTTTTAGGCACTAGTATAATAGGAACAGCACAAGGACTAAGAGATTCGCGTATATAACCTTTGCCGACCAGCTCCTGTACTTGACGCATAATCTCCTTCGTCTCCTCTGGATTGGTACGGTATGGTGCACAGTTGGGTAGCAATGCACCGGGAATTAAGTCAATTTGATGCTCAATCCCTTGAATAGGTGGTAATCCCGATGGCACGCCTTGTGGGAAGACGTCAGCGAACTCCTGAAAAATGTTAGTGATAGCAGAGGGCGAAGAGGAAGGCACGTCCTCGAATGAAAATAACGCCTCTTTGCACACAAAAGCATAGCAAACAGATTTGCCAAAATCTAGCTCATCAATATCAGATTTGGTGGCAAGTAAACATGCACTTTTCAATTTAATTTCAGAAGCAACACTAGATGGTTTATTATTATGCTTCATTTGTTGCTCAAATTCTTTTGCCACAATCTGATTTTCACTCTTATTTTTCTCCTGTTTTGCTTTATTAGCTCTATTAATATCATCTTTCAAAATGGAATTAGGAGTCATAGGAAGCAAAGTAATGTTTTTATCCTTATGAACAAGAGTATACTGATTCTTTCTACAATGGTGTATGAAATTTTTATCAAATTGCCATGGTCTACCAAGTAATAAGGAACATGCTTGCATAGGTACCACATCACAATCAACATAATCAGCATATGTAGAGATACTAAAATGCACACGAACAGTACGTGTTACCTTAACCTTGCCGCTCTTGTTGAACCATTGGATATAGTAAGGATGTGGATGTGGTCTTGTGGTGAGAGATAGCTTCTCCACCATCTCCATGCTAGCCAAGTTGTTGCAGCTCCCTCCATTTATGATGACGCGAATAGAACGTTCCTTCACAACTCCATTTGTATGGAACAAATTATGCCTCTGATTTTGCTCAGCTTGTGTAACCTGCACACTCAAAACATGTTGAGCAACTAAACATTCACACCTGTCAGTTTCTTCAGCAGCCATGTATTGTGTCTCATGATCAGAATCATCTCCACCGTGTTCTTCATGTGTAATAAGAGCCAAAGTCTCCTCATCATAGTCACTAGCGGACTCATACCCACCATCCTCAATAGCAATCATCACACGCTGAGATTTGCATTCTCTCGCAAAATGTCCTCTTCCCTTACAACAACGACAAATAATATCACTTGTGTGCCCTGTTGACGCCATGGAAGAAGAAGAGCTCTGCTCAGGCCCGGCAGGTGTGCTCTTGGCAGAGAGTGGTGGTTGTGCCTGCTTTCTTGTATCATAGCTGGAGGTGGCACCTGATGGAGGTGATGGTGCAGTGGAAGTAGCAGATGCACGTGGTGTCCATGATGAAGGTCGACCTGCAGAAAAGTTAGTTCGCGCCAATGCCTGTCGATCCTGCACTTCACGTTCAGCTTTACAAGCAAGATGGAATAAACGAGTGATATTATTATACTCCTTATACTCTAGAATGGTCTGAATCTCTCTATTTAATCCACCCATAAAACGTGCAAGCATAGCTTCATTCTCCTCAACAATACCACATCTAATCATGCCAGTTTGTAATTCCTGATAATATTCTTCTACGGAATTTTTTCCTTGTCTTAAACGCTGCAATTTTTGAATTAATTCATGTTGATAATATGGTGGAGCCCAACGAGTACGCATAGCAGTTTTCAAAGCAGCCCAAGTAGCTGGAATAGGATATAATCTACAACGTTCAGACCACCAAACACATGCAAAGCTAGTGAAAGCACAAACAGCAGCAGGAACACGTCTCTCCTGAGGATATTGTAAACATGTAAATCATTGTTCAGTTTCTAACTCCCAAGTAAGATATATATCACGACATATCCACCCTCAAATGGTAGAATATTCAATTTCAGTTTAGGGATATGGTCATGATCTCGTACCTGAGGGAGAGCCCTACCATTGCCATTATTTGCATGTGGACGACCTGGTGGTTGTGGTGCTGGTGGTTGCACGTAGTTCTGATTTTGATCAACCTCATCCTCGTGATCTCCCGCATAATCATCCTCCTCCCCATTAGCAGCAGGAGCCAGAGAATTATCAACAGCAGCACCAACAGTTTGGCCAGGCTGAAGAGGAACACGGCTCGCTCGGCGGAGGGCTGTTTCGCGACGTGGAGGTAGTCGTTGTTGTTGTTGCTTTAGAGGTGCGGCAGGTGCAGCCGGTGGTGGAAGACGTGCAAGCAGTTCATTAAATCTATTATCGAGCTTTGTTTCGAACGTCTTCTCAAGGCCAGTGATCTTCTCCATGGCCTCTTCAAAATTGTTCAGCACATCTTGCACCTGTTCAGTCATCATTTGCTGAAACTTATCATGAAGCTCCTTGTTCATTAAGTTCTCCCGATCAATCTAAATCGACTTGTGATCTGGCATGGTTAGCAGCAATAGAAACACACAAGAATATGATCCTACAGACTACTAACAAGTGGTGGTGGTGGTGGGTGTCACAAATCCGTCAAGAAAATCTCAAATTCTTACCGGTTCTTACCAAAGAAGAAAGCGGTGATCGGCAACCGATGTAGTCAAAACTCTCAAAGCTTGGATAAAGCGATTACGAGGGAGAGTCAAGCATACGATGTAGATGTATGTGGAGCTGGGAAGGCTTATAATATGGTAGCAAAAAGGGTCAGCAATAATCAATTCAGATATGCAAAGTTGAATAAACGCTCAACGACGGTATTGTGCTGGTCCTAGGGTAGACCGTACTAGAGACGCGAGCCTAGAACAGTAACAAAAGCACGGCGCTGCACGTAAACAAGGGAGGAGCACACTCTGACTTTTTTCTTTTTTTCACTTTTTTTGCACTTTTTTTCCTCTTTTTTTTTTTGCTCCGCAACAAAAAAAATTCGAAAAAGTCTACAAATGTCCTAAAAACTGCCTAGCCAGAATTTTCCAGACTTATTTTTTTTTGAAACTGGAACTAATTTTGTTCTACGGATGGCTCGAAAGTTGGGGATTCCTACTCTGTCATGACTCGGAGTATAGCGTGATCTGGAAATCGAGAACAAACAACAATTACTGGACTCGGACTAGGACTGGTGGCGGGGATGAATCTGGTGGAAACTCGGACTGGTGGCGGATATATGCAGGGCGGTGGAACATGGACTGGTGGCGAATCTGTGATGGAGGTGGACTCGGATTAGCATGATGGCGGTGGATATGTGGTGTATGGTAGCGGCGATGACGATGGTGGTATATGGCAGCGGCGATGACGATGGTGGTATATGGCAGCGGTGATGATGATGGTGGTATATGGCAGCGGTGATGGCAATGGTGGTATATGGCAGCGGTGATGACGATGGTGCGGCGGTGGCGTGACAACTTGTGAATAGAACTCGAAACTCTAAAGGACTAGACGCTAGGACCAGCAACTTGACACGACGATGCAACCACAAATTCAACAAAGCAAATACCGAAAAGATTATGCAAAGGCTCAGATTGGTTCGGATAAGATGAACTAACCCTAATTTTTTTGGCTTTTTCATGGACTATAGGTATGAAGAACAGACTCAATCTAAACTACGAAAAACTGTAAAATCTCACCGAGCAACCTGGAAATCTGATACCACTTGATAGAGGCAAAGGTGTCCCGATGTTTCGATGAGATGGTGGCTATCGTTTTACGTGAGTCGACCTTGACGATCCAACTACTTAACGTGCGAGACGTCGGCGCCTTAGCAATCGCTAAACCAACTTTCGAGGGTTATTGACCACGCCGGAGCACGATCAACGACCACGAGGGCATGTTTCCTGCGAGCAAACGAAGAACAAGCAAGAAACTAAGATTGCAATCTGGATATTGCGAATATAAGAGAAAAGCTTTATTAATGAAGGTGGGGTTCTGTGACGCCTTGGTCTGGTCGTTGAACACAAACAAAGTACGCGAAGTTGTAGCTATGGCGAACTTTTAATCTAAACAAAACTCAAAGTCTAAATGGTGCCCTAAGGGCTTTATATATGGAGGAAGAGGGGGGGGATTTCGTGGCCCTTGGGGAAGGGGTCCGAAACCAACCCTATCTCCTGTTTCCCCACACATACGGACTCTAAAAATAGCCTATACTTATGTATTTCGAAATTACATGGTCCTGGCCCAATAATAAGGTGACGCAGCACCTAGAATAGCCTCTGGACGAAGTTTATGAAGTGGCATCTTGTATATTTTGTCCAAGGCTTCATGCACTCATTATGGTGGCTTCAAAGTCCTGAAATCATCACTTGTAACTCCGTTCTTGTTCCCCTTAGCATGCCATCAACTCCATGCTTGTTCTTTCTCCAATGTTCATCCCTCTTATCCATGCCAGGCCCTTCATTTGTAAGCAAAACAAATGTATCCAATTTAGGCAGCATCATATTCTCATGAACATTAGAATCATTACCAAGAAACTAAAGTACCTGATAATTTAATTGGCGTGCGCGAGCTCTAGTAATTGGTCCAGTATATCTAGTAGTAGGGGCTGTGGGTGTAACGATGGTATTGATGTCCGCGTCCAACACAGTAAATAACAGAGCAATCAAATGTAACACAAAGCAAGACGCGGCAATACGTTGTGCTAGGGGTGACCTATCGCAGGGAAAGGTGATACCGGCGAAGGGGGGAACATCCGGGAAAGTATTCCCAGTGTTTGGCATTTTCGGACAAACGGACCGGAGGGGAAAGTCCCATGTTCGCTATGCTAGGGACGTGTGGCTGACAAACGGACTGCGTATTCGGATTCGTCTCGTTGTTCTGAGCAACTTTCATGTACAAAGTATTTCCATCCGAGCTACGGATTATTTTATATTAATTTTAAAAGTTTAATGTTTTCTAGATTTATTAATTAAAAAACAGAAAAAACATTTGTCACCTAGCTCTGTACTAGCCTGAGTGTATGACCACTGGGGTCCAGGAGTGGTCCAGTCAGCAGAGTTGACCCAGTCAACATTTGACTAGTCAAAAGGTGAATAGTGTTTAGGTGGGTCCCGGCTGTCATTGAGTCAGTGTTTATTAGAGTTAATTTAAACAGTGTTTATTTAATCTATTTAGAATAACTACTAAGTGGGGCCATGTTGTCAGCGACACAGTGGGTTTTGATTAACTTAAATAATTTTTAGTTAACCTAAGCAGGCTAATTAGTGAGGGGGGCACATGACAGTGGCTTAAGCCAACCACCAGCGACCAACGTGCACACGCACGAGCGCACACAGAGGCGCGTCGGCGGTCACGGCACCGACCAGAGGAGGCACGGGCGCGGTTGGGGAAGAGCGACAAGGAGCTGGAGCAGGGCAAAGGGCGGGGGCATGCGGAGCAAACGGCAGCGGCGATGGCGCTGCAGACGCGGGAGCGCCCGACCTGGGCGAGGCAGGCAGTGACGGGCGCGGCTGCAGGTGACCAAGGACGTGGCGGGGGCGTGGGGCTGCATGCGTGGCCACAACGCGCATGGCACGGGGGCGCACAGTGCGGGTTGCGCGGCGCGCGGCCTTCGGGCGCGGCCGATGCGCAAGGGAGAGAGAGGATGGAGGATGGGGCTCACCCTGGTTGTAGTCGAACGAGTCGGCGAGGCTCGACGAAGCCGACGAGGGAGAGGTGAGGAGGCGAGGCGACGCGGAGAGGCTCCGGCGAGCGGTGTCCGGCAGCGAGGTCGAGGCGGTTGCCTCGATCTAGAATGATGCGGGCCAGCAAGGGGGGCGTTGGTGGCGGCGGCGTGGGGCGGCTCGCCGGGAGCAGCGACGACCGCGGCCGGTTACGGTGGGGCGAAGGGACAAGGCGGCGGGGTCCGGCCGCGCCATGGCGCGATCCATATCCAGGCGGGGGGAATGGTGGGGGATCATGGGGGAGGGGTTCGTTTAGGTCACGGGGTGAGGGGCCATATAGGCCGAGGCTGGGCCGGCCAGCGCAGTGGCCAGCTGGGATAAACGGCCCAGGGAGAGGGGGGCTTGCCCCTTTTTTTGTTAGTTTTGTTTTTCTGTATTTGTTCTTTATTTATTTTCTGCTTATTAGTTTTCTATTTCATTTTCTATATAATTTTGTTTTATAAAATATACACGTAGTACCTAAATTATTGTTTCAGAATACCCTAATGCCACAAAAAGATTTGGTGACAAAATAAAACAATTTAGTATTTTACTAACTGTAAAAGGCATTTAATTAATTTTTTTGCTACCCTCTTATTTATTTTAGAGTAGTTAAATAGTTTATAAAAGTTTGGTTTCTCCACCATAATTGCTTATGCATTATTTGGCACAACCCGAACAATTTGGTTTTAATCTTTGAATAGTTTTATTGTTTGCCTTTAATTAAATTTTGAAGTGTTTCGTTTTTGAACTAACGCGAGTTTATTAATAGAAATCGAGGTCACGTGGCATCATTAGTAGAGGGTTACTGTAGCTTAATTATCCGGGCGTCACAATTCTCCTCCACTACAAGAAATCTCGTCCCGGGATTTAAGAGGTGGAATAAAGGGGAAAGGTCTGGTTACAAAATTTAACGAATCTTCTCGGTCTTGGTTGCTCTTCTCGAAGTGGTCGGTCCATAGCATTGATGTCTTCATTCCTATGCATCAATCCATCATGGTGAGGTTGTCGTCCTTCCTTCATGAACTCCATCGTACTTACGAAAATGACAAGGGGTAACTTTGGAAGAATGGGCCTCGGCAAGGTTGATTATCTGGTCAACAACATCGAGGAAGGTGGTGAAAAGTAACTCTCGAATCGAAACTTAAGAAAATATCGAGAGCAAAGTAAGGAGGTATCCTGGGAAGTTTCAAGCGGGCAGGGTCAAAGCAACGGGAATAAGTATTGTGTCCGATATCAGACCTGAAGGTGGCTCGTGAATTACATACGAGGCCACAAGCAAGGAGTAACTTTGGAAACCGGGGGTGTACAGGAGAGTCAGGTTTCGATCCTGTGGAACTTTGGTTATGGGCCCACCATATGGGATAAAGGTAGAAGGAGTGGTGACATCTTGCACGGGCATTATAACAAGGCATGTCAGAGGGTAGCCCGTCAGTTATGTCGAAAACAACGTCGGTACCAAGGGCGAGGGACGAAGAGAACCATTCTCCTGCTCGTTGAACGAGGCGGACCAATAGGCAAAGTTCTCGTTCATCGGTGGTTACCGGAATGTCATCAACAATAGTAACAGGGTCTTACCGACACGATTGTACACCTAGGTGTTTACTTAAGCAGAAGAATATTACTGCTTAGATCATATAGATCACCAGAAAGGTTAAACAAAACAATGGAAAGGAAAAGGTGATCATCAGATTAAATAGAACAATGGAAAGGAAAATGTGTTTAAACACATTCTTCAGGGGTATATCCTTCCCAAGGACAAACAGAGCATGATATCCACGACAGGATATAATGTAGAAAACCCTTTAGGAAAGGGGAGAGAAATTTCATGACTTTACCCATATACCGGTATTTGGATAATTGAGCAGGAAACATTTAGCATTGGGCTTCAAATGTTCTTGTTGAACATCGGACTACCATAGACATGCTTCAAGATAGCATTGACATGCTCATCAGGTGAAGATCAGACTTTGGAAACACAAAGGATCCATCAGGAATAACTTGTAGAATAAGTCCTACAATTTCCTCATGGAAGAACGGATAACCTTGCTGAAATGGAATCTATAACAATAGGGCCTCCGGCCAGGTGTGCTAAGATGATATCACCTTACCGGGTCACATAAAGACCAATGTTATAACTCTTGGAAATATGTTCCAACCATCATATCTGACCGAGATTCAGATATGACTGGTGTCTGGATACCCAGTCTCGGGGTATTTGGAAGAAAAGGTACAACACCAATTGAGGAGACGACATTGTAAGATTCTCGGGAAATGATCAATGGAAGCGATTTCCGAAACAAGAGTTCACCATTAAACCAATGAGAGGATGAGGAGGTGGCTGATGGCTCAGCGACCATTCCTCCAGATTTCTAAAAAGATGGGTTTCGACAACCATGTGAACAAGGGATAACATTTGTCAGATCAAATGATATAATGGTGTGCTAGAGGAAAGCATACTCAATTGAACATTGATTGAAAGGTCCACCCGAAATATGGGCTAGGTCGCACGATCAATGTTTGAATGGTGACTAAATGAACCAAAGAAGTAGAATGAAACTATCGACCATTAACTTAGAAGCAATAGGGTTGCTAGAAGGTTTGAATTTTACACATCATAGTGCATTTGTCGATATTCCGGTTAGAAACAATATGTGGAACAAGGAATAATCGTGATGGTGAGAAGTATCACTATGTATCAAGGATTCTCAAGACATGGTGAAATTCGCATGACATTCTTGACATAAAAGATGGTAATATTCCAAGGTAGATCCTAACACAAGCCGGATAGAAATAAACTCAAGGTACTACACAAAACATGAACAATTTTGTGTCGGAGGGAGGGAAATAAAGTTATTGCCGTTGATAACATAAATCATCGACGGGCAAGGGTGGTATTTCTCATCATGAATTCAATTGATATCTTGGAAGAGCTTAGAATGGTGATGATGATCACGACATATTTGTCGAGAGATCACCTGAAGATGTAATCGATCGGCGAAGACATCATGTCAAAGGAATGATGAAGAGAAAGGTTATTGGAACCACGGATACGACACAAACCCGAAACCAAGCTTGGGTTCAAGGCAAAATGATATGATGAGGAAGATCGACGTCAGCTTAGCTCATCATCGAAAATTGTGCTCCGGGATTAAGGACCAGGTAGCATAGTTAAAATTAGCACGATAGTGATGTAGCCGATCAGGCTAGGAGTGACGTGATGGAGTATTAAACTCGTAAGTAAAGAAGATTACTAATAGTTGTTTAATCACGATGCAGACTCGATTCATTTATCGGTGTCCTTGTGTGTTTAATGACCCAGAGCCCGTGAAAAAATTGAAATCAGTGAGAATGTAGTACTTGATGGAGAACTCATAAGATGTTATGTAGTTCCGTGATATTCTCGAGATACCATAGGGGAATACTCGAAGGTTGAGAAGAATCGAGGTTGGGCAGGCACATTGATCTGCATAAGACAAGCGATTTAACTTGTCTGAGAAATGGGACCAAAGAAAAACAATCATGGTCGGAACCACGGTTGCATAGGACCAAGCATAGATAAGAGAAGAAGTTATCACAAGGGGATTATTATTACTATAATAAGCTTCCATGATAAGTTCCACATAGGGTCCATGGGCATGAACACAAAGTTCAAGGTCGACTCCCACTTATCCAAAGCATAACCTTACATTCACTTCTCGTTTCGATAATGGCATTAGTTTTGAAAGTTTTACCCGGTGAAAAACCAGATGAGTATGACCCGTGAAATCTTTCGGGCTCACATAGATTAGGAAAAGGCATAGGTTCAACCCATCGGGGCCTCTTAGGAACATATACCACAAACTTCAGGAGTAAATAACACAAGCTCGAAAGCAGAGCATGGTTGACAAAGTAGAGGATACAATTTACCAAAGGCATTATGTATCCAAGAAAAGACTCACAAAGTTATTGAATATGAAGGACGTCGTCGGATAAAATCCAATAAAGGTTCTGGTGGTCCACAAGGGATCTGATGTGAGCATCGGTACTCAACTAGAGGAAGAAATAAAGCAAGGAGATCGGATTATCGAAACAACTGACTAATTCAAAGCTCAAATGCAAAGGAATTATGAGCTCCAAATCAAGGGATCAGAAGCAAACACTCTAATCAAGGATGGATAAGTTGAGTAGGCTTAAGGGTACAATCGATGGCAATTTCATTGGTCGAGATCCAGCTCATGTTTAATATGATGTCTGAGCCGGAAGGACAAATTCTAGGGTCTGATTGAGGATTGCGAGCATTCGCAACATATTGAATCAACGGATTCAAATGATAATGACAAAGGATGCCAATAAGATTACCAGACTTATGGGATTAATCATAATGAAAGCAAGCAGGAAATTCCAGAGCAATTGGCTTCTGAGGATCTTCGAAAGGTCGAATAATATTATGAAGTATTTTGCAAAACATATGAACAACTGGGGGTGAATGAATTCCCGGTAATTGTGAGGAATTATCCATACATGTATTTCTGCGGAAAAGGAACTGCAAGGCAGTAAGCATAAAAGATTCTCAGAACATCGGAGAGTATTTCAGGGCATCTTATAATAACAAGAGCAACTGGGGACGAAGGTATGAATGACAAGTGTACGTGGTTATCCATAGAGGTTTATCGATGGATGGGAATTGCAAAAGCGATGGCGCAAAGTCTCGGGAGAACATCATAGAGCAACCTCGGAATCTTCTGGTGCAGTAGACGACCATCGGTAATAAGGTGCCCTCCGGGTGAAAGTGATCACGAGATCCTAATGTTAGATTTAGCAAAATTCATTTAACCCAAATAGAAGAGAGATCAGAGTCCCAAAGTATAGACGAGAAATAAAAGATCCTACTACCACGCAATGGCGACGTGGGCCCGTAAGCCGCAGAGCCATGTTAGTAAAATTTTGGAATGTCTAGACTCGACTTCGACCAAGGAGTGTGGAAGGAGGATTCCTACAGGAAGAAGGCTCTGATACCAACTTGTGACACCCCCGATTCAATCGTACACTAATCATACAAGCAAACGTGTATGATCAAGATCAGGGACTCACGGGAAGATATCACAACACAACTCTAAAAATAAAAATAAGTCATCCAAGCATCATAATACAAGCCAAGGGCCTCGAGGGCTCGAATACAAGTGCTCGATCATAGACGAGTTAGCGGAAGCAACAATATCTAAGTACAGACATATGTTAAACAAGTTGCCATAAAATGGCTAGCACAAACTGGGATACAGATCGAAAGAGGCGCAGGCCTCCTGCCCGGGATCCTCCTAAACTACTCCTGATCGTCGTAGCGGCCTGCACGTAGTAGTAGGCACCTCCGGTGTAGTAGTAGTCGTAGACGGTGGCGTCTGGCTCCTGGGATCCAGCATCTAGTTGCGACAACCAGAAAGAAAGGAAAGGGGGAAAAGGGGGAGAAAAGAAACCGTGAGTACTCTTCCAAAGTACTCGCAAGCAAGGATCTACACTACATATGCATGGTTATCTGTGTAAAGGGGCAATATCGATGGACTGAACTGCAGAATGCCAGAATAAGAGGGGGATAGCTAGTCAGGTCGAAGACTGCACTTCTGGCAGCCTCCATCTTGCAGGATGTAGAAGAGAGTAGATGGTAAGTTCACCAAGTATCATCACATAGCATAATCCTACCCGGCGATCCTCCCCTCATCTCCCTGTGTGAGAGTGATCACCGGGTTATATCTCGCACTTGGAAGGGTGTGTTTTATTAAGTATCCGGTTCTAGTTGTCATAAGGTCAAGGTACAACTCCAAGTTTTCCTATTACCGAAGATCATGGCTATTCGAATAGATAAACTTCCCTGCAGGGGTGAACCACATAACCCAACACGCTCGATCCCATTTGGCCAGACACACTTTCCTAGGTCATGCCCGGCCTCGGAAGATCAACACGTCACAGCCCCACCTAGGTACAACAAAGGGGTTAGCACACCGGTCTAAATCCTATGGCGCAGGGGTCTGGGCCCATCGCCCATTGCACACCTGCACGTTGCGAACGCGACCGGAAGAAGACCTAGCCTCCCTTATACAAGAGTAGGCGTTCCAGTCCAATCCGGCGCACGCCGCTCAGTCGCTGACGTCACGAAGGCTTCGGCTGATACCACGACGTCGAGTGCCCATAACTGTTCCCGCATAGTTGGCTAGTGCGTATAGGCCAGTGGCCAGACTCACATCAAATACCAAGATCTCGTTAAGCGTGTTAAGTATCTGCGAATGCCGACCAGGGCCAGGCCCACCTCTCAACTAGGTGGTCTCAACCTGCCCTGTCGCTCCGCCACAAAGTAACAGTCGGGGGCCGTTGGGAACCCAGGCCCACCTCTACCGGGTTGGAGCCACCTGCCCCTTCAGCCCCCATCTCCGAACAGTATCATAAGTAATGAAATAGTATCAAGTATATAGAATATGCCCGTGATCACCTCCCGAAGTGATCACGGCCCAGTAGTATAGCATGGCAGATGGACAAGAGTGTAGGGCCAGTGATGGAATACTAGCATCCTATACTAAGCATTTAGGATTGCAGGTAAGGGTAACAATTGTAGCAACAATGACAGGCTATGCATCAGGATAGGACTAACGGAAAGCAGTAACATGCTACACTACTCTAGTGCAAGCAGTAGAGAGAATAATAGGCGATATCTGGTGATCAAAGGGGGGCTTGCCTAGAAGCTCAGCCGAGAAGGAGGGGTCGTCATTGATGTAGTCGATCACAGGGGTATCGGCAACGGTCTCGGAGCCTACCAGAAATAATTAACATAGGGGGAACACAGTAAATAACAGAGCATTCAATGTAACACAAAGCAAGACGCGGCAATACATTGTGCTAGGGGTGACCTATCGCAGGGATAGGTGATACCAGCGAAGGGGGGGAACATCCGGGAAAGTATTCCGAGTGTTTGGCATTTTCGGACAAACGGACCGGAGGAGGAAAGGCCCATGTTTTCTATGCTAGGGACGTGTGGCTGACAAACGGACTGCATATTCGGATTCGTCTCGTCGTTCTGAGCAACTTTCATGTACAAAGTATTTCCATCCGAGCTACGGATTATTTTATATTAATTTTAAAAGTTTAATGTTTTCTAGATTTATTAATTAAAAAACAGAAAAAACATTTGTCACCTAGCTCTGTACTAGCCTGAGTGTATGACCACTGGGGTCCAGGAGTGGTCCAGTCAGTAGAGTTGACCCAAACAACATTTGACTAGTCAAAAGGTGAATAGTGTTTAGGTGGGTCCCGGCTGTCATTGAGTCAATGTTTATTAGAGTTAATTTAAACAGTGTTCATTTAATCTATTTAGAATAACTACTAAGTGGGGCCATGTTGTAAGTGACATAGTGGGTTTTGATTAACTTAAATAATTTTTAGTTAACCTATGCAGGCTAATTAGTGAGGGGGGCACATGACACTGGCTTAAGCCAACCACCAGCGACCGACGTGCACACGCACGAGCGCACACAGAGGCGCGCCGGCGGTCACGGCACCAACCAGAGGAGGCACGGGCGCGGTTGGGGAAGAGCAACAAGGAGCAGGAGCAGGGCAAAGGGTGGGGGCATCTGGGGCAAACGACAGCGGCGACGGCGCTGTAGACGCGGGAGCTCAGGCCGGCGTGGTTAGGCGTGCGCGGGCTGATCGACTTGACACAGGTGAGGCAGGCAGTGATGGGCGGCTCTGGTGACCAGGGACGTGGCGGGCGTGGGGCTACATGCGTGGCCTACAGCGCTTTGCGGGCGCCTGCAGTGCGGGTTCGGGCGTGACCTTGACCCGATGCGCAAGGGAGAGAGAGGATGGAGGATGGGGCTCACCCCCATTGTAGTCGAACGGGTCGGCGAAGCTCGACGAAGCCGACGAGGGAGAGGTGAGGAGGCAAGGCGACGCGGAGCGGCTCCGGCGAGCGGTGTCCGGCGACGAGGTCGAGGCGGTTGCCTCGATCTAGAACGATGCGGGCCAGCAAGGGGGGCGTTGGTGGCGGCGGCGTGGGGCGGCTCGCCGGGAGCAGCGACGACCTCGGACGGTTACGGTGGGGCGAAGGGACGAGGCGGCGGGGTTCGGGCGCGCCATGGCGCGATCCAGATCCAGGCGGGGGGGGGGGGGGATTGTGGGGATCGTGGGGGAGGGGTTCGTTTAGGTCACGGGGTGAGGGGGCCATGTAGGCCATATTGGGCCGGCCAGTATGATGTGGTGGGCTAAACGGCCCGATGAGAGGGGGGCTTGCCCCCTTTTTTGTTAGTTTTGTTTTTCTGTATTTGTTCTTTATTTATTTTGTGTTTATTAGTTTTCTATTTCATTTTCTATATAATTTTGTTTTATAAAATATACAAGTAGTACCTAAATTAGTGTTTCAGAATACCCTAATGCCCCAAAAAGATTTGGTGACAAAATAAAACAGTTTAGTATTTTATTAACTGTAAAAGGCATTTAATTAATTGTTTTGCTACCGTCTTATTTATTTTAGAGTAGTTAAACAGTTTATAAAAGTTTGGTTTCTCCACCATAATTGCTTATGCATTATTTGGCACAACCCGAACAATTTGGTTTTAATATTTGAAAACTTTTATTGTTTGCCTTTAATTAAATTTTGAAGTTGTTTCGTTTTTGAACTAACACGAGTTTATTAATAGAAATCGAGTTGACGAGGCATCATTAGTAGAGGGTTACTATAGCTTAATTATCCGGGTGTCACATAAAGTCTCTTGGCGGTCAATCTATATGACACTGAACTATCAAGAGCTGGCTACGATTTACATAACTTGTCAGTCAATCTATATGACAATGAACTGACAAGGGCCGTTTTATTTGAAGTCTCTTGACAGTCAATCTATATGACACTGAACTATCAAGAGCCGGCTACGATTCACATCACTTGTCAGTCAATCTATATGACTCTGAACTGACAAAGGCCATTTCTTCAAGTCTCTTGATAGTCAATCTATATGACACTGAACTGTCGAGAGCCGGCTACGGTTCACATCACTTGTTATTCAATCTTTATGACACTGAACTGACAAGGGTCGTTTATTCAATTCTTTTGACAGTCAATCTATATGACACTGAAGTGTCAAGAGCCGGCTTACAATTTAAATCGCTTGTCAGTCAATCTATAAGACACTGAACTGACAAGGGCCGTTTTTCCAATCTCTTGACAGTCAATCTATAAGACACTGAACTCGTCAAGAGTTGGCTTCATGGCTTACCGGACTCTTGACAGTCAATCTATAAGATACTGAACTTGTCAAGAGTTGGCTTCATGGCTTACTAGACTCTTGACAGTCAATCTATAAGACATTGAACTAGTCAAGAGTCGGCTTTTAATGCTCTGTTATCATACATATACATCATCATACATGGCATCATACAATCATAGCATGCATCATATATGCATGGATATACTGGTTTATATTGCAGGAACCGGTTTCCATACCGGGTTATATTATTCAAATCTTAAATAGCCAACATGGCTGGATTTTCAATATGGTTGTCATAACCAATATTGGATGATTGAGGTTTTCAAAGCTGCTTCATAGTAATGGCTATTATTCCTTCATCCAAAAAATACCAGCTTACAGCAACAAGCATGGTTCAACATTGATATACAATGTTTTCAGCAACATCATCCAGACAGTGGATATGATATTATCCTGCAATGGAAGGAATAGTCCCGAGACGCTGCAGGCTTATGACCCGGCACTTGGGGGCTACATTATTCAAGTCAAGATTTCATCAAGTATGCAAGTCCCATGTCACTGCAAGCATGCACCATGGCACTTGGGGGCTAATGCAAAGTCATTTTAACTCACCTCATTGAAGACCCGACCCATCACATAGTGATGAGCCGGCCCTTGGGGGCTACTAATTGCTCCTGTCAAAGTCTACGTGATCATATCTACAAAGTCCCTGCTCATTATTGCATAATGACCCGGCACTTGGGGGCTACACATGAGAAGTACAGAATGTTCAGTTTCTGCTTAGCGACTTAAATGAATAACCCGGATTTGTATAAAGTTGCAGTATTTATATTGAAGCAAGACTTAAGTTATCACTTTGCTCTACTCAAGACTTGGGGGCTACAGGTAATATGGATATAAGGGAGGTACACCTTTAAATTCTCCGGGTATCATATTCATAGTGGAGAAATTGGTAAAGTTTGTCCCCTCCGGGCTATTCATAGAAGGGCACGGAGAGTTGACTCAATGATTGGAAGCTATATTTACAGAAAAGCAAGCACCAAGTCATCACAAGATTGACCCGGGCCGGGAAAACCCGAACTGTGAGGATTCATCTTATAAAGATTTGGCCTGAAAATTTCAGGAAGACAAATTACATAACCCGGTGTCAGCAATAATTATGACCCGACATCAGTGATACGTCTCTGTCGTATCTATAATTTTTGATTATTCCATGCCAATATTATACAACTTTCATATACTTTTGGCAACTTTTTATACTATTTTTTGGGACTAACACATTGATCCAGTGCCCAGTGCCAGTTCCTGTTTGTTGCATGTTTTTTATTTCGCAGGAAATCCATATCAAACGGAATCCAAACGGGATAAAACAGACGGAGATTTTTTTTGGAATATATGTGAATTTTGGGAAGTGGAATCAACACGAGACGATGCCCTAAGGGGCCACGAGGCGTGGCGCCCAGGGGGCACGCATACGACCTCGTGGACACCCCATAAGGCGGTTGCTGCCCTTCTTTCGCTGCAAGAAAGCTAATATCCAAATAAAAATCGTGTTCAAATTTCAATCCAACCGGAGTTACAGATCTAAGGGAATATAAGAAACGGTGAAAGGCCAGATCTGAGAACGCCGAAATAGAGAGAGAGAGAGAGAGAGAGAGAGACAGATCCAATCACGGAGGGGCTCTCGCCCCTCCCATGCCATGGAGACCAAGGACCAGAGGGGAAACCCTTCTCCCATCTAGGGAGAAGGTCAAGGAATAAGAAGAATAAGGGGGGCCCTCTCCCCCTCTCTTCCGGTGGCACCGGAACTCCGCCGGGGCCATCATCATCACCGCAATCTACACCAACAACTTCACCGCCCTCATCACCAACTCTTCCCCCCTCTATGTAGTGGTGTAACCCCTCTTTTACCCGATGTAATCTCTACTTAAACATGGTGCTCAATGCTATATATTATTTCCCAATGATGTATGGCTATCCTATGATGTTTGAGTAGATCCGTTTTGTCCTATGGGTTAATTGATGATCGTGATTGGTTTGAGTTGCATGCTTTATTATTGGTGCTGTCCTATGGTGCTCTCCGTGTCACGCAAGCGTGTGGGATTCCCGCTGTAGGTTGTTGCAATACGTTCATGATTCGCTTATAGTGGGTTGCTTGAGTGACAAAAGCATAAACCCGAGTAAGGGGGTTGTTGCGTATGGGATAAAGGGGACTTGATGATTTAATGCTATGGTTGGGTTTTACCTTAATGATATTTAGTAGTTGCGGATGCTTGCTAGAGTTCCAATCATAAGTGCATATGATCCAAGAAGAGAAAGTATGTTAGCTTATTCCTCTCCCTTGAATAAAATTGCAATAATGATTACCGGTCTAGTTATCGATTGCCTAGGGACAAACAACTTTCTCGTGACAAAAAGCTCTCTACTAAAACTAACTTAGTTGTGTCTTCATCTAAATAGCCCCTACTTTTACTTACGTTCTCTTTATTATCTTGCAAACCTATCCAACAACACCTACAAAGTACTTATAGTTTCATACTTGTTCTAGATAAAGCGAAGGTTAAGTGTGCGTAGAGTTGTATCGGTGGTCGATAGAAATTGAGGGAATATTTGTTCTACCTTTAGCTCCTCGTTGGGTTCGACACTCTTACTTATCGAAACAGGCTACAATTGATCCTCTATACTTGTGGGTTATCAAGACCTTTTTCTGGCGCCGTTGCCGGGGAGCAATAGCGTGGGGTGAATATTCTCGTGTATGCTAGTTTGCTTTATCATTAAGTAATTTGTATTTGTTATTCTAAGTTGTTCTCTATCTTTAGTTATGGATATGGAACACGAAATACCAAAAAAATTAGGTTTACTTGCTACTCATGGAGATGGGGAACCTCCTAAAACCCTCGATGCTCATTATGTGAAAGATATTATGTACTACTTTGATAATCCTGAGAAAACCCCATTCAATTATGTAATGGGAGACACATTGTATCAACGTGAATACTTTAGGGATTATCGCTTGAATCAAAAAGGGAAAATATTATGGGATCAAATTTATATGTTGTATTGGTATGCTAGGCAACTATGCTTGAGATATGATTATACTTATTGCTCTAGGATGAAGGCTCCACACCTTCCCTTTTCATGCAAATTTAATGATAATGAAACCTTAGCTTCTTATGTTAATGGTATATATAATTACTATGATGTGGAACGAATAGAAGAATTTGTTGCTTTTAAGGGTGCTTATGAAATTGAATCTTTGTTTAAAGAGTTTGAAAATTTTGATGATTCAGTTTATAGACCTGAAAATTTAGCTATCCTTAAATATTGCTATGAGAATTATAAATACAATTATGATATTGATGAATTTATTTAGAAAGTCTCCGCTGTCCAAGAAGAGACTAATATTTTGAGTCTATGGAAGAAGAAATTAATGACATTGTGAGCTCATTGGATGAAAAGATGAGGAGGAGAGCGAAGAACAAAAGGAGGAAGAGCGGATTGATCACCCGTGCCCACCTTCTAATGAGAGTAATTCTTCAACTCATACATTGTTTAATTTCCTTTCGTGCTTACCGAAGGATGAATGCTATGATGATTGTTATGATCTCGTTGATTCTTTTGAAATATCCCTTTTTTGATGATGCTTGCTATGCTTGTGGCCAAGATGCCAATATGAATTATGCTTATGGAGATGAACTTGCTATAGTTCCTTTCGTTAAACATGAAATTGTTGCTATTGCACCCACGCATGATAGTCCTATTATCTTTTTGAATTCTCCCGACTACACTCTATCGGAGAAGTTTGCCCTTATTAAGGATTATATTGATGGGTTGTGTTTCACTACTACACATGATGATTTTGATAGATATAATATGCATGTGCTTGCTGCTCCTACTTGCAATTATTATGAGAGAGGAACAACATCTCCGCCTCTCCATGTTTCCAATATGATAAAATTGCAAGAAACTGTTTATACTATGTGTGCATGAATTGTTCTTTTATGACATGCCGATGCATAGGAAGAGAGTTAGACTTCGTCATTACATGATATATGTTACTTAGTGCTCACTACTAAATTTCAAATCATTGTTAATTAAAATTTGCTTTGATATACCTTGGGATCCGGGTGGATTCACTACTTGAGCACTATATGCCTAGCTTAATGGCTTTAAAGAAAGCGTTGTCAGGAAGACAACCCGGAAGTTTTAGAGAGTCATTTATTTCTGTTGAGTGCTTTTATATAGTTTAAAAACAAAAGAAATAAAGAGGGGAACCCATAACTTTTCAAAAAGGAAAGTGAAAGTGAGAGAGACAAGCATTGTTGAAGTGGGGGAGCTCCTTGAACTTTGTTCATGCTCACGGAAACTTTGTGAATCTTCATTACAGAAACTTTTCAAAAAAAAATTATCCCCTTGTACAATTCCATTGTATTCTAAAAATAATGTGCCAAGGTATGCCTTTAGGATGTTTACATTGCTTGTTGGTTTGTGCGGTGCAAAACAGAAACTTTGGCTGTAGTGCGTGATTTTACATTTTTTTACTAGAATGTCAAACGGTTCTAAAACTTTTTGCACTGTCTTTCTATAAAAAAATTATTTTTCCTAATAATTTCAGAATTTTTGGAGTACCAGAGGTATGGTGAATGTTCATATTACTACAGACTGTCCTGTTTAAGACAGATTCTGTTTTTGATGCATAGTTTGCTTGTTCTGATGAAACTATCAATTTCTATCAGCGGATTAAGCCATGGAAAAGTTATATTATAGTAGCTACAATGGAAAAACAAAATATGAATTGGTTTGCAATAGTACCTAGAGTAGTGATTTGCTTTATTATACTAACGGATCTTACCGAGCTTTCTGTTGAGTTTTGTGTGGATGAAGTGTTCGAAGATTGAGGAGTTCTCGATATGAGGATAAGGAGGAGAGGCAAGAGCTCAAGCTTGGGGATGCCCAAGGCACCCCAAGTAAATATTCAAGGATACTCAAGCGTCTAAGCTTGGGGATGCCCCGGAAGGCATCCCATCTTTCTTCAACAAGTATCCGTATGTTTTCGGATTCGTTTCGTTCATGCAATATGTGCAAATCTTGGAGCGTCTTTTGCATTTAGTTTTCACTTTTATTTTATGCACCATGCTGGTATGAGATAGTCCTTGGTTGATTTATAGAATGCTCATTGCACTTGACTTATATTCTTTGAGTATGGCTTTAAAGAATGCTTCATGTGCTTCACTTATATCATTTGAAGTTTGGATTGCATGTTTCTCTTCACATAGAAAACCGCCATTTGTAGAATGCTCTTTTTCTTCATTTATATTTGTTAGAGCGTGGGCATATCTTTTGTAGAAAGAATTAAACTCTCTTGCTTCACTTATATCTATTTAGAGAGTTGACAGGAATTGGTCATTCACATGGTTAGTCATAAAATCCTACATAAAACTTGTAGATCACTGAATATGATATGTTTGATTCCCTGCAATAGTTTTGCGATATAAAGATGGTGATATTCGAGTCATGCTAGTGGGTAGTTGTGGATTGTAGAAACACTTGTGTTGAAGTTTGTGATTCTCGTAGCATGCACGTATGGTGAACCGTTATGTGATGAAGTCGGAGCATGAGGTATTTATTGATTGTCTTCCTTATGAGTGGTGGTCGGGGATGAGCGATGGTCTTTTCCTACCAATCTATCCCCCTAGGAGCATGCGCGTAGTACTTTGTTTCAATGACTAATAGATTTTTGCAATAAGTATGTCAGTTCTTTATGACTAATGTTGAGTCCATGGATTATACGCACTCTCACCCTTCCATCGTTGCTAGCCTGTTCGGTACCGTGCATTTCCCTTTCTCACCTCGAGAGTTGGTGCAAACTTCGCCGGCGCATCCAAACCCCGTGATATGATAAGCTCTGTCACACATAAGCCTCCTTATATCTTCCTCAAAACAGCCACCATACCTACCTATCATGGCATTTCCATAGCCATTCCGAGATATATTGCCATGCAACTTCCATCATCATCATGTACATGACTTGAGCATTCATTGTCATATTGCTTTGCATGATCATAACATAGCTAGCATGATATTTTCATGGCTTGTCCTTTTTGATATCTTTGCTACGCTAGATCATTGCACATCCTGGTACACCGCCGGAGGCATTCATATAGAGTCATATCTTTGTTCTAATATTGAGTTGTAAGTAAATAAAAGTGTGATGATCATCATTATTAGAACATTGTCCCAGGTGAGGTTATCAAAATAAAAGAGGCCAAAGAAGCCAAAAAAAGAGGCCAAAGAAGCCCACCAAAAAAAGAAAAAAATGAGAGAAAAGATAGAAGGGACAATGTTACTATCCTTTTACCACACTTGTGCTTCAGAGTAGCACCATGTTCTTCATATAGAGAGTCTCTTGATTTATCACTTTCATATACTAGTGGGAATTTTCATTATAGAACTTGGCATGTATATTCCGATGATGGGCTTCCTCAAATGCCCTAGGTCTTCATGAGCAAGCAAGTTGGATGCACACCCACTTAGTGTTCAGTTTGAGCTTTCATACACTTATAGCTCTTAGTGCATCCGTTGCATGGAAATCCCTACTCCTCACATTGACATCAATTGATGGGCATCTCCATGGCCCATTGATTAGCTGTGTCGATGTGAGACTTTCTTCCTTTTTGTCTTCTCCACACAACCTCCATCATCATATTCTATTCCACCTATAGTGCTATATCCATGGCTCACGCTCGTGTATTGCGTGAAAGTTGAAAAGGTTTGAGAATGTCAAAAGTATGAAACAATTGCTTGGCTTGTCATCGGGGTTGTGCATGATTTGAATATTTTGTGTGATGAAGATGGAGCATAGCCAGACCATATGATTTTGTAGGGATAACTTTCTTTGGCCATGTTATTTTGAAAAGACATGATTGCTTTATTAGTATGCTTGAAGTATTGTTGTCTTCATGTCAAAAGATAGACTATTGCTTTGAATCACTCATGTCTTAATATTCATGCCATGATTAGATTACATGATCAAGATTATGCTAGGTAGTATTCCACATCAAAAATTATCTTTTTTATCATTTACCTACTCGAGGACGAGCAGGAATTAAGCTTGGGGATGTTGATACGTCTTCGTCGTACCTATAACTTTTGATTATTCCACGACAATATTGTACAACTTTCATATACTTTTGGCAACTTTTTATACTATTTTTGGGACTAACATATTGATCCAGTGCCCAGTGCCAGTTCCTGTTTGTTGCATGTTTTTTGTTTCACAGAAAATCCATATCAAACGGAGTCCAAACGGGATAAAAACTGACGGAGATTTTTTTGGAATATATGTGAATTTTGGGAAGTGGAATAAACGCAAGACGATGCCCGAGGGAGGGGGCACGGCCCTGACCCTTGTGGACATCCCGTAAGGCGGTTGCTGCCCTTCTTTCGCCGCAAGAAAGCTAATATCCGGATAAAAATCGTGTTTAAATTTCAATCCAATCGGAGTTACGGATCTCTGGGAATATAAGAAACGGTGAAAGGCCAGATCTGAGAACACAGAAACAGAGCGAGACAGAGAGACGGATCCAATCTCGGAGGGGCTCTCACGCCTCCAGTGCCATGGAGACCAAGGAACAGAGGGGAAACCCTTCTCCCATCTAGGTAGAAGGTCAAGGAAGAAGAAGAAGAAGAAGGGGGCCCTCTCCCCCTCTCTTCCGGTGGCACCGGAACGCCGCCGAGGCCATCATCATCACCGCAATCTACACCAACAACTTCACCGCCCTCATCACCAACTCTTTCCCCCTCTATGCAGCGGTGTAATCCCTCTTTTACCCGCTGTAATCTCTACTTAAACATGGTGCACAATGCTATATATTATTTCCCAATGATGTATGGATATCCTATGATGTTTGAGTAGATCCATTTTGTCCTATGGGTTAATTGATGATCGTGATTGGTTTGAGTTGCATGTTTTATTATTGGTGCTGTCCTATGGTGCTCTCCATGTCGCGCAAGCGTGAGGGATTCCCGCTGTAGGGTGTTGCAATACGTTCATGATTCACTTATAGTGGGTTGCTTGAGTGATAGAAGCATAAACCCGAGTAAGGGGGTTGTTGCGTATGGGATAAAGGGGACTTTATGCTTTAATGCTATGGTTGGGTTTTACCTTAATGATCTTTAGTAGTTGCGGATGCTTGCTAGAGTTCCTATCATAAGTGCATATGATCCAAGAAGAGAAAGTATGTTAGCTTATGCCTCTACCTCAAATAAAATTGCAATAATGATTACCGGTCTAGTTATCGATTGCCTAGGGAAAAATAACTTTCTCATGACAAAAATCTATCTACTAAAACTAACTTATTTGTGTCTTCATTTAAACAGCCCCTACTTTTACTTACGTGCTCTTTATTATCTTGCAAACCTATCCAACTACACCTACAAAGTACTTCTAGTTTCATACTTGTTCTAGGTAAAGCGAACGTTAAGTGTGCGTAGAGTTGTATCGGTGGTCGATAGAACTTGAGGGAATATTTGTTCTACCTTTAGCTCCTTGTTGGTTTCGACACTCTTACTTATCGAAAGAGGCTACAATTGATCCCTTATACTTGTGGGTTATCAATCAGCAACAATCATGACCCGACATCATCTGTTTTATAACTCGGCAATTTTGGCAATTATAAATAGGCAAGATCTACATCTTCAAGCCGGCTGATAACCAGATGAATATTTCAAGTTTTTGTCAAACTAGAGCATTGGAAGCCGAATTAAATGGATTATTCTTTACAATATTTTTCTACAAGCAAATTGACTATAAAATTGGCCTATTAACCCGGACTTTCCAGGAGAAGGAAATGACAAGGATTTCAGGATGAATAGAAGCCGGCTCAGAAGAATGTTTGACCCGGCACACAACCTATCAAAAGAATGTTTGACTCGGCACACAACCTATCAAATTTGTTCTTATGTTTATTTCGCAGCATGAGTTTAACATGGATAAATCCAAATTAAACATGGATATACCTCGCGATGTAACCTGACCGATAGTATGACCCGACCAGACTTGGCGACTCACTAGTAACCCACTCTAACTTGGTGACTCACTAAGTGAACCACCCAGATTCCTCGACTCACTGATGACTCGGCCGATCCTGGAAACTCATGGGTGACCTGGCAGGCGGGTCAGATGAATGGCAAGGCCCAAGGCCCAGAAGGCAACTTATGAGAATACCAGCTCAAAGTACGGCGTCCGGTTTGCCCACTTAAGGAGAAAGGTATAAGGAATATTCCCTTGCAAAGGAAGCAAGACTAGGACTCCACTTGTAATAGAGTAATCCTAATCCTACTAGGCCTAGTCATGTAACCTGCCCCTCCAAGTTATATAAGGAGGGGCAGGGCACCCCAAGAGGGACAAGTTAAGACAGACAAGTCAATAGCTCTCGAGAGAGAGGTAATGAAAGAGCACCCATGTAATCGTGAGCATCACCATGATCAATAACAATTAAGCAAGATGTAGGCTTTTACCTCCACCATGAGGGGCCGAACCTGGGTAAAACCTCGAGTCTCTCGGTTCCGACCAACCCCGTTCAAGCTACTTCCTAGTTATGATGGCCTCACGACAAGTCCTCACACTAGGACATCTGTCGTGACAAATCCATGACAAAGGGTAACCATGATGTCATAGAAATATGAGAGTAATCGAAAGAATAATACATCATGAATTTTCCTAATATAGAAAGAAGAGGGAAAAAATCCCCTTTGACGTATATGCCACATGTAGCACCTTTTATCCAAATGTAGCAACATATAGTATCTGTTCAGGAAAGTAGGCCATGCCAACCGATGTAGGGTGAGATTGAACATACCGCGCGCATCCTCATGTCATCTGGTACGGTGAGATTGAACTCGATAGATGTCTGGCCGAGGCTGCAAAGTCCTGATGTGTCCGTGCATTGTACACCCTATGAATTAAAGAAAACCCTCAAAGCAGCTTGAATAAAAATGAATTCACAACATTTTCGGCCAGGTGATTAAAAGAGGCAGATGAACTGGGATAAGAGATGAGAGAATATCTCATTAAATTAGTTACCTTGTTGTCCATGAGAAAAATCCCTCAATACGGCAGATTCCCCAATCGGGAGGAGCTAGGTCGACGGTGAGCAGCATCGAGAAAGTCGATGGCAATAGGCAGTGGCAAGCGGAAGTGGTAAAATGTGGTGGGGTTTGGAGGCAGCCTAGCAGCGACGACAGGCGTCGAGCTAAGTGGTTGCCGCGGCGATAGGCGGTGCCATGCAGAGTCGTTGAGGAGGTTGTGCAGGTGTGAATGGGGACCGGAGGGGGTGGCGGGGGGTGAGGGTATTTGTGACGTGGGGATGGTGAGGGTTATCTTTTTTTCCTTTTTGAATTGGGTGGTGACGGTTTTCTTTTTTCCTTTTTAAGTGGGTGGTGAGAGTTTTCTGTCCCACAAAGAGTTAAGGACACAACGGTTTGCTAGAGCCAACCGTGTGTGATTGACGTAACTGGGAAAATGGAATTCATTGCACATGGTTTCAATTTGGGAAATTAACCATGTTTCAGGGTGGTTCCACTTTGAATCTGAAAGTTTTACGCACGCTAAATATTCACCCTAATATGCATAAAATTCCATCAAACCGAACTGGGTGCATCCATATTCCACATTTAGACATAAGTAAACATAGATTAAAACATACTCGGGCATAGATAATAAGTCATACACAAGAATAGTTCAACCATATATAGTTCAACCGTCATTAAGCATACTCAAGAACATTGATAATTAAGACACTACATAGCCATACATAGTTCAATCCCATGTCTCATCTCATCTGCCGACATGATCGTGAAGCTTCTCCAAGTACTCGTCATACGCAACATGCGCCACCCTACGAGAATACTTCTGCCTGAAGGAGCCAACGGCTCGTCCTCTTGCATGAGCCAGAACACTTTGATACGCTTCATGAAGCTTTTTGTTGCAAAATGGGCATCGATAGCCCCAGTCCAGGTCCTAATACGCCTGTTATGCTTTCCCGCATAAAGCTCCCTGAGGATTTGCCACTTGTACCTCCTCAGGCCACCTTCATCCTCGTTGTCGATATCGTCAAATAGCACCTATACATATAGTAAAAAAATGTGGCGTAAAATTTGGAATACAAATGTAACATCCCAAGACCGACGCCCCAGCTGCCTTCCAGTTATTTCGTTGCCGCAGTGTGTTTTATTTGTTTTTTGCATTCATCATCGCATCGTGCACATTGCATCCGCATGTTTTATTAAAACTTGCATCCTTCATAGTAGCCGCATCTCTCCCTTATCATCATTGGATGTTCCGAGACCAACCACACTGGCAACCTTGTTCTTCATTTTCTCTCTTGTCTCAACCAGATTCTCTCTGCTCAATGCACAGACCCCCTCATGTACGCGTCCGAAACTCCCCTGGACCCGAACGGGGCACTCCTGACCGACGGGTCCGAATCATCCCCAAACATCCCTAAAACATCTTTGGTTTCATATTTGTACTACCTAACTTATTTATCTCGGACCGTCCGATTATGATCGGATGATGCAAACTCCCCTCCTGTTCCTATATATTGAAGGAAATATGCCCTAGAGGCAATAATAAAGTTGTTATTTATATTTCCTTATATCATCATAGAATTTTATTATTCATGCTAGAATTGTATTAACCAAAACTTAGTACATGTGTGAATACATAGACAAAACTGAGTGTCTCTAGTATGCCTCTACTTGACTAGCTCGTTAATCAAAGATGGTTAAGTTTCTTAACTATAGACATGTTTGTCATTTGATGAACGGGATCACATCATTAGAGAATGATGTGATGGACAAGACCCATCCGTTAGCTTAGCATAATGATCGTTTAGTTTTACTGCTATTTCTTTCATCATGACTTATACATGTTCCTCTGACTATGAGATTATGCAACCCCCGAATACCAGAGGAACACCTTGTGTGCTATCAAACATCATAATGTAACTGGGTGATTATAAAGATGCTCTACAGGTGTCTCCGATGTGTTTGTTGAGTTGGCATAGATCGAGATTAGGATTTGCCACTCCGTGTATCGGAGAGGTATCCCTGGGCCCTCTCGGTAATGCACATCACTATGAGCCTTGCAAGCAATGTGACTAATGAGTTAGTTACGTGATGATGCATTACGGAACGAGTAAAGAAACTTGCCAGTAACGAGATTGAACTAGGTACGTAGGAGGTCCGGTACTTCGCCGACGCCCTGTGGGCGGGACTGGTTCCCCCCTTTTCCAATTTCTTCAACGCTGTGCTTTCCCATTACCAGATCCATATGATGCATTTGGGTCCTGAATCCATTACTCTTCTTGCCGTTTTTGCCTTTGTCTGTGAGGCAATGATGGGCATCCCTCCTTCAGTTGCCTTGCTGCGTCACTTCTTTTCTTTGCGCCTCGTCGACCCCACCCAATGCTCGGGGTGCGTGAGCTTCATTGCCTCAACAGAAACGGTGGCTTCAGGGATTGATTTCAGCCTTCCTCCGCCCGCGTCTGGGTTCCACGAGCGGTGGCTGTACGTGGATGTCAGGGTGCCCAGCCCCCTGCTTTCGGAGCCAACATTGCCCGATGTCCCCAATTCAGACTGGGGCCAGGAGATACTCACGAGCCCCCGGCTCGTCTTCGTCCGGCGTCGCTTCGCGTTCCTGAGGGTGCTCGGCGTGACGGCGCCCAAGGTGGTGAAGGAGTTCCTGCTATGCCGCATTGCCCCTCTCCAGCATCACTCCCGCCGGATGTGGGCCTTCGGCGGGCGTGAGGATCGCATGAGGCTCCAGGAGGAGGACCTGACGCCTGAAGCGCTGAGGAAACTCTTGGTCTTGACTGGGGACCCTTCCCCCGGCAGCGTCCGGCAAGGGGGGGTTTTGCTGTACTTTTGCTCGAACAGGGGCAACTTTGTGAATCAGATGCAAAGCTTCGACGAATGGGGGTTGCGCCCCACAGGCCTCATGGGGCCTCGCGAGAACCCAGTGGTGGTGGTTGCCCTTCCAGTCGCCCACGGCGGTCCTTCCTCGAGTGGCGGAGCAGGGAGGCATGGGCCACCGGAGGCTGAGGGGGCCTCCGCCGGGTTGACGACGCCAGGCGGCACTCCTGAGACGGCAGCTCCTAAGGCCCGCACTACTGCGGCTGAAGGCGTTGAGCCGCAGCCCGCGGCTCCTGCGCAGGAGGCCCCTGGAGCCTCAGCTACCCTTCTTGGTGAGGCGACCGGCGGCGTGCGTTAGGACGACGCCCCTGACGCTAGTCGCCTTGATGCTTCTTCCTCGTCGCAGGCTGACCCCTGCACTAAACTCCTGGGCTGCTTCCGCGTGGACTTCGAGGCTCTCCGGAAGAGAAGGGAGGCCTTGGGTGATGACTACCCTTGCCGCATGTTAAAGCGTCGGAAGTATTTCGCCATTGATGAGTAAGCCTTCCCCTTTCCTAGTTCCTTATCTTCCCGTTGCTTTGGCTGATCCTTGCTCTGCAGGGCCCTTCCTACCGAGCTCACGGAGATGGCTGAGGAGCCATCCCCAAGCCGCCCTCTCCACCATCTTGGCGCCCGAGCTCAAGCGAGCCCTTGTGGTGAGGTCAGTCGGAGAGGTGAGCCATCCTGTGGCGCATCGCGGATCTGCGCGCCTCGCGACCCTCCTTCGCGAGCCTTCTCGGGGCATAGCCAGCCTGCCTTGGGCTTCTCGTCTGGTCGTGGATGGCGATTGGCTGAGGTTAGCCCTGCGCTCTTCATTTGGGGATGGGCTGGCTCCAGGCCGAGCTTCTGGCGAGGCGTGCCCGGCCATCGCGAGGGCGCCAGCCCCCAGCCCCCTGCCCAGAGGGCGAGTGCTGATTCGCGGCCCCCCGCGCACACTTGGGGCGGAGGACGACGCGGAAGACATGCTCGAGCGCACCCGGGAGCGCCGCGTTCTTCGCCAAGGGTTTCTCCGGAGGGCGGCTGACGCGGTGAGCCAGCTTGGTGAAGAGCTCACCGACGAAGACGCGCCTTGAGGCTGAGAGCCTGCGCCTGGCTGAAGAGAAGCGCAAGCTGAAGGTGGCTGTTGCTCTTGCGCGCCACCAGCGTGACCTCGACAATGAGAAAGCCGAGGCGTCGCTGGCGGCCTCTTGGGAGGCCCGTTCCTGGGTCGTCGAGGAGGCCCGAGAGGCTGAACGACGGCGGAGGAGCGGGCGCGGGAACTCCAGGCCTGGTGCCATTCCCTGGAGCAGCAGGTGGAGCTGCGTTAGACGGCCCTTGCGTCGATGAAGGGGGCTTCGGTCGACCAGGCAGAGCTCCAGAGGCGTGAGGAGGCACTGACGCTGGAAGCTGCCGAACGCGCCCGCGATCTTGAGCTTCTGGAGACGAGGGAGCGCTTGGTGATGCAGGCGGAGGATGACATCGCTGCGCGGGAAGCCCGAGTCCTGGAAGAGGTTGAACGCCGGGTGGCGACGGACCGCTTGAACCTTGAGCGCGAGTTCGAGGAGAGGCTGGGGTTGATCAGGGTCGAGGCTGAAGGCAGGACCGCCGCCCTGAGGGCCAAGCTGGATGAAGTGACGCGGCGGGCCGACGCTTCTCAGGCCGCCCTCGGCGTGGCGAAGGAGGAGCTGACTACCTCCCGCTCCGAGGCGCTTCTTCTCCGTCAACGGGTGGATGAGGCTGAGGCCGTTGCGCGGCAGAACGAGGACGAGATACGCCAGCCAGCGGATCTCGGAGCACGAGCATGGCCCCATGCTCTCACGCCCGGAGAGAGCTAACACGGCCTTGGGTAACATCTGCGAGGCGGCCGTTGGCGAGCCTCACGCGGTCAACTATGCTGGCAACCTTCAGTTCTTTACTGACGTGGTGACGCAGCTGGAGGTGCGGTCGGTCAGAGCCAACAAGTTGGTGGAGGAGAGGAGCCGCGCCCTGCTCGAGCGCGCCTTTTCTCGCGTCTTCAGCCATCTTCGGAACATGGATCCCAACTTCGACTTTGATGCCGCCATCGCCCCGGTGCCCCAGGCCATCCGGGACGACTTGGCACATTGGGTGGAAGACAACGTGGATGCCCTCGTTAGGGCGTTCGCTACTGACAACAACGGCGTGGTCGTGGCTGCTGATGAAGGTGGCGTGGTGAACGGCCCTGACGCCGCTGACGGCAACGCGGGGAGCGATGGCGAGGCCAACGACACCAGCGACGATTTAGGAGGTGCCCTTGAGGATGCATTGGGGGATTTATCCGACTGACCGCGTGTTGTTCCTGCTTTCTTACCCTGCGCAGATAGAGTTCGGGCTTTGCCCTGAGGGTTGTAAGAGCATTTTGGGAGGGGGAGCCCCTCATGTAAAAAACTTGCATTCAGCGTATTAGTAGATGCAATATCACCCATACGCCTGCGCCAAGTGGCTGGCTTTGCGACGAGCTGGCTTGCTTGTATATCTTCGACCCGCGTGGGCCCCAAGATAGCCTGCAGAGGGCTGTGGTGTCTCGAGTGTCTCCTGAACGAGCCCATTGAACCTGCAATGAAAACCTCCTGAGAGGGCGTGGTGACGGCAGTCTGGGCTGCATGCAAGCTAGGCCTGGCCCGGCTCGCGAGGGGCTCACGAGGGGAGGCGGCTGAGTCAAAGTGGTACCAGAACACGAGAGATTGCTCGAACGAGACTAAACACCCCTTCCCCGAACACACACAAATCTCAAGCTCAAATCCAACTTAAATCCAACGGGGGAAAACGACAGCCAAGGGGAAAAGCAAGGAAAGCAGAGAAAGACCGCGTCCGGCACCTAGTCTAGTCTCGGACGTCTTCTCACCAGCGCAGAGCTAAGTGCTGCCACTGGGCGTGGGAGGGAGCCCCAGGGCCTGAGGCCGGCACCCCTGAGACTCCGGGGCGTGTACAGCCCCACTCATTATTATGTGAGAGTGTCACGTGGCGGCGAGCTTCACGAGCCTTGGGCCTTCTTCACAGGTACCGGCCTTGCTTCATATCGCCAGACGAGGGCCCCGCCTTGCACCACACTCTAGTGCCACCGACAACGACCGGAAACCAAGGACGCCGCCGATGGGGTAGAGCGGTCGCCAGCGGTTCCCCCGACGACCACGGGTCCTCTGCCAGGGGTAGGCCCTGAGGCACCTCCCCGGCAGAGGGCCTACCTCCTGTGGACGCCTTGCTTCGAACGCCGCGATGGTGATGCCGGATCTCAGCCCCTCTCCTGCAGCCCCCGGCGCCCTCCTCCTGAGGGATAGGAAACTGCGGGAGTGGGGCAGCCGTCCGCCGTGGCGACATGTACCTCCTGCGATCCATGGTTAGCATATGCCTGCTCCTGAAGAATTAGTGGTACCCGATAATCGTTGCTTCCAGCGCGGCCGACGAGGCTTTCCCGGGGCTCCTGGAAGAGCTCAGCTTCTGGTGCCTCGTCCCCCCATCTTGGGCTGAGGAGCGAGCCATGTTCGTCCTCCTGCGCGTGCCCTTGATCCATCATGTGGGGCACGTACTCTTCCGGGGCCGCCATCCCGAATGCTGCGACGTAGTGCTCCGTGTGCCACACAGTTCTGCTTGAGGCGCCCACCTGGGGGTGGCAGCGCGGTGGCCCACTGGGGCCGTGGGTCGTGGCGAGTCCTTCTTTGCTGGCCGGGGGCGGAGGCAGCGCCGCCATCGCCCGTGCCGACGGCTGGCTGCTGCTGGGGTGGCCTTGGAGTCCGCTTGCAGCTGCGCTGGGCGCGCGTGGAGCCTCCGCGTGGGCCACCCTGGACCTGAGGTGGGAGTTGGGTGCGAAGGGGTGAGCCCACGAGGCGGCGGCCAGGGAGCTCGCCACCGCTCTAGCGACGTCGCGGCTGCCCTCTAGCAGCCTGCATTGCAGTAGCTCTCGGGCCACTGTGAGCGCAGCCCTTGAGTTCGCATGCTCCCGTCGGGTGTACGGCGTCGTGGCCGCGGCGTGGTTGGAGGCCCTCGCCGCCGAACGCGCCTTCCGCGGCGTGAGAGCTGTCGTTGCCTGACCGCGTCGCCCACGGCATGCAGCCTCGCGGACCGCGAGCTACTGGGCATGGGGTCGCCTGGGCGAAGCGGTTCGCGTGGGCGGGCCAAGCCGCCAGGATCGTGGGTTGCCCGCTGGTCGCGGACATGATGACGGCGATGCGACGGCCAAGCGGCAGAAAGCGGATTCCGGCGCACCTACCTGGCGCGCCAAATGTCAGATTTCGGGTTCCGGCAGACCCTCTAGGTTCGAACTCTGGGGTGCACGCGGAGATCTCGCCCTCTGCCTACCTGCACCTCGTTGCCTCGCAAAGATCTAAACTACCAAAGGAACAACACAAGAGACGCAAGGTTTATACTGGTTCGGGCCACCATTGTGGTGTAACACCCTACTCCAGTGTGTGGTGTGGTGGATTGCCTCTTGGGCTGATGATGAACAATACAAGGAAGAACAGCCTCGCGAGGGTGAGGTGTTCTTGTGGCTAGCCTCTTGATCGGAGTGGATCAAGCTAAGATGAGGCGAGATGTCTGGATCTCTCCAAGATGTCTCCGAGATGTCCCTACCCTGTGGGTGGCTAGTCCTATTTATAGGCAAAGGCCCTGGGCCTCTTCCCAAATATTGAGCGGGAAGGGCGCCAACAATTGGCCATTTTGAAGGGGAACATCTAGTACACTTATCCTGACTAAAGTTGGTCATCGCTTTGTCAAAGGCTCTGGTGGTGGCCGGCTTGGCTCCACGATGACTTCCTTCTGCCGTTGCGACAGTCTTGGTCTTGTTGCAATCAAACGGGTGCCTTTGCTTGATGCTCTCGCTGCGCTTGCCCCTTTGCACCAAAGAGGAAATGAGGACACTGCTTGGCGGGCTAAGCGCCCTTGGCGCCCTTGGTCGTCATGGCTTGCGTCATGGGCACCTCGTGATGTACCCCACCTTGATCTCTCCGCCTCCTCGCGAGCCAGCCTGACGAGGCCGTGCCTGAGGAAGCTTCCTGTCGTCCGCCCCGCGAGGCTTGGCCCCTCGCGAGGGTCTTGAGCTTGTGCTGATGAAGATGGGCCGTATTGGGCCACCCCTTGAGCCACGCCGCAGGCCACAGGCAGGCAAGTCTGGGTACCCCCGTTCCCAGAACACCGATAATGACGTATGTTGTTATGCAGTTTGACCGATAAAGATCTTCGTAGAATATGTAGGAGTCAATATGAGCATCCAGGTTCCGCTATTGGTTATTGACCGGAGATGTGTCTCGGTCATGTCTACATAGTTCTCGAACTCGTAGGGTCCGCACGCTTAACGTTCAATGACGGTTTGTACAATGAGTTATGTGATTTGATGACCGAATATTGTTTGGAGTCCCAGATGAGATCACAGACATGACGAGGAGTCTTGAAATGGTCGAGAGGTAAATATTGATACATTGGAAGGTTATATTTGGACGCCGGAATGGTTCCGGAGTGATTCAGATATTTTTCGGAGTACCGAGAGGTTATCGGAACCCCGACGGGGAAGTAGTGGGCCTTCATTGGCCAGGAGAGGAGGTCCGCAAGGGTGGCCGCGCCCCCCACCCCCATGGCAAGTCCGAATTGGACTAGGGAGGGGGCGGCGCCCCCCTCTTTCCTTCTCCCTCTCCTCCTCCTCCCCTCTCTCCCCCTCTTGGAAAAGGAAGGGGAGTCCAACTAGGATTGGGAATCCTAGTTGGACTCCCCCTATGGCGCGCCCCTCTTCGCCGCCGGCCTCCTCCTCTCCTTGCTTTATATACGTGGCCAGGGGGTACCCCAAAGCACAACAGACAATCTCTTTGCCGTGTGCGGTGCCCCCCTCCACAGTTTAACACCTCGGTCATATTGTCGTAGTGCTTAGGCGAAGCCTTGTGCCGGTAACTTATTCGTCACCGTCGCCACTCAATCGTGCTGACAAAACTCTCGCTCGTCCTCAACTAGATCAAGAGCTCGAGGGACGTCAGCGTGTTGAACGTCTGCTGAACACGGAGGTGTCGTATGTTCGGTACTTAGATCGATTGGATCGTGAAGACGTTGGACTACAACAACCGCGTTACTAAATGCTTCCGCTTTCAGTCTACGAGAGTGCGTGGACACACTCTCCCATCTCGTTGCTATGCATCTCCTAGATAGATCTTGCGTGATCGTAGGAATTTTTTTGAATTACTGCGGCCCCCAACAGTGGCATCCGAGCCAGGTCTATGTGTAAATGTTGTATGCATGAGTAGAACACAATGAGTTGTGGGTGATAATAGGCATACTGCTTATCACCAATGTCTTACTTTGATTCGGTAGTATTGTTGGATGAAGCAGCCCGGACCGACATTACATGACCGCGTTCATGAGGCTGGTTCTACCGACGTGCTTCGCACACAGGTGGCTTGCGGGTGTCTGTTTCTCCAACTTTAGTTGAATCGAGTTTGACTACAACAGGTCCTTGTTGAAGGTTAAAATAACACACTTGACGAAAAATCATTATGGTTTTGATGCGTAGGTAAGAACAATTCTTGCTAGAAGCCCGTAGTAGCCATGTAAAACTTGCAACAACAAAGTAGAGGACATCTAACTTGTTTTTCAGGGCATGTTGTGATGTGATATGGTGAAGACGTGATGAGATATAAATTCTTGTATGAGATGATCATGTTTTGTAACCGTTATCGGCAACTGGCAGGAGCCTTATGGTTGTCGCTTTACTGTATGAAATGCAATCGCCATGTAATTGCTTTACTTTATCACTAAGCGGTAGTGATAGACGTAGAAGCAATAGTTGGCGAGACAACAACAATGCTACGATGGAGATCAAGGTGTCAAGCCAGCGAAGATGGAGATCATGATGGTGCTTTGGAGATGGAGATCAAAGGCACAAGATGAGGATGGCCATATCATGTCACATATTTTGATTGCATGTGATGTTTATCCTTTATGCATCTTATTTTTCTTAGTACGGCGATAGCATTATAAGATGATCCCTCACTTAAATTTCAAGGTATAAGTGTTCTCCCTGAGTATGCACCGTTGCTACAGTTCGTTGTGCCGAGACACCACGTGATGATCGGGTGTGATAAGATCTACGCTCACATACAACGGGTGCAAGCCAGTTTTGCACGTGTAGAAAACTCAGGTTAAACTTGACGGGCCTAGCATATGCAGATATGGCCTCGGAACACTGAGACCGAAAGGTCGAACGTGAATCATATAGTAGATATGATCAACATAGTGATGTTCACCATTGAAAATTACTCCATCTCAAGTGATGATCTGACATGGTTTAGTTGATTTGGATCACGTGATCATTTAGATGACTAGAAGGATGTCTATCTAAGTGGGAGTTATGAAGTAATATGATTAATTGACCTTTAATTTATCATGAACTTAGTACCTGCTAGTTTTTTGCATGTCTATGTTGTTGTAGATCAATGGCCCGTGCTACCGTTCCTTTGAATTTTAATGCGTTCCTAGAGAAAGCTAAGTTGAAAGATGTTGGTAGCAACTACACGGACTGGGTCCGTAACTTCAGGATTATCCTCTTTGTCGCACAGAAGAATTACGTCCTGGAAGCATTGCTAGGTGCAAGACCCGCTGCAGGAGAAACTCCGGAGTTATGAACGTCTGGCAGAGCAATGCTGATGACTACTCGATAGTTTAGTGTGCCATGCTTTACGGCTTAGAATGGGGACTATAAAGACATTTTGAACGTCATGGAGCATATGAAATGTTCCAGGAGTTGAAGTTAATATTTCAAGCAAATTTCCGAATTGATAGATATGAAGTATCCAATAAGTTCTATAGTTGCAAAATGGAGGAGCATAGTTTTGTCAGTGAATATATACTCAGAATGTCTGGGTACCACAATCACTTGACTCAATTGGGAGTTAATCTTCCTGATGATAGTGTCATTGATAGAGTTCTTCAATCACTGCCACCAAGCTATAAAAGCTTCGTGATGAACTATAATATGCAAGGGATGGATAAGACAATTCCCAAGCTTTTCGCGATGCTAAAGGCTGCGGAGGTAGAAATCAAAAAGGAGCATCAAGTGTTGATGGTTAACAAGACCACTAGTTTGAAGAAAAAAGGCAAAGGGAAGAAGGGGAACTTCAAGAAGAACGGCAAGCAAGTTGCTACTCAAGTGAAGAAGCACAAGTCTGGACCTAAGCCTGAGACTGAGTGCTTCTACTGCAAAGGGACTGGTCACTGGAAACTGAACTGCCCCAAATATTTGGGGGATAAGAAGGATGGCAAAGTGAAAGGTATATTTGATATACATGTTATTCATGTATACCTTACTAATGCTCGGAGTAGCGCCTAGGTATTTGATACTGGTTCTGTTGCTCATATTTGCAACTCGAAACAGGAGCTATGGATTAAACGAAGATTGGCTAAGGACGAGGTGACGATGCGCGTGTGAAATGGTTCCAAAGTCGATGTGATCACCGTCGGCACGCTACCTCTACATCTACCTTCAGGATTAGTTTTAGACCTGAATAATTGTTATTTGGTGCCAGCGTTAAGCATGAACATTATATCTGGATCTTGTTTGATACGAGACGGTTATTCATTTTAATCAGAGAATAATGGTTGTTCTATTTATATGAGTAATATCTTTTATGGTCATGCACCCTTGATGAGTGGTCTATTTTTGTTGAATCTCGATTGTAGTGATACACATATTCATAATATTGAAGCCAAAAGATGCAAGGTTAATAATGATAGTGCAACTTATTTGTGGCACTGCCATTTAGGTCATATTGGTGTAAAGCGCATGAAGAAACTCCATGCTGATGGGCTTTTGGAATCACTTGATTATGAATCACTTAATGCTTGTGAACCATGCCTCATGGGCAAGATGACTAAGACTCTGTTCTCCGGAACAATGGAGCGAGAAAGTGACTTTCTGGAAATAATACATACTGATGTATGCGGTCCAATGAGTGTTGAGGCTCGCATCGGGTATCGTTATTTTTTGACCTTCACAGATGATTTGAGCAGATATGGGCATATCTACTTGATGAAACATAAGTCTGAAACATTTGAAAAGTTCAAAGAATTTCAGAGTGAAGTAGAAAATCATCGTAACAAGAAAATAAAGTTTCTACGATCTGATCATGGAGGTGAATGTTTGAGTTATGAGTTTGGTATTCATTTGAAACAATGTGGAATAGTTTCGCAACTCACACCACCTAGAACACCACAGCGTAATGGTGTGTCCGAACGTCATAACTGTACTCTATTAGATATGGTGCGATCTATGATGTGTCTTACTGATTTACCGCTATCGTTTTAGGGTTATGCTTTAGATACGGCTGCATTCACATTAAATAGATCACCATCTAAATCCGTTGAGACGACACCATATGAACTATGGTTTGGCAAGAAACCTAAGTTGTCGTTTCTTAAAGTTTGGGGTTGCTATGCTTATGTGTAAAAGCTTCAACCTGATAAGCTTGAACCCAAATCGAATAAATGTGTCTTCATAGGATACCCAAAGGAAACAGTTGGGTACACCTTCTATCACCGATCCGAAGGCAAGATATTCGTTGGTAAGAATGGATCCTTTCTAGAGAAGGAGTCTCTCTCGAAAGAAGTGAGTGGGAGGAAAGTAGAACTTGATGAGGTAATTGTACCTGCTCTCGAATTGGAAAGTAGTTCATCACAGAATTCAGTTCCAGTGATTCCTACACCAATTAGTGAGGAAGCTAATGATGATGATCATGAAACTTCAGATCAAGTTACTACCGAACCTCGTAGGTCAACCAGAATAAGGTCCGCACCAGAGTGGTATGGTAATCCTGTTCTGGAAGTCATGTTACTTGACCATGACGAACCTACAACTATGACGAAGCGATGATGCGCCCAGATTCCGCAAAATGGCTTGAGGCCATGAAATCTAAGATGGGATCCATGTATGAGAACAAAGTGTGGACTTTGGTTGACTTCCACGATGATTGGCAAGCCATAGAGAATAAATGGATCTTCAAGAAGAAGACTGACGCTGGTGGTAATGTTACTATCTACAAAGCTCGACTTATTGCGAAAGGTTTTCGAGAAGTTCAAGGAGTTGACTACAATGAGACCTTCTCACCTGTAGCGGTGCTTAAGTCTGTCCGAATCATGTTACCAATTGCCGCATTTTATGATTATGAAATTTGGCAAATGGATGTCAAAACTGCATTCCTTAATGGATATCTTAAAGAAGAGTTGTATATGATGTAACCAGAAGGTTTTGTCTATCCTAAAGGTGCTAACAAAGTGTGCAAGCTCCAGCGCTCCGTTTAGGGACTGGTGCAAGCCTCTCGGAGTTGGAATATATGCTTTGATAGTAGCATTTCTAATATTATATGTGGATGACATATTGTTGATTGGAAATAACACAAAATTTCTGGATAGCATAAAAGGATACTTGAATAAGAATTTTTCAATGAAAGACCTCGGTGAAGCTGCTTATATATTGGGCATCAAGATCTATAGAGATAGATCAAGACGCTTAATTGGACTTTCACAAAGCACATGCCTTGATAAGTTTTGAGGAAGTTCAAAATGGATCAGTCAAAGAAATGGTTCTTGCCTGTGTTACAAGGTGTGAAGTTGAGTCAGACTCAATGCCCGACCACTGCAGAAGATAGACAGAAAATGAAAGTCATTCCCTATGCCTCAGCCATAGGTTCTATCATGTATGCAATGATGTGTACCAGACCTGATGTGTGCCTTGCTATAAGTTTAGCAGGGAGGTATCAAAGTAATCCAGGAGTGGATCCTTTGGATAGCGGTCAAGAACATCCTAAAATACGAAAAGGACTAAGGATATGTTTCTCATTTATGGAGGTGACAAAGAGCTGCGCGTAAATGGTTACGTCGATGCAAGATTTGACACTGATCCGGATGACTCTAAGTCACAAACCGGATACATATTTATATTGAATGGTGGAGCTGTCAGTTGGTGCAGTTCCAAACAAAGCGTCGTGGCGGGATCTACATGTGAAGCGGAGTACATAGTTGCTTCGGAAGCAACAAGTGAAGGAGTCTGTATGAAGGATTTCATACCCGATCTAGGTGTAACACCTAGTCCATCGGGTCCAATGAAAATCTTTTGTGACAATACTGGAGCAATAGCCTTGGCGAAGGAATCCAAATTTCACAAGAGAACCAAACACATCAAGAGACGCTTAAATTCCATCCACGATCAATTCAAGGAGGGAGACGTAGAGATTTGCACAATACATACAGATCTGAATGTTGCAGACCTGTTGACTAATCCACTTCCAATAGCAAAACATGATCAGCACCACGACTCCATGGGTGTTACAATCATTACTATGTAATCTAGATTATTGACTCTAGTGCAAGTGGGAGACTGAAGGAAATATGCCCTAGAGGCTATAATAAAGTTGTTATTTATATTTCCTTATATCACGATAAATGTTTATTATTCATGCGAGAATTGTATTAACTGGAAACTTAGTACATGTGTGAATACATAGACAAAACTGAGTGTCCCTAGTATGCCTCTACTTGACTAGCTCGTTAATAAAAGATGGTTAAGTTTCCTGACCATAAACATGTGTTGTCATTTGATGAACGGGATCACATCATTAGAGAATGATGTGATGGACAAGACCCATCCGTTAGCTTAGCATAATGATCGCTTAGTTTTACTGCTATTGCTTTCATCATGACTTATACATGTTCCTCTGACTATGAGATTATGCAACTCCCGAATACCAGAGGAACACCTTGTGTGCTATCAAACATCATAATGTAACTGGGTGATTATAAATATGCTCTACAGGTGTCTCCGATGTGCTTGTTGAGTTGGCATAGATCGAGATTAGGATTTGCCACTCCGTGTATCGGAGAGGTATCCCTGGGCCCTCTCGGTAATGCACATCACTATGAGCCTTGCAAGCAATGTGACTGATGAGTTAGTTACGTGATGATGCATTACGAACGAGTAAAGAAACTTGCGATGCTTGAGATTGAACTAGGTATGAGGATACCGACGATCGAATCTCGGGCAAGTAACATACCGATGACAAAGGGAATGATGTATGTTGTTATGCGGTTTGACCGATAAAGATCCTCATAGAATATGTAGGAGCGAATATGAGCATCTAGGTTCCGCTATTGGTTATTGACCAAAGATGTGTCTCGGTCATGTCTAAATAGTTATCGGACCCGTAGGGTCCGCACGCTTAACGTTCCATGACAATTTGTATTATGAGTTATGTGATTTGATGACCGAAGATTGTTCAGAGTCCCGGATGAGATCACGGACATGACGAGGAGTCTCGAAATTTTCGAGAGGTAAAGATTGATATATTGGAAGGTTATATTCGGACACCGGAATGGTTCCGGAGTGATTCGGGTTTTTGAATCTGGGAGGTTACCGGAACCCCCCGGGGAAGTATTGGGCCTTCATGGGCCTTAGTGGAAAGGAGAGGAGGGCCGCAAGAGGTGGTTGCACGCCCCCCCCCCATGGCAAGTCCGAATTGGACTAGGGAGGGGGCGGCGCCCCCCTCTTTCGTTCTCCCTCTCCTCCTCCTTCCCTCTCTCACCCTCTTGGAAAAGGAAGGGGACTCCAACTAGGATTGGGAATCCTAGTTGGACTCCCCCTATGGCGCGCCCCTCCTGGCCGCCAGCCTCCTCCTCTCCCTCCTTTATATACATGGCCAGGGGGCACCCCAAAGAACAACATACAATCTCTTAGCCGTGTGCGGTGCCCCCTCCACAGTTTAACACCTCGGTCATATCGTCGTAGTGCTTAGGCGAAGCCCTGCGCCGGTAACTTCATCATCACCGTCGCCATGCCGTCGTGCTGACAGAACTCTCCCTCATCTTCAACTGGATCAAGAGCTCGACGGACGTCATCGTGCTGAACGTGTGCTGAACACGGAGGTGCCGTACATTCGGTACTCGGATCGGTTGGATCATGAAGACGTTCGACTACATCAACCGCGTTACTAAACGCTTCCGCTTTTGGTCTACGAGGGTACGTGGACACACTCTCCCGTCTCGTTGCTATGCATCTCCCAGATACATCTTGCGTGATCGTAGAAATTTTTTTGAATTACTACGCTCCCCAACATATACAATAAAGAGGTAATACCATCGGTAGTCACAGAACTTGCGCTCCCTGTTTAGTTTGGTGCTAAAACGTTAAAAATACGGATTTGTGATCACATAACTTGACATCAGATGCAAATATGGTGCTTTCTCTCGTATCTGCCCGTATGGCTTACCCATGTGGCACGCTAGCACAACATAGGCCCACCTGTCATTGGCTGGAGGCGGACTTTTTGCATATAACTAGCTAACAATTTTTTTTATTTGCGTATATAATTGCTCAAACAACGAAAAAAGCTGCAGCGGCCCGGTTTGATCCCACAATCTAGTTTTAACTACCTAGCATGGATAGCCACCAGAAAACTCATGGTTCACGTCTAACCTACACACTGAAATTTATATATCTTTGAAGATCTTACAAAATAAAATTGAAATCTAAAACCAAAAAACAGGAGCAACGCGGTTCGAAACTTTGTCGCTCGCTGCACGTGCGTGGGCTAAGCAACCGACCAGGATGACATTGGTACTTTAAATGGACCCGAAGTTTTGTTGTCCATTATTATTATTTTTCTATGTAAGAAAATAACTTATATTCTTTTTTCTATGTAAGAAAACAACTTATATTCTTGTTTTTTTAATTTTAACAACTTATATTCCAGTGTATTTTTTGTTTGCTTTTATGTTGCCTTTGCACTTTACGTTGTTCAAACATCCTTTAGGCATCACAATCTAAGTATGTGCATCGTCAATTTGCTAAAGATAAACTTGATTTCAGTTTCTTAGAGATAAATAGATATAAGAGTGCCCTGTGTTGTATAGTTCTAAAATTATGAGCCACAAGGCCAGCCATCTGTATATAAAGTTAGTTTTGTGGGGAAGCTATATTTAGAGATAGGTAATGTGTGTAAATTTGTAGTCATAGTTACTATTGTAGGATGGAGACCCTAAGTGGATATCTTTCACGAATTGGAGGGCGATCCGCGAAGAACGCAATGAAAACAAAGAACAAGGGGGAAAACACAAGATGAACATTCAAGAACAAGTCCAATCACACATGCATTAGATTCACAAACACATGAGATTCACAAGGTATAAGAACAATCAAAGGGAAACAAGATACATCGTAAAGTTCATCTCAAATCCAAAGAAGATGAGGTCTTGATGATCTAGATAGATCCTTCCTCAAAGGGGCCTTGAATCTCTAAGAATCTTCTCCAATGGAGGCCTTGAGCTCCAATGGAGTCTTCTCTCTCTCTCTCTCTCTCTCTCTCTCTCTCTCTCTCTCTCTCTCAAGAGGAATCCACAAGGGGAGATACATGAGCTAAGCTCTAATGTCTAGATCTATTCTTACCTTCCCCTAAAATGGAGGAGAAGGAGGGATATATATAGGTCCAAGGCAAGGAAGGAGTGAGTGAGGGCAAAAGGCTAAAGTTACATGGGCCTTGCCCAAATTCGGCCCGCAGATGCACTGCCGGAAAGTCCGATATGGGAGACCGGACAGTCCGGTGGAAAGAAAAACTTTTGGGCATCCAGAAATTGTACTACCGGACTGTCCACTTGGGGGACCAGACTGTCCGGTGGTGCAATTTCTACACAGACCAAAACTGCTCTCTGGATGAACCGGTCAGTCCGGTTGGGCGACCGGATAGTCCGGTAGTGCAAATTTTGCACCGTCTTCTTCCATCATCGCTTCCAAGCTTCCCTCACGGATGGTGTAGGCGTACACTTGCGCTTGCACTCCTCGTCATCCGTGGTGCTCCGATCATACATATGCATGCACACAAGACGAGTGTCAAGTAGTATATCATCCTCGATGGGGTTAAGTGAACACGTGTAAAGGAGATGATTCACCTTTTTGTATGTGAAGTAGATGTCGCACGTGTCACTCGCCAAACGGACTCATGACATGGTGATGTCTGTAGGATGCTCCGCATCAGTTACTCTCTTATTATCTAAGGATAAGTGCCAATTCAACGTAATAGTAAGTAACCTTAAGCTACCCCATGATGAAAAGTTTCACTATTTTTAAAGAAAAACCTTTTAAAAATATTGAATATAGTTTTTGATGGACATGACATAAGAACTAACAACATAAATACTATTTATTCCTTTAAAACATCAGGTATAAGCTTGGTTTGGTGGTAAGCCCATGTACACGTGAGTTTCAACCAGAAGGTCACAGATTCGAAGCACGGTTGAAAGCACAAGTGCTCCCTGGGTGATTTTGGTAATTAATGTCAGCATATATCTTGTTGGACTAATAGCTTTATCTAGTATATTTCAGATAAGTTCAACAATGGTGTGGCATGGACAAGAGGATGTGGAACCCCTTCAAAATGCTGAGGACAAAGATAGGCTAAAGCTCAAGACTCTTCATTTCTATTTTAGTGATCCAAGATCACGTTGAGTCCATAGGAAAAGCCAATACTACAAAAAGGGGATAAGGTGTTACTTAATGGTCTTCTTGCTCAAAATGCTTAGTGCTCCAAAGCCCTCAACCACTTTGTCACTTCCAAATATGTCCAAAACCTAAAGTCAAACTCGGCCCCACCGATTTGATCTATCCGGCGCTACTGAGTTCTTTTGACATAGCCACAGCCAGAAACCCTAGACAATTCGGTCTCACCGATATGGATCTCGGTCCCACCGAGATGGCCTTGCAAACTCTCTATTGCCTATTGCAATTATTTCGGTCTCACCGAAATGTGCAATCGGTCACACCGAGTTTGCCTGACCAACTCTCTGTTTGCTCGTTGCTAAAATCGGTCTCACCGAGTTCATGCAATCGGTCACACCGAGATGAGGTTTTGCCTTAACCCTAGCACATCGGTCCACCGAGTTGATCATATCGGTCCCACCAAGATTCCCAACGTTCACATTTTGAACTGAATCGGTCTCTCCGAGTTATCCTATTCGGTCTAACCGAGTTGGGTCAAATGTGTGTAACGGTTGAATTTTGTGTGGAGACTATATAATACCCCTCCACCCCATTCTCTATTCAAGAGAGAGCCATCAGAACGTGCCCACACTTCCACTACTCATTTTCTGAGAGAGAGAACCACCTACTCATGTGTTGAGACTGAGACATTCCAACCCAACCACAAGAATCTTGACTCTAGCCTTCCCCAAATTGCTTTCCACTCAAATCATCTTTCCACCATAGCCAAATTTGTGTGAGAGAGTTGAGTGTTGGGGAGATTATCATTCGAAGTGAAAGAGCAAGGAGTTGATCATCATCACACCATCTATTACCTTTTGGAGAGTGGTGTGTCCTAGATTGGTTAGGTGTCACTTGGGAGCCTCCAACAAGATTGTGGAGTTGAACAAAGGAGTTTGTAAGGGTAAGGACATCGCCTACTTCATGAAGATCTGCCCGAGTGAGGCAAGTCCTTCGTAGGCGATGGCCATGGTGGGATAGACAAGGTTGCTTCTTTGTGGACCCTTCATGGGTGGAGCCCTCCGTGGACTCGCGCAATCGTTACCCTTCGTGGGTTGAAGTCTCCATCAACGTGGATGTATAATAGCACCACCTATCGGAACCACGCTAAAAATCTCCGTGTCTTCATTGCGTTTGCACACTCCAATCACATCCCTTTACTTTCTTGCAACTAGCATGCTTTCGTCTTTCCGCTGCATACACTCTTGCCATACTTGCTTGAAATGTATGGTGAATGCTTAAACTTGTGCTAAAACTCCACCCCAACTTAAAGAACTTAAAAACTGCTAGTTTTGCTTGTTGAGGGTCTAATCACCCCCTCTCTAGACACCTCTTCTCGATCCTTCCAGCGGTGCACCCGTAAGTTTTTTAAAAATATAATTTGTACGATCCGTATTGATAAGATATATTTAAAGTAAGTTGTGCAGGTTGGACATATAGAGTGATTGTACCAGTGGCTAGCTATTCGAGTCACCAAGCAGAACATCATGTGTTCCAACCACGTTGCCGCAATTTTTTCATTATCTGTGAAATTTTATACATAAATAAATAAAATGTAGGGGGTAATAAATTTACTTCTATACACTGACAGGCGGGTCTGTGTCATGCTGGCGCACCACATAGGACAGGTCATATGACCGGATATGAGAGAAAGCACCGTATTTGCACCCGATGTCAAGTTATGTGACTAGAAATCCGTATTTTGAAAGTTTTAGCATCAAACTGAACATTAAGCGCAAGTTCTATGACTCCCGATGATATCATCTCATATATAAACCCCTAATCCATTTTCAGACCTAACCCTAAAACCTAGGTCTCCTGTCCCATCCATCCCTCAGACTAGTCACAGTGGGAGTAACTTGACTAGTAACATCACACATTTCAATACAAGATTGCTTATATGGCAGCTAATTAATGAGGAGAGAGGGGTTTGTGATAACTTAGCTAGTTACTGTAACATCACACATTTCAAGACATAATGAGTCTATAGCCTAATAAATGAACTCTTTCATGATACCACTCATATGTTATTACCCACTATGGAGGTAGTAACATAGACTAGTAACATCGGTAAGTTACTACTCTATTTTACTACACACTGCCACCCTGGTCTCCTAAAGCAGTCTCACCCGCCACCGCCACCCTGGTCTCCTAGTTTTCAGCTCCACCCCAACCGGCAGCCTCCACCTCTCCCTCCAGATCCAGCCAGTCACCCCTCATCTGGACCATCGGATCTATGATCCAACGGATCCCGCGCGCCTCCCGCTACCCGCAGCTCCACCCATCGCCCGCAGTCTCCTCGATTCGATCTAGATCGGGAGAGGAGATTCCATGGCGCCCGATCAAGGAGGCCAGATCTCCCATCGCTCGCCGACGCCTCAACCGGACCACGACCCCGTCGCCCTACCCTTCCTCCTTACCATTTCCTCCTCGTCTCTCTCAACTCCCTCTCTGTTATGTACCAGGAATGAACAGGAGAACACCCGATGCCATGGACGACCTCGAGCTCTTCCCCAAAGCCATCCTCCTCTATTGGAATCTCCATCCTCACCCCGTTTCCCGGATCCGGCCATCTTCGCAATTCCAGGCGCTGCTGGAGCCCCAAAACTCCGCTCCGTCCCCGCGTCCCTGCCGACCCTCGCCAGAGTTTCCCAAGCTCCCCTGCATCACGCGTGCGTTCACCGCACCTCTGCTTTGCTCGCCAGCCTCGTCTGCTTCGTCCATGAACTAGCTTCCCTGACCGATCCCCGCGTTGACCCTGTTGAGCGCACGTGTGGACCTCCAGCGCCAAGCCAACCAGGCCGATCCGGTCTAGCCGTCCCCGCCGCCAAGTGCCATCGTCGACCTCCATCTCACTGCATCGCGCCAAGTACCGCGCCTCTGCTTCCCCTGCTCCAGATCGAGCGCTGCTGCCGCGGCCTCGGCTTCCTTTGCGTCGAGCCCTCTACTCGCGCCCCTGCCAGATCGAGCAAGAGAGGAGAGCGCTCGCATTGACCGCGCCTTGGCCTTCTTGCGCCAAGGCCCAGGGTAACGTTACGTCTGTAAACTGAGTCCTCTCCTAGATATTAGGATCTAGCAACGCTCGTGGCCTGCGTGCCACTTTTCCAGGAGCGCTCGCTCTCTCCCTGCGGGGTATATGTATACACGTGGTAACCTCATTGATTCAGTGAATACAGAAACAAACTCTCCAACTTGGTATTAGTTACCAGGTGCCCCATGGCCGCGACTCATTCCTCCACCGCCACCGCCACGAGCTCTGCCACCTCCCCCGGCGATCCCTCGTCCTCTTCACCGGCGCCTGCCGCGGCCTCCTCCACTGCTTCCTCCCCGCCGTTCGTGTTCGGCACCTCCCCCTCTCTCCTCACCGGCACCACCCCCGCAGCTGGCACCCAGTTTGCCCCTCTGTTCAACGCCGGCGTTCCCCCTGCTCCCCTGGCGCCCGCTCCCCGCCTTCCCATATTCCAGGACCATATCACCAATCACATCAAGTTTCTCCTCCACCCCGCCGATCACAACTATCACAAATGGAAGACCTTCTTCCTCATGGTCCTCGTCCGCTACGGCGTCTCCTACCTCACCATCCGCCGCCCCCAAATGCTTCCGCCACCTACCTCGAGCTCGATGCTCATGTCGTTCTCTGGATTTACGCCACCCTTTCGGACACCATGTGTGACCACGTCGTCGGCGCCACGACCACCTTCGCCCTCTGGAACAAGATCCGCGACTACTTCCTCGCCAATCGCGCCGCTCGCTTCATGATCCTCAATCGCAAGTACCGCAATCTCAAGCAGGGCGACCTATCCGTCTCCGAGTACGCTCGCCAGATGAAGCTCCTCACCGACGCCCTCGCCGACATCGACCGCGCCGTCACCGAGGTGGATCTCACCACCCAATTCCTCCACGACCTCGACAAGCGGCTCGACACGATCCGGGTCGTCCTTGGTGACCAGGACCTGCCCTTCGACACCGTCCTCTCTCGGGTCGTCCTGGCCAAGGAATCCCAGGAGCATCGCGCGGCTGAAGAGAGCGCCTACGAGTTCGCGCTGACGGGTGGCAGCGCCTCTGGTGCCGGCTCCAGCACGGGCGGCCGTGCCCCGCCGGATCGCTCCTCCACTGGTGCTCCGACCGCGCCTCCCAGCCCGCTCCGCACTCGGCCGTGGGCAGCGGTGACGCGACAGTGGTGGCCGTGGTGGCCGTGGCATGATGCGTCGTGGCGAGTCGTGGGACGCGCCACGCTCCTCCCCTGGCGTCGCCCTTCACCGGCTACTTCGCGCCCTACGGGATGGCGATCCCCTGCCTGCGTTCCGGCTGGATCCCGCCGAATGCCGTCGGCGTCCTCGGGCCGCGCCCGGGCTCTCACGCGCAGGCTTATCCCCTCCTTCCCGCCCCGCCGGCGCCCACCGCTCTGCTCCACCAGCACCATCCCTCGTCCTGGGAACACGCGGCCATGCTCAACGCCGCCTACAGCAATGGTGCTTTCCACTCTGCTCCCGTGCCCGAGTGGTATTTCGACAGCGGCGCGTCATCTCACGTCACCGGCAACCAAGGTAACCTCACCCGGTCTAGTTGTTCTTTAAAGCACATTCCTTCTAGCATCTTGGTTGCCAATGGGCACCACTTACCTGTCACGGCTACTGGCTCCACCTCTCTTCCTCCCAACAACTTTCGCCTTACCGACGTTCTCGTTTCTCCTCATGTTGTCACTAGCTTAATTTCTGTCCGTCGTTTTACTAAAGACAATTCTTGCTCAGTTGAATTTTACCCTTGCGGTTTTCTTGTGAAGGATCTTCGAACTCGGAGGGTTCTCATGATCTCCGTTAGCAACGGTGACCTCTACCCATTCTATGGCAATAACCCTGCTCCACCGTCGGCGCTCACCGTCTCCACGTCAGATCTGTGGCACCGTCGACTTGGGCACCCCGGCGCGCACTCCATGTCTACCATCGTCCCCGACTTCCTTAGCTCCTGTAATAAGAGTGCACACTCTCCATGTAATGCCTGTCAACTAGGCCGACAAGCGCGCCTTCCTTTCCCCTCTTCCTTTAGCCGAACTTATGCACCTTTGATTTAATACATTGTGATTTGTGGACCTCTCCCGTTGTAAGCTTCTCTGGTTTTCAATATTATCTTGTTGTGCTCGACGATTTTACACATTACTCTTGGACATTTCCCTTGCGCAACAAATCGGACACATCCAACACGCTACAACGATTTTTCACCTTCATTCACACCCAATACAATGTCATTATCAAGGCCATGCAATGTGACAATGGAGGGGAGTTCATCAACTCCTCCCTTCGTTCCTTCTTCTCTGCTAATGGAATTGTGTACCGTTTTTCTTGTCCACATACCTCTCCCCAAAATGGCAAGGCTGAGCGTCTCATCTGCACTACCAACGACGTCGTTCGCTCCCTCCTCATCCAGGCCAACCTCACTCCCCCCCTTCTGGGTCGAAGCCCTCCACACCGCCACCTACTTCTCGCGCTATTCACGATAACACGCCATATTATCTTCTCCACGGTGCTCATCCCTCCAATGATCATCTACGCGTCTTTGGGTGCCTATGTTTTCCCAACACTTCTGCTGCAATGGCCCACAAACTTTCCCCCCGCTCGACTCGGTGCATCTTCTTAGGGTATCCTCTCGAACACAAGGGCTACAGGTGTTACGACTTATCCACCCGGCGCGTTCTTGTGTCATGGCACGTCATTTTTTATGAACACTCTTTTCCTTATACCCCGCCCACAACACCGGCTCCAGCGTCACCGTCCGCACCCGATCCGCTCCCCTGCACCAGATCCTCAGCAAATCTCTCGGATCCGCCGCCCCCAACAACCTCGTACGGGCCCCACACCCCACCATCCCCGCAACCCCACCAACCGCGCGCCCCCGCTTCCACCTTCAGCCAATCCACTGCCGACCCCACCTCCACTCCCAATTCCGCGGCGCGCACCTCCTCGTCCGGATCTGCCTCGCCTGCTGCGCCCCCTTCCCCACCACCCGCCCACGCCGCATCCACCTCGCCCCCCGTGCCTGTCGGCTCTGCCTCACCTGCCGCCTTGTCGCCCACGCCGGCCGGCTGCCCCACCACATCTACCTCGGGATCTGAGGCATGCACAGCCACTCCCTCTCCGCCACGTCTACCACGCTATGCACAACCAGCCCAGCCCCCAGTTAATTCCCATACGATGACAACCCGGGCCAAACGCGGCTACTGTATGCCTCGCCGCCTCTTTCTTGTTGATGCATCTACCACACCACTCTCTCCTATACCTCCAACGTACAAATCTGACCTCAAGGATCCCAATTGGCGCCAAGCTATGCAAGAAGAGTATCATGCTTTAATTAATAACTTCACTTGGTCTTTGGTGCCTAAACTGCAGTGTCAACATTGTGACGGGGAAGTGGATTTTTCGCCATAAGTTTCACACGGATGGATCTTTGGCTCGTTACAAAGCCCGGTGGGTCGTTCGGGGGTTCACTCAACAAGAAGGTGTGGACTATGATGAGACCTTCAGTCCGGTCGTCAAACCGGCCACTATCCGTGTGGTGCTCAGTATTGCCACCTCTCACTCGTGGCCAATTCACCAACTGGACGTCAAAAATGCATTTCTGCATGGTGATCTCAAGGAGACTGTCTACTGCTCTCAACCAGCTGGTTTTGTTGACTCATCTCAACCAGATCATGTGTGCCTCCTCAACAAGTCTCTCTATGGCTTGAAACAAGCCCCTCGAACGTGGTTCCTTCGGTTCAAGGCATTCTTGTTGTCTATTGGATTTTGTGCTTCCAAGAGTGACTCGTCGTTATTCATCCGTCATCATGGACACACCATTGCATATCTTCTGGATTATGTGGATGATATCATCCTCACCGCCAACAATGCCGCCACACTTCACTCCATCATCGCCTCTCTCAAGAAGGAATTCTCCATGTCGGACCTTGGTGAGTTACATCATTTTCTTGGCATTAATGTTACTCCCAATTCCTCCGGTTTGTTCCTCTGTCAACAAAAATATACACTTGAGATCCTTCACCGTGCCAACATGCTACATTGCAAACCTGTGTCCACACCTGTCGACACCTCCTCCAAATTATCCATCCACGCTGGTACACCGCTCTCCAACCCCACATACTACCGCAGCTTGGCCGGTGCATTGCAATACCTCACCCTCACTCGCCCAGACATATCCTATGCAGTTCAACAGGTTTGCTTGTTCATGCATGAGCCACGCGACACTCATATGCAGCTAGTGAAACGCATCCTGCGGTATCTTCAAGGCACCTCTCATTACGGTATTCAGCTCTACAAGTCACCCGCACATGATCTCATTGCTTATACACACGCTGATTGGGCCGGGTGCCCTGATATTCGCAAGTACACTTCTGGTTTCTGCGTTTTTCTCGGCAACAACATCATTTCTTGGTCTTCGAAGCGCCAACCCACTATCTCCAGATCCAGTGCCGAAGCGGAGTACAGGGGTGTTGCCAATTGTGTTGCTGAGTCCTGCTGGTTACGACAACTCTTGCATGATCTCAAGTGTCCACCAACACGAGCAACTGTGGTATACTGTGATAATGTCAGCGCCACCTACCTCGCCTCCAACCCAGTTCAACATCAACGAATGAAGCACATTGTGATTGATCTTCATTTCGTCCGGGATCGTGTGGCTCTGGGTGAAGCTCGTGTTCTTCATGTTCCATCAAGTTCACAGTTTGCTGACCTTTTCACCAAACGGCTGCCTTCTCAAGTGTTTCACGAGTTCCGTGCCAGCCTGAACGTCCTACCAAACGGAGTTCCGGCTGAGGGGGGGGGGGGTGTTAAACGGTCACTTGTGTATGTAACGTTACGTCTGTAAACTGAGTCCTCTCCTAGATATTAGGATCTAGCAACGCTCGTGGCCTGCGTGCCACTTTTCCAGGAGCGCTCGCTCTCTCCCTGCGGGGTATATGTATACACGTTGTAACCTCATTGATTCAGTGAATACAGAAACAAACTCTCAAACTCCCCCCCCCCCGGTCTTTCCTGTTCCAGATTCGGCCTGCATGTGTCCTGTTCTGCAAATTTCCTAGTATCCAGAGATTACAGATTTGCAGAAGAACCCATGTTGTTCATGCATATGATAACTAATTAACTGTGCATCAGATCAAAGTAATTTATATATGTAAAATGAGTATTTCATCTAGTTTCATAATATGCAACTTTCATCCATTTTAAAAATGTTTAAACTTGCTATTTGTATTATTTTACTTAAATGTCATGTTAAGATGGTTTATTTCATAACTAATTAACCGTAGCTCTAAATTAAATGAGTTTTATATGTAAATGGGGTAGAAAAATGTATAGATTGCCATGGTGCACTTATTTTACATGTTTAACAATTCTAAAATATGGTTTAGGGCAGAACAGTACCAAATTCGAAATATGCGTATGGGGATTTTCCGGAATTGTTGTTTCTTATTTCCGGCCTCATTTAAAGTTTGCTAAATTGTTAGTTTAATTATGCTTCACCTCTTGCCATGTTTAAATAACAATTAATAATGTTGGGTACATAATCGAGAGCAAACTAAATAATTTGAATGTGGTGTTTCATCAATATGCAACTTGTTGCATATTGAGCTCCACTTAATTTGTAGTATTGTTTGTTGCACTTTGTCATGCCATGACTCATTAAATTGGACATGCATGATACTGGATTGTGCATCATGTCATGATTATGCTTGTTGGTTTACCATATCGTTTGCTTCTTTCCGGTTGTGCTCCTTCTTAATAGTTCCGGTTATGTTGCGAGTGTGAGGATTCGTTCGACTACGCCCGTTCGTCTTCTTCATGGATTCGGTGGTCTTCCTAGCGGGATTTCAGGCAAGATGATCATAATCCTGGATACCACTACTATCTTTTTTTGCTAGTTGTCTCGATGCCATCACTATGTCGCTCTACCTATCACTTGTTTATCAAGCCTCCCAAATTGCCATGATAAGCCTCTAACCTTTCCATCATCCCAGCAAACCGTTGTTTGGCTATGTTACCACTTTGCTCAGCCCCTCTTATATCGTTGCTAGTTGCAGGTGCAATTGCAGGTTGTTCCATGTTGGGACATGGATATCATGGGATATCACAGTATCTCTTAGTTAATTAATGCATCTATATACTTACTAAAGGGTGGAAGGCTTGGCCTTTTGCTTGGTGTTTTGTTCCACACTTGCCGCCTTAGTTTCCGTCATACCGGTGTTATGTTCCTTTATTTTGCTCTCCTAACACGGTCGGGGTTTATGGCCCCCACTCGACAGTTCGCTTTGAATAAAACTCTTCCAGCAACGGTCTTAGCCAACCCGACGTCTTGCCCATCTGGTGTGCCTCGAGAACAAGATACGTGCGACTCCTATGAGGATTTGTCGGTACATTGGACGGTCTTGCTGGTTGTTTTACCATTGTTGAAATGTCTTGTGCACCGTGATTCCGAGTTTGATCGGGTTGTCCCGAGATGGAGATTTGCCTCCGCGGATCATGTGAGTTTGTGATGGACTAAGTTGGGACACCCCTGCAGGGTTTAATCTTTTTGACAGCCGTGCCCGCAATTATGTGGCAGATTGAAAATTTATAATATCCGGCTGTAGAGAACTTGATACCAGATCCGAATTAAAATAGATCAATCACGTGCGTAACCGTGACTGTCTCTTTTCGGGTGAGTTCGACAAGAGAACATGGTGGGGTTATGCTTGACTCGTAAGTAGTTCAGTATCACTTCTTAATCATTACTAGTTTGCGACCGTGATGTGTAGTTTCTCTTCTTATTCTTGTACTCGTAAGTTAGCCACCATACTATGCTTAGTGCTTGCTGCAACCTCACCACATATCCATTCCATACCCATTAAGCTTTGTTAGTCTTGACACCCATAGTAATGAGATTGCTGAGTCCTCGTGGCTCACAGGTTACTACAACAACAGGTGCAGGTACAGGTAATGCGATGATATGACGCGCGAGTGATGCTTGCTTGTTATGGAGTCCTTTTGCTTCTTCTTCTTCGATCAAGGGATAGGTTTTGGGTCGGGAGCCTGGGATTAGCAGGGTGCATGTTGTTTTTCTTTTTTGTTTGGTTTCAACTGTAGTCAGATCCTACTCTTCTGTATGATAATTGCTATGTATTGATGAACTGTTGTATTCATGTTGTAGCTTGTGGCGAGTGTAAGGTTTTATCTTATATTCTCATCTATTCAGTATAGAGTATGTTATAATGATATCCACCTTCCTATGCGCTCGAAATGCGGTCGTGCCCCAATCATGAATTCATCATGTTATTGGGATAGAGTCGCATCTTGGGCGCTATAACAAACTAATCTCTAGCGAACATTTGGCAGTTGCCAAAATTTGGCATCAAATCAATATTTACATGTCGTAAAGTAGGATTAGGAATTTATGGCTATTTTTTAGACATATCCAGATATTATGGTTCAATTTTTAAGCACAATCATCTATGTACAGACCAATCTTGAAGAAACTAATGGCACAAACATATATGCAGGTCATTAAAAATCAATTGTCAAGACCTGGCTAGGAATTATTAGGACGAACACTAACCCTACTCGGATTATTAGCAGAAATCAGTCGCACAGATGAAACAACTAATCACTTATCATTTGTACCATTCAAACAATCGATACACTACAAGGATCTAATGAAACTTACTCAGATTTCATGGATTGGGAGAACATAACCATAGAATTTCTATTCCAAAAAGGGGGAGGCAAGAGTAACCAGAGAAACCGTAGGATGTATTTGACACATAAATGGTTATAGATGACTAACCGATTCTCCGTCGTTATCGGAGTCGTCGCCCGAGTCATCACGGGAGTCGGTGTGGACCTCTGGCTCTGGCTGTGGAAGCACGACGCCGTCGACGATGTCAAGGTGCATCGATATCTCGACAGCGGTGATGGCAACGTCTGTCTCCATCTTCATGTCGTGCTCCAGTGCTTCAGCAGCCCCGGCATCGCCACTCCCTCCGATGGAGCGCTTGGGGGCATGCTCATACACTGACGGCTTTGAGGACTGAGAGTGGCGTCAAGGATGCAGGCAGAGAGAGAGAGAGAGGATTTTGTGTGTGGCGAGGATGGGGGGTGCGGTCGCTTGGGCGCTCCATTAATATGGACTAGTGGGAGAGAGGCGGGCGGCGGTCAAACCGCAGGCTCGCCTCCTGATCAGCCTGCGCACCGGACTGTTGGCATGCCTACCGTCATTTCACACACCTACTCGCATGCCTCCCGATGACACTGCGTAGTGAGCACACCTATCATCAATTCAGACACCTACACACACGACCTGCACGGCGGACTGCTTGCATGCGTCTCGTCAACTCACGCCTGCTCGCACGGCAAACGGGTCGCGTGGCGACACATAATATGTTTTTCTAGTTTGATGATCAATGTTGTCGCTTTATTGCTTAACTGAAGCATGGCACGTATCCGTTGTTGGTCTAATACCCATGGTTCGAATAAATAATCCGTTTGCGATATTGGTTCCCAACTATTAATATTCTCCCTTTGTAAGAAGATAAAGATTACATCAAAACTTTTCTCAAATTTGACAAAAAAAGTACAATGCCACTATGTATTGGTGTCCATATGACAACACGATAAGTTTCATGAATTTCAAATAAGTTTTGGATGTACTAGATTTTAAAAATCAAGATTCTCAATGTTTGAAATTTCTTGCAAAGGTAGTAAACATGCACCCAGTGAGACACATGTGATTTTCCACTACATTTAGGTGCACTGTCACGTGTGCATGTAGCTCAAATTTGATTTTTGCACATTATACCCCTATAAAATCAATCAATATACTAAAACGTCTTAATGATGTCTGTTTTTTTTTTCAAAATTAGAACGTCCCTCCTTTGGTAACATATGTTCACCGCAGGAAAAATCAACATGCATCATACTTGCGGTGGATGCCCGGTGTGTGTGTGTGTATGTGTGTGTGTGTGTGTGTGTGTGTGTGGCGTCTGGGGTGAGGGGGGCTGGCAGTACACTACGAGTCCTGAGCCACCGTGTGGGTTGGTCGTTTTGTGAGGCAGGTGCCGCATCAAAGTCGTGAATTCATTGTTTAAAACATTACACAACCCTTTCATACATACATGTTTTGGCCACATGCAGTCAGTGGTTGTCCTACACGACACTCACTCGCGTGTGACGCTTTCTGTGGGCCCGCGATGTCATCGTCCATCACTTTGACGAACAACCGGCAGAGAGGTTAATTTGACCAGCAAGGTAGCATCTTTTTTGTTTGTGTTATGGTGGGAGTATATAGTACATGTCAAAGAGGTGGGAGGGGACTAGCATATATACTATGTAAGCGTATGTGAACACACCTCACTCGGTGCCGGGACTTTTCGGTTTCTGAGGCACGTGCCACATCAAAGTTGTACATTGGCTATCAAACATCACACAACACCTCTTTGGGCCACATGCATGCAGGCGATGGTTATCCTAGGACACTCACGTGTGATGCTTTGATCTGTGGTCCCGTGAGGTCATCGTCGATGCATGCATCACTTTGACCTACATCGGGAGAGATGTTAATTGATTTCACCATCAAGGAGGATTCTTTTTGGTTTGTATTACGGTAGGAGCATATAGTATGCGTCGAAGAGGGGAAGGGGACCAGCATATGTAGTACGCTTCATGAACCTCGCTCTGTGTGGGGACTTTACGGTTTTTGAGGCATGTTCCACATCAAAGTTGTGCATTTTGGGTAGTCAACATATGTTTGGCCCACATGCAAAGCGATGGTGGTTGTCCTCTGGCACCGACTCACGCAGTTATCAGCGGTATCGATGCTTTCCATCTATGGGCCCGCTTGGTCACCACTTTGCTCGACAACGAGAGAGGATAACTTCACTTAGGAGGGTATTATTTTTTGGTTTGTATTACGGTATATAGTTCATGCTCTGGGATAACATGATATAGTTTGAGCACACATGCATGTGTACGAATGAATCCCTCCCATCGAGTCGAAGTGGCTAGTACCACGACACGTCATGAACCAATCTTGCTCTATGTGGGGATAGTACGATTTTCAACGCACGCGCCACATCAATGTTGTGAATGCTATTCAAACATGCATGCACGCATCACCTCCATACATACATATGCATGTAGTGGTTGTATTCGAATGGTACACTCCCTTGCGTGGTTATCGGCAACAAGCCTATATATTCATGGGCCCGCGTGGACATCCATGATCACTTTGACCGACAACGAGATAGGTTACCATGGTGGATTCTTCCTTTGGTTCGTGTTACTATAGTAGGTCATGGTGAGATTCAGACCTAAGTTTGAGCGTATACTATGCATGAATCCGCGTCATCAGCTCGAAGTGTGGTGTGACATACATATATACAATGCATCATCAACTAACCCTCGCTCCTTGTGGGGATTTCTAGTTCCAAAGCACGGTCCAACATCAAAGTTGTTCCATTGTGTATTCAAACATCAACACTCCATACATATGTTTGGGCCACATGTAGGCAGTGGTTGTCTTCGGGGACTAGCTACTTGCATGATTATTGGCAAGCTAGCCCATCTTTAGGGTCGCATGGACGGCCATCACTTTGACCAACAACAAGAGAGAGGTTGTACGACCAAGGTGGATTATTCTTGGTCCGGTTTATGATACATCTTGGTGAGATGCCCTCTCCCGCCGACTGAAAGTGTGAGTGTGTGTGTTTGTCTGATGGGCGAGACTGCTACTTTGCACTTTGCTAGGTGAACCTCCGTGGGGGCGAGCATGCGTTCATAGCTTAGGATTCCCCTCCTGCCGACACGAGGGGGGACAAGCAATACCGTGCACTTCGTGAGATAGGTGCCACGTCGAAGTTGTGCATTTGTTATTTGAACATCAAACCACCATTTTCATACATATATTTGGTCCACATTCAAATGTGTCCTTGTTCTGACCCTTTCCCGCGTCATTTTTGACAAATTTACGAACATTACACAAGTCGGATGACGCAACAAACACTGTTCACTCATACTAACCGTGTGCCATGCCGGTGCCCCTGTCACGCACATCAGCACAGTATGTTGGGCTCCACGAGGCTTCCCCTCTCAAAAATATCTACCCACCTGCATGTTTTTTCTATTTGATAACACGTGACTATTATGTTTCGACCGTGTGTGATATTTTTTGTTCCCGCTCCCGCCTGCATCCCTCAAAAATATCTACCTGGCTCAAAGGTTTTTCTGTTTCATAACACACAGTTGTTATTTCTGGACCATGTGCGATGAACTATCATCCAATTCAATAGCCCCGGCATTTTACTCCCATGTTCGACTCCCGCGTAGTAAAAGTTTCAGTAGGCGCGTAATTTCCTCAAACACCCCCTCCACATACACCCACACCCCAAGAACTCCTCGGGCACGCGCGCGCGTGCACACACACCCCACCACAACCCCTCCCTCGCTCGAAACCCTAGCAAGGTCGCCGCCACCGCTGCAAGGCCTCCATTCTCAACATCTGCCGGTTTTCCCGTGTGGCTTACCCACCGATCTCCATACCCAGGCCGCCCTGAGTTTCTTAGATGACGCCTGCGAAACGCCCCCTTTCCCACAGATCCTATCCCCATATCCACCCACACTCCAGATTGTTGCAGCCTAAGCTCGGCTATGCTTCCCGTGGATGTCACGCCCAAGATGCGACCCTATCCTAAAGAAACTCGAAGGTCCCACCAAGGATACAAGCGCATCTTGAAGACGCTTTTGCAAGGTAGATATCATTACATCGACATTACATAATAGATGGGGATACATACATACGGCACAAGCGCCCCAAGAATACAACAATATCATACAAGAGAAACAACATCCAGCTACGGATGAAACATAAACAGAAACTCAAACGACATCCACCCTGCTAGCCTGGGCTGCCGACCAGGAACCTAACCCAAGATCGACGAAGAAGAAGAAGAACTCCAACACAAGCAATCGATCATCGCTCTCACGTCACGAGCGTCGCACAACCTGTAATTGCAACTGTTGATGTAGTAATCTATCAGCCACGAGGACTCAGCGATCCCATTACCATTGGTATCAAGACTAGCAAAGCTTAATGGGTAAGGAAGGGGTAAAGTGGTGAGGTTTGCAGCAGTGGCTAAGCAAAGTATGGTGGCTAACTTACGAAAACAAGAGCGAGGAGAGGAGCTTAGCAAACGGTCGTCAACTAGTAATGATCAAGAAGTGATCCTGAACTCCTACTTACGTCAAACATAACCCAAAAACCGTGTTCTCCTCCCGAACAACCCCGAAAAGAGACAATCACGGTTACGCACATGGTTGGTGTATATTAGACGAGTTTACTTCAAGTTTACTACAACCGGATATCAACAAATTCCCATCTGCCACATAACCGCGGGCACGGCTTTCAAAAGTTCAAACCTTGCAGGGATGTCCCAACTTAGCCCATCATAAGCTCTCACGATCAACGAAGGATATTCCTTCTCTCGGGAAGACCCGATCAGTCTCAGAATCTCGGTTACAAGACATTTCGACAAAGGTAAAACAAGACCAGCAAGACCGCCCGAATGTGCCGACAAATCCCGATAGGAGCTGCACATATCTCGTTCTTAGAGCACACCGGATGAGCCAGGCGTCGGGTTGTCTTAGACCCTGGTTGCCCAGGGGGCGCCGGATATCGCTCGGTTTGGACCAGCACTCAGAGGAGCACTGGCCCAGGGGCTAAAATAAAGATGACCCTCGGGCTCCGGAAACCCAAGGGAAAAAGGCTTAGGTGAGGCAAATGTAAAACCAAGGTTGGGCCTTGCTGGAGGAGTTTTATTCAAAGCGAACTGTCAAGGGGTTCCCATAACACCCAACCGCGTTAGGGACGCAAAATCCGGGAACATAATACCGATATGACGGAAACTAGGGCGGCAAGAGTGGAACAAAACACCAGGCATAAGGCCGAGCCTTCCACCCTTTACCAAATATATGGATGCATTAATAATATAAGATATATTGTGATATCCCAACATAAACAATATCCAACATGGAGCAATCTTCATCTTCACCTGCAACTAGCAACGCTATAAGAGGGGCTGAGCAAAAGCGGTAAACATAGCCAAACAACGGTTTGCTAGGAAGGGTGACAAAGGTTAGCGGTTCATGGCAATTTGGGAGGCTTGATAAGCAAGTGGTAGGTAACGCGGCAAAGCGATAGAACGAAGCAACTAGCATAGCAATGATAGTAGTGAGATCCAAGGTGACGGTCATCTTGCCTGAAATCCCGCTAGGAAGAACGAGTCCATGAAGAAGATGAAGGCACGAAGATGAACCAAGCGTAGACGAACGAATCCTCACGATCGCAACGAAACGGGAACTATCGAGAAGAAGCACACAACATGGTAAACACACACACATGAACAAGGCATGATGCTCAACCAAGTATGATGCATGACAAGGCTACATGAATCTACTCATGGCAAGAGATGATGCATACAAGAGCAACACATCAAAGCAAGTTTAAATGAGGCCGAAGACAACATAGAACAATTCCGGTAAGTCCCCATATGCAAATTTCGAAATTGATCCAGATCTGAATAAACCTTATGTTCAAGTTGTTAAACAACAAGTTAAGATGCACCACGATGATCTACACGAAATTCTAGTCAAGTTACATATAAAGTTCATTTAATTTGGAGCTACGGCCTAGAAGATATGAGCAAAACAAGTTAAACATGGTATTGATGCAAAAATGCATACAAACATCAAGCAACACACTCAAAACATGGATGCAACAAGTTAACATGAAACTACATACAAAACTAAGCAAGTTTCATATAGAGCACACCCAAAACGGAGCAACGGTTCAACACATACACATGAATCAAGTTTAAAGGACAAGCTGTCCAAAACAGCAACTAGGCATCTTGCAAGTACCAAAACAGTATGCTACAGCCACTCAACATGAAAAAAAGAGGCATGGACACAATGTACAGGTAAAGCATTACAAAACAAGAACACTGAGCTATCTCCAGAAATCACTAGAACATGCTAAAAATGACATGGCAAGATTGTAAATAATAACAGTTTCACAGACTAGCAGAATTTCACTAGACATGACAGAAATAACATCAGGTTGCAAAGTTTAGATCTATCAAACAACATGCTACGGAAACTTATTATGGTAACCAAAGGCATAACATGAATCTACTAATTGCATATAACAAAAGTCCTTTAAGGATCGTGAGCCAAAAAGGCACAAAAGATATGATGGCACCCATATAAACATAGCAAGTTTTATTACCAGGTTCAGACTTAGCAGAAAAACCGAGCATGGCATAAACAGAATTATGAAGGCATCTTTGCGAGCTCGAATCACTCATCACAAAGCATTGCATGACAAAATAAGCATACCTACAGCAAGGTGACATGTTCATGAAGCTAACCATAGCAAGATCAAGTTCATAGCATGCTTGGATCACTAGCAACAACCATGGCAAAATTGGTTAACATGTAAACAATCTGCCAAGAACATTTTATGGCAAAAGTAGAGCAAGATTAAGACATGCTAGAGCACTCCATAAATGCAAACAGGATCATGGATGGATAGAGAACATCCATATATCCAAAACATCCATACGGAACATACTCAAAAGAGGCATGAATCTCACTGTAGCAAGATGAATACATGGCATAAAAATAACAGCAGGGCCAAGGCTTGGTGAAATCCAAAGTCCCTGAAATCAGCAACATCACGGAGGCTACTTTGCAAGCTTGTAACAGTCAACACATGGCATATCATGAAGAGTGGATTGCACCACAACAAATATGGCATGTTGTAGCTCATAACACATATAGACTTCATAATCAAAAGAAAACCACACAAAAAGATGTAAAAAGACAAATGAGCAAGTTTTGTTAAACTAGAGCAGACAACATTACATAGCACTCTTGCAATGATGTTTAGGACATCAAGGTGGACTCAAATGAACATGGCCCAATGGAACAAATTGAAGAGCATCTCACAATGAACATTTTGACATATTACACACATAAAACGGAGCAGTACACACAGAGTTATGGCATGATGAACAGGGGCTAAAATTATGTTGCAGAAAAGACACTGGAATTTCAACCTCGCGAAAGTCAACGCGGGACGAGGATATCCGGGACGGAGCGGATCGGGACGGGGCGCAGTGTTTGGTTGGCGGTGCGGGTGGATCTGATCCCGGTTGGCGGCGGAGCGGATCTCACCGGAGACGACAAGGGAGGCGGCGGCCGGGCTCGGGGTCGCCGGATCCGCTTCCGGCCGACCGGATCCCCGACGGGCTACTGGCGGAGGCAGCCATGCGGCGGTGGAGGCGGCCCGTGGTGGCGCTGCTGTGATGGCGAGGTTGTGGCGGCGGGCGGAGATCGGCGGCAGAGGCCTTTCGGGCGGCGCTGGCGGGTCGCCCAGCGCGGCGGCGGGTACGGAGCCTGGGGCCGGATCTGGCTGGCGGGCCTGGGGCGCGGGACGGCGGCGGTGACGTGGCGAGCCGCGATAGGGCGAGGGGCGGCGGCGGACATGTGCGGGCGTGGTGCGGACATGTCCGACGCGGTGAGGGAGGAGATTTAGGGTTTGGACTGCGATTTTCGGAGGGGAGGTGTTTATATAGGTAGAGGGAGCTAGGAGAGTCCAAATGGGGAGCGGTTTCCGCCCACACGATCGTGATCGAACGACCGAGAGCATGGAGGGGGTTTGGATTGGCTAAAGGGTTGCTTTAGAGGGGTGTTGGGCTGCAACACACACGAGGCCTTTACGGTTCCCTGGTTAACCGTTGGAGTATCAAACGGACTCCAAATGGCACGAAACTTGACATGCGGTCTACCGGTGGTGTACCAAGGCCGCTTGGCAAATCTCGGTCCATTCCGAGAATGTTTAACACCCGCTCACAACAAGATACAAAAAGGGGGACGCCGGAGGACATAGGAGTGTCGGATTGCAAAACGGACAATGGGGAAAATGCTCAGATGCATGAGACGAACATGTATGCAATGTAATGCACATGATGACATGGCAAAATGCAACACGCTAGCAAACGACACGACAATGACAGCGAATAACTGGAAGACACCTGGCGCATCGGATTCGGGGCGTTACAGTGGAGCTCGAGGAGCGACTGGCCCAAAACAGGTGTATCGTGGCCTCTTCGCCCAACGCCGCCGAGGTGGCCACCGAGGAAGCTAACGACCATTACTAGCCCGCAGACACTCAATTAGCGAGCTAGCTTATGCGGGAATGTCGCGGACGCCGGCTACGACATCGAGGTCGTCGATAGCGACGGCCTGACGCGGCCTATGTCACAGGTTAAGTGACCCACCCACAACCCCTCGGGTTCTACTACCGTCGATCTCATCCATGGCCCCGTCATTGATCTCCTCTAGCTTGCTATCAAGAATTTGCTATCCTACATCGCCATCCAGCCCCTTTTGTCATTTTTAAGGACACGTTCTGCGACGCTTGCTTGGGATCCACAGCTTCCAAGTCAGACCCCATCGACGGCAACCATGAGGAGGGCACCCTCTCCGGCTCTTCCAAGGGGAAAGAGCCCATCTGCAACATAAGGGAGGGCACCCTACAACCGTACTCTTCCAAGGGAAAGGAGTCCATCTGTGACAACATGGAGCGCACCCAGGGTCTGTGCTCTTCCCACGGGAACGAGCCCATCTGTGACAAGTGAGAAATCCATGATTTGTTTTGCCGTGCCTCTGCACAGGGGGGAAGCCATGATTTGTTTTGTCGAGTCCCTTTTGTAGCGTAGTGAGAATATGTCCAGTTTTAATTGCTATATTTGGTTGTTTGTAGTATGCCTTGTTTATTTCAGTTGTTCACAATGTGATGCTCTATATGTGCAACTATTTACTATGCAGTACATTTTCATCAATACCAATTTTAAACATACCGATAGGAATGCATATATCTGCTCGCTATTAAGCCTGTTATAGTTAGCATATGCCTCTTTTAATGTTTTTTGGTTGTTCGGCTGTTTGTAATTAGCATATTTCCAGTTTCAAATGCTATCTTTGGTTGTTCGTAGTATGCCTTGTTTATTCCAGTTATTCACAACGTGATGTTCTATATGTGTAAGTATGAACTGTGAAGTTCAATTTCATCAATACCAGTTTCAACAATACCACTATGAATAACTACATTTGGTTGCTGTTAAGCATGTTGTAGTTAAAACACCTTTCCATTTTTATTTAGGAATAACCAGTGTACTTAGTCTGGCACAATACCAGTTTGAATGACTATGTTTGCTTGTTGTTAAATGTTAGGCCTGTTCCAGTTAACACACCTTTCCACTTGTTTTGCTTAACTAGCATGCTTAAACTTGCACACTGAAGCTATCTTTTGGAGATTATTTTGTCTGCCATGGATATATTTGGTTGATGTTTAGCCTGTTGTGCTTAACATGCCTCTTGATGTACTTACACAGGGCAATTTTGGGAACGACTTTTGTTTTCCATCGAGGTTAGTTTCATCTCATGTCTTATATATACTCCTTCAGGGATATCGATGCATTTGGTACCATATAGGCCGGGGGTTGATAAGGGACTAATCAGTGAATCGGACTTTTAACTAAATATATATGTAACCCATTTACCGTTTGGTTAACTAGGGCCATATGTAATATATCTGAGGCTACATAGCAACATGCACTGTACTGAATGTATAAATATGCAATCCTAGGCTACATAGCAACAAGTAAGTGTGTTACCTTAATGTTCTGATGATGTCTAGATATACGTAGAAGAGCACTAGGAACAACAACAATAGTAGTTAATTAGCCGATAATTTGTAAATAAACTCCCTCCGGCCCATAATATAAGATGTTAATTAATCCAATATGTGAGTATATTGAATGTTATAAGATATTATATAATGGGACGGAGGGAGTGTTGTACTACATCATTGTGTAATTGCTGTTTAGCTTCTAATATTAACTTGGTGCTTTTAGGTACATATGTCATTGTTGAAGATCCGCGCTTCGACCCCTTATGCGTATGGGGCAATGAGATATTGATGAACCAACATTAAGTGCGAAAGGTGATAAAGATTGTTAGTAAAATGGGTCAAAAGATGGCAATTAAACTATTTGTTTACACTTTATCCAAGACAACAGCGAACTGCAGGATGGTAAGTAAGAACTCTGCAGCCTTGTTTTTACTGCCCATAGTGAGTTGTGTTAGATGACAATGTCTGAATCTTTTTCCTTTGCAGTAGTTCCCAAAGCAGTTTACTCAAGATTACCTCTCAAACTACATGATTGGTGGGCATGCAAAGGTTAAAGTATTTCTACCAGAACATGATGATTATCTAGATGTGTTCATGAAGACAGTGAAGGATGGGCGGTCGGCCATCACAAGGGGTTGGACTAGAGTAGTGTGTGCCTGCTGCATGGAGGAGGGCACAGTATGGGCATACCGCTTCATTTTGTTCGGCAAGCAGAATGTATTTTGCCTCTTTCTTTACTGTCTTTAATAGTGCAAGTATATAACTATGGTTCATCATTCTTTATTTGGTGCTTATGTATTTCTTGAACATATGTTCTTGTGAATCAAATAATGCATTGCTTGTTTGAACCTGATGGATATTGTCGGAACCGGGGCTTCGTGGACCCAAACAAGGTTCAAACTCTGGGGCGCGTGCGAAGATCTAACCTAGCCTTGGCCTCAAGCTCATCACCTCATGGCTTTGCCTCGATGAGTTCGTGCGAGCGGGGAAGGGAATGAACATCGAGATTTACCCAGGATCGGGCCACCTTGCGATGTAAAACCCTACTCCTGCTTTGTGGTAGATTGCCTCGTGAGGAGGATGAGGATGGACAAGTACAGTGGGTGAGCTACCTCGCTAGGGCTCGGGGATTGAGAATGCATCGAGCTCTCTCTACGGCGAAGACTAGCCTATATTTATAGTGGCCTTGGTCCTCTTCCCTCATATCTTAGGCGGGAAGGGATTCCACAACAGACAATTTGAAAAGGGACAGGAAGTACATCTTATCCTGACGAAAGGTGGTCTTCGCCTGCAAAGCTTCTGGCCGTGACGCAGCAGTGGGCTCGGGGATGTCATCCGTCCTGCCGGGCTCGTGGTCTTGGCCTTGTTGCACCAAAATGGAAACCTTTGGGGGACTTCTTGGGTACCTGCGTACGCCTTGCCTCCTTTGCACCAAAGAGGAAACTGTCCTCCTCTGCGCCCGCTGGTCCCCGCCTGGCCTTGGTCGTCATGGCTTACGTCATCGAGAGCCCCGTGAGGCTGGGTACCTGCATAGAAATCTTCGCTCCACGGGAGGCAGGCCTGGGGAGCTACTCCTCGGGAGCTTTAGCGTCGCTCGCCTCACGAGGTCAAGGGCCCTCACAAGGGTCTTGTAGCTGGGCAGTAACGGGCCATCGATGAGGCCACGCGCTCGGCCGCAGGCAGGCAAGTCTGGGTACCCCCAATCCCAGAACACTGACAGTAGCAGCCGGGCCCAAGGCGCACTCGAGGTGGCTTCGAGGCGAAGGCAAGGAGTGAAGGGCAAAGCACCGTGTGCGCCAACCGCCTGTGGGCCAGGCTCAACGCATGGTGCATGATGGAGCACCGACGCCAACACTTCCCCATGTCGCCTTGGCAACTGCCTAGGCTGATAGAAGACTGGCACGCACTACAGGTCCACCATTGCCCGAACGCGAAGGGACACCGTGTGGCTTTCTTCGGTCGCCTATAAGAAGGTATAGGGAGCAGCCATGATGGTTTTTTGCCGCAAAGAAGGGGAAGGCACCGCGGGAGGAGGCGGAGTTGCCCCCGCCGAAGAGAGGGCGCGGCCACCCTCGCAAGGTCACTGTGACACCTGCGGTGGTCCCTCTCCAGCATGAGCGCGCTCCGCTGGGGGTCCACGCCGGTCCCAGCAGTCGCGGTAAGGGTCCCTCCCGTGGAAGCGGCCATGGAAGCCGCGGAGGTTGAGGCCGAGGGGGAGGCATGCGGTGGCCGCCCTGACCACCTAGCCCACGGGCCCTCTCGAACGACACTGCCCGCAAGTTCGTGGTGTGGATGGAGGGTCCGCCTGGCACCTGGATCTAGCTCCCGCGCTCCTTCACAGAGGAGCTGCCAGCAGGAGGATCCGCCGGGCTGTGGCTGTAGCCCGACGGTTGCGTCAACCAGTCCTCGTGGGCGGAGGTTGAGGTTACCTCCACAGGCCTGGTATACCTGACCCGCGGGTGGCAGACATTCGCCTGCACCCGCGGCTTGACGGGGAGGCACACCCTTCATTTCAAGAACGAGGGGTGGCAACACTCTTTGTCAAGGTCTTCGGGGAGGATGGCGGGCGCCTATGGTGCTGCCTGGAGGGCGATAGAAGCTACGGCAACCACCTCTCCAACAACGATGATTATCACGGCAGCGACGTCCTCGGTGGTGAACTTGCCCTTGGCGACAACTGCGACACCTCCGGCAGCGGTGGCACTTCCTCCTGGGGGAGGTCAAGCAATGACCACTACGACAAGGCGCCGTGTCCCCATGCCCTGATCAATGAGGAGCAGGACTCCGACTAGGCGTCGCGACGTCGGAGCCAACACCTCAGGGGCCGAGGCCCTCAGGAGGCCACTTATTTTGTCTTATATTTCCTCCGTTTGAAATCATGAAGGGCCCCGCAGGGGCGTGTAAGAAATCGGGGCGCTTGCACCTTCTATCTTAGAATTATAATTTGTGTTTTTAAGTTGTGTTATTGTCTCTTGTCTAAACTCAAGCCCTCCCCTCCGCAAGAGCTTAGTGCCCTGCGTCGTTGGGACCCAGTCCCCAGGTAAGCTTCTGCCATCACTGGTATGCGAGGTTGCGATGTCGTGTGCAAGGCCAGGAGGGAAGTGACCCGAGGTCCGGTAGGAGCTCCTGAGGTGCGGTGCTCAGCAGGTCCCCCTGGACATGCAGACGGATTCTGGACGAGATGAGGTTTTCGTCTACACAAGATCACGAAAAATTGAGGCATCAATAGCAAGGCTCCCGCCCAGCGCGGAGGACGTGACTTAGCTATGGGTGTCCATGATTTGTGAGGTGTCTCTGCGTCGTGACGGCACGCGTCCCTTGAGGCTGGTTATCTTCTTCCACCCTGAAAAGTATAAAGGAAAACCCATCTCCTCCAGGTATGCCGCCATGTGCTCGTCCTTTGGCTTGTACTCCTTGTTGGAGAATTTGACAAGGTGCTGGGAGTCGCCCTTGATGGTGAGGCGCTTGACCCCCAGGGCTGCGACAACTTTTAGCCCTCGTACTCCATGATGTTGTTGGAGACCTTCTCGCCGCACTGAAAGCATAGCTGGACGGCGTAGTGGAGCTTATCATTGGTCGGGGAGACGAGCATGAACCCGGCTCCTGCGCCTTGCCGCGCATAAGCTCCATCGAAGTGCATGACCCAGCTGTCGGGCGCCTCGTCGCCTAGCACCAAGGACTGATCCTCGTGCAGCTCCTAGTCACACGCGTCTGTCCATTCTGCCACAAAGTTGGCGAGCGCCGCTCCCTTGATTACCCTGGTCGTGCTGAACTCCAGCTGGAAGGCCTACAGCTCGATGTTCCACTCGGCGACCCTGTCGGCAGCGTTAGGGTTGTGCAATATCCTCTCCAGAGGGTATGCAGATACGACCTTAATGGGGTGGCCCTGGAAATAGTGGCGCAGCTTCCTCGAGGCAACCAGGAGTTTGAGGAGGAGCTTCTGTTGCATAGGGTAACGCACACATGCATCCCGGAGCACCGTGCTGACGAAGTACACCGGGTGTTCGACAAGGCGTGGGACCTCGGTGGAGTCCTATTCCGCACGAGGTGCGCGGGGCTTGGGGATCTTGTCGGGCTATAGGGGGCGGAGCCCTCGTGAAAACCATCCTGAGGCGACGAGGGCTCGGAAGGCTTCATGGCCCCATATGGGCCGGGGGGCTTTCCTCGAGTGCCGCCATGCTCCTCTTGGATTGCTACGAGCGCAGCGCTGGCCGGATGCGGGATGGCCGCTAGGTAAAGCAACAGGGGCTCGCGAGAGCTAGGCGCCACCATGACGGGTGGGCTCGTGTGATACCTTTTGAGGTCCTCGAAGGATTCCTCCGCCTCAGAGGTCTACTCGAAGGGGCCCTTTCTCTTCATCAACTTGAAGAACGGTAGCGCGCGCTCGCCCAGCTTGGATATGAAATGCCCCATGGAGGTCACACATCCTTCCAGCTTCTGCATTTCCTTGACGGTTTGGGGCGGGCGCATCTTCTCGATGGCCTTGACCTTCTCTGAGTTCGCCTCTATTCCTCGGTGCGAGACAAGGAAATCAAGCAACTTGCCAGATGGGGCCCTGAAAACACACTTCTCAGGGTTAAACATAAGGTTTACCCTGTGCAGGTGGCGACCGTCTCCTCTACGTCCTCGATCAGGGTCGTCGCCTTGCGCGACTTAACCACGATGTCATTGATGTATGCCTCCGCGTTTCTCCCCAGGTGTAGCCCCAGCGCGATGTGCATGAGCCGCTGGAAGGTGGCGCCCGTGCTCCTCAGCCCGAAGGGCATGCATGTGTAGCATTGCACGCTGCATGGTGAGATGAAGGTTTTCTTCTCAACATCTTCGGTCGCCATCATGATCTGGTGATATCCCAAGAATGCATCTAGGAAGCACAGAAGATCACACTCCACAGTAGATTCCACAATCTGGTTGATGCGCGGGAGTGTAAAGGGGTCCTAAAGGCAAGCCTTGTTGAGGCTAGTGAAGTCAACACACAGGCGCTTCTGACTGCCCTTCTTGGGGATGACGATAGGATTGGCGAGCCACTCCGGATGCCGCACCTCTCGTATGACCCGGGCTTCCTGTAACTTGCGCACCTCTTGGATAATGAATGATTGCTTTTGCTGCACCTGCCGTCTTGCCTTTTGCTTCACCGGACGGGCGTTGGGGCAGACTGCTAGGTGGTGCTCAATTACTCCCCTCGGGATGCCGACCAGATCGGACGCCTTCCATGCAAACACGTCTTTGTTCTCCCGGAGGAACCGAATGAGCTCCTGCTCCTAGTCCGGGGGCAAGCCGGTGCCGATGGTGAAAGTGGGCTCCGGGTTATCGTCGTCGATGGGTACCCTCTTCGTCTCAGCGCGGTCTTGGGAGAACAACTACTTCTTATTTGAGGGCGCGGCCTCCGAAGGCCCCGTGGTCCACTCATCCTCCGGACGTGAGGCTGTCGTGGCCCTGTAGGCGAGCTTGAGTGCCATAACCGCATCCCCATTGTCTTTGGTCATGGTGATGATGCCGCTGCTGCCCGGAATTTTGATGATGTTTTTGCCTGGGTGTGTCGCCGCCGTGAACTTGGCGAGAGCAGGGTACCCCAAGCTGGCATTGTAAGGGAGGCTGATGCGGGCCACGTCGAAGTCGATGAGCTCGGTACAGTAGTTCTCGTGCTTGACGAAGGTGAGGAGAAGGCGCACTTGTCCCAAGGGGGTGGCGGAGCCCCTTGCCACCCCTAAGAACGACCTAGTTCTCGTATGGCACCTGAAGCATCTCGAAAGCCTCGACAAAGAGCACACTGAGGTCCGCGCTACCGTCGATGAGGGTCTTGGTGATGGAGACATTGCTGATGGTGGGTGCGCATAGCATAGGGAGCGCACCGGCGGCAGCCACAGATCCAGGGTGATCCCTGGGGTCGAAGGTGATGGCGACCTCATGTCACGCGCGGCTTCGCAGGGTCTCAGGTTGGGGACGAGCGGCAATCGCCTGGCGGAGGAGCTGCTTGGCGTGGCGACCAGATGCAAGTGCTTGTGATCCGCCGAGGATTCACGCGACCGCGAGGGGCCATGGGGCCGCGAAGTGCGTAACAAATTGTTCATTGAGCTCCCCCCATGAGGACACTGAGGCCTTCGGGAGGCCGCAGAGCCAAGAACGGGGAGCTTCCGTGAGGGCTAGAGGCGGCCAGTTCGCATGGCGTAATTAGATTCTTTTGTGCTTGTGGATTTAAAGATGTAAGCTATATGCATCAGTTTGAGTTATCTCATAAATTTCATATATTTAAACAACAATTATCTCATCTCGAGTATATTAACTGACTAACCATACTCCGAGGCTCGGACAGATGGGATGGTTTGTACTAAATATCAAGAAATAGTAGAGGACGCTGACGATTACAAAATTAGTACGTCACACGGTAGGTTCAACTCTGTACTAACTTTGTACTGAAGTCATTACAGAGTTGACTCACTTATTTTCGGGCGGAGGGAGTATATAGAAGTAGATTTAAACAATGATGAATTGTGATATAACTTGCTTTCAACCATTCACCTAAGCTACTACTTTGGCATGGCACAAACCTTTTACTTGTTGGCAGTAACACAGATGAAAAGAGACTGAAACCACGTATAAATGAAAACGTTTAGCAGAACAAAAATTCATAGTACTGAAGTGGAAAGGAGAGAAAATATGAAAGTATTGGTTAAGAGAAATAGCATGATGCATAGCTTTTATCCTTGATATTTAAAATATCCTTCATAGGTATCATCCAACACACAGTATGCCATGGACAACTCCCCTATTAGAACTATAGAAAAAGGCCGGCATAATCACTAATTAAACATTTCTGAGAAAACATTTTAGAGCGAATGGAAATTAAACACAATAGAAAATGATATAAGTTATTAAGGCTATTGGTTATTTATGCAGTTATTGAGAAGTAGTGTACTATATTGTCTAAATCCATGGATTTACCTTTTTGTTACTATTAAGTCCAATGTGAAGTGAATGGAATAGCAATAGTAGAACGGTGGTGGCATAGTGTTGACATGGAATGAGGATGTTTGCAGCCATATGAAATAAAAACCAAAGATATACTATGACAGGATATAAAGGAGCACAGATAACCTGCGAACAACAATGCGAGAATATATAGCAAGAAGAAAAGATGCATCTGAATCTGATAACTTGCACCATGTAGCCAGTCTCTTAGAAAATCTAGATAGGTGCCTTCTTAACTAAATACGACTTAGAAAAAGAAGATATACTAATGGAGGAAAAACATCACTGTCTTATGTGCTTGCATCTTTGGTTTGTTTGATCCAGGTGCTGCTCTTAAAACTAAGGATTTGAAAGCATTTATTACCTTGTGGTCTCTGTACCACATTTTTAAGATATACATAAACTTGTGAAAAAATGTTCATCCCTTCTAGATGCTAGATAGTTACTACAACCTAACAAATATTCATCGATGAATTGCAGCAGCTGATGTCTAGTATCATTTGCTTGAGTTAATCAATTAATTATAGGTATCGATACTTAAAATGTTGGTTTAAATGCATCAGCATACCATGGAGACAGAGAAAAAAGGACTTTACCTCATTCCACTTATATTGCCCTTGTTCCGATGTTGATTTGGCACCAGCCTCTCTAGTAGACAGAGAATCCCTGTTAATAACAGCCTCTCAAGTCTCAAAGTACATACTCATTGTCGCAGGAAACCACGGCCACCTATGGGATCAGGAGGCCCCTTGCTGGTACGGCAGGGGGCGTCGTGTTGTACAAAGAGCAGACGAGCGTGGGGCAGCACAGCAAAGATCATGCAGGCATTGTTACCCAGGTTTGGGCCGCCTCGAGCGTAAAACCCTACTCCTGCTTTGGTTGATTGATGGTGGAAAGGTGGTGGTGGAGCGTACTACACTTGCCCGGCTGGAGTTGCCTCAGGGCAGCGGTGGCTACACGCGTATGGGGGTGTGAGTTACCCAACCTTCTAACCCTTTCTGTCGTTGCCATGGGCCTCCTTTTATAGATCAAGGGGTTACTACAATGGCAAAGTAATCATTATGCACTGATAAGATAGCAAACAGTGCTATCATACCTAACTCTGCGGGATGACATGGCGCATTAAATGCACCACTCAATGTCACATCGTTGGTTGCCCGGCAAGGCTTGTCGGGCTATCTCGCCAGCTCCACGCCTGCTCGCTTGACACGTTGCAGGACGGGTGTCACCTGCAGGTATTTCCTGTAGGGAGAGGCTGCCATGTGGTGAATGGCTGCCACTTAGTCATTTCACGGCTTGACACCGCACTGATTGACGACGTGGGTCGTGGCAGAGTGGCTGGTGAGGCGGTTTTGCCTCCGTGTGTCCCAGCAGGGCCTGCCGGGACGTCTCCCTGAAAACATCCAGGGGCACCACGAAACACAATTTCCACCACCATAACCTTCTGTATCCGCGAGATCCCATCTTGGAGCCTTCACGCACTCACGGGAGGGAATCAAGCACGGGGCCTCTACATCAACATCCATGCCCCTTCGATGAGTTGTGAGTAGTTTACCACAGACCTACGGGTCCATAGTTATTAGCTAGATGGCTTCTTCTCTCTTTTTGGATCTCAATACAATGTTCTCCCCCTCTCTTGTGGAGATCAATTCAATGTAATCTCTTTTTGCGGTGTGTTTGTCGAGATCTGATGAATTGTGGGTTTACGATTAAGTTTATCTATGAATAATATTTGAATCCTCTCTGAATTCTTTTATGTATGATTGAGTTATCTTTGCAAGTCTCTTGGAATTATCGGTTTAGTTTGGCCTACTAGATTGATCTTTCTTGCCATGGGAGAAGTGCTCAGCTTTGGGTTCAATCTTGCGGTGTCCTTACCCAAAGGATGTAAAGGGTTGCAAGGCACGTATTGTATTGTTGCCATCGAGGATAACAAGATGGGGTTTATATCATATTGCATGAGTTTATCCCTCTACATCATGTCATCTTGCTTAATGCGTTACTCTGTTCTTATGAACTTAATACTCTAGATGCATCTTTGGATAGCGGTCGATGTGTGGAGTAATAGTAGTAGATGCAGGCAGGAGTCGGTCTACTTGTTATGTGATGCCTATATACATGATCATGCCTAGATAATCTCATAACTATGCGCTTTTCTATCAATTGCTCGACAGTAATTTGTTCACCCACCGTAATATTTATGCTATCTCGAGAGAAGCCTCTAGTGAAACCTATGGCCCCCGGCTATCTCTTATCATATTTGCTTTCAATCTACTTTTATTTGCATCTTTACTTTTTGCATCTATGTCAAAAATACCAAAAATATTATTTACTATCTTTATTAGATCTCACTTTCGCAAGTGGCCGTGAAGGGATTGACAACCCCTTTATTGCGTTGGTTGCGAGTTCTCGCTTGTTTGTGTAGGTGCGTGGGACTTTTGAGGAGCCTCCTACTCGGATTTATACCTTGGTTCTCAAAACTGAGGGAAATACTTACGCTACACTTTGCGCATCACCCTCTCCTCTTGAGGAAAACCTACGCAAGCTCAAGACATAGCAAGAAGGATTTCTGGCGCCGTTGCCGAGGAGGTCTTCGCTCAAGTCAAGACATACCAAGTACCCATCACACACCTATCTCCCTCGCATTTACATTATTTGCCATTTGCCTCTCATTTTCCTCTCCCCCACTTCACCCTTGCCGTTTTATTCGCCCTCTCTTTCCCAATCTCCTCCTCGTTTTCCCATTTCCTTTTCCTTGTCCGTTTGTTTGCTCGTGTGTTAGTGTGCTTGCTTGTCATTATGACTAGTCTCATATCTTCTCCGTTATCTCTCAAGAATGAAGTTCTAAATTTTAAGCAAAGGGAGGGAGAAAATCTAAAAGACGCTTGGTATAGAATTTTCAATGCTCAAAATAGATCTACCAGGAAGCAATCTACTTTAGTTCTTCTTCGTAATTTTTACGTAGGTGCTAATCCTTGGTATAGATATATCCTTGATACCATTACCGGAGGGAATTTCCTGGGTATCCATACTTTCGATTCTTATAATGCTTTAATAGATTTATTTGGCTCATCACCTCTTTTGGTTAATGGAACTATGTTAACTTTGGAGCATGTTATGCAAAGACTTGAAATTATTGAGAACAAAGTTGCTACCATTGAGTCGATTGAAAATCTTGATAAAAAGATCCACAATCAAATTACCCAATATGGATCTAAGGTAGGAATGACTTTGAAAAATATTAAAGAAAAAGAACCCATAGTTAATGAGAAAATAAACCTAGATTCCACAAGAATCGATAAACTTGAGGGTATCATTACCAACTTGGGAACCGCTTTTTTTTCCGTACAAAACACTCCAAGTTCGTCTACTAAAAATACTAAGCTTATTTATGTTCCTAGGAATAAGGGTGAATCATCTAGTAAGGAAACTGCAGATCTTAAATCTATAAGTGTTCATCCCAATCTTTTTACCATCATTAAGGAACCATTTGCTATGAATGAATTTTTTGATCTTTTGCCTAAAAATTTGACAATTAATAGAAAGAAAGAAAATTCTAAAGAGGGTAGATGCCTCATTGAAGAATTGTCTACCAAAGATGGCACTACTTAGATCTATCCTCGCTTTTATGCCTAGCTAGGGGCGTTAAACGATAGCGCTAGTTGGGAGGCAACCCAATTTATTTTATGTTTTTTGTTTTTGTTTATGTTTAGGAATAAATAATACATCTAGCCTCTGTTTAGATGTGGTTTTATCTTTTAATTATTGTTTGTGCCAAGTTAAACCTATTGGATCTTCTTGGATGATAGTTATTTGATCTTGCTGTAATTTCCAGAAACTTTGCTCGATTCGAATTGTTAAAAATCACCCGAACATGATAAAATAGTGATTCCAATTGCTTATGATCAATAAAAAAATTGTCTAGGTCGTCTAATGTTGGTAGATTTTTTTTAAGTTCCAGAAGTTTGCGTTAGTTATAGATTACTACGGACAGTTCTGTTTTTGACAGATTCTGTTTTTAGTGTGTTGTTTGCTTATTTTGATGAATTTATGGCCAATAAATTAGTTTATAATCCATAGATAAGTTGGAATACAGTAGGTTTAACACCAATATAAATAAAGAATGAGTTCATTACAGTACCTTAAAGTAGTCTTTTGTTTTCTTTCTCTAACGGAGCTCACGAGATTTCTATTGAGTTTTGTGTTGTGAAGTTTTCAAGTTTTGGGTAAAGCTTTTAAGGACTATGGAATAAAGGGTGGCAAGAGCCTAAGCTTGGGGATGCCCATGGATCCCCAAGATATTCAAGAATAGCCAAAAGCCTAAGTTTGGGAATGCCCCGGGAAGGCATCCCCTCTTTCATCTTCGTTCATTGGTAACTTTATTTGGGGCTATATTTTTATTCACCACATGATAAATGTTTTGCTTGGAGCGTGTTGTATTATTTGCGTCTTTTCTTGTTAGTTTACAACAATAATCCTTGCTGTACAAACCTTTTGAGAAAGCCATACATGAATTGGAATTTTATAGAATACTCTCTGTACTTCACTTATATCTTTTGAGCTTGATAATTTTGCTCATAGTGCTTCACTTATATCTTTTGAGCGTGATAATTTTTGCTCTAGTGATTCACTTAGATCTTTTAGAGCACGGTAGTATATTTGTTTTAAAGAAACTATTGATCTCTCATGCTTCACTTAGATTATTTTGAGAGCCGTTAGTAGCATGGTAATTTGCTTAATGTTAATATACTTGGTATTCAAGATATGTGAAACTTTCCTTTGAGTGCGTTGAATACTAAGAAAAGTTTGATGATTGATAATTGTTTTGAGATATGAAGATGGTGATATTAGAGTCATGCTAGTTGAGTAGTTGTGAATTTAAATAACACTTGTGTTGAAGTTTGTGATTCCCGTAGCATGCACGTATGGTGAACCGTTATGTGATGAACTTCGGAGCATGATTTATTTATTGATTGTCTTCCTTATGAGTGGCGGTCGGGGGAAGCGATGGTCTTTTCCTACCAATCTATCCCCCTAGGAGCATGCACATAATACTTTGCTTTGATAACTTCTAGATTTTTGCAATAAGTATATGAGTTCTTTATGACTAATGTTGAGTCCATGGATTATACACATTTTTCCCATCCTTCCACCATTGCTAGCCTCTCTAATACACTTTTACTTTTCGCGGTATCATACACCCACCATATATCTTCCTCAAAACAGCCACCATACCTACCTATTATTGCATTTCCATAGCCATTCCGAGATATATTGCCATGCAACTTTCCACCGTTCCGTTTATTATGACACGCTCCATCATTGTCATATTGCTAGCATGATCATGTAGTTGGAATCGTATTTGTGGCAAAGCCACCGTTCATAATTCTTTCATACATGTCACTCATGTTTCTTTGCATATCCTGGTACACCGCCGGAGGCATTCATATAGAGTCATATTTTGTTCTAAGTATTGAGTTGTAATTCTTGAGTTGTAAGAAAATAAAAAGTGTGATGATCATCATTATTAGAGCATTGTCCCAGTGAGAAAAGGATGATGGAGACTATGATTTCCCCACAAGTCGGGATGAGACTCCGGACGAAAGATAAAAAAAAGAGAAAAAAAGAGAAAAAAAGAGGCCATAAAAAAAAGAGAAAAGGCCCAAAGAAAAAAAAAAGAAAAAAATGAGAGAAAAGAAAGAAGGGACAATGCTACTATCCTTTTACCATACTTGTGCTTCAAAGTAGAACCAAGATCTTCATGATAGAGAGTCTCTCATTTTGCCACTTTCATATACAAGTGGGAATTTTTCATTATAGAACTTGGCTTGTATATTCAAATGATGGGCTTCCTCAAATGCCCTAGGTCTTCGTGAGCAAGCGAGTTGGATGCACACCCACTTAGTTTCTTTCGTTGAGCTTTCATATACTTATAGCTCTAGTGCATCCGTTGCATGGCAATCCCTACTCACTCACATTGATATCTATTGATGGGCATCTCCATAGCCCTTTGATACGCCTAGTTGATGTGAGATTATCTTCTCCCTTTTTGTCTTCTCCACAACCACCATTCTATTCCACCTATATATATCCATGGCTCACGCTCATGTATTGCGTGAAGATTGAAAAAGTTTTGAAAATTTTAAAGTATGAAACAATTGCTTGGCTTGTCATCGGGGTTGTGCATGATTTAAATATTTTATGTGGGGAAGATGAGCATAGCCAGACTATATGATTTTGTAGGGATAACTTTCTTTGGCCATGTTATTTTGAGAAGACATGATTGCTTAGTTAGTATGCTTGAAATATTACTATTTTTATGTCAATATGAACTTTTGTCTTGAATCTTTCGGATCTGAATATAAATACCACAATTAAGAGGATTTACATTGAAATTATGCCAAAGTATCACTCCGCATCAAAAATTCTCTTTTTATAATTTACCTACTCGAGGACGAGCAGGAATTTAGCTTGGGGATGCCTGATACGTCTCCAACGTATCTATAATTTTTGATTGCTCCATGCTACTTTATCTACTGTTTTAGGCTTTATTGGGCTTTATTTTCCACTTTTATATTACTTTTGGGACTAACCTATTAACCAGAGGCCCAAATGCACTGCTGTTTTTGCCTATTTCAGTATTTCAAGAAAAGGAATATCAAACGGAGTCCAAACGGAATGAAACCTTCGAACGTGATTTTCTACTTGAACATGATCCAGAGAACTTGGTGTGCAAGTCAAGAAGCAACCGGATCCTCCACGAGATAGGAGGGCGCCCTCCCCCTATAGGGCGCGCCCCCCTGTCTCGTGGGCCCCTCGGGCGGCCACCGACGTACTTCTTCTTCCTATATATACTTACGTACCCCGAAAACATCCAGGGGCACCACGAAACACAATTTCCACCACCGTAACCTTCTCAGATCCGCGAGATCCCATTTTGAGCCTTGGCAAGCACTCTGCCGGAGGGGGAATCAAGCACGGGGGGCCTCTACATCAACATCCTTGCCCCTCCGATGAGTTGTGAGTAGTCTACCACAGACCTACGGGTCCATAGTTTTTAGCTAGATGGCTTCTTCTCTCCTTTTGGATCTCAATACAATGTTCTCCCCCTCTCTTGTGGAGATCTATTCGATGTAATCTCTTTTTGCGGTGTGTTTGTCGAGATCCGATGAATTGTGGGTTTATGATTAAGTTTATCTATGAATAATATTTGAATCCTCTCTGAATTCTTTTATGTATGATTGAGTTATCTTTGCAAGTCTCTTCGAATTATCGGTTTAGTTTGGCCTACTAGATTGATCTTTCTTGCCATGGGAGAAGTGCTTAGCTTTGGGTTCAATCTTATGGTGTCCTTACCCAAAGGATGTAAAGGGTTGCAAGGCACGTATTTTATTGTTGCCATCGAGGATAACAAGATGGGGTTTATATCATATTGCATGAGTTTATCCTCTACATCCTGTCATCTTGCTTAATGCGTTACTCTATTCTTATGAACTTAATACTCTAGATGCATCTTTGGATAGCGGTCGATGTGTGGATTAATAGTAGTAGATGCAGGCAGGAGTCAGTCTACTTGTTATGGACGTGATGCCTATATACATGATCATGCCTAGATAATCTCATAACTATGCACTTTTATATCAATTGCTCGACAGTAATTTGTTCACCCACCGTAATATTTATGCTATCTCGAGAGAAGCCTCTAGTGAAACCTATGGCCCCCTGGTCTATCTCTTATCATATTTGCTTTCAATCTACTTTTATTTGCATCTTTACTTTTTGCATCTATGCCAAAAATACCAAAAATATTATTTACTATCTTTATTAGATCTCACTTTCATGAAGTGGCCGTGAAGGGATTGACAACCCCATTATTGCGTTGGCTGCGCGATCTCCGCTGTTTGTGTAGGTGCGTGGGACTTTTGAGGAGCCTCCTACTGGATTGATACCTTGGTTCTCAAAACTGAGGGAAATACTTACGCTGCACTTTGCTGCATCACCCTCTCCTCTTCGAGGAAAACCAACGCAAGCTCAAGACGTAGCAGTCACCGTTAAGCTATCGGGTCTGGTTTTGGATCCGATAACCCATTAACAGCCTGGACCAATGGGTATTTTCCACGTGTAAAATTCTCATTGGCCAGAGGAAACACGTGTTGGCTCACCGTTGAGACAGATGTCATCCACTCATTGGATAGGAGGCGCGTATGATACATCGACATGTGGCACGGCCCAACAGAGGCCCATTCCGATGAAAAGGCCAGCCCGTTTGACTTGGTCAAAAGGTAACGGGCCGGCCCACGGAAAGCCTGTTAACGGCCTGTTCGTATATAGCCCATTTACGACCCGCTAACTACCGGCCCGTTACAGCCTATTGGAATTAAGCCCAGTAGCTTCATCTGGGCCGTCCAATATGATTCTAGCCCATTGTAATTTCCGGCCCATATATGGCCCATGATGTCTTTCGGCTCATATGAGGCCCTTTGTAACTCTCGGCCCATTAAAGGCCCGAGATGAAACTGGCCCCTAATGAACAGTGTATCGCTTTATACCCATTAACGGCCCATTATTCCGTCAGCCGTTTCCAGCCCGTGTTAACTTTCGGCCTTCTAAGGGCCCATTTATTCTTGGGCTCATTTCTAGAATTCGGTTAGATACGGTCCACATCGCCTCGTTCCGCTTAGGGCCAAATACAGCTCGTGGTTACATTCGGCCCGTTTGTGGCTCGTTAACCCGTTGGGCTGTTTTCATAGCGTTATCAAATACAGCCTATTAACGGCCCGTTATGGTCCATGAATAGTACGGACCATTCTTGGCGAAATGATTATACACCCCGTAGAAGGCCCATGGATCCTACGGCCTGTAGAAGACAAATGGATCCTACGGCCCGTAGGAGGCCCATGGATCATACGGCCCGTAGAAAGTCCATGGATCCTACGGCCCGTGGAAGGCCCATGGATCCTACAACCCGTAGAAGGCCCACGGATCCTACGGCCCGTAGGAGGCCCATGGTTACAACCGTCCATGTGTTGCCATGATTATTGTGGCCTAGTTACAAAAAATAGGTTATTGTGGCCACTAGTAAAACACGGAGAAAGAACTGCAGTGACTACAAGCAAACAACTAAACAAGACAATAAGGAAATAAATAAGCAAGCAACTAACGCTAGCCTATTACAGCTATTACACATATTACATCCACTAGGCATCAAAGTTCGCCACCAGTGCAAATATAGGGAACAAAGCAGCATATTACATACATTGGTCGTCAAAATTGGCCACCAGTGCAAATAAACACGGCAGCAAAACAAGTCCATAACTGAAACAACTTCATAAGAGCTCAAGAAACGTTATCCTGGGTATCCACCATGCTGGCAATAAGCTTAGCAAGCTTATTAGCTTTGTCCCATTTGGCGCTAAAATCCTCCAACGCTTGCTGTTGCACCAGAAAGTATGCATCTGAATGCTCCAGGGACTTCGCATGATCCTTCCGCTTCTTGTCGCAAAGACAGTGATCGATGTCTTTCAGCTTGTAGTTGAGACTCAAGAAACCGAACTGATTCGCATAAAGTTGAGTTTGAATAGCTTGTGCAAGCGATAGTGGCCATTAACTCGAACAGTAAACCAAGACAGGACTTTGGGGTTGCCTCACTGTCTTCAAGATAGTTTTCCTTAGCTCTTTTATCAGCTTTGTTGGAGACCAACAAGGATGTCTCACGATACTGAACCTTATCTGCATTACTTCCTTTATCATTGCTTAATAAGGCACTCTTCCCAATTATTCTATCACCATTCTAAAAGAAGAAACAAGCAGACGCATAACATGTTTATCAGGTACTAGTATATGAAACTCATTTCGGTGAACCGGTTCATTAGTAAGGTGGACAAGATTAAACTACCAAGTCTTCTATTGCCAAGTAGTACATTATAAAAGCATCAAACAAACATATATCTATGTCCTATGGTCACTGCATTGTCTTGCCAAATCAAAATAGAGACACGGTTCAAATCATATCAGTTCAAGAGAAAGCAGCACTGAAAGAACACAAAGTGTGGGCCTCTAAACGGCACAACAAGATTTCAGATGGGTACCACGGGTCTACATGTACAACAACACTATTGGACCTGTTATGATGCTAGTAATGTGCATGATATGAGAAGTCAGCTGTATACACAATTGAAATTGAAATCAACAGAGCTATTTGTAAGAGCAAACCTGTTAAAGACAATGTTTGTTGTGCTATTGGAGTTTCCATTGGATCGTTCAATTTAAAACTAAGTTTGTATGAGTAAATACAGTGATACAAGAGCAAAGCAGTATGCACAACAACAACGGAATCTTAAATGAGAACAGTTGTTCTTCAGGTTTAAGCACCTGTTCTACATGAACAGAGTACAGTAAGACACAAGCATATAGTACTTAAAATAAAATGAGCTCATAGACCTTACCACATTCTTGGTTCGGGATTAGTAAAGAACAAGGCGTTCCTAGTCATCGTCCAGTAAATGTGTCTCAGGAGAACGTAAGGGAATTTGATGAGTTTCTTTGCCAGTGAAGTATGTTTTCTTAAGGTAATTCCTATACTGCCACCAAGCATTCTTGAAGATAGCAGAGGTATTAGCACAGGTTACCTCATCCTGAGTTTCCAAATCGGTACTTCTCTATAGAGAAAAATGGGAAAATTTGCTATATTATAACCATCATGGAGGTAGAATGTATGGGACAAAGCAAAGTAATTGCCATGAATAACATTACTTACACAGAACTCCTGGAAAAACACCTGCAACTGGCATTTTCCTTCATCTTCAGTATAATATTTTCATGATGGGAAGATAAGTAGATAGGATTTAACAACATCAAATGTGATAGATGCTAAACTATGAATGGCTGGTTTTGCTTCCTCCACAGGAATAGGTGTACTAATTGGTGGAGTTGCGGTTCGCCGTGGTAGTACTAGCGCTTTGGGCATTGGAGCTGCCTTATTAACTGCTCTTGTTTGGGAGCTCTGTGGTGGAGATGGTGTTGTGTCAACAGGAACTGGGTTACTATCTGCTGGGGTTGGGGTTAGATTGGGTGAAGCTGGTTCTCTGTCCATCACAGTAGGGGTAAAATCTGCGAGAGTCTGGGTTGTGTGTGGTAGGGCCGGTTCTCGTGCATGTACAATCGGGGAGCTATCTCCACCAAGAGGTAGCACTATTTATTTGAAGACTGTGTTTCTGCTCCGCTAGATACTGCCATCACCCGCTCCAATTCAAATGGCTGATAAACAGGAAACATAGTTGAATGTACAGACATTGTATGAGAGACAGATGCAATAGATAGTGTGGAAAAAGAGGGCATTAAATAGTTGACATGTATATTGTTTAACTAAAACGGATAGCATGACATAATTTCACATATATGATGTCTATCTAAACTGGATAGCATAGCATAACATAATTCAAAGATATGATGACTAACTAAACAGGATCGCATGACATAATTCACATACATGTTATCTAAGTAACCAGGATCGCATGATTTAATTCACATATGTGATTTATATGCTAAGCAGAGGGCATTCGCATATATGATGTCTGAACTAAGAACATGGTGTTGAATATTGTGTATATGATGTCTAGACTATGCAATGCAAGACACCATATGCACGATATGAGCAGTAGAACCGTGCCAAGTTAGAGCATACACCTCGGTGGGGGAATAGGACTAGTCATATGTCTCTAAATCCATCTCTGAGGAGCTATCGGGACCCATCAAGAGATCTGCGTCGACAGGTAGCACTATTTGCTCTGAAGGCCTTGTTTTCACTCCAGATTTTTCCATCACCCACTCAAATGGCTGATTCACAGGAAGAGTAGTTTAATGTACAAACATTGTCGACAAATGGAAATTTAATGAAGAAAAGGATGGGCTAGATATCATTCAAATATATGATGCCTGATTAAATAGGATGGCATTGGACATTTAACATATACTATGGCTGGCTAAAAGACACGAGACTGCATAATTCCCATATATGATATTGAAACTAAGCAGGTGGCATTACAGAACATGTCTAAACTAAGCAGATGACATATATGATGTCGAAAGTAGGCACTTCAAGGCAACATATGCATGATATGACTAACATCATCATGCCAAGTTAGAGCAAACACCTTGAGGGGTAAATAGGAGTGGTCAGCTGCGTCTGAATCCACCTTTGAACATATATCTTTCTCTGGATTACAATCTGGAGGGGGGGAGGGTTTGCCATTGAACCCACCATGGAGAAATGTCTGTGTGACATTGTATTGGCGCGCAAAACTCTTCTCTTTTTCTCTACATGTGTCAGCATGACTGTGTACAATATCTGACATGCATACCAAAAAATATAGTGAGATTATGTAAGGAGAGCATGCAGAAATCTAGAGTAATGGTAACAACCAGTGGATGGATCCAAGAATAATGATAGCAGGTTGATGATTGCTTTAATTTAATAAAAAGAATAGATGATGATTGCTTTACTATTTGTTTCCCACCCAAGATGAACAACATAGGCATACCCTAGGTGAACCAGATATTAGACATAGATACTATTCGTTGCTGCCTCGATATGTGCCCCACAACTAATTTAGAACTCAAGTTTGAACATCAATTTGGACCTGACTTGGAGTCTAAAAGGTGAACAGGACAATAAAGTAGCAGGTAATATTAAGCAATGCATAAAATAAGTAGAAACAAAAGAGTGCGACCTCTCTTGTGGACCCGTGTACTCCTCAGGTTCATCTGCTGAGTCGATGATGGTGATGCCGTTATGGTGGGTGCCGGTGGCAGGGAAGGAGATGTCAGGCGGTGAAAGACGGTTAGTGTCGGGAATATACCCTGCGGTATGACCCAACCGGAATTGGCGACTCACTGGTGACCCGCCCGGAGCTTGGCGATTCATAGATAACCTGCCCGATCTTGGCGACTCATTAGTAACCCGTAGGCGGGTCGGATGGACAACAAGGCCCAAAGCCGGAAGGGCGGCTCACGTTATGATGGGCCGGATTAAGAGGAAAGGGATGACGAATATTTCCTTTACGAGGAAGCAAGACCCGGACTTGTAATCAACTTGTAAGAGAAGATAGACTAGTCCTAGTCCTACTAGGACTCCACATGTAACCTGCCCCTCTAACTTATATAAGGAGGGGCAGGGCTCTCCAAAAACGGCCAAGGCAAGAAGAAACAATAATCTCTAGGGCTAGACACAACTAAAGGGGAGCCGACTTATGCAGCGTCTCCCTGATGAGCATAATGAGATCTAGCCACAAACAACATGTAGGGCTATTACCGGATGATGTTTCCCGGGGCCCGAAGCTGTCTAAATCCTTGTCTTGTGTGTTGCGTTTCTCGTCGCGATCAACCCCTCTCAAGCTACCGCATAGATGCGTTGGCCTCGCGACTAAGTCCTGACACTAAGGACATCTGCCATGACAAGTCCACGACAGTCAGGAGTCGTGATGTCTGGTTTGGTGGATTCTTCTGTCGATGGAGCAGCTCAGGTGAGGTGGACAACGTTGCGGCAGGAGCGGGACAAACCACACAAAGTTTTCTTCGACACCTACATGTAACTGAAAGTAATTTTGTAAGGGCTCATTTGGCTTGCATGATTCTAAAAACGCAGGGATAGGAGGAAAAACACCGGAATAGGATAGGAATGCACATGGGAAATAGAGCATTTATGAACACAGGATTTCTGTCAACTTGGGTGTTTGGTTCACATGAATTGGAGGAGTAGAGGAATGCAAAGAAACATGGCCAAAATGAAGTGAAACCATATGAAAGCGTGTATAGTTAGAATGTTATTCTACCACTAACGCACTTGGTCTTGTTTTCATGCATAGGATTTTGAAAAGTAGGTCCAGGTGGATGTTTTGCTCCATTCCTTTCAACAAAATGCATGAACAATTGAATAGTAGAGTGCCATTGGAAAATTTCCTATTGCTATGCCGTTGAACCAAAATAGCCCTAATGCATCGACATGAATGTAGAGTAATAAGTGACACGACAAGTGTACAACCTCTTTGCCGAAGCCGTCTCGACCTCAGCATCATTGGGTTGGTCGCTGAAGAAGTTGAGGCATAGGTGGTTGTCGGAGGTGTGGAGGAAGATCTGAGGAATCTATAGACGGCGTCCAGGGCACTGCTCTGTTGTGATGGATCGTTCCGTTGTTGGAGCAGCTCCGGTGAGCCGTAAGACGTCAAGGTTGAAGCAGCACAAGACAGACATCGTTAATCTCCAGTGGGATTCTAATAGCATCTCCAATAGATGATGTAAAATGCATTAATAAAAAGTGATAGATGTAAAATTTACATCACCAATAACCACCTAACTAGAACAGATGAGGTAAAAACTGTTGACTCTAAACTTAACTGTTGAAACTAAAATTTACTGTGGAATCTGAATGTTACTGTGGAAACTGAACGCAATGGTAGCAGAGAGGCACTTCACATGGGATAGTTTAGGGAGGGCATGCAGTTCATCTTCAACCTGCACCCCCCTGAGCCGCCAGCCACCACCGGCCGAACCCCGCGCCGCCTCGTGCCCCGAAACAACTCCGCACCACCGGTCCGCCCCCGCCCCGAAACAACTCCCCACCGTTGGTCCACCGCCCCGAAACAACTCCCCACCACCGGTCCGCCGCCGCCCCGGCCAGCCCTCTAGCCCCTCCCCACCCCCCTCCCCCGCGCCAAGCTTTTTCTCCGGCGATCCCCATGCCACCGCCCCACCACCGCGCCCCCACCGCCGGCGAGCAACACCCCACCCAGAACGCTAAGATAGATAGTGGGGTACCTCTCCGACGAGCCCCCTCCCCACTGCGGGTGGTTCTTTCTTAACTCCGGCGAGACCCCCTGCCCCCTGAAAATCGACTGACCGAAAAGTCGATTCAGTCGACTGAAGTGTAGCTAAATCGGAGCAGAGCAACAACACGAGTGAGGATGAGAGCAGGAGCAGCAGCACGAGTGAGCGAGCAAGAGCCGGAGCACTAGCAGCAGCACGAGCGAGCGAGCGAGAGCCGGAGCAGCAGCAGCTGGGCAAGCGAGCGAGCGAGCAAGAGCCGGAGCAGCAGCAGCAGCGCGAGCGACCGAGCGAGAGCCGGAGCAGCAGCAGCAGATCCGGCTGGTATGGCCGCTGCCGCCTAAGGGGCCTTGCACTGGGGGAGAGCCGCCGTGGAAATGTCACCCGCGGCGCCGACTTCCAGGTAGCTGCTCCATGGGGGTGCGGGAAGGAGCACCGTCGGCGCCGGGAGGTCGAGTTAAGGAGAAGGTGCGATGCGATGAGTGTACAACCTCTTTGGTGGCGCCGAGTAGGCCTCGACTTTGTCCGAGGAGTCGGTGTGGATGTTGCGGTTCCGGTGGAGCATGTTAAGGCGGCGTTGTGGGGATGGAGCAGCCGCAATAGACGAGGCAATCTTCGGAGCAGCTCCTTGGAGGTGGAGGACGGGGCGGCTGAACCAGAGGGACGACAGGATGGACGACGAATCCTCATCCGTGGAGGTGGATGAGGGACGTCGAGCTGTTGTGGTGGACGACTTCATCGGGGAAGAGGCTCCAGCTGGGCAGTGGTGAGGTGGCGGACGGAGGAGGGTGGGGTTTCGTGGCTGGAGCGGAGAGGTTATGGTGGCCAGATACCGAATGGCGAAAAGGAGGCGATGGGAGGGGGAACCATGACTTAGGAACGCACTTGTACAAAATGTAGGGTGTGTTACAAAAGTACCCCCGCCGATTTGAACTAGCGGCCCTTTCGGCTCAGGGTTAGAAGGGGATTTCGCGTGTCGGGATTTGGCAGCTGGAGGGAGTTTTCGCGCGCGTTGTAATTTTGGGATAGCAAGGCGCGGGTTGTGAAGGCGCCAGTTTTGGGAGCACGATATCTGAATTTTTGGGATATAACAGGGCGCGGGTTGAATTTTAGGGACAAGCCTAATGTGTAATATTGTACTTGTACGTACCAAATCAATTCGCACTTCATGAAAAAAAACTATTCACACCACACAAAGAGAGAGTTTTTTTCTTACGTCAAGAAATATTTGTTTTTCAAGATAAACAATGTCCGTTAGGCACCTAATCTTTATGTCATAATAGACCCGATTGTCCCTTTTTACTATACAAATGATATTCAAAGCTACTCCCTCCTTCCATCTATATAGGGCCTAATGCGTTTTTCTAGGCTAACTTTGACCAAATATTAGAGCAATAATATATGGCATGCAACTTACACAAAGCACACCGTTGAATTCATGTGTGAAAGGAGCTTTCAATGATATAATTTTCACATTGTGCATGTCATGTACTATTAATCTTGTCAATAGTCAAAGGCGGTCTTAAAAAACGCATTAGGCCCTATATAGATGGAAGGAGGGAGTATGAATCCATGTTATGTCCAATTAAATTTTTTCACTGGTTATATAATGCATGTAACCTACTCATGCCAACATTTCAGTGCATTCCAAATGTCTATACTACCGCTGCAATTCAAACTGAATTTGAATTCGTTTCTCTATTTCAATAAGAATCTACAATCATGATTGTTGCCAACTTCAACCATCATTCGTGTATTACCTTAACAACACACCACATGATTACTATAGAGATAGATATGAACTATGTGTACTATATGAACTCGAATTCAATTTTTTGAATACACTTGATGTTGATTCCAAATAATAGTACATTTGATGTGCTAACTAGATATTTACAATCTAAACCATCCGTACGTACACCGTGTTTATCACACAAAGTATAGTGTCCCGTCCCCTACATTATGACAAATATTTAGCCCTGAGCTGGAAAAGCCACACATTAGCCCAAATTATAATCAATGTTCTACATTATGATATCTTCTTCAAGTATCTGTATCCACTTTTTTATAATGAATTATGATCTATATTCGTATTTAACACCTTCACGGTCCTCTTCTCTTTGTAGCTAGCTAGCGCTAATTTTCTATCATGCATGCACACGCCCACCCCCCTCTCACCCTCCCTCAGCGTCCCCACCATCACGCACGTTCGTTAATTCTCTTTAGGTCGTTCACCCGCGGTGTGTGTAGGCCCCCCGGCTCCTTCTTTCCGGCATACACCGGTTGATATACCTCCCTAGCCAAGTGTGCCTACCACAAACACATACTTCCCCTCTTCTCTTCTCACCGTCCATGCCCCCTATGTCCAATACGGTTCCACGCAGGTGCACACTCCCGCCCCTCTTTTCATCGATCTCATACTCGTACACTCCTCCCCCTCGACATGGTAGGCCTCTCACACCACCTCCTAGTCGCACCCTCTCCCCCTGTCTGTCTCTCCGGACCTTATTTGCTTCCAACACATGCATGCATGTATACGTACCGATCTCCCTACATATAGCCAGGTCGACTATAATTCATTTTCCCCACGCACCGGTAGACTTACCTCACTTGTTATGTCTCTCATTTCTCGGACACACGATGGTTGATCTTCCTATGTAGTTACGTAAGCTTACCACAACCATATCGTCTCCCCTCATCATCCTTTGCATACCTCCCGACCCGTCTCTCACACGCACGTGCATTGACAGACAGACATCCCCGGCCCTCTCCTATTGATATTGCACTGCATTCTGCTTGTCTACCAGGCCTCTCCCACCAATTGTGAGACGCCACTCCACCACCAACCCTGTGACACTCTACCTTTGTCTTTCTCCCAACCTTATTCCTCTGCTACACATATCCATGGATGCCGATCGATCTCCCTCTATACGTAGCTAGGTCTATCTCCTTCTCCACACATATACTAGTCGATCTACCTCTCTATAGTTAGGTCTCCGCCCCCTCCCCCCCACACACACACCGATAGTCGAACGTTGTAGGTAGGTATCCATGCCACAGAGAAAAACTGCACCTCTGCCCTCTCAAATTCCAGTAGGCCAGCCGTCCTGTATCTTTGACATGGGCAAACACAAATTCGATGGCACCCTTTATCGATCACGCAGCCACACATTTCATCCCTGTTTTCGATTCTATCGATATCTCACGCCGATGATCCCTCCACTCTCTTCTCGTGGATCGCTCCCTCTATATATCATATATTCATGACTCTATTTCACACACATTGCATATGTTAGGTTTGTTTGTTTGAGATATCATTGACACATTGCCTCGGTTTCGCACAAACCATCTCTCTCACACCCACCCACGTACGCACCTGCACCTAAAGAAGAGGTGCACACAGGACGCACTTACTCACGTCTCGTTCCCGGCCACACCCGCGCGGGTACACGGTGGAGTTCGTTTCTATACGAAAAGGCAGCCCACGTGTTAATTTGACGCATGTAGCGGTTGTTTACTTGAAGGAGGGTCGGGTACCACGCCTAGATAGAACAAAGTTTGACCTGACGCGTTAGTATTAAATAAAGTTATATATTCCTCCTCAATGGCACGTAGTACAGAATATAAAACGATTGCCATGGGGAAAATGGAAAAATCTGCTCCACTATATATAGCGGAGCCTGCCTGCCGGGGTTTGTCTGTCGTCACACCATCTCACACAAGGCGGCGGTGGCCTCTCTCTCTCACCGTTGGTGAGTGATGCGGCCAAATCCCGTCCGTCGGCGGAAAGGGAGGATGTGCATCGTTTCTCCGTTCGACAGTGTTGAGGCAGCACGTCCCGATCTGCGGTACCCGCCGTTCTCTCAGACCAAGCTTCGGCGTGGTAGGGCCTTCGCCACTTGCTCGCCGTCAAAGATGGGCAGATCCCGCCGACGCCTCCTAGTAAAATCCCGATGACTCTCGGTACATCTTCCTCCGCCTTGCTCCACTTCCCATATTCCCACGCTGTCGCATGTGGATCTTCTTTAGTTGTTTGCTTAAAACGTATCTCGGCCGGCGTACTTTCCATCTTGCAATCTCGTCCTCAAAGCATTTTTGATAAACCACCATGCTGCTATCTTTCTGTTATTACATGGAATATGCTTCTTTTTTTCGGCGTATGTGTCTTTAACTCGTGTTATTGGCTAGTAATTGTTTCCTTTCTACCTCTTTTTTTGCAAACAGGGCTATCCATTTCACCTCGATGCTATTGCGACCTTTTGGTGAACTACACAAATCACTTTTTTTTCTTAAGAGTGTTTTGTGCAGTTCCGCCAAAATATCACAGGGCAACGTTTTTACATTTCCGTGGGACTGCAGAAAGGGAGATTAGTTTTGCTATCCTCCTCATCCAACTCCATGCCTAATCTTCTCCAACAAGTAGTTAGTCCTAAAGAGAGATCGCATAGGTGATCGGCTTCTATTTGTGTGTGTTATGTTTCATCATCTAGTTCCACTATTATTTTTATCACACTGGCTGGATATCTTTGCAAATAGGGATGGCCAGCTCGATTTTAGTGGAGCTGCACAAAATGATCAGATTGTGGTGTCCTCCGTACACCCCTTTTTTGGCTACAGAGCTGGGTGAAACTAGCTGCCAAGCAATGAACACTGTGCCCAGGAAATGGACCCATGCCTACGAACAACATCGATCAATTATATATTTTTCTTTATTTGTACACCTTCTCACAACTTTGTCTTGAGTTGTGATGTGAATATTGGCCCTGATCTACGAACCATTGAGATGCATTAGCAGCCATGGTAGTTTCATATGTATTTGATGGAATGTTGTAACGAGATAATCTTGAGGCAAGAGGACACATGAATCCTAAGTTAAAACTTTTTTTCCCACGGGAACCGAAGTTGAAACCTTCATATCATCACAGTACAATTTCATTAAAATTACGCATACATATAAACAAATCCTAAAGGATTGATAGCAATGCCAGAAACAATTCAACTTCATTTCGCCGACATGTGGGACATCCTTCATCCAGCTCCACCTGTCGTGCAGCAATATTGAGTGCACAGCTGCAGGGAAAAATTCACCCTGGTCATTGCGCCGCATTAGTAATGACTAGTGACCAGTCAAATCACATAGCCCCACCTTCGCCATAGTAAGTTGCTCGGATGAAGCAACAATTATTTCTCTGTTCCTTGAATCTGCTGGTACTCCCATATTCCTAGAGTAATAAGTTGCTCCGGCGAAGCAACCATTACTTCACCTTTCCCACAGTAAGTACTAGTACCTCCTTGGGCCCACTGAAAATCACTTTTCTGTCTCCATCAAGTGCATTTAATGTCAATCTAACCCTGTCACCGAAACACCTCTTTGGCTACAGTTAGTTCAAAGTATACAGTCTAACCTCTAGCTAGTATCCAAACAGGAGCAATATAGGACATGCAAGTTGCTCAAAGCATACAGTCAAATTCGTACGTGAAAGGATCTTTTTTCTTTTTGAAAATGGAACATGTGATGAGGACATCAATACCATTGTTACACCCACAGCCCGTGCTGCTATACATACTGGACCAATTACTAGAGCTCGCGCACGCCAACTAAATTACCAGGTACTTTCATTTCTTGGTAATGATTCTAATGTTCATGAGAATATGATGCTGCCTAAATTGGATACATTTGTTTTGCTTACAAATGAAGGGCCTAGCTTGGAGAAGGATGAACATTGGAGCAAGAACAAGCATGGAGATGATGGCATGCTAAGGGGAACAAGAATGGAGTTACAAGTGATGATTTCAGGGCTTTGAAGCCACCATAACGGGTGCATGAAGCCTTGGACGAAATATACAAGATGCCACTTCATAAATTTCGTCCAGAGGCTATTCTAGGTACTGCGTCACCTTAGTATTGGGCCAGGCCCATGTAATTTCGAAATACATAAGTATAGGCTATTTTTAGAGTCCGTATGTGGGGAAACAAGAGATAGGGTTGTTTGGACCCCTCCACCAAGGGCCACGAAATTCCCCCTCTTCCTCCATATATACAGCCCTTAGGGCACCGTTTAGACTTTGGGTTTTGTTTAGATTAAAAGTTCGCCATAGCTGCAACTTGGCGTGCATTTCGCTTTGTGTTCAACGACTGCACCAAGGCGTCACGTAACCCCACCTTCATTAATAAAGCTTTCCTCTTATATTTGCAATATCCAGATTGCAATCTTAGTTTCTTGCTTGTTCTTCGTTTGCTCGCAGGAAACAGGCCCTCGTGGTCAGGTTGATCGTGCTCCGGCGTGGTCAATAACCCTTGGAAGTTGGTCTAGCGATTGCTAAGGCGCGACGTCTCGCACGTTCGTAGTCGGATCGTCAAGGTCGACTCCCACAGAAAATGATAGCCACCATCTCATCGAAACATCGGGACACCTTTGCCTCTATCAAGTGGTATCAGATTTCCGGGTTGCTCGGTGAGATTTTATAGTTTTCGTAGTTTAGATCGAGTCTGTTTCTTCATACCTACAAATTCACCTAAAAAGCCACAAAAAATTAGGGTTAGTTCATCATATCTCGAACCAATCTGAGCCTTTGCATAATCTTTTTAGGGTTTTGCTTTGTTGAATTTGCGGTTGCGTAAATGGGTGTGTAGTTGCTGGTCTTAGCGTCTAGTCTTTTAGAGTTTTGAGTTCTGGTCATAAGTTGTCATGCCGCCACCGCACCATCGTCATCGCCCCTGCCACCTACCACCACCGCTCTGAATCAGTATCCATATACCACCACTGATCCATATCCATATGCTACCACTGCTACCACCACCGCTGCCATATACCACCACCAAATATCCACCACCAATCCGAGTTCCTTGCATATTAGGTTAACTTTCGACATCCATCTATTTCCAGATTTGTGTTTTCCTTGTCTGAGTAGGTTTCGAATTCCAGCAATCTTTTGCCGTTCGTAGAAGAGGTTGGTTTCCAAAAAAAAAGAGTCCGGAAACCACCCTCCGTTTAGGCCCAAAATTTTCCAAAAACGCACTTGACAAAAAAAATTCTGGCTATCCTATTTTTAGGTGTTTCTAAGCGTATTGAGACAGTCGCCGTTATAGAAAGTTTTTTTTGACCCGTTTCCAGTTTTTGGGTCCGGGCAGTCGAAAAAAAAAATTGGTCGAAAAAATTTCATGCCATCCTGTCAGTTTGACCTGGGAAGAGTTTTGAGACACTCGCCCTTATAGTGATTTTTCGCAAAAACAAAGGAGCGCAAAAAAACAGAGCGCAAAAAAAAGAGCGAAAAAAAATTTCCAGAGTGTGCTCCTCCCTTGTTTACGTGCAGCGCCGTGATTTTGTTCGTGTTCTAGGCTCGCGTCTCTAGCACGGTCTAGCCTAGGACCAGCATAGTACCGTCGTTGAGCGTTCATTCAACTTTACATCTCTGAATTGATTATTGCTGATCCTTTTTGCTACCATATTATAAGCCTTCCCAGCTCCACATACATCTACGTCGTGCGTTTGACTCTCCCTGGTAATTGCTCTATCTAAGCTTTGAGAGTTTTGACTACAACGGTTGCCGATCACCGCCTGCTGCTGGGTAAGAGCTGGTAAGAATTTGAGTTTTGCTTGAGGGATTTGTGACACCCCACCACCACCATATTCCAGTAGGCTGTAGGATCATATTCTTGTCTGTTTCTATTGCTGCTAACTATGGCAGGAACACAAGTCAACGAGATTGACTGGGAGAACATGACGAACAAAGAGCTTCATGATAATTTTCAGCAAATGATGGGTCAATAGGTGGAAGACGTGATGGCCAGCTTTGGAAAGGCAATGGAGAAGATGCATGATATTGAGAAGTCAATTGACACCAAGTTGTACGCCAAGTTTGATGAATTACTCAAACGCCTCCCACAACCAGTTCTACGCCGCGATAGAGTAGGGCGAGCACAGCGTGTTCCTATTGAGCCAGGACAAAATTCGGGTGCCATCTGCTGCCGGTGCTTCAGTAGCTCCTGGCATCGCTGCAGAGATGGAGGACTATTACGAGGATGAGGTTGATCAAAATCAGAACTACGTGCAGCCACCAGAACCACCACCAGCAGGTCGACCTCAGGTATATCTTCGCAACGGGTAGGCCTGCACCACCACCTCAGGTACGAGATCATGACCATCTCCCTAAACTGAAATTTAATATTCCACCGTTTGAGGGTAGATATGTTCCTGATATATATCTTACTTGAGAGTTAGAAACTGAACAACGATTTACATGTTTACAATACCACGAGGAGAGACGTGTTCCTGCTTTGTTTGTGCTTTCACTAGCTTTGCATGTGTTTGGTGGTCTGAACATTGTAGATTATATCCTGTTCCAGCTACTTGGGCTACTTTGAAAACTTCTATGCGCATCGTTGGGTTCCACCATATTATCAACGTGAATTACTTCAAAAATTGCAGCGCTTAAGACAAGGAAAAAATTATGTAGAAGAATATTATCAGGAATTACAAACTGGCATGATTAGACGTGGTATTGTTGAGGAGAATGAAGCTATGCTTGCACGTTTTGTGGGTGGATTAAATAAAGAGATTCAGACCATTCTAGAGTATAAGGAGTATACTAATATCACTCGTTTATTCCATCTTGCTTGTAAAGCTGAACGTGAAGTGCGGGATCGACAAGCATTGGCACGAACTAACTTTTCTGCAGGTCGACCTTCATCATGGACACCACGTGCATCATCTACTTCCACTGCACCATCACCTCCTTCAGGTGCCACCTCCAACCGTGATACAAGAAAGCATGCACAACCACCACTATCTGCCAAGAGCACACCTGTCGGGCCTGCGCAGAGCTCTTCTTCTTCCATGGCATCAACAGGGCACACAAGTGATATTATTTGTTGTCGTTGTAAGGGAAGAGGACATTATGCGAGAGAATGCAAATCTCAGCGTGTGATGATTGCTACTGAGGATGGTGGGTATGAGTCCGCTAGTGACTATGATGAGGAGACTTTGGCTCTTATTACACGTGAAGAACATGGTGGAGATGATTCTGATCATGAGACGCAATACATGGCTCCTGAAGACGTTGACAGGTATGAATGTTTAGTTTCTCAACGTGTTTTGAGTGTGCAGGTCACACAAGCTGAGCAAAATCAGAGGCACAATTTGTTCCATACAAAGGGAGTTGTGAAGGATCGCTCATGCGCGTCATCATAGATGGAGGGAGCTGCAACAACTTGGCTAGCATGGAGATGGTGGAGAAGCTATCTCTCACCACAAGAGCACATCCACATCCTTACTACATCCAATGGTTCAACAACAGCGGCAAGGTTAAGGTAACACGTATTGTTCGTGTGCATTTTAGTATCTCTACGTATGCTGATTATGTTGATTGTGATGTGGTACCTATGCAAGCATGTTCCTTATTACTTGGTCGACCATGGCAATTTGATAAAAATTACATACACCATGGTAGAAAAAATCAGTATACTCTTGTTCATAAGGATAAAAATATTACTTTGCTTCCTATGACTCCTGATTCCATTTTGAAAGATGATATTAATAGAGCTAATAAAGCAAAACAGGATAAAAATAAGAGTGAAAATCAGATTGTGGCAAAAGAATTTGAGCAACAAATGAAGCCTAATAGTAAACCATCTAGTGTTGCTTCGAAATTAAATTGAAAAATGCATGTTTATTTGCCACTAAATCTGATATTGATGAGCTAGATTTCAGCAAATCTGTTTGCTATGCTTTTGTGTGCAAAGAGGCATTATTTTCATTCGAGGACGTGCCTTCCTCTTTGCCTCCTCGCTGTCACTAACATTTTGCAGAGTTCGCCGACGTCTTTCCACAAGACGTGCCACGGATTACCTCCCATTCGAGGGATTGAGCATCGATTGACTTAATTCCCGGTGCATCATTACCCAACCGTGCACCATACCGTACCAATCCGGAGGAGACGAAGGAGATTATGCGTCAAGTATGTGAGCTGCTCGACAAAGGTTATATACGCGAATCCCTTAGTACTTGTGTTGTTCCTATTATTCTAGTGCCGAAAAAGGATGGTACATCACGTATGTGTGTTGATTGTAGAGACATTAATAATATTACTATTCGTTATCGTCATCCTATTCCTAGGCTAGATGATATGCTTGATGAATTGAGTGGCTCTACAATATTCTCCAAAGTTGATTTGCGTAGTGGATACCATCAAATTCGTATGAAATTGGAAGATGAATGGAAAACAGCATTTAAAACTAAGTTTGGATTATATGAGTGGTTAGTCATGCCTTTTGGGTTAACTAATGCACCTAGTACTTTCATGAGGTTAATGAACGGAGTTTTACGTGCTTTCATTGGACGATTTGTGGTAGTTTACTTTGATGACATATTGATTTATAGCAGATCTTTGGAAGAACATTTGGAACATTTACGTGTTGTTTTTATTGCTCTACGTGATGCACGCTTGTTTGGTAACCTTGGGAAGTACACCTTTTGTAATCGACCGAGTATCTTTTCTTGGCTATGTTGTTACTCCATTGTGGAATTGAAGTTGACAAAGCCAAGATTGAAGCTATTGAGAGTTGGCCGCAGCCCAAAACGGTCACCCAAGTGAGGAGTTTTCTTGGCCTCGCTGGATTCTATAGGCGTTTTGTGAGAGATTTCAGAACCATTGCTGCACCTCTGAACGAGCTTACGAAGAAGGATGTGCCTTTTGTTTGGGGTACCGCACAGGAAGACGCCTTCACGGTATTGAAAGATAAGTTGACACATGCTCCTTTACTCCAACTTCCTGATTTTAATAAGACTTTTGAGCTTGAATGTGATGCTAGTGGAATTGGATTAGGAGGTGTGTTATTACAAGATGGCAAACCTGTTGCATACTTTTACGAAAAATTGAGTGGGCCTAGTCTGAATTATTCTACTTATGATAAAGAATTATATGCTCTTGTTCGGACTTTAGAAACATGGCAACATTATTTATGGCCCAAATAATTTGTTATACATTCCGATCATGAATCTTTGAAACATATTAAAAGTCAAGCTAAACTGAATCGTAGACATGCTAAATGGGTTGAATTCCTTGAGACTTTCCCTTATGTCATTAAACACAAGAAGGGTAAAGAAAATGTTATTGCTGACGCTTTGTCTCGTCGCTATACTATGCTTTCACAACTTGACTTCAAAATATTTGGTTTGGAGACCATCAAAGATCAATATGTGCATGATGCTGATTTTAAAGATGTATTGCAGAATTGTAAAGAAGGAAGAACATGGAACAACTTCATCGTTAATGATGGATTTGTGTTCCGTGCTAACAAGCTATGCATTCATTAGCTCCGCTCGTCTTTTGTTGTTGCAGGAGGCGCATGGAGGAGGACTAATGGGACACTTTGGCAAGAAGAAGACGGACGAAGTACATGCTACACATTTCTTTTGGCCAATGATGAGACGGGATGTTGAGCGTTTTATTGCTCATTGCACTACATGTCAAAAAGCTAAGTCACGACTCAATCCTCATGGTTTATATATGCCTTTGCCTGTACTCTAGTGTTCCTTGGGAGGATATATCTATGGACTTTGTTTTAGGTTTACCTAGAACAAAGAAGGGAGGATAGCATATTTGTTGTCGTGGATAGATTCTCGAAAATGGCACATTTTATACCATGTCATAAAAGCGATGCTGTTAATGTTGCTGATTTGTTCTTTCGTGAAATTATTCGCTTGCATGGTGTGCCAAATATTATTGTTTCAGATCGTGATACTAAATTTCTTAGCCACTTTTGGAGATGTTTATGGGCTAAGTTGGGGACCAAACTACTTTTTAGTACTACGTGTCACCCCCAAACTGATGGACAAACTGAAGTAGTCAATAGAACATTGTCTACTATGCTTAGGGCTGTTTTGAAGAATAATAAGAAAATGTGGGAGGAACGCTTGCCTCATATTGAATTTGCTTATAATCGTTCATTGCATTCTACTACTAAGATGTGCCCTTTTGAAGTTGTGTATGGTTTCCTACCTCGTGCACCTATTGATTTGTTGCCTCTTCCATCTTCGGAGAAGGTTAATTTTGATGCTAAAGAACGTGCTAAATTGATTTTAAAAATGCATGAGTTAACTAAGGAAAACATTGAGCGTATGAATGCTAAATATAAACTTCTTTGGGGATAAGGGTAGAAAACATGTTGTGTTTGCACACGGAGATCTTGTTTGGTTACATTTGCGTAAGGATAGATTTCCTGATTTGCGCAAATCAAAGCTAATGCCACGTCTTGATGGTCCCTTTAAGGTGTTGGAGAAAATAAATGATAATGCATATAAACTTGAGCTGCTGCAGATTTTGGGGTTAGTCCCACTTTTAACATTGCAGATTTGAAGCCTTATTTGGGTGAGGAAGATGAACTTCCGTCGAGGACGACTTCATTTCAAGAAGGGAGGATGATGAGGACATCAATACCATTATTACACCCACAACCCGTGCCGCTATACATCTTGGACCAATTACTAGAGCTCACAAGACGCCAACTAAATTACCGTGTACTTTCGTTTCTTGGTAATGATTCTAATGTTCATGAGAATATGATGTCGCTTAAATTGGATACATTTGTTTTGCTTACAAATGAAGGGCCTAGCTTGGAGAAGGATGAACATTGGAGCAAGAACAAGCATGGAGATGATGGCATGCGCAAGGGGAACAAGAACGGAGTTACAAGTGATGATTTCAGGGCTTTGAAGCCACCATAACGGGTGCAAGAAGCCTTGGACGAAATATACAAGATGCCACTTCATAAATTTCGTCTAGAGGCTATTCTAGGTGCTGCGTCACCTTATTATTGGGCCAGGCCCATGTAATTTCGAAATACATAAGTATAGGCTATTTTTAGAGTCCGTATGTGTGGGGAAACAAGAGATAGGGTTGTTTTTGGACCCCTCCACCAAGGGCCCCGAAATTCCCCCCCCCCCTCTTCCTCCATATATACAGCCCTTAGGGCATCGTTTAGACTTTGGGTTTTGTTTAGATTAAAAGTTCGCCATAGCTGCAACTTCGCGTACTTTGTTTGTGTTCAACGACCAGACCAAGGCGTCACAAAACCCCACCTTCATTAATAAAGCTTTCCTCTTATATTCGCAATATCCAGATTGCAATCTTAGTTTCTTGCTTGTTCTTCGTTTGCTTGCAGAAACAGGCCCTCGTGGTCGAGTTGATCGTGCTTCAAAGCGTGGTCAATAACCCTCAGAAGTTGGTCTAGCGATTGCTAAGGCGCGACGTCTCGCACGTTCGTAGTCGGATCGTCAAGGTCGACTCCCACAGAAAACGATAGCCACCATCTCATCGAAACATCGGGACACCTTTGCCTCTATCATAATGAAAGGATCTTCGAATGATATAATTTTCAAATTATATAAAATCTTATCAATAGAGGCATCCTCGAAGAATACATTAGGCCCTACTCCCTCCATCTAGGTGTATAAGTCACCTTACGAAAACCAAATAATCCCAAAATACTTAGGCGCGGTGCATTAACTCCCACCTCGTTTCTTGTTTCTTGACATATCCACCAATAAGAGATGTAGGCCGTGCATGTTTTCAATGAGTTAGACTACCAAACACGACATGCAATGGTTAGTTCACTGCATGCAATGCTATTAGTTACCAAATAAATATTAATTTCTCTCGTTTTCCCCTCTTCCTTGGTCACGGTGCACAATCTAAGATGACTTATTCACTAGACAGAGGGAGTATATAAAATCTTACCAATAGTCAAAACCAAGTGTTACTAGTAGAATGCCCGTGCGTTGCTACGGGCTACTATGCATATAAATGTTTCTTATTATATCATGGGAAAAGTGCATAAATATGGAAATCAAGCAAAAAGAAAAGAGTTCACACTGAAGATTATCAATACAAAAAGCATGTATAACTCTTCCGATTTAATTAGTGCTGAATAAGTAGTTCCCTTTTATTTCTATTAGGGGGTTCACTATAGAGAATTTTATTTTTCTGACTGGAATCTTTCTGACACTATTAGTGAGAATAATCGCACACATTATCAGCGAGGTATGAAGTTTATGACATAGTGAACCAACATCATTGCACGACTTACAACATGTGCAGCAGATGCACTAAAATTTGTGAAATTATTGTACAAAAATAATTAGTCAATTTTGTCCAGAAGTTGTAAATACATGGTGATGTTAAGTTTCAGGCAGTTTCTTGTGCCTTTGTTGTGATCTTTTTTCCAACCAACATTAACCAGCATCGAAGAACATTGTTTTTTGATGGATAAAGAGGATGGAACAATCAGATGTAGAAAGCATATAATATTTAGTGTGTTATCCATTATTTCACTCTGAATCCATGTGAAGGAGAGATGCATAAGGTATTTAAAGTTAATAGAGGCTAGCATGGGTTGATCATACAGAGATGGCTCACATGAATGGCCCAACAAGTGCGCATAGATGCTCCCTATCTACGTAAATTTTGAAGTGGGTGAAAGAACGCATGCCTGGCAAGGATATCAAAGGGCTTCATAGAAAGGTATTGTGCTCTTCTTATTCAAAGCCTCCATCTCTTGCATTCGACATACACACACTTCCATGAAACCTAGGTAGAACTGAATGAAATAAGTATGAACAAAGAATAACAGTGAAGATGAACCAAAGAAGAAAGTAATTTGGGAAACAAGCACTCACCCCATGCATCCATATTGTGGAGGATCTGGTGATGAGGTGGAGGATGACCTCTGAGTTGTTGAAGATGGAGCCATGCGCCTCCAGCTTGTGGCGCAAAGGCAAGTAGTTCACCAGGTTGTCGTTGTGCTCCACGGCGAGCTGCCCGAACCGGTGTCCGGCAAGGAACGGCACCACGTTGCACAGCTGGGCATCGCCACCGGAGGTGGAGTAGCGGATGTGGCCACTGGTGGCCTGGCCATGGGGGCTATTGACGTGTGCCAGATCCCTTAACACGTCGCTGACGAGCCCCAGCCCCGTGATGGATTTGAGCTTGTCAAGAATCAACTCAACTAAAAACTTTATTCAGCTTTATACAAGATCATATATGTCAAATGCAAAAAAATTGAATAAAGATATATACGGTATATTTTAGTGTTACAGTCAAAACACATTGAATTGCTCATAAAATATACCTCTACATCTACTTTCTTATACATTGCTCGTGCATGGTCAAAACCCTAATGCTTGCTATAATGTATGTATTCATTGGAAAAAAAACTATTTTGAATCTCTTCCGCATGTTGAGTCAAAAATTAAAACCATCATTATTATCCAATTGAAGTTCACTGCATGTCTGCATGAAGACAATAGTCATGTGATACGGGGCTAACCCGGTGTAGGCCGATCTTTCACGTTTGGAGTGGGATCCCTCGAAGAGCACAAAGAACACGGGGAAGAACGGGGAGAAATCACAATGGGAAACACTCAAGAACAAGTCCAATCACACATCCTCTATACAATCAAACACACAAGATCCACAAGGTACATGAACAACAAAGAAAGATAAAAGGTAGCGTTCATCTCAAATCCAAGAGGAGATGAGGTCTTGACAATATCCTAGACGGATCTTCCCACGAGGGGGTCTTGATGATATCCCGCAGGATCTTCTCCTAGATGGAGGTCTTGGCCTCCAATGGAGTAGTGGTCTCTCTCTCTCTCTCTCTCTCTCTCTCTCTCTCAAGAGTAGAGATAGGTAGGAGCAAAGCTCACATACAAATGAGCTATCCTATTTGCTAACCCTAGTACGGAGCTAAGGGACAAGTATATATAGTCCAAGGGGTAAGTTGGGGATACATGGGGTGAAACCCCTCTCACTGTCTGCACAGCAGGCGGTTGTACCGGATGTGTGAGCGGTTGTACCGCTTAGGAGCTCAGTACCTGTTTACGGAGGTGCTCGCGAAGGTAGGGAGCGGTTGTACCGGTGGTAGGGCCGGTTGTACCGGTCTAGACGCAGCTGGGGGGAGAACCGGGGCTGTATCGATCTTGCACCGCTCGAATACAGAAGCTCGGCCGGTAGTTGGGCGGTAGTCGAGCGGTTGTACCGCCCGTGTGCCTTTAGCGGTAGTACCGCCTGGTGTGGGCGGTAGTACCGCTCGTTCAGCATGTATGGTCCTCTTCTTCCTTCTCTTCCATGCCTCACTCGCGGATGGTGTAGTTGTACACTTATGCTCACACTCGTCCTCGTCCATGGTGTTCCGACAATACCTATGTATGCACACGAGTGGAGTGTCAAGTAGTATACCATCCTTGAAGGGGTCAAGTGAACACGTGTAAAGGAGAAGATTTACCTTTATGTATGAGAGGTAGAGGTCGCACGTGTCACTTGCCAAACGGACTCTTGACATGGTGATGACCGTAGGATGCTCCGCATCATCCGCTCCCCCTTGGGAAAGATCCGACCTCAGATCGAAAACCAAATCACCATGGGAAAAAGATGGCGTTGCCGTGTAGGATTGGTCAATCACCAAGTTCTCATCATCTTCAAGCTCGCATGGGCACTGTCCAATGTCGCACCGTCTTGGGATTCCTTCAAAATGAGCAAGGACAACAAACACTTGGAAAAACAAATGTGGTTAGCATTAGTGCAAAACCAAGCATTCAAGAGGTGATTCACCAAACAAGTGTTGTCATCAAGCATAGCATATGGTTTAACAAAGGATTGTGACATGGCATGTAAGCACATAAATTGAGCACAAGCAAAGATATCATGGGGACAAGCATGTAAATGTGAGGTAGAGATGTAAATATGTGTGACAAGAGCATAAGCATCCACCTCAAGGTTATAGCAAGCATGCATAAAGCGCTCGACAAATGGTCGATGGTAGGCATAGGAATCATTCACAACACCAAATAATATGAGATGTCTACACACATGGGTCAAGTGCAAGACAATCCAAGCATAATGTGCATAGGGTGTAGTAAATATAGTGTGGCACTCAACACAATATAAAGAGTAATTGTTCATCATGTGTGAGGCAAAGTCAAACATGAGACAAGCAATGGGACATGGCATATGTGAAGAAGTGACATTGTTGCAACCAAACATATGGTAGGAGCAATTAATCCAACAATTGGATGCAACACACAAGGCATATATATCAGGATGCATGGGAATGTGGCAGTCATGAGTTAAAGCAATATCTCGAACATGCGTGCAAATGGTGCAAGCAACACATGAAGTATGATCCACAATATCCAAGCTCAAGAAGGTTGTCACCTTGAAAGCGTGTCCTTGTGCATTCTTAACAATGCCTAAGTGGTAGGAAATGTGGTGTAGAAGCGAGTCGTGGTAGAATGTATGAGGCTCGCTCTCAAGAGCTCGAATGGTCAACTCACATGAAGTGGAAGTCGACACGAAGTCCAAGTATCCTACACATGCACAAAACAAGGCAAAGAACGTATGCGCATGGTAGATAAACACATCATCCATCATGATGGTTCTCTTCTCTTGCACATACCCATTAGAAGCACAAGTGCATGAATAATATGATGCAACAATGGCTATATTCATGGCACTAGGTATATGGTGCAAAGAGGGAAGACAAGCATGATTCACAAGGAATATGTCAAATTCTCCGAATATATGTGAGAATGCTATGGGGGCAATCTCATGAGCAAGATTAAGAGCATTGTTGCACTCTATACATGGCAAGTCATTTAGCATGGGAGATGCAATACATGGAGATATATGACAAGTAGCTGTCGGATTGCGGGTTCCGGCAGACCCTTGAGGTTCGAACACTGGGGTGCGCGCGAAGATCCAACCCTCCACCGTCTCGCACCTTGCCGAATCGCTGGGACCTAAACTACTAAACGGAACAACACAAGAGACACGAGATTTATACTGGTTCGGGCCACCATTGCGGTGTAATACCCTACTCCAGTGTGTGGTGTGGTGGATTGCCTCTTGGGCTGATGACGAACAATACAAGGAAGAACAGCCTCGTGAGGGTCTGTTCTTGGCGGGTGCGATGAACTGCTAGGTGGTGTTCAGTCGCTCTAGCTACTGGTTTCTTGATGAGGATTCGGATCTCTCCCTGCCCTGGGGGTGGCTACTCCTATTTATAGGCGAAGGCCCTGGGCCTCTTCCCAAATATTGAGCGGGAAGGGCGCCAACAATTGGCCATTTTGAAGGGGAACAGTGGGTACACTTATCCTGACTAAAGTTGGTCCTCGCTTTTGCCAAAGGCTCACAGTGATGACGCTCGCTTGGGCTCCACGATGACTCCTTCCAGCCGTTGGGCTGGTCTTGGTCTTGTTGCACCAAACGGATGCCTTTGCTTGATGCGCCGTCGCTTGCTCCTTTGCACCAAAGAGGAAAGGAGGACATCGCGAGCCGTGGCGCCTCGATCGGGCGCCCTTGGTCGTCATGGCTTGCGCCATGGGCACCTCGTGAGGTACCCTGCCTTGAACTCTCCGCCTCCTCATGAGCCAGCGACGAGGCCGTGCCTGAGGAAGCTCCTTGTCGTCCGTCCCCGCGAGGCTTGGCCCCTCGTGAGGGTCTTAAGCTTGCGTTGATGAAGATGGGCCGTGCTGGGCCTCCTTCGAGCCACGCCGCAGGCAGCGGTGAAACAAGTCCGGGGACCCCATTCCCGTAACGCCGACAAGAGCCTCGGGCCCACGGCGCGCCCGAACTTGGCCGAGCAGAGAGGCGAAAGGGCAAGTCTGAGCGTCGCTGAGTCCTAACAGCCTGCGGCCTTGGGCGCCAGCGTGGTGGTTGATTGGACGGCGGCGCATCGCTTCCTACGATGCCTCGGTAACCACCCGGATTCGACAAGTCCCTGCATGCAGAGTCGGTCATGATTACCGGTGATCGTGGAGGCCGACGGTTGGCCTTCGCCAGCTATAAGTGCAGAACGGCAAGCGCCCTTCCAGTCTATCCTTTCTTGTCTCTCCTTCTTCTCCATGGCTCCACCAAGGAAGTTCTCGGCCGCAGAGAAGGGGAAGGGCCGTCAGGTAGAGTCTTCCTCTCCTCTGCCTATGCGTGGTCGAGGTCGCCCTCGCAAGCATCCCGTGGCCTCCACAGCGGTCCCCCGCGGTCGTGGGGGAGGCTCTCAACGTGGCGACGAGCGGCATGCCATGGTCGCAGGGCGTGCCCCGGCCGCGCGTCCCCCGAGGCCGCGCCTCCATGCTCAAGCGCTGCCGGAGTTCATGGTGTGGGCGGAGGAGCCGTCCGGCGTCCGGCTCAGCCTCCGCGCTTCCTCTGGGTGAACTCCCGGTGGCGCCTGGGTGGCCTCTGGCTCCAGGCGGATGGCTGCTGCAGTCGGGCTTCGTGGGCTTCTCTGGAGGTCTCTGCTACAGGGAACCTGTTCCTGACCCGCGGCTGGCAGACATTCGCTCGCGCGCATGGTCTTCGCCGCCAGTGCTCCCTGCACTTCAAGTACGACGGCGACGCCACCCTCTACGTGAGGGTGTTCGGGGAAGACGGTTGCCGCATGGGGTGCTGCCACAAGACGACGGCATCGCGGCCGAGGACTCAGCCCGGCGTGGATGGAGAGGGCAGCTGGGCGGCCGGGCGATGCCCGTGACTCCTCAAGCTTCACCAGCTCTTCTTGGTGGTGATTCTTCCAGCAGCCGCAGCCAGCCCCCACGCCGCCGCGCCTGCTTGGGGGTGGCAGCGGGTCCGCTCGCCGCCGCGCCCCGGTGAAGCGCGAGAAGGAGTCCGCCTGAGCTCCGGAGACGGCTCGAGCCTCCCAGGAGGGCCGGCACGGGGCGTGCTTCACCTGCTTTCGTCCTTTTCCTTTCTTTTCTCCTGCGCAAAAAGACAACAATGTGTGGCCCCGTGGGGGCGCGTTGAGGTTAACGCCGTTAATTATTGTACCGCTTCATTATCCCGACATCGTTCCTTTACATTGTACGCCCATTCGCAAGTGAACTCCAGCCCGTGGCAGCTGGGCGACCGATCCAGGCCCCGTGTTCGCGTTGTGCTGCCCGTGAGGCATGGTCAGGAGGGGTGCTCCAGCTGTGGACCAGGGCCGTGAAAACCTGAGCGATAGGGGTAGGAACGCTCGCGAGGGCTCCCGAGGCTTCTGCCTCGCGAGTCCCCACTAAGAGAAATCGAGGCGGAGAGGCGAAAAAGATCAAGAACCACGGACCAAAAGATGGCGATAGTTTCGATAAAAACTCCAAATGGGAATAACTAGTCAAGCTGCAGAAAGCAAATGAAAAGCCGCGTCCGGCACCTAGTCTAGTCTTCGACGTCTTCTCACCAAATAGGAGCTAAGTGTCAGAATCGGGCGTGGGAGGGAGCCCCAAGGCTGAGGCCGGCACTCCACGAGACTCGGGCGTGTACAACCCCAACTCATTATTACGTGAGAGTGTCACGGGCGGCGAGCTTCACGGTTGGCCTTCTTCACAGGCTCGGGCCTTTCTTCTGGGCAGCAAGCTTCCCGGGCGTTGGCCCTCTTCACGGGCTCCGGGCCCTTTCCAGAACGCGACAGCTTCACAGGCGTTCGCCTTCTTCACAGGCTCTGGGCCTTTCTCGAAAAAGATGAGCTTCATAGGCATTCGCCTTCTTCACAGGCACTGGGCCTTTTCCAAAAAGGATGAGCTTCACAGGCATTCGCCTTTTTCACAGGCACTGGGCCTTTTCCAAAAAGGATGAGCTTCACAGGCATTCGCCTTCTTCACAGTCACTGGGCCTTTTCCAGAAAGAATGAGCTTCACAGGCATTCGCCTTCTTCACAGGCACTGGGCCTTTTTCAAAAAGAATGAGCTTCACAGGCATTCGCCTTCTTCACAGGCACTGGGCCTTTTCCAAAAAGAATGAGCTTCACAGGCATTCGCCTTCTTCACAGGCACTGGGCCTTTTTAGGGGTAAAACCTCCGGAGGTGCTGGATGTTCCACGCGTTCTGTATAGGTACTCCCTCTTGAGTCTCCAAGCACACGGAGCCGGGCCTGGAAACATGAACAACCTTGAACGGGCCCTCCCACATGGGAGAGAGCTTATGCAGCCCCTCCCTAGAGAGGACCCGTCGGAGCACGAGGTCCCCTACCTCGAGAGTTCTGGGCGGATGTTGCTTTGGTACCTTGCCGCCGCAGTGACTTCTCGACGGCGCTCCTCCCCAAAGACGAGGGCTGCCCTCGCATGGCGCCCTGCAGCGTTTCATCAAACGCCAGGACCAAGCGGATCGACGCTTGACCTCGTGAGGGAGGACCGCCGCTCCGTAGACCAGGAAGAAGGGGTCTCTCGGTTGGCTTGGTTGCGGTTGCGGATGGACCATAACACGGACGGAAGCTCGTCATACCAGCCTCTGCCGCAGGCCTCCGGTTTCTTCTTGAACGCCCCGGTCTTGAGGCCTCTCGGGACCTCTGCGTTAGCCCGCCGGCTTGTCCATTGCTGCGAAGTGCGCCACCAAACGTAGCATATCCGTGTCCCAAGGTTAGCGCAAGACGCTTTTAAAAAGGTTCTTGGTGAACTGCGAACCGTTGTCGGTGATGATGCAGTTCGGCACTCGAACCGCTCACGATGCCCTTGATGAACTTGACCGCAGAACCAGCGGGATGGTGCGGACGGCCTCGACTTCGCCCACTTGGTGAATTTGTCCACGGCGACGTAGAAGTAGCGATAGCCCCTGGCGCCCGAGGAAAAGGGCCAGGATGTCCAGCCCCGCACCGCGAATGGCCAAGTGAGGGGATGGTTTGCGCACCTCCTGGCTGGTGGATCTGCTTGGCATGGAATTGGCAAGCCTCGCAAGCCTTCACGAAGTTCAACAGCTCCATTGAGCGTAGTGGGCCAATAGAAACCGGCCGCGAACGCCTTTGCCGACGAGGGCCCGTGACGACGTAATGGTGCCTACAATCTCCACCATGTATATCTGCCAGCCAGTTCCTTCCCTGTTCCTCGGTGATGCGGTAGCGAGGATCGTCGTTCGGTCGTTTTCGGTGAGAGCTCTCCATCCATGATGTTGTATGCCGTGGCTTGCTGCCACACACTCTGCCTCCTCCTCCTTCTCCGGCAAAGTTCCATGCGTTAAGTAACTCTTGAGCTCCGTGATCCAAAGACCCTCTTGAGGTTCCATCGTTAGGAGCAGGCATGCTCCCCGAGGTCGGGCCACAGTGCCGGGGCTCCCGAGGCAGGTGGCTGAGGGAGCTCCACCCAAGGTTGTCTTGTGCTTGATAACGGCGGTGAGGCCGAGGCTTGAAGAGCCGTTCCACAAAGACGCCCGGCTCTGGGTAACCTCCTGGAGGCTCGTTTGGCGATGTCGTCGGCCTCTTGATTGGTGCCGGGGCACGTGGCCGCAGCTCCAACCCCGTAACTGTTTCTCCATCCTGCGGACCTCCGCAAGGTAGGCCTCCATGTGTTCATCTCTTGGCTCGTACACCTTGTTGGAGAAATTGACGAGGAGCTGCGAATCGCCCTTGATGGTAAGGCGCTTCACCCTGTGGCAGCGGCAGCCTTCGCACCCGCTTATCGGCCCCCTCAGATTCTGCTATATTGTTGGAGACCTTCTCGCCCTGCTGGAAACAGAGCTGCACGGCATAGTAGAGCTTTTCCTGAGCGGGAGATATGAGCACCGCCCCAGCCCAAGCGCCCTGTCTGGAGAACGCTCCGTCGAAGTACATGACCCAACCTTCTGGCGCCTCGCTTCCTGGGGAGAGGGATCGATCCTCGCCGGCCCTGAGGCCCGGTGCTTCTGTCCATTCAGCCACGAAATCTACCAAGCTTGGCCCCCTTGATGACTCTGGTTGTCTTGAACTCGAGCTGGAATGCTTGCAGCTCAATGTTCCGCTCGGCGACCCTTCCGGCCGAGTTGGGGCTCTGAGCACCCTCTCCAGGGGGGTATGCCGAGACAACCTTGATTGGATGTCCTCGAAGTAGTGGCAGCGATTTGCTGAAGCCACCAACAAAGACGAGGAGGAGCTTCTGCGGCATGGGGTACCGTGCCCTTGCATCCCGTAACACTGTGCTGACGAAGTACACCGAGTGCTCGACGAGGCTAGGGGCGTCGGTGCTGGTGGCGTCTTCCGGAAGCTGTGGTGCCTCCCGAGGTGACAGCGCCTCCAGAAGCTGGGTGCTTGGATGGAGGGCCTCTCCCGCCCTTGGTGTGCTCTGCTGTGATGGCTGATCTTCTTCCGTTACGGTGCTGGCTTCTGCGAGTTCCTTCTGATTCGGCCTTGCCTTAGCTCGGGTGGCCGCCGTGGTCTTGGCCTGACGCTCCTCCCTAACTGCCACCAGGGCTGCGCTAGCGGAGTAGGGAGTGGCGGCGAGGTAGAGTACCAAGGGCTCCTGAGGGCGTGGGGCCACCATCACTGGAGGGCTGGTCAGGTACCTCTTGAGGTCTTGGAACGCTTTGTCGGCCTCTTCAGTCCATTCGAAGGGCCCCTTTTTCTTCATCAGCTGGAAGAAAGGCAGCGCCCGCTCCCCCAATCGGGAGATGAAACGGCCCAGCCGCCACGCGCCCGTGAGCTTCTGCATTTCCACGAGGGTCTTTGGTGGGCTCATGTCGTCAATCGCCTTGACCTTTTCGGGTTGGTCTCGATGCCTCGGTGGGACACGAGGAAACCTGTGAGCTTGCCCGAGGGAACTCCAAACACACACTTCTCCGGGTTGAGTCGCAGGCTCACTGCGTTGAGGCTCATGAAGGTTTCCTCCGGTGTCTTGTATCAAGGTCTTGGCCTCGCGAGACTTCACCACGATGTCGTCGACGTAAGCCTCCACATTCTTCCCGAGCTGGGCCCAAGGTGATGTGCATGAGCATTTGGAAGGTTGCCCCGCGTTGCAACCCGAATGGCATGCATGTATAACAGTACACTCCACACGGGGTTAAGAAGGCCGTCTTTTCCACGTCTTCCACCGCCATCTTGATCTGGTAATACCCGGAAAAGGCGTCCAAGAAGCATAACAGGTCACACTCGGCAGTGGAATCGACGATCTAGTCGATGCGAGGGAGCAGGAACGGATCCTGCGGGCATGCTTTGTTGAGGTTGGTGAAGTCGACACACATGCGCTCCTTTCCTCCCTTCTTTGACACCACCACGGGGTTGGCCAGCCAATCTGGGTATCGGACCTCGCGAATAACCCCGCTGGCTTCTAGCTTGCGGGTCTCTTGGACGATGAAGGCCTGCTTTTCGGTGGACTGCCTTCTCGCCTTCGCTTCACAGACGCAAGTTGGGGCACACGTTGAGGTGGTGCTCGACACGCCCGTGGGATCCCCGCCACTGATCGGGCTCCTGTGCGAACACCTTGTTCAGACGCAGGAACTTGACCAGACTTCCTCCTATTCGGGCTCGAGGTTGGCGCCTATGGTGAAGGTGGCGTTTGTGGACCCGCTCGTCGACAGTATCTCGCTTGGTCTCCGCTTTGTCTTGAGTGAACAACTGCTTCTTCTTGGTCGGCGCAGCCCCTTTGGGCTTGAGGGCCTCCGCATCGGCGGGCTGCGCTGCCGCCGTCTTGAGGGCGAGCTGGCCTTCAGGCCGCACCTTCAGTATCCCCGGCACGATGAGGACGCCGCTGCTCCCGGGCATCTTCATGAGGTTGTACCCTGGGTGGGTTGCGACCATGAATTTGGCCAATGCTGGATAGCCAAGGATGGCATTGTAGGGGAGGCCGATGGGGGCGATGCCGAAGTCGACCAGTTCCGTGCGGAAGTTGTCGTAGGTACCGAAGGTCACCGGAAGCCGGATTTGCCCCAAGGAGCTGGATGACCCTCCTCCTATGCCCGAAAAAGGCCGTCTGGGCTGCAGCCGCTCCCTGGGTGTGCAGAGGAGGTTGAAGGCCTCGACTGAGAGTACGTTGAGGCCGGTGCCGCCGTCGATGAGGGTCCTGGTGACGGCAACCTGGCAGATGGTGGGTGTGCAGAGCATGGGGAGCGCACCCGAGCCGGCCGAGTTGGTGGGGTGGTCCCGAGAATCGAAGGTCAGCCCGGCCGACGGCTCCGTCCGGCCCAAGGGAGCCCCCTGCCGCGTGGAGGCGGCGCCGACCCGGCGGACGAATGTCTTCACATGGCGGCAGGAAGGCGGCGCCTGCGAGCCGCCCAGGAGGGCCGCGACAACCGGAGGAACCGGCGCGACGGGGCGGGTGACGAGGAAGCTGCGCGGCTCCTCTCCAGAGGTCGCCGAGGAGCGCAGGGACGATGCTTGCTGCCCGTTTCGCCGGGCCGGGTGGCGGTGTTGACAATGGGCGGTGAGGAACGACGAGGGCGCCGCCACGGAGGAGGCCGTCCGAGCGACATGGGAGGCGAGGGCGTTTCGGCGCGCGAGCCCGACGAAGCGCCGAACATGGTTGCGGTGTGGTCGGGAAGAACGAGGCGACGAAGGCAGATTCGGCGCACTTCTACCGGGCGCGCCAAATGTCGGATTGCGGGTTCCGCAGACCCTTGAGGTTCAACACCGGGTGCGCGCGGAGATCCAACCCTCCACCGCCTCGCACCTTGCCGAATCGCTGGGACCTAAACTACTAAACGGAACAACACAAGAGACACGAGATTTATATCGTTCGGGCCACCATTGCGGTGTAATACCCTACTCCGGTGTGTGGTGTGGTGGATTGCCTCTTGGGCTGATGAGGAACAATACAAGGAAGAACAGCCTCGTGAGGGTCTTTCTTGGCGGGTGCAATGAACTGCTAGGTGGTGTTCATCGCTCTAGCTCTTGGTTTCTTCATGAGGATTCGGATCTCTCCTGCCTGGGGTGGCTACTCCTATTTATAGGCGAAGGCCCTGGGCCTCTTCCCAAATATTGAGCGGAAGGGCGCCAACAATTGGCCATTTTGAAGGGGACCAGCGGGTACACTTATCCCGACTAAAGTTGGTCTTCGCTTTGTCAAAGGCTCTAGTGATGACGCTCGCTTGGGCTCCACGATGACTCCTTCCAGCCGCTATGCTGGTCTTGGTCTTGTTGCAATCAAACGGATGCCTTTGCTTGATGCTCTCGCTGCGCTTGCTCCCTTTGCACCAAAGAGGAAAGGAGGATATCAGACGAGCTGGCGCCCGATCGGGCGCCCTTGGTCGTCATGGCTTATGCCATGGGCACCTCACGAGGTACCACGCTTGAACTCTCCGCCTCCTCATGAGCCAGCCGACGAGGCCGTGCCCGAGGAAGCTCCTTGTCGTCCGCCTCATGAGGCTTGGCCCCTCGCGAGGGTCTTGAGCTATGCGTTGATGAAGATGGGCCGTCTTTGGGCCTCTTTCGAGCCACGCCAGCAGCCGCAGCGAGCAAGTCTGGGGACCCCGTTCCCGAACGCCGACAAAGCAATAATATGAATCATGTGCAAAGCATATAGATGTTTGTCATCAACCGCATGAGATGAGCAAGTATGAATCATGGGTGATGCAACATGAGCAAGCATAGAGATCAAGTCGTGCAAACTAGTGGAGCGAAGATGCAACACACTAGAGTAAATCATGGCAATCATGTCATGTGAGCAAATACTAGGCATAAACAATGCACATGACATATCGCAAGCACGAACACAAAGCAAGATGAAAGTATCATCATAGGAATGGGTCATGAATAGAACATGGCAATAACAAGTGATATCTCCACCAAGCTTGCAAATACACATACAAGTGCTAGAATCAATCATCATGTGTAATGCAAAGCATGGGTCACAAATGCATGGCAAAGGCATGGGAATGGGCATATCATGCAAAGTGAACATGGCAATATGGGCAAAGGATATATAATGGAGAACAACGCATAGGGATCCCAAATCATCGTTGCTCTCTAGAACTCGTTTTGTCAACTCGTGGGATTGCGAGGTCGACAAGTATTCATTGGTACCTACACAAAAGAGACACAAACCAAAGAAATTGTGCGCGTGCTAAATGTACACATCATCCATCATGATGTTTATGTGCACATGTGAGTTAGCACAAGATAAGCATCGCTCAAAGAAATTTGATGCATGGTATATGAACATGTCATCCATCATTAAAGAATAGTTATTGTGTATGACACGATGTGGACACAAATTGAGAATGCAAGTATATGACGCATCAATAGCATTTTCATTCATGGGGAGCATATGGTGCACACAAGTATTGGGATTATGCAATGAATTGGATGGATCAAAATCTTCTAACATGTATGAGGAAACTATGGAGGTCTCTTCATGATCAATATCGGAAACATCACATGGAGAAAATGGACAACATCCAAAACAATGCATATCCGAAGCTAGGTGGGCATGGCATGGCATATGAGATAAATTATGCAAAGGGAGCATATCAATATCATCACAAAAAAAACAAATGTCAATAACCATGGGCTTGTCATCTATGCCATAAGTGCAAATTGGGTTTATTTTAATGGCATATGCATAGTCACTATGAAGAGATTGCAAAAATGGCATATGATTGATCTCATGCATAGCATATGACAAGTCAAGCGGATTAGCAAATATGATGTGACCTAAAGAATTGTCACAAGAAATCATATGTAACAAGGCATCACAACTAATAGACTCCACATGAGAATCATCATATTCATCATAAATGGGCAAATCATCACATGGGGAAATCATACTAGCATGAAGCATGGTACTAGGTGGATCAACATCATGCAAGCAATCAATCTCAAGAATGTCCACTAGTGGGACTAGAGCATCACCGTCACCTTTGTTACCTTTGTCATTCCACTCAAGTGGTGTAAGTGAGGTGGGAAAGACCAAATGGTGGTCAACTTCATCATCTTGATGGAACCATGTGGGGGTGCATCATATTCCACCATGGCCATCGTCTTGTCCAAAGGGAGGACGAAGTCGTCGAGGATCGGTGCGTCATCATAGATGGGACCTAGCACCAAATGAGAAGACACAATAGAGGTAGAGGTCAAGTTGTTAGAAATGCAAATGGCCTCACGAGACCTATCAACTATCACACTCTCCCTATGTGGTGGTTCACTCACTCCCTCAAAGTAGGTGCACTCAAAGTCACATATGGTGGAGTCACTCATCGCACTCAAGTGGTGGGGTTGTGGCTCTCCTCACATGGGATTTGTGGCAACACATCATATATAGGGCTAGTGGTGAAGGCACTCTTACTCTCAATATGGTGGCACAAGTCACTCAAGTCATCATACGTCGCCGTGGTCGAGGTGAAATACTCAACCATCTCATCGCCACGCCATGGATGAAGGCCAAGATGGCACAACATCACTCTCCTCCATGACCGAAGAGAAAATCCCATGCTCGATCATCTCGTCATCATAAATGCCGTGGATGAAGGCGAAGATGGCACAACATCATTCTCGCCTCCTAAGATGGAAGCATCATCCTTGCTCGCCACCTTGTCGCTCGCCTCCAAAGCTTGGTCCTTGAAGGTCTCCGTAGTCGTACTTGTCGCCGCACCATCTTGAAAAAGAGTCAAGGTATACTCGGCATCATCAATGCCACAAAGAGGGATGGCGGTGAAGTCGCACTTAGGAGCATCGTCTTAGAGCTTGTCGGGCTTGGACATCGTGGTGGTACTAGCCTCATGCTTGTCGTAGAGCTTGGTCGCCGCAAAGTTTGCTTGGGGTGGAGAAGCCTTGGCCTTCATGAGTTCTTGTTCCGCCTTGAGAGCACCAATGTAGTAGTCGTCGATGGACTTGTAGTTCTCGAGGAGGATAGTCTTGGAGATGTCGTTGTTCAATCCCATCATGAAGTGGAACTTCATCGAAATGGGGTCGTCCACGCCGGCTCGTCGCAAGGCAATCTTCATCTTCTTGAAGTACTTGTCGATGGACTTGGATCCTTGGATGGTGTTCTCCAATTGGCGAAGAAGTTGTTACGTGTAGGTTGGAGGCACAAACTCTCGCCACAAAGCTCTCTTCGTCTTGGGCCAACTCATGTCGTAGTACTCCGAAGGTGTGTGAAGCCACCAAGACAAGGCGTAATCGTGGAAGTTTCTTGTGGCGCACTTCACTTGATCTTCGAGACGAACTTGATGTAGCTTGAGGTAGTCGTCCATCAAACGCTCCCATTCGAGATACTCCTCGGGTTCGAGTCCCATAGAAAGGAATCGCATGGTCGATGTCGAGGTCGTAGTAGCTCGTGGAAGTCGTGGACTTGAGCTTGGGGAGCTTCTCTTGAGCATAGCCTTGAGGTTCTTGTTGGCGAAGATGTTGTATGTCCATAAGCGAAGATGCCTTGAAGTTGCTTGGCGAAGATGCCAAGGGAGATGGTGAAGTCGTTGAGCGGTTGTTGATGTTGAGCTCATGACCTTCACGTTCTTGTCGGTGGTGATGATGTCGATGCCGATGTGATCTTTCCGGAGATGGTAGCTCGGAGGCATGTGCTCTTGAGCGTCTTCTCGAAGATGAGGAAGATCGCTTGTAGGACTTGATGAGGGCTTTGATCTCCTCCATTTGAGCTTGCATCTTGGCGTCGGAGTTGTTGTTCGTGGCATCGAACTCGTTGTTGTTGTTGTAGACCGAAGGTGAAGTGCCTTGCCTATCCATCACAAGACTCGAGTAGAGGTGAGTAGGAAATGAGATAAACAATACCAAGTTACCTTTTCCAAAAGTTGAGGATGTATCCCGTTTCACTCAAGAATAGTGGAATTGGTACCGGACTTGTTCACCCACACCTATCAAGTAAAGCTTATGGTAGAGCTCGGTGAGGATAGTGGCACAAAAATTTGATGCAAAATGTTCGCAAGAGTCAATAATGTTGAAAGAGATTCACAAATTCGCAAGCAAAACAAGTAAACCAATAGCAAAATATGGCACACGAAAACACACACGGATAGATAAATGGGGTCGTGCAACCAAGGAATGAGCACAAAATGTGGAATCCACGGAAAACGCTCGTGTTGCACAACTGAAGAGAGACGCTAGCACGATTGCTCAATAGGCGGATACGACACTTGTGCACAACCTATAAGATGCAAAATGGATAAACTTTCTATCTCAAGTATGCTATGTATGTATGGTTCCCGTTGTTTCTCACAAGATGATCCAAGATGATCGGATATGAGACCATATGATATATTGTGATGCTATGGCTATTGCTTACAAGCTCTTTGCTATTTCTCTTTTGCTTAAAAGCTTATTTCTTTTTTTCTTTTTTTTCTATGGCCACTTTTGCACAATGCACAAACCAAGATAGCAATTGTGTATATGCGGGAACAAACTTGTGACACAAGATATGATACCAATATGATATGATATGTATGCAATGGATGGTGTAGATCACTAATGTGCACAAGTAACGTGGCCCGGCAATACTCAAATGGCTAGTCTCGATAGGCAAGTAACGCAAAATGGGCTAGGGGTTAACAATGCAATTGCAAGAGAATATACAATGGTGTCGTCGAGGTTACCGTCCTTCGCGATGATGAGTGGCGGTGTTCTTGATGTAGATACCAAGATGATGGAACTCGTCCCTAAGTAGCCGAAACACCTTAGGAAACGCAAAAACCGCGAACTCAAGATCTCAAATGACAAATATCAAAATGGTGGTAACGGAATGCGGAAGCTCAATGGGTTTTGAGTACGCAATGCGGAAGTGGAGGGTAAAGTGGTGGACTATACACGGTGTCGGAGTTGGAAGCACGGTCCCTAAGTAGCCGAAACACCTTAGGAGACACAACTCACAACACAAACAAAATTAGGTTAAGTTGGGTTGGCGGAAATGTATGGTGGGTAAGCCTATGTGGAAGTGGTGGTGGTGGTTGAAGAAGAAGCAATCGTCCCTAAGTAGCCGAAACACCTTAGGAGACTCGAATCACTAATCAATCAACCACTAATGCTATGGTAAGCAAAATGGGTTAGGTTGCGGAAGTTGGTGGTGGCTATGCGGATGATATGGTGGAAGGCCTAGGCAAACTTGCCAAATTTTGGAAAATTTCATGGAATCAACTGGTGTTGGAACCTATCTATAGGGATGGGGGATGTCAATAGCTACTCAACGAGCTAAAGAACGTCAAAATCAGACTCCGGATGTGGAAGTTATGGCCGAAACGGTGAAGCTCGGAATGCTCAAACTGGGAGGGGCGGTTGTACCGCTTGGTGGGGCGGTAGTACCTCTTGTGGTGCTCAGCGGTAGTACCGCTCGAAGAGGCGGTAGTACCGCACGTGTCGGGATTTTTCGTAGATCGAATCGGGGCGCGATTTTGGGGCGGAAATGGATGATTTCGGGGGCAAAATTGGATGGATTTCGTGGAGGAAAGATGGGGAAACTTGGGGAGATGCTAGATCCACTTGAAACCAAGCAAATCCACGGATCAAAATCAACAAAACATCATCAAACCAACAAATCACAATAAAAATTGGGGCTATTTTTGGTGGGGATTTTCGGATTTTAGGACGAAAACAACAAAATCAAGCTAGAAAACACGAGGTAGGGGCTCCAAAAACATGATCAACGTGGCTCATGATACCATATGATACGGAACTAACCCGGTGTAGGCCGTTCTTCCCCGTGTTCTTCGTGCTCTTCGAGGGATCCTACTCCAAACGTGAAAGATCGGCCTACACCGGGTTAGCCCCGTATCATCATGGTTAAAGCATGCCACTATAAAATTTGCACAATAATAGAAAAAATGATCATAAATGTATGCAATATAATGACAGATGAGAACACAAAAGGCAAAAGGCCCAAGCTTCAATGTACCAAATGAAATGGCAAATCACATACTTGTGTCAAGCTAAATTAACAACAACAGCAATTGTTAAGTGATATAGCAAAAAAAGCGAAAAAGATAACAGGTTATTACTTAATACTTTGCAATGTAGCTGCCCTGTAATTAGATAAAGCGATTAGTTTATATGTGCAGCATATTTATACAATTATTAAGCACGGGAAGCAACCATTATTCCTCTTCTTTCATGCCATTCAAAGGGAACTATATCGATCAGCAAAGGGCGAATTAGTCAGCCACTAAAACAGAATAAATATTCACCAGGCAATAAACATATTTGAATTAATGGAACATGAAACAGAAGAGGGGGAAAAAGACTTAAATATACGTCAAAGGAAATGAAAAAAAAAATCACCTTTCACAATCTTCAGTGTTGAAGTTTCGTCATAATGCCTAAAGACCGAAATCAAGGTTTGTGATTTAACAGAACATGCCCATATTAGTGACCATGTAAGCTTCAAGATTTAAAACCTATAAGAAACCCCAATAAGTGTGAATGGAAGAGAAAATGTGTGGAAGTTTCTTGCCTATGTCAAGTCATTTCAACTTGAGCATGCTAATGTATGATCTGTGTCCTTGATGGGACAAAGGAAACGTCTGCTGCACAACGCATAAGCAGCAACACTATAACATCATAATCTTATTCAATTTAACACGCAGAAGAACAGTAGGCTTGCAGATGTTTATACTTATGTCAAAAAGTATTATGAAATGGGTGTGCAATACAACATGGAGGCATTTAACAGCTGTATTTCGCTTGCCTAAATTATGCGATGTTATTTGCTGGGCCTATTATATCTTCGGAACTAAGCTGTGCTGGCACGGCAGACATGTCGCCGACTCGCTTGAACACCTCTGTTTCCATCCACCGGCATATGGCATGGGGAACGATGATCTGCATAGGCACATGCGTCAACTGGGTCAAGTGCAAGTACATGTATACTATATCTAAGGTTAGGCTAGGGAGCTAGAGATGATCAACAAAGGACTAACCGAAGGCATGTAACCAAAGTGACTGACTAAACTCACGGGCTGACATAAGTGAGAAAAATAGGAGGGTAAAAGATAAACGATACTCACAACTACAGATTTCAAGAAGTCAGGAGTTACACAAACTTCGGATGTTTGTGCAATCCCAGAAGGTGCCGTCACATAGTAACTCTAGAAAAATATATTGTTCCTTCCTCATGCATGCATGTGGTAAATATATATGAGCTTGTAAGAAGCTTCAGAATTTTCAGAGCATTGTGTTGGTATGCCTCTGACCTCATCTTTACAATAGAACCTGTTCTAAAAAAATAATGCAATCTTCATGTACTTCCTAATTGTGTATGAAATATTAAACTTTGCTAATTAAACACAATACTCACTTGGTCATGCAAAGCAGTTGATTTTTAACCTTTTGGGTGAAAAAAATCAATTAATGTGATTGGGTAGATAAACATGTAGTAATGAGTGTCAGGGTCTCACGTATTAATCAAGGTGTCCTGCTCAGGCACCTTGTCGAGCACCAGGAGCCTCTCGTCGCCACGCACCGGCAGCGTCGCTCCTCTCACAATGTAGAATAAGAGCAGAACTCACGTTACACCCAACTACATGGTGATGTAAAGATGATGCAAGTTCCATGACTTGATCCTGCGTCTATTGGGAGGCCTTGATCTGCTCCTCCCTGCCACTGTCACCTCATTCGTGGGGAGCGCTGGCTAGAGTTTCAGCTTGCACCGACACCGGCCGAAAGCAGAGGACCCAGGCCAGTCCCTAAAGTACCAGAGGCAGGGCGGTAAAAGAAGTTTATTGGAACACAGAACTGCAAAATAAAATCCGAAAATCATCTTCCGCGAAAGTAAATCCATCAACCAAGATTTATTCACCATGCTATAGTTCATACAAGAAAAATCACAGGCACACACAAATAGGGAATGAATGGGAACAAATGGAAAAAGAGGGAAGCTCACCTTAGAGAACCCATAGATAACTTGCGGCTGTTGGTGGTCGACGGGCATCGCGGTCGCCGCTGATAGGTGCAACAAGCGGGAGGAGACTTGGGCGGACATGGCCGAGTAGAGGAGACTGCGGTGAAGGAGGGCCGCCGGGCGAGGAGAGGTGCCGGACTGCCGGGGGCGGGGCTGCGGTCTTAGGCGGCGGCGGCGGAGCGATCTCATACGAGGGTTGAAGATACGTACGAGACCGAGTCTTTTTTGAGACTTTGATGAACAGCGAGGAGTTGATTTCACTTTTGTTTTCGATGGGATAAAACATCTGGCCCATGGGGCGCACAGTTTTGCGGGAGGAGCCGCGCGAGCGAAGATTTACCAACGAAACGAACGACCACCATTGACTTACCATCGGGACAGCTGACAAGAGTAGAAAAGGCTCGATGCATTAGAAAAATTAGGATTTGGAATTGATTTTCATGAAAGTAAATTTTATTGATTGATGATGTGCTATCAGTTCCTGCCCGTTTATAACGTGTCTAATTAAGAAACTTTGAAAAGATTAAGAAATTTTTTATTGTGAAGGTAAAAAATCAACGTCAGTAGATATGATGATGGCATGTGAGACGAAAATAAACCGGACGAAATATAATCAGACGAAAATAAACCGCGGACACAATCCTACCAACTCAAATATTAGGAGTAGAGACTACTGCACCAAACAAGTTCAAAACGAGAAACTAGGTTTTGCCCACAGCCGCCGGCGGCGGGTGCCGCCGCCTGTCTGATGTTTACTACTGCAGGGGTCATGGGCCCCTCTTGGCTACTAGCGTGATGTCCTGATCTGATCCTGATGAGAGAAGGAGAAGAGAAGAGGTAGTGTGGTTCTTGGTTCTGCGGTTTGCTAGCTTTTTCAGAGGATCGGAAGCCTGCATAGTTCATGTCCCAGCGCGCGTCTCGCGAAGCTGGTTTTCTATCCCGGCACATCTCTTTTGCCTTGCAAGGTGTTGTGATCGGTTTACTGTCCCTCCGTAGTGTTCCGATTGCGGTAGGGTTTTTATTCAGTTTGTCTGCTCAATCGACTTTGTCAAAGGAGTATGTGTGAGTTTTAGAAGGATTAAATTTTATTGGCGGCTGTCTCCGAGGTGAGGGAGGCTGACCGGATGCAATGAAAATACTCAGTTGGAATTGTCGTGGCTTGCAGCAAGGCGCGGCGGTCAGGGCCCTCTTTAAAGTTCACACGAGCAGGAGCCCTGACATAGTTTTTCTATCGGAAACACATTTAGATGAATTCCCGGCAGAGTGTATGGGGAGGAGAATGAAGATGGATCATAAGGAGGTGGTCCGTAGTGATGGTAAAAGTGGCGGGTTGGTTCTATACTGGAAGGAGGAAGCGGCTGTCTCTCTGAAGTTCAAGACAAACAATTTCATTGATGTATATGTTGGAAACGGTCCGGATAATATGTGGAGGTTCACTGGTGTGTACGGTGAACCATGTTGGGAAGATAAGCATCTCACCTGGCAGAGGATGCGTGATTTAGCTGGCATTAGTGATATGCCTTGGTTGATCATGGGAGATCTGAACGATATTGCATATTCTTTTGAAAAAGAGGGGAGACCTCGTCCAGACAGATATATGAAGGCATTCCGCGATGCTCTTGATGACTGTCATCTTGTTGACTGTGGATATGTGGGAGATAAATTCACTTGGCAACGAGGCATGATCCGAGAAAGATTGGATAGAGCACTTGCAAACAATGGGTGGCAAAGGAAATTTGCGAATGCTACTGTACATCATCTGAATTATAGCAAGTCTGATCATAGGCCTATTCTGATGTCTCTGGATGAAGAGCCGGTGCAAGAGTATAATGGGCCGGCCCTGCTCAGGTTTGAATCAAGATGGCTGAAGGAGAAAAGATTTTTGGAAGTTGTGCAACAAGCATGGGATCGGTCTCACGCTCCAGCTGGGAATGTTTCGCTGGCTGACAGATTAGCGGCTATCCACAAGGACCTGCACGTTTGGGACAGATCAGTCCTTAAAGGTACAAAGAATATACTTCGCAATGTAAAAAAGGAGATGGAGGAGGTCTCGAGGCGAGAACTGTCCAATGAAAATGTAGCGAGGCAGAAGGAACTAGTGATGGAGATAGAAAAATTACTAGAGATGGAAGAAATGTATTGGGCTCAACGAAGCAGGCTGAATTGGTTGTACTCCCTCCGTCCGAAAATACTTGTCACCAAAATGGATAAAAAAGATGTATCTGGAACTAATATACATCTAGATACACCCTTTTTATTCATTTTGATGACAAGTATTTCCGGACGGAGAGAGTAGTTTGGAGACCGTAACACGGCGTACTTCCAGAACTTTGCCTCAGCAAGACGTTTGAGAAACCGTATTAAAAAACTAAGGAATGCCCAAGGTGTTTGGCAAGAAGGTACGGCGTATTTGAATCCTCTAATTTCAGATTATTTTGCTGGTCTATTCTCTACAGAGATTGAGGAACCGGACCCATTTTTCATAAATCATGTTGTGCCCCGTGTTACGGAAAACATGAAAAATGAGCTTCTGAAACCATACTCTGCGGAGGAGGTGAAAAAAGCTTTATTCTCTATAGGTGACACAAAAGCATCAGGTACGGATGGATTGCATGCCGTGTTCTTTAAAAAATGTTGGCACGTTTTTGGAGATTTACTTACCAGTGAAGTGTTGAGCGCAATAAATAATGAAGTTGTTCCTGATGGTTGGAATGATACTGTGATAGTTTTAATACCTAAAGTGGATTCCCCAGAAAATATATCACAGTATAGGCCTATCAGTTTATGCAATGTCTTGTATAAAATCATCTCTAAAATGATTTCTTTTCGTTTAAAGGCTATTTTGGATGAAGTAATATCTCCTATCCAGAGTGCTTTTGTACCTGGGAGATCAATTTCTGACAACATTCTCATCGCCTATGAAAGTATGCATACTATAAAAAACAAGAAGAAGGGCAAGATAGGATATTGTGCAGTAAAGCTTGATATGCACAAGGCATATGACCGCGTTGAATGGATCTTTTTAGAAAGAATGTTGAGTAGGCTCGGCTTTCATGGTGATTTTTTTGACTTGTTGAGCCTGTGTCAGTTCAGTTAAATACAGAGTCAGATTTAATGACCAGGAGACATATATGTTTGTGCCAAGCAGGGGCCTCCGTCAGGGGGACCCGTTATCACCTTATTTGTTTCTCTTATGTGCAGAAGGGCTTTCAAGTGCTCTAGCTCGACAAGAGGAGGTTCGAGGCATAGAGGGTGTTCGGGTGTGCAGAAATGCACCATCAGTATCTCATTTATTATTCGCTGATGATTCCCTTATACTCATGAAGGCAGATATGATTAATGCAACCTCGTTGAGATCAGTGCTTGATGCTTATTGTGCTAATTCAGGCCAGCTTATTAGTGAAGCCAAATGCAGTATTTTTTTCAGTCCAAATGTTGATGTGGAAATAAAAGCCCAGATGTGTACTGAACTTAATATCCACACTGAAGCAATTTCTGAAAAGTACCTGGGCCTACCCTCTATGGTGGGGCTTGATAAAAGTGATAGTTTTGTTTATTTGCTTAAAAGGACCATCGAAAGATTGAAGGGATGGAAGGAGAAGCTACTTTCCACAGGGGCAAAAGAAATTCTCTTGAAGGCAGTAATTCAGTCCATTCCAGTGTTTGCCATGGCTGTTTTTAAGATCCCCAAAAAATTACGCAAAGAGATGAATGATGCTATGTCTGCCTTTTGGTGGGGAGATTCCGAGGATCAAAAGAAGATGCACTGGTTTTCTTGGTGGAGAATGTGTGTTCCAAAAAAGTTGGGTGGCATGGGATTTCGAGATCTATTTTCGTTTAACATGGCTATGCTCTCAAAACAGACATAGAGATTGCTAAATAATCCTGACTCACTTTGTGCTCAAGTTTTGAGAGCGAAATATTATCCTGATGGGAAATTACTGAATGCATGTCCAAAAAAAGGCTCTTCTTACACCTGGCAGAGCATTTTTGCAGGACTACAAACTTTTAAGCGTGGACACATTTGTAGAGTTGGCTCAGGAGAAAAAATTAACATTTGGGAGGACCATTGGATCCCAAATAGTCATTCCAGGAAAGTTTTTACCAGGAGGGGAAACTGTATTTTGTGTACTTTTGATGAGTTGATTGATCAACATAATGGTAGCTGGGACGAACAACTTATCAGAGATATTTTCTTACCCATTGATGCGAACAATATTCTTGCAATCCCGTTGAGTCCACATCTACAGGAAGATTTTGTGGCATGGCATAAGATAAAAAACTTTTTGTTCTCTGTCCGTTCTGCCTATCACATTGAATGGGATCATCAGTTTGGTGCACGAACTAGAAGAGAAGATGGGCAAGGCTCTGCTGAACCGAACCCGGTGTGGGACATTTTATGGAAGCTAAATATTCCAAGTAAGATTAAGGTGTTTATATGGAAGGCTCTGCATGGTACAGTTCCAGGCATGGTGATTCTTGCTTCGCGACACATACCCGTCTCACCACAGTGCCCTATTTGTCGGTCAGGTCCGGAGAATATTCGGCACTTGTTATTTACATGCACTTGTGCACAGAAGGTTTGGTCTGTGCTCGGCTCTTGGATATCATTGATGATGCACTGATTGCAGACATGTCAGGATCAGTAGTACTTGAGCATATTATTTGCAACCCAAACAGGAAGTCGCCGGTCCTGGGTATGTTAGGATTGCAGGAGTCAGTAGCCGTTGCGTGTTGGTATGTATGGTGGCAAAGGAGGGAAGCAGTGAAGGGCGAAACTGTAGCGGATCCCCCCGGACGGCCTTTGCGATTCATGCTCTAACATCAAATTTTGGAGCTGTTTCCCATTCCAGTAAACCACATGAAATAACGTGGGAAAAGCCAAGCCGAGGATGTTATAAATGAAATACAGATGCTGCTTTCCGCCAAGATGGTTCGGGTGCAGTTGGGGTCGTCATAAGTAATAGTGCAGATGAGGCTATAGCAGGAGTTGCAAGTCCTTTTCATACGGCCTTTGATATTGCCTCGGCGGAGGCCCTTGCACTGCTAAAAGGACTAGAATTAGTTGAGAAGTTGGGCTGCACCCATATCACATGTGAGTCCGATTCATTGGAGCTCATTCAGGCATGCAATGGGGAGCTGGAGATCTATGGTCCTTATTCTGCGACTTTAGCTGACTGCTTTGCGAGAGCCAAGATGATTGATGGAGTTTCTTTCTCCCACTGCCCTAGGGAAGCCAATCGAGTTGCTCACCATCTGGCGAAGCACTCTTATGATACTCAGTCTGCTTTTGATTGGGATGGAGATCCACCCAAGTTCATTCTTCCTTATGTAATAAACGATGTAATTCTTTTGACTGTGAAATAAAATACCGATAGGCTTTCCCTTAAAAAAAGTTCAAAACAAGAAACTGGACCCATTCACGGCACGACACGCCTGTCTCGTTTGGTCCGTCGGTCAAAGCGCTTCCTCTTCTTGGCATAACAATAGAGTACAATAATTTTTTTAGAATGCTCTTGGCATGTCTCTAACATGTGATGAGTTAACCGACCTCAATAGACGGCAAAAACGCTAGCCCGCCGCACTTTGAGAGAGACAAGGAGCGAGAAGAGATACGGGCTCGTGGATTACTAGAGCTAGGTGTCGCACGGAGGCCAAGAAATATGATGATAGCGTGGGTTGGCCATGTACAGTATGATGTAACTACGCTGGGCTGCCATGTTTCGTACTCTTCCGGTCTACTGTGGAGATGATTGGTTGATTTTATATCGCTAAATAATATAAAATATTATGAGTACAGACGCTCCACCACGAGGTTCCTTGCTCCTTCTCGGTCGTCAGGAATCTATGTTCTTCCACTCTTTTTTTGACATGGGCTTTGTTCATCCTTTTGCCAACACGCGGGACATCTAGCATCAGCGTGCACGTGTCATGCAAGAAAATGGAGATAAGCAGTGCGTAAGTGAGTCGTGCACTACGATGGCACCTAGTACCATGCAATATTTTTCCTCATCGATGGCACGTGAATAGTGCACGTACTCAATGACGGAGCACGAGAAGGTAGCCATGTACATGGTCGGCCCTTTTTGGAAAGAGTACTAAATACATATTAACTTTGATGTGTCCCGTCAACTCACAGAACGACGAGAAGCACACACTGAATGACGGAGCATGGGATGGTAGCCATGGGCATGGTCAACCCTTTTTGGAGACTAATGCACTACTTTTGATGTGTCTGGTCTACTCGCAAACGAGGAGAAGCTTTGCTTACTAGTAGTACACTACCTACTGTAGTACCATCATCATTGTTCGACTTTCGGAAGAGGCGAAGAGCCAAGCTCACGGTCACCTACTCACAGTATAACCGACCATGTTTGCACTAATTTTTAAACGAAGTACCTGAGTGTATTGCTCCAGTGGTCATCGCATGTGAGCCAATCAATTCGCACCCTTCCACGCTCCATTTTGTCTTGCGTTCCTTCCTCCGTCTAGCACGCTGACAAGTGGGCCCAATGCTCATGTATGCCAACATGGTAGTTAATTATTTTGCAAGAGTCAGCTATCACACCATTTCGATGCCACGTCAATGTACCCACTAGAAACAAGTTATACTTGTTCGGTTCAACCGCCTCCCTAGTTGTTTGGAGAGGAATTGGCCAGCGCGAGGCGGTTCTATAGGTGGGCAGGCGGCAAAAGACAGGGGAAAACACACGAACTAGCTAGATGAGGGAGGGAAGCTTCTACATTCGCAGGGGACGTGTCATTGGCTATTGGGCGACACCATGCGGTCATCCAGGTATGCCATAAATGATACGAAGAGGCATCCTATATCAGCAAGGACCAACTTCCCTACCGATAGCTCATCTAACAGAACTCCCAAGTTCACTGTGCTGAGGCTGGGGTAGTCATGAGATGGGTGACCGGATGGGAAGTGGACTTGATATTAACTAGATGGTATGGGTCAGTTTAAAGGTTTATTAAACCTTTACAGTGACCCATACCATCTAGTTAATATCAAGGTCTTTGTTTTGTATTTTTTGACATTTTTTGCTTTTCTGAACACATGTTAATCGAATGTCTATTGTGTTACTTTTTAATAATTTTTATTTTTTGAACACATGCTAATTGACTTGAAAGAAGGTCTATCGCGTTACATTACGACATGTTTCCAAAAAAGGTCATATGACCTCTGTCAACTTATAAGTCATGTCTGTCAAATCAACCTCGAGGTACTTGTTCTCGAATTAACCTCTAGGCCTTGCTGGAGTGCTCCGATGTAGCCGGCTGTTGGCTATCAGGAGTTGCCACCTCACTTAGAGTCATCATAAAAAATACTCATATAATAGGTTGGCTCTTAGAATGGCTATTAGGTTGGCTATAAGCATTTAATATTTGCATGATCAAGGTACTCCCTCCATATAGGTGTATAAGTCACTTTACGAAAAACAAATAATCCCAAAACACTTAGGCGCGGTGCATTATCTCCCACCTCGGTTCTTGTTTCTTGACATATCAACCAATAAGAGATGTGGGCGTGCATGTTTTCAATGACTCGAGACTACCAAACATGATATGCAGTGGTTAGTTCATTGCATGCAATGCTATTAATTAGCAAATAAACATTAAGTTCTCTTGTTTTCCCTCCTTCTTGGTCACGGTGCACAACCAAAGATGACTTACTCCCTCCGTCTGGTGAAGAGTGTACATCTACTCGCATCTTGCTGCCCAATAGCCAATGCCATGTCCCCTGCGAATGTAGAAGCTTCCCTCCCTAGTCTTAGCTGGTTCATGCGTTTTCCCTTGTTTTAAGCCGCCTGCCCACCTATAGAACCGCCTCGCGCTGGCCAATTCCTCTCCAAACACCTAGGGAGGCGGTTGAACCGAACAAGTCTAACTTGTTTCTAGTGGGTACATTGACGTGGCATCGATTCCTCCGTCCTGGTTTATTGGCCCCCGTTGTATATTGTGTCAAATTTTGACTATAGATTGAACTAACAAAACGTTCGTGCATGTTACCAAAAATTATATCATTGAAAACTATGTTGAAATACGAATCCAACGATATAATTTTTGTTTACATGCATTAACATTTTGTTAGCTAAATATTTGGTCAAAATTTGGCACGAACTACAAAGGTGACCTATAAACCAGGACGGAGGTAGGATGTGAGAGTGGAAGGTGGGCCCTGTATTGATGAAACAACACATCTTTGTATCTTAGGTTGTGCACCGTGACCATGGAGGAGGGGAAAACGAGAGAACTTAATGTTTATTTGCTAATTAATAGCATTGCATGCAATGAACTAACCACTGCATGTCGTGTTTGGTAGTCTCAAGTCATTAAAATCATGCACACCCACATCTCTTATTGATTGATATGTCAAGAAACAAGAAACGAGGTAGAAGTTAATGCACCGTGCCTAAGTGTTTTGGGATTATTTGGTTTTCGTAAGATGACACCTAGACAGAGGGAGTATTATACTTGAAGGCCACAAGGATGGCTATAGATGACGTGGCAATGTCATGTAGCCATCAGCTGGCTATACTATTAACCATGCTCTTATAGTACTCCTATATTTAAGAACGGAGGGAGTAGTTGGCATGCATGATACTACCTATAATACTCCCATTGCAACCAGCCTGGTAGAATTAAAATACCTAATCTAAATGGTCGCCGCCCGATCTCTTTGTCCTGCTCCAGCATCCGGAAGAAGAAGAATCGAGCAAGACACCGGCTGTATTCGCCGGCGTCGCCTCGGCGTGGCCTTCATGGGATACAATCGGCGGCGGCCTCCCGTGTTCTACTTTTCCTCGATGATGGCGGCGGGCGGGAACGTGCTGCTCGTCACCTCGTCCACATTCGCGTGGCCGCACCACCTCGTCGACATCCGCAGCAGCTTCTTTCTCTGCCTGCATGTCGCGGCTATGCGCGCATCAACGGCGGATGGCGCAGTCGCAGACACTGCAGGCGATGTATGACGTGACAACGTCGAGGGCAGCGATGATGCTCGCGCCACCGTGCTCCCTGACAAGCCGGCGTGGAGCAAGTCGGCACTCTTCCTCGAGCTGTATTGGAGAGGCTAGCTGCGGAACCACGCGTTGGCTTAGTGCGGCAACTGCCTCCGACGGGTTAGGCGAGGTAGGTGGAGAAGCAAGCTACTGGGCTTGGCGGGCCACCCAGACGGCTTTTATGCCGAAGAACTGCTCTTCCTGCTCGTCGAATACCGCTGAAAGAGTCGACAAAATGGTGGAAGGAGGAGCTTGGCCGGCGTCCTGCTCCTGAACAGACGTGTGTGGCCGGAGTTGGTTTCTTGCATTCCACGCGGGTTTCTACATCTATACTACTATATAGTGTACCAAATTTAAGTAGGACTAAGAACATCAATCATAACAGTTGATCTTCTAAATCTAACAGCCAATATCAGTAGGATTCGCATGAACAGTACACTGCTGCTACCTTACCTATGTTCTAGAACAATCATGTACCCTTTCTAGAAAAAAGAAACCCATAACTAGCTCCAATGGGCTGTGTTGCCACATGACCACCAGATGGTTTGATTGAGCCCAGTCGAGATGGTTTAGTAGGAGAATGTGGATATTTCTAAAAAAAAGAACACGTGGAAAAATTGAAGCAACATGCAGTTCTTGTTAAATGAACATACAGTTTTATGGCATGAATTGTGACACCCCCGATTCGATCGTACACTAATCATACACGCAAATGTGTATGATCAAGATCAGGGACTCACGGGAAGATATCACAACACAACTCTAGACATAAAATGAAATAATACAAGCTCCATATTACAAGCCAGGGGCCTCGAGGGCTCGAATACATAGCTCAATACACAAGAGTCAGCGGAAGCAACCATATCCGAGTACAGACATAAGTTAAACAAGGATGCCTTAAGAAGGCTAGCACAAAATCAACATGATCGAAGAGGCAAGGCCTCCTGCCTGGGACCTCCTAACTACTCCTGGTCGTCGGCGGTCTCCACGTAGTAGCATCCATCGGCAGTGGCATCTGACTCCAGGGACCCACCATCTGGTTGCAACAACCGGAAAGAAGAAAGAAAGGGGAAAAAGGGTAGCAAAGAAACCGTGAGTACTCATCCAAAGTACTCGCAAGCATCAGATCTATACTATGTATGCACTGGTATCAAATGGAAGGTCTGTATATGTGGACTGAACTGCAGAATGCCAGAATAGAGGGGAAGGCCTAGCCTATCGAAGGCTAGCATCTTTCAAGCAGCTCCAAGCATCTTGCAGCATGTAGAAGAGTAAATAATAGCAGTTTATAATTAACAAGCATGTTGTAGCAATAAAGCCCAGAGATCCTTCCTCGAGTCCCTGCGAGTAAGCAATCCCGGAGCCACATATCTTAAGTATCCATTTCTAGTTTTATTAGTCAAGATATAAGTCTGAACGTCCATTACCGTGGACACAGTATTCGAATAAAGATCTTCCCTGCAGGGGTGCACCACGTTTTCCAACACGCTCGATCACTCTGGCCGAACACACTTTTCTGGGTCAATGCCCGGCCTCGGAAGATCAACACGTCGGAGCCCTACCTAGGCTCAGCAGAGCGGTTCCCGCCGGTCTACCTCCTAAGCGCTTCGGGGTCTAGGCCCATCGCCCGTTGCACTCCGGGTCATTATGCGACGAGCCGTGACGAGCACCACCTCTACTGGATGGCACAGGCCCGACAGGCCCACAATGCTGAACTGGACGTCTGACAAAGCTTTGGCTGATACTGTGACATCGAGGCCCATAACTATTCTCGTGTGGTGGTTAGTGCATAAAGGCCAAATGCCAATTCAGAACAAATACCCAAACCATAGTGTATTATTAGCTCGCGGAGACGAGCAGAGACTCATGATAATGTGACCCCGTCGCCCCGTCTGGAGGAAATACGGCAAGGGCTAGCCCAGCCCACTCGAGGGCTGCCTGACTTCCCGACCGTGCCTCGTAACCATCTTGCGGGTGCTCTCCGGGCCCGCCCGACTTTCCCAAGGGTCTCAAGTAAAGTCAAGGTAACCGTGTGTCCAGACATCAAGGGGAAAACCCGAGGAATCACCCCCCGATGGATTCCACTCAATGTAATCATTAAGGTGAACGTAAGAGGGACCACCCTCGAGGTTCACACTTGAGGTGTTGCACGACAGAGCCATATCGGGAATGGTGAAAGAGGAAATCACCCTCCATGACCACGACCGAATAGCTACACTACAGAATTATCATCAGGAGCGCGTTATGAGGGATCACCCTTGGCACTCGATAGTAGCTCTGCAGAGTCGAGCAACAAAAGGGGCGTGATGTGATGTGAGGTGTCGGGCTCTCGTCGTCGATCACGTTGATCGAGTCGTCGATGATGAAGCAGGGGCAACAAGGACAAGGTGGGGGTCACTGATGAATCACTATCCAACCTATACTAAGCAGTTTAGGATAAGTAGGTAGGTAACAATAGCAGGTACAAAAGCAGGCTATGCATCAGAATAGGAGCAATCAATTATAGTAGCAAAATCTAATGCAAGCATGAGAGAATGGAATGGGCGATATCGGGATGATCAAATGGGGGGCTTGCCTGGAAGCTCCGCTGAAAGAGAAGAAGGGTCGTCGTCGACGTAGTCGATCACAGGGGCATCATCAGCGGTCTCGGGGTCTACCGGAGAGAAGAGGGGGAAGAAACAGTAAATACAGAGCAAACAAGTGCATTACAAGACAATAAGCAGCACTAGGCGTGTTCTAACGCGATGCTACATGATACCGACGAAGGGGGATAACATCTGGGAAGTTTTCCCGGAGTTAGGCATTTCCGGACAGATGAAACGGAGGGAGACTGTTGTATGTTCGCTATGCTAGGGGCATGTGATAGGTGAACGGAGAGCGTATTCGGATTCGTCTCGTCGTTTTGAGCAACTTTCATGTACAAATTATTTTCATCCGAGTTACGGTTATTTTTCTATGAATTATTAAAGTTTTAACAATATTCTGAAATTATTATTAAATCTAAAAATGGGGTTATTGCATCAGCATGATGTCTTCATGATGTCAGCAGTCAACCAGACAGTTGACTGGGTCAAACAGACAGGTGGGGTCGGTCAGTGCCAGTCAGCAGTACAGTCAGCGTTGACTGGGTCAAAGTTGACCAGTCGACAGGGTCAAAGGGCCCATCTGTCAATGTTACATGTGTTTAACTAATTGTTTAAAACAGTTTAATTAGTAGTGGGGCCCTACTGCCATTGATTCATTAGCCCATTTAGAAGTTAATCAGCTAATTAAGCTAGATTAATTCTTTAGGTAATAAATTAACTATTTTTACATTTTACTTCATTTTTATCTAAAGAAAAAGGGGCCCCTGCGGTCATTGGCCCAGGCTAACAGAGGAGGGTTGGGCACGCACGGGCACGCTAGGCGCAGGCGGCCACAACCAGTGGCGCGGGCGAGGAGCAGGGCGCCACCGACGGTGAACTCAAGGGCGGGCTGTGGAAGGCGGAGGCGGCACGAGGCGCGGCCACGGTGGCCACGCGGTGTCGGCGCTTGGTGGCGCAGTGCGGTGCCGAGGCTGGCGAGCAACAAGCGGCGTGGCAGTCTTGCAGCGCGTCTTATTTGGCGTGGTGGCCTTCGAGGCAGCACGGAGAGAGAGGGGTGATCGAAGGGGGCTCTCACAGCCGTTGCAGAGTAGAGGGTCGGCGAGGCTCGACGAAGCCGATGAGGGAGAGATGAGGAGGCGAGGCGACACGGAGTGGCTCCGGCGAGCGGCGTCCGTCGGCAAGGTCGGGCGGGGAGGCCCTTCCGGATCCAGGAACAGGGAGGAGGATGGGGCCGCGTGGACGACGACGACGGGGCAGCGCCGGGCGGCGTCGGCGAGGTGGCACCAGCGTGGTGGCGCCGGGGGAAGGGCGACGGCGTCGTGGTGAAGGGGTCGGGGCCCTCTACCCCGATCCAGATGGGGGGAGAGGGAGAGAGGCGAGTGGGAAGCGAGTGGGGGGGGGGAGTGGGGAACGAGGCGACCGGGTTAGGGTTTCCGGTTCGGTGGGAGGGGCCATATAGGCAAGGCGGCAGCGGGGATGGGCCGGACAGTTGTGCTGATTGGCCCAGTTGGGCCAGGGGCCTTTTGCTCTCACTTATTTTTTTCTACCAATTGACTTAATTTAGAAAAATTGAAAGCGAAAGTGATTGAATCATCGCGAGGGTAACAACAAGAATCGCGGTGACGTAGCAACAATAGTATGGGATTACTGTAGCATAAGCATCCGGGCTTTACAATTCTCCTCCACTAAAATAAATCTCGTCCCGAGATTTAGGAGGTAGAAGGAAACAAAGCGGGGTATTCATCACGCGGGCAATCCTCGCGTTCCCAAGTGGCTTTGTCTTCAGAGTGATGCGACCACTGTACTTTGAGAATTTGATCGCCTTCTGACGTGTGCGGCGTTCTGCTTGGTCGAGAATGCGGACTGGATGCTCTTTATAGGAAAGGTCCTGTTGCAACTCAAGCACTTCAGATCCACTGCTTGGATTGGGTCCTTGAAGCAGCGGCGGAGTTGAGACACGTGGAACACATCGTGAACCTGAGAAAGGTTCGACGGTAGTTCCAACTGATATGCCACTTTTCCACGCCTTTCGAGAATAGTGAATGGACCAATATAGCGAGGAGCTAGCTTTCCCTTGATCCCGAAGCGGTGAGCACCCTTCATTGGTGTGACTCGAAGATAAGCCTTTTCGCCAGGTTGATAGACCATGTCTTTATGATGATGGTCATAATTACTCTTTTGACGTGACTGAGCAGTCTTGAGATTCTCGCGAATGACGCGAACTTGTTCTTCAGCGTGTTGGATAATATCCGGACCGAAGAGTGGACGTTCCCCAGTTTCTGACCAGTTCAGAGGGGTTCGGCACTTTCATACATATAACCCTTCGAAGGGAGCCATCTTCAGACTAGCTTGATAGCTATTGTTGTAAGAGAACTCAGCATACGGGAGAGATTCCTCCCATTTCTTGCCGAAGGAAATAACACAAGCTCGAAGCATGTCTTAGAGAACTTGATTGACACGTTCAACTTGTCCCTGCGACTGAGGGTGAAATGCAGTACTGAAAGACATATGAGTTCCCATAGCTTCTTGAAAACTTGCCCAGAATCTTGAAGTGAATAAGCTGCCACGATGAGGCTGATTACGGTGAATACCGTGAAGTGAAACAATTCTGGACATATAGAGAGTTGCCAGCTGACTAGCAGTGATCATTTCTTTAACGGCTAGAAAGTGTGCAACTTTAGAAAGCCGGTCAATGACGACAAGAATAGCATCATTACCTTTCTGCGATTTGGGAAATCCAGTGACGAAGTGCATTTCAACATGGTCCCATTTCCATTCAGGAATAGAGATAGGTTGCAGAGTTCCAGTAGGCCTTTGATGTTCTTCTTTGATACAATGGCAAACGTCATTTTCAGCAACATAACGAGCAATGTCTTGCTTCATATTTGACCACCAGAATCTCTAACGAATGTCTTGGTACATCTTGGTGCTACCGGGATGAATAGACAAAGGTTTATCATGAGCTTCTTTCATAACCTCCTTAGTCATATCCAGGTTGTCCTTTGAAGGAACCACTAGGCGACCTTTGAAGAACAAAGCGCCAAAGATTATCAACGATGAAGAATGACGGCCTTCCTTGCGAGGTAGCATTTAATCTTCTCAACTTGAGAGTCATATCCCTGCATTCTCTTGATGGAGTCCAAGAGATCTAGTTCCACAGCTAGGGTATTGAGGGAACCCTGGGAAACAACACAAAGGTTCATCTTGCAAAACTCCTTAGGAGGGGGAGCGAGTGCACCCGGAGGAACAATATGGAGTTTCAGCTTTCTGAATCCTTCAACAAGCGAAGGTTGAACTTTGCAAACCTCAATATGGTTGCAATATGAATTGCGGCTCAAGGCATCAGCCATTACATTGGCCTATCCTGGTGTATAGGAAATACCCATGTCAAAGTCTGCTACGATCTCCATCCATCTCTGCTGACGGAGGTTCAAATCTGTACTTCAGACTTTGGTGGTCGGTGAAGATCTCGTAGCGATTACCAAGAAGGTAATGTCGCCCTTTGTTTCAAAGGTGCATGTATGACAACAGCAAGCTCAAGGTCATGAACTGGGTAGTTCTCTTCGTGAGGGCGCAGCTGACGAGAGGCATAAGAAATCACTCTGCGCTCTTGCATTAGGACACAACCTAATCCTTGTCGTGAAGCGTCGCAGTAAATGACGAAATCCTTCTTAGTATCTGGCGGAGCAAGCACTGGGGAAGAAGTCAGCTTGTCTTTGAGTGTTTGGAAACTTTCCTGACACTTTTCTGTCCAATCAAACTTGACACCTTTGTGAAGCAGACCAATCAGAGGCTTCGCCATCTTGGAGAAGTTCTTGACAAATCAACGGCAATAGCTGGCGAGTCCGAGAAAACTTCTGACTTGTTTGACATTCTTCGGAGGAGTCCAGTCGAGAATAGCCTGAACTCGTTTGGGTTTGACGACAATACCATCCTTGGAGATGACATGCCCAAGGTAGGTCACTTCGGGAAGCCAGAATTCACACTTGGAATATTTGGCATATAGTTGATGTTCTCGAAGCTTTTCCAGAACAAGACGCAGATGTTCAACATGTTCTTCTTTGTTCTTGGAGTACACAAGGATATCATCCAGATAGACCACGACGAACTTGTCAAGGTATTCCATGAAGATATAGTTCATCAGACGAGAGAATATTGCTGGAGCATTGGTCAAGCCGAAGGACATGACGGTGTACTCGTATGAACCATAGCGAGTAACGAAGGCGGTCTTGGGAAATCTTCTTCACGAACCCGGATCTGGTGGTAACCCAACCTCAAATCAAGTTTAGAGAATACTGAGGACCCAACAAGTTGATCATATAAGTCATTGATTCTGGGAAGTGGATACTTGTTCTGAATTGTTGCCTGATTGATCAGTCGGTAATCTTGGACCAAACAATTCGTGCCATCCTTCTTCTTGACAAAGAGAGAAGGTGCTCCCCAAGCAAAGGAACTAGGACGAATGAATCCCTTATGAAGAGATTTGTCGATTTCCTCCTTAAGTTTAAGGAGTTCATGTGGCGGCATCTTGTATGGCCGCTTGGCAAAAGGAGTAGTGCCCGATTTCAAGTCTATGACGAATTCGACAGCTCTAGCGGGGGGTATTCCTGGAAGTTCTTCTAGGAAGACATCTTTGAATTCACAAACAACCGGAATGTTCTCTACTCCCTCAAGAGGTGAAGCATTCAACGCATTCAGAACATATATTTGATTCTCGGCATCCTGAGCTGCTCGGGCTGAGTATTGGACTGTCTGGCCAGAAGGGCGAGTGAGCTGGACCGTCTCATCTGCACAGTCGATCAGGGTTTGGTGAGGATCCAACCAATTCATGCCCAGAATGACATCTATGGTAGAAACCTTGAGGGCCATAAGTGAAGCAGTGAATACTAACCCTCCAATTTCAGTGTGGTTGTTGTGGGCTATCATCGAGGCATCCCACCTGGATCCTGGGGAGCTAACCACCAGCGGAGGGTACATGTTTACGAATGATAATTCTTGCTTGCGTGCAAATGCTTCAGAAATGAAAGAATGCGATGCTCCCGAATCAAAAAGAACAGACGCAGGGACTGAATTCACTAAAAGGGTACCCATTACAATTTTGGGATCCCATCGAGCTTCTTCAACCTTTACATGATTAACATGACCATGACTGAGTGCAGGCGGCCTGGCATTTGGTTTCTGGGTTGACGAGCTCGTGCCTTTTGATTCTGTGCCGGGCGGCAGCTGGCAGCATGGTGCCCTGGCTGTCCACACTTACGGCATAAACCATCATTATGAGGAGGAGCTACAACATTGGACTGTCCACCCTGCATATTTAGTTGTCTCGGCGGTGGAGGCAGATGAGGTGCAACATAAGACGGTCGTCGTGTTGGAGCAGGTCGATGATGAACATTATGTGGGATCCAGACTCGACGTTTCTGAGCAGGCTGGCTCGAGGATGGGCCAACATCTCGAGTACGCTTGAGCGACTCCTGGTACTCGGTTAGGCCAATTTCAGTTCGGAAAGCTTGGCTGACAAGCATTGCAAAGTCCGCGCAATCATGAGCAACAAGTGCGAGCTTATATCGGGACGCAGTCCTTCATGGAATTTCTCCTGCTGGCGAGCGTCAGTGCAGACGGCATCCGCAGCATAGCGGGATAATTCAAGGAATTTACTCTGATATTCATCCACAGTCATTGTGCCCTATGAGAGTTTGCGAAACTCCTTCTTCTTCTGGTCCATCAGACCTTGAGGAATGTGCCGTGCACAGAAGGCTAACTGAAATTCCTTCCAAGTGGTTACAGTTTCCGCCGACAGCATACCCCTGTGGCTTTCCCACCATTGAGCAGCCGAACCCTTCAGGTGAAATGTCGCAAAGGTGACGTAACTGGCAGGGGCAACATTAGCTGACTCCATCTCAAACAGGATGTCACGGAGCCAATCATCAGCATCCATAAGATTAGTGGAGTTGCGGAAAATGGACGGGTTGAGGCGCACAAATTCTGGCAGTGTTATTGGGGCAGGCTATTGATGAGCATCCTGGTTTGGAAACTGAGCCAGTATTCCAGTCATAAACTGATGTTTCAGCTCAAACTGCTGCATCATTGCGGCAATATAGGGTGGAGGTGGAGTATCGTCAGCCATCCTGCTAGAAGCATCAGAGAGCAGTTTAACCAGGGGTGGAGCAGGTGTATAGAGTCATTCATGATGTAACTTGAACAATGAGCAAAGGTGCAGTATGTACAAAGCAGTAGTCATTAAAGACATACATATACATATACAGAGCCATTTACACGTTGTTAGTATGAGTTCGGACAAGAGAATCATCCTAGACATACTAGGTGGCCCGTTGGCACGCGATGGAAGGATACAACAAATAGACATAGCAAAGGCTACATGCACGTCAGAGAAAACCACTAGAGCGAGGAATCTGCAGGGGACGACGCAAGGTGCCCTCGATAAAAGGATCATGCGGCCCGTGAACAATGTGAAGCAGATCCCGGCTCCCAATTCAAGAAAGGCGTAATACAAATCTCCGGATGGATGTGATCACGAGAACCTAGGATAGAGTTAACAAAATCATTTAACCCGAATAGAAGAGAGATCATAGTCCCAGAGTAAAGACAAGGAATAAAAGATCCTAATACCACCCAATTGGCGACGTGGGCCCGTAAGCCACACATCCATGTTAGTAAATAAGTTTTTCAAAGACTAGACTCAATTTCGGCCAAGGAGTTGGAAAGGGGGATCCTACAGGCAGTCGGCTCTGAGACCAACTTATGACGCCCTCGATTCGACCGTACACTAATCATACACGCAAATGTGTACGATCAAGATCAGGGACTCACGGGAAGATATCACAACACAACTCTAGACACAAAATGAAATAATACAAGCTCCATATTACAAGCCAGGGGCCTCGAGGGCTCGAATACATAGCTCGATACACAAGAGTCAGCAGAAGCAACCATATGTGAGTACATACATAAGTTAAATAAGGATGCCTTAAGAAGGCTAGCACAAAAGAAACATGATCGAAGAGGCAAGGCCTCCTACCTGGGACCTCCTAACTACTCCTGGTCGTCTGCGGTCTCCACGTAGTACCATCCATCAGCAGTGGCATCTGACTCCAAGGACCCACCATCTGGTTGCAACAACTGGAAAGAAGAAAGAAAGGGGAAAAGGGTAACAAAGCAACCGTGAGTACTCATCCAAAGTACTCGCAAGCATCAGATCTATACTATGTATGCATTGGTATCAAATGGAAGGTCTGTATCTGTGGATTGAACTATAGAATGATAGAATAGAGGGAAGGCCTAGCCTATCAAAGACTAGCATCTTCAAGCAGCTCCAAGCATCTTGCAGCATGTAGAAGAGTAAAGAATAGCAGTTTATAATTAATAAGCATGTTGTAGCAATAAAGCCCAGAGATCCTTCCTCAACTCCCTGCGAGAAAGCAATCCCGGAGCCACATATCTTAAGTATCCATTTCTAGTTGTATTAGATCAAGATATAAGTCTGAACGTCCATTACCGTGGACACGGTATTCGAATAAAGATCTTCCCTGCATGGGTGCACCACGTTTTCCAACACGCTCGATCACTCTGGCCGGACACACTTTTCTGGGTCAAAGCCTGGCCTCGGAAGATCAACACGTCACAGCCCTACCTAGGCTCAGCAGAGCGGTCACCGCCGGTCTACCTCCTAAGCACTTCGGGGTCTGGGCCCATCGCCCGTTGCACTCTGGGTCGTTATGCGACGAGCCGGGACGAGCACCACCTCTACTGGTTGGCACTGGCCCGACAGGCCCACAATGCTGAATTGGACATCTGACAAAGCTTCGGCTGATACTGCGACGTCGAGGCCCATAACTATTCTCGCGTGGTGGTTAGTGCGTAAAGGCCAAAGGCCAATTCAGAACAAATACCCAAACCATAGTGTATTATTAGCTTGCGGAGACGAGCAGAAAATCACGATAATGTGACCCCGTCGCCCCGTCTCAAGGAAATACGGCGAGGGCTAGCCCAACCCACTCGAGGGCTGCCTGACTTCCCGGCCGTGCCTCGTAACCATCTTGCGGGTGCTCTCCGGGCCCGCCTGACTTTCCCAAGGGTCTCAAGTAAAGTCAAGGTAACCGTGTGTCCAGGCATCAAGGGGAAAACCCGAGGAATCACCCCCGGTGGATTCCACTCAATGTAATCATCAAGGTGAACGTAAGAGGGACCACCCTCGAGGTTCACACTTGAGGTGTTGCAACGAGCCGTATCGGGAATGGTGAAAGAGGAAAGCACCCTCCATGACCACGACCGAATAGCTACACTACAGAATTATCATCAGGAGTGCGTTATGAGGGATCACCCTCGGCACTCGATAGTAGCTCTGCAGAGTCGAGCAACAAAAGGGGCGTGATGTGATGTGAGGTGTCGGGCTCTGGTCGTTGATCACGTTGATCGAGTCATCGATGGTGAAGCAGGGGCAACAAGGACAAGGTGGGGGTCACTAATGAATCACTATCCAACCTATACTAAGCAGTTTAGGATAAGCAGGTAGGTAACAATAGCAAATACAAAAGCAGGCTATACATCAGAATAGGAGCAATCAATTACAGTAGCAAAATCTAATGCAAGCATGAGAGAATGGAATGGGCGATATCAGGATGATCAAAGGGGGGGGGGGGGCTTGCCTGGAAGCTCCGCTAAAAGGGAAGAAGGGTCGCCGTCGACGTAGTCGATCATAGGGGCATCATCAGCGGTCTCGGGGTCTACCGAAGAGAAGAGGGTGAAGAAACAGTAAATACAGAGCAAACAAGTGCATTACGTGACAATAAGCAACACTAGGCGTGATCTTACGCGATGCTACACGATACCGACGAAGGGGGATAACATCCGGGAAGTTTTCCCGGAGTTAGGCATTTCCGGACAGATGATACGAAGGGGGACGATTGTATGTTCGCTATGCTAGGGGCATGTGACAGGTGAACGGAGAGCGTATTCAGATTCGTCTCGTCGTTCTGAGCAAATTTCATGTACAAAGTATTTTCATCCGAGTTATGGTTATTTTTCTATGAACTATTAAAGTTTTAACAATATTCTGAAATTATTATTAAATCAAAAAATGGGGTTATTGCATCAGCATGACGTCATCATGACGACAACAGTCAACCAGCCGATTGGTAGGTCAAACCGACAATTAAGTCGGTCGATGCCGGTCAATGATCTGATCGGCGTTGGCGGGTCAAAGTTGATCAGTCGACAGGGTCAAAGGAGCCATCTGTCAATGTCACATGTGTTTAACAAATTGTTTAAAACAATTTAATTAGTAGTGGGGCCCTACTGCCATTGACACATTAGCCCATTTAGAAGTTAATCAGCTAATTAAGCTAGATTAATTCTTTAGTTAATAAATTAACTATTTTTACATTTTTACTTCATTTTTTTATCTAAAGTAAAAGGGGCCCCTATGGTCATTGGACCAGGCCAACAGAGGAGGGTTGGGCATGCACGGGCACGCTAGGCGCCGGCGGCCACAACCCGATGGCAGGCGAGCGAGCGCCGCCGACGGGCGAATGGCGCGAGGCCGAGGGAGGACGGAGGCGACGAGGCGCGGCCACGGGTGGCCACGCTGCTGGGTGCTTGTGAGGCTGGGCACAACGAGCAAGCAAGCAAGCGGCGGCGGGCGCGAGGCGCGTGAGCGCTGGTTGCAGGCTGCGTCGCCCGACATGGTGGTGCTCGGGATGACGAAGAGAGAGGGGTGATGGAGGAGGGCTCTCACAGCCGTTGCAGAGTAGAGGGTCGGCGAGGCTCGACGGAGCCGATGAGGGAGAGATGAGGAGGCGAGGCGACGCGGAGTGGCTCCGGCGAGCGGCGTCCGTCGGCGAGGTCGGGGCGGGGAGGCCCTTCCGGATCCAGGAACGGGGAGGAGGATGGGGCCGCAAGGAGGACGACGACGGGGCAGCGCCGGGCGGCGTCGGTGAGGTGGCATCGGCATGGTGGCGCAGGGGGAAGGGCGACGACGTCGTGGTGAAGGAGTCGGTTCCCTCTACCCCGATCCAGACGGGGAGAGGAGAGGCGCGGGGAAGCGAGTGGGGGGAGTTGGGAACGGGGCGACCGGGTTAGGGTTTTCGGTTCGGGTGGAGGGGCCATATAGGCAAGGCGGCAGCGGGGATGGGCCGGACAGTTGGGCTGATTGGCCCAGTTGGGCCAGTGCCCTTTTGCTCTCACTCTTTTTTTTTTCTGCCAATTGACTTAATTTAGAAAAATTGAAACAGAAAGTGATTGAATCATCGCAAGGTTAACAACAAGAATCGCGGTGACGTGGCAACAATAGTATGGGATTACTGTAGCATAAGCATCCGGGCGTTACATGAGTACTACTTCCCGCTTTTACAATATTGAACTAATATCAGCATTTATACATAACTATAATTTCTTTTTCTTTGAATCTATTAGAACATATATTACTTATTTTCCCTTTTACCAAAATCACTCTGTTATACTTATTATGACGTGCCTTGCACATGTATACATACTAGTAAATGTAGGTTTTTGAATGCGGCGAGGAGGCGGGTACAACTGGAGTAGTGGCGGCGCCTGGGCCGTGGCCGCTTCAAATGGCGGACACAGTGAGAGGTCGCGTACGCCCTCACCCCCTTGACCGTGGACCTTGACGGTGTACGTCACCTTGTCTCCAGATCTGAGATGCCACGTGTGTACTAGATGAATGACTCCAAGCTCGACCACCGTGATGCAAGAGGTGCGAGCCGAGGAACACTGTTGGAAACACCCCCCCCCCCATAATTTTCCTCATCATCATCTGAGTCCTAGTAGATCTCACCCACATCATCATTAGGCATGCAGCCACCTTCATAGAAAACGTGCGTAGAAGGAGTAGAGGCGACTGGGGATGCACCACGTCGTGGGCACTCCGTATGTGCTCATGTGCGTGCAGCGTGCGTGCTCTTCTATCGGTGCTAGCTCTAAGGCCGTGGTCGTGGTCGTCTTCGTGTCCGGCTAGTCATTGAGCAACGTCGGCAAAGAGGTGCTACAAGAGATGTGTAGGCGCTGTTGTGTGCGAGCTTCGCCGTAGCACGATGAACCAGATGTCACCGCAGATGGCGCACGCCTCCATGCAGCCTAGTGTGTGCGCATGCATGTGTTATTCTCATGCATTCTGCGGCCGAGTGTGTGTGCATGCATGTGTTGTGTACATGCGTTGTGTGCTCCATGCTGTGCGCGTTTGTGCATGAGTTGGATCGGCATGAGTTAGTGCGTCGGCGTGTGTACATGTGTGGCTGCATGCGTCCTGTACATGTGTGGCTTCTTGCGTGGTTATCAATATAAACTAATGAAATATGTTCAACTTAGCATCCTGATGTATCGTCTCTAGTGGTTAGCGAAGAGTTCATGTTCTTTTATTTGTTTATAGGAGGGCAGGCGGCAAAAAACAGGGGAAAATGTGCAAGGTTCCTTGCAGATGCTCCACCGCGAGGTTCCTTGCTCCTTCTCGGTCGTCAGGAATCTATGTTCTTCCACTCTCTTTTTTACGTGAGCTTTGTTCATCCTTTTGCAAACACGCGAGATATCTACCATCATGGTGCACATGTCATGTAAGAAAATGGAGATAATTAGATAAGCAGTGCGTAAGTGAGTCGTGCACTTCGATGGCACCTACTCCTACTACGCAATATTTTTTCTCCTCGATGGCACGTGAATAGTGCATGTACTCAATGACGGAGGACGAGATGGTAGCCATGACATGGTCAGCCCTTTTTTGGAGAGATTATGTACTAAATAACTTTGATCTGTCCCGTCAACTCGCAGAACGACGAGAAGCTTGCTTACTATGCCTTCTCCCTCGCCAATGCGTGCGCGGTGGCTCGCAACACGAGGAGAAACTTTTGCTTACAACCGGTGGACGTGCAACAATTCATTTGTTGTCAGATTGCCAGAAGTACTACTGTAGTACCACCATTATTATTCGACTTCTGGAAGAGGCGAAGAGCCAAGTGCAAGGTCACCTACTAATCTTAGGCTAGCCATAGTGGGAGTAACATAAGTAGGAGTATCTCCTTTTTTTATTCTAGAAACAACCACGCACGAATATTGGACGGTAGCAGCGCAACAACTGAATCAAAAATCGAAACCTTCCCGCCCGGCGCCAGCTGAGCCTACCGCTCAACATTGATGGCAAGTCAGGGCAATGCGACCTCTCACTGCTTCCGCCGTTGAAGCAGCACACCGACCGAGGGCACCGCCCGCTGCATGCCCGACATTTCAGAATACACATACTTTGTGAGACAAAAGGTGGGGCCATTATTAATGATATAGTATTATACTAAAGGGACTAACTATTGTAAGCAGGCTACGTATTAGGTTGGTTCTAGATGATGTGCCAACTTCATATAGCCGGATGTTGGCTATACTATTAACCATGCTCTAAGTGTGGTGTGAGTCAGAAAATGTATTAAGTCATTAATTAATAATTAACAGATGCCTTAATTACTCAGCCGTTTCTGATTCTTTTGGATAGTGGGGCTATTATTGACTTGGACGTGGGGTTTGGGCCAAAGGCCTACTATTATACTTGGTCTTACTCGCACGACCGACCTGACAGGCTCTACCCTAGCCGCCGCTGTATCATATGGTTTTGCACCGTTCCAGATCTTAGCGCGGCCAAGCAATTCTTCTCCACCCCTCCTTCCGGCGTGCACCGCAAGAAGGGACATCAGTCCTCCGAACCCCGCCTTTCGTGATCCTATATGGGAGAGGGGCGATCAGGTTTTTGGGGAACACACTCCTGTGGATCGCCGCTTGATGTGACTTCCTCAACGACAGCCTTCTTCCCCGACCTCGGTAACCTCTTCATCAACGACATGAGTGACAACATCAACCATAGCGGTTTTGCTCCCGTTGTATAGTATGTGATTCTGTCCTCCTGGTTTAGTCCGCGTCATTACTTTGATCTTTGCAATTGTCGTCATGATCTATTTACTGTTGATTCGGATTATATTCATAGTAAATTGCTCATATATTCAATAATCCAATCCAAATACCTGATTATAGGCAATTTACTCCGAGTGGTTTTGCTGCGCTTTTGAAGCTGCCTACTTTTAAGGGGGTGGAATATAAAAGGTGGCGCACAAGAGCAGTATATTGGTTTCTGATCATGTACTGCTATGACGCCACTAAGGGTTAGGGCGATCTTAATCCTACACAGCAGGAAGCTTCTGAGAACATGGATACCCTCTTCAAAGCCGCCCTGCTGAGTTTTCTTGACGATTCCATTGTGGATTCATATATGTCGTTTGACAGTGGCAAAGACTTGTGGGCTGCGCTCGAATCCCACGTTTGGGGCCTCGGGCGCTGGCAACGAGTTGTACGTCATGGAGCAATTCTGTGACTGCAAGATGACTGATGAGCGCTCTGTTGTTCAGCAGACTCATGAGATACAGTCACTCGCTAAGGAACTTGAGTACTTCAAGTGTGTGTTGCCGGACAAATTTGTTGCTGGGACCATCATTGCCAAGCTTCCACCTTCATGGAACGGTTTTGCTACTTCTGTGAAAAACAAGAGACATGAGTTCTCCGTTTCGGATCTCATTAGCACTCTTCATTTTGAAGAGAAGGCGAGAGCAAAAGACACACGTGCTCGGGTTGCTGAGGGAGCTTATAGTGCCCACATGGTACACGAGAAGAACTTCCAGCCCAACCAGCCCCAAAACAACAAGAACAAATCTCAGGGGAAAGGCAAGTTTGATGCAAAGAACAAGCCGTCACATTCTACGAACTTCAAGAAGAATTCTCATAATGGGAAGGGATACAAACCTCAATTTTGGTAGCACCACACAGAACTTATATGGCTGCATCTACCTGCTATCAGCTAACCTCATGGTGCTCCAGATATTTCTACATTCGTAACTAGGTACAATGACCACTGCAAGATGAAATAAGCTTATTCGTACGTTGACTTGCTGATTGCAGTGCGGAACGATCCTGTCATGTGTGGAGTAGCAAACAAGTAGTGCAGCCGAAGGTGGAAATCAACCAAGGACTTATGAAATTATATATAATCTTCCTCAGGCAGGTCAGTATCCCCTTCGTCCAGATGATCATGTTTTGTCATGCCAAGCTATTGATATGTGCTATTGTTTTGCAACACCGTTTAAGTATAGCTATTGTTTTCCTATCTTTTCAGATTCAGGACAATGAAGATGATTTCAGGGGAACTGCACAATATGGACTCATGTTGAGTCATCTCTATTGCCTCTTGTTTTTGCTGCAAATGTGTCAGCATCAATTGCAAGATGAGGCAGCTAGCTAGCTGTGGAGTTGCGGACATGCTCAATGTGCCCGCAACATTGAGAAGAAACAAGCATGCTTAGGAAATTAATGCGTGCGCAGGGAGGCCCTTTGCTTAGAGAAGCATCGACCGATTTTCTTTATTTCCACACCTTCTCACAGCTTTGTATTGGTTATAGTATGGTGAATCATTGAGATGCATAAACATGCTGGACTTTTGTTCTTGTGAATGTTAGTATGCATACCGTATCTTCGGAAGCTTAGTTTAATGTAAATATTGACTAGCCTGTGAACCTTCACAATCTAGTAAGTATATTGTAGGCCTGTTATTTGACACCTCACTTTGCCGCGCTACGCGACTAGTGTGAGTGTCTGCATCCAGTATCGCATCCTCTAAGTTGGTGGATGCCAAGTTGAAAAAGGTTACCGATGAGTAGCCATAAGCTGGAGGCGTCTCTTTTTTTCTTTCAAATGGGTAATAAGCTGGGGAGTGTCTCAGGCAGCCTCTAGCACAAGGCCCTCCAGTACGAAACACGGGCAGCCGACAGGGCCGATACAAAAGCCTAGCCATCTTAAAGCCCATTTGTTTTTGTTTTTTGTGAGGAGACGCCCATATTTCTTGAAGAGGGGGCAATCCCAGAAAAACCCTCATTCCTCCTCGCTTCCACTTATACTACAGCTCGCTGGACTCTCCTGCTTTCGTCGCCGCCCAATTCCCCCCGCACCCCATCTTCCTCACTTATCCAGAAAACCCCCGCTCACCTTCTTCCTCCTCGTGCAGAAAATGCCTGCTCCTCTTCTTCCACTCCTACAGAAAACCCCAACCCTCCTTCTTCCCCACTCGCAGTGCCACTAGGCTCATCTCTGGCTACTCTGCTCAAACCCGTGAGCTTGGCGCGATGCCCACAAGGAAAATGGAGTCAGCTGGCCCCAGCGGCAAGAAGATGAGGCTCCCGCCAACGGCGACGCCGGTTGTAGATCCCTCACCTAGCATCGCTGGGAGAAGCAGCGAGCGCACCCTCCCCACCCGGATCTGAGGAACCTGTAGAATCTCCGGTGGACTGCATCAGCGATCTCCCGGACGTCATCCTCGAGGAGATCATCTCGCTTCGCCCCACCAAGGATTGCTGCCGCACACAAGTCCTCTCAACTGGGTGACACCCTCTATGGCGCACCGCGCCCCTTAATCACGACTGTCGTCAGATATCTGTCCTTCCTGAATTTTATCTCCACAGAGCCATCGTCTCCTCTCACCAACAGGGCCCCGTTCAACGCCTCTGCATCCCGACACGCTACCTGCTGTCCACACCTGGCATGGTGGACGCTTGGCTGACATCCCCTGAATTCAGAAAACTCCAGCAGTTTGAGTTCTACCATTAACACGAAAGTTTCATACCACGAACACACCAAGAATTCGTGCCCACATCACCGTTGTCCATCTCGTTGTTTTCCTCCTCTCTCCACACCGCCACCTTCGCCTGGTGCCATCTACCAGACGATCTGGTACAAATGCTTCAACTCCCACTGCTAAAAAAACTTTCGCTTGTGGTGGTTTATCTATCGGAGGCCTCGTTGCACTTCATCATCCACTCTAGTTGCCCTGCCCTGGAGCTATTGCTGATTGTTTTGGGAATAGAAATCCCTATCTGTTATCTCCAAATAAAGTTGCCTCACCTTAAAAGCATTGGAATTTGTTTTGAAGGACAACAACTCATCATCGAAGATGCCCCTTCACTTCAAAGGTTGCTCCTTGATCATTGTTATAGACCTTTACAAATAACGGTCGTCTCCGTGCCCAAACTAGAGACCTTGGGTCTAATTAGTGGTCTAACTAGTGCTCTGTTTGATGATCACAACAAGTTGGTGTTTGGCTCCTCACTTTTTCAGGTACCGTATATTATCATCTACACATTTGGAATCATAAGCTGCATTTTTCATTTGTTCGCATAAGTTTTATATCATCTTGGAGTACACTTTGGGTACTAATATTATGTTATATGCTCAATGAAGAGTTCGTCCAGGGATAGCCTATCAATGCTACTGGATTCTGTCAAGATCTTATATATCGGAATGTATAGTTATGATCTGAACATAATTATTGGCTTGCTGCGATGCTTTCGGTCTCTGGAGAATTTGTATATAAAGGTGATGATTTCATGCACATTGAAAGACCGTATATATTGTAATAGAATTAACCGTTCAGTTGTTGCTCTTTCGACATACTCTTTTTCAGACCTTAACTGTTTTCATATCTTCATGTCTACTTAGGTACTGCAACCACATGGAGAAAAACGTATAACCAGTCGGTGGCGTAATAAGCACTAGGATTTTCCCAATTCTCATGACATTCGTTTGAGGACAATAACGATGGAAGGATATGCATCCAACTAGGCAAACCGAAGCTTTGTCACATTCTTCCTGTTGAATGTGAGGTTACTATTGTCCATGAGGCTTAAGTTTTACCGCAAGAGATTTCTCACGGACGGACACGTTGAACAACAAAAAAGGAAGTTTCAGGTGGACAAATGGGCTTCTAAATGGGCTCGGCTTCTATTTACAACAAGTTGTAGTCATCGTGCAATAGTTTTTTTTTGCATAGGATGTTGATTTTATGGATCAGACCGATCCATTTGTTTGTGACTGCGGAAAAGAGTAGTTGGGTTAGATGTTACTGCCATGTTCAATCTGGGTTTTGTCTAAAAAATTGATAAACAATTAATCCTTGGGCTTTTTGTACCGTTTGTAAACCTGAGTTGCATGTTGTTGCCCTTGTACTCCCCTCCACCTGCCACTACACTTCCGCATCTTCCACGCTACTGTTCATTCCCGTATGAGGCCTCGCCGTCGTTCTCCGCCTTGGTTCGCTCGCTGTGCCCGCCGCCGTCTGCCGTTGTCAACATGGTCAACAACCAAGAGGAATCATGAGATGATTGAATGTGGAGAGGCTGACAGTAGGGACCCACCAGGGTCATTGCATTATGCAAGCAGGTGCCTCGTTATTACAAGACAAAAAAATACTTCCTCCTAATTGTTTGACAAACTAGGTCCCACGCCATTGTCAATGTTGTCAATAAACGAGAAAATTACACAACGAGCGGATAACACCAGGGACCCAGCAGCTCGCCCAGTTGTTTTTTTAGTTTCAGAGACGGAGCTCAACTGTGCGCTGTGTTGGGGTTGTGGCCCGTCTAGCCCACGCTTACGCTTTTTATTTTAAGCACATGACGAGCCCAGTTGATATATTTTTTCTTTCTGAAAATGGCTAGCCCAGTTCTTTTTTTGGAGAATACCAAAATCGAGGCCTACTTGCTTTTCTCAGCCCTGCTGGGCAGCAAATCTTTCAAGACGAGGAGGAAGGGATGTAAGTAGTAAGAAATGGGCTTCCCCAGAAAATGGGCTATAAGTTGTAAGAAATGGGAGGTAATTTTTAAACCAAAGCCAACCGAGAATTACATTAAAATATCATTTTTTCTGGATTTCTCTACTCTCTACTCTTATAAAAACCAAAGCCAACTGGCAATTACATTAATATATCGTATTTTCTCCCACTAGATAAACTACTCATACAAATGCATCTTCATGTTCCGTGCAACGCATGGGCATCTTGCTAGTTAAGATTTTAAATTTCATTCATTTTTGTTGTGGAGAATTGTTCTTTGAATTTATTTTTATATAATTATTAAAAAAATATTTTTAACGCGACTCAAAATTTCGTGATTAAAAGAGTTCGGACCCCACCGAAATATGCAAAATTTCATTGAATTTTTTAGAAGTGCCCAGAATATATGGTGTGTAATGCTAATAAAAAGAATATGGGCTTCAAATATCCTTACGAATTAGCAAATGGGCTATAAATTATCGAAAATAATGGCTAATGGGCTGTATGTTGTTTTCCACAGATTTGGAGGTTGACTTCTGTGCCTACTAGGTTGACGATGACGCTGTCCTAAATTTTTTTTTGCGCGTACGCAAGGCTTTGTCAACTTAGTCAACACAGAGCAGTGACTGTTGGATGTCCAACCAACAGCCTCCATGCTTCTTCAATCTCTGATCTTCCTGCTCTAGCCATCCAAACCAGCGCCGATGGGATTGCCTGCTCCCTCCTCCCGTGGCTGGCTGCGCTGCTGCCAGGCCATCCCTCTACCCACCCGCACATCCTGTTATTTTCCAACGACGTCTGACTCACCCCGCAGCCGACCAGTCAGTGCTCGTACACCCCTCAGCATGGGCATCCACTGTGGTGGCTTTGCCTGCTCCGGGTCTTTCCCTTCCTGGGCATCGCCCTTGTCCACCGCGTTTGTGCTCTCGGCGCGGCGAGGTCAACATGGTCAACAAACAACAGCCATCAGAAGAGGCTGACAGTAGGGGTCCACACAAGGAAATGCCTCCTTATTACACGCAAAATAATGATTCCTCCACCTGACAGCTGGGACCCACCGGAAGGGCGTCTGCATTTCTTGAAAAAAACGTTCCCCCCGCTGTCAACTCGGACCCACCAGCTATATCTTCGCACACAAGGAAGTGCCTCCTTATTACGCACAAAAGAATGAATACTCCCCCTGCTAGCTGGGACCCACCATTGTGGGAGGCTGACTTGTGGGCCTACTAAGATGACGGGGACGGAGGGCTTTGTCAACTTAGTCAATATGAACGATTCTAAGTCCAGTGATCGTACGATGTCCATCCAACGGTCGTAGTGCTTCTTCAACCTCTGGTCTTCTTGCTCCAGCCGCCCAAACAAGTGTCGGTCGTGCCGTCTGCTCCTGCCTCCCGTGTCCGGCTGTGCTACCACCGCTGGCCAAGCCATCCGTCTATACTCACCCACACCTCCTGTTATTCTCCGACGAAGGCAGCCTGACACCGCAACCGAAGCAGTCAACCCACAAACTCCCCTCCGCATGGGCATCCACTGTCGCGTCTTCCCCGGCTCCGCGCCGTTCCCTTCCGAGGCCTCGCCGTCGTCCACCGCCATGTTTCTCTCGGCACGGCATGGTCAACATGGTCAACGAACGACTTCGATCGGAAGAGTACCGTACGTGGAGAGGCTACCAGCTGGGAACATGGCCGCAGCAAGGAAGTGCCTCCTTATTACGGGCAAAATAATGATTCATCCACCTGACAGTAGGGACCCACCAGACGGGCCACTGTATTTCACAAAAAAATGTTTCCCCCTGACTGCTGGGACCCACCAGCTACATCTTCGCACGCAAGGAAGTGCCTGACGTCGGGACCCACCCGGTCAAAGCGTATGTAGTGTTGTCATTCTGGTCGCGAACGTGTACGTACATACGATCGGTCTGCATCTGCGCAGCCGGCGATGAACCGTGGCCGTGTAAGGAAGGGAACGTGTCGTAGTAGAGGCGCGCACGTAGCATGTACACGTACGTATAGCGGCCAGGGTGCAAGAAAGTAAATACGGCCACGTACGTACATACGGGCGGGGTCTCGAACGCCTACTCGCGCATACGTACGACCAGGGATCATGTACATGGCTGGGTCGGAACGGAGAAACTGCATCGTCGTTGTGTTCATGGGGAGGCAACGGAATGTGTCGTGTTCATCGGGAGGCAACGGAACACGTGCTGTTCATCGAGAGCCAACCGGCTTGGATAGAACAGTCAATGGAAACGAGGCCTGGCGTACCGTAGAACGGACGAAAGGGCCTTGTGTTCGACCGGCCACGGTCGAAACGGGATCCTGTTCACCGGGAGGGGTCTGGCGTACCACAAAACGGAGGAAACAGACCTCCTATGGTCGAAACGGGGTCTTGTTGATCGGGAGGGGTGTGCCGTACCGCAAAACGGAGGAAACATACTTGTGTTGGAGTGCTACGGTCGAAACGGGGGTCCTGTTCGTCGGGAGGGGTGTGGCGTACCGCAAAATGGGACTCCACGGGATACTGTTCATCTCCATCGTTGACTGCCTCCACGGGCTACTGTTCATCCACCGTCGACCTCCTCTAGCCTCCACCTGCGACTGTTCATCCATGGGCTCCTGTTCATCCAGCCTCCACCGCGCGCTCCTCCACCGCCATCGCTCAACCAGCCCTCTCCACGGGGTCCTGTTCAACCACCCTCCACGGGCTACTGTTCATCCAGCCCTCCACCGACTACTGTTCAACCAGCCCTCCACGGGGTCCTGTTCATCCAGCCCTCCACGGGGTCCTGTTCATCCACCCCTCCACTGGCTCGATCGATCGGGGTACTGTTCATCCAACGGCAACAACCTCTACTACCACGGGGTCCTGTTCATCTAACCTCCCACTGGGAACTGTTCATCCAACCCCCCAACAACGCTCACTGTTCATCCAGAGGCAGCATCGAGCATCTTCAGTTAGTAGCTATAGCGAAGGAATCACTCGTGTTCAGTTAATAACAAGGGATCGGTCGATCGCTCGGGTTCAGTAACGCGTAGCCTGCAGTGCAATTGCTGGGGTTCAGTTAGAGCCCAACGCCTCGCACACACGCGCGTACATACATACAAGAGAAACGCGCATAGCTCGGCCCCCGACCACCCACCGTAACCGGGAACTCCCCCGATATTTTCCTCGCCCTCGCTTCTACCACGGTTTTTTCCATCATGGACGGCAAAAAGAATGTCATGCAGCTGCGTCTCCGGCCCGCCCAGGACGAAAAGCCCATTTTCTGTCATGATTTTTTGTCATAGAATTAGGACCCCACCACATCTATGATGATACTGGGTTTTGTCACAATTATTGTCATAGAAGTGTCATAAGCATGACAGAAAAAAAATTTGTTCGGCCCAAAATGTCACGGATGTGTCTTTTTTGTAGTGGGATCTCGGTCTCACCGAGATGGGATTGCAAACTCTCTATTTCCCTTCGTAACGTTTCGGTCCAACCGAGATGAGCGATCGGTCCCACCGAGTTCGCAATGCAAACTCTCTGTTTCCTTTTCATAACGTTTCGGTCTCACCGAATTGAGCGATTCAGTCCCAGCGAGTTTGCCTGACCAACTCTCTGTTTGCCTATTACAGAAATCGGTCCTACCAAGTTTATGTGATCGATCTCACTGAGATTACGTTATGCCCTAACCCTAATGAAATCGGTTCCACCGAGTTGACATGTTGGTCCCAATGAAAAGACTAACATTCACATTTTGAACTAATTCGGTCTGACCGAGTTTTCTGATTCGGTCCCACCGAGTTTGGTAAATTGTGTGTAATGGTTAGATTTTTTGTGGAGGCTATATATACCCCTCCACCCACTCTTCATTCATGGAGAGAGCCATCACAACATGCCTACACTTCCAGCCATTTTCTGAGAGAGAACCACCTACTCATGTGTTGAGACCAATATATTCCATTCCAACCACAAGAATCTTGATCTCTAGCCTTCCCCAAGTTGCTTTCCACTCAAATCATCTTTCCACCAAATCCAAATCCGTGAGAGAGAGTTGAGTGTTGGCGAGACTATCATTTGAAGCACAAGAGCAAGGAGTTCATCATCAACACACCATCTATTACCTTTTGGAGAGTCGTGTCTCCTATATTGGTTAGGTGTCACTTGGGAGCCTCTGACAAGATTGTGGAGTTGAACCAAGGAGTTTGTACGGGCAAGGAGATCGCCTACTTCATGAAGATCTACCCTAGTGAGGCAAGTCCTTCGTTGGCAATGGCCATGGTGGGATAGACATGGTTGCTTCTTCGTGGACCCTTTGTGGGTGGAGCCCTCCGTGGACTCGTGCAACCGTTACCCTTCATTGGTTGAATTCTCCATCAACGTGGATGTACGATAGCACCACCTATTGGAACCACGGAAAAAATCTGTGCGTCTATATTGGCTTTGCTCCCTCCAAACTCCTCCCTTTACCTTCATATGCAATGTTTTACATTTCGTGCTATACTCTTAGACTTGCATGTGTAGGTTGATTGCTTGACTTGTTCTAAGTTGCTAAAATCAGCCAAGACTTAAAATTGGGAAAATGCTAGATTTTTATTTGGTCAAGTAGTTTAATCCCCCCTGTAGACATACTTTCGATCCTACAAGTGGTATCAGAGCTTTGGTCTCCATTTGCCTTGATTTCCATAGCTTTTGCTGATCATGGCCTTGGTTTCACAACCTAGGAGAGTATGGCGTCTTGCGAGGGAAATTACCACCGTAAAGGTCCTTACTTTGATGGTACTAATTTTGCTAGTTGGAAGCATAAGATGAAAATGCATATTCTTGGACATAACCCCGCCGTTTGGGCTATTGTGTGTATTTGCTTGCAAGGTGAATTCTTTGATGGGAGAGAACCGAACTGTGAAGCCACTGCGGAAGAGTTGAAGATGCTGCCATACAATGCTCAAGCTTGTGATATCCTCTTCAACGGATTGTGCCCCGAAGAATTCAACAAAATCAGCTGTCTTGATAATGCAAAGGAAATTTGGGATACTTTGATTGATATGCACGAATGTACCGACTCCTTCAAGGAATCCAAATTGGATGTGCTTCAAAGTCAACTTGACAAGTTCAAAATGAAGGATGATGAAGGTGTCGCTGAAATGTACTCTAGGCTTGCTCTCATCACAAATGAGATTGCTGGCTTTGGAAGTGAGTAGATGACCGATAGATTCAGCATCAAGAAGATCCTAGGAGCCTTGGATGGAAAATATGATATCGTGTGCACATTGATCCAAATGATGCCCAGTTACAAAGATATCAAGCCAACAGAAGTCATTGCAAGAATTGTTCCTCATAAGATGTCACTCAAGGATAAGGAAGAGCTTCACAACAAGTCAAGTGGTGCTTACAAAGCCTCATGTGATGCTCCTACATCATCAAGTGAGAAATAAACCTTCAATGAGGAATTGAACCTAATGGTGAAGAAATTAAACAAGTTCTACAAGAGTAGAAGCAAGGAAAGAATTTCCAAGTCAAGGTCCTACAATGACAAAAGATCTTCAAGTCGTGAGCGTAATTGCTACAATTGCGGAAAACCCGGACACTACTCCAATGAGTGTACAACCCCCTACAAAAGAAGAGAAGATTCACCCAAAAGGAGAAGTAGAAGATAAGAATCACCACCAAGAGAGAGAAGGAGTAGAGATGATCGTTATGAACGAAGAACCTCTCGGAGAAGCAAGGATTCGGAAAAGAAGGACAAATTATCAAGGAGCTACACAAAACGAAGACATCAAGCTCATGTTGGTGAATGGGTATCCGGCTCCGACCCCGACCATCACTCCGAAAGAAGTTATCACTCCGACTCTGAATATACTCAAGATGAAGGTGTTGCCGGTCTAGCACTTGTGTCAACCAACTCCTACGACATATTTGACTCACCAAATGAAGGAATTGGGAGATGCTTCATGGCTAAAGGCCCAAAGGTATCACACCCCGAGTATGTTGATTTCAATAGTGATGAAGATGATTTGCTAGGTGATGATGATTTACTTGTTGACAACTCTAGTGATGAAAACTATGATGAATTTGCTGTTAAGCATGCTAATCAAGATAAAATGAATGATGATGATAAGAAGGAGTTTGAGCGTCTAACTAAAGAACTAAACACTCTTAAGTTAGCTCATGAAACTACTTGGAAGATCATCGAGAACTTTTAAAGACTCATGAGAAGTTACGCTTTGAAAAGCTCAACCTTGAGCAAGAGCATGGGTTCTTAAAAGCAATCAATGATGATCTTCGCAAGAAAAGTCCTTACATTGCCAAGCGTTTACTCTTTTCTACTTACATGACACAAGTTAAATCTAGCAACAAGAGTAAGAAAGATTCTTCTTCTAGTAGGAACAACAATCATGTTAAATCCAATGTTGTTGCCTCTAGTAGTTCTCTTGTTTCCACTAATGATTCTCTTAGCCAAGTTACACTTGAGCACTAAAATAGCTTATTGAAGGGAATTATAGAGAAAGGTGTTTACAAGAGCCTTGCCGGGAGTAAGCAATTTGTGGAAATTGTACGCAAGCAAGGAAGGCACCGGAAGAATCAAGGTATTGGTTTTGAACGAAATTTCAATGCAAATGGAGTTGAGTGGGAAGAAGATCAATACCCCAAGATGAAGTTTGTTCCTCAACAAGAGAAGTATGATCCTACTTCTTTCCAAGGGACACAAGCTCAAGATGATCTTCCACCACAAGACCACAAGCAAAAGGGCAAGGGCAAGCTTCAAGAGGAGATTGATGCATTTGAAGAAGCTCCTAAGGCCTTGGTCAAGTGGGTTCCCAAGTCTACATCAAGTACGACTACAACTCCAAGGATCCCATCAAGATGATGTGGATCCTGAAGAAGAAGAACTAGAGAGTTCTTGAGGGTGACTCCGCCAACATACTTCACTCATATCATTTTGGCGAGGACAAGTGCAAAAAACTTCCACATTTTGCACTAGTTCAAGGAGTCACAAACCCTCTTGTTGGTAAGACAAGGGACAAGGTAACCTAATGCTTTCATGGACATCATCTTGTGTGAACATCACTCTATGTCTATGGATATCCTTGTTTGTTCCTTGTGGGACTAACCCGTGTAGGTATTAAAAGTGCAACGCACTCCAATGGACTGCTCCGAATGATCTACATCAAACATTGAGCATCCACATCTTCAACATCTACATGAAGTCATCATCGACAAAACCCAAGGTTAGTTCATCCCTCTTAGGGGGGATATCACATCTAGGGGGAGCTTTACTCTAATCAATTAACCTAAAGAAACTCTAATGGTGTGAACACAACAATGCTTTATGTAAAAGTGGTAACCCCGGTTGTGCTTAAACGATGAGTATGACCTATGATCAAATGTTCTCATTTGACTCCTAAGTCAATATACTCATATATAGTTGACCTAGTCATCGCAAATTGCTTAATAGATGCTAGAGTGTTTGTGCATGCTTTGTCACATATTTCAGTTGCCATTTTATTGTGTGAGCATGTTTATTGCATATTTTACTCATTCGAGGACATCCACTTGTTGCTTTGATTGTTTGACTTTTTCTCTTTTGCCAATTGGATGGACAAGAATGCCTAAGAACCTCCTATAGCTATCTATGCTTTTCTCATCTCAAACTCTATTCATGCTACATCACAAAGTTTGATCAAGTCAGATTCGAACCACTCTGTGTGAGGAGCACTCGGAGTCCCCGATTCACCATAGACTTAAACTTCCAAAACCTCTCTGTGCATTTCGGTATGACCGATCCATCTTCTTCGGTCACACCGAGTTCACTGAGTTGATCTAGGTTTTCAATCTCGATGCAACCGATTTGAACTTTTCGGTCACACCGAGTTGCAGTAACCGCTTGCGATTCTGCATCTCGGTGCCCCCGAGTTGTTCCACTCGGTTACACCGACAGGGTCAGGATATATATACCCACGGGTGAGATTTTGGAAATTTCTTCAAAACCTCTCAGCCCGCGTGTGTCCTGCTCTGCCGCCTCGGGTCTCCGGATCGTCTTCTCGTTGCCAGCGACCTCCCGCCACTGGTATCCATCACCGTCAACGGGATTCAACCCCACCGTTGCCGCTGTAGCGAACTCACCGCCGAACTAGGGCATGAGTTCAATCTTTTGTGCTAATTCCTTACTCCGATTCTTAGCACAATGCAATGCCATGTTCTTTACCATGTATGAGATCAATCTATCCAGAGAAAACTTCCTTTAGGTTAGGTTTGACTCGAAAATTTAGGGTTAGGTTTCCGCCAAACTCATCTCGGACCGACCGAGTTGTGGAAATCAGTCTCACCGATTTGGCTTAGGCCATTGCACTTGCAGTTTTCGGTCTGACCGAAAGTTGCAAATCGGTGCGACCAAATTCAACTCTCGGAGCCACCGAACTGTGTCTCGGTCTGACCGAGTTCACTAGTTTAGACTCCAAAGTTGCATCGGTGTCACCGAGTTTAACAAATCGGTAGCTCTGAAATGCTTTCTGTGGAGAACTAAATCTAAGTTTTTGACTCATCCGTTTTGCAAAAACTCTGCACTTTGTGATGCTCATCCACTCTACCTCACCTATATCTATTCACAGGGTCTGCTGTCAGTTTGCTTGCCAGGATGTCTGACCAGAGTGATAGCCAGAACAAATTAGAAGAGCAAGTGCACATGAGTGAGGGCACTAGTCCCTCAAGCAGCTATCATGAGGGCAGCAGGAGCACTCCAAGCAATTTGCCCAAGGCAGCCACTAGATCAAGGAAGAAGAGAACCTCAGATTCTGAGGATGAGGACTATGTGGCTACAGAGGAGGAAGTTGGCTCCAAGAAGAAAGTCCTGAAGAAGGAATATGGTACTGCTGCTGCAACAAAGCCTGGATTGCACAAGAAGGCACCAGCTAAGAGAGTTCCAATGTCTAAAGCTAGATCCTCCACTCAGGAAACCATGGAGTGCACACTTGAACCAAAGGAGGCTGGTGAGGGAAAGAAGAGGAAAGAGAGGGTCAAGAAGACCATTGCCAAATTCATTGGGAGATCCTCTATGTTTAGAGATCCAGCTGAAGAAGAAGAAGAAGAAGAGGAAGAGGATGCTGCACCAGCACCCAAGTCCCAAAAGCTAATGGGGGATGCTATTAAGTCAGGGGCTACCCCTTCAAAGCCCAAGACTGCCCCCAAAGCTACTGATCCAGCTCAGAAGACTTCAAAGCCCAAGAGGAGCACTAGGAACATTCCAGCTAAAGAGAAGAACAAGGCCCCCGTGCCTGAGATGGAAGAAGAAGATCCTGAAGCCCAAGTGCTAAGGAAGCTTAAACCAAAGATTCCAAATCACAATGACAGCCATCCAGTGGCAGAAGATATGAAGATTAGGAAAGATGCAGATCTCAGACTTTGGAGACAAAGTGACCCCTATGCTGTGAGAAGGAAGACTGCTGTGGACTACAGGTTCCACACCAAAGAACAACAAGATTTCTATGAAACCATTCTACTTCACAAGAAGCCTATAGTCTGTGATATGAAGTGGGTTGATTGGGAATACATTGATGAGAATGAAGACTATTTTCCAGGAGTACATGAAAGCTTCAAAGCATGTGGTGTTGAAAAATTTGTGGGATAGAAGCTTGCCAAATGGAATGATGAACTCATCATGAAATTCTACTCTAGAGCTCATTTTTATCCAGATGGTAGAATTGTATGGATGTCTGAAGGTACAAGGTTCTAGTCAACTGTTGATGAGTGGGAAAAGTTGATCAAAGCCCCTGAAGAGCATGAAGATGATTTGGATGTCTATGCCAAGAAGAAGAAAGACCACAACTCTATGGCAAACATGTACAAAGAGATCCCAGACAAAGAATTGTATACACATAAATTTGGATCTGTACAATACATGTTGTCTGGTCTAGCTACAATCAACACAATCTTGAGGCATACATTGTTGCCCAAATCTGGAGATCACAAGATGATCAGAGGCCATTCAATCAACTTGCTGCAGATATTTGATGTACCTCGGAAATTCAAGGTCATGAGTCTGATTGTTGAAACAATCAAGAGGACAGCTGCAGATCAGAAGAGATCTTGTGGGTATGCTCCACATATTCAGGCGCTCATCAACTCCAAGATGGGCACAGACACTTATTTGTTGGACAAGGAGCACTTACCTTTGAGACCAGAATTTGAGGATAACACTGTTGTGATGAATGAGGATGATCCCACATCTGTGCAAGCACAAGATAAGAGAGATAAGGCAAAGGCTGAGAAGGCTGCAAAGATGCCAAGTGTTGAGGAGGCATCTCAAGTGTTCCTAAAGTCAAAACAAGATCAGCTTGCTTATCTTATTCAAGCAACTTTGAGGATTGAGAAGGGCTTGGCCACCCTAACTCAAAATCAGGAGAGCTTGGAGAGGATCATTGAGACCAAGTTCTATGATCTTGATCTTAAAGTAACAGAGATGCAGACAGCTGTTGAGCAGCTCCAGGAGGAAGCAGAGGAGAAGAAAGGGCAGGCTACCACAGATGCTTTTCAGGGAGTGCCTAGAGGTCAGAGGTCTGATGCAATGCCCATGGCTGATACTAGAGCAACTACTTCAGCACCAGCAGCAACAACTTTAGTGCCACCTCCAATTGCCACTCCACCAGCTCCAACAACATCTATTGATGCCTTCGTCCTTGGAGTCCTCTCAACACCACCTCCCTAAGACCAAGCCTAGAGAGACGCATAACACTATGCATTTTCAAACTTTTTGGTAACTTGTTGCCAAAGGGGGAGAAATGTATAGATCATAGGCTTCGAGAGAGAGTGTTTTCTTCTTTGTCTCTCTTGCCATTTGCTTGATACTTCGGTGTGTGCTCATTTGATACTCTTTATGTCTGTGTGAGACACTTGTATGATCATGTGTTTGATCATATCCTACTTTAATCTTTGCTTGGCTGATATTATCTTTTATATCTCATATATGATCATTCACTTTGCTTGGTGATGAGTGCATGTTTTTAATTCCTATCATTTTGAGCGCTCCACCAAGATGTATGTGACATGGAAGAGTAACCCATGATCCTAATCGATTGTGCATTTGCAAATTAAAAGCAAATTTTAAATAATGCACAAATTTAGGGGGGAGCTCTTGCTTATCACATACTTCTCAAAGCGATGATGTATTTCAATCTTATTATTATTTGTCAAAGCTTTGATCTATATGTTGTCGTCAATTACCAAAAAGGGGGAGATTGAAAGTGCAACTATCCCTGGGTGGTTTTGTTAAATGCTAACAACATATAGCTCATTGAACTAATGCTATTTTAAGATGATCATTTTATAAAGTTCAATGATTGGCATGGCATGGATTAGGAATGTGGACCCCTCAAAATGCTAAGGACTCTTATTGGCTCAAGCTCAAGACTCTACATTTTCATTTTAGTGGTCCAACATCACATTGAGTCAATAGGAAAAGCCAATACTGTTAAAAGGGGATGAGGTGTTGCTTAATGGATTGCTTGCTCAAAATGCTTAATGATATGCTCCAAAAGCCCTCAACCACTTTCTCATATACACATATGTCCCAAACCAAAAGTCAAATTCGGCCCTACCGATTTGATCTATCCGGCGCCATCGAGTTCATTTGACATAGCCACTGCCAGAAACCCTAGTCACTTCGGTATCACCGATAGGGATCTCGGTCTCACCGAGATGGGATTGCAAACTCTCTGTTTCCCTTCGTAAATTTTCGGTCCAACCGAGCGATCGGTCCCACTGAGTTCGCAATGCAAACTCTCTGTTTCCTTTCCGTAACATTTCGATCTCACCGAAATGAGCGATTCGGTCCCACCGAGTTTGCCTGACCAACTCTCTATTTGCCTATTACAGAAATCGGTCCTACAGAGTTTATGTGATCGGTCTCACCGAGATTACGTTATGCTCTAACCCTAATGAAATCGGTCCCACCAAGTTGACATGTCGGTCCCACTGAAAAGCCTAATGTTCACATTTTGAACTAAATTGGTCTGACCGAGTTTTCTGATTTGGTCCCACCGAGTTTGGTAAATTGTGTGTAACGGTTAGATTTTGTGTGGAGGCTATATATACCCCTCCATCCACTCTTCATTCGTGGAGAGAGCCATCAGAACGTGCCTACACTTCCAACATACATTTTCTGAGAGAGAACCACCTACTCATGTGTTGAGACCAAGATATTCCATTCCAACCGCAATAATCTTGATTTCTAGCCTTCCCCAAGTTGATTTACACTCAAATCATCTTTCCACCAAATCCAAATCTATGAGCGAGAGTTGAGTGTTGGGGAGACTATCATTTGAAGCACAAGAGCAAGGAGTTGATCATCAACACACCATCTATTACCTTTTGGAGAGTCGTGTCTCCTATATTGGTTTGGTGTCACTTGGGAGCCTCTGACAAGATTGTGGAGTTGAACCAAGGAGTTTGTACGGGCAAGGAGATCGCCTACTTCATGAAGATCTACCCTAGTGAGGCAAGTCCTTCGTTGGCAATGGCCATGGTGGGATAGACAAGGTTGCTTCTTCATGGACCCTTCGTGGGTGGAGCCCTCCGTGGACTCGCGCAACCGTTACCCTTCGTTGGTTGAAGTCTCCATCAACGTGGATGTACGATAGCACCACCTATCAGAACCACGGAAAAAATCTCCGTGTCTACATTGTGTTTGCTCCCTCCAAACTCCTCCCTTTACCTTCATATGCAATGTTTTACATTCCGCTGGTATACTCTTAGACTTGCATGTGTAGGTTGATTGCTTGACTTGTTCTAAGTTTTTAAAATCTGCCAAGACTTAAAATTGGGAAAAGGCTAGATTTTTATTTGGTCAAGTAGTCTAATCCCCCCCTCTAGACATACTTTTTATCCTACAGTATTTCTCTTTGATCTATCCGTTTAGTTTGGCCAACAAGATTGATTTATCTTTAGTGGGAGAGGTGCTTTGTAATGGGTTCAATCTTGCAGTGTCCTCACCCAGTGATAGAAATAGTAGCGGGGCACGTATAGTGTTGTTGCCATTAAGGGTAAAACGAGGGGTTTATTCATATTGATTCGGTTTACTTTGTCTACATCATGTAATCTTGCTTAAGGTGTTACTCTATTTGTCATGAACTTAGTACCATACATGCATGTTGGATAGTAGTCGTTTGGTGGAGTAATAATAGTAGATTCAGACAGGAGTCGTTCTACTTTTGACGGATGTGTTGCCTATAAACATGATCATTGCCATGAATACATGATAATGTGCTTTTCTATCAATTGCCCGACAGTAATTTGTTTACCCAACATCTGCTATGTGTTCGAGAGAGAAGCCTCTAGTGAAAACTATGGCCCCGGGGTCTAATTTTATCATATTCCTAAAAACCAAAAGTACTCTGCTGTAATTTATTTACTTTTGTCGCAGGAAACCACGACCACCTATGGGACCAGGAGGCCCCTTGCTGGTTCGGCGGGGGGACGTCGTGTTGCACAAAGAGCAGACGAGCGTGCGGTAGCATGACAGAGATCACACGGGCAGGTTTACCCAGGTTCGGGCCGCCGTGAGGCGTAAAACCCTACTCCTGCTCTGGTGGATTGATGGTGGATAGGTGGTGGCGGAGCATAGTACGCTTGCCCGACAAGGGTTGCCTTAGGGCGATAGTGGCTACGTGCGTGTGGGGATGTGAGTTATCCAACCTTCTAACCCTTTCTACGGTTGCCACGGGCCTCCTTATATAGATCTAGGGGTCACCACAATGGCAAAGTAGTCATTACGCACTGATAAGATAGCAACAGTGCTATCATACCTAACTCTACGGGCTGACAAGGCGCATTAAATGCACCGCTTAATGTCACATCATTGCTTGACACGTTGCCGGACGAGTATTGTCTATCTGTTTTTCCTGTAGGGAGAGGCAGCCATGTGGGACATGGCTGCCACTTGGCCACTCTGCGGCTTGACACCGCACTGATCGATGATGTGGGTCGTGGTGGAATGGTTGGTGAGGTTGTTTTGCCTCCGCGTGCCCCGATAGGCCCTGCCGGGGTGCTTTTGTTGCCTGCTTCAGGGAGTGGCCTCGCCCCTTGCCGGGCTCGCCTGCCCAGCAAAGGAGGCCTTTTTCTTGACGATAGCATGCTTCTCTGGCTTGATCTTGGTCCCTCTGATCTGATTGTTGGTCCTTCGAATCTCTTGATTCCTTGTACATCTTGGCTCGATCTTGGCTTGTCCGTGCACGAGTCAGGGGAAAATGCATACCCCTGTATATTTTCCTCGACATAAGACCCCGGGCCTGAGCCACGCGTTTCGCGTGGCACGTTGGGTTTGGCCCCAAACCGCGCGTCGACACGTGGCAGGAAAGGGTTGTGCGCGCCGGCTCGTCATGGTGGCTAGTCAATTCAACGTCCACTTTGCGCAATTACTGTGTGTCGTGGGGTCGTGGGACTGTTGCAGTTAAGATAAAACATTAACTTTCTGAAGCGTGTCGCCCCCGTTCCGTTTCCCCCCTTAAGAGCAGGGAAAAACAGAGCGGCATGATTCACCTATCTATTGCCCTGCTCCCCCATCTTCTTCCTCCGCAAGCCAAGCGACAGTTCCTCCTCTAGTTCTCCCTCCCGTCGCCGCCCTTCCCATTGAATCCTTCTCCCTCCCGCATCGCCGCCGCCGGAATGGGGAAGAAACCTGTAGAGAAGAAAAAATAGATGGCCACGGCGACAGAGGCTGCCATCGAGGGAAGCAAGAGAGGGGCGGAGCTGAAAAAGAAGCAGAGTGAAGATGTCGTCTTCATCCCGTCGAACTTGAGCGGCCCGGTCCTTCAAGCAAGGTACGGGTATCTGTGGGGGAGGCATGTTGAAAAAGGGCATGGAGTACCCGTAGTTTATGTGGCGGGGAAGGTAGATCTGCTGGATTCTTATCATTTCCTCTGTGCTTACTTCATCGAAAGTCCGTGTCCCCCTTTCTCCGAATTCTTTGAGGCAATCATGAATATCTATGGATTCCACCTCCTCGATTTCATCCAAATGCAATGGCGACTGTCGTGGATCTAAGACTGACAGTAGAATGGGGGGGGGGGTAGGTATGTAGAGGAAAGATCCTAGCTATGGCGAAGTTGTACACACGAGTTTTACGAGTTCAGGCCCTTCGTGGACGAAGTAATAGCCCTACGTCTCGGTTCCCGGAGGCGGTCGACTTGATTATACGTGTGTGTGTGTTACAGGGGGTGCGAACCGTTGTCTCAGAGGAGGGGGGTGGCTTATATAGAGTGCGCCAGGACCCCAGCTCCCCTTCTGTTACACAAGGTTCAATGTACATAAAATGAGAGCGTTACAGGTAACGTCAATAATAAAGTGCTATAAATGATCATTAAGTCTATGAGTAAACGCCCGATCGTTACTGCGCAGAGTGGCTTTAGGTCTTTTGTACGTCGAGTTGTCTTTTACATGGTTGAATGGTTTAGTGGTCGAGTGACCTAAAGAAGGAGGGGTCTCCGAGTGAAAGGTAGGTCGAGTGGATTGCACTCGACACCTTTGTTGGGCCCTCCCTATTTACTCTTGAACTTCTTTGCTTCTAAGACAAGGACCTTAGGTAGGACGTATAGGTCAGGCCTATTTACCCCAGGTCTATGTCCTCATCATTAGCCCCCGAATGGATTGACGTCCGAGTGAAAAGAAGGTTGAAGTTGATTTTTCTTTGACTCTTGCCTTTCTTAAGAATTCATCTTTGAACGGAGGCCAGTGTTGGAACTTCGGCTTCGTTTCAGTCACCTTGATCGATTCAGAAATTGCCGATTGGTTTTTATAACATCATCCGTCGAGTGTTGTCTTTGACGCGAAATCTTTGGCGTGATCGGTTGTAGAGGACCCCGGATTTCGCGGGATTCGAAATTTCGGTCGAAGCGCACCAGGCGGAGCGCGCCGTGGTAAGCGGAGTGGATAAACAGGACGTTTTGATTTCTGCGCCACCTTTTTCTCCATGTATCTCGTGTGCGACAGTTGAGGGATTTGACATGATCGCCCGGACCCACGCGTCAGACACTCGGAAGTGGGCCTTTAAAAGCGGTGAGGCCGAGGCATCCGCATTGTGCGTGCCCATTCTCCTTCTTCTTCCTCTTGCTCCTTCACCCCATCGGGCTTCTCCACTCTCGACGCCGCCGCTCGGCCGCCATGGGGAAGGAGAAAACGGCAGCGCTGGAACGCGCGAAGAAGGCGACGGGCGGTGAAAAGCAAGAAGACGAATCGGGGATCTTCATCACGCTCGGGGCTGCCGTCGGGTTGGATCCAGGGAGATTGGATCCGATCTTCGCTTCGCCAGTAAGACTTGGACGAGATGGCCGAGTTAGGGCTGATCGTCCATGAGGCTGCGCGGTTGCCGGAGGGGGAAACGGAGCCGCAACCGCGACTGGGTGAGTGTGTTCTGCTCGCCACCCATGTCGACCGCGGCTTCTCGCTTCCTCCACACCCCTTTTTTCGAGGTTTCTTGAATTACTTCGAGGCTCAACTCTATCATTTTACTCCAAACACCATTGCATATCTTGCCGCATTCGTGTCCATGTGCGAGAATTTCCTGGGGTGTCGACCGCATTGGGGTCTTTTCAAGCACATTTTCACCATCCGTTCCCAAACAGTGAAGAAAGCAAACTCGAACGACGAGAAAAACCATGTTATCCAGATGTGTGGCGGCCTGGGTATCCAGAAGAGGAAGAGGAGTTCCTTTCCTTCGATGACACTTCCTGAGTCGGTCAGGGGCTGGTAGTCGACCTAGTTCTACTGCCAGGATATCGCGACCCCAGGCCAGTCGACTGGACTTCCTCCTTTTTCTTTTGATTGTGTTCAGACTCCATCTTCGTTGAAAGTGACCGCCGCGGAGAAGGCGGAGACGGGCATGCTGGTCGAGAGGGTGGTTCAGCTGATCAACCAAGGTGTCACCGGCATGGATCTACTGGAGGTGTTCCTCAGTCGGCGCATTCAACCGCTCCAGGCCCGTGACCACTCCATGTGGATGTACTCCGGGGCCGGTGACACTGCTCGGGTTCATCCAGAGGAGGTGCCGGCCAAAACAGTGGCCCAATGGCTAGGGGCATCACCGGGAACAAGGACAACCCCAGGGGCGCCAGGAGAGTCAACCCTTTTAGCGACAGCAACCAGCCAGACAAGGTTTGGCTGCTATAACCGGTTGCATTTGGATGTGTTTTCCGACTATTTGCTAATCCGACTGATTTCCACTCAGCCCCTTGTCTTGTAGATTTACACAGAGATGTACTTAATGCCCAATGGCGAACAAGATCTGGAGCAGGACCAGGAGGGCGAGGACAGCGCGGAGGAGAGCGGCGAATGGGAGTCACCAGCCGACGATGATGAAGATGAGAGCGACGAGTCGGACGATGAGGAGGTAGTCGACTCACCGCCTCGTTCCGAACGTCGATCCAAGCAGCATCATGATCCCGCGGGAATGCGCGGTAAGGCTGTGGCCTCGAGCGCTCCATCTCAAAAGCGCGCTCGGTCTTCAACTCCAGAATTGGCTGAGAAAGTCACCAAGCAGCCCAAGATCAATCCCTCGAAGGCTCAGAAGACCTTGCCTAGAATCAAGATGGATGTTCCTGTTGCTTCTGGGTAATTGTTCTTCCCGTATTTTCTTGTTTCGACCGATTCTCTTGTACTGACCGAGTGGACGATGAACCTTTCCAGCCCGGCCTCTGCCGCGACTGATATGGATATCGACAAGGTCCCAGACGACGAGGAAACCAATGACGCAGCTACCTCCAAAGCCAGTAAGTCTGCCTGACTCGAATTTATTTGGACGGCTGGATTTTTTGTCAGTTGTCTCTCTGATTTTCTTTATTTGCTGCAGCTCCACGAGACGTTGTTGTGCTCCCGGACAATGAAGAAGAAGTACCGCTGAGGGAAAGGAGGAGGAGGGACAAGGAACTGAGCGGGAAAGCGCCTGAGGTTCAGGTTCCTCAGTCGACTGTGATGCTTGGGATGGCGGTCAAGCGATCAACAGATCCGGCTCGTACCAACGTCACTTTCGCTATCCCGCTGTCGACTGATTGCCCATCAGGATCAGCTGCTCAGATCCCTGCTGCACCAATACAACTCCACGCATCAGACCCAGTGGCTGCTTCGACTGCTCTGCCATCATCGCTTTTCACTGCGTATCAAACTCCAGACGACCCACCGAGTGCCACCAAGGAAGCTCTTCTTCAGTTGAACCTTGTGATGGGGCAAATGAAAGTGGTGCATGAGGCCAGTCAGGTGGCCTTCAACGCTGGAGCTGCTCTGCAGACCAATGTCCAGGTTAGTTGATTTCCGATTGATCATATTCCTTGTCCGATCACCCACTGGGGTGTGACTGTTTTGAAGTTGCACAAGTCAATTTGCGTCGACCTGAATTGAATCTTTGAACTAGTGGGGGGCACTCTGAGTGCACCCGCTGGGTGTAGTCCCCGAGACCATAGTTGACTGCAGGCAGTCGACTGTGGTCTGAAAATCTGAATTTTGTCACTCGGCTTGGGCGGACCAGGTCGAATGGAACCAGAACCATTGGGGGCACGCTAAGTGCACCCACTGGGTGTAGTCCCCGAGACCGTGGTTGACTACGGGCAGTCGACTATGATCTGAGAACGGCTTTTTTTACAACTCGCGCTGGGCAGACCATGCCGAGTGTTACTCAAACCAGTGGGGGCACGCTAAGTGCACCCACTGGGTGTAGTCCCCGAGGCTGCTGTTGCATGTTTGATTCGGCGGTAGTCTTGGAGTAGCTGTCACTGTGATGTCTTTTTATTTCAGTTGACTGATATGGCTTATACATTGACTGTAGAAATCTTGTGATCTTGGGGCTCAGCTTTCTACACTAAACAAGCAGCAAATCAGCCTCAACCTTGATCTGGAATTGGCCAGGAAGAATCTCAAGACTGCTCGTGAAGAAGTAGCTGCCATGGGAGGTAACCAACCGTCAACTGTCCATCTTACAACTGACACTTTTCCTTTCCATTGTTTGAACCGAGTGACTCCACTCGAGCAGATGCATGTAGTGAAAATTGTCAACTCCAAGCTCGTCTTAAGAATGTTATTTCTTTAGAGAAAATGAAGCAGGCCCTGGAGAAGAAGGATCTAGACCTTGCTGCCGCGCAGAAAGAAACGCGAGAGAAAACTGCACTTGCTGACAAGAAGCTTGCTTCAGTCGGCAAGTTAGAAGAAGAGAAGTACAAACTGAAGACTGCTGTATCTGACGCCAATCGGGAGGTCGAACGACTGAAGAAAGACAAGGACCAGCTGACTGACGAGATTGGGAGCCTCAAGGCCAATAAAGGCGAGTTGGAATCTTATCTGGGCCAGCTTGCTGCGAAACTGGTCTTGAAGCTTGAAGGTAGCTGATGTTCGACTGACTCTGTTATGGTCGATTGACAGGTCTTTTTATATTGACGACTCACCATTCACTCGGACTGTGTAGAACTTTGCCGGGACTCTGAAGCGGAAACTGGGCGGGTCGAGACGGGTCTCGATCCCATAAATTGCCCAGTCAAGGATGATGTTGCAATGAATGTGCTGCGGTTGGTGTCTCGCATAGACATCGCGGTTGCTTATCTTGCCCGCCTGAAGGAGGCGATGACTCGGGTTGATGCTGAACTCTGGCCTCAGGCGGAACTGTCTCAGGACCTCGAGTCTTTGATGGTCCGACTGAACCAAATACCCGATCGAGTGCAAGAAAGGAAGAAGTCATCTGCTCGCTGCGGTGCTGATGTCGCCCTGTCTCTAGTACGAGTGCACTGCAAAGATGTCAAAGAAGACAAGATGGCGGAGCTCAGGGTTGCTAACACAAAAAGGCACACTTTCTAGTCCTTCATGGACACTTTCCTTGACGCCGCCACTCGCATCACAGACAGCATAGACCTTGACAGTTTCTGTGATCCAGCCAGTCCTTCTCCCGACGAGTGACCAAAAAACATTATGCTCCATCTTTATTTGCTTCGGAATGCCGAGTGATTGTGTAATCGTTAAACTTCTTCGGGTTGGTGCTCGAGTGCTTTTGATATGCGGTCTGGAACCTTAGGATTTATTTGAACTTGGTTTATCTTGGAATATGCTTGCGTTTGCCTTCGAGTGGGTTTTGTTCCTCACTCGGAATAATCTTTGAACTTGAGATGCAGCTCTGAGGAGGAGATTCCAGTCGACCTGCACCTCGTCGTCCTTGTGGATGAGGATGGAGCGTATGTTTTACTTGTGGTGTAACTCCGAGGAGAAGGTTGTAGTCGACACGCACCTCGTCGTCCTCGTGGATAGGGATGGAGCGTACGTTGTACTTGTGGCGTAGCTCCGAGGAGAAAGTTGCAGTCGACCTGCACCTCGTCGTCCTTGTGGATAGGGATGGAGCATATGTTGTACTTGTGGCTTAGCTCCAAGGAGAAGGTTGCATTCGACCTGCATCTCATCGTCCTTGCGGATAGGAATGGAGCATACATTGTACTTGTACCACAGCTCCCAGGAGTAGGTGGCAGTCGACCTGCACCTCGTCCTCCCTGCCGAGTGGGAGGGTTGCTATCCACTCTGTAGGATTTTTTAAACTTAGGCGAGTACTAGACGACAGCTAAGCTCCCGAGTGAGAGGCTTGCTCACCACTCGGTAGGATTTTTTGAACTTAGGCGAGTACTGGACTGCAGCTAAGCCCCCGAGTGAGAGGCTTGCTCACCACTCGGTAGGATTTTTTAAACTTAGGCGAGTACTGGAATGCAGCTAAGCCCCCGAGTGAGAGGGTTCCTCTCCACTCGGTAGGATTTTTTAAACTTAGGCGATTACTGGACTGCAGCTAAGCCCCCGAGTGAGAGGCTTGCTCACCACTCAGTAGGATTTTTCAAACTTAGGCGAGTACTGGACTGCAGCTAAGCCCCCGAGTGAGAGGGTTGCTCTCCACTCGGTAGGATTTTTTAAACTTAGGTGAGTACTGGACGGCAGCTAAGCCCCCGAATGAGAGGCTTTCTCACCACTTGGTAGGATGTTTTAAACTTAGGCGAGTACTGGACTGCAGCTAAGCCCCCGAGTGAGAGGCTTGCTCACCACTCGGTAGGATTTTTTAAAAGTAGGTAGATCTTGGACTGCAGCTAAGCCCAGTGAGAGGCTGGCTCACCACTTGGTAGGATTTTTCAAACTTAGGTAGTCTTGGACTGCAGCTAAGCCCTCGAGTGGGAGGGTTTCTCACCACTCGGTAGGATTTTCAAACTTAGGCGATCTTGGACTACAGCTAAGCCCCGAGTGAGAGTCTTGCTCACCACTCGGTGGGATTTTTCAAACTTAGGCGTAGCATCTTGGACTGCAGCGAAGCCCCCGAGTGGGAGGGTTGCTCACCACTCGGTAGGATTTTTCAAACTTAGGCGAGTACTGGACTGCAGCTAAGCCCCCGAGTGAGAGGCTTGCTCACCACTCGGTATGATTTTTCAAACTTAGGCGAAACGGGTTGGCAGCTAAGCCCCCGAGTGAAAGGCTTGCTCACCACTCGGTAGGATTTTTCAAACTTAGGTAGTCTTGCTTGCAGGTAAGCCCCAGTGGCGTGGGTTGCTCACCACTCGGTAGGATTTTTCAAACAAAGTAGTCTTGGACTGCAGCTAAGCCCCCGAGTGAGAGGCTTGCTCACCACTCGGTAGGATTTTTCAAACTTAGGCGAGTACTGGACTGCAGCAAAGCCCCCGAGTGGGAGGGTTGCTCACCACTCGGTAGGATTTTTCAAAATTAGGCGAGTACTGGACTGCAGCTAAGCCCTCGAGTGAGAGGCTTGCTCACCACTCGGTAGGATTTTTCAAACTTAGGAGAGTATTGGACTACAGTTAAGCCCCCGAGTGAGAGGCTTCCTCACCATTCGGTAGGATTTTTCAAACTTAGGCGAAACGGATTCGCAGCTAAGCCCCCGAGTGAGAGGCTTGCTCACCACTCAGTAGGACTTTTCAAACTTAGGCGAAACGGATTCGCAACTAAGCTCCCGAGTGAGAGGCTTGCTCATCACTCGGTAGGGTTTTATAAACTTAGGCAAAACGGATTCGCAGCTAAGCCACCCACTGGGGGATTTCAGATATAAGTATAAGCAACAACAATCATTTTAGAAGACTATAAAACTCTTGTCTTTGATAAACAAACTACAAAGGTATTTCTTATTACATCTCAACAGAATGAGTGCTTAAGTATAAAAGGGGCGGAGCAGCTCCGCATTCCAAGCTCGCGGTTCGTCTTTCTTATGCTCGACATTATAGAGGTGGTACGCTCTGTTGTGGAGCACTCCGGTGACAATGAAGGGACCTTCCCAGGCCGGAGCAAGCTTGTGTGGTTTCTGCTGATCCACTCGGAGAACCAAGTCTCCCTCTTGAAATGCCCGACCCCTCACGTTTCTGGCATGGAATCGACGCAAGTCTTGCTGATAGATGGTCGACCGGATCAGGGCCATCTCTCTTTCCTCTTCCAGGAGATCAACTGCATCTTGCCATGCATGTTCTGCTTCGTCTACTGAGAAAAGCTCGACTCGGGGTGCATTATGGAGTAAGTCACTCGGAAGTACAGCTTCAGCTCCATAAACAACAAGAATGGAGTTCGGCCAGTCGACCGATTGGGAGTTGTCCTCAGTCCCCACAACGCTGACGGAAGTTCATCGACCCAGGCTCCTGCTGCGTGCTTGAGATCACGCATCAGTCGGGGTTTCAACCCTTTGAGAATCAATTCGTTTGCTCTTTCAGCTTGTCCATTCGACTGGGGGTGGGTGACTGAAGCATAGTCGACTTGAGTACCTTGGGAAGCACAGAAGGCTCTGAACTCATCAGAATCGGTTCGACCCATTGTCAGTGATGATGCTGTGTGGAACACCATATCTAAATGTTAACTCTCTGATGAAGCTGACAGCAGTACTGGCTTCAAGGTTTTTGATAGGCTTGGCTTCGATCCATTTGGTGAACTTGTCGACTGCCACGAGCACGTGAGTGAAACCGCTCCTACCAGTCCTCAGAGGTCCAACCATATCCAAACCCCAAACAGCAAAGGGCCAGACGAGTGGAATGGTCTTCAGGGCTGATGCTGGCTTGTGAGACATGTTGGAGTAAAACTGGCAACCTTCACATTTATCGACTATTTCTTTTGCCATTTCATTTGCTCGTGGCCAATAAAATCCCGCTCGGTATGCTTTGGCCAGGATGGTCCGAGAGGAAGCATGGTGACCACAGGTCCTCGAGTGGATGTCATTGAGGATCACTCGACCTTCTTCTAGTGTTATGCATTTCTGACAAACTCCAGTCACACTCTCTCTGAACAACTGTCCTCTTATCACAGTAAAGGCTTTGGGTAGACAGACGATCTGTCGAGCCTCCTCTTCATCCTCTGGGAGTTCCTTTCTGAGAATGTATGAAATGTACGACACTGTCTAGTCGGGAGTGATGACAAAATCTCCATGATCAACTCGACCACGACTGGGACTTCGACTATAGTCGGGTCAGTGGCACTCTTTGGTTGTGGGGGTTCTTCAGTGAAAGGATCTTCTTGAACTGAAGGTGAGTGTATATGTTCCAAGAACACATTGCTAGGAATGGCTTCCCTCTTGGAACCTATGTTTGCCAGATCATCGGCAGCTTGATTTTTCAGTCGGGGTATGTGATGGAGCTCTAACCCCTCAAATTTCTTCTCTAACTTTCTCACTGCATTGCAATAACCAGTCATAGCTAGACTTCTGACGTCCCACTCCTTCATCACTTGATTGACCACTAAATCCGAGTCGCCATAGACCATGAGGCGACGAACGCTGAGTGAAATGGCCATACGCAACCCATATAGAAGTGCTTCATATTAATTTTTAGAGGAGTCAAAGTGAATATGAAGAACATAGCTGAGTTTGTCACCTCGGGGGGATACCAATACCAGCCCAGCACCGGAACCATTCAGCATCTTGGAGCCATCAAAGAACATGGTCCAGTGCTCCGAGTGAATCTGAGTCGGCAGTTGCTGTTCAATCCACTCGGCGAGGAAATCTGCTATTTCTTGGGACTTGATAGCTTTCTTTGCCTCAAACTTGATATCCAAGGGAAGGAGTTCAATCGCCCACTTTGCCACTCGACCAGTTGCATCTCTGTTGTTCAGAATCTCTGATAATGGTGTATCGCTGATATATCTGGCCATGGGTGAAAGTGCAACTATCCCTAGGTGGTTTTGGTAATTCATAACAACATATAGCTCATTGAGCTAATGGTATTCCAAGACAAATATTTCAGGAAAGCTCAATGAATGGCATGGCATGGATGATGAAAGTGGATCCCTCAAAATATCAAGGACAAAGGATTGGCTCAAGCTCAAAAGCTCAAGACTCTACATTTTACATTTTAGTGATCCAAGATCACATTGAGTCCATAGGAAAATCCAATACTATCAAGGAGGGATGAGGTGTTGCTTAATGAGCCTTTTGCTTCATGTGCTTAGTGATATGCTCCAAAACCCTCCACTACTTCCTCACATCCACATATGACCTAAACCTAAAGTCAAACTCGGCCCTACCGATTCTTTCTATTCGGCGCCACCGAGTTCAGATGTCATAGCCACTGCCACAAACCCTAGGCAAATCGGTCTCACCGATAGGGATCTCGGTCTCACCGAGATGGGATTGTAATCTCTCTGTTTCCCTTTCGTAACTTTTCGGTCTCACCAAAAGAGTGAATCGGTCCCACCGAGATTACAATGTAAACTCTTTGTTTCCCTTTTGTAACTTTTCGGTCTCACCGAAAGAGCAAATCGGTCCCACCGAGTTTACCTGACCAACTCTCTGGTTAGCTAATTACCAAATTCGGTCTCACCGAGTTTGTGTAATCGGTCTCACCGAGATTACATTATGCCCTAACCCTAACCATATCGGTCCTACCGAGTTGCATGTCAGTCCCACCGAAAAACCTAACGGTCACTAGGTTTACTAAATCGGTCTGACCGAGTTTGTTGATTCGGTCCCACCGAGTTTAGTAAATTATGTGTAATGGTTAGATTTTTTGTGGAGGCTATATATACCCCTCCACCTCCTCTTCATTCATGGAGAGAGCCATCAGAACAAACCTACACTTCCAACTTACCAGTTCTGAGAGAGAACCACCTACTCATGTGTTGAGGCCAAGATATTCCATTCCAACCATATGAATCTTGATCTCTAGCCTTCCCCAAGTTGCTTTCCACTCAAATCTTCTTTCCACCAGATCCAAATCCTATGAGAGAGAGTTGAGTGTTGGGGAGACTATCATTTTAAGCACAAGAGCAAGGAGTTCATCATCAACACACCATTTGTTACTTCTTGGAGAGTGGTGTCTCCTAGATTGGCTAGGTGTCACTTGGGAGCCTCCGACAAGATTGTGGAGTTGAACCAAGGAGTTTGTAAGGGCAAGGAGATCGCCTACTTCGTGAAGATCTACCACTAGTGAGGCAAGTCCTTCGTGGGCGACGGCCATGGTGGGATAGACAAGGTTGCTTCTTCATGGACCCTTCGTGGGTGGAGCTCTCCGTGGACTCGGCAAGAACCGTTACCCTACGTGGGTTGAAGTCTCCATCAACGTGGATGTACGATAGCACCACCTATCGGAACCACGACAAAAACATCCGTGTCTCCAATTGCATTTGGATTCTCCAAACCCTTCCCTTTACATTCTTGCAAGTTGCATGCTTTATTTTCCGCTGCCTATATACTCTTTGCATGCTTGCTTGAATTGCGTGATGATTGCTTGAATTGTTCAAAGATAGCTAAAATCTGCCAAAGTCTAAAATTGGGAAAAGGCATAGCTTTTAATTGGTCAAGTAGTCTAATCACCCCCCTCTATACATACTTCAAGGTCCTACAATGGGCCGGGCCGGGCCTAAAAAGCCCAAGGTAGAAAACTGAGGCCCAGACCCTCCCAGGCCCTACCATCGGGCCTACTTTTCAAGCCCAAGCCCGGCCCATCTGGTCAAAAGCCCTCAAAAGCCCTTAGGGCTTAGGGCCGGGGGCCGGGCCTCTTCCTTAAAATGCCAATATGCCAAGCCCAAGCCCGCCCAGTGCCCCTGGGCGTGGGCTCAAAACTTAGGCCCAAGCCCGGCCCACGAGCAAGCCCATCGGGCCTAGGCCCTGGATTTTAGGGCCGGGCCTGGGTGGGCCGACAGGGCCGGGCCTGAGATGGCCTGGACTAATCGCTGACGACTGTAATGGAGTGATCACATAAATAGTGTGCAACCTTTTTCGTGGTCATGTAAATCCCATAAACAAGCTTCTGATAATGTGGATATCTTTGCTCCGATGGAGTCAGAACTTCAGAAACATAATATACTGGGCGCTGAACTTTATAGGCGTTTCCTTCTTCTTCCTGCTCGACCGTGAGTACTGTGTTAACAACTTGTCCAGTGGCTGCAATGTAAAGTAGTAAAGGCTCTTTGCTGATTGGAGGAGCGAGCACCGGCTGGGTGGAAAGCAGGGCTTTGAGCTCTGCAAACGCTGCATCAGCTTCAGGAGTCCACTCGAACTTATCAGACTTCTTCATCAGTCGGTAAAGAGGCAATGCCTTTTCACCGAGGCGAGAAATGAATCGACTCAAGGCGGCCAAACAACCAGTAAGCTTCTGGACATCATGCACACGCACAGGGCATTTCATCCGGAGTATAGCACCAACTTTCTCTGGGTTAGCATCGATCCCTCGTTCGGAAACAAGGAAACCGAGTAACTTTCCGCCAGGAACTCCGAATGTGCACTTTGATGGATTAAGCTTGATATCATACCTTCTGAGGTTGGCAAAAGTTTCAGCAAGGTCAGCCAGCAGGTCGGAACCCTTTCGTGACTTGACCACAATGTCATCCATGTATGCTTCCACATTCCGACTGATTTGAGTGAGCAAACACTTCTGAATCATCCTCATGAATGTGGCTCCGGCGTTCTTCAGGCCAAATGGCATGGTGACATAACAGAAGCATCCAAATGGAGTGATGAAAGCCGTTTTTATCTCATCGGGTCCATACAGTCGAATCTAATGATACCCGGAATAGGCGTCCAGAAAAGACAATCGCTCACACCCTGCAGCCGGGTCGACAATTTGGTCGATGCGAGGGAGAGGGAAATGATCTTTCGGGCAGACCCGATTGATATGCTTGAAGTCAATGCACATGCGAAGTGAACCGTCCTTTTTGGGGACCATGACAACATTGGCGAGCCACTCGGAGTGGTAGACTGCTGCCATTTGTGCATCGGCGATTTTTGAGCCCTTCTGGAAGCACTCTTCTGCCTTCTGCTGATTGCCAGTGATAGTGATCACTCCTATGGGACCAGGCATTTTCAACTTGAGGTACACGTAACATGGTCGAGCCATGAAACGTGCATAGGCAGGCCTACCCAGAATAGCATGATAAGCACTCTGGAAATCCTCTACTTCAAATGTCAACTTCTCTTTGCGGTAATTCTTGGAATCATCGAAAACCACATCAAGGGCGATCTGGCCGCGTGATTTAGCCTTCTTGCCGGGTACAACGCCATGGAAACTCATGTTGCTTTCACTAAGCTTGGACATCAGAATGCCCATTCCCTACAAGGTCTCAGCATACAGGATATTCAGGCCACTACCACCATCCATCAGCACTTTAGTCACCGAGTGCCTTCAACAACCAGGTCGACCACCAGCGCTTGCCTCCCGTGGGTGGCTATCGTCTTTGGATGGTCAGACTGGTCGAATGTGATGGCAGTCTGGGACCACTTCAAATAACTTGGTGTTGCTGGAGCAACCATGTTCACCTCTCTGTTGATAACTTTTAGTCGACTTTTGCTTTCAACATCAGCAAAAATCATCAGAGTGGAATTGACATTGGGAAAACCTTCATCATCTTCTACCTTATCATCACCCTTGTCCGACTCCTTTTCTTTCTCCTTGGGTTGTTTCTCTTGGAACTGCTGGATCAGGAGCCGACACTGTCGAGTGGTGTGTTTAGGGTAAATGAGATTACCCTCTTCATCTTTTTTGGTATGAATGTGGCATGGTAAATCCAACACATCATTTCCATCTTGATCTTTAACTTTCTTGGGGTTCCATGGCCCTTTGGGCTTCCCCTTGAACTTCCCTTGGGCCACAACTAAAGCTTCACCAGGAGCTGTTGGTTCGGCCTTGCATTTCTGTTTGCGACTGGAATTCCCTCCTCCGGTTTTGTGGGTGACTGTTTCGTGCTTGTCACTCCGGAGTCGGTCCTCCTCTTCACCATTGGCATACTTGGTGGCGATCTCCATCATCCGACTTAGGGACATATCTCCTGAACGACCGAACTTCAGGTTCAACTCTCGGTACTTAACACCCTCCTTGAAGGCACAAACTGCTTGGTGATCTGACACATTCTCTACTGTGTGGTGCAATGTGATCCATCTCTGGATATAATCCCTCAAGGTCTCATTCGGTTTCGCATTACAGGATCGCAACTCTGTCAACCCCTAATCGGTCGTTTGCATGTACCTTCAAAGGTTCTAACAAACACTCGGGAAAGTTCCTCCCAACTATATATGCTGCTAGGTGCTAACTGATTCAACCATGCTCTGGCCGAGCCTTCCAACATCAGAGGAAGGTGCTTCATGGCCACTTCATCATTGCCGCCACCGATCTATACAACCACTCGGTAGTCCTCAAGCCAAGTTTCAAGCTTGGACTCACCAGTGAACTTGCTGACTCCAAACGCCAACCTGAAGTTGGGAGGAATCACTGCTGCTCTGATGGCTCTGCTGAAACACTCGGGACCTGAAACATGCACTCTGCTGCCAGTTGGATAACCTCTATCATGGCCCTCTCTGTGTGCCCTGTTCCTATCAACCAGACCTTGAACGAGAATATATCTCGCATCAAAGCCCGGCTCTCTGGGGTCGACTGGAATTCTTCGTCCGCCACTGTGAGGGCGTCTGAAATCGTGCTGCCGAGGCACATATGAACCACTCCTTGGGGGAGGTGTGGGCACTCAACGACGGTCATCATGGTCAAGTCGGTGATCATACTGCTCACGGTTCCTGTATTGATCTCGCCAGTCTCCACGTCCCTCATGCCTCGGAGGCGATCTTGGGCTGTGAGCCAACTGAACTGTGTCTGCCATCACAGATCTGCTGTGAATCGTATTCCGCAACTAAGATACCGCTGTGTTCTGCTCTCCCGCTGCCCGGAGTAAAGCTCGGATCTGCATCAAACCTCTGCCAGCCTCCGACTGGGAAGGTTGAATCGACTTTGCTATTCGGGCTGCAGCTGTGGGATTCTGTATCGGAGTTCGGTATACCTGAGTTGGAGGCAGAAAAAGCTGTCGTCGACTAGATTCAGGAATTCGCTGCCGAGCACGCTCGTCAAGTGCATGCTGGAGGTTCTCCAGTCGAGGTGTGCTCAACCAAGTTGGCCAGGCGCACCTCCTCCAAGGCCCGGGCTTCGAGGGTTTCTCCAACGATAGGAGTGTGAAGTGCATCCATATTGCGGCGGCGGAGCTCTTCCCTCTACTGCAAAGAAAGAGGCTCGGGGCGGTACTCTTCATGGGCATGCGACGGATCGCCACCACCATCGCCACTTTCTCGCGAGGGAAGCCAGGAGGACTGCGTGGTCCATTGACCATCAAGACTTCCGCCGCAGGATCACTGCTGTCGCACTCGGATGCTGTCTCGATGGAGCCAGTCGAACGGGCCGTAGAGAGTTTCGTCGGGCTCGATTGCCGCGACTTGTGGGGTGGCCGACTGGCGGGCCACTGTGTGCCTCACCCACCGCTGGAGACGCGACCGACCGGAACGTTTGCGCCTGCGACCAGCGAGGAGCGAGGACGCCACAGGAGCCGACCGATACTGAGTCGACGACTGCCGAAGGAGGACGCCGTGGACGCATGCGCGAAAGTGCATTGCCCCGCGGACGGGGAGCGCATCGACGTCGAGTGGAGCCTCTTGGAGCCAACTGGAGTCGTCGGCGACGAAGACGAGCGCGCCGAGACGGATCTCACGGCCCTCAGCCAATCCACCGCCGGAAACCATGATGATGGGAATCGGAACAACTTTACCAACAAGTAGCTAAGACACCTGCCCCACGGTGGGCACCAACTGTCGTGGATCTAAGACTGACAATAGAATGAGGGGTAGGTATCTAGAGGCAAGATCCTAGCTATGGCGAAGTTGTACACACGAGTTTTATGAGTTCAGGCCCTTCACGGAGGAAGTAATAGCCCTACGTCTCGGTGCCCGGAGGCGGCCGACTGGATTATAGGTGTGTGTTACAGGGGGTGCGAACCCTTGTCTCAGAGGAGGGGGGTGGCTTATATAGAGTGTGCCAGGACCCCAGCTCCCCTCCATTACACAAGGTTCAATGTACATAAAGCGAGAGCGTTACAGGTAACGTCAATAATAAAGTGCTATAAATGATCATTAATTCTATGAGTAAACGCCCGACCGTTGCTGCGCAGAGTGGCTTTAGGTCTTCTGTACGTCGAGTTGTCTTTTACATGGTTAAATGGTTTAGTGGTCGAGTGACCTAAAGAAGGAGGGGTCACCGAGTGAAAGGTAGGTCGAGTGGATTGCACTCGACACCTTTGTTGGGCCCTCCCTATTTACTCTTGAGCTTGTTTGCTTCTAAGACAAGGACCTTAGGTAGGACGTATAGGTCAGGCCTATTGCCCTACCCCAGGTCTATGTCCTCATCAGCGACCATGGCTATCTTTGTGCATTTGTGCGAGAATTTCATAGAGTTAGGCCCAATGTGGATCTGTTCCGGCATTACTTCATTCCGCGGGTGGATAGCAAGGTTAACCGCTCTAGAATCATTAGCTGGATGCTGCGCGTGGCGAGAAGATTTGGGATTATCTCCCTGCGTACCTGCGCGAGAGGTGGGATGAATGGAGAGGGGATTGGTGCTGGATCCAAGATAAGGAAGGTCCCGAGTTCTGTGAAGCACGGAAGGAATGTGTCGAGCACGGCAAGGATTGGAGCTCCAAGGGCCTCACTGAGGATAGGCTGCGCCCGACAATTAATAGGATCACCCATTTGAGGACTGCCGGGTTAACCATCGAACTTGTGGGGACTGATTTTCTTCTCCGCCCCATCTCGCCGCTGCTAGAAAGGGACAGACCCGCGTGGCTGTATGGCGATGTTGCGGATAGGATGAGGCTGCTTCCAGGGTTGGCCAATAACTTATCAGTTTATGGTCATGCTTGGTTGTGCGTCTAACTTTTCGGCCGCTTCGAGTTGTTCAAGCTCCCGGCAACCGTCATCCCTCTGAACATCAATTCTGCCCGAGACCAGATACTGAAGTGGATGCCGGACTGCAACGACGAAGAGGTAGCGAGCACTTGGCATCTACCCACCCTGGATGAAGAGCTCAAGTGGTCGAACACTCTGGTGGAGAGGGCCACCAGGACCGAAACTAGAATGTATAAACGCACCTCCTCTGCGAAGGTGGCATATATTTTGAAGAGGGTCGAGGAGGCCAAGGCCGCCCGCCTCGCGGGGATGGAGAAGGCAGGAAAGGCCGGGAAGAGCAAAGGGAAGGCTGGGGACGGGAGTTCTTCCTAGGGCGGCAACAAGGCGCAGGCCACGGAAGGAGCTGCTAGGGAAGAGCTCGCCGGGGATAACTTTGCCAGGCTAGAGGCTCTAGTCGCGGCAGTGACAGAGCTTCAGGAGGAGGAGGAGGTTGGCGAGGTGGCGGGGGTCGAGGAGTGGCTCGCGGCTAGGCCGCAAGCCCCCGAGCCAGACCCCGAACAACGCACCCGCAGACGCGCTATTGCCTGAGGGGCGGCAGCCTCTAACCTAACGCGAGCCACCAAGAGAGTGAAGAAGACCGCCACAAGTGCCACCAAGGCTGAGGTGGCGTGCCGCCAATCTCCTCTCCTTGCCCAGACAAAGGCCTCCTCTGCCCAGCGACCGACTGAAGTGGAGGCGGAGGCCAGCCACCACTCCGGCTCGAGCTCCTCGCAGAGCTCGCCCTCTCCGGAGCTCCTGGTGCCACGGCAAGCATCGAAGCTGCCGGGGAGTTCTACCCCTCTGTCTTTAAAGAGAAAACGGGAGTATCCACCTCGAATGGAGTCCAACTTGAACTCCATGCTCATTGCAGAAGAGTAAGGAGGATTTTTCCTTTCATGGATAGCTTGTGCATGTCTAATTATTTTTGCTGACTGGCCTCCTGTTCTTGTTGTTGTTGCCGGCAGGGAAGTGGAGGAGGACAAGGAAACCCTCGTCCACCATTCTCGAAAGAGGCTCCGGCGTCTAGGGTCATTGAAGGGCGCAGAGAGCCCGGTCTTGGCGGGGGGAGATGCGGAGGACCCCGTGCCGAGCCCCCGGCTCAGCCCTCGGCCCGGGAGCGAAGACTTGGTCCCATCCGCCAGAGGTGATGGGGACGGCCTTCCTGTTCCCCCCGGTGGAGGAGGGAGTGAGACGACGCAGGGCGAGCCCCTCCCTGAGGGGCATGCTTCCCCCGTCGCTCGAGCCTAAGAAATCACCGTGGAACCTTCGGCCGAGGTCAAGAAAAGGCTGCCGAGTCCACCCCGGCAGAGGACGAAGCTCATGACCCGGCAACATCTATTGCTGGGGAGACAGAGACTCCTACCCGGCAGACCTCTCCAGGTACCTTACTTAATTCTTCTTTTCTTTCATGCTTTGATTGCTTCCACTGACTTCTCCATTCGCTTGGGACTTCTGTTTCTTTGTTATTCACTGGCCCTTTCATATGCAGCCCCTCAAACCGAGGAGCCAGATCTACTGGAGGTGTTGGTTGATATAGGTAGGGGAAGTGACCGTTGAGGTGAAAATCCAACTCCAGACTATGGGCCCGCTCCCCGCCACCGGGATCTTCGCTGAGATTCCGCCACCCTCCTCGAGCACGCTGGCAATGGTGCTGTCGCCACCCGGAGCTGGAGCCCCGGGCCTGTCCCTGACAATGGATGCCGAGCTCGATGAGGAACTTCAACGTCTCCTAGCTCCGCTTTATTAGGGAGCTAGAGAGGCCGATGACTTAGCCACCGTCGCCATGGACTTGTCCTTCATGGAATCCATGGCAGCGGGCATGAAGGATATGCAGGCCCGGCACAACAAGGAGTGGCAGGCGCTTCAGGAGCGGCGTGAGTCTGCCAACAAGGTGGACCAGAAGCTGAAGGACAAGTGTTTGGAGTTGCACGAATGGAACGACAAGCAATTCAAGATGCGCATGAAGCAGCAGGAGATGCTCGAGATGACGAGAGAAGACGTCATGGCCCGTGAGGCGCGTCTGGCAGAACACAAGGCGTCTCTAGACCCTAGAGAGCGAGAGATCTCCCTCTGGGCTGACAAGCTTGAGCCACCCTCCGCGCCAAGGATGAAGATCTTGAGGCTCTTGTGCAACGGTGCACCAAGGAACTGGAGGACAAGCACGAACCCGCACTTGACGCCCTTGCCACTGATTATGCCGCTCAGCTGAAGAAGCTCACTGTCAATCTGGCTGCCACATCTCCCGTGAAAGCTGACCTGGACCAGCAGGTGGCTAAGCTGAATGAGGATCTCGCCAGAGGTGCCAAGGAGGTGGGGGCACTCAAAGAGGAAGCGCGGCAGGCCGAGATCCACTTGGCTGATGTGCAGTCGCAACTCTCCTCCAGGACTAAGATCCTTGAAGCTACGAATGGCAACATCACGGACATGAAGGCGAGGATTGGAACATTGGAGCATTCAGCGAAGTCCCTTGAGTCCCGCTAGCAGTTGCTGTCCAAGGATTTAGACACCACCAAGCATCTCTGGCAGGATGCAGAGGACATGCTGGAGAATCAAATCAATATGAGTACGCTCTGGATCAAGAGCCTGACCGATATGGCCGAGCACTTGTGTGCTCAGGCTGCAGCGATGGGCATGGACAACCTAGTCTTCTCAGTTAGCAAGCAAGAGGTCCCAAGCGTCAAGATGGGACTCTTCTTCAACAAGCTGATCGAGAAGCTGAAAATGAATGAAGACGAAAGGGCCGAGCGCTTTGCGACCGAGTAGCGGAGGCTTGCCCGTGACGCCCTCTTCATGGTCTTGAGCAATATCGCCTACCGCCATCCGAACCTTGACCTTGACGACGGATTCAAGAAGCCGCCGCCGGCGCTGACATCACTGCCGCCAATGAGAAAGCTGCTCCCTGGGACGACATGGTTCTTCATGTTTGAACTGCTCCACTGGGCCATTAGGCCAAGTATCATACCGCTGTTGCTTCTGTGTTGCCTTGTACCGAAACATGACATACATTTTGTGTTTAGTCGTTCTATCTCAAGTGTTTGCGCAAAACTGATATCCCTAGCTGGATTTAAAATGCGTGTCTATCCCTTCGAGCTCTGTATTCTTGCGTTCGTATGATCGATCCCTATGTTTGCTCTGGATTCCTGCCAGTATCATATTGCCGCGATTGTGGTGGATGCGTCTCGACAGGTTTTTCCCAGGTAGTTCTCGATGCAGCCTCTCGACTTGCGAGCATGGCTCTGGACAGGACGATGGTGCGGCCAAAGAAACTAGCCAAGGTTCCATGACATGAGGGTTTTCACGATACAAACGTTCACTAGAGTTTAAGGGATAAACGACTGCAAAATTCTGAAACATATCAATCAAGAAGTGAAAGCACAAACTTAGCTTTCATTTTGAGCTTCTTCCTCCTCTGCCGGGCCGCGCGCGTTAGGAGCACCCACGGTACCTGGAGGAGCGGAAGACAATCGGATGGTTTCTTCGTTCCTGGCAGGGACCGATATGCATTTCTCGTGGCCGGCGGCATCGGGGCATAGTGTCAGGCTTCTCTAGTCCTCCTCCCTTTTTTCCTTCCCTTTCGAGTCTGTCTGGCGGCTTCCGCTGCATGGGTCGTGCCGATGCAGATAGCCTTGCCGAAGTGCACTTGCCGGGGCGTCTTTCGACAGACTCATACCAGCACTTCGCTCAGGATTGCCCAAAATGGGGGGAATACTGAACCGAGCGTCGCGCAGTAATCGTCGACGTCGATGACGCCGGAGCCAAAGAAATTCGACTTCTGACGAAGGGAATGGACGGGAAGGAGGGAGCTCGCACCCGCACATCTTGTGCCCTTTCTCTGAATGGCGCCCGAATGGTGGGTGCGCCATATGGGCCATTGAGATACGCAAATCGCCAACAGCGGCGATCTTTGCCATGGCCGTGGCTACGGCGAGGCGTGGAGACCTACAATGTAGCGCGGGGATGGCCTCGCTTTGCTTCTACGTCTTCGTGCGGGCCACGGTCGATGGTGTCGTTGAAGACGAAGATGGCGATGAAGATGACGCGCTGCACATGCCTTCAGGTTCGCACAAGCGAGCCCCCTACCTGGCGTGCTAAAGATGTCGTGGGAAACCACGGCCACCTGTGGGACCAGGAGGCCCCTTGCTGGTTTGGTGAGGGGACGTCGCATTGCATAAAGAGCAGACGAGTGTGTGGCAGCACGACAGAGATGACACGGGCAGTTTTACCCGGGTTCGGGCTGCCGCGAGGCGTAAAACCCTACTCCTGCTTTGGTGGCTTGATGGTGGAAAGGTGGTGCCGGAGCGTAGTACACTTGCCTGGCAAGGGTTGCCTTAGGGCGATAGTGGCTACGTGCGTGGGGGGGGGTGAGTTATCCAACCTTGTAACCCTTTTTATGGTTGCCACGGGCCTCCTTTTATAGATCAAGGGGTCACCACAATGGCAAAGTAGTCATTACGCACTGATAAGATAGCAACAATGCTATCATAGCTAACTCTGTGGGCTGACAGGGCGCATTAAATGCACTGCTTAATGTCACATCATTGGTTGCCCGACAAGGCTTGCCGGGCTATTTTGCCAGCTCCGCGCCTGCTTGCTTGACACGTTGCAGGACGGGTGTCGTCTGTGGGTTTTTCTTGTAGGGGGAGGCAGCCATGTGGCGAATGGCTACCACTTAGCCACTCTGCGACTTGGCACCACAATAATCGACCACGTGGGTTGTGGTGGAATGGTTGGTGAGGTGGTTTTGCCTCCGCGAGCCCCGGCAGGCCCAGCCGGGCCGCTTTGGTCGCCTGCTTTAGGGAGTGGCCTCGCCCCTTGCCGGCTCGCCTGCCTAGCAAAGGAGGCCTTTTCTTGATGATATCCTGCTCTCTGGCTTGATCTTTGTCCCTTTGATCTGCTTGTTGGTCCTTCGAATCTCTTGATTCCTTGTAGATCTTGGCTCGATCTTGGCTTGTCCGTGCACGAGTGAGGGGAAAATGCATACCCTTGTATATTTTCCCTGACAACTTTTATTTTACTTTGCAATTTATCTATATATCACTATCCGAATTACTCCTTGCAAGTACAGAGTTCAAGGGGATTGACAACCATCTTGCCCGTGTTGGGTGCAAGTATTTTCTTTTGTGTGTATAGGTGTTGTCGAAGGGAATTTCCTTGGTTCCCCTATTGGTTCGATAACCTTGGTTCCCATGGAGGGAAATACTGATCTCTATTGTACTGTTCCACCCTCTCCTCTTAGTGGAAATCCCAACGCAGTTTACGAGTAGCACGCGTTCATCGGTCGATGCTTCTCCAAATTTGTACGTGGATCCATGTAGGAGTATATTCCCATTAGGCATCGGAAGAATTTCTAGGTTTTATTCCCGCGGAAAGATTTAGGCAAGTAGCTCCATAGATGGACCATGAAGATGGCCACCATGGCTCTCATCATCGATGAGGCGTACCTGAGTTCGATTGTAGCGCACCTGGAGCTCCTAAGGGCAGCATACGAGGCATTTGCAGTGTCGAACAGGGCAACCCCCTGTCCCGAGCAGGCGGCCACGACCGAGACCGAGGGTCTCCTGATGTAGCATGGAATCCTAGGGGCTGATATTTCACGATTTAGATAGGGATTCCCAAAGAACACGGTGAACACATGAGGGGGAACAATAGGGGAAACGAGAGGAAACACTCAAATCAACGAGAAACGATCACACATGTGCTAGATCCATGAACACAAAGAGAGATACATGATTCAAATCCAACAAAGGGGGATATAACGGTAACTAGTTCATCTCCTAGAATGGGGCCTTGAATCCACTAGGGGATCTGCCCTCAAGAGGGGGTCTTGAATCCACTTGGGGGATCTTCTCCTAGGAGTTCGTGGTCTCTAATGGAGTAGGTATCAAGTGGATGAGCAAAGCACTATCTCTCATATGAGCTAAACCAATGCTAACAATAAAATGGTGGAGAAGTAGTATATATAGTGCTGGAACAGGTGCATGGGCTTTGGCCCTTTCATTACGTGTAGACAGAGGCCAAATGTCCGGGCTGGAAGGCGGATGTTCGGCGGCTCGCGTCGGGACGGATGTCTGGGACCTTGGTCGGATGTCTGGGCTGGCATGGGTCAGCTTTGGTGAGGTTCTGTGATGGAGGGCTAGATTTCCGGACAGGGTAATCTGGGGCCGGTGGCTCACGATCCGATTTTCTTGGAGCTGGCTCGTCTGGTGGTTTTCATGGTCCTGGCAGTTCTGGATTTGGATATCAGGGTTCCGGCAATCATGGAGGTGGAAATCGGCATTCTGGTCAAGGTACTCAGCAACAGGGCAACCAAACAGGTTTCCAGCGCAATCCTAAGCAATTAAATAGTGGGCAGTATCATGTCTTTATGACTAGCACCTGCAGGCGGGATAGCAAACTCCAGAAGCATGCTGTCAACTTGGTTGAGCCGACCGCGCCTGAATATTTAAATTGGTCGGAACGACCAGTCACTTGGAGTAGGGCGGATCAGCCCCCCTGGTTGAGAATATGGGTTGTTTGGCCCTAGTGGTGGCACCTCAGGTCGATGGGTATAAGCTCACCAAGGTACTGATGGATGGAGGAAGCATCATCAACATCTTGTACTATGATGCTTTCAAATGGATGAATTTGTCAAAAGAGCAACTCCTACCATCCTCAACTGTTTTCCACGGGATCGCCCCTGGGAAATCTTCATACCCAATTGGGCGGATCAAACTAGAGGTTGCGTTTAGCAGTTTCTGATGTTTGAGGTGGTCAAGTTCAGTAGCCCTTATCATGCTTTGTTTTGCGGCCGGCTTATGCTTGTTTCATGGCTCGGCCCTGCTATGTGTATCTCAAGATCAAAATGCCTAGGCCGAAGGGCGCTATCATGTTCGATGGTGAAAGGAAATTGCTCGTGAGTGTGAAGAAGGGGACACAGCTTATGCTGAGTCAGCCTGCACAGCAGAGGAGTTGAAGTTTTACACATCCAATATTGGCCCGGCTGACATGACCCCCCTGAAGAAGCCCACTATCGAGTTTGACCCCCCGCTCAAATTTAAGTCGGCTAAGGACACAAAACAAGTTGACTTCACCCCTGGCAACTCATCTCAACAGTTCACTATCGAGGCTGGCATGTATCTCGAATAGGAAAGCACACTCATTGGGTTCATCCATGAGAATCCGGACATCTTTGCATGGAAACCTTATGACATGCCTGGTGTACCAAGAGAAATCACTAAGCACTACCTCAATGTTGATCCTAAGATGAATCTAGTCCAATAATACCTTCGTTGTTGTAACAAGGAGAGACACAAGGCTATCAGCCCGGCTACTCGTTGTTGGGTTCGTCATGGAAGTTCTTCATCCTGAGTGGCTGGCCAATCCAGTGCTTGTTCTAACGAAAAATAGCACTTGGCGTATGTGTGTTGATTACACAGATCTTAACAAGGCTTGTCCCAAAGACCCATTTGCCCTCCCCTGCATTGATCAGATCATCGACCCCATAGCTGAGTGTGAAATTTTATGTTTTCTGGATGGTTACTCCAGCTATCATCAGATAAAGATGGCTGTTAAGGATCAGGAAAAGATGGCCTTCATCACCCCCTTTGGGGCTTTCTGCTATGTCTCGGTGCCTTTTGAGCTTAAAAGCGTGTGAGCTACTTATCAGTGCTGCGTATATAATTGTTTTCACAATTAGATCGGGCACAAGGTTCATGCTTATGTTGATGATATTGTGGTTGAATCCCAGAAGAAGGAAACATTGTTGGGTGACCACAAGGAAACCTTTGACAATCTTCGGGTTTATAGGTTGATGCTTAACCCGACTAAGTTTGTTTTCGGTGTTCTTACAGGCAAATTGCTACGTTTTCTTGTGTTTGAGCTAGGCATCGAAGCTAATCCGAAGAAAATCAAGGCGGTGACCTACCTTGCTAAGCCGGCCAACATCAACAATGTCCAGCGTATGGAAGGTTGCATTGCCGCTTTGAGCCAGTTCGTAAGCCGCCCCGGTGAGAAGGCGATTCCTTTATATCAGATGCTGAAAAAGACTAAGCACTTCGTCTGGAGCGACGCTGCAGATAAATCTTTCGAAGCCCTCAAGAAAGAGTTGGCTGAGCTGCCCACCCTGGCTGCTCCATTGACAAAAAGCCTATGCTCCTATAAATTGCCGCTAATAATAAAGCGATAAATATTGTAGTTGTCATAGAATGCAAGGAGGCTGGGAAGGAATATCCCGTCTAGAGGCCAGTTTATTATATTTGTGAGGTTTTGACATAGTTCAAGTAGAGGTATCCACATTGTCAGAACATGGTGTTTGGTGTCTTCATGGCTAGTCGCAAATTGAAGCATTATTTCCTGGAACACCCCATCACTATGGTAAGCTCCGCCATAGGTTGGGTCGCTAAGTGGGCAATTGAGATTGGGCCGCACCATCTAAAAGATATGCCCCGGACAGCTATCAAATCTCAAGCATTAGTGGATTTCATCAACGATTGGACTGGAGTTCAAATTCCTAAAGAGAAGCCAGGCAACACGTGTTGGACAAATCACTTTGATGGATCTAGGCAATTGGAAGGCTCGGGAGCTAGACTCATCTTATCTTCCCATCGAGGTGACAAGTTTTGTTATGTTCTGAGGATTATTTTTCCTTGTACTAACAATGCAGCTGAATATTAGGCCCTCCTACACGGCCTTTGTATGGCTAAAGAGAATCTTAGCCGGGTCAGGTGCCTCGGCGACTTTGATTTGGTTGCTCAACAAGTTTCTGGAAAGTGGATTCCAAGGACCCCCTCATGGAGGCTTATCGGCAAGCAGTGACTAACATCGCAGGACATTTTAAAGGTTATCAGGTTGATCACATTGATTGGTTGCTCAACGAGGCGGCTGATGCATTCTCATGACTTGGCTCTCAGTGTAAGCTGGTCCCTCTCAATGTTTTCCTTGACGTTCTCCACAATCCTTCTGCCAAATTACCGCCAGAGGAAGATCTTGCTATACCTGACCCGGAGGCACAGTTGGTGGCTGCTCTTCGTGCTATACTAGATTGCACGACTCCTTATTTGGCTTATTTGACTCGTGCGGAGCTCCCTGAGGATTAACTCATTGTCGTTAGATCGTTCGATGGTCCAAGTCCATGACTATTTTTAACGGCGAGTTCCACAGAAGAAGCATCATAGGTGTTTTTCAACGTTGTTTCTCCCCTAAAGAGGGATGAGAAATCCTCAATGAAATTCACTCTGGCGATTGTGGTCATCATGCCGGCTCAAGATCCCTGGTGGCGAAGGAGTTTCGACATGGTTTTTACTGGCTCTCGGCTCATGCACACGCTGAGGATATTGCACGTAAGTGTGATGGATGCCAGAAGTTTGGTTGGTGCAATATCTGCCTACTTTGTGTTTTGGAGATTGTTGACAGAAACATGTATGGACTAATTTGTTTGCTAGTGCACACAGAGAGAAAAGTCCATACACAACCGAAGAGAATGCAGTCTCCGGTGCTGAGTTCGAGGAATTTTACCGAAGCATATCTACGTACAGAGAAGAACGAGCTATACTTGTTGAAGTAATAGAGTCAAGAAGATTAATGTGAAGAAACCGACCCGTCGAAAGTTTTCTGCTAAGGCGAAGCTTTTGTTTCGGTACTGTCGTCTGAAGAAATTGACTGCAGTGATTGAGGTCGAAGACAAAGTGAAGACGTGGTATTCATTTCGTTTTTTTCTTCTTTCAGTCTTTCGAGTCATAGGACCTCCGTACTATTAAGAGGGTTATAGGTTCTCGATGCTTAGATTAGCTGTGATGCTTAGCTACCACCTATGAAAGATGCTAGAGAAATCTCTTTGTGCTCCGAGCAAATACTTCTCGGCAAGAGACCATAATCTTCTTCACCGCAAGAGATTTGCCTCGTACCGAGGAGTTAGCATTTCTTGCACCGCAAGAAATATTACTGTTTGCTCAAATCAGACTGTTGGAATCGTGTCGTTCGGCCATTGGCTGAGGCCGATGGCCAATTTGGTCATTCCCATCTAGGAAGGTTGCGGTTATAAATAGCCACCCCTCTCCAACGTTATCCGTTGTCTGCTCCGCTTGAGATTTCTGAGAAGATTGATTTGAGCAATCCCTCTCTGAGTGATTTTAGTTTAAGATCCACCGAGAGAAAACCAAGAGCCCAAACTTAGACAGTGGTTTAGCATCACATCAGTTCTGAGTGAGAGTTCTTATACCTGTTACTCTTGAGAGCTATGCACTCTCTAGATGGATAGGTTTGGCTTCGAGTCTTGAAGACTTGTTGTCTTCACCGAGCCTGATCTTCAGCAACCAAGAGTAATTGTGGTTCGCGAAGGTTGACCGAAGGTTTGGAGATTGCCGCCAAGGATCTACCACAAGTGAAATGAACCCGAGTCTGATCAGCTCTGTGTTGATGGAGAATAGGGTGAAGAGAGTTTATCTTCCGTGCTAAGTCACGGCCCCTACAACCAGACGTAGCCCTTTGGCAGAAGGGTGAACTGGTCACCAAATCTCTTATCACCATCGAGCACCACAGGTTATATCCATTCTACTGCATTTCATTCATGCTCTGTGCCATTAGATTACCTGATCCTTGTCTTGCTCTGTGATTCTCATCATGTGTATTCGTGTTAATTACTATCTTTATCCTCGTCTATGTTCCTTCGTTGCTAGTCTATATCCTCATTAACTTGTGTAACCTTTGAGTTGCATTTCATTCAGATTTAGTAATGTTTTGTCTTATTCTATTACACCTGTTTGCTTGCTGCATAACCCTCACTGTAGTTAAACCAATTATCCATCATACTCGCTATGTTGTAAATTCCTTCCTCGATGAATATGCCTCTGATGAAGAAAACTGATTCAGTGCATTTCTCACGATACTCAATTCCGCTGTTGTGTTTGGATTAAAGTTGAAAGCTTTCAAAAGAAAATTTGAATCTCCCATTCACCCCCCTTTGGTCGATATACTCTCAGTCCTAAAAATTGGTATTAGAGCAGGTAATCCCTGTCTCTGTTGATTAAATGTCTAACGACCTTGGAGTTTTGAGTATGTCACTTGCAGGTAGATCCTCGCACTATGAAAGGTTTCACATCTTCGATGGAAATGACTATCTATACTGGAAGGAACGAATCAGAATCAGAATTCAAGTTGTCAACTATTATCTGTGGAAGATTGTGGGAGATGGCTACACCATTCAGCAACAAAACAATTTGACTCCCAATGACTAAGCAAATCTGCAGTTGGATGCTCAAGCGAAAGATATCATCTACGGTAGTCTATCAAAAGACATTTTTCTTTTGGTTCCATGGGCTTAACACTGCAAAGCAAATTTGGGATGCTCTAAATAGTGCTCACATAGACTTTGTTGCACGATCAGATCCTCACATTCAAATGCTTCATGCTATGTTCCTTGGATTCAGAAGCCTGCACAAGGAAAGTGTTATGGAACTCACTGATCGACTGACAAACATTGTCGAAAGACTACATGAGCGAGGGATAAGTTATATCACTAACAGAGATGTTGTCAACAAGCTTCTGAGTGCTCTTGATGAATCCATCGATTCTATTGTGTCTGAAATTAAGCAAAGACCTGACTATGAAGAACTTCACTATGTTGAGGTCATGACACTGCTGCCCATTCATGAAGAAAAGTTGGAGCTGGAAAATGCTAATCAGGAATCTTCTTTGGAAAACGAGGGAGAAATTCTCTCACATTATGCCAGTTCTGAAGAGGAAGAAGATGTCGAAAATTAACACACCATCACTAAAGAACTTGAAATTCTCACGCAAAGGCTAAGTGATCTAAAGAGACACAATCTCTATCTCGTCAATGATGAAGAGTTCCATGCACCTGAATCATCAAGAAGAGGACTGCCTCCGAAAGACATGAAGTGCTTCAAGTGCAAATTATACAGTCACATCATCGCCGATTGCCCTGGTTGGGAAGGAAAACCCAGTAGCAAATGGAAATACCTTCACTGCAGTGGTTTCACTCGAATGGATCGTCATACTAAGATCTCGAAGGAAATTGCATCTCCGTCATCTTCTTCGACGAGACCAGTCACTGACGTGAAAGCCGGAGCTATCATTGAATCAAATATGAAGATAATGTTTCGAGTAAATAGAGCTTGTGCTAATTTAACAATGGACTCTGAAGAAGAAGCCACTAATACTGATTCAGATGATGAAGAATTCTACAAAAAGATTGGGAGAAGCAACTCCTATGTTGCCATTGAATCATCGAAGCATATCAGTAAATCGGATACTGATGATGGTGCTTCAAGTTATGACGATTCAAGTGATGATGAACCAGTCGCCTTCTGTCTCATGGAAAAATCTTCTAAGGATCATGTATCCACAAAACACCAAAGATCCATGAACGAATATTCTCCAGAATATATATCCTATGCCAAGATAGCTAAATCTCAACATGATGAACTTGAAATTCTTGAGGGAAATCTTAGGAAAACTGAAGAGTTACTGGTTGAAGAGATAGAGAATAATCAAAAGTTGATTGAAGAGCAAGATGCTTTTTCATCAACTATTGATAATCTTACCATTTGATATGACTCACTTGCAAGACTATGAGAGTTTGTCAAATGAACTCCTCAACATGAACCAAGAGCTTGTTTCACTGAAAGAGTCTCATAACAAGCTGGCTTTAGAAAAAGCTTCTCTCTTCGCCACGCAGTCTGTTCAACTTCCTGATGGTTTTGTATTCCCATGCTTAACTTCCCTAGAACGTAGCAATGCAGATTCTCATGCTGAAACTTCTAATGCTGTGAAAGAGAATACCGCTACTACTAGAAATGGTACTACTAACCCCTCCTCCGAGGATTTTGCTGCTATTACTGAAGAATATTGTAGGTTAAGAGGCTTACTTGAGACTGGAATGCTAAGTAACCTGAAAGAGCATCAAAACTTATGTGATGTGCTCAAGAAGTCTATACTTCACAAAAGTCCTCAGAAGGAAGGATTAGGTTTCAAAGAGAAACTTAATGTGGATGGATCGTACTGGACTCCCGAACAATATCCTCGTACGACTTGCATTCGAGCAAATAGTAAAACCCTCGAACCTGAAACTCTATCTGGTTATCTTTCGCACATTTTTGTTGATACTGACGAGTCAAATGACTCAAGTTACAAACTCTTCAAGCAACAAAATGGTATGGTTTTTGCTCAATATCTTGGAACTAACTGCAGGCGAGGCTCACCCAAGAAGCAAATTTGGGTGAAGAAAACTAGCGCTGAAAATCTATCCGTTACTACTAATCTCACTATGCAGGATAATTCTTGACAAGGAAATGGCCATCATTCCCAGCCTACTCGAATATCTTTTTCGAGTGATGATCACCCTGATCTGTGTCAGAAGGAGTACATGCGCATATCTTCTAATCATTACACTCATGCATTTGGAAACAACTTCAATTCCTATTCATATGATTATTATCATAGTGCTCAGGTGTCTCGTAGAACACGCCAAAAATATCCCAAGCCAGGCGAAGCAAATGAGATCCTCACCTCCCACACAGGTGTGGGTTGTGAAGAAGAACTAATCGTTTCTTGCAGGAAACACTCTCTAGGATATCTCACTCTCATCCAATGCCCTGAGTCCCATCATTGTTGGTGTTCATATTCTCTAGATTCATTACAAATGTTTGCGCTTTCTCCTTTAGTTGTTTTTGTGTTTTTGATTTGGTTCTTTATCTGATTTTTACTCGGTCCTTCGTATCATAATCATGCACCTTGATCTGAAGAAGATTTCTTTCTGACGTCCTTGGTCGCGAATTAAATCATCTTCAATATTTTATCTGTTTTGGTGTTTGCCCTTCCTCAAACCCTTCGGCATCCAGTTCAATTACCGAGATTTTCGCAGGAAACGCCCACAATCTCTCCATCGTGATCTCGTCCGTTGAATGTGGAACGTCCTGGGTTTTTCATCCGTAGATTTCGGAGTGGGCGGTTTTGTCCCTCATGCTATATAAACCCCCCTCTCTGGGTCCCTTCTTCCTTAGCTATTTCCCTATTCGTCCTCAATCCCTACTCTCGATCTCCGCCTAAGCCCGAGCTCGAAGCAGCGTCGACTCCAGTGGAGCTCCTTCACCGTTGATCGCGCCAATGCGGTAACTTCTCCGTCCCGCACGGCTGTAGTTGATCTGTCTTGCTGAGTTAGGTCATTCAGATATGGTACTTGCTCGACTCACTTCCTGTTAAAGAGCAGTTTATCTACGATATTTATCCTGTGTTATTTCCTTGCGGTAGATCTTCTAGGCTCAATTAGTTATGACATATACGATTTGTAGTTGTTCCTCGTACTAGTTTATATCTAGGATTCACAGTATGCTCTTCAAAAGATTAGAGGATTGGTCATGCAATCATTTGACATACTGCCATTTACTCAACGATATCTTGCTAGTACATGCCTTGAATCCCATGCTTCTTCCTGAAAACCCATCTGTTTTGAGTTAAAAATTCTCTGTGCCTAATTGTGACTTCTTTTGTGTTTTCTTTCGAATTTATGGTTTTCCTCTCAGGAGTGGTCATGGCAAATAGTTCGGATGAGAACTCTGGTTCAGAGGAAGATATCCCTCAGCAGCCAAGTGTGGCTGACAAAGCTAAAGTGGTCGACAGAAAATCAGCAAAGCCGCCAAGAACACCGAAGAAAAACACCGAATCAGAATCTGCTGAAGAAGTAGAAGATGATATTCCCTCTGCTCATAGTAAACTAGAGGATGAGCTAGTCACAAACTCCAAAACCATGTTCTCCGATGGAAATCCCAAAAAGGGTGGCCAAGGAAGAGAAAGGAATACTGCGGCAGAGATGTCTGATCAGGAAACGTACAAGACTCCTTCTGGAGTGGAAACTGCTCAAGATAAGAACAACAGACTGCAAAAGATACGTCATCACTGGGCGAAGAAATGGTTCAACTATGAGAACATCCGAAGGAAATACCAGATATAGTTCACATTCACTCCACCCTGGAATGATTGCATTGAAGAAGGATGCCTAGGGAAGGATGATGAAAAAGTTAGGCCAACACCACCTCCCAACGCTGATGCCGATTCCTTGAAAACCATAGCTGATTTCGCCGAAGAAGTTGCTAAGAGGGAAAAGGCGAAGGATAAGCATGAGGCTAGACTTGCGAAGAAAAATCAAGTAGAACAGCGGAATGTTGAGTTAACTCAACAAGATGTTCAAGAGAAGAAGGAAAGGGCATCTGTGTCGGTGTAGAGAAGGTCGCACCTATGGGATCACTTGGGTCCCTTCTACGGTTCGGCAGGGAGGAGCAGTGGTGCAAAGAGCGGGTGTAAAGGTCAACACGACAGATCTCTACCCAAGTTCGGGCCGCTAAGCAGCGTAAAACCCTAGTCCTGCTTGATTGTGTATTATGTGTTCTTGAGCTTCGGCTAGCTGCTCCCATGCATGCTGGGCCGAGAGGTTCAAAAGTTTTAATCCTCCTTCAGTATCCTGTGGGCCTCCTTTTATATGTCCAAGGGGCTGTCACAGTGGCACACAGGAGGTGTAAAGTAGCTACAACGCCTATGTTTATCGCCGGCGTCTTAGGACAAACGCCATAAATGCACTGCTTACGTGCCCACTAGCTTTATCGGGGACGGGATGAGAGCCCGTCCTATCCGTTGCCGCCTCGCCCTGTCTTGACATGCGTCCATGCCGATGAGGTATGCGGTGCCAAGTTGGCTGGCCAGCTACTGTGCTGGAGGGGTGGTAGGGTCTTCACGAAGATCTGCACGCCACCACGCAGGTGCTTGCCAGGCTGGCGAGCTGGACACTGCGCTGGGGCAGTGACGGGGCAGCAGAGTCTTGCCGCGGTCTTGCCGATGCCTGGCAAGGATCTTGCCGATGTCCCTGGCAAGGATCTTGCCGATGTCCCCAGCAAGGATCTTGCCGGAGCCTTGCGGACGTCTCTGGCAAGGATTTTGCTGGGGCCCCGCAGGCGCCCCGGCAAGTATATTTCTAGGTGCTTCGTCTCCTGGCCCTCACAAATATCAGCATGCCACTACGCGCGCCCCTGGGCCTTTGGCTTTAATGTTGTCGATGGTGTCAGAGCTCTCAACCTCAAGGGTGCCCTTGTGAGGAATCTGTAGATCGTCTCGGAAAGGATCTCGCCGGGGTCTTATGAGCCCCTGGCTCGGTTGCTTCCTCTTTGTCTTGTATCTTGTTTTCGATCGCCCCCTTCAGGCCTTGCCGCGGAGGTGGCTACGACTACCCGTGCACAAGTATGGGGTGCTAAAGAGCCCAGACTTTAGTACACCCACAGGAGCCCCCAGGCCTGGGCCATACACGGGTGCGAGGCGTCGTTGGGTTAGGCCCAAACAGTGCGCGGGCACGTGTTGCAGGGGGATAACTGCTATATTATTTTCGTCCGCTGCGCTTCCCCACGATCTGTATTGAGTGTGCATCATGGGGGTCGTGCATGGAATGGTTGCAGCATGCCTGCGCCTGGACCAATGCCTTCACATCAAACAGTAAAGAGGCAGCCCCACGCCTTCCCCATAAAAAGAGGAATCCGCAGGGGTGCTTCTCATTTACCCCTTTCGCCCATTCCAATCTAGGAAACCGCCGTCCCCTTCTTCTTCCTCGAGCCCAATCCAAAGCTCCCTTCTCCGCCCATCGCCGCCGCGCCCTCACCGCTTTCGGTCCCCCTGCCCTCTGTCGGCTGCTATAGCGCCCAAGAACAAGAACAAGGGAGCGCTCCAGGGGAGCGAGGAGGTGGAGGATGAGCTGGTGACAAGGCGGAGTGAGCATGCCGTCTTCGCCCCTGGGCTCGACGCACGCGCACTCAAGGAGCGGTTCCAGTTCATGTGGGGGAGGGAGACGACGGGGCATCCCGCCACCGGCGTCATCCCCGGACCCAACGGCGCGTCAGGTCTAGATTTATATCCCTTCTTCGTCGATTATCTTTACTGCGGGCTCTGCCCCCCATTCTCGGATTTCTTCGTTGACATCATGTACACCTTCGGCTTCCATCTTTTGGATTTCATGCCTAATGCCGTGGCGTGTATGGCCATCTTTGCTCACCTTTGTGAGAACTTTGCTGGGGTGACCCCCAACACGGCACTCCTCAACCACTATTTCCTCCCTCGCATCCAGCCAGGAGGGACGCTGTCCGATTGCGTCACCTGGATCCCGAGGGCTTGTTGCAAGGAGACATACCAAACGGGACCCTGATAACCCACAAGTATAGGGGATCGCAACAGTTTTCGATAAGTAAGAGTGTCGAACCCAACGAGGAGATAAAGGTAGAAGAAATATTCCCTAAAGTTCTATCGACAACCGATACAACTCTACGTATGCTTGACGTTCGCTTTACCTAGAACAAGTATGAAATTAGAAGTACTTTGTAGGTGTTTTTGGATAGGCTTGCAAGAAAATAAAGAGAGCGAAAATAAAACAAGGGGCTGCTAAGATAAAAACACAACTAAAGTAAATATGGCGAGTATGGAAAAGTGGTGATAGGAGTTGTGGAATTGTCCCTAGGCAACTGACTATACTACTAGACCGGTAATCACTATTGCAATTCTATTTGAGGGAGAGGCATAAGCTAACATACTTTCTCTACTTGGATCATATGCACTTATGATTAGAACTCTAGCAAGCATCCGCAACTACTAAAGATTCATTAAGGTAAAACCCAACCATAGCATTAAAGTATCAAGTCCCATTTATCCCATACGCAAACACCCTACTTAGTCGGGTCTGTGCTTCTGTCACTCACGCCACCCACCATAAGCAAATCATAAACATATTGCAAACCCTACAACGGAATCCCTCACGCTATGCCGACACGGAGGGCACAATAGGACAACACCAATAATAAAATATGCAACCCAAACCAATCATAGCAATTCATCAATCACCGATAGGACAATGGAAATCTACTCAGACATCATAGGATGGCAACACATCATTGGATAATAATATGAAGCATAAAGCACCATGTTCAAGTGGAGGGTACAGCGGGTTATGGAGAGTGGACCGTTGTAGATAGAGGGGAAGGTGATGTAGATGTTGGTGAAGATGACGGTGGTGTTGGTGAAGATCGCGGTGATGATGATGGCCCCGGCAGCCTCCGGCCACCGGAAGCAAGGGGAGAGAGGCCCTTCTTCTTCTTCTTCTTCCTTGACCTCCTCCCTAGATGGGAGAAGGGTTTCCTCCGTCCTTGGCTCCCATGGCTTGGGAGGGGCGAGAGCCCCTCCGAGATTGGATCTATCTCTCTATCTGCGTTACATTACGGCCTGTTTCACCGCTTCGGTGTATATATGGAGATCCGTAACTCTGATTGGCCTGAAACCTTCGCCGTGATTTTTTCCGAATATTAGCTTTCTTGCGGCAAAGAAGAGCATCAACCGCCTTACGGTGGGCTCACGAGGGTAGGGGCGCGCCAGGGGGCAAAGGCGCTTCTTCCCGGTGACCACCTGCACCGGGTTCACGTTGATTTTCCTTCCAAATTTTCCATATTTTCAAAAAATAAGCTCCTTCGCGCCCCCTGCCTCGTGACCACCTCGGGCACTGGTTCGCGTTGATTTTCCTTCCAAATTTTCCATATTTTCCAAAAATAAGCTCCGTCCGTTTTTATCCCGTTTGGACTCCGTTTGATATGGATATTTTGCGAAACCAAAAACATGCAAATGCATGTGGACGACATCAAGCAATCGGATCAATATGTTAGTCCCAAAAATAATGTAAAAAGTTGCCAAAAAGTATATGAAAGTTGAATAATATTGGCATGGAACAATAAAAATTATAGATATGACGGAGACGTATCGGCATCCCCAAGCTTAATTCCTGCACGCCCTCGAGTAGGTAAATGATAAAAAGATAATTTTTGATGTGGAATGCTACCTAGCATAATCTTGATCATATGTCTAATCATGGCATGAATATTAAGACACGAGTGATTCAAGGCAATAGTCTATCGTTTGACATAGAAACAATAATACTTCAAGCATACCAACCAAGCAATTATGTCTTATTGAAATAACATAGCCAAAGAAAGCTCAACCCTACAAAATCATATAGTCTGGCCATGCTCCATCTTCACCACACAAAATATTCACATCATGCACAACCCCGATGACAAGCCAAGCAATTGTTTCATACTTTTGACGCTTTCTCAAACCTTTTTCAACTTTCACGCAATACATGAGCGTGAGCCATGGACATAGCACTATAGGTGGAATAGAATATGATGGTGGGGGTTATGTGGAGAAGACAAAAGGAGAAAGTCTCACATCAACTAGGCGTATCAACGGGCTATGAAGATGCCCATTAATAGATATCAATGTGAGGAGTAGGGATTGCCATGCAACGGATGCACTAGAGCTATAAGTATATTAAAGCTCAAGAAAAGAAACTAAGTGGGTGTGCATCCAACTTGCTTGCTCATGAAGACCTAGGGCATTTGAGGAAGCCCATCGTTGGAATATACAAGCCAAGTTCTATAATGAAAATTCCCACTAGTATATGAAAGTGACAACATAGGAGACAATCTATATGAAGAACATGGTGCTACTTTGAAGCACACGATATAAGACTCACTACTTGAAGAACATGGTGCTACTTTGAAGCACAAGTGTGGAAAAAGAGATAGTAACATTGCCCCTTTTTACTTATTCTCTTTTTTTGCGGGCTTCTTTGGACCCATTTTCTTTATTTAGGCTTCTTTGGCCTCTCTTTTTTTTGAATGGGGCAATTCTCTAATAATGATGATCATCACACTTTTATTTACTTACAACTCGATACTAGAACAAAGATATGACTCTATATGAATGTCAGCGGTGTACGGGATGTGCAATGATCTAGCGTAGCAATGACATCAAAAAAATGGACAAGCCATGAAAACATCATGCTAGCTATCTTACGATCATGCAAAGCAATATGACAATGAATGCTCAAGTCATGAATATGATGATGATGATGAAAGTTGCATGGCAATATATCTCGGAATGGCTATGGAAATGCCATGATAGGTAGGTATGGTGGCTGTTTTGAGGAAGATATAATGAGGCTTATGTGTGATAGAGCGATCGTATCACGGGGTTTGGATGCACCGCCAAGTTTGCACCAACTCTTGAGGTGAGAAAGGGCAATGCACGGTACCGAAAAGGCTAGCAATGATGGAAGGGTGAGAGTGCGTATAATCCATGGACTCAACATTAGTCATAAAGAACTCACATACTTATTGCAAAAATCTATTAGTCATCAAAACAAAGTACTACGCGCATGCTCCTAGGGGGATAGATTGGTAGGAAAAGACCATTGCTCATCCCCGACTGCCACTCATAAGGAAGGCAATCAATAAACACCTCATGCTCCGACTTCGTTACATAACGGTTCACCATACGTGCATGCTACGGGACTTGCAAACCTCAACACAAGTATTTCTCAATTTCACAATTACTCAACTAGCACGACTCTAATATCACCATCTTTATATCGCAAAACTATTGCAAGGAATCAAACATATCATATTCAGCGATCTACAAGTTTATGTAGGATTTTATGACTAACCATGTGATTGACCAATTCCTGTCATCTCTCTAAATTGATATAAGTGAAGCAAGAGAGTTTAGTTCTTTCTACAAAGGATATGCCCACGCTCTAACAAATATAAGTGAAGCAAAAGAGCATTCTACAAATGGCTGTTGTCTAAGTGAAGAGAAACAGGCAATCCAAACTTCAAATGATATAAGTGAAGCACATGGAGCATTGTATAAAGCCATACTCAAAAGATATAAGTGAAGTGCATAGAGCATTCTATAAATCGACCAAGGACCATCTCATACCAGCATGATGCATAAAAGAAAAATGAAAACTAAATGCAAAAGACGCTCCAAAACTTGCACATAATGCATGAACGAAACGAATTCGAAAACATACCGATACTTGTTGAAGAAAGAGGGGATGCCTTCCCAGCATCCCCAAGCTTAGACGCTTGAGTCTCCTTGAATATTTACTTGGGGTGCCTCGGGCATACCCAAGCTTGAGCTCTTGCCTCTCTTCCTTCTTCTCACATCGAGACCTTCTCGATCATCGAACACTTCATCCACACAAAACTTCAACAGAAAACTCGGTAAGATCCGTTAGTGTAATAAAGCAAATCACTACTCTAAGTACTGTTGCAAACCAATTCATATTTTTTTTGCATTGTGTCTACTGTAATATAACTTTTTCATGGCTTAATCCACTGATATAAATTGATAGTTTCATCAAAACAAGCAAACTATGCATCAAAAACTGAATCTCTCTAAAACAGAACAGTCTGTAACAATCTGAACATTCACCATACTTTTGATACTTGAAAATTCTGCCAAAATTAGGAAAAATAAAAAATTTGTACATCAAGACAGTGCAAAAAGAATCAGAACCATTTGATGTTCCAGTAAAAAATTAAGATTCCGTACTGCAGCCAAAGTTTCTGTCCTGCACTGCACAAACCAACAAGCATTGTAAACATCCTAAAGGCAAACCTTGGCACATTATTTTTATAATACAATGGAGTTGTACAAGGGGATAATTATTTTTGTTGAAAAGTTTCTGTAATCAAGATTCACAAAGTTGTCGTGAGCATGAACAAAGTTCAAGGAGCTCTCCCACTTCAACAATGCTTGTCTTTCTCACTTTCACTTTCCTTTTTGAAAAAGTTTTGGGTTCCCCTCTTTATTTTTGTTGTTTTTAAACTATATGAAAGCACTCAAGAAATAAATGACTCTCTAAAACTTCCGGGTTGTCTCCCCGGCAGCGCTTTCTTTAAAGCCATTAAGCTAGGCATATAGTTCTCAAGTAGTGAATCCACCCGGATCCCAAGGTATATCAAAGCCAATTTTAATTAGCAATGATTTGTAATTTAGTAATGAGCACAAAGTAACATATATCATGTAATGACGAAGTCTAAATCTCTTCTTATGCATCGGCATGTCATAAAAGAACAATTCATGCACACATAGTGAAGGCCAATGCATAGTATAAACAGTTTCTTGCAATTTTATCGTGTTGGAAACATAGAGAGGTGGAGATATAGTTCCTCTCTCATAATAATTGCAAGTAGGAGCAGCAAGCACATGCATATTATATCTATCAAAATCATCATGTGCAAGGGTAAACGGCAACCCATCAATATAATCCTTAATAAGTGCAAACTTCTCCGATATAGTATAATCGGGAGAATTCAAAAAGATAATAGGACTATCATGCGTGGGTGCAATAGCAACAATTTCATGTTTAACATAAGGAACTATAGCAAGTTCATCTTCATAAGCATCATTCATATTGGCATCTTGGCCACAAGCATAGCAAGCATCATCAAAAAGGGATATTTCAAAAGAATCATAGGGATGATAACAGTCATCATAGCAATCGTCCTTCGGTAAGCACGAAGGGGAATTAAGCAATGTATGAGTTGAAGAGTTACTCTCATTAGAAGGTGGGAACGGGTGATCAATCCGCTCGTCCTCCTTTTGTTCTTCACTCTCCTCCTCATCTATTTCATCCAATGAGCTCATAGTTTCATCAATTTCTTCTTCCATAGATTTCTGTAAAATATTAATCTCTTCTTGGACAGCGGAGACTTTCTTAATAAGTGAATTAATATAGGCATTATATTCATAATTCTCATAACAATATTTAAGGATAGCTAAATTTTCAGATCTATAACAAGCATCATCAAAATCCTCAAACTCTTTAAACATGGATTCAATTTCATAAGCACACATAAAAGCAACAAATTCTTCTATTTGTTCCACATCATAGTAATCGTATATACCATTAGCATAAGAAGCTAAGGTTTCATTATCATTAAATTTGCATGAAAAGGGAAGGTGTGGAGCATTCATCCTAGAGCAACAAGTATAATCATATTCCGAGAATAGTTGTCTAGCATACCACTTCAATATATAAATTTGATCCCATAATAGTTTCCCTTTTTGAGTTAAGCGATAAACCCTAAAGTATTCACGTTAATCCAACGTTACTCCCATTACCAAATTGAATGAGGTTTTCTCAGGATTATCAAAGTGGTACATAATATTTTTCACATATTGAGCATCGAGGGTTTTAGGAGGTTCCTCATCTCCATGAGTAGCAAGTACACCTAATTTTTTTGGTATTTCGTGTTCCATATCCATAACTAAAGATAAAGAACAACTAAGAACAACAAATAAAAATTACTTAGTGATAAAGCAAAGAAGCACACACGAGAATATTCACCCCACGCTATTGCTCCCCAGCAACGGCGCAAGAAAAAGGTGTTGATAACCCACAAGTATAGGGGATCACAAAAGTTTTCGATAAGTAAGAGTGTCGAACCCAACGAGGAGCTAAAGGTAGACAAATATTCCCTAAAGTTCTATCGACCACTGATACAACTCTACGTATGCTTGACGTTCGCTTTACCTAGAACAAGTATGAAACTAGAAGTACTTTGTAGGTGTTTTTGGATAGGCTTGCAAGAAAATAAAGAGAGCGAACATAAAACTAGGGGCTGCTAAGATAAAAACACAACTAAAGTAAATATGGCGAGTTTGGAAAAGTGGTGATAGGAGTTGTGGAATTGTCCCTAGGCAACTGACTATATTACTAGACCGGTAATCACTATTACAATTCTATTTGAGGGAGAGGCATAAGCTAACATACTTTCTCTACTTGGATCATATGCACTTATGATTGGAACTCTAGCAAGCATCCGCAACTACTAAAGATTCATTAAGGTAAAACCCAACCATAGCATTTAAGTATCAAGTCCCTTTATCCCATACGCAAACAACCTACTTACTCGGTCTGCGTGCTTCACACTCACGCCACCCACCATAAGCAAATCATAAATATATTGCGAACCCTACAGCGGGAATCCCTCACGCTTGCGCGACACGGAGGGCACAGTAGGACAACACCAATAATAAAATATGCAACTCAAACCAATCATAGCAATTCATCAATCACCGATAGGACAATGGAAATCTACCCAGACATCATAGGATGGCAACACATCATTGGATAATAATATGAAGCATAAAGCACCATGTTCATGTGGAGGGTACAACGGGTTGCGGGAGAGTGGACCGCTGTAGATAGAGGGGGAAGGTGATGGATATGTTGGTGAAGATGACGGTGGTGTTGGTGAATATCGCGGTGATGATAATGGCCCCCGGCAGCGCTCCGGCGCCACCGGAAGCAAGGGGGACAGAGGACCCCTTCTTCTTCTTCTTCCTTGACCTCCTCCCTAGATGGGAGAAGGGTTTCCACTCCGGTCCTTGGCTCCCATGGCTTTGGAGGGGCAAGAGCCCCTCCGAGATTGGATCTATCTCTGTCTCTGTGTTCTGTTATGGCTCTGTTTCACCGTTTCGGTATATATGGAGATCCGTAACTCCGATTGGCCTGAAACCTTCGCCGTGATTTTTTCTGAATATTAGCTTTCTTGCGGCAAAAGAAGAGCATCAACCGCCTTATGGCGGGCTCACGAGGGTAGGGGGCGCGCCCAGGGGGGCAGGCGCGCCCCCCTGCCTCGTGACCACCTCGGGCACTTGTTCGCGTTGATTTTCCTTCCAAATTTTCCATATTTTCCAAAAATAAGATCCATCAGTTTTTATCCCGTTTGGACTCCGTTTGATATGGATATTCATAAACCAAAACATGCAATGTAGACATGGACCGCACTGGCCTTTGGATCTGTCGGGATATACCTCATGGCGTAAACCGGCCGGAAGTATAACCCGGCCGGACTTGGCGGTTTACTCAAGAACCCGACACTTGGCGGTTCATCGGCGACCCGGCGGTTTACGGTTCATTGGTAATCCGGCAGCGGGTCGAGGAGCAACAAGACCGGTGGCCCGGTGGCGGTTCATGAAGGCCGGTTCAACTACGGTGGGCGGTTTAAGAGGAAAGACATAAGGAATATTTGTCTTACAAGGAGTTAAGACTGGACTTGTATCCGGTTTTGTATTAGAGATAGACTAATCCTAAATCCTAATAGGACTCCACATGTAACCCGCCCTTCAACATATATAAGGAGGGCAGGGCTTCCCAAAGGGAGGAGCGACAAGCAAACAACAATATCTAGGGCTAGACACAACTAGAGGAGAGCCGGTTTACTGGCGACTCCTCATGATCATAATGAGACCTAGCCTCAAACAGCACGTAGGGCTATTACGGATGATGTTTCCGGGGCCCAAGCTGTCTAAATCCATGTCTTGTGTTATGCCTCTCGATTCCGCTCAACCCCTCTCAAGCTACCACATAGATGCGTTGGCCTCGCGACTAAGTCCTGACAGTAAGGACATCTGACGTGCTAATTCCACGACAGTTGGCGCCCACCGTGGGGCTAGTGCACGGTGGTGTTGAGTTCTTGGAGGGATCTTTACCCGGGTTTCGAGAAGTTCGCGAATTAGCCGGATGAAGAAGAACCGGCGCAGAAGAATCACGCAAGATGATCCGGCATGGGACAGTTTTTTGCTAGAGCCGGCGTGTTCATTGTTTATGATCAGAGTTGGATTTTTGCAATTTTCGGATGAAGATTTTTACAGTTCATGAGATTGAAGTCAAAGAGAAGATTAGGGTTGAGATATCCGCGTCTGCTGCCACCGTCTGATGATCCGCCGAAACTGACAGAGAAGGCGAGGACGGCCGTTTTTCTACAACACCTAGTATTGGTTGGACACGCAAAGCACTAAGACGAAGGAGGACCGTTCCGATGAAGAAACCAGCAAAACCATCGAGTTGATGAGACCGACAAGCAGTCTAATCCAAAACCGGATCGATTTCTTGGGATGCTGCCGCGCGTCGCTAAAAGACTGGTCAAATTGGCAGGATTCGGAAGTACGGCGCATGTTTCCCGTCCATAGCAGCCATACGCCGTGGAAGCTTCAAGTCCCGAGGAGCTCAGCGCTGGTGTACTAAAACGGATCGCAAAACACCGGTTTTGTTGATGCATTGCGTGATCGCCTGCATTACATGGAGATTAAAAGCTACCGCCGCTTCTTCATCTCATCAAGACAAATTAGTTTTTCATGGATGGAATAAAAAGAGACAATGAATCATCGTGGCAGTCGTCGGGCCACATGGGGTGCTACTCGCTCGGCTAAACGTACATGCAAAGGCGGGTATTTTCGGTCCGGCCACACCCAACATTTGCGGTGCCTTGTTTCCGCTGCCGAGCCGGCGCGAGCGCTCTTGCGTTGAGTCGCCGGATCACCTCTGCTATATAAACCGCCGGGTCCGAGCCGCCTCTCTGTATTTAACCGCCGGGGCCGCGTTGAGCCGTCTCTGCTGTGTTGAGCGGCCGAGGTTGTGTCAAGCTGCCAGTCTGCCTGAGTTGCTTCTGGCACATTGAACGGATCATTGGTCATCCGAACAAATCAGGTGCTATTTTTCTAAACTTTTACTGGTATAATTAAGAATTATCCAAAGCTTTTTTCACGGTATGCGATGCTGTACACAGGTCAATTGACTCATGGCCAAGGTATGATCCGGTCTTCGTGTGCCGGCATCGGAGGCGACGTATACATCTGCACCACCCATGCCGGGTACTTAAAAACCTGGAGAATAACCCGGAGGGTTTCTGCTTGAACCGCCGGGACCATATTGAGTCGCCGACCAGCCTAAACCGCCTCTATTGCGATGAACAGATCATCCGTTGTTCGAACAAAAAACATCAGACAATGATTCATTATAAAGATGGTGTAATGCCATATTCATGGAGTGTGCGGTAGCATAATCATGCAACGGCATCGGCGACCGCCATCGCTCAACAGGTGGGTGCAAGCCGCCGCCCTGGGTCCGATCTACATCAACGCCGCCAGCCGATTCACACGCCCTGCGTCGGCTTACATAATGTGACGGGTGACTTACCCATCCACCCTCGTGGCCGACTCGGCGTCCGAAAGTGGTTTACTACTCTTGCGGTTGACTCGACCGACCGCACCGCTTACGACGCCACGGCCGGTTCAACCGTGATTAATTTTAGCTTCACCGCAGTGATCATCAACTCCTCGGTGGATAACTACCGGCCCGACACATCAGGGCAAATTATTTATGATCAAAATTGATATTATACCGCTGGAGGTGGAGACACGCCAACATCATTCGCACACGTGGTCGTCTTTACTCAACGGACTCCAGCGCCGGGTTTACAACGCTGCGGACCGTCTCTCGCGACCACGCCAGTTTACAATACGGAGGGCAACTTGCTCATCCGCACCGGTTTACAACACCGCGGCTGGATTATCCGTCTTCTCGTCTGGGCGACTTGTCCATGATTGATTTCAGCATCACCACGGAGATCATCAACTCCGCGGTGGATAACTACTGGCCTGACGCATCAGGTGATATCCATCCAAGTTGTTTTATATTATATATTGCTTTCTTTAAAAGAGCAATTACTCGCTTACAAGTTCTCCAAAGGCAGGACAAGTTATGTCACCGAGATGTTGAATGACTCATACCGGTTTATATCATGGTTAAATATGGAGAGTCTCAAGCCAACTCCTAGAGTCGCCTTTAAAACTCGGGGCTACGGTGACATGACTCGGAGCTCCGGGTCATTGAAGGGAAAGATAACCCGGCCCTGGAGTCTACTTCTTTCTTGGCAAATATTTAAAGGCCATCAGAAAATTTCCGGCTTAAAAAGAAGGATTCCGGTTTAATATCCGCTCAAGGGAAGATGTCTCCCACAAAGCTTTGAAGCTCTCAATATCCGGTTTAAGAATTTCCGGTTCAAGAAGAATTTATCTCTTGCAAAAGTTAAAAGTTGTCAAGAGGACCTGTTGCCATGATGCGCAGTTCAAACATAGGTATCCCGCCTTATGGACTCATCTTCATATGATCACTCGGGGGCTTTCTATTCAAACATAGGTGTATTCACCAAAGAGAACATGGCGTTACTACCGTCTTTGCTGCGGCTATCAAGACAATATTATCATCGGGGCCAAAGAGAGTTTGTTGCACAAAGACAACTCAAAACATAGGCACCAAGCAGCACAGCTTCGTAAATATATCACATGGGGCTTCGCTTGCAAAGCGGAGTCCCTTAATCCGCTATCACGCCGAGAACAAAGCTTGGGAGCTTTTACACCCAAGGGGCCAAAGAGAGTCTTGTTGCTAAGCACAACTCAAACATAGGCACCCATTGAGCACAGCTCACAAAGTTACTTGGGGGCTCTTTGTGTCAAATACCAAAGAGTTTGAAAGGACCCTTGTAACTGGTATCGACTCCACGGCTTGGAAGCCCGTGTATTCACCTAAAACTCCGGGTTAACCTGCCTTCATCAAGTAAGCCACTCCTATCCAGGTAATCCTGGCATGACCCGCCGAACGTTTGACAGTTACTCTCACTGAGACCCCGAACTTGTCAAAGTTAAAACGACGATTGGTTAGTTGGAGGCCCATCTTAAAAGGCTTTGTCAAAAGGTTTAACTCAGCGGCCCGGCAGCCCATGAAAAGCCTCGAATTTGGGCCTGCAGCCCTTGAAAAGCCTCGACTAGACGGTTTTATTTGCCTTTGTCAAGATTTTGTTCTCTTTTGATAAATTTTATGTTGAACCGGCCTTCTCGACCCGGCATGACTAACAGTCATCAAATTAACCCGTGTTCTTTAACCCGTTCGACTTTCAACTACAAGTTGTCAAGACATAATCACTTATAATCCGGTGTTTATTGACCCGCCTGGCTTTCGGCTATAAGTCGCCAGTATATATTTGGATTGCGCCATTGGAATCATGCGCTTATAAATCATTGGATATATTATTCAAATAGCCAACATGGCTGGATTTTTATTTCGGTTATCAATAACCAATATTATGATTAAGGTTTTCAAGGTCGCGTTAGCGCAATGGCTATCATATTGTCAATGGATATGATTTATTCTACAATTGAAGGAATAGTCCCGAGTCGCTGCAGGCTTACGACCCGGCACTTGGGGGCTACATTATTTAAGTTGAGATTACATCAAATATGCAAGTCTCATGTCGCTGCAAGCATGCACCATGACACTTGGGGGCTAATGCAAAGTAATTTTTTGCTCATATTATTGAAGACCCGACTCATCACATTATAATGAGTCGGCCCTTGGGGGCTACACTGGCTGAAGTTTTTATGAGAATAAGACAATTACAAGTCCCAGGTTGCTGCAAGCATGACAACCCGGCACTTGGGGGCTACATAATATGGAGTATTCAGTTTTTACTAAGGGACTGGGATGAACAACATGGATTTCTTCTTAAGTGGCAGTGTTTATATTGAAGCAAGTCTTAAGCCATCACTTTGTTCTCGCTCAAGACTTGGGGGCTAAGGTAATATGGATATAAGGGAGAAAAATCTTCAAATTCTCGCCTCGAAAAAACCAGATTGACCGGTGTCTACAACAATTATGACCCAAGGCCGGTAATAATTATGACTTGGTGCCATCCATATTTACAAACCGCAATTTTGGTAATATTAAACCGGAAAGTTTTACATCTTCAAACCGCTGAATATCGATGAGTATTGCAAGATCAATATTTCTTAAACCGTGCTTTGGAAGCCGACTCAAGTGGATTATTCTTCACAATATTTCTATGTGGGAAACCAATGTCGACAAGTTGAGTATGAAGTCGGCTTATTGACCTGGATTTTCTAGAAGAAGGAAATGACAAGGACTTAAGGATGATCAAGTGCGGTTTACAAGAATTCTTAACCCGGAGCATAATCTGTCAAGTTTGTTCTTGTGTTTATTTTCAGGATCAGTTTAACATGGATAAATCCAAATTAAACTGGGGCTAATGTCGGGATATACCTCATGGCGTAAACCGCCGGAAGTATAACCCGGCCGGACTTGGCGGTTTACTCAAGAACTCACGACACTTGGCGGTTCACCGGCGACCCGGCGGTTTACGGTTCATTGGTAATCCGCAAGCGGGTCGAGGAGCAACAAGACCCGTGGCTGGCGGTTCATGAAGGCCGGTTCAACTACGGTGGGCGGTTTAAGAGGAAAGACATAAGGAATATTTGTCTTACAAGGAGTTAAGACCTGGACTTGTATCCGGTTTTGTATTAGAGATAGACTAATCCTAAATCCTAATAGGACTCCACATGTAACCCGCCCCTTCAACATATATAAGGAGGGGCAGGGCTTCCCAAAGGGAGGAGCGACAAGCAAACAACAATATCTAGGGCTAGACACAACTAGAGGAGAGCCGGTTTACGGCGACTCCCTCATGATCATAATGAGACCTAGCCTCAAACAAAGACGTAGGGCTATTACCGGATGATGTTTCCGGGGCCCAAGCTGTCTAAATCCCTGTCTTGTGTTGCGTCTCTCGATTCCGCTCAACCCCTCTCAAGCTACCACATAGATGCGTTGGCCTCGCGACTAAGTCCTGACAGTAAGGACATCTGACGTGCTAATTCCACGACAGGATCAATATGTTAGTCCCAAAAATAATATAAAAAGTTGCCAAAAAGTATATGAAAGTTGAATAATATTGGCATGGAACAATCAAAAATTATAGATACGACGAAGACGTATCAGACCCAGAAGGAGAAATGGGACGAGTGGAGGCACATGTGGTGCTGGATTGTGGAGAAGGAGCCGCACCCATTCTGCACCTCCCGGCAAGTGCAAGTGGTCCGTCGCGGCAACTGGGGTAGCCTCGACCCTCAGGCCAAGAAGCTCACAGTTGCCATTACCAGAATCCACCGCCTCAAGTCTGCCAGGCTCACCTTGGAGATGATCGGGGCCGATTTCATCCGCCACTGCATTGCCCCTCTGCATAACAAAGGGAGGCCGGCCTGGGATTTCCGGAACGCGGCGGGCATCATGAGGTTGCACCCTGGTATGAATCAGAACTTCATTGTGATGCAGCACGCATCCCTCTGCTTGAAGCTGTTCCAGCTCAAGATCGACAAGCCCGCAAGGCTAAGGAGGCCGTCAAGGCTGAGGAGGCCGTCAAGGCTGAGGAGGCCGACAAGGTTGAGGAGGTCGGCAAGCCGTTCAAGTTGCCGGTGGTTGTGGTCCCCATGTGCAACAACTCCGCCCGGACCTCCATCATCGCCATGATGCCGGTGTTCGACGCCCACGGCCTCGACCAGACCTAGGCTAAGCTGGAAGCGGCACGGGTGCAGGAGTTGTTCGACAGTTTGTCAGAGCGGCCTGTCCGTGAGGAGAAGCAGATCGTCTGCGACACCGCCGACGAAGAGGTGGCGTATATCGCCAACAGCACGGAGGAGGCAGCCCTTGCCGCCGCGGCCGGCAGCGCTGGCTTCCAGGAAGATGAGGACGGGGCCGAAGAAGATTTTGCTGAGCAGGTAGGGTCCACCGGGGAGCATAGTGGTGCTGCCAATGGGGGCCCTTCTTCCGAGGAGGTGGACGAAGAGGCGGCCAGCGACACGGACGAAGAGGAGCTGCCCGAGGAACCCCCGATTAAGGGGAGGAGGAAGTGTGTCCTCCGGCGGTCTGGCTCCAGCGAGCCAGTGCGGCGAGCCTCTTCGCCCAAAGAGGTCCCCGCGAAGAAGGTAACCGGCAGGGCTGCACCACGACAAGGGGCCCAGGCGCAACCCGTCGAGGCGCACGGCCGTAGCGGCAGAGGAAGCAGCGGTCGCCGCCTCCGTCACAGCCAAGCAGCCCAGGTCTCCATCCCCACCCCTCCGCACGGACACCATACCAGAGGCCGATTACGAGCTCTCTGGCATTAGTCCGAACAGGAGGGTGCCAGAGGAAGAAGATGAAGAAAGGGACAAGTGAGTGCTCCACCACCTATCCATCTCTTGAATTCTTGTTCTGGTTAACTTGCTTGATTTAACTTTTTCTTGGCTTGCTTTTGTAGGCACACAGAGACACTGGCGCAGAGGATGGCGAAGAGGGCCAAATCCTCGACGGGCGATGAACCCCCGGCAATCACCTCGAGCGCACCGATGGTGATCACGATCAGCCCGGGCCCAAGACCACGATGTAGTCCCGGACTCAGCCCCTAGCGTGAGTCCATTACTCACTTTTCGCTAGCGAGCACTGGGGCGTGTATCTTCACCGTCAATCTTGCCGGGTTTGCAGGGAAGGAGCACAACAGGAGGAGCCATCAAGGGCCACCTCCAACACACCTCCTCCGTCAACCACCACACCACCCAAGGATGGGTCCCCGACAGGGGCTTCTATCGGTGAGCCCACGCCACCAAGGGAGAGATCATCGGCAAGGCTCTCCCCGATGAGCCCACGCGTGCGGAGGAGGAGCCAGCAGGCACAGGTGCTGGTGGCCCTATGCCGGCAACAAGCATTGGCGTGGAGGGAACCTCTCCTCCCCAACTTGTCATAGGCAGGCCGCCTGCCTCCCGACCTTGATATATGTTCTAGTGCGATCTTTTTTGTTTTTGCTCTAAACTTTGATCTTTATTTCATCTTCTTCCCCTCCTTGGTTTTCAGACCTCTCCTCGGCGGGTCAGATGGATGTCGATGGCACCCTCGAGGAGATCACCAAGGATGCCGCCGCTAAGGCCGACGAGGTTGCCGCCGACGAGGCCGCCAAGGAAGCATATGAAGAGGCCGCCAGGGGATCTGTCGGGGGGCCAGCGAGGGGACTAGTGACCGTACTGATGGTATCCCTACCTCAGGAGCTTCTAGCGCTACATTGGTCCCGGAGCCATCAATTGCCGGGGTGACGGTGGCCGACGACCAACCGTCCACCTTCGAAGCCCGCCACTCGAGCAGATATGTGAAGATCGGCGAGGATCTGTTTGTCACCATCCCAGGAACGAGCCCCGGAGCGCCTGCCGAGGGGGAGGTTTTTGATGAAGAGGTCATCCTCACCTCCGGGATCCAAGTTGTCAACGAGCCAAGCGCCAGCAGAGGCAGTTCCAAGGAGGACCAGCCCCTCCAAGCTATTACCAGCAGCTTCCACAAGCTTCAGGCACTTCATCGCGTGTAGCGACCCGACCTCAAACGGTCAAGTCTCTGTGCTTCAGTGTCATCCCTGGATCGGTAATGCTGACACACACAGTACTCGAAGGATTTATAACAGAGTAGCAATCACACACTTATTACATCGAATGTCTCAAAAGAGAACTTATTATAATAAATATGGCTTAAGGCCATCTAACACGATAACAGCGGAAGTCTTGGAAGATAAAGTGAGTCCATCAACTCCAATGGCCTAGCGAACCTTACTCCTCGTCTGAAAAGTCTGCAAAAATAATACGTTGCAGCCCGAAAACGGGTCAGCACATGAAATATGTTGGCAATGTAACACAGTAGAGCAATGAACAGATAAATGCTATCACTACATGTAACACCCCGGAAGTAACTTTCCATATTTGTAACTCCAACTCTTGCCATTTTCGGCATTGATATATGATATTCCCTCCGTGGTTGGGTTTTCTTCATTTTGCATTTTGTCCTTGTCTTGCATTTTACATCATGTCAGCATGTGCATCGCATTTGCATACGTGTTCGTCTCATGATTCCGAGCATTTTCCCGTTGTCCGCTTTTGCAATCCGACACTCCTATCTCCCCAGCCGTCCCTTTTACGCTTTTTCCGTGTGGGCACTAAACCTTCTCGAAATGGACCGAGGTTTGTCTAGTGGCCTTGGTATACCACCCGTAGACCACCGGTCAAGTTTCGGGTCATTTGGAGCTCGTTTGGTACTCCAACGGTTAACCGCACTCTCAAAGGCCTCTTTTGAGTTGCAGCCCAACACCCCCTCAAAACAGCCCAATAACCCATCTAAGTCACTTCCATGCTCTCCGTCGTTCGATCACGATCGTAGGGCGAAAACTACACCTCATTTGGACTCTCCTAGCTCCTCTATGCCTATTTAAGCACCTCCCGAAAATCCTGGATCAATTCCACCTCAAACCCTAGCCCTTCTTCCTCCAGCCTTGGGACACGTCCGCCCGTGGGAGCGTCAACCGCCACCTCGCCCGGCCAATCCCGTTGTGCCACCTCGCCCGCCGCCTCTCCTCCAACCGGTCGCGCACGTCGCCCGCGCCTTCTCCCACGCCGGCCCGCCAGCCCAGAGCCGTCTGCAGGCAGATCCCAGCCCACGGCCGCGCCCGGCAGCCGCCGGCGCCCAGCCGCCCCGCCGCCCGCCTCCGCCCTCGCCTCATGGCCCGCCGCCGCCTCGCTCCGCGCCGCCTGCCCGGGCGCCCGAGCCGAACCGCCTCGCCGCCTCACCTCCGTGGCCGTCGCGGCTGGCCTGTGGCCAGCCCTCACCGTGGGGTCTGCTCCTGCCGGCAGCCCCATCTCGCCGGCGCCCGAACCCCGCGGCGACCGCCTCCCTCCTCGTCAGGCTCCGGGAGCCAAGCGCCGCCGAGATCCCGCTACCGATCCGGCCTCGGGAGGCGTGCCTCGGTTGACCTTTTTTTTCCCTCTCCAAATTTCATCTAAGTCTTGAGATCTTGGATATTTTGTGCAATTTTCGAAGTGGTATATCTTTGCATCTGTTGATCATTTTTGCGCGTATGATATGTCAAAATGTTCGACTCGAAGAGTAGATCATTTCATCTCATTGCATCATTTTCATTTGAGCTTGTCTTGATGCCCGAAATGCTGTTGGAAGAGTGCTATGTGATGTTAGTTTCTGTTTCTTAACAGAACTTGCACTTTTGTTATTTTTGCCATGATTGATGTGTGCACCCTATGAATTGGAGTCCTACATGTGTTTTGTAATATGCCATTCCATCTTTCCAGGGGTGTATGTCATGTATTTTTGCGATCTATGTGGTGACTAGCACAAGCATGCAAAGTAGGTGTCCTGATGTTGCTGTTTTCAGCCCTGTTTAGCTGATATTTTGATGCCATGTTGACTTGATGCTACCGAGAGATCCATGCATATTTTGAGATACTTTAGTAAGGATGTTTTGTTAAACATGTCTTGCTCTATCCATCCATGCCTTTGTTTGTAATTATGGAGTACCATAGCTTGAGTCAATCGAGCTCTACTTTTGCTATAAAATGTTTCCTGGCAGATTGTTTACATGTTATTCAATTTTGCCAAGTTTGTTGTGATTGATCCATTTATGCTATGTTATCGTTCTTGCCATGTATGTCTTCTATGACATGTCTTCTTGATGCATGTATGCTTAGTTTATCATTTAAGGCTCTGTAGTGAGTGCATTGAGCTTGTAAACATGCCTACTTGTTATCAGTTTTTAACATGCCATGTTGCTGAATCTGTTAACGAAACTTTCAATATTGACATGGGTGTTACTGTATTTTCTAATCCTTTTTGGCTTATGGTCAGTAAGGGACTTTTGTTCTATGCTTTGAGTAGATTCGTGCCATGCCATGTTTTGCTATTTTAAGGTCCTGTAGCATGTAGTTTTGTTGCTCTAAACATTGCAACCTGATGCTGTTTTTGCCATGTCCAGCCTGATATTTTGTGCACTTTTGCCATGCTTGTTTGAACCTGTTATGATGTGATTTAGCCAAGCTCAGCGCTCATCTTTTGTCAAGCATCTTGTGTAGATCACTGCCATGTACTTTGTTGATACGTTTGGGTGCAGTAGCTTAATTATTTGTTGCTTGTTAAGTGGCATCATCTGTTAATGGCAGATTTGTGCCATTCTTGTTTTGCTTGTCATTTGCAAACCGTGCATCCGATTCGGTGATCTTTATATCGATTTATCAAATCATCTCATCTTTCCAGTGGCATACTTGGTTTGCCAAGTTGATGCCTGGTTCATCATTTCCTTCCGGAGCGCGCATACGCATTGCATATCACATCCCGCATATCATGCCATGTTTTGCATCATGTTGATTGTGCATTGCACCGTGATTTATTGTGGTTCCTTTGTTTGTGTTGTTGTTTTGGGTAGATCCGGGAGACGAGTACGTGAACGAGGAACCTGTCGAGAACGCTTACGAGGATCAAGCTTTCGACAACTCTGAGAACATTGCAGGCAAGATGACCATACCCTCGAAATCACTTCTATCTTTGCTATGCTAGATGCTCGCTCTTTTGCTATGCCTATGCTGCCATGCCTACCACTTGCTATATCATGCCACCCATATTGCCATGTCAGCCCCTAACCATCCTTTCCTAGCAAACCGTTGATTGGCTATGTTACCGCTTTGCTCAAATTTCCCCTCTTATAGCGTTGTTAGTTGCGGTGAAGATGAAGTTTGTTCCTTGTTGGAACATGGAGATGTTGTTCCTTGTTGGAACATGTTTACTTGTTGGGGATATCACAATATATATCTGCTATAATTAATACATCTATATACTTGGTAAAGGGTGGAAGGCTCGGCCTTATGCCCGGTGTTTTGTTCCACTCTTGCCACCCTAGTTTCCGCCATACCGGTGTTATGTTCCTTGATTTCGCGTTCCTTACACGGTTGGGTGATTTATGGGACCCCCTTGACAGTTCGCTTTGAATAAGACTCCTCCAGCAAGGCCCAACATTGGTTTTACCATTTGCCACCTAAGCCTTTTTTCCCCCGGGTTTTCGCGTGCCCGAGGGTCATCTTTATTTTAACCCCCCCCCGGACCAGTGCTCCTTCGAGTGCTGGCCCGAACCGGCAGATCAAGGGGGCCACCACGGGCAACTCGAGGTCTGGTTTTACTCAGAGGGCTGACCTATCCGGATGTGCTCGAGAACGAGATATGTGCAGCTCCTATCGGGATTTGTCGGCACAATCGGGCGGCTTTGCTGGTCTTGTCTTATTGCTTTGTCGAAATGTCTTGTAGTCCGGGATTCCGAGATTGATCGGGTCTTCGGTAGAAGGAATATCGTTAGATTGACCGTGAGAGCTTATAATGGGCTAAGTTGGGACACCCCTGCAGGGTAATATCTTTCGACTGTAGAAAACCGCGTGTATGAGGCAGATGGGAATTTGTTAATGTCCGGTTGTAGAAAACCAGAAGTTGACCTCAAGTAAAATACACATCAACTGGCGTGTGTAACCGTGATGGTCTCTTCTCGGCGGAGTCCGGGAAGTGAACACGGTGTTGGAGTTATGTCTGACGTAAGTAGTTCAGGATCACTTCTTGATCGCTGCTAGCTTCACGTCCGTGCTTTGCTTCTCTTCTCGCTCTCTTTTGCGAAGTAGCCACCATATATGCTAGTCGCTTGCTGCAGCTCCACTATACTACTCTGTCCTTCCTATAAGCTTAAATAGTCTTGATCTCGCGGGTGTGAGATTGCCGAGTCCCCGTGACTCATGATACTTCCAAAACAGTTGCAGTGCCGACGATGCGGCAGGTGTGACTCAACCGAGCTCAAGTGGGAGTTCGACGAGGAACGTGGTCGTTACTATGTGCCTTTTCACGATGATCAAGAGCGGTGCCCAGTTGGGACGATTCGGGGATCCGTAGCATTTGGGGTATCTTCTTTTATTTTGGTTCCGTAGTCGGACCTTGAGTGTACTACGAATGATGGATGTTTATTTATGTACTGTGTGAAGTGGCGACTGTAAGCCAACTATGTATCTTTTTCCCTTATTTATTACATGGGTTGTGTGAAGATTACCTCACTTGCGACCTTGCTTTCAATGCGGTTATGCCTCTAAGTCGTGCCTCGACACGTGGGAGATATAGCCGCATCGGGGGCGTTACAAGTTGGTAATCAGAGCCTTCCCCTACTTAGGAGCCCCTACTTGATTGTTTCTTTGGCGTTGTTGAGTCTAGAATGGAAAATGTTTTGAGTCTTAGGATTATATATATCGGAGAGTAGGATTCTTTTACTTCCCAGTCCCTTAAGCTCTGTGAGGTATCCTGACGTAGTGTATTGACTCTTCTCTCCTCAAATTTCACTAAAAATTTTTTAGGATCACGTGGGTATCTTGGAATCGTTCCGATGGTTTTGTGACGAGAACATTGTTCTTGGTGCCTCCTGACATTTAGGGGTTGTGGCGATTGTCCCGGGAGTTGAGCTCCGAGGTGTTGTCGTCACAATTTTATCGTTGCAGTTCTGGAATACCCGAGTTTTGCCGACATCGAAATCTCTTTTGTGCAGTTGTTGGTGAGATAACCCTGATAGCCCAGTACTGTGGCGAGTGCGGGAGTATTGCCATGACTTGTATAACGGATGTTTTTCGAAGGTCGAGGTACACGATTTCCGAGGATTTCTTGGTTATGTGTTGACGGATGGATACAGCTGGATCTAGGTATTGTTAGTTTGGGTGATATATTTTGTGTCACCTGTATCCACAAAACCAGATTGCATAACCAGAAAGTTTCGGAGTTTATAGGTGGGAATTCTAGTAGCTTACGTGATTTCTTTCCGATGATGTATGATTTGAGATTGGGGTCCAACGTCTAGTGGTCCGCCCATTCACGGTCGATTTATTAAAGTGGTCGCGAGACGTCTTAAAGAATCCTTGGCTATGCTGATTCGGGGACGTCTTGTTAGTCATTCGTGACGCTATATCGTCAGGTCCGTGTGGGCCCCACCACGAACACTTTGGGCGAAATCTCTATCATGTGTTTGTTCCGCTCATTCTAGAAGCCAATCTTTTGTTTTCAGTTGTGATATTCGATTTGTTTCTCGTGCAGATGATGTTTCCATACCTTTATCTAAGTGGCTTCTCACCTTAATGGACGTGTGATGATTAACTTCGGAATTCATTCGCTCATTCTTGTTCGAATGTTTATTGTGAAGACTATATGTTGCAATTTCTATCCGTTGATTCTACTTATCATATTTGTCTATCAAAGGACTAACGGATGTCACCCTCTTCAGGATGGCTCCGCCAACGCTACGAATCCGGATCGCAATGATGGGGATCAACAACCTCCGCCTCCACCTCCACCTCCGCCTCAGAGGCTCCGGCAAGCTATCATGGCAGCCACCAATGCCAATGCTCGATGATTTTGCAGCTCTTGCAAGAGCGTACTCAAGGGCAAGGCAATCAAGGCAATCAAGGTCAAGGCAACAATCAGCCACACTTTGCTACTCTCGCCGGTTCCTCGCTAATCACCGAAGTCTTTCGGTTTACGTGTTGAGGCCACAGACGCCGACGATTGGTTAGTGGACATCTGCAAGCATTTTGATTGTAGCAATGTCGCACTGAGGACTTTGTCAAGTTTGCATCGTTTCAACTCAAGGATCAAGTCGCTGAGTGGTACCAAAGAATACAAAGATTCCAGAGGAGGTCGTGTCATTACACGGGATGAGTTCCGGCCGTGATTTCAGAGCTCACCACATTCGAAAAGTGTTGTTGAGAGCAAGCGTGAGGAGTTCCGCAATCTCAAGCAGGGCAACATGTCTGTCTATCAATACAATATCCAGTTCGAAGCTCGCTTGCTTTGCTAAGCAAGACGTGCACGATGAAAAGAGTATGATCTATCAATTCAGAGGTGGTCTGAGAGAAGATCTGCAATTAGCTCTTGTGCTTTTTGAGCCAGTTAAGTATGATGAATTCTACAACATGGCACTGAAGCAAGAAGCTGCCCAGCTCAAATGTGAGGCTTCTAAGAAGAGAATCAGGGATGCAGTTCATTCTTCTTCTTCCTCTCAAGTGGCAGCTAAGCAGCAGAAGTTTTACCTTCCTCCTCCTCCGTTCCACAAATTCGGCCTTATCGTGAGAAGAACTCAGTGGCCGTGGATCTTCCCACCCACCCAACCCAAGCTATCGTAACAAGTCTAATGCTCAAGCTCCAAGGTCTAGTGCTCCTTACCACCGTCCGCTCTCTAAGGTGACTTGCAACAAATGTCAGCAGAAAGGTCACTATGCGAACAAATGCTTCAACCAGAGGCGCCTTCCGCCTCCTCCTCCTGTGAAATCTTCCAGCAATGCAGTGGTCAAGCATAATCCCAAGTTTGCAAAGGTCAATATGTTGAATGCAGCTCAGGCAGAGGATTCTTCAGATGTAATCATGGGTAATCTTCCAGTTAATGATATTCCTGCAAAAGTCTTATTTGATCTTCGGTGCATCGCATTGTTTCATGTCGAGACCGTTTTTGCCAAGCATGATTTCACTTCGAATTCTTGGTTAAACCTCTAGCAATTGTTTCCCGGCAAGCACATGAGTTCTAGCTTGGTGGTTCCGAATGTCGGTATCAAGATGGGCGATTATAGATTTACTGGCTAAACCAATGGTTCTTGGTGACTCGGATATTGATCTTATTCTCGGAATGGATCGGCTTTCTCAAAGACAAAGCTCAGCTTGATTGTGCTGCTGTGGAAATTCAATTGACTCACTCTTCTAATGATGTGATCATCTATGCCGCTTCGTGATGAAACCATTCGGTTGTTTTCTCTCAATGAGAAGGGCGAACTGAATGCTATCTCTCGATTCCAGTCGTTTGTGAGTACCAAGATGTCTTTCCGTAAGAGCTTCCGGTATGCCTCCTCATCGGCCGCTTGTGTTTGTTATTGATCTTGAGCCCGGCATCGAACTCCGCTTGCAAGCGCCCATACAAGCTTGGACCTAATGAGCTGAAGGAATTGAAGAAGCAGCTCGATGAACAAGAGCGTCTGGGTTTGATCAGACCGAAGTTCATCTCCTTGGGGTTGTGGTGTTCTTTTGTCCAGAAGAAGGATGGCACGGACCGACTTTTGCGTCGACATCCGTCCATTGAATAAGAAGACAATCAAGAACAAGTATCCACTTCCCAACATCAATGAGCTTTTCGAGCAACTCAAAGGTGCTATGTTGTTCTCCAAGCTGGACCTTCAGATGGGGTATCATCAGATTCGCATTCGTGAACAAGATATTCCCAAGACAGCATTGAGAACAAGCTTTGGTTCTTATGAATATCTTGTCATGTCTTTCGGCCTCGGCCAATGCTCCTCCAACTTTCTCTCGGATGATGAACTTCATTTTCAATCCCTACACCAATGAATTCGCCTTGGTCTATCTTGATGATATTTTGGTCTTCTCCAAGAATAAGAAGGATCATGCCAAACATTTGCGATTGGTGCTAGACAAGCTCGTAGAGTATCAATTCTATGCTAAGTTCTCCAAATGTGAATTTTGGCTTGATGAAGTGCTTTATCTTGGTCATATCATCTCCGCTAAGGGCATCATTTAATCCCGAGAAGGTGTCCGCAATTGTGAATTGGGAACCTCCTCGGAATGTCAAGCAGCTCCGTAGTTTTCTTGGTCTTGCAAGCTATTGTCAAGATTCGTTGAGAACTTCTCCAAGATTGCAAAGCCTCTTTCCAACCTCCTCCAGAAGCATGTGAAGTATGTATGGTCTCCTGAGTGTGACGTTGCTTTCATTACCCTCAAAGAGAAACTCGTCACAGCTCCTGTCTTGACTCCTCCTGATGAATCCAAGCCATTTGAAGTCTTCTGTGATGCTTCTCTTCAAGGTCTCGGTGCTGTGTTAATGCAAGAGAAGAGGGTTGTGGCTTATACCTCTCGCCATTGAAGCCTAACGAGAAGAACTACCCCACTCACGATCTTGAGTTGGCGGCTTGTCCATGCATTGATAACGTGGAGACATCTCTGTTGGGAAGGAAAGTGGACATTTTCACCGATCACTAGAGTCTCAAGTACATTTTCACTCAACCCAACCTCAACCTCAGTCAAACTCGATGGTTCGAAATGATTCAAGAGTACAACCCAAGTATTGAATATACTCCGTGCAAAGCCAATGTCATCGCAGATGCTTTGAGCAGGAAGGCTTATCGCAACAGCCTAATCCTCAAGCCTTTTCACCGGATCTGCGTGAATCTTTACGCAAGCTGAATCTTCAAGTTGTTCCTCAAGGCTTTCTTGCCAACCTCATAGTCTCTCCTACTTTGGAAGATCAGATTCGTGAGGCTCAACTTACGGATACCATGGTGAAAAAGGTGAAACGTGGTATCGACAAGGGCATTTCCAAGTATAAGTGCTTCCACATTGATGACAAAGATACTCTTTTCTTTGAGGACCGGATTGTGGTTCCTAAGGGTGATCTACTGAAAAGTCATTATGAACGAGGCTCATAATTCGCTTCTATCCATTCATCCCGGAAGTACGAAAATGTACCATGATCTCAAGCAGTCATATTGGTGGACTCGAATGAAGCGAGAGATTGCTCAATTCGTGAATGAGTGTGATGTCTGCAGAAGAGTGAAAGCGAACACCAAAGACCAAATGGTCTCCTCCAACCTCTTGCTATTCCTGAATGGAAGTTTGATCATATCGAAATGGACTTCGTGACTGGATTTCCAAAGTCCAAGCGTGGAAATGATGCTATCTTCGTTGTCATTGACAAGCTTACTAAAGTGGCTCATTTTCTTCCTATCAAAGAATCTATCACAGCAGCTCAGTTGGCAGAGTTATACACCTCCAGGATTGTCTCCTTGCACGACATTCCACAATTGATCTCTTCAGACCGTGGCAGCATCTTTACCTCCAAGTTCTGGGATTCTTTTCAGAAGGCCATGGGCACCAACATCTGCTTTCAAAGACAGCCTTTCCACCCTCAAACAAGTGGCCAAGTCGAGCGAGTCAATCAAATCCTTGAAGATATGCTCAGGGCTTGTGTCATTTCTTTCGGTATGAAGTGGGAAGATTGTCTTCCATATGCCGAAGTTCTCCTACAACAACAGCTTCCAAGCGAAGTTCGGGCAAGGCCCCATTCGAAATTCTCTATGGCGTAAAGTGCCGTACTCCTCTCAATTGGTCTCGAGACAGTGAACGCTAACTTCTTGGCAATGACTTGATCACGTATGTAAGAAATGTGCCAAGTCATTCGTGAGAATCTCAAAGCCGCGTAATCGCGCGTAAGAGCTATTATGATGATAAGCACCGTGATGTGGCTTTTGAAATCGGAGACCATGTCTACCTCCGCGTCTCTCCAATGAAAGGCACTGCATTAAACCCGGTATCAAAGGGAAGCTTGCCCCTAGATACGTGGGTCCTTTCAAGATAATTGGCAAAAGAGGCGATCTCGCCTATCAACTTGAGCTTCCATCCAACTTTGCAAACGTGTACGATGTGTTTCACGTGTCACAGCCTTCGCAAGTGCTTCAAGACTCCTGAACGCACTATCAACTTCAAGAAATTGACCTTCAAGAAGATCTCTCTTATCATGAGCACCCTGTTGCTATTCTTGAAGAAACCGAGCGCAAGACTCGCAACAAGTCAATCAAATTCCTGAAAGTGAAGTGGTCACACCATTCCGACCGAGAAGCTACCTGGGAGCGCGAGGATCACCTCCGTTCCGAATATCCGGAGTTCTTTCAGTCCTAGATCTCGGGACGAGATCCTCTTGTAGTGGTGGAGTGTTGTAACACCCCGGAAGTAACTTTCCATATTTGTAACTCCAACTCTTGCCATTTTCGGCATTGATATATGATATTCCCTCCGTGGTTGGGTTTTCTTCATTTTGCATTTTGTCCTTGTCTTGCATTTTACATCATGTCAGCATGTGCATCGCATTTGCATACGTGTTCGTCTCATGATTCCGAGCATTTTCCCGTTGTCCGCTTTTGCAATCCGACACTCCTATCTCCCCGGCGGTCCCTTTTACGTTTTTCTCCTGTGTGGGCACTAAACCTTCTCGAAATGGACCGAGGTTTGTCTAGTGGCCTTGGTATACCACCCAGAGACCACCGGTCAAGTTTCGGGTCATTTGGAGCCTGCTTTGGTACTCCAACAGTTAATCAGACTCTCAAGAAGGCCTCTTTTGAGTTGCAGCCCAACACCCCTCAAAACAGCCCAATAACCCATCTAAGTCACTTCCATGCTCTCCGGCTGCTCGATCACGATCGTGTGGTAAAACTACACCTCATTTGGACTCTCCTAGCTCCCTCTATGCCTATTTAAGCACCTCCCAAAATCCGGATCAATTCCACCTCAAACCCTAGCCCTTCTTCCTCCGGACATCGCCCGTGGCCCGGACGCTGGCCCAGCCGCCACCTCGCCTGCCAATCCGTTGTGCCACCTCGCCACGCCGCCTCTCCCCTCCAACCCGGTCGCGCCACGTCGCCTCTCCGTCTCCCGCCAGCCCGCCCGCAGAGCCGTCAAGGGGCCCAGATCCCAGCCGCTGCGCCCGGCGCCGGCCACAGCCGCTGCCCGCCCATGGCCCTGCCCGCCTCATGGCAAACCCGCCGCTCATGCGGCGCTCACGCCGCCTCTCCGCTGGCCAGCGCCGCCTGGCCGGCCGCCTCGCCGCCTCACCTCCGCCGTCGCCCGGCTCGCCTGGCCATGGGCCCAGCCTCACCGGCCGTGGCTCCTCACGGGCTGCCCCCTCAGCCGGGCCCATCTCGCCATGGCGCCCGAACCCAGCGGCGACCGCCTCCCTCCTCGTCAGGCTCCGGGAGCCCGCGCGCCGCCGAGATCCCGCGCCCGATCCGGCCTCGGGAGGCGTGCCTCGGTTGACCTTTTTTTTCCCTCTCCAAATTTCATCTGTCTTGAGATCTTGGATATTTTGTGCAATTTTCGAAGTGGTATATCTTTGCATCTATTGATCCTTTTTGCGCGTATGATATGTCAAAATGTTCGACTCGAAGAGTAGATCATTTCATCTCATTGCATCATTTTCATTTGAGCTCGTCTTGATGCCCGAAATGCTGTTGGAAGAGTGCTATGTGATGTTAGTTTCGCTTTCTTAATGTAACTTGCACTTTTGTTATTTTTGCCATGATTGATGTGTGCACCCTATGAATTGGAGTCCTACATGTGTTTTGTAATATGCCATGCCATCTTTCCAGGGGTGTATGTCATGTATTTTTGAAATCTATGTGGTGACTAGCACAAGCATGCAAAGTAGGTGTCCTTATGTTGCTGTTTTCAGCCCTGTTTAGCTGATATTTTGATGCCATGTTGACTTGATGCTACCGAGAGATCCATGCATATTTTGAAATACTTTAGTAAGGATGTTTTGTTAAACATGTCTTGCTCTATCCATCCATGCCTTTGTTTGTAATTATGGAGTACCATAGCTTGAGTCAATCGAGCTCTACTTTTGCTATAAAATGTTTCCTGGCAGATTGTTTACATGTTATTCAATTTTGCCAAGGTTGTTGTGGTTGATCCATTTATGCTATGTTATCGTTCTTGCCATGTATGTCTTCTATGACATGTCTTATTGATGTATGTATGCTTAGTTTATCATTTAAGGCTCTGTAGTGAGTGCATTGAGCTTGTAAACATGCCTACTTGTTATCAGTTTTAACATGCCATGTTGCTGAATCTGTTAACGAAACTTTCAATATTGACATGGGTGTTACTATATTTTCTAATCCTTTTTGGCTTATGGTCAGTAAGGGACTTTTGTTCTATGCTTTGAGTAGATTCACGCCATGCCATGGGTTGCTATTTTAAGGTCCTGTAGCATGTAGTTTTGTTGCTCTAAACATTGCAACCTGATGCTGTTTTTGCCATGTCCAGCCTGATATTTTGTGCACTTTTGCCATGCTTGTTTGAACCTGTTATGATGTGATTTAGCCAAGCTCAGCGCTCATCTTTTGTCAAGCATCTTGTGTAGATCACTGCCATGTACTTTGTTGATACGTTTGGGTGCAGTAGCTTAATTATTTGTTGCTTGTTAAGTGGCATCATGCTGTTAATGGCGGATTTGTGCCATTCTTGTTTTGCTTGTCATTTGCAAACCGTGCATCCGATTCCGGTGATCTTTATATCGATTTCAACCGAAATCATCTCATCTTTCCAGTGGGATACTTGGTTTGCCAAGTTGATGCCTGGTTCATCATTTCCTTCCGGAGCGCCGTGACACGCATTGCATATCACATCCCGCATATCATGCCATGTTTTGCATCATGTTGATTGTGCATTGCACCGTGATTTATTGTGGTTCCTTTGTTTGTGTTGTTGTTTTGGGTAGAGCCGGGAGACGAGTACGTGAACGAGGAACCTGTCGAGAACGCTTACGAGGATCAAGCTTTCGACAACTCTGAGAACATTGCAGGCAAGATGACCATACCCTCGAAATCACTTCTACCTTTGCTATGCTAGATGCTCGCTCTTTTGCTATGCCTATGCTGCCATGCCTACCACTTGCTATATCATGCCACCCATATTGCCATGTCAGCCCCTAACCATCCTGTCCTAGCAAACCGTTGATTGGCTATGTTACCGCTTTGCTCAGCCCCTCTTATAGCGTTGTTAGTTGCAGGTGAAGATGAAGTTTGTTCCTTGTTGGAACATGGAGATGTTGTTCCTTGTTGGAACATGTTTACTTGTTAGGGATATCACAATATATATCTGCTATAATTAATACATCTATATACTTGGTAAAGGGTGGAAGGCTCGGCCTTATGCCTGGTGTTTTGTTCCACTCTTGCCACCCTAGTTTCCGTCATACCGGTGTTATGTTCCTTGATTTCGCGTTCCTTACGGTTGGGTGATTTATGGGACCCCTTGACAGTTCGCTTTGAATAAGACTCCTCCAAAGAAGGCCCAACATTGGTTTTACCATTTGCCACCTAAGCCTTTTTCCCGGGTTTTCGCGAGCCCGAGGGTCATCTTTATTTTAACCCCGGACCAGTGCTCCTTCGAAAGTCTTGGCCCGAACCGGCAGATGCGGGGCCACCACGGGCAACTCGAGGTCTGGTTTTACTCGTGAGGCTGACCTATCCGGATGTGCCACGAGAACGAGATATGTGCAGCTCCTATCGGGTTGTCGGCTGTCGGGCGGCTTTCTTTGGTCTTGTCTTATTGCTTTGTCGAAATGTCTTGTAGTCCGGGATTCCGAGATTGATCGGGTCTTCCCGGTAGAAGGAATATCCTTCGTTGACCGTGAGAGCTTATAATGGGCTGTTGGGACACCCCTCTGAGGGTAATATCTTTCAAAGCCGTGCCCGGTTATGAGGCGGATGGGAATTTGTTAATGTCCGGTTGTAGAAAACCGAAGTTGACCTCAATTAAAATACACATCAACCGTGTGTAACCGTGATGGTCTCTTCTCGTGCGGAGTCCGGGAAGTGAACACGGTGTTGTAGTTATGTATGACGTAAGTAGTTCAGGATCACTTCTTGATCGCTGCTAGCTTCACGTCCGTGCTTTTCTTCTCTTCTCGCTCTCTTTTGAGAAGTAGCCACCTTATATGCTAGTCGCTGCTGCAGCTCCACTATACTACTCTGTCCTTCCTATAAGCTTAAATAGTCTTGATCTCGCGGGTGTGAGATTGTCGAGTCCCCGTGACTCACAGATACTTCCAAAACAGTTGCAGTGCCGACGATGCGGTGTGACTCAACCGAGCTCAAGTGGGAGTTCGACGAGGAACGTGGTCGTTACTATGTGTCTTTTCACGATGATCGATGAGCGGTGCCCAGTTGGGACGATTCGGGATCTGTGTAGCATTTGGGGTATCTTCTTTTATTTTGGTTCCGTAGTCGGACCTTGAGTGTACTCTGAATGATGGATGTTTATTTATGTCTTTGTGTGAAGTGGCTATTTGTAAGCCAACTATGTATCTTTTTCCCTTATTTATTACATGGGTTGTGTGAAGATTACCTCACTTGCGACCTTGCTTTCAATGCGGTTATGCCTCTAAGTCGTGCCTCGACACGTGGGAGATATAGCCGCATCGGGGGCGTTATACTACATGCATATATGGCTAGTGGAGGCTCTATGGTTATAAGGTTTTTCCGAAAAGCCAAATTTTCCCTACAACAAAGGAATAAATTTTATTTAACTATCATGGTAGTTGAAACATCATTGAGAAGGTTCCTCCAACTCAATCCCAATTAAAGTAATCATTAACCCAACAAATTAAATTAGAGTGATGAGATACAATAGGATAATCCAAGTACTAGATACTCAAGATGTACATAACTGGGGACACGGCTAACCATGATTAGATTGTACACTCTGCAGAGGTTTGCGCACTTTTTCCCACAAGACTCGATCTCCTCCGTTGGATTTCTCACACTACATGGTGGTTGAGAAACGGATGACCGAGACACAGTCTTTCAGAAGCATTAACTCTAACCCCGGGTAGACAGTACCAACCTACATCCCTCTACATGTGCTAGCCTACCACTTGAAGAGGTCATGCAACATACTCAACTATGCTAGAGCCCATAATAGCTTGTGGCTGCACACGGAAGTTTCTAGCATGAATAATCTGACGATCCCTTTGAACCTGGGTGGCAGACCGTAGGAGGATCACACGGTATATCCCCGGGATCTCCTAGGACAACACTGGTATATCCCCAGGTGCCCAAACAAGCAATCCACCCAGATGTGTATTAAAGTTGCCACCTTAAGTTGAACCATTAATTAACAACTCACATCTGTCATGGATACACTCAAACCCAATCCACGTCTACGAGCATAGCATAGCAATATAAGCATAACGTAAAAGTAAATCCCAGGGTTTGATAATAAAACAGGTAATAGGTTCTACCTCATCAACTACTTCCCAATACCCACAAGTTAATCACATCCTAATCATGCAGTGTTTGAAGATTGGAACTAATGCATAAAAACTGGGTATGAAAGGAGTATGATCAATGTATTACTTGCCTTGCTGACGATTCGCAAAACCATCTTGTAGCGACCCGACCTCAAACGGTCAAGTCTCTGTGCTTCAGTGTCATCCATGGATCGGTAATGCTGACACACGCAGTACTCGAAGGATTTAAAACAGAGTAGCAATCGCACACTTATTACATCGAATGTCTCAAAAGAGAACTTACTAAAATAAATATGGCTTAAGGCCATCTAACATGATTACAGCGGAAGTCTTGGAAGATAAAGTGAGTCCATCAACTCCAACGGCATAGCTGAGTGCAAGACAACGGCCTAGCGAACCTTACTCCTCGTCTCTAAAAGTTCGCAACATAATACATTGCAGCCCGAAAACGGGTCATCACATGGAATATGCTTGGCAATGTAACACAGTAGAGCAATGAACTGATAAATGCTATCACTACATGCATATATGGTTAGTGGAGGCTCTATGGTTATAAGGTTTTTGCTAAAAGCCAATTTTTTCCTACAACAAAGGAATACATTTTATTTAACTATCATGGTAGTTGAAATATCATTGAGAAGGTTCGTCCAACTCAATCCCAATTAAAGTAATCATTAACCCAACAAATTAAATTAGAGTGATGAGATACAATAGGATAATCCAAGTACTAGATACTCAAGATGTCCATAATAGGGGACACGGCTAACCATGATTAGATTGTACACTCTGCAGAGGTTTGCGCACTTTTCCCCACAAGACTCGATCTCCTCCGTTGGATTTCTCGCACTACATTGTGTTTGAGAAACGGATGACCGAGACACAATCTTTGAGAAGCATTAACTCTAACCCCGGGTAGACAGTACCAACCTACATCCCTCTACATCTTCTAGCCTACCACTGGAAGAGGTCATGCAACATACTCAACTATGCTAGAGCCCATAATAGGTTGTGGCTGCACACGGAAGTTTCTAGCATGAATAATCTCATGATCCCTTTGAGCCTGGGTGGCAGACCGTAGGAGGATCACACGGTATATCCCCGGGATCTCCTAGGACAACACTGGTATATCCCCAGGTGCCCAAACAAGCAATCCACCCAGATGTGTATTAAAGTTGCCACCTTAAGTCGAACCATTAATTAACAACTCACATCTGTCATGGCTACACTCAAACCCAATCCACATCTACGAGCATAGCGTAGCAATATAAGCATAACGTAAAAGTAACTCCCAGGGTTTGATAATAAAACATGTAATAGGTTCTACCATCAATTACTTCCCAGTACCCACAAGTTAATCACATCCTAATCCTGCAGTGTTTCAAGATTGGAACTAATGCATAAAAACTGGGTATGAAAGGAGTATGATCAATGTGTTACTTACCTTGCTGACGATCCACAAAACCTAGAGACTCGTAGTAGCACGCTTCGCACTCCGGGAATTCTATCGCAAACAAACAATAGCATACATAAGCAATCAATCAAAAATGCATGAGTGAAACTCGAATAAGAATATCTAACCAGAAAGTTCAACTTAATAACTCCGGTTTGCAAAAAGAATCAAATCAAACGGAGCAACGAAACTCAAACTGCGAAAGAAACAAGGTCCGATTACTAATCTGGACTAAAGTCAAATTTTACAGTACCAAAGTCTTGCTCAAGTTGGTTAAACATAAAGAGGGCTTCGAGACAAAGATCTAGGCACTTGAATCGCCTGATTCTGATAAACGAGCGAAAAGATAAAGTAAAACAAAAATCGGATCAAAAATCACGATTGAAAATAATCGCGAAAAACCCGAGAAAAAGAAAAACTGACGAACAGGCTAACGAACGAACGTTCGCTGTATGTGACTAACGGACGAAATCCGTTCGTTAAAACGGACGTACGAACGGGCGTTCGCTAAATACCTAAACAAAAAAAACCGAACCGATCTATTTAAAAAAACCAGATCTAGGGTTTTAAAAAAATTCGAACGAACCGAAAGAAAAACCGGACGGTTTTCTCACGTAAACCGGCGGTGGCGGCGGCGGCTGCTACCTTGGGCGGCGGGACAGCGAGGCGCAGGCAATGGCGGCGGCGGGGGCGGCGACGGGCTCAAGCGACGCGAGGGTTCGGCGAGGCGGCGGGGTTGGTGGGCTCGGGGTCGCGGCCTCTGGCTTTAAAGGTCGGCCGGGCGAGTCCTAATTGGGTACGACCCGGCTAGGTTGGTTGGTTTTTTTTTAAATATTCCAAGATGCAGAAAAAGAAAGAAAAGGAATACTAAACGGACTCCAAAAATCCTGAAATAAATTTTCCCCGTCCTCTAAAAATATGTCGGACAAGATGTACATTTATTTGGGCCTATAATACAATTTTGAAAAACGCATATTTTTCCTAATTCAAATAAAATTGCAATAAAGACGAAATAAAATTATTGATTTGAATTTAATATTTTTCCTCCAATATTTCATTTATTTTGGAGAAGTCATATTATCTCCTCTCATATATTTTAAAATGAAATATTTTCGGAGAGAAAAATAATTAACAAATGATCCTCGTTTGATATTTGATAAAAATTCAAATATGAAAACGGTGAAATCCCCAACTCTCTTCGAGGGTCCTTGAGTTGGTTAGAATTTCAAGGATCACGAAATGAAATGCAATAAAATATGAGATGCATGAATGGCCTATGTATAACATTCCAAATTGAAAATTTGGGATGTTACAAAACCTACCCCCGTTAAGATGAATCTCGCCCTCGAGATTCGGGTTGGCTAGAAAATAGGTGTGGGTGGTCTTTGCGAAGATCATCCTCTCGTTCCCAGGTGGCTTCATCCTCGGTATGGTGGCTCCACTGAACCTTGCAAAACTTGATAACCTTGCTGCGAGTAACCCGGCTGGCAAACTCTAGAATCTTGACGGGTTTCTCCTCATAGGTCAGATCACTGTCCAACTGAATCGCTTCCAGGGGAACTGTATCTCTCAGAGGTATATCAGCCATCTCATCATGGCACTTCTTCAACTGGGAAACGTGAAACGCATCATGAACTCCTGAAACTCCTTCGGGTAATCCAACTTTTAGGCAACCTCTCCCATACGCTCCAAAACACGGTACGGTCCTACAAATCTCGGGGCTAACTTTCCCTTGACTCCAAAACGTTTAACTCCTCGCAGAGGTGACACATGAAGATATGCTCTGTCTCCGATTTCATAGGCTACCTCCTTGCGTTTCGAATCTGCATAACTCTTCTGCCTGGACTGAGCTACCTTCAGTCTGTCTCGAATCAACTTAACCTTCTCTTCAGACTCTTTGATCAAATCTGGTCCAAACAACTGTCGGTCTCCCACTTCATCCCACATCAACGGTGTTCTGCACCTTCATCCATACAGGGCTTCGAACGGTGCCATCTGCAAACTGGTCTGGTAGCTATTTTTGTATGAGAACTCCGCGTAGGGAAAATTGTCATCCCAACTAGATCCATAATCTAGCGCACAAGCTCTCAACATATCCTCCAGAATCTTGTTGACTCTCTCTGTCTGGCCATCTGTCTGCGGATGAAATGATGTACTGAACTCTAGCCTTGTACCCAAAGTCTGGTGCAGCTGATGCCAAAACTTTGAAGTAAACTGTGTTCCTCTATCTGATATGATGGTCCTCGGAACTCCATGCAGACATACGATCCTGGTCATATATATCTTGGCCAACTTCGCACTGGTATACGTGGTTTTCACTGGAATAAAGTGAGCCACTTTGGTCAAGCGATCAACTACTACCCAGATAGAATCATATCCTGATCGAGCCCTGGGCAATCCGGTGATGAAATCCATGCCAAGTTTATCCCACTTCCATTCAGGTATCGGCATAGGCTGCAGTAATCCTGTTGGCTTCTGATGTTCTGCCTTTACTCTCTGACATACATCACATATGGCTACATACTCAGCAATATCCTTCTTCATACCAGTCCAGCAGAAACGCTCCTTCAAATCCAAATACATCTTGGTGTTTTCGGGGTGTATCGAGTATGGCGAGTCGTGAGCCTCCTGAAGTATCAACTTCCTGATCTCTGCATTATTGGGAACATAAACGCGGTCCTCAAACCATAAGGTGTCGTGCTCATCCTCCCGAAAACCTTTGGCCTTTCCTTTGCTCTTTCTCTCTTTTATCTTGGCAATCTCTTTTATTATCCTTCTGCGCTTCTCGAATCTTTCCCAACAACGTTGATTGAACCTCCAATGCTGCAACAAAACCTCTAGGGACTATCTCCCAACGTAGCTCCCTGAGATCTTCTGCTAACTCCTTCCGCAATCCTCTGCTTACGAGGGTATTGGCATAACTCTTCTGGCTCAAAGCATCTGCTATGACATTTGCCTTTCCTAGATGATAGTGCAACTTCATATCATAATCCTTTATGACCTCCAACCATCTCCTCTGCCTGAGGTTCAGCTCCTTTTGTGTAAAAATGTACTTCAAACTCTTGTGATGCGTGTACACATGACAACGGTTACTGATAAGGTAATGTCTCCTAGTCTTGAGCGCATGCACTACAGCTGCTAACTCCAAATCATGAGTAGCATAATTCAACTCATGCTGTCGAAGCTATCGGGATGCATACGAAACAGCTCTTCCGTCCTGCATAAGTACACATCCAAGTCCTAAGCGTGAAGCATCGCAATACACTTGGAAGTCCTTGCGTATATCCGGCAGAATCAACACTGGGGCTGTAGTCAAATGTTTCTTCAACTCCTGAAAACTTGCCTCACATTACTCTGTCCATTTTAATTTTGTATCCTTCTTCAACAATGCCGTCATTGGCTTCGCAATCTTGGAAAAATTCTCAATGAATCTCCGATAGTATCCCGCGAGTCCAAGAAAACTGCTATCGGGGAGGCTGATCATACCCGCGGACACCTATGGGGCCGGCGGAGCGGGCCCCTTTGTGGTTCGGAGGGGGGGGGGGGGGAGGTCGCACGAAGAGCGGATCGAGGCGATGCACACGAGCGGTTTACCCAGCTTCGGAGCTCTCCGGAGAGATAAAACTCCTACTGCTGCTTGTTTGATCTATTGTGTTCTTGCTAGGGAGCAATGCGGGCTACCAAACCTAAGCGTGAGTGTCTCTGGTCTCGAGTGGGTCGAATGAACCGAACCTCGGAACCTTGCCTAAAATGCGAATCGAACCTCCTCTACGCCGCACTCGGGCCTCCTTTTATATGCTCAAGGGGTCTCCGGCTGTGGCAACATAGGCGGGGTACAAATGTAAAACAGGGGTTGGTACACCTACTTGAACAGTGTATGAGCAAAATACCTAACTCTGACGGCAAGGGACAAAAGCAATAAATGCCTGTCGTTGTCGCCCAAAGAGTGTATGAGAGACCGTCAGTGCGCCTCCGCCGCCACGATGGCGAGCTTTGTCGGCGCCGCTTATCGCTGGCTGCTCTCCATGGCTGCCTGGCCGCTTTCGACCTGGCATACAGAGCGGTCCCATGGCGACACGTCGCCGGGTGAGCCGGAGCGGAGACGGAGAGAAGTTGCATGCTGCTGCAAGCGCCTTGCCTTGGCCGAATCCTGTCGCGCCCGAAGACTTGTCGCGCTCGAGCCTTCCCGGCAAGCTCCTCTTGCCGGGGCCTTGTCTTCGCGTGCTCGAGTGGCCTTTTCCCGACAAGCTCCTCATGTCGGGACCTTGTCTTCTCAATCTAATACTTTGTTCTTGAATGGCTCCAAGGGAGCCACGGAGGAGATTGGCGGTGACGAGGCAAACCTTGCCGAGGGGTGCTGCAACTGTCCGTGCACGAGTACGGGATACTAGGGTACCCCTACTCTAGTACACCGACAGAGCCCGGGCTGGGCATTACAGTGCCGAAGCGCTTGTCGGGCCAGGCCTGTAACTGCAGACGGACACGCGCGCGGCCTCGCCACGCCGCCTTCGCCCCGGACCCACCACGATCCCCACTAACGGCACGCACCGGACGTGGCGTCGTGCGAGAGATCGTGGGCGCGGTCGTGGGGAGTTCTTTATTAATATAAGAGGAACGTCCGCCCCCTCCTCCCCTTTATAAGCGGAGGAAACAGAGGCATGCCGACCACTCCTGCCATTGCCGTCTTGTCAAGAAACCACCGCCGCTCCCCTCGTCTTCTCCGGTGCGAAGAGAGCAGCGCCCCTTTCGCCACATAAGCACACTCTCCGCCGTCGACCTCCTCCGCCCCCCTGCGCCATGGCCCCGAAGGCCGATAAGGAGAGGGCGTCAAGTCGGCCGAGGCGCAGCGGCTTTGGGCGCTTGCAAGGAGCGAGCCGTCTTCCCCCACAGCTCGGCGCACGGAGGTGTGGGGCGTCTACTACCTTTCGGTCGACGGAGACTTCGTGCGCATCCGCGACGAGGGTGCTCCCGCCTCCGCCGCTGATCCGCCCCAACAGGTACCCTTTCTTCGCCCTTTTCTTCTATTGCGGTCTTTGCCCGCCAGTATTCGAAGTTCTTTGCGACATAATGAACACCTTTGGCCTCCGCCTCCTCGATTTCACCCCAACGCCATCTTGACCATGGCAGTTTTCGCATTGTGCGAAAACTTTGTCGAATCCACCAACGTGGCACTCTTCCGCCATTTCTTTGTTCCCGCGTCGAGAGGAGAGCCCCTTGCCGGAGGGATAGCCTGGGTCTCTAGGATCGGCAAGAAAGAGGCCTACCTAGAGGGGAGTTCGGAACAAGTGGGAGGAGTGGAGAGCCAACTGGTGCTGGGTCGTAGAAGAGGACCCACATCCCTTCACCGCCGTGCGCCAAACCCCAATTGCATGCGGCAAGGATTGGAGTAACTTGGCGCCGGAGGATGCGAGGCTGAAGATAGCTGTGACCCGAATTATGCGCCTCAGGCTTGCCTGGTTAACTGTTGATTAGCCTTGGCGCAGAACTTCATTCGCCGCAGACGCTTCCCTTGCAGGAAAGGAGGAGGCCTGCTTGGGAGTTCGAGAATGGCGGACATCATGAGGCTGCGCCGGGCCTGAATTGGAACTTCACCGTCATGGAGCTGGATTGGTGCTGCTCGAGCTTTTCAAGAACGACCCGAACATCCCGAGTGGTTCAGGTTGCCGCGGGGGTCGTCCGTTGTGCAACAACTCGGCGCCGATCGCATCCGCGCCATGATGCCAGCTGCGACTCCCACGGGATCGTCCCGACCTGGCAGGAGCCCCCCGACGAGGTCGTGCAACAATTCTTTGACAACTTACAAGAGGTGCCGATCCGCTCCGACGAGCAGAAGAGGCTCACCCGAGACACCACCGAGCAGGAGATGGCGTGGATCGCCACCAGAGCGGAGGAGGCGGCAGCCGCCGCTGCCGCTGGAGCCTTCGGGTTCACCGTGCAGGAGGCGGACGCGGCGAAGGCGGCAAGCTCTGCTGAGCGAGGGGAGGTTGCCAGCGAGGACGAGCTTGTCGAGCTTGAGGCCGGGACGAGCGGACCCGCCGAGGGCGCTTCTTCCCGCCGCCAAGCGACTTGCCACCAGCTGAGCCCGGCTCGCTGAGGAGGCGCTCTCCGCAGGGCTGGAGACGAGCCGGGCGACAGTCGGCCCACACTGCAGCGCCGACGACGCTCTACCGCTTAAGCGAGGTTGTGGAGCGCCCCAAACTGCAGCGACAATCAGTGCGGAATCTTCTCAGTCACTGAAAGGACCACGGTGTCGCCTAGAGGGGGTGAATAGGCGTTTTAAAATCTTTTACGGATTTGGCTATATCCTAATGCGGAAATAAACTAAGCGGATACTTTTCAAGCACAAATCCTAAATATACTAGGCTCACTAAGTGCACCAACAACTTAGCATAAACAAGATGAGAACAACGAGGATATGAGTAAGCACAAGTAAGTTACACAAACTTACTCAATGTATATCACGAGATATGGAAATGAATAATACAGACACCCACAAGTAGGGAATACAAGCTTACACAAATTGTATCACAATATATGGAATTGAATGATACAAGCAAACTCAAGTAAGCATTACAAGCTTACACAAGATATGTTACAAGCTAGCAGTTCACACTAAACACAAGATAGAACAATAGTAGGAAGTATGAATTGCGGACTATAAAGTGTTGGCCTAAATAATCTCTACGATATGGTAACCAACACAATATAATGAGGACAACAAGAATAGTGAATGCGCGGTCAAGTTACGAAGGTAAACCACAAGCAAGGAGTTAGGGTTAGGGATAACCGAAGTCACAGAGACGATGATGTATCCCGATGTTCACTTCCTTGGAGGAAAGCTAGTCACCGTTAGAGAGGTGGATGTTACCACGAAGGCACACCAACGCCACGAAGGCTCACCCTATTCTCCTTGAGATATCACCACGAAGGCGATTCCCAACCACTAGTGGAAGACCTTGAGGTGGCCTCCAAACCTTCACAAACTTTCCGGGGGACAAATCACAAGTTGATTCCTCACCGGAGCACTCCTACCGCCTAGGAGTCTCCAACCTCCAAGAGTAACAAGATCAAAGGGGAAATGCTCAAGACTTGCTCAAATCACGAATTCCTTTGGTCAAGAGAAGGAGAGGGAGTGGATCTATCACTTGATTGGAATCTCTCACAAGAACTCTCACAAATCTATTAGGGATCTCAGAATTGAGGTAGGAGAAGTGAGAGGTAGCTTTTAATCAATGGTGGGTCAAGATATTGGTTTTGCTCACACATCCACGAAGTGGTGAAGGGATATTTATAGCAGGGGCACACATCTGGCCGTTGGGGGGGAATTCTGCTCAGGGAAAGTGTCGGACGTCCGGAGGGTTCGGACATCCGCAAAAATGTTCTGTTGTGGAGGAGTCGGACGTCCGGAAGTGTCCGGACGTCCGGCAATCAGAAGGACCGACGTCCGAGAGCGCCGGACGTCCGACAATCATCAGACGACCGGCATTTGTGAAAAGTTTGACCCACAAACCAATGTACAGGATACGGTCGTCCGGCGGGTCGGACATCCGTAAGAATGCTTCTGATGTGAAAGTGTCAGACGTCCGGAGGGTTCTGGACGTCCGGTGGCAAAACAGGCACCGGACGTCCGGTGGAACACCGGACGTCCGACGGCTGTAACACGCCATCAGATGAATGTATCAGGATATTTGAGAAACAGGTTTGACGGACGTCCGAAATATTACGGACGTCCGGAGAACGGACGTCCGGAACTTACCTGATTTCCGTACGTTTGAATCTCGATTGGCGCACGGATTTCGGACGTTACCGGACGTCCGGCCAAAATAACAGCAGGAACCCCAAAACTAAAACATGCATAACTTTCACATCCGGACTCGATTTTGATGATCTTGGGCTCGTTTTGAAGCTATGGAAAAGCTCCAAGTTCTCAGATAGAGAACCACCCAAAATAAACCAAAATGGAGGGTTCAAATTATGCAAAGGTTAGATCATATATTTTGGGAAACTATTTGGCTTTGGCTTTTCTTTGGTATATAGGATATGAGTGGAATTGTGTATAGAAGATGTTGACTTGAGCAAATCCATCACAAACCCCTTTGATCCCCTCTTAATAGTGCGGGATCCCTATAACTCAAGAATCATAAAATAGCTACACTACATAGCTATCAAGAATCCATTCTTGAGTGTGTATGTTTCTTTGGTGGTCATCACTCCACAACACTAACGTCAAAGGAACTAATACCTTTGACACAAGCCGTTCACTTGAGCTTGATGTTGATGTTTCTTCTTGGCTCAAGATGAAGGCAAGACATTGGTGAAGTCTTCAAGTCTCTCCCTCATACACAATGTGGGGAAGCTTTGCTTTGTATTCATCTTCACTTGTCCATCATGTGATCATCCACAAGCTTCAAGCATGTAATCCTTTTGGGATGGTTATCTTGAACTTGCCCTTGTCAACCATGATCACCAACACTTGATGTCGTCCTCTCATAGACACTTGAAATCTCTTTCTTGATGCGAGCCCATGAGAATCACCTAACCCTCAAAAACATAGACAACACATAGTATGGGTTAGTACACAGAGTGCAATTTATAATTTCTTATCATACCACAAGATCCTATGTGGTGCATCATTTGTGCTCGTGTGTTGACCATTTAGAGTTCGATCTTTTGAGCTTCATCTTGGTCAACCTATATCTCTACTCCATGTTTAATCTTGACGTCATGAAGGATATATTGAATTCTTCACTTGAATAGCTTGCTCAATTATGACTCAACACATGAGTCCATTATGATCATATCTTTGAGCCACTCCTAGAATTCATCATTCAAATCATCCTCTTTAAGATCTTGATCCATTATGGCTCAAACCATAGCTCTAAGCATGGAAACCCTTAAGATACTCCAATGAACTCCATTTTGATCATCTCGATGTAATTGTTGCTTCAAAGGAGTTTTCTTCCATTATTCTTCAATCATTTTCCAATGGGACTAATCTTCAAATGTATATCTCAATGCAAGCGTTAGTCCATAAGGATTGTCATTAATTAATTACCAAAACCACACATGGGGACTACATGTACTTTCAATCTCCCCCATTTTGGTAATTGATGACAATCTCAACAAGAGGGTTTATGTAATGAATAAATTGTATACTTGGGATGGTTGTACTATCATCAAGACACTACACAAGCATTTGATGATAGTACACCCATAGTATATAGAGCAAACTCCCCCACAATATATGCATGTGTGAATGAACTTTGAATGTCATTGCATATATCGGTTGACATAAACTAGGAGGAGATTTCCCTATATACAATGCTCATTCATGCAATAATAATATATAACAAGGGTAGATATGCATGAGTGACAACAAGAATTACAAAAGATATTTATCTTAAACCCTCTAAACTTCTCCCCCATTGGCACCAAATGCCAAAATGGAAGACAAAACATCTAGCAGACCAATATAGTACGAGTTCGTTCTTGATGTGTGCATATCCCAACATGTGAGTGAAAACAAATGCACATATTCAATGATGAACAATTAAAGGAGCTTGGAATCTATAGAACGCAATCAGATACAAAGATATGAACGTTTTCATGTATAAAAATTTCTAAGTGGCCAATAATAATCATGATATGTATCCATAAAGAAACTCATATACACAAAAAGAAAGGTTGCAATTGATAAGAACATGATATCCACAAGTGAATCAACTATTATACAACTTGAGCCTAGTCATAATAGCAAGGTACATGGCACAAAGCTCATGGCACAAATTGATCTCATTTGCATAACACAAAGTGAAGCAAGCAATCAAAAGATTCGACGAGCCAAAAGGATAAAAGAATATTACGATTTGGGTAAAGGAGTGTTCTAAGAAAAATAGAGAAGCTCCCCATGATTTGTGCACAATTTAGATTTTTTATTATTATTTGGATACGAGTGTACAAAATAGGATCATCACTCCCCCAAAATCAATAGGAACACACAACAATTGCAAGCAAACATAGATAAGAAAAGAAGCCTAGCGTTTGCAACAAACATATGGTTGAGCAACATGTACATGAGGCAATCTAAGAATAGGCACAACCAAAATGATGTGTGTGAGGCACGTAAAAACACTTGAGAAGACTAGTATAAGGATGAGAATTAAGCATCAACATAGCCTTGAATAAATGAGATACAAGGTGCAAGACATGTCCTTCCCACACACACACGAAGTTAAGAAGGTCACACACACATCAAGCAAATGGGTTCACAAGCTCACTAATAGTAACCTAAAAATCAAAGCTTGTGACAACCCATGATGAAGATAGGAAATAATAGGCTTTTCAAGACAGGCATGAGGACACAAATCTTCACCAAACATGAGTGCACTAAGATGCAAAGAGGTAAGACATGCACTCATTCAACAAATGCTTCCATGGAGCCACCAAAAAGATATAAAAAGTGAATGAAATGGTGGACATGAAAGAATAGGGATATCAACTAGAGATGTAACTTCTCTCACGTGTATAAGATACTAGGTAGATGATATCCACAAAGAAGGATGTACACATAAAATAGTTGCAAAAGGAAGGAATAAGATATCCAAACGGGAGTCATAAAATATACCAATGAGATCTTTGCTTGAAAGCATGGCACATGGCTTAATATAATATTATTGTATATTAATGAACTCCAAACACACAACCATCAAAGACATCACAACTAGCAACAAGAGATCATTGTTGGGATGCTTTGAGAAAGGAAACAAGTATCACAGAACGAGTCAAGAAATTCATGCCATGATACAACCTACACAAGGTTGACCTCATTTCTATATATATGCATGAATTAAATACTTGTTACCGAGATAGCATTGGTATGAAGTTGTAGATCAATAAAATGTCCAAGCTTGGCTCTAATTTCCTCATAGTGCCACCACCTTCATGAATAAGCCAAGCACCCAATGCTTCTGAAATGTACCTAAAACATTTTAAGTACAATATGGTCCCCAAACTTATTGGGTCCGAAGTAGTTAGCATAACTACAACACATAGGGTAAACCCACTTAAATATGTGCCTATTGATATGAATTTGAATTTCATGCCCATCATAGCTATTAAGAATTTGATGGATTTACCATATATATATTGGATCAAATAAGGCAAACAAGGCATGTGAATTTACACATAGTAAATATGCATGCACAAGCCTACCAAAATCCAGGGAGATACAAATTGGACAAATGACCACATAACCGTTAATACTTCCAATATTGACCAAAATGAATCAAAATGACAAATCAACATATGATAGCACCCAAAGTTCAACATATGAAAAAAAACAATGAGCATATAAGAGATGCATTGCACACATACTCATAGGAATATCTCACTCAAATAGATATAGGACACTATAAATATTGAGATAACAAACTCTTATATAGAGCAATAAGATGAATTCAAATAAAATGGTATTTCGGGTTATCATTCGGTGTACAAACCAAATAAGTACATGATCATCTATACTAACACAAGCATAACATGAGAATTTAGAAATAAACACAATGCTTGGATAGAATAATATTAACATTCCAACTAGATAGATCATTATGCAAAGCAAGAATTGGAATAGCTTTAATCAAATGATTTTCCAAATATGATTTTAAAGATAACCATGAGCAAAACCGCACAAGAATGCCATACGTAAATAAGACATTGCATGCCATGGAGATATAAGATAATCTCAAATATAAATTCTAAGTGGCATCCCTCAATTGTTCATATTAACAAGGATTGTGATATGCACAAAGCATATCACTCCCCACAATATGATGATCCATGTATTATCCACAAGAAGCAAATGAAACCCAACTAAGGATAATTAATGGATGAGAATTTGAGTTTCAAATGAGCTTTACATACCACATAGTAACTAGATAATATTGCACTAACAATACTAGGTGGTATCCTGAGACATACACATTTAAGGTTTGTGAAATGCGTAAATCATAGCACTCCCCCATAATGTGATGATCCATTAATATCTCAAAAGAGCCAATTAAGATTCAACTAATGAAGCAATACAGTCTTGAAACCACACACACAAATATATGAAGTGCATTGCGACCTACACATGCTAGATAACACAAATCAAGCATACTAGGAAGCACAACTATAAAAGCACATGCTAGGTACAAAACCTAAACATGCAAGGGACATAGCAACTTTCAATGTAAACAATGCAAGTACAAGTTACATAAAGAGGAGCATTGGATTGATAGATATGATGATAATCCACTTGACTTGGCATTAAACATAACATATGGTGAAAATAGTTTTTCTTCATGAAGTAGCCAAGTCTACAATGCCCTCCACACACCTATTGATCAAGTTTGAGCTTGATGGTCCCCAACCAAGTTGGGTCCTAAGAAGTTAGTAACAATAGGCTTGGCAACCCAAATGGTCTTGTCCACTTTCAAACTTCTTTGGGAACCCACAAACTTGGCAAACACATTTCCAACAATATCCTTCCTTAGCGAATAATGATTATTGACTATAGGAGGCTTAGATATGTTACCGTTGGGACAAGATGAAGCTATGTGTCCCTTCACGGCAATTATAGCAACATGTGCTCCCCTTTCTCTTCTTCTTTACCTTTTCAACTTGGAGAGCATTATCTTGGTTAGGCATGGGAAGAGGCCTTTCATTATCTTGATATTGAACTTGAGGCCACTTCCTTGATGCTTCACATTTGAAGCCTTCTTCTTCAATGGACATGATCTCACATGGTGTCCAACATTCTTGCACTTGAAGCAAGTAATGTTGGCGAATTCTTGACTTGATCTTGTTCCTTCTTCTTGTTCTTGAACTTCTTCTTGTTGGAGATGAAATCAAGTCCTATTTTGTCTTGAGGGTCCTTTTGCACACTCAATATATTATCACAACATTTTTCCAAGTCTTTCTTCAAACTAGTGACTTGGGCCTTGAGCTCTTTATTTTCCTCTACAAGGTTAGTATTAACAAAAGAACTAGAGGAAGTAGAAGCTTCATTGTTAGAGCAAAAAGGCATGGTGAGCAATTCATTACAAGATGTACCAATATCATGTAGAGAGGAATTGCAAGGACTAGCACAGGACAATAAGGCATTTCGAGTAGAAGATGTGCTAATATCCACATGAGACTCACATGATTTTACCTTGGTGACCATAGCCTCATGAGCTAACTTTAACTCATCATGAGAGATTAGAAGATCATCATGAGTGCCTGAGAGCTTTTATGACTTACTCCCAATTTCCCATAATTTCTTGTTAGCAAAGCAAGTTGAGCACATAGCTCAACATTCTCCTTCAAAATTGATGCTTCACATGAAATCGAGTTAGTAGCACAGACATCATTATCAATATGAGAGGAGCAAGTAGAACTTAGTGACTTCTCATGAGTTGATTGAAGCTCCTCATGAGACTTAGAGAGTTTTATGAGCTCTCCCTTGACACTATTGCATTCAAGGAGAAGGAGCTCAAAATCCTCTTTAAGCTTACAATGAGTAACGTTAATCTCTTCTTTTGAAGACCTCAAGTCACTAAGCGTTTCATGAGCCTTAGCAAGTTCATGTTCAAGCTGTTCACTTTTAGCTTCCTCATTGAGAAATAAACCATTACGTTTTTCAAAGCAAGCAAGAACATCTTGGAACCTTTTATAAGTGTTAATTTTAGCTCTCTGAAGAGTTTTCCCAATCTCATAGAGATTTTGAGTCAAGACTTCATCATCTTCCTCATTACAACTATCATCATTATCACTAAGAGAAGATGATACCTCGTCATTACCTCTTGCCATGAGGCACATGTGAACACAAGGGGTTGATGATGATTCTTTTGGAGAGGAGGATTCTTCATCAATCAAGCATGCCTCATCTTTATTGATTTCCTCTTGTGGTATGCCACATGTTGGTGAAGTGAAAGATGTTGAGGTATGCAAGTAATCGGAGGTGGAAGCAATAGAGAGCTCTTCATGATTTAAAAATGTGGAGAACTCCTCCATTAACTCCCCAAAAGAATATTGTCTTCATGAAGATTGGACCCACCATATATATCTTCAATTTTGGTCCAAGCATCATGAGCCAATGAACAAGACGAAATTGACTTGAACACCTCGAAGCTTATAGCTTGGTGAATGATACTTAAAGCTTCACTATCAAGATGCATATCACCAAGTGACGAAGATTGTCCATCCTTTAGATTTGAATTCCTACAACCACAATCCATAAAGCATTTGGACCCATGGCCGAAAGTGATAAAGCATGCGTAATCTCCACATAATGTAATTTGTTCCATTAAAACAAAATGTGTCATCATGCACTAGTTCACTAGTCGACATCGTTACTCTCTAGGCGGTTAAGCCTAATAAGGAGAGACCTAGCTCTGATACCAATTGAAAGGACCACGGTGTCGCCTAGAGGGGGGGTGAATAGGCGTTTTAAAATCTTTTACGGATTTGGCTATATCCTAATGCGGAAATAAACTAAGCGGATACTTTTCAAGCACAAATCCTAAATATACTAGGCTCACTAAGTGCACCAACAACTTAGCATAAACAAGATGAGAACAACGAGGATATGAGTAAGCACAAGTAAGTTACACAAACTTACTCAATGTATATCACGAGATATGGAAATGAATAATACAGACACCCACAAGTAGTGAATACAAGCTTACACAAATTGTATCACAATATATGGAATTGAATGATACAAGCAAACTCAAGTTAGCATTACAAGCTTACACAAGATATGTTACAAGCTAGCAGTTCACACTAAACACAAGATAGAACAATAGTAGGAAGTATGAATTGCGGACTATAAAGTGTTGGCCTAAATAATCTCTACGATATGGTAACCAACACAATATAATGAGGACAACAAGAATAGTTAATGCCCGGTCACGTTACCAAGGTAAACCACAAATAATGAGGTAGTCTTACGGATAAACTAAGTCACAGAGACGATGATGTATCCCGATGTTCACTTCCTTGGAGGAAAGCTAGTCACCGTTAGAGAGGTGGATGTTACCACGAAGGCACACCAACGCCACGAAGGCTCACCCTATTCTCCTTGAGATATCACCACGAAGGCGATTCCCAACCACTAGTGGAAGACCTTGAGGTGGCCTCCAAACCTTCACAAACTTTCCGGGGGACAAATCACCAGTTGATTCCTCACCGGAGCACTCCTACCGCCTAGGAGTCTCCAACCTCCAAGAGTAACAAGATCAAGGGGGAAATTCTCAAGACTTGCTCAAATCACGAATTCCTTTGGTCAAGAGAAGGAGAGGGAGTGGATCTATCACTTGATTGGAATCTCTCACAAGAACTCTCACAAATCTCTTGGGATCTAAGATTTGAGGTAGGAGAAGGAGAGGGAGCTTTTCTTCAAGTGTGGGTCAAGATAGTTGTGTTGCTCACCCCTCCACGAAGTGGTGAAGGGATATTTATAGCATGGGCACAAATCTGGCCGTTGGGGGAGAATTCTGCTCAGGAAAGTGTCGGACGTCCGGAGGGTTCCGGACATCCGCAAAAATGTTCCTGTTGTGGAGGAGTCGGACGTCCGGAAGTGTCCGGACGTCCGGGCAATCAGGAAGGACCGGACGTCCGTAGAGCGCCGGACGTCCGACAATCATCGGACGACCGGCCGCTGTGAAAAGTGTGACCCACAAACCAATGTACAGGATACGGTCGTCCGAGCGGGGCCGGACATCCGTAAGAATGCTTCTGATGTGCAAGTGTCGACGTCCGGAGGGTTCCGGACGTCCGTGTAAACAGGCACGGACGTCCGGTGGAACACCGGACGTCCGACGGCTGTAGCACGCCATCGCATTTAATGTATCGAGATATTTGCAAAACAGGTTTGACGGACGTCCGAAATTTTCCGGACGTCCGGAGACCGGACGTCCGGTACTTACCGGATTTCCGTCCGTTTGATTCTGGATTGACGCACCGGATTTCCGGACGTTACCGAACGTCCGGCCAAAATAACAGCAGGAACCCCAAAACTAAAACATGCATAACTTTCACATCCGGACTCCGATTTTGATGATCTTGGGCTCGTTTTGAAGCTATGGAAAAGCTCCAAGTCCTCAGATAGAGAACCACCCAAAATAAACCAAAATGGAGGGTTCAAATTATGCAAAGGTTAGATCATATATTTTGGGAAACTATTTGGCTTTGGCTTTTCTTTGGTATATAGGATATGAGTGGAATTGTGTATAGAAGATGTTGACTTGAGCAAATCCATCACAAACCCCTTTGATCCCCTCTTAATAGTGCGGGATCCCTATAACTCAAGAATCATAAAAATAGCTACACTACATAGCTATCAAGAATCCATTCTTGAGTGTATATGTTTCTTTGGTGGTCATCACTCCACAACACTAACGTCAAAGGAACTAATACCTTTGACACAAGTAGTTCACTTGAGCTTGATGTTGATGTTTCTTCTTGGCTCAAGATGAAGGCAAGACATTGGTGAAGTCTTCAAGTCTCTCCCTCATACACAATGTGGGGAAGCTTTGCTTTGTATTCATCTTCACTTGTCCATCATGTGATCATCCACAAGCTTCAAGCATGTAATCCTTTTGGGATGGTTATCTTGAACTTGCCCTTGTCAACCATGATCACCAACACTTGATGTCGTCCTCTCATAGACACTTGAAATCTCTTTCTTGATGCGAGCCCATGAGAATCACCTAACCCTCAAAAACATAGACAACACATAGTATGGGTTAGTACACAGAGTGCAATTTATAATTTCTTATCATACCACAAGATCCTACGTGGTGCATCATTTGTGCTCGTGTGTTGACCATTTAGAGTTCGATCTTTTGAGCTTCATCTTGGTCAACCTATATCTCTACTCCATGTTTAATCTTGACGTCATGAAGGATATATTGAATTCTTCACTTGAATAGCTTGCTCAATTATGACTCAACACATGAGTCCATTATGATCATATCTTTGAGCCACTCCTAGAATTCATCATTCAAATCATCCTTTTTAAGATCTTGATCCATTATGGCTCAAACCATAGCTCTAAGCATGGAAACCCTTAAGATACTCCAATGAACTCCATTTTGATCATCTTGATGTAATTGTTGCTTCAAAGGAGTTTTCTTCCATTATTCTTCAATCATTTTCCAATGGGACTAATCTTCAAATGTATATCTCAATGCAAACATTAGTCCATAAGGATTGTCATTAATTAATTACCGAAACCACACATGGGGACTACATGTACTTTCACCGCCGCCGACGCCTCCGCCAAGCGGCCGAGAGAGCCAACTCCCCCGCCTCATCGCACCGGAGGCGGGCCGGAGTTTGATTTCTCCGCGCTCAGCTCCGAGGAGGAAGGCGAAGAGTAAGCTTCTCAAGATTGTGCTTGTATGTCTTCAATTTTTATTGCTTCATCTTGAATCTGATTTGCTTCGTTCTGGACTCTTTCCTTTTCAGGACGCTGGCCCAGAGAGCGGCAAAGAGGGCCAAGATCCCGACGGTCGTCGTTGAGGACGATTCTCCCGTGGCGGCGGGGGACGCGTCCGAGACCGCCTTGCCGGACCCGGCAACCCTTCCCAGAGCAGCCCCAGCCTGGCCCCAGAGTAAGTGTGCAGTTTTCTTCTTGCTATTGGGCGTGCGGGGGTGCCCCTTCTTTGTTGATATTTGACTGTGTGCTTGTGCAGGAGCAGAGCAGTCTCATCAGGAGGGCTCGGAAGCCGCCTCCGAGATCCTGCCCGCTGCCACTACGCTGCCAAGGGAGGGCTCCCCGGCGAGGGAGCTCCCTCCGACAAGGGAGGCCACCCCGGCAAGGGAGGCCACTCCGGCAAAGGACGGCGCCAGCGACCCTCCAGTGGTCGAGGCCATGGCTGCGGATCCCGTTCTGAGTAACTCCCTTACACGGAATTTTCCTTGGGCTTGCTTTCTTTTGTTTCTCTTTTACGAATATCTGCTCGACTGCTCTTTCTTCGCCTGACGCAGACCCGATGGAGGTCGAGGCCGCCGGCGAGGAGGAAACGCGCGGCAACACCGACGAGGCCGCCGTCGAAGAAGAAGAGGTCGTCGTCGTGGAAGAAGAGGTCGTCGCCGACGGGCCTGTTGGCGAGGAGGCCACCGAGGCTGCCGACGCAGAGGTCGGCGAGGGGTCGGACGGTCGTACTGATGGCCCTGAGGCCGCAGGAGAGGCAAGCGCTACACCGACAGCCGACTCCCCCGCTGCCGCCGCGGCGCCAGGCTCCGAGGAGGCCCAGCCCGGTGCCTACCTGAAGGCCGGGCGGCGTCTTCATCAAGCTCCCCAGGAGCCGAGCTCAGGCGCCAATCGAGGGCGAGACCTTCGACGGCGAGCTACTCGCCTCATTGGCCGATGGTGGATCGCCAGCAGCAGCGGCGAGTCTGAGGAGGAGCAGCTGCTGAAGAAGTTGCTATCGCTCTACCGCGCCCGGCAGGCCAAGTTGGAGACCCAGGAGGCTCTTGTCGCGAGGGCGGGAGCGGACATGAAGAAACGCGCCGAGGAGCTCCGGAGCGCCAACAAAGAAGCCCTCCGCGACGCGGGCGGATGCTGGGCGCAGCTCAGAGAAGAGCGCACGGCCTTCATCCTTGAGAAGGCCGCAATGATGAGGAGAGCGGCTGGCTGCCGAGAAGCTTCGCCTTGAGAAAGCGAGTTGGCGCAGCGGGAAGGTCAACTGGACAGCCACGAGGAGGACCTTGCAGCGTGAGGAGTCGCTGGCGGGCGCCAGTGAGGCGAAGGACGCTGCCGCAGCCGCCGAGGCCGCCAAGGAAGAGCTGAAGGCGAAGGTGGCACAGCTGGAGGCCACCCTCATGAAGAGCGGCGAAGAGCTTGCCATGCTCAAGCGTGAGCGCGAGAAGGATGCCCACACGCTGGGCGAGCTGCAGGTCCGTCTCGCTTGCAGGGCCAAGGAGCTCGACACCGCCAAGGACTCCAAGGCGGATCTGGAGCTGAAACTGACCACTCTGATGCAGACGTTGGATGGTGCCAGAGAGCGGGAGACGGGCTTGTTGGAGGCGATCAAGGACAAGGAGGAGCTGCTGGCGAATGCTGCCTCCGTCGAACACCTTGAGGGAGAGCGTGGAGCACTTTGGACCGAAGGTCTTGTGGACACCGCCGCCGACATCCACAACGAGCTGATGGAGCTGGGGATGGCGGACCTTGCGTACTCCACCGATGAGCATCTCCAACCCAGCGTCAAGCTTAGCCTATTCTTCAAAGGCGTGGTGACGGGCCTCCGGCGACTCCGGGAGGAGGTCCCGAAGCAGCTCGCCGAGGAATCTTGCCAGGTTTGTGCAGGGGCCCTCGAGAAGGTGTTGATGAAGGTGGCCTTCCGCAACCCGGGCCTCAACCTTAACGGCGTCCTCAGATCCTTGCCGGCCGAAGCCAACGTGGAGGAGCTCAAAGCCCTTGTCGCACCCATTGTGGACAAGGTGAACAAGATCAAGAGGATCGAGGGCGACCGCGTGGACTAGGCCGCCAAACTTATCTTTCCCTTGTCGCTGCTGATCATGTTTCGAAAACTTTATTAGATCAGCGACAAGTTATTCTGTAATATACTCTATCTTAGGTGAATCGATCAATGCAATGTTATTTCCTCTACTTGATTCCTTCCTTTATGCGTTTACGCCTTACGCATTTCGGAAACTTGCGGTGCAGGCACCCTTGCCATGGCGCCGAGTGCGGAACTTCAGCAACTTCTTTGGCGGGGTCGCTACCGACAAGCAACCTTGTCGCGGAATAGCCGCAGCTCACTTAAGTTGTTGAGCGGACTCGAAACAAAGTAAGTAGCGACCGATCGCGATCTGGTTCCTCTGCATACGGAGTTCTCCATACAAAGTACTATCGTTCGAGGAAGATAACTTAAAATTTTAAAATTGATTGCTCAGACTTTGGCAACTTAGCTTTTACATCTCTTGCTTCCCGATGAGGTGAGACTTCCTCGGCGGTGCTCTGGTCCATAATATTATCTCCTCCTTCCCCTGGTTAACTTGTGCGAGGAGCCTCCCTTTCTTTGCGACAAGAGAAAGAAGAGGAAATAACGTTATGGAGCCCTGTGGCTCGATTCTGCTTACAGGGTGTGGTTGCTGCACAAAGTGTTAGCCAAAACATGCAATAAATCGATGTAAGCATGAACTTGACGGGTTGTGCGCAACACATGGGCTTTACTGATGCACGGGGTCTGCGCCCGGCTTTGTACAAAGGATCACATGCAACAGCGGCAAGACTTGTACAAAAGGTGGTTGCTGGAACGGGTTCCGGCAACCGCGCCTTATGGGTAAAACTTGCGAAGATGCTCTATGTTCCAGGAGTTGCTCACCGGAACGCCATCTTCGGTCTCAAGGCGGACAGCGCCTTGAGCCTAGTGACTCGTTTCACCCGATAAGGGCCTTCCCGCAAGCGTCAACTTGTTTGAATTCTTGGCGGACTGAACGCGCGAAGAACAAGGTCGCCTTCCTCGAGACTTCTGGCATTAACCCTGCGGCCATTGTAGCGACGTAGGGCTTGCTGGTAGCGAACGGCTCGCACAGCAGCCTGAAGACGATCCTCCTCAAGGAGGAGCGCGTCATCTTGTCGCAGCTGCTCTTTCTCAAACTCATCATAAGCGAGCACTCGAGGCGACCCGTATCTGAAGTTCCGTGGGGAGAACTGCCTCTGCTCCATAGACTAGAGCAAAGGGTGCACGGCGGTGGCTCGATTTGGCGTCGTCTGATCGACCAAAGAACCACCGGCAGCTCCTCGATCCAGTTTCTTCCGCACTTGTGCAGCCTGTCGAAAGTTCTAGTCTTGAGCCCGCGCAGCACTTCAGCGTTTGCCCTCTCTGCTTGACCGTTTCTTCTCGGGTGAGCAAAAGAAGCAAAGCAGACCTTGGCGCAAAGGTCTTGGACGTACTGCATGAAGGTGCGACTCGTAAATTGTGTGCCATTGTCGGTGATGATCCTGTTAGGGATCCCGAAACGGCAAACAATCGACCTGAAGAACTTGATTTGTTGTCTTGTCACCTTCCTCCTTGCTTCCACTTCCGGCCACTTTGTGAACTTGTCGATGGCGGCGTACAAGTACTCAAAGCCCCGACAGCTTCGGGGAAGGGGCCGAGGATGTCGAGCCCCAGGACCGAAAATGGCGGGATAAAGGGATCGTCTGGAGAGCTTGAGCTGGCTAGTGTATCTGTTTGGAATGGGCCGCACGCTTCACACTTGGTTACTTGTGCAGTTGCATCTTGGAGGCTGTCGGCCGGAAGAAACCTTGCCGGAAAGCTTTGCGGCAAGTGTTCTTGCGCCAATGTGGTGACCACATATGCCTCCATGTATCTCTCGCCAACAGCTTACATCCATCTTCCACAGGAATACACTTCAATTTCACGCCGTTGAGTCTTCTTACATGCGGTATCTTGTCGACAAACTGGTACATACTTGACGCCGGGCTACTCTTTCCGCTTCTTCTTGCTCTTGGGAAGTTCTCTGTCTGGAGGAAATGGACAATCTCTGCGCCCATCTTTGGAGCTTGCGGCTCGACAACAAGGACTAAAGGCACATCTGCTGCTGCGGGAACATCAGCTTCTACGGCAAGAACCTGCGTCCCTGCCGGAGCTTGATGCTCCCCGACAAGCTTGCCGGAGCAAGACTTGTCGGGAGCGTTTGCTTCAACGAAACAAACCCTGGGGTCTGTCGGAGCAGACTGCTCCTCAAAGACTTGTTGGTGTTGATCTTGGGGACCTTTGCAACGACGGCTTCGGAAGTCACAGCCGGAAAGTAGTCACCAGAGGCCAACTTCCTCTTCTTGCTCTGTCCGGTCGATGGTGTTACGGTTGGTTGAGTCAGCTTGAGCACAAAGGTCCCTGGTTCCACATGTAGCTTGAGTGCGGCGCACTTTGACAGGCCGTCAGCAATATCATTCTGAGCTCTTGGAACATGTTCCATTTGCAGGCCGTCAAAGTGCTCTTCTAGCTTCCTCACTTCATCAACGTAGGCTTCCATCAACGGACTCTGGTAATCTTTGTTGACTTGGCGGACGACGAGTTGCAAGTCACCCCTGACAATAAGCTTCTTGATCCCAAGGTCCACTGCGATCCTGAGACCGGCAAGCAACCCTTCATACTCTGCGGTATTGTTTGTCGCTTGCTCCTTGGGAAAGTGCATTTGGACGACGTACTTGAGGTGCTCTCCGGTGGGTGCGATAAGCGACACGCCCGGCACCGGGCGCTGCTGCGAAGGCACCATCAAAGTACATCGGGCACTCTTTGCTTGCTTCTTTGGACGGGAATGCTCGTCTCAGGAATCTCTTCATCCGGCGTTGGCGTCCATTCTGCTATGAATTACGCCAAGGCTGCGCTTTGGATAGTTGATGTGCTTTCAAACTTGAGACCAAAGCTTGACAGCTCCACTGCCCACTCGACAATCCTGCACTGCCGCACGGATTCTGTAGTATCCTCTTGATGAAAGCGGGTGACAACTGTGATCTCATGTGCTTGGAAGTAATGGCGCAGCTTTCTCGAGGCCATGAGGAGGCCGAAAAGCAATTTCTGCACACCAGAATACCTTGACCTAGCCCCTTGCAGGAGGGATCTGACAAAGTAGACTGGGCACTGCACCATCCTTTTCTGCATCTGTTCACGCGACTTCGCGGACTCGTGCTTGTCGGGACCAGAGCTTGTTGGCGAAGCCCCCTGCTTGTCGCTGGATGTGCTCGCCGCGGTTGTTGGCTCGTCATCCGCCTCCCTCTCTGCCACTAACGCAGCACTAACCACTTGATTGGTTGCCGCTATATATAGCAGCAACTTCTCTTGTGGCCTAGGCGCGACAAGTGTTGGAGTGGAGGACATGTATCTCTTTAAGTCTTGCAGCGCAGCCTCCGCCGAGTCCATTTCTTTGGACCTGCCTTTTTCAAAATCTTGAAGAATGGCGGCGCTCAACAGACCTAGAAATAAACCTCCGAGAGCAGCCACGCAACCGGCAAGTCTTCGTACATCCTTGGCGCTTTGGTGCTTCAATCTGCTCAATGGCCTTGATCTTGTCGGGATTAGCTTCAATCCCGAGACCACGAAGAATCCGAGAAGCTTGCGGAGGGGACTCCAAACACGCACTTCTGGGGTTGAGCTTGAGGTTGATCTTGCGCAGATTTGCAAAGGTCTCGTCCAAATCTTGAACCAAAGTTGCTTTGTCCTTGCTCTTGACCACTATGTCATCCATGTAGGCTTCTACATTTCTGTGCATTTGCGGCTCAAAAGCGTCATGGACTACCCTTGCAAATGTTGAACCAGCATTCTTCAAACCGAAAGGCATCCGTATGAAACGATGGGTGCCACATGGTGTGATGAATGCGGTCTTCTCTTCATCTTCTTCAGCCATGAAGATCTGATGGTATCTCGAGTAGGCATCAAGAAACGAAAGCAAATCACATCCAGCCGTGGAGTCAACAATCTGGTCAATGCGCGGCAAGGGAAATGGATCTCTGGGACAAGCTTTATTAACATCCGTGAAGTCAATACAAAGTCTCCATTTCCCATTTGCCTTGCGCACGACTACAGGATTGGCCAACCACGTAGGATGGAGCACTCCTCTGACAAGGCCTGCTGCTTCCAGTTTCTTGATCTCTTGACTATGAATTCTTGGCGCTCCGCTTGCTTCCACGACTTTTTTGCTTGACGGGCTGCGATGAGGACAAGCGGCCAGGCGGTGCTCAATCACTTTCACAGGAACACGGGGATATCGACGGTTGCCATGCAAACACGTCGACATTCGCCCGCAGGAAAGCAACGAGCGCCTTCCTATTTGGGGTCGAGAGGCACCGACGGTGAAGGTACCACCAGCTGTCCTCCTTGGCGGGCACCTTTTGGTCTTGGCGGAGCCACCATCTTCTTGCACTTGCGGTGGAGCTCGATGGTGCGTCCTCGACGGTAGCGCAGCACTCAAGAGGTGCGCTTGCCGGAGTGAGCATCGAGCCCTTGCCGGACTTGGACTTGGTCTTCTTCCCCGGGAGCTTCAGCGGCAAGTGTCGGCGATCTGTTGTGGCTGCCGCATCCCGGAAGATCTTGTCGGCACAGATAAGGGCATCCTTCTTGTCGCCATGGACAGAGATGACGCTTATCGGGCCCGGCATCTTGAGTAGGTTGTAGGCGTAGTGAGAGGCTGCCATGAACTTGGCTAGTGCTGGACGGCCAAGTATCCCATTGTAAGGCAATGGGAAATCGGCGACGTCAAACGTAACCCTCTCGGTCCTGAAGTTCAGCTCGCTGCCAAATGTGACCGGCAACGTAATCTTCCCCTTCGGCTTGCTCCTTCCCGGATTGATTCCTTGGAAGGTTCCGATCTCTTCGAGCTCATTGTCGAGGATTTGAAGCTTGGAGCACCGCGAAGGAGATCAGATTCAAGCCGGCCCGCCGTCAACTAACATTTTGTGACCTTGAGGTTGCGGATGGTTGGAGAGACCAACATCGGCAAGCACCCGACCGCGATTATGCGATCAGGTGGTCCTCAATATCAAAATGATAGGCGTCTTGGACCACTTGAGAGGCTTGCGCGACTCTACGGATGGTTCCGCTGCATTGACCTCCGGCATCCATTGTTTGTGTTGGCGGTGGGTGGTTTGCTGGTACGCACCTCCGTCAACGCAGAGAACCTCTGTGGCTTTACGAAACTCCTGCTCATCGGCGCTGCGTCCTCCATATCTTCGTCGTCATCATCATCTTCATCCTTGTCGCGGCTGGGAGGTCGATCTCCTTGTCGCTGCTTGACTTTGCCGCGGCGTCCTCCCGGCCGGGCGGTGTAAATCCTTTGTCGAGATCCTGCTTACGCATTCTCTCACGGAGTCTCCTCCTTCCTCAGACGCTGCGACACTTGTCGGCCAAGGCGTACAGCTTGTCGACGTCCTTGACTTTGCACATCGCCATCTCCTCCTCATCCTGCGGTTCCGCACATTACGATGAAATGCGCTGATCACCGCGGCGGTGGACGTCACGGGATGTTGTAGTGCACTGCGGCTGAATCTGTGAATGAACTTGCGCAGGACTCTCCTTCCTTCCGGGCGAGCAAGTGAAGGTCACTCTCTTGGCCATGAGGTTTGTGGCCACTGTGAAGGCGCCAACAAACCGATGGCACAGATCTGCCAGGGAGGATATGGAGCTGTCCGGCAAGTGCATGAGCCAAGATCGGCGTTGGGCTTGAGTCTGGCGGGAAGTAGTTGGCGAGGATCTTGTCGTCCCGTCCCCGGAGCCTGCACCGCGATGGTGTAGATCCGAGGAACTCCGACGGATGCGTCCCGCCATCATACTTCTCCCGACGTCTGGTTTGAAGTTTTTCGGCTGGGCCATTGGACTTGCCGCAGCTCACGAGTGAACGCAGGGCAACCTACCGCTGCACGACATAAGTCGCTGGCCCCTCCGGCGCGTGCATGTCGACGAAGGCCCAGGCGCTTGTCGGATCGACATCACGCTTCTTCGGCGCTCGATGCGAGTTCGAGCGTCCTCTTGTTGTCGCTCATGAAGAACTTGGCGCTGATCGCGGCGAACTCGCGGATCCGACGACGCAGTGGAGTCGCTGTCGAGGTAGATCCGGCGAGTCGGCGATCTTGGCCCTTTTGGCGGAGAGTGCACGGTGGTTGCCCCTCCGACAGTCTCGTCGCCACCGGCTCGTGCCTTGTCGTCTCGCGCGGCAATGATGGCGTCGATTGCCGCGGGCGTCGCCGTTAGCAAAGCCGATGAGGCTCTGGATAGTGGCCCTCCACTCGTCGACCTTTGTCGGCCGTTGGAGAGGTAGTCGAGGAGAAGCTGGGCTCTCGCGTAGCTTCTGCTGAAGTAGTGGGTGGCATTGGAGAAGCGGTGCGAGGCGGGACACGCCGGACTTCTAACTCCGTTAGAAGGAGCGGCGCCCGTCCGGCGGCCGTATCTCACTCGTGCCGGCATGTTGGCGCGCATGCTGGTCTTGAGGGTCTCGATCCAGCGAGCGTATGGCGCTGTGAACGCCATGACGTTGTTGGTCCCGCGTCTCCTGAGATGGGCGCGGGGGATGCGCGGACGCCGAGGTCTGCGGTGCCTTGTCCTTGGACTTGGCAACGTCGCGAGCACCTTCGTCGGCGCCCGTTCCTCCGCCAGCGTCTGCCCCACCACCCGTTTGCTGTGGTGAGGGTGGGTACGACGCGGACGGCTCTGCTGCCGCCGAAGCCTTCTTCTTCGGTGGCATGTTGAGGAAGATGTTGATGACGCTGCTCGCGTGAACGCCGGATCAGATTCACACGGCCTCGACGCCCCCGAACCTGGCGCGCCAGAGATGTCGGGGAGGCTGATCGTACCTGCGGACACCTATGGGGCGGCGGGCGGGCCCCTTTGTGGTTCGGAGGGGCGGAGGTCGCCTGAAGAGCGGATCGAGGCGATGCACACGGCGGTTTACCCAGCTTCGGAGCTCTCCGGAGAGATAAAACTCCTACTGCTGCTTGTTTGATCTATTGTGTTCTTGCTAGGGAGCAATGCGGGCTACCAAACCTAGCGTGAGTGTATCTGGTCTCGAGTGGGTCGAATGAACCGAACCTCGGAACCTTGCCTATAATGCGAACCGAACCTCCTCTACGTCGCACTCGGGCCTCCTTTTATATGCTCAAGGGGTCTCCGACAGGTGGCAACATAGGCGGGGGTACAAATGTAAAAACAGGGGTTGGTACACCTACTTGAACAAAGGTCTGAGCAAAATACCTAACTCGGCGGCAAGGGACAAAAGCAATAAATGCTGTCATTGTCGCCCAAACGATGTAACAGACCGTCAGTGCGCCTCCGCCGCCACGATGGCGAGCTTTGCCGCCGCTTATCGCTGCTCTCCGCTGGCTGCACAGCCGCTCGACACGCGCCCCTGGAACGGTCCCATGGCGACACGTCGCTGGGTGAGCTGGAGCGGAGACGGAGAGAAGTTGCATGCCGCGGCAAGCGCCTTGCCGCGGCCGAATCCTTGTCGCGCCCGGAGACTTGTCGCGCTCCGAGCCTTCCCGGCAAGCTCCTCTTGGCGGGGCCTTGTCTGCTGCGTGCACAGGTGGCCTTCCCGACAAGCTCCTCTTGTCGGGACCTTGTCTTCTCAATCTAATACTTTGTTCTTGAATGGCTCCAAGGGAGCCACGGAGGAGATTGGCGGTGACGAGGCAAACCTTGCCGCGGGGTGCTGCAACTGTCCATGCACGAGTACGGGATACTAGGGTACCCCTACTCTAGTACACCGACAACTGCTGATCTCACTAACTGAGGTGGGTGCCAACCACTCAGTGACTGACTGAACCTTGGTGGGGTCTACTGCTATACCTTCTCCTGATATAACATGCCCAAGGAATCCAACTTCCTTCAACCAAAACTCACATTTCCTAAACTTGGCATACAACTGATGTGCGGCAAAACGCACCTTCTCTACATCTATGCAACCAACAGTGGTCAACTCCCTCCCAATCCTGCGTAGCCAGTCATCCGCAACTATTGGCTCAGTGCTACTGGAAAACAGCGGTGGTTGTAACCTCAGAAAACGGGCTAAGTTGTCAACTGGGGGCGGGTTGTTGTTGTTGTTGTTGTTGTTGTTGTTGTTGTTGTTGTTGTTGTTGTTGTTGTTGTTGTTGTTGTTGTTATTGTTGTTGTTGTTGTTGTTGTTGTTGTTGTTGTTGTTGTTGTTGTTGTTGTTGTTGTTGTTGTTGTTGTTGTTGTTGTTGTTGTTGTTGTTCTTGTTGTTGTTGTTGTTGTTGTTGTTGTTGTTGTTGTTGTTGTTGTTGTTGTTGTTGTTGTTGTTGTTGTTGTTGTTGTTGTTGTTGTTGTTGTTGTTGTTGTTGTTGTTGTTGTTGTTGTTGTTGTTGTTGTTGTTGTTGTTGTTGCTGCTGCTGTTGCTGTTGCTGCTGCTGCTGCTGCTGCTGCTGCTGCTGTTGTTGTTGTTGTTGTTGTTGTTGTTGTTGTTCTGGACTAATATCTGCATCAAGGCATTCTGCTGCTGGATCAACTGGGTGATCTCTGGTGGGAAAACAAATACGGTGTAACGTCTCGGAGGCATCTGATGGGTTTAGAGGGGAGAGATTAGAAAAGAAAAGAGGTCTAGTGAGAAAACACTACCCATATGCACATGAGACAAACACAATCATATCACTCAATCAATCAAGCAAGAGCATACAAACGGTCTAGAACTATCATTATAGTGCTCGGACTACTACTATATACATGGGGAAATACAACTAATCATTTGGTGGTCATCTAGAAATTTTGATCGATGGAAGACTCCATGATGTTCGCTCCAGCTTCGTCTTCAAAATCATCATCAGTATCATCGGGGTCGGAGTCGGTGTCATCGACGATGATGTAGTTCTCCAGGCAAGTAGAATCGTCGTCGTCTCCTCCTGGCGCAGGATCTCCCATGAATACTCCGATCTTCTTTATCAGGTCGTCGTTCTTCTCCAATAGTGTCGCGATTTCCTCCTCATATCCACCGCGTGTAGACTTGAGTTCTTCTTTCAGCTCGGTGATCCTTGTCATCACCTTCTTCAAATCTATCATGTCTGCACACATCTGATTCTCCTGGCGTCGAATATGCTGGTTTACCTCCTGGATGAATGCTGCAATGGACCTATCCTTCTTGGTGCTGACTATCTCCCATTGCTCATCTCGGCGCCCACATATCTGGTAGATAGTATCCTTGAGATCCTTGTGGTAAACTTCGCCGATGCGTCCCATGGCGATGTGAGCTGCCATGCTCTTGCCAAGACTCCAGGTTGGTGCATCAAAGGAAAACTCTATGGGCTCTGTGACTGGCGTGAATGTCCTTCTTGGAACTTGAACTCGAATCATCCATCGCTCCTCTTCTGGTAAAGTGGCGTTGTAAGTCCCGGTGAAGCTTGGTATTCCGATATTCAGGTATCTAGTAACTTCCTTCAAGTGTCGTTCAAAGGGTGTGTCTTCATCCGGTTGTACAAACTTGTTCCTCGAATCCGCCATCCTAATGAGTAGAAAATGGAGAGGAGTCAGAAATGAGTAGAGAAGAGTGACCTATGGCTTATCTTAGTGGTCATGTCCTACATCAGCATGTGCTCTGATACCATCTTGTAGCGACCCGACCTCAAACGGTCAAGTCTCTGTGCTTCAGTGTCATCCATGGATCGGTAATGCTGACACACGCAGTACTCGAAGGATTTAAAACAGAGTAGCAATCGCACACTTATTACATCGAATGTCTCAAAAGAGAACTTACTAAAATAAATATGGCTTAAGGCCATCTAACATGATTACAGCGGAAGTCTTGGAAGATAAAGTGAGTCCATCAACTCCAACGGCATAGCTGAGTGCAAGACAACGGCCTAGCGAACCTTACTCCTCGTCTGAAAAGTCTGCAACATAATACATTGCAGCCCGAAAACGGGTCATCACATGGAATATGCTGGCAATGTAACACAGTAGAGCAATGAACTGATAAATGCTATCACTACATGCATATATGGTTAGTGGAGGCTCTATGGTTATAAGGTTTTTGCTAAAAGCCAATTTTTTCCTACAACAAAGGAATACATTTTATTTAACTATCATGGTAGTTGAAACATCATTGAGAAGGTTCGTCCAACTCAATCCCAATTAAAGTAATCATTAACCCAACAAATTAAATTAGAGTGATGAGATACAATAGGATAATCCAAGTACTAGATACTCAAGATGTCCATAATAGGGGACACGGCTAACCATGATTAGATTGTACACTCTGCAGAGGTTTGCGCACTTTTCCCCACAAGACTCGATCTCCTCCGTTGGATTTCTCGCACTACATTGTGTTTGAGAAACGGATGACCGAGACACAATCTTTGAGAAGCATTAACTCTAACCCCGGGTAGACAGTACCAACCTACATCCCTCTACATCTTCTAGCCTACCACTGGAAGAGGTCATGCAACATACTCAACTATGCTAGAGCCCATAATAGGTTGTGGCTGCACACGGAAGTTTCTAGCATGAATAATCTCATGATCCCTTTGAGCACGGGTGGCGGACCGTAGGAGGATCACACGGTATATCCTCGGATCTCCTAGGACAACACCGGTATATCCCGGTGCCCAAACAAGCAATCCACCGGATGTGTATTAAAGTTGCCACCTTAAGTCGAACCATTAATTAACAACTCACATACATCATGGCTACACTCAAACCCAATCCACATCTCTGAGCATAAGCGTAGCAATATAAGCATAACGTAAAAGTAACTCCTGGGGTTTGATAATAAAACATGTAATAAGTTCTACCATCAATTACTTCCCAAAGACGCACAAGTTAATCACATCCTAATCCTGCAGTGTTTCAAGATTGGAACTAATGCATAAAAACTGGGTATGAAAGGAGTATGATCAATGTGTTACTTACCTTGCTGACGATCCACAAAACCTAGAGACTCGTAGTAGCATGCTTCACACTCCGGGAATTCTATCGCAAACAAACAATAGCATACATAAGCAATCAATCAAAGATGCATGATTGAAACTCGAATAATAAGATCTAACCAGAAAGTTCAACTTAAGAACTCCGGTTTGCAAAAAGAATCAAATCAAACGGAGCAACAAAACTCAAACTGCGAAAGAAACACGGACCTATTTGTTCAAGTTGGTTAAACAAAAAGAGGGCTTCGAGACGAAGATCTAGGCGCTTGAATTGCCTGATTCCGATAAACAAGCGAAAAGATAAACTAAAACGAAAATCAGATTAGAAATCACGATCGAAAATAATCGCGAAAAACCCGAGTAAAAGAAAAACTAACGAACAGGCTAACGAACGAACGTTCGCTGTCTGTGACTAACGGACGAAAACCGTTCGTTAAAACGAACGTACGAACGGGCGTTCGCTAAATTACTAAACCTAAAAAAGCGAACCGATCTATTTAAAAAACAGATCTAGGGTTAAAAAAACTGAACGAACCGAAAGAAAAACCGGACGGTTTTCTCACGTAAACTGGCGGCGCGGCTGCTACCTCGGGTGGCGGAGCGCGTGGCAGCGTGGCGGCGGGCGGCTGCGGCGGCGGCGAGCGGGCCCGCTCGGGCGGCCTTGGCGCTAGGGTTCGGCGGGCTGGTGGGCTCGGGGTCGCGGCCTCGGGCTTTAAAGGCCGGCCGGGCGAGTCGTAGTCGGGTACGACCCGGCTAGGTCGGTTGGTTTTTTTAAAATATTCCGACGTGCAGAAAAAGAAAGAAAAGAAATACTAAACGGACTCCAAAAATCCTGAAATAAATTTTCCCCGTCCTCTAAAAGTATGCCGGACAAGGAACATTTATTTGGGCCTATAATGCAATTTTGAAAAACACATATTTTTCCTAATTCAAATAAAATTGCAATAAAGACCAAATAAAGTTATTGATTTGATTTTAATATTTTTCGTCCAATATTTCATTTATTTTGGAGAAGTCATATTATATCCTATCATATATTTCAATATGAAATATTTTCGGAGAGAAAAATAATTAAAACAAATGATCCCCGTTTCGATATTTGATAAAAATTCAAATATGAAAATGGTGAAATCCCCAACTCTCTCTGAGGGTCCTTGAGTTACTTAGAATTTCGAGGATCGTGAAACGAAATGCAATAAAATATGAGATGCATGAATGACCTATGTATAACATTCCAAATTGGAAATTTGGGATGTTACATCGCGCCCGCAAGGAGAAGCTGAACTCCGGGATGGCGGTCGTCGATGCAACGGAGGTGGGCCTCCAGGAGCGCATTGAGCAGACACAAGTCTGGTTTACGGAGGCCTGACACGATTTGAAGGCCAACCAGGAGCAGCTGGGTCAGCAGTGGTACGAGCTTCTTCTGAAGCAATTAGATATAGAGAAGGCCTAGGAGGAGGACGCTGCACGGATCACCAAGGAGGACGGTGAGCTGAGGGAGCGCCGCATCTCACTTGACACCCAAGAAGAAGACATTTCTGCCCATGAGGAGGCACTTGCCGCCAAGCTCCACGGCAAGGACGAAGAGATCGAGAAGCTCGTCGGGCAGCGGACCGAGGTATAGAGGCAAAGGTGTCCCGATGTTTCGATGAGATGGTGGCTATCATTTTCTGTGGGAGTCGACCTTGATGATACGACTACGAACGTGCGAGACGTCGCGCCTTAGCAATCGCTAAACCAACTTCCGATGGTTATTGACCACACCGGAGCACGATCAACCTGACCACGAGGGCCTGTTTGCTGCGAGCAAACGAACAACAAGCAAGAAACTAAGATTGCAATCTGGATATTGCGAATATAAGAGGAAATCTTTATTAATGAAGGTGGGGTTCTGTGACGCCTTGGTCTGGTCGTTGAACACAAACGAAGTACGCGATGTTGCAGCTATGTCGAATTTTTAATCTAAACAAAACCCAAAGTCTAAACGACGCCCTAAGGGCTATATATATGGAGGAATAGGGGCAATATTCGTGGCCCTTGTGTGAGGGGGCCGAATCCAACCCTAACTCTTGTTTCTCCACACATACGGACTCTAAAAATAGCCTATACTTAAGTATTTTGAAATTACATGGACCTGGCCGAGTAATAAGGTGACGCAGCACCTAGAATAGCCTCTGGATGAAATTTATGAAGTGGCATCTTGTATATTTCGTCCAAGGCTTCATGCACTCCTTATGGTGGCTTCAAGTCTTGAAATCAGCACTTGTAACTCCGTTCTTGTTCCCCTTAGCATGCCATCATCTCCAGCTTGGTCTTGCTCCGGTGTTCATCCCTCTTATTCATGCCGGGCCCTTCATTTGTAAGCAAAACAAATGTATCCAATTTAGGCAGCATCATATTCTCATGAACATTAGAATCATTACCAAGAAACAAAAGTACCGGTAATTCAATTGGCGTCTTGTGAGCTCTAGTAATTGGTCCAAGATGTATAGCGGCGGGGCTGTGGGTGTAACAATGGTATTGATGTCCTCATCATCCTCCCCTTCTTGAAATGAAGTCGTCCTCGACGGAAGGTCATCTTCCTCACCCAAATAAGGCTTCAAATCTGCAATGTTAAAAGTGGGACTAACCCCAAAATCTGCAGGCAGCTCAAGTTTATATGCATTATCATTTATTTTCTCTAACACCTTAAAAGGACCATCAGCACGTGGCATTGGTTTTGATTTGCACAAATTAGGAAACCTATCCTTACGCAAATGTAACCAAACAAGATCTCCAGGTGCAAAGACAACATGTTTTCTACCCTTATCTCCAGCAAGTTTATATTTAATATTCATACGCTCAATGTTTTCCTTAATTAACTCATGCATTTTAAAGATCAATTCAGCACGTTGTTTAGCATCAAAATTAACCTTCTCTGAAGATGGAAGAGGCAACAAATAAATGGGTGCACGAGGTAGGAAACCATACACAATTTCAAAAGGGCACATCTTAGTAGTAGAATGCAACGAACGATTATAAGCAAATTCAATATGAGGCAAGCATTCTTCCCACATTTTCTTATTATTCTTCAAAACAGCCCTAAGCATAGTAGACAATGTTCTATTGACTACTTCAGTTTGACCATCAGTTTGGGGTGACAAGTAGTACTAAAAAGCAGTTTAGTCCCCAACTTAGCCCATAAACATCTCCAAAAGTGGCTAAGAAATTTAGTATCACCATATGAAACAATAGTATTTGGCATACCATGCAAGCGAATAATTTCACGAAAGAACAAATCAGCAATATTAACAGCATCATCGCTTTTATGACATGGTATAAAGTGTGCCATTTTCGAGAACCTATCCACGACAACAAATATGCTATCCCTCCCCTTCTTTGTTCGAGGTAAACCTAAAACAAAGTCCATAGATATATCCTCCCAAGGAACAGTAGTACAGGAAAAGGCATATATAAACCATGAGGATTGAGTCGTGACTTAGATTTTTGACATGTAGTGCAGCGAGCAACAAAATGCTCAACATCCCGTCTCATCTTTGTCCAAAAGAAATGTGTAGCAAGTACGTCCTACGTCTTCTTCACGCCAAAGTGTCCCATTAATCCTCCTCCATGCGCCTCCTGCAACAAAAAAAGACAAACAGAGCTAGCTGGAATGCATAGCTTGTTAGCACGGAACACAAAGCCATCATTAATAACGAACTTGTTCCATGTTCTTCCTTCTTTAAAATTCTGCATTACATCTTTAAAATTAGCATCATGCACATATTGATCTTTGATGGTCTCCATACCAAATATTTTGAAGTCAAGTTGTGAAAACATAGTATAGTGCGAGACAATGCATCAGCAATAACATTTTCTTTACCCTTCTTGTGTTTAATGACATAATGGAAAGTCTCAATGAATTCAACCCATTTAGCATGTCTATGATTCAGTTTTGCTTGACTTTTAATGTGTTTCAAAGATTCATGAACGGAATGTATACCAAATCCTTTGGGCCATAAATAATGTTGCCATGTCTCTAAAGTCCGAACAAGAGCATATAATTCTTTATCATAAGTAGAATAATTCAGACTAGGCCCACTCAATTTTTCAGAAAAGTATGCAACAGATTTGCCATCTTGTAATAACACACCTCCTAATCCAATTCCACTAGCATCACATTCAAGCTCAAAAGTCTTATTAAAACCAGGAAGTTGGAGTAAAGGAGCATGTGTCAACTTATCTTTCAATATCGTGAAGGCTTCTTCCTGTGCGGCACCCCAAACAAAAGGCACATCCTTCTTAGTAAGCTCGTTGAGAGGTGCAGCAATGGTGCTGAAATCTCTCACAAAACGCCTATAGAATCCAGCGTGGCCAAGAAAACTCCTCATTTGTGTGACCATTTTGGGCTGCGCCCAACTCTCAATAGCTTCAATCTTGGCTTTATCAACTTCAATTCCCTTTGGAGTAACAACATAGCCAAGAAAAGATACTCAGTCAGTGCAAAAGGTGCACTTCCCAAGGTTACCACACAAACATGCATCACGTAGAGCAATAAAAACAACACGTAAATGATCCAAATGTTCTTCCAAAGATTTGCTATAAATCAATATATCATCAAAATAGACTACCACAAATCGTCCAATGAAAGCACGTAAAACTTCGTTCACTAGTCTCATGAAAGTACTAGGTGTATTAGTTAACCCAAATGGCATGACTAACCACTCATATAATCCAAACTTAGTTTTAAATGTTGTTTTCCATTCATCTCCCAACTTCATACGAATTTGATGGTATCCACTATGCAAATCAACTTTGCAGAATATTGTAGAGCCACTCAATTCATCAAGCATATCATCTAGCCTAGGAATAGGATGATGATAACGAATAGTAATATTATTAATGCCTCTACAATCAACGCGCATACGCGACGTACCATCCTTTTTCGGCACTAAAATGATAGGAACAGCACAAGGACTAAGGGATTCGCGTATATAACCTTTGTCGAGCAGCTCTTGTACTTGACGCATAATCTCCTTCGTCTCCTATGGATTGGTATGGTATGGTGCACGGTTGGGTAATGATGCACCGGGAATTAAGTCAATTTGATGCTCAATCTCTCGAATAGGTGGTAATTCCGCTAGCACGTCTTGTGGAAAGACATCAGCGAACTCCTGCAAAATGTTAGTGACAGCAGGATGCAAAGAGGAAGGCACGTCCTCGAATGAAAATAATGCCTCTTTGCACACAAAAGCATAGCAAACAGATTTGCTAAAATGAAGATCATTAATATCAGATTTGGTGGCAAGTAAACATGCACTTTTCAATTTAATTTCAGAAGCAACACTAGATGATTTATTATTAGGCTTCATTTGTTGCTCAAATTCTTTTGCCACAATATGATTTTCACTCTTATTTTGCTCCTGTTTTGCTTTATTAGCTCTATTAATATCATCTTTCAAAATGGAATCAGGAGTCATAAGAAGCAAAGTAATATTTTTGTCCTTATGAACAAGAGTATACTGATTGTTTCTACCATGGTGTACAGAATTTTTATCAAATTGCCATGGTGTACAAAGTAATAAGGAACATGCTTGCATAGGTACCACATCACAATCAACATAGTCAGCATATGTAGAGATACTAAAATGCACACGAACAGTACGTGTTACCTTAACCTTGCCGCTGTTGTTGAACCATTGGATGTAGTAAGGATGTGGATGTGGTCTTGTGGTGAGAGATAGCTTCTCCACCATCTCCATGCCAGCCAAGTTGTTGTAGCTCCCTCCATCTATGATGACGCGAACAGAACGTTCCTTCACAACTCCCTTTGTACGGAACAAATTATGCCTCTAATTTTGCTCAGCTTGTGTAACCCGCACACTCAAACACGCTGAGCAACTAAACATTCATACCTGTCAGCATCTTCAGCAGCCATGTATTGCATCTCATGATCAGAATCATCTCCACCATGTTCTTCATGTGTAATAAGAGCCAAAGTCTCATCATAGTCACTAGCGGAATCATACCCACCATCCTCAGTAGCAATCATCACACGCTGAGATTTGCATTCTCTCGCAAAATGTGCTCTTCCCTTACAACGACGACAAATAATATCACTTGTGTGCCCTGTTGATGCCATGGAAGAAGAAGAGCTCTGCGCAGGCCCGGCAGGTGTGCTCTTGGCAGATAGTGGTGGTTGTGCCTACTTTATTGTATCACAGCTGGAGGTGGCACCTGATGGAGGTGCTGGTGCAGTGGAAGTAGAGGTTGCACGTGGTGTCCATGATGAAGATCGACCTGCAGAAAAGTTAGTTCGCGCCAATGCCTGTCGATCCTGCACTTTATGTTCAGCTTTACAAGCAAGATGGAATAAACGAGTGATATTATTATACTCCTTATACTCTAGAATGGTCTGAATCTCTCTATTTAATCCACCCATAAAATGCGCAAGCATAGCTTCATTCTCCCCAACAATACCACATCTAATCATGCCAGTTTGTAATTCCTGATAATATTCTTCTACAGAATTTTTTCCTTGTCTCAAACGCTGCAATTTTTGAATTAATTCACGTTGATAATATGGTGGAACCCAACGAGTATGCATAGCAGCTTTCAAAGCAGCCCAAGTAGCTGGAATAGGATATAATCTACAATGTTTAGACCACCAAACACATGCAAAGCTAGTGAAAGAACAAATAGCAGCAGGAACACGTCTCTCCTCAGGATATTGTAAACATGTAAATTGTTGTTCAGTTTCTAACTCCCAAGTAAGATATATATCAGGAACATATCTACCCTCAAATGGTGGAATATTCAATTTCAGTTTAGGAAGATGGTCATGATCTCGTACTTGAGGGAGAGCCCTACCATTGTGTTTATTTGCATGTGGACGACCTGGTGGTTGTGGTGCTGGTGGTTGCACGTAGTTGTGATTTTGATCAACCTCATCCTCGTAATCTCCCGCATAATCATCCTCCGCATCAGCAGCAGGAGCCACAAAAGTATCAACAACAGCACCATCAGTTTGGCCAGGCTGAAGAAGGACACGGCTCGCTCGACAGAGGGCTGTTTCGCGACGTGGAGGTAGTAGTAGTTGTTGTTGTTGTAGAGGTGCGGCAGGTGCATCCGGTGGTGGAAGATGCGCAAGCAGTTCATTAAATCTGTTATCGAGCTTTGTTTCGAACGTCTTCTCAAGGCCAGTGATCTTCTCCATGGCCTCTTCAAAATTGTTCAACACATCTTGCACCTGTTCAGTCATCACTTGCTGAAACTTATCATCAAGCTCCTTGTTCGATAAGTTCTCCCAGTCAATCTCGTCGGCTTGTGATCCTGGCATGGTTAGCAGCAATAGAAACACACAAGAATATGATCCTACAGACTACTAACTAGTGGTGGTGGTGGGTGTCACAAATCCGTCAAGCAAAACTCAAATTTTTACCAGTTCTTACCCAGCAGCAGGCGGTGTCGGCAACCGTTGTAGTCAAAACTCTCAAAGCATGGATAGAGCGATTACCAGGGAGAGTCAAACGCACGACGTAGATGTATGTGGAGCTGGGAAGGCTTATAATATGGTAGCAAAAAGGGTCAGCAATAATCAATTCAGATATGCAAAGTTGAATAAACGCTCAACGACGGTACTGTGCTGGTCCTAGGCTAGACCGTGCTAGAGACGCGAGCCTAGAACACTAACAAAATCACGGTGCTGAACATAAACAAGGGAAAAGCACACTCTGGAAAAAAATTGCGCTCTTTTTTTGCGCTCCTCTTTTTTTTGCGAAAAATCACTATAATGACGAGTGTCTCAAAACTCTTCCCAGGTCAAACTGACATGATGGGCACGAAATTTTTGTGACAATTTTTTTCGGAAATCAGGGCAGCGACGACGAAAAAGTGCGACAAAAAATCACTATGATGGTGAGTGTCTCAAAACGCTCCATGGGACCTAAAAATAGGATAGGGAAAAATATTTTTGGTCGTCGAAAATTTGGCCTAAAAACTGCCCTGGGTCTCCAGACTCTTGTTTTCGAGGTCTACTCAGGCAAGGAAACACAAAACCAAACTAGATGGATCTCGAAAACAAACCTAGTATGAAAAGAACTCAGATTGGTGGTGGACACGCAGATGTATTTTTGGACTCGGATTGGTGGTGGACAGGCGGATGTATATGTGGACTCAGATTGGTGTTGGACAGGCAGATGTATATGTGGACTCGGATTGGTGGTGGACAGGCGGATGTATATTGCAGTGGTAAGTAATATGTTGGTGGTGGTGGTATATGGTAGGAACGATGACGATGGTGCGACGGCAGCGTGACAACTTGTGAACAGAACTCGAAACTCTAAGGGAAACCAGACGCTAAGACCAGCAACTTGACACGACGATGCAACCGCAAATTCAACAAAGAAAATACAGAAAATATTATGCCAAGGCTCATATTGGTTCGGATAGGATGAATTAACCCTAATTTTTTTGGCTTTTTTCGTGGACTATAGGTATGAAGAACAGACTCGATCTAAACTACGAAAAACTGTAAAATCTCACCGAGCAGCCCGGAAATCTGATACCACTTGATAGAGGCAAAGGTGTCCCGATGTTTTGATGAGATGGTGGCTATTGTTTTCTGTGGGAGTCGACCTTGACGATCCGACTACGAACGTGCGAGACGTCGCGCCTTAGCAATCGCTAAACCAACTTCCGAGGGTTATTGACCACACCGGAGCACGATCAACCTGGCCACGAGGGCCTGTTTCCTGCGAGCAAACGAAGAACAAGCAAGAAACTAAGATTGCAATCTGGATATTGCTAATATAAGAGGAAACCTTTATTAATGAAGGTGGGGTTACGTGGCGCCTTGGTCTGGTCGTTGAACACAAGCGAAATGCTGTGAAGTTGCCGCTATGGCGAACTTTTAATCAAACCACAACCCAAAGTCTAAACGGCGCCCTAAGGGCTGTATATCTGGAGGAAGCGGGGGGGCGATTTCGTGGCCCTTGGTGGAGGGGTCCAAAAAAACCCTATCTCTTGTTTCCCCACACATACGGACTCTAAAAATAGCCTATACTTATGTATTTCAAAATTACATGGGCCTGGCCCAATAATAAGGTGTGAGCACCTAGAATAGCCTCTGGACGAAATTTATGAAGTGGCATCTTGTATATTTCGTCCAAGGTTTCATGCACTCCTTATGGTGGCTTCAAAGTCCTGAAATCATCACTTGTAACTCCGTTCTTGTTCCCCTTGCGCATGCCATCATCTCCAGGCTTGGTCTTGCTCCAGTGTTCATCCCTCTTATCCATGCCAGGCCCTTCATTTGTAAGCAAAACAAATGTATCCAATTTAGGCAGCATCATATTCTCATGAACATTAGAATCATTACCAATAAATAAAAGTACCTGGTAATTCAATTGGCGTGCGTGAGCTCTAGTAATTGGTCCAGTATGTATAGTAGCAGGGGCTGTGGGTGTAACAATGGTATTGATGTCCTCATCACCAGGAACTGGAGCAGAAACACAAAGATGCACTTGCCTATCTGGTCCTGGATCATGCCGGCAAGCTGAAGGAGGCCGTCGATGCTGCTGAAGCGGCAGAGGCCACCAAGCGCGAACTGGACGCCAAGGTGGAGGAGCTGGGGGCGGAGCTGGAGAAGCACAGCAAGGCGGTCGTGATGCTCAAGAGTGACAGGGACAAGACCATCGACACCTTGGCGTGTTTGCAGGTCACCATATCCGATAGGAACAAGCTGCTCTCCGAGGCCAATGACTCCATTGTTGACCTGAAGCTGAAGCTGACCACCCTGGAGGAGACCCTCGGGAGCAGCAGAGCCTGCGAGAAGACATTGACCAAGAAACTCCGGGATGAGGAGCGACTACTCAAGAGTGCCGCCACCGAGCACAATGACTTCGTGAGTGGCGTGAAGATCTGGAACGAGCGCCTTGCTGATGTCCTGGAGAGGCTTATGACACAGCTATCCACCATGGGCCTGCCGAGCATCAGGTTCTCCCACGACGACAGGATAAGTGAGAGCGCCAGGGTGACCATGTTCTTCGAGGCCGTATTCGATGCCTTGAAGCTGCTCCACGACCGCCGGGCGACCCACCTAGCCAACGAGTCCCAGAAGCTATGCCGGGGCGCCCTCCTCAAGGTGCTCACCAAGGTGGCGTACAGGAACCCCGGCCTCGACCTTAACCAGGACAGCTTGCCGGCAGATGCGGACCGCAGGGCACATGTGGAGCTTGTCGCGCCCGTTGTTAGCCTGGTCGACCATGTCACGAGGGTGGACGGCCAGCGCGGGGACTAGGCGCTCCGCTTTCTCTTACCGCCATGGATCTGTACCAAAAACAATTCCGCTTAAGTTAGAACTGCAGCAACTATTATTGTAATATAACTTGCTATGTTTGTGGATTGAATGCATGTTATCTCCCTCGTATGATTCCTCCTTGTACGGTACGCACCCCACGCATTACTGGGAAAGGCCTGCCGGTGCGTGCACCCTAGCCGTGACCGCTTTGAGGACGGATCCTTAGCAGCCTGCTGGGGGTGCCGCTGCCGGCAAGGCACCTTGCCGTTTCTAGTGCAGCCACATGAGCCGTTGAGCGGACTTGAAATGGAGCAAGGGTGCAACCAAATCCGACAAGGTTCCTTTGCGCGCAGGTTTTCCTTATACAAGAACCGAGACCATTCGAGGAAAATAACCTAATATTAAAAGAAATTCGCTCAAAGTCTCGTGACTTAGCTTTTTGCTGTTGTATTCTTCTTCGCAAGCTGTTGGCGTCGCCTGTTGGCGTCCACACTCTCTATTCCCCCAAGCAAACTTGCGCGCAAGGGAACCTTCTATCCTTTGTGAAAAGGAAAGAAGAGAAAATAGGAATACAGAGCCTTGGCTGCTCATTAGTTCTTCCTGGCCTTGTGCATCTCGGGAAAAATGTTGTGGCTCTTCCCGTGGCGGCGTACGGGGTCACCAATGTCACGGCGCTGCTTGTTGCGCATGATCTGGGAGGATCGCAGCGCGGACGCCGGCGGGGATGCCTTGGAGGTTGCCGCGCCACCCATAGGCAGCATGGCTCCAGACGAACTGACCGCCATGGTCCCCTTCTTCTTGGGAGCCATGGTGATCAAGGAAACGATGTGCTAACCCCTAGATCAGGTTTGCAAAACTACTGACCCCCCTTCCTGGCGCGCCAAAGATGTCGGCGTAGAGAAGGTCGACTCCTATGGGATCACTTGGGTTCCTTCTACGGTTCTGCAGGGAGGAGGAGTGGTGCAAAGAGTAGATCTAAAGGTCAACACGATGGCTCTTTACCCAGGTTCGGGCCGCTAAGCAGCATAAAACCCTAGTCCTGCTTGATTGTGTATTCTGTGTTCTTGAGCTTCGGCTAGCTGCTCGCATGCATGCTGGGCCGAGAGGTTCAAAAGTTCGATCCTCCTCCAGTATGTCGTGGGCCTCCTTTTATATGTCCAAGGGGCTGCCACAGTGGCACACAGGAGGTGTAAAGTAGCTATAGCGCTTATGTTTATCGCCGACGTCTTAGGACAAACGCCATAAATGCACTGCTTACGTGCCCTCTAGCTTTATCGGGGGACGGGAGGAGAGCCCGTACCGTCCGTTGTCGCCTTGCCCTCTTGACACGCGTCCATGCCGACGAGGCATGCAGTGCGAAGTTGGCTGGCCAGCTGCTTCACTGGAGGGGTGGCATGGTCTTCACGAAGATCTGCATGCCACCACGCGGTGCTTGCCAGGCTGGTGAGCTGGCCACTGCGCTGGGGCAGTGACGGGGCGGCAGAGTCTTCCCGCTGTCTTGTCATTGTCCCCGGCAAGGATCTTGCCGATGTTCCCGGCAAGGATCTTGCCGGGGCCTTGCGGACGTGTCTGGCAAGGATTTTGCCGGGGCCCCGCAGGCGTCCCGGCAAGGATCTTGCTAGGTGCTTCGTCTCCTGGCCCTCACAAAGATCTGCATGCCACTATGCGCGCCCCTAGGCCTTTGGCTTTAACATTGTCGATGGTGTTAGAGCTCTCAACCTCAAGGGTGCCCTTGTGAGGGACCTCTAAATCGTCCCAGCAAGGATCTCACCGGGGTCTTGTGAGCCACCCTGGCAAGGATCTTGCCGGGGGTCCAGTTTTTCCTCTGTCTTCTGGCTCGGTTGCTTCATCTTTGTCTTGTATCTTTTTTTTGATCACCCCTTCAGCCCTTGCCGCGGAGGTGGCTATGACTTCCCGTGCACAAGTATGGGGTGCTAAAGAGCCCAGACTTTAGTACACCAACTATCTGCCCTAAAAGAGAAGAAGAAGAGGAATTCTGTTTCTCCTCGAGCTGCGAAGAAGAAGTCTATTGCAAGTAAATCTAGAAAATTTGCATCTGCCTCGTCTGATGAGAAATCTTCTCATAATAATGCTGGCGAAGAAATTACCATGTACGATCAATGAGCGTTGCTTGATAAGCCGTACCAAACTCCATCACCAGCCAAGAATTCGCCACCTGTGAGATCTTCGCCAAGGCTTGCACCCATTCCCTCAGATAAACATTCGGTTTCTGCTGCCCCAGTGGCAAAGAGAAAGTTGGTCACTGATGAAAAAGTTGATGTCTCTGCCAAGAAGGCGAAGAAAATCATTCTTGCTTCCATAGAGGAATATGATTTTTATCTTATATTCGACATCATTGAAGGTTCTTCCTATGATGCAAATCCAGCTTAGTTGAGCAGTTTGGGTTTACCTGAAGATGCTACCAGGATGGTAGCTAAGCACTTCACTGATCTAAAACAGATCACGAGAGAACTCAATCAAGTTGTCGATGACAAGAAGCTTCTAGAGAAAATGAGAAGGGAAGCTAAATCTGAGTCTAAAAGAAAGGATGTGAACAAAGGAATTCTTGATATCACCAAAGCCCTCACTGTCATGAGGAACAAAAAGATTGATTGGCACTCCAAGATGAAAATGGATGTATCTCAGCTTTGTGATCACATAATCGAAGAGATTAAGCGTCAAGAAGATCTGGCTCGACACTTAATCTCTTCGATTAATCTCACTGTGAACAAAGAAGAAAAACGTCAGAGAGCCCAGGACATAACAAATAAGCCAAAAGAAGTCAAGGACCATCATGTCCAATCTACTTCAGCTGATGCTCCAATTGACACAAGTGCCCCAATGAAGCAGATTCCTCCATCCCCTCGTCCCAAGGAAGCAGCCGAGCAACAAGTTGAACCTATGGTAGTTGTTCCTACCTCAATCAAACAAGAAGCTGATGTTGTGGACATATATCTTGTCAATCCCAATGAAGTTGGCGTCATGCCCGAGAAGAATGCTCACAAAGAAAAGGTTGACGAAGAAATTGGGATGGAAAGGCAAGCCCCGTCGCCTGTGAAGGATATTCAAGGTGAACCCTCTAGATCCACTAAGGAGGGAGAAAAGGTTGAGGGGGAGAAAGTTGCTGCCCAAGGTACCACCCCCATGGTCTCCTCATCTGGTGCTCCTGCCCCGATGGAGGTTGACCCTGCTCCTTGTTCTTTGGCTTCACAGCCAGAATAGGAAGAAAAGAAACCTGATGAGCCCATGGCTCCCGAAGAGAAAGCTCAAGAAGATGCACCACCAGTCCCACAACACTAGGCTATACCATCAGTGTTGCCGCAGCAGGCTGAAGAAGAACAAGTTGAGACACTTGAGTCTCAAGAAGTTTTTGTGCCGCCACCAGTTGATGTCTCACCGAAGGAAAAGGCCCTTGTGACTGAATCTGAGAAAGCCGCTATAGGAGTTCTAGCGAAGGAAATTGATCGTCAATCCCGTGTCATCTGCTTCAGAAAAGGTTATGATGCCTCATGCTCCATTCCAGGCTTCTGATGAGAATGCACCTGCTTCTGATGACGTTCAGCCAAGGGAAATTAGCGAGGAAGTTTACAGGCAAAATCCTCACGAACCATTTCCACTATTTTCATCTGAGTATGGCCCCAATGGCCTAGCAGTCAATGAACAACTTTACTCCTCGAAGCTTGCATTCTTTGAGGTGAGCCCCTATGAAGGAGAAATAACATATCTATCACTGAGGTTTTGGACAGAAGAGCATGCAATCTATTCTGCTCGGATCTTATTTGGCAAGCACATGATTTTCAATCATAAGATATTGAACTTTGCCAAACTCGAAGGAATGCCATGCTTCCACTATACACTTGAGCATATTGAACATGCTCTTCTGAAGGGTTTTATGCGATTCAATCATGGATGGAACAAAGAGATTATCCTTCAGTTCTATGCCACGCAGTACATCACAGGGCAGATGGAAAACACTTCAACGTGGACACTTGAATGGATGACTGGCAGGGAAAGAATCAAATGCTTAGCAGATCAGTTTCTGGCCCCGATAAATTCGCCACAATGTGAATTCGAGAATGACAGAGGATGCAGACTGCATTTTTGGGAAGTATCCAATAAACAACTCCATATCCTGATGGATCCCACCTTGGTGGGCGATGAATGCACTGGTGTTGATCCTAAGAAATTGGCCTATGACAAAAAACTGCTATTCCACATTCTGTGCAATACCATTACGCCAACTAATAGGCCCAACTCTATCAAAGGCATCACGGGAACTGCTCTAGTGTCAATATCTCACGGAATCAAGTTTGACATTCCTGACCTTTTCATTCGGAATCTGGCATGCGCTGTAGATAGCCCTCAGTCGCTGAAGCCCTGTGCTCCTTGGATTATGTATGCCATTGAGCAACTCACAAATGAAAAATTCTTCGTGGCCTATGCACCGAAGGTATTCATGCCACCTGGCCGTGACACTCTGCACATCATGAAAGAATACAAAAAAGGGAAGGAACCTGTTGATGCTACTGCATCTGCTTCAGCATCAGAGAATGTTTTGAAGCTTAAATATGCCAAGGTTGATGTTCCTCGTGAAGAAAATCCATCAACCTATGAGATTTTCATTCGCACACATCAGACACTAGAAGGGCACATTAGAATGGATAGAAAGGAAAAGATGGAATTGCTGGCCGAACTGAATCTGCTTCATAATCACACAAGGCAAATTCTTTTGCATGAGAAGGATGCAAGGAAGAGATCATGGACCTTGTTGAGAAGGCATTTCTCTTGCAAGGATCTATCCAAGAAGGGCCTCTTCAAAGACTAGGACTATCTGGACTTGCTAGCAGTACCACGTGTCCGAAGACAAACTCCAGAGCTCCCACAACATTCTGATTCAACAGATCTGCGGTTCGTCAACCATGATGATGAAATCAACGACACTATCGACACTCGTATTTTCAAGCCATCGAAGCCCCTCAAAGCCAAGGCCTCTATACCTGGTTCTTCCTCGACCATTCCACATTCTTCTGACTCTATTTCTTCAAGTGGTTTCAATTCTGACTTGAAAGATACTCCCACAGAGTAACTCCTCATGTGTACTCTCTTTCCTTTTTGACACTTGTTGACAAAAAGGGGGAGAATAACATTGAGTGATAGTTTCTCGGGGTTTGCTGGGTGTTTTGCTTCAAACTTTCATTTGGTTTTTTGTCGAGCAATTTGCTTTGAAGAACTTATCGCACTGCATGTGGTGCTAAAACAATCCGTCATCATGTAAAGTTAATACCCCCCCCCCCCCGCCTGCAATGTTATTTGCTTCTCACTATTTATCTGTAGGTACCATTAAATATGTTGTTTCTATGAATGATTATCACATACAATTATCTATCTTATAGGGACACATACATCCTCCTCGAAGAAGAACAGAGAATCATCATTCATGATACCATGTGGTTATACCCCGATTGCTATCTAACATTATTTAACCTTGCAGGAAGTTAAAGTCATCCGACGCACAAATGTCTTATGAAGGCTATCTATGACTGACAAAGTATTTTTCCTCTCAGATATCATATGCATCATCTCTATTCCAGGAAAATCATCTTTGAAGCTTATCGACTCTGAGCAACGAATTATTCCTCGGTCCTGCTGTGATTATATCAAATATCTAACATGCAGGAAAACCATGTCTCGTGTGGATCAAAAATTGTGTTCTGACAAAACCTTCATGACTTATCCTTGTCACAAATCTCACAATATGTTTCACATCTAGCCCTAGACAAAGTTTTTGCGACAGGAACTACCTCAGACACCGTCGAATGCATTGAAAGAACTCTAGTGTGAAATCTGTTGTCAAAGACACTCATACGAAGAGAAATATATTTTCACGAACCGAACCATATTTTAAGGGGGGAAAATATCTTATCTTCGTAATTCTTCTCTCATCTTTCATTATTCTTCGCATTACATTCCACTCATTATCTATCATTCAATGTGATGTGTTTTGTCAACAATTGTCCAAAAAGGGGGAGATTGTTGGTACAATATCTGCCTACTTTGTGTTTTGGAGATTGTTGACAGAAACAGGTATGGACTAATTTGTTTGCTAGTGCACACAGAGAGAAAAGTCTATACACAACCGAAGAGAATGCTGTCTCCAGTGCAGAGTTCGAGGAACGTCACCGAACCATATCTGCACTATAGAGAAGAACGATCTATACCCGTTGAAGTAATAGAATCAAGAAGATTAATGTGAAGAAACCGACTCCTCAAAAGTTTTCTGCTAAGGCGAAGCTTTTGTTTCGGTACTGTCATTCGAAGAAATTGACTACAGTGATTGAAGTCGAAGACAAAGTGATGACTTGGTATCCATTTTGTTTTCTTCTTCTTTCAGTCTTTCGAGTCATAGGACCTCTGTACTATTAAGAGGGGTATAGGTTCTCAATGCTTAGATCAGCTGTGATGCTTAGCTACCACCTATGAAAGATGCGAGAGAAATCTCTTAGTGCTCCGAGCAAATACTTATCGGCAAGAGACTGTGGTCTTCATCACCGCAAGAGATTTTCCTCGGACCGAGGAGTTAACATTTCTTACTCCTTATGAAATGTTACCGTTGTGCTCAAATCCGATCGTTGGAATCGTATCTTTCGGCCATTGGCTGAGGCTGATGTCCAATTTGGTCATTTCCCATCTATGAAGGCTGCAGCTATAAGTAGCCACCGATCTCCAACGTTATCCGTTGGCTGCTCCTCTGGATACTTCTGAGAAGATTGATTTGAGCAACCCCTCTCCGAGTGATTTGAGTTTAAGATCCACCGAGAGAAAAACCAAGAGCCCATACTTAGACAGTGGTTTAGCATCACAACAGTTCTGAGTGAGAGTTCTTGTACATGTTACTCTTGAGAGTTGCACACTCCCTAGATGGATAGGTTTGGCTTCGAGTGTTGAAAGTTGTTGTCTTCACCGAGCCTGATCTTCAGAAACCAAGAGTGATTGTGGTTCATGACGGTTGACCGAAGGTTTTGAGATCGCCGACAAGGATCTACCACAAGTGAAATGAACACGAGTTTGATTAGCTCTGCGTTGAAGGAGCATAGGGTGAAGAGAGTTTATCTTCCGTGCTAAGTCACAGCCCCTACAACCAGATATAGCCCTTTGGCAGAAGGGTGAACTGGTCTACCAAATCTCTTGTCGCATTCGAGCACCACTGGTTATATCCATTCTACTGCATTTCATTCAGTAGTTTTCATTCGTTCTTTGTGCCATTAGATTACCCGATCCTTGTCTTGCTCTGTGATTGCCATCCTGTGTATTCGTGTTAATTACTATCTTTATCCTCGTATATATCCCTTTGTTGCTAATTGATAACCCACAAGTATAGGGGATCGCAACAGTTTTCGAGGGTAGAGTATTCAACCCATATATATTGATTCGACACAAGGGGAGCCAAAGAATATTCTCAAGTATTAGCAGTTGAGTTGTTAATTCAACCACACCTGGATAACTTAATATCTGCAGTAAAGTATTTAGTAGCAAAGTAGTATGGAAGTAACGGTAACGAGGGCAAAAGTAACAGTAGCAGTTTTGTAGTAATTGTAACAGTGGCAATGACAAAGTAACTAAGCAAAGAACAATATGTGAAAAGCTCGTAGGCATTGGGTCGGTGATGGAGAATTATGCTGGATGCGATTCCTCATGCAACAATTATAACATAGGGTGACACAGAACTAGCTCCAGTTCATCAATGTAATGTAGGCATGTATTCCGAATATAGTCATACGTGCTTATGGAAAAGAACTTGCATGCCATCTTTTGTCCTACCCTCCCATGGCAGCAGGGTCCTATTGGAAACTAAGGGATATTAAGGCCTCCTTTTAATAGAGTACCACACCAAAGCATTAACACTTAGTGAATACATGAACTCCTCAAACTATGGTCATCACCGGTAAGTATCCTGATTATTGTCACTTCGGGGTTAACGGATCATAACACATAATAGGTGACTATAGACTTGCAAGATAGGATCAAGAACTCACATATATTCATGAAAACATAATAGGTTCAGATCTGAAATCATGGCACTCGGGCCCTACTGACAAGCATTAAGCATAGGAAAGTCATAGCAACATCAATCTCAGAACAAAATGGATACTAGGGATCAAACCCTAACAATTCTAACTCGATTACATGGTAAATCTCATCCAACCCATCACCGTCCGGCAAGCCTATGATGGAATTCCTCACACACGGCGGTGAGCATCATGAAATTGGTGATGGAGGAAGGTTGATGATAACGACGACGACGGATTCCCCTCTCCGGAGCCCGAGCGGACTCCAGATCAGCCCTCCCGAGAGAGAGATTAGGGCTTGGCAGCGGCTCCGTGTCGTAAAACGCGATGAATCCTTCTCTCGATTTCTTTCTCCCGAGCGTGAATATATAGAGTTGGAGTTGAGGTCGGTGGAGCTCGAGGGCCAACGAGGCGCGCCCGAGGGGTGGCGCCCCACCCTCATGGACGGTGTGGCCCCTGGTCTTGATTCTTCATAAGTAATTTTTATATACTCCAAAAATATTCTCCGTGAAGTTTCAGGTCATTTCGAGAACTTTTATTTCTGCACAAAAATAACACCATGGCAATTCTGCTTTGAAAAGCGATGTCGATCCGGTTTAGTTCCATTCAAATCATGCAAGTTAGAGTCCAAAACAAGGGCAAAAGTGTTCGGAAAAGTAGATACGATTGAGACGTATCAACTCCCCCAAGCTTAAACCTTTGCTTGTCCTCAAGAAATTCAGTTGACAAACTGAAAGTGATAAAGAAAAACTTTTACAAACTCTGTTTGCTCTTGTTGTTGCAAATATGTAAAGCCCGACATTCAAGTTTTCAGCAAAGATTATGAACTAACCATATTCACAATAACACTTAGGTCTCATATTTACTCATATCAATGGCATAATCAACTAGTGAGCAATAATAATAAATCTTGGATGACAACACTTTCTCCAAACAATCATAATATGATATAACAAGATGGTATCTCGCTAGCCCTTTCTGAGACCGTAAAACATAAATGTAGAGCACCGTTGAAGATCAAGGACCGACTAAACATTGTAATTCATGGTAAAAGAGATCCAGTCACAGTTATACTCAATATAAATTAATAGTAATGCATGCAAGTGACAGCGGTGCTCTCCAACTGGTGCTTTTTAATAAGAGGATGATGACTCAACATAAAAGTAAATAGATAGGCCCTTCGTAGAGGGAAGCAGGGATTTGTAGAGGTGTCAGAGCTCGATTTTGAAATAGAGATAAATAATATTTTGAGCGGCATACTTTCATTGTCAACATAACAACCGAGAGATCTTGATATCTTCCATGCTACACACATTATAGGCGGTTCCCAAGCAGAATGGTAAAGTTAATACTCCCCCACCACCAACAAGCATCAATCCATGGTTGGCTCGAAACTAGGGGTGACTCCAACTAACAACAGTCCGGGGGGATTTTTATTTACAATTAATTTGATTTGGTTTGAGCATGGGACTGGGCATCCCGGTGACCAGCCATTTTCTCGTGAGTGAGGAGCGGAGTCCACCCCTCTTGACAATAACTCGCCTAGCATGGGATATACAGACAGCTCTAGTTGATACATGAGCTATTCGATCATACAAAACAAAATTTCATTTGAAGGTTTAGAGTTTGGCACATACGCATTTACTTCGAATGGCAGGTAGATACTGCATACATGAAGGTATGGTGGACTCATATGGAATAACTTTGGGGTTTATGGAAGTGGACTCCTACAGAAAGAGGGAGATAGTTTGTGCAAATATCTGCAGAGGTTCAGCCCAGTGCAACACAACATCCCAGAGATACATCCGGCAGCTATGATTGCCGCATTCCATACGAACGTGCGCAATCACAGAATGCAGGCCAAGATGAACGTTCGGTTGGCCAACATGGTCAGCGAGCTCTACACACTGGCAGATAAGTGCACTCGTGTTGAAGAAGGGAGAAGACTTCCTAGGGAAGAGGCTGGCATCGAAGTCGATTTGGACGATGACGCTGCCGCCCCTAGGAAGAAGAACAAGAAATGTAGCAAGATGCAGAAGGAGAAGGCAGTATTGGCCATTGAGAGGGCTGGATATCTCAGGACCGACAAGAAGGCAAAAGTTGAGATGCCCGGCAAGGAAGTCGTCGCTTGTGATGATTGTTAGGCAGCAACGGCCGCTAAGAAGACCGGCAAGTCTGACGGGCCATACTGAAAGGTCCATAGGACCAAGGGTCATGATCTCCAAGATTGCAAACAACTTGAGCAATTGGTCGAGAGACAAAAAGCTGAGTATGAAAGGCATGACAAGGAGAAAAACCAGAACAGAACTGGCGAGAAGGGCCGTGGTGGTCGTAACGGACACTACGACAAGCCTGATCAACAGAAAGAAAAACCTGCCAGGGGGGGCGTGAGAATAAAGAAGATGAGGATGACAGTGAAGAGGAAGATGATGAAACCAGCGAGCAGGAGTTCCAAAAATCTACCAAGGGGATGTGCATTGATGGGGGTGCATCTTTGCACTCCTCTCACCACCAACTCAAGCATTGGGCACGTGAGGTCAATGCGGGAGAACCAGTAGCAAACGCTCGAGAACCATTCATGTGGTCCCGTACGCCCATCATTTTTGACATTGAGATCATCAAGATCGCACCACTCTGGTAGGATGTTTGCCATTGTTGGTCTCACCAACGATCCGCAACCTCAAAGTCACTAAAATGTTCGTTGACGATGGGGCAGGTTTGAATATGATTTCTCCGAGTGTGCTGAAGAAACTCTATATTCCTATTGAGGATTTGAAGAAGACTGACACTTTTCAAGGGATCAACCAAGGAAGCAGCCAGCCAAAAGGAAAAGTTACCTTGCCGGTAACGTTTGGCGGCGAAATAAACTTTAGGAAAGAAAAGATTGCATGCAATGTTGTCGAACTTCCCCTGTCATTCAACGGTATTCTTGGCCGGCCTACTTTGCCTAAGTTCATGGCAGCGGCCCACTACGCCTACAACATCTTGAAGATGCCTGGTCCTATGGGGGTCATTACCATCCAATCGGACAAGAGAGACACACTTATCTGTGTGGCTCAGATGTATAGAGACGCGGTTGCAGCAGAGGCCGTTGGGAAGGGAGCCCTTGTCACCGTCGCTGGAGCTCGACCGCGCCCTCTGAGGGAGTCCTGGATTAGGGGGTCCTTAGGGTGTACGGACTATTCAATATGGGCCGGACTGGTGGGCCGTGAAGATAAAAATAGAAGACTATGCCCCGCGTCCGGAGTAGGACTCCTATGTGTGTGGACGGCAAGTTTGGGGTCCGGATATGTTGTTTCCTTTCTTTATAAACCGACTCTGTACAACCCTAGGCCCCTCCGGTGAGTATATAAATCGGAGAGTTTAGTCCGTAGAGGTTATCAGAATTCTCATAGGCTAGACTGCTAGGGTTTAGCCATTACAATCTCAAGGTAGATCAACTCTTGTAACGCATATACTCATGAAATACAATCAAGCAGGACGTAGGGTCTTACCTCCTTTAAGAGGGCCCGAACCTGGGTAAACATCGTGTCCCCATCATCCCTTGTTACCATTGATCCTCAGACACACAATTCAGGACCCCCTACCCGAGATCTGCCGGTTTTGACACCGACATTGGTGCTTTCATTGAGAGTTCCATCGTGTTGTTGATAGAAGGATCGATGGCTCGCCTCCTCATCAATAACGACACCGTTTCAGGGGAGACCTTTCTCCCTGGCCAACTCTTTGTTTTTGGCGGCTTCGCACTACATGCCAACTTGACCGATCACCTTGAGCGGATCGATAGCTATGCCCCTTGTCACCACATTAGGTTTGGAAGCTTAAACTACATCTCTGATGTCCGAGGAGACTTGATCTTCGAGGGGTTCTCGTCCTCGGCCACCGCTCCCCATCCACATTAAGGAGGCCCTTCGGATCCACCATCAGATTCTGCTCAAGGGTCGACGCCTACCTCCGCCCTGGCCTTAGATCCGAGGCGGACTGCTTCGTCCGAAGACGGGAGGATAAACCCCGCCGGATTCTCTCCCATTAAGAAGCTTCTTAATGAAGACCCAAATGCGACCATGTTGTCAGCAGACCCAGAGTCAAACAGGACTCTCCCTATCATCAAGAAACCGGACTCACCTCTAGATGTCAACTCTGAACTCTCGAGATATGAGTCCATCGGGCTCGGTCAAGTGGTTATAACCGAACCTAGTTCCGCAGGTCCTCAAACGCCTGTCAGCATTTGCTCTTAGATGAAGCTCTGGACGAAGTAGGAAATTTTACGTCCCACCCACCACCCACTTGATAGCCACCGTTGAGGTCTTAACCGACATGCTAGACTACGCCTTCGAAGACATCGACAACATGGACGACGATGCGGAGGCCGAACCAGGTCAAAACACGCCCATCATAGGGCAGTGGACGACCACTTCTACTTATGATGTATACATGGTGGACACACCAGAGAAGAAGGACGATGATGGCACTCAAGATGAGGATAAGCCCGTCGATGATCCACCAAAGCGCCAGCGTCAGCGGAGCCACTCGTGATCGTGTCGGGGAAGGGAAAGTAACACCAGCACCAGAGACAATAATACTCCAAAGATTCCGACCACCCCGTGGAGCCTGCGTTCAAGCATGATGAGTTCGAAGAGGGTCAACTCAACCCTGACGAACTCGCCGATCACGAGGATTCGAAGACAACAACTACTTACCTGTCTCTGAAGAAGATGTTAGCCTCGGTAACGAAGAATCCATCATCCCACAGGAACCCCTTGAGCAAGAACGCTTCAAGCAACAGTTCATCGCCACCGCGCAGAGCCTGAAAAAGAAACAACAACAGCTCCAAGCCGAATAGGATACACTCAACAATAGATAGACCCAGGTCCTGGCCGGTGAAGAAGGATATGGCTTCGAGCGCCAAACAAAAAGTTACCCCAAACGTAGGCTGCTACCGCAGTTCGACGACGAGGCCCTTGAGCCAGTACCTTCAAAATACAATCATGTTGATCAACCGGACCGACCACCAAGTGGACGGCATAAAACGGCCAATTATGCTGAATACCAGCCTGCGCCCCCTCGCCTTAGAGGCAGAGAGACAGTGACTCTAGTGTAGCGACCAGACGTCAAACGATCGACCCTTTGTGCATCGGCGTCATCCTGGATCGAATGTCTTGACACGCCTGATGCTTGAAGGATTTATAACGAGTAGCAATCACACACTTATTACATCGAATGTCTCAAAAGAGAACCTATTACAATAAATATGGCTTAAGGCCATCTAATAACGATAACAGCGGAAGGCTTGGAAGATAAGCGAGTCCATCAACTCCAACGGCATCACTGAATATAGAACCACGACCTAAAGGCACCTTACTTCGTAAATGCGAAAAGTTACGCAACATAAGCGTTGCAGCCGAAAATGGGTCGACACATGGAATATCTTTGGCAAAGTAACACATAGAGAGTAATGAACAGAAACAGGCTATACTACATGCATATATGGCTGGTGGAAATCTCTATAGTTACAGTTCTGCGTAAAGCCAATTTATTATTTTTCCCTACTGCAAAGGAATAAATTTTATTTAACTATCATGGTGGTTGTTAAATATTGAGAATGGTTGACAGAATTCTCAATCCCAGTTAAGCATCATCATTAAAACCCAACGATATTAATTAAAGTAACATGATGAGATTCACATGATAATCCAAGTACTAGATACTCAAGATGTCCATAACCGGGGACACGGCTAACCATGATTAGTTTTATACACTCTACAGAGGTTTGCGCACTTTTCCCCACAAGACTCGATCTCTTCCGTTGGATTTCTCGCACTACACGTTGTTTGAGAAACGGATGACCGAGACATAGTCTTTCAGAAGCGCTAGCACCTTACGATGGGTAGACCGTTACACCTACATCCCCTACATCTGCTAGTCTACCAATGTAAGAGTTTGACCGACTTAATCAACTATGCTAGAGCCCATAGTAGCTTGTGGCTGCACACGGAAGTTTATAGCATGAATAATCTCATGATCCCTTTGAGCCTGGGTGGCGGTCCATAAAGAAAAAAAGGCAATCCTGGAATACCCAGGTACCTCAATCCACCCAGATGTGTATTAAAGTTGACACCTTAAATAAACCATTAGTTAATAATCTCACATCTGTCATGGATACACTCACCCAATCCACGTCTACTAGCATAGCATGGCAAAATAAGCAAACGTAGAAGTAACACCCAAAGGTTTGATAATAAAACAGGTAATAGGTCCTACCTCATCTACTTTCCCAAAACCCACAATTTAATTAGATCCTAATCATGCAATGTTTGAGGATTGATCTAATGCATAAAACTGGGGATGAAAGGGATATGACCAAAGTGTTACTTGCCTTGCTAATGATCCGCGAAACCTAGAGATTCAAAGTAGCAAGCGGCGCACTCCGGGTACTCTATCGCAAACAAACAAGCATACAATAAGTACTCATCTAATGCACAGGTAAAACTCAAATAAGAGATCTAACCAGAAAGTTCAACTTAAGAACTCCGGCGTGCAGAATGAATAAAATCAAACGAATCAATGAAAGTCAAACGGCGAAAGAAACATGCTTCATTTACTAACCTGGACCTAAGTCAAATTTTACATAAGCAAAAACTTGTTTCAATTGATTAATCGGAAAGAGGGTTTCGAGACGAAACTCTAGGCGCTTGAATCGCCAGATTCCGATAAACGAGCGAAAAGTTATATTAGAACGAAGATCGGATCAGAAATCGCTATCAGAAATAATCGCGGAAAATCCGGGAAAAAGAAAAACGGACGAACAGGCTAACAAACGAACGTTCGCTGTCTGCGGCTAAAGGACGAAAATCGTTCGTTAAAACAGACGAACGAGCGAACGCTCGCTAAATAAACTAAATCGAAAAAAATCGATCTAAAAAAAATAAACCACGGGTTCTAAAAAAACCGACGCTACCTCCGTCGGGTCCGGCCAGCGGGATGGCGGGCTCGGCGGCGGGTCGGCTCAATGGCGGGGCAGGTGGGAGTCTTGGCGGGTGCAGTCTGGCGGCTTGTCGGGAGGCGAGGCGGGCTCGGCGGCGGCAGGAGCCTTGGCGGATCGGCGGGGCTAGGGTTTGAGGCTGGCGGATCGGGCCTCCCGGCTTATAAGGCCGACCGGGCCAGGAGTCCGGGACGGTCACGGCCCGGTAGGTCGGTTCGTTTTTTTAAATACTATCGCGCAGAAAAAAAATAGAAGAAATACTAAACGGACTCCAAAAATCCCGAAATAAATTTTCCCTGGCTTCTAAAATCAAGCCGGACAAGATGAACATGTATTTGGGGCCTAAATGCAATTTTGAAAAACGCGCATTTTTCCTAAATTCAAATAAAATAGTGATAAACTCCAAAATAAAATCTTATCTTTTTTTATTAAACCTTCAATATTTCTTTATGTTGTGAAAGTCATTTTATTCCCACTCTCATATTTTTATAATAGAAATAGTTGAAGATAAAATAAATAAAACCAATTTTCAAAATTTGAGAAAACTCAAATATGAAAATAACGAAATTCCCAACTCTCTCCGTGGGTCCTTGAGTTGCGTAAAATTTCGAGGATCGAGCCAAAATGCAATAAAATATGATATGCAATGATGATTTAGTGTATAACATTCCAAATTGAAAATTTGGGATGTTACAAACCTACCCCCCTTAAGATGAATCTCGCCCTCGAGATTCGGGTTGGCTAGAAAATAGGTGAGGGTGGTCTTTCAACAGATCTTCCTCTCGCTCCCAGGTGGCTTCACCTTCGGTGTGGTGGCTCCACTGAACTTTCCAAAACTTGATAACCTTGCTGCGGGTGACTCGGCTGGCATATTCGAGAATTTTGACTGGTTTCTCCTCATAGGTCAAATCATTATCCAACTGAATCGCTTCCAAATGACCTTTGTATCCCTCAAAGTATATCGCCCATCTCTGCGTGGCACTTCTTCAACTGGGAAACGTGAAACACGTCGTGAACTCCTGACGATACATCGGGCAATTCCAACTTGTAAGCAACTTCTCTCATACGCTCCAAACTTTGTATGGTCCCACAAAATGTGGCGCTAATTTCCCCTTAACTCCAAAGCGCTTTACTCCTCGAAGTGGAGATACTCGAAGATAGACTCTATCTCCGACTTCGTAAACTGTCTCCTTGCGTTTAGAATCTGCATAGCTCTTCTGCCTAGACTGGGCTACCTTGAGCCTATCGCGAATCAACTTCACCTTCTGTTCAGACTCCTTAATCAAATCTGGTCCAAACAACTGGCGGTCTCCAACTTCATCCCACGACAATGGTGTTCTGCACCTCCTTCCGTACAAGGCTTCAAAAGGGGCCTTCTTCAAACTAGATTGATAACTGTTGTTGTAAGAGAACTCCGCATATGGCAAGTTGTCATCCCACTTGATCCATAATCTAGTGCACAAGCTCTCAGCGTATCCTCCAAAATCTAATTGACTCTCTCGGTCTATCCATCTGTCTGCGGATGAAAAGCTGTACTAAACTCTAGTCTGGTTCCCAAAGTTTCGTGCAACTAATTCCAGAACTTTGATGTAAACTGGGTTCCTCCATCTGATAGAATGCTCCTCGGAACTCCATGCAGACATACGATCCTGTTCATGTATATCTTAGCCAACTTGGCAGTGCTGGAAGTAGTCTTCACTGGAATGAAATGAGCTACCTTCGTCAAACGATCGACTACAACCCAAATCGAGTCATAACCTGAACGAGTCCTGGGCAATCCCATGATAAAGTCCATGCCTAGTTTATCCCACTTCTATTCGGGTATCGGCAATGGCTGTAACAATCCTGGCAACCACGATGCTCTGCCTTCACTCTCGACATACATCACAAACTGCTACATACTCCATAATATCCTTCTTCATTCCGGTCCACCAGAAAGTGTCCTTTAAATCCAAATACATCTTGGTATTTCCTGGGTGAATCGAGTACGGCGAATCATGGGCCTCTTGCAAAATCAACTTTCTGATCTCTGGATCATTAGGCACGTAAACGCGGTCCTCAAACCATAAGGTATAGTGTTCATCCTCACGAAATCCTTTATCTTTTCCCTTGCTCATTTTCTCCTTTATAGCGGCAATCTCCTTGTCAGTTTTCTGGGCTTCTCTGATCTTATCCATGAAAGTAGACTGAATCTTCAATGCTGCTACATAGCCTCTCGGGACTATCTCCAAACATAGCTCTCGAAGATCCTCGGCTAACTCCTTTGGTAAACCTCCGGTCATTAGTGTGTTGACATGGCTCTTGCGGCTCAATGCATCTGCTACTACGTTAGCCTTTCCAGGGTGGTAATGCAATTTCATGTCCTAATCCTTGATGAGCTCCAACCATCTCCTTTGCCTGAGATTCAACTCCTTCTGCGTGAAGATGTACTTCAAACTCTTGTGACCCGTGTACACCTCACAATGGTTTCCAATGAGAAAATGTCTCCAAGTCTTCAATGCGTGCACTACGGCTGCTAACTCCAAATCATGTGTAGCATAAATCAACTCATGGGGCTTAAGTTGTCGTGAAGCATACGAAACAACTCCTCCCTCCTGCATAAGCACTGCTCCAAGTCCTCGACGTGAAGCGTCACATTATACCTCGTAATCTTTACTCTGATCTGGCAGAATCAACACTGGTGATGTAACCAAACGTTTCTTTAACTCCTGGAAACTAGCCTCACATTCATCAGTCCAATTGAACTTGGTATCCTTCTTTAATAACTCCGTCATAGGCTTCGCAATCTTCGAGAAATTCTCAATGATTCTCCGGTAGTATCCTGCTAGTCCAAGGAAACTCCGGATCTCTCCAACTGTCGTTGGTGCTTCCCAATTTGTCACTATGACAACCTTGGTGGAATATGCTGTTGTACCTTCTCCGGATATAACGTGTTCGAGGAATCCGACTTCCTTTAACCAGAACTCAAATTTGCTGAACTTGGTGTATAACGGATGTTCTCTGAGCTTCTCAAGTACTAAACACAAATGCTCCTTATGCTCCTCTTCATTCTTCGGGTAAACCAAAATATCATCAATGAACACCACGACGAACTTATCCAAAAACTCCATAAACACCTTGTTCATCATGTTCATGAAATAGGCAGGTGCGTTAGTCAGACCAAATGACATAGCGGTATACTCATACAGTCCATACCTGGTGGTAAAAGCGGTCTTAGGTATATCCTGCTCTCAAATTTTCAATTGATGGTATCCTGATCATAAATCAATCTTGGAAAATACCTTAGCTCCTTGTAATTGGTCAAACAAATCGTTGATCATCGGCAACGGGTACTTGTTCTTAATTGTCACCTCATTCAATCCTCGATAATCAACAACCATTCTCAATGATCCATCCTTCTTCTCCACTAGAAGTACTGGCGATCCCCAAGCCGAAGAACTTGGGTGAGTAAAACCTTTATCCAGCAACTCCTTAATCTACTTCTTAATTTCTTCCAAATCTTGTGCGGGCATCCGGTACGGTCTCTTAGATATCGGCCCTGTGCCTAGCAAAAGCTCAATCAAAAACTCAATGTCTCTATCCGGTGGCATACCTGCCAACTCTTCTGGAAATACATCAGAGAAATCCTTCACCACTGGTACTTCTTCCTGCACAACTCCTAATAAGGAATTTACTTGAGTCCTCTTCGGCTCATGCCGTGACACATACTTGATCCATCTTCCTTCTGGGGTGGTAAGTAAAATCGACTTACTGGCGCAATCGATGTTTCCTCCATACATCGATAGCCAATCCATACCTAGAATCACGTTCAAACCTTGTGATTCCAGAATGATTAAATCCGTGGGGAAAACATGCCTACCTATGCTCAATAGCACTTGAAAAGATCCTCGACTAGCCATATACTCCGCTCCTGGTGAGCTTACTAACATAGGTGTTCTAAGAACCTTGGTGGGCAGTTTATACTTATCCACAAATCCCCATGATATGTATGAATGCGATGCACCAGTATCAAAAAGAACGATTGCGATAAATGAATTAACCAAAACTTAACTATTATCGCATCCGCTGGGCTTCAACCTCCTTCACGTTAACGTGGTTCACCTGTCCCCTGTTGAAAGGGTTTGGCTTCTTCCCAGAGCTTCCATTGCCATTTCCATTCTGGGCTTCAGAACATTCATTGGCATAATGTCCAGTCTTCTGACACTTAAAGCAAGTGACTTAGCTCAGGTCTCTCTTTGCTGCGGTTGACAGGTTGGTGCGGTTTTGTCCATTGCTTCCTCCATTCCTGTTACCATTCTTGGAGCCATTATGATTATGCGTATTCCCTCCTCCATGGGTATGCTGAAAATTTCCTCCTGGTTTCGTGGTAGCGTAGCCTGTGAGCTCAATTGTACTTCCCTTGACCATACTTCCTCTTGCGGTTTTCAATGCATTGCTGCTTCCCTTCAATCATAAGAGCACGATCTACCAACTCCTGGTAGTTGTTGAAAGTTGCTACCATCAACTGCATGCTCAGCTCATCATTCAATCCTTGCAGAAACTTCTCCTGCTTAGCTGCATCTGTAGCAATGTCATCTGGGGCATAACGTGCTAACTTACTAAAGTCCTCCACATACTGGCCTACAGTGCGTCCTCCTTGGCGTAAGTTGCGAAACTCATGCTTCTTCATGGCCATAGCTCCTGCTGAAACATGGGCAGTACGGAAAGCTTGCTGAAACTAGTCCCATGTGACAGTGTCAATAGGGTGTGTGGCTGTGTAATTCTCCCATAATGATGTTGCGGGTCCATCAAGCTGATGTGCGGCAAAACACACTCTCTCCGCATCTGTGCATCCTGCAGTGGCCAGCTCCCTTCCAACCTTGCGGAGCCAATCATCTGCAACAATCGGCTCGGTGCTACTGGAAAACACCGGCGGATTCAGCCTCAAGAAACGGGTCAAATGGTCAACAGGTGGTGGTGGTGGTGGGTTGTTGTTGTTGTTGTTGTTGTTGTTGTTGTTGTTGTTGTTGTTGTTGTTGTTGTTGTTGTTGTTGTTGTTGTTGTTGTTGTTGTTGTTGTTGTTGGTGTTGTTGTTGTTGTTGTTGTTGTTGTTGTTGTTGTTGTTGTTGTTGTTGTTGTTGTTGTTGTTGTTGTTGTTGTTGTTGTTGTTGTTGTTGTTGTTGTTGTTGTTGTTGTTGTTGTTGTTGTTGTTGTTGTTGTTTTTGTTGTTGTTGTTGTTGTTTTTGTTGTTGTTGTTGTTGTTGTTGTTGTTGTTGTTGTTGTTGTTGTTGTTGTTGTTGTTGTTGTTGTTGTTGTTGTTGTTGTTGTTGTTGTTGCCTTGGTTACGTACTAGTGCTTGCATCAAAACGTTCTACTGGTGAATCAACTGAGTGATCTCCGGTGGGAAAAAAATCCGGTGTCGCGTCTCGGAGGAATCTGAGGGTTTTAGAGAAGATCAGAATATAGAATATAATGAGGTCTAGAGAGAAAACACTACCCATATGCATATGAGACAAATTCAAACAAAATCACTTCAATCAATTCAAACAAGGCATACAACGGTCTATCTATCGTTACAAAAGTGCTCAGACTGTACTAGATATAATGGGGGAAAATACTACTACCGTTATGGTGGTCAACTAGAAAACTGCTCCGATGAAGACTCCATGATATCCGCTCCAGCTTCATCAACATAGTCATCATCGGCGTAAATGCAGGTCCGAGTCGGTGTAAATGCGATGATGATATAGTTATTCGGGCAAGTGGAATCGTCGTCTTCTCTTCCTGGTGCGGGGTCTCCCATGAAAACTCCTAGCTTCCTGGTTAAGTCGTCATTCTTCTCCACTAGCACTTCGATTTCCTCCATATAATCTTCACGTGTAGCCTTGAGTTCCTCCTCTAGCTCCGTGATCTTGGTCAAGGCCTTCTGCAGATCCATCATGCTGCGCTTTGTCTGGTTCTCTGGCGTCGGATGTCTTGGTTTAACTCTGGATAAAAGCTGCGATTGATCTATCCTTCCTGGTCGATCATCTCCCATTGCTCATTCGGCGCCCACAAATCTGGTATATAGTATCCTTGAGATCATTGCGGTAAACTTCTCCAATACGTCCCATGGTGATGTGGGTTGCCATGCTATTTCCTAGATTCCAGGTTGGTGCATCAAAGGAAAACTCTATGGGCTCCGTGACTGGCGCGAACGTCCTTCCTGGAACTTGAACTTGAATCATCCAGCGCTCCTCTTCGGGTAAAGTGGCATTGTAGGTCCCGGTGAAGCTTGGTACTCCGATGTTCAGGTATCTAGTGACTTCCATCAAGTGACGTCCAAAGGGTGTATCATCATCCGGTTACATGAACTGTTCCTTGCATCCGCCATCCTAAAAGAGTAGAAAAGATGAGGAGTCAGAAATGAGAAGAAAGAGTAGTGATCTAGGGCTTTAACTTAGTGGTCGTGTCCTACAGCCAGCGTGTGCTATGATACCATCTTGTAGCGACAAGACCTCAAACAGTCTGACCTCTGTGCATCATTGTCATCCCTGGATCAGTAATGCTGACACGGACAATACTTGAAGGATTTATAACAGAGTAGCAATCACACACTTATTACATTGAATGTCTCAAAAGAGAACATATTACAATAAATATGGCTTAAGGCCATCTAATAACGATAAGAACGGAAGGCTTGGAAGATAAGCGAGTCCATCAACTCCAACGGCATCACTGAGTATATAACCACGACCTAAAGGCACCTTACTCATCGTCTGAAAAGTATGCAACATAAACGTTGCAGCCCGAAAACGGGTCAGCACATGGAATATGCTGGCAAAGTAACACATAGGGAGTAATGAACAGATACAGGCTATACTACATGCATATATGGCTGGTGGAAAGCTCTATAGTTACAGTTTTGCGTAAAGCCAATTTTCCCTACCGCAAAGGAATAAATTTTATTTAACTATCATGGTGGTTGTTAAACATTGAGAATGGTTGACAGCATTCTCAATCCCAATTAAGCATCATCATTAAAACCCAACGACATTAATTAAAGTAACATGATGAGATTCAGATGATAATCCAAGTACTAGATACTCAAGATGTCCATAACCAGGGACACGGCTAACCATGATTAGTTTTATACACTCCGCAGAGGTTTGCGCACTTTTCCCCACAAGACTCGATCTCCTCCGTTGGATTTCTCGCACTACACGTTGTTTGAGAAACGGATGAAAGACATAGTCTTTCAGAAGCGTTAGCACCTTACGATGGGTAGACCGTTACACGTACATCCCCTACATCTGCTGGTCTACCACTGCAAGAGTTCGCACAACTTAATCAACTATGCTAGAGCCCATAGTAGCTTGTGGCTGCACACGGAAGTTTCTAGCATGAATAATCTCATGATCCCTTTGAGCCTGGGTGGCGGTCCATAAAGAAAAACAGGCAATCCGGGAATATCCAGGTACCTCAATCCACCCATATGTGTATTAAAGTTGCCACCTTAAATAAACCATTAATTAATAATCTCACATCTGTCATGGATACACTCACCCAGTCCACGTCTACTAGCATAGCATGGCAAAATAAGCAAACGTAGAAGTAACTCCCAAAGGTTTGATAATAAAACAGGTAATAGGTACTACCTCATCTACTTTCCCAAAACCCACAATTTAATCCTAATCATGCAATGTTTGAGGATTGATCTAATGCATAAAAACTGGGGATGAAAGGGATATCTTCAAAGTGTTACTTGCCTTGCTGATGATCCGCGAAACCTAGAGATACAAAGTAGCAAGCGGCGCACTCCGGGTACTCTATCGCAAACAAACAAGCATACAATAAGTACTCATCTAATGCACAGGTAAAACTCAAATAAGAGATCTAACCAGAAAATTCAACTTAAGAACTCCGGTTTGGAAAAAGAATCAAATCAAACGAAGCAACAAAAGTCAAACGGCGAAAGAAACAGGCTTCGTTTACTAATCTGGACCTAAGTAAAATTTAACAAAAGCAAAAACTTGTTTGAGTTGATAAATCGGAAAGAGGGTTTCGAGAAGAAACTCTAGGCGCTTGAATCGCCTGATTCCGATAAACGAGCAAAAAGTTATACTAGAATGAAGATCGGATCAGAAATCGCGATCAGAAATAATCACGGAAAATCCGGGGAAAAGAAAAACGGATGAACAGGCTAACGAACGAACGTTCGATGTCTGCGGCTAAACGACGAAAATCGTTCATTAAAACGAACGAACGAGCAACGCTCGTTAAATAAACTAAACCGGGAAAAAATAAAACCAATCTAAAAAAATAAACCATGGGTTCTAAAAAACCGACGGTTTTCTCTCGAAAACCGCGGCGGCGGCTACCTCCGGCGGTTCCGGAGAGCGGGACGGCGGGCTCCGGCGGCGGCGGGGTCCGCTACGGCGAGGCGGCGATGATGGCGGGGTGCGACGGCGTCGGGAGGTGTGGGGCCGGGCGGCGGCGGCGCGGGGCTTCGGCGTCGGCGGCGGCACGGATCAGGGCGGGGCTAGCGTTTTGGGGGGTGGGGGGGGGGGGGGCTGGCGGCTCGGGCCTCCCGGCTTATAAGGCCGGCCGGGCCAGGAGTCCGGGACGGACACGGCCCGGTAGGTCGGTTTGTTTTTTTAAATACTATCGCGCAGAAAAAAAAACAAATAAAAGAAATACTAAACGGACTCCAAAAATCCTGAAATAAATTTTCCCCGACTTATAAAATCAAGACGAACAAGACGAAGATTTATTTGGGGCCTAAATGCAATTTTGAAAAACATGCATTTTTCCTAAATTCAAATAAAATAGTGATAAACTCCAAAATAAAATCTTATCTGATTTTTTTATTAAACCTTCAATATTTCTTTATTCTGGGAAAGTCATTTTATTCCCACTCTCATATTTTTATAATAGAAATAATTTAAGATAAAATAAATAAAACCAAATGATCCTATTTTCAAAATTTGAGAAAACTCAAATATGAAAATATTGAAATTCCCAACTCTCTCCGTGGGTCCTTGAGTTGCGTAAAATTTCAAGGATCGAGCCAAAATGCAATAAAATATGATATGCAATGATGATCTAGTGTATAACATTCCAAATTGAAAATTTGGGATGTTACATCTAGGTTACACGTACGACTTACGTCAGGACTTGACCAATTGAGGCGGACAGACTAGATCAATTTACGGATCAAGAGGATGTTCCCCAACATGAGATGATGGCCATCAAGCTAGGCGCGACAAACATAATCAACTCCAGGATCAGCACCGAAGTCATATGTCATCCGAACTCCGCCGTGATGTCGCCCGATATAGAGGTGCCGCACACCCCATGTGCTTTACCGACGAGGTAACGCAACACCAGTTTTCGGAAGGGTTTAAATCCATAAACATCGAGCCCTACGATGGAACGACAGACCCCACTGTATGGATTGAAGATTTTTTTCTCCACATTCACATGGCTCGCAGAGATGATCTCCACGCCATCAAATACCTCCCCTAAAGCTAAAAGGACAAGCACGACACTGGTTGAATAGCCTCCCAGAGAACTCCATTGGAAGTTGGGAAGAACTAGAGGACACTTTTCGGGACAACGTTCAGGGCACTTATGTCCGGTCACCGGATGCTGATGTCTTGAGTCACATAGTCCAGCAACCCAGAGAGTCAGCCCGCAAACTTTTGAATCGGTTCTTAACCAAAAAGAACCAAATCGTCGACTGTCCGGATGCCGAGGCCTTAGCGGCATTTAAGCACAGCACCTGTGACGAATGGCTTGCCTGACACCTCGGTCAGGAAAAGCCGTAGACTATGGCGGCTCTTACTACACTCATAACCCGCTTCTGTGCGGGCGAAGATAGCGGGTTGGCTCGTAGAAGCAATAGTACCGGCGACCCCGTCACCTCTGAGGCCAGGGATGGCAACGGAAGTCCATGCCACAGCAAAAATAAGCGTCGCAACAACAATAAAGAAATAGAGGATGCGACAGTAAATGCCGGATTCAGTGGCTCAAAACCCAGCCAGCGGAAGAACCCGTTCAAAGGAAATAGAGACGATCCATCCAATTTGAAAAAAAATACTAGATAGGCCCTGCTAGATCCATGGCACCCCTGACAAGCCTGCCAACCACACCAACAGAAACTGATGGGTTTTTAAACAGACCGGTAAGTTAAATACCGATCACAAAGGGAAAGGACCTCAAAGCGAGGTCGGTGATGAGCCCCGCCCTCTGAACACCAGGGGACAGAAGAAATTTCCCCCCAAGGTGAAAACAGTGAACATGATATATGTCACCCACATCCCCAAGAATGAGCGCAAACACGCATTAAGGGACGTCTACACCGTAGAGCCTTTCGCCCCAAAATTCAACCCATGGTCGGCTTGTCCGATCAACTTTGATCGCAAGGACCACCCAACCAGTATCCGTCACGGAGGTTCGGCGGCCCTGGTGCTCGATCCCATCATCGACGGATACCATCTCACTCCTAATGGACAGCGGTAGCAGTCTCAACTTGATCTATGAAGATACTATCCGTAAGATGGGTATCGACCCGTCAAGAATCAAGCCTAGCAACACTACCTTTAAAGGAGTGATACCCGACGTGGAGGCCCACTGCACGGACTCCTTAACACTGGAAATAGTATTCGTCTCTCCAGACAACTTTCCAAGCGAAGAACTGATTTTCAACATCGTCCCTTTTCGTTGTGGTTATCATGCACTGCTTGGACGAACTGCTTTTGCCCGCTTTAATGTAGTCCCACACTATGCTTATTTGAAGCTCAAAATGCCCGGACCGCGTGGCATCATCACAGTAAATGGAAATATGGGGCGCTCCCTCCGTACTGAGGAGCACACTACAGCCCTAGCAGCCGAGCTACAGGGTGGCCTCATTAAGCCGAATAGTTCATCGGTCACCAGGAACCATGACACCGCTAAGCGAGTCCGATCTGCATTACCGAGCGATAGCTCGGCGGATCCGGAGCTTGAATAGCAGTCCACCCTCCGCCGATCGCCCCATAAGGTTGTGGCATACGTACCGCGCGTACATAATTTCGCACTTAAAATACCTTGGGCAGCGCCGGAGCCACACCGCGGACAAGGTCTATAGTACGGCTTGAACCTATTCGGACCTCAATATTTTTCCCACTGCAGGTTCGCTAAAAACCTGCCTACTCTACGGTTGTACAAGGGCTCTTTTTTAGGCCCTTCTTTCTTCCAGACGACCATCGACTCCTCCTCTCAAAGGATTTATCACCAAAGAGAAACAACACAGACGGGCGGCAGGGCACCACTGGGATCTAAAAAACCACTACTTTTAGGCCATGTGTGAAACTTTCCATTGTGTGAACTCTCGACGTGTAAAATGGCTTCGATATTTATGGCATTCTCTATAAAAACATGGTTCAACATATTAATAAGGGTTTAAAGGAAACAGTTGATCTCCACTTTTTTTGGACTTCACTTCATTTTTATTTTTTATCATCTGTACTCCCTCCCTGCTTCATGCTGCCACACATGCTTTAATCCGTCCTTCACACCGGGGCCTGTATTCGGCCCTGCACACTTCAAATTCAACACCTATAGTGAACCCTTCGTCGTCCCGGATACTGCATTATATGCATTGGCTCCGAATCATCTTTGGTCTATAGTTGGGTTGCCCGGCTCCTGTGCTTACCACCTCACGTTCCGCCCGATTGGCTAAGGTAGTAAAGGGAGAACTACTGTGATTGTATTTTTGGTTCTTCCGGTCAAGTACCTTAGTAGAGAAAGCCGAAAACGGACTGTCATGATAGGCGAGAGCTGGTCGGCAATTTGGTGACTTAGTATTATACCACATATCGTTAGCGATTCTCCCCGTGTTATACGAGGGGCTGGTATTCATCCGGCCGCGTGGAAAAGGCACCATAGTATGGATAGCCGCACTCGCACTAGGGGCTACTAGTTAGCTCCACAGTCAAACTCCTACGGCTAAGTTAAAGTAATAAAGCTTAATAGTCTGGTTGCCTGGTTCACCTCACGGACACCTCCTTTTATGGACCAAGAATTTGGATAAAGCGTGGTCATGCGTTATGCCGAACACCCTGGTAGCATCTACATGGGGGCTGAAGCCGACGACTAGCAACTTTTAGAAATACAACAATAAATGGCCGCACAGGAGGAAAAATTGCTTCAAACAAAAGGTGCAAGCATAAATACATCACAGCATGGGTTCATCACATAGTTTGTACAACCCGAACACATCTAATCAAATATTACGTCCTTAGAACATTGGCCCTCTACTATTCGGGCCCCTTCTAGGACGTCGTCGAAGTACCTCTCCGGCTTCCGATGATCTTTGCCTTCGGGCGGACCTATGGTCGCCTCGTCGGTGGCCTTCATCTTCTCCCATTGCATCTTGACACGGGCGAAGGCCATTCGGGCACCCTCTATGCAGGCCGAGCGCTTCACAACATCGATCTGCGGCAGCGCATCGACCAGCTGCTTCACCAAACTGAAGTAGCTGCTAGGAATCAGCTGGGCCGGCCAGAGTCGGACTATTACATCCTTCAGGGCCAGGCCGGCCACCCTATGCAGCTCCGTCAGCTACTTCAGCTGGTCGTTCAACAGCACCGGGTGTTATGGCGCAAGATGCTACGACCAGAACAACTTCTTGGTCGAGTTCACCTCCTGAGCTCGGAAGAACTATGCGGCATCGGCAACACTCTTCGGAAGATCTGCAAACGCGCCTGGAGAACTCCACACTCATGTGAGCAAAATGTACCTCTGACCTCCAAAGATACTTTGCAAAAGAAAGGCCTTACCACTATCTGCCTCGCCTGATGGATCTCTTCTAGAGCAATCTGGGACTCGCTCCGCGCCTCTTTGGCATCTTGGAGGGCCTTGGCAGGCTCGGATGATTGGGCCAGTCTTCTGCTCCAATATGTCGCATTTGCGGATGGCATCCTTCAGCTCCTGCTCGACTTCGGCCACCCGAGCTTCATGTTGGTGGCGGGCAACTTGTTTGACTTCTAGTTTAGCAGTCGCTTTCTCAGCGGCTGCCTTATTAGCCTCCGCCTCCTTCGTGGCTTGGGCAAGGGCGCTTTGAGGGTCTCGACCTCGACTGCGCCAGCTGTAAAGCATTCCAGGAGTTATCCTATCAATATACATATCACTTTGATATGTAAGTAAATTCCTTTTTTAACATCATACGCATACCTTGCGTCTCGTCGAACCGCTTATTACAGCGGTCGATTTCCTCATCGGCCACCTGAAGCTTCCAGTTGAGTTCGGATACTTTGGTGGCCTGGATAGTTGCCTCTAACAGGGAAGCCTGTTAAGATAATAGCACATCATGTCAGTCTCTTGATTTTTATATGGATCCTTGATGTCGGCTAACACTACGTCGGTATTTCCCCAAAAAGGAAGGGATGATGCAATACAACGACGGTAGGTATTTCCCTCAGTGATGAAACCAAGGTTATCGGACCAGTGGGAGAACCAAGCAACACAACGTAAACATCCCCTACACACAAATAACAACTACCCGCAACCTAACGTGTTAAAGGGGTTGTCAATCCCTTTTGGGTAACGGTGCCTCAAGATAGACAGACGAACGTGAGATAAATTGTAGTAGATTGATAGATCGAACACCAAATAAAATAAATAAGAATAAAATGCAGAAAGGTATTTTTGTATTTTTAGTTTAATAGACCTGAAAATAAATGAAAAGGAAAAGTAGATCACAAAGGCAAATATATGAGAAAGAGACCCGGGGGCCATAGGTTTCACTCGTGGCTTCTCTCGAGAGAAATAGCAAACGGTGGGTGAACAAATTACTGTTGGGCAATTGATAGAACTTCAAATAATCATGACGATATCCAGGCAATGATCATTATATAGGCATCACGTCCAAGATTAGTAGACCGACTCCTCCCTGCATCTACTACTATCTCCACACATCGACCACTATCCAGCATGCATCTAGTATATTCAGTTCATGGAGAAACAGAGTAATGCAATAAGAACGATGATATGATGTACACAAGATCTATCTATGTAGAGATAGACCCCATCGTTTTATCCTTAGTAGCAATGATACATACGTGTCGGTTACACTTCTGTCACTGGGATCGAGCACCGTAAGATCGAACCCACTACAAAGCACCTCTTCCCATTGCAAGATAAATAGATCAAGTTGGCCAAACAAAACCCAAATATCGGTTAAGAAATACGAGGCTATAATAGATCATGCATGAAAGAGATCAAAGAAACTCAAATACTTTCATGGATATATAAAGATAGAACTGATCATAAACTCAAAGTACATCAGATCCCAACAAATACATCGCAAAAAGAGTTACATCATGTGGATCTCCAAGAGACCATTGTATTGAGAATTCAGCGAGAGAGAGGAAGACATCTAGCTACTAACTACCGACCTGAAGGTCTACAAAGAACTACTCACGCATCATCGGAGAGGCACCAATGGAGGTGGTTAACCCCATCCGAGATGGTGTCTAGATTGGATCTGGTGGTTCTAGACTCTGCAGTGGCTGGATCAATATTTCATCGACTCACTAGGGTTTTGGGAATATTGGGGTATTTATAGAGCAAAGAGGCGGTCTGGGGGGCATCCGAGGTGGGCACAACCCACCATGGCGCGCTTGGGCCTCCTGGCGCGCCTTGGTGGGTTGTGCTCTCCTCAGAGCACCCCCCAGGCACAGCCAGGGCCTGTTATGTGTCTTCTGGTCCAAAAAAATCTCCGTGAAGTTTTGTTGCATTTGGACTCCGTTTGGTATTGATTTCCTGCGATGTAAAAAAACATGCAGAAAACAGCAACTGGCACTTGGCACTATGTCAATAGGTTAGTACAAAAAATTCATATAACATGACTATACAATGATTATAAAACATCCAAGATTGATAATAAAATAGCATGGAACAATCAAAAATTATAGATACATTGGAGACGTATCAGCATCCCCAAGCTTAACTCCTACTAGTCCTCGAGTAGGTAAGTGATAAAAAAGGAATTTTTGATGTGGAATGCTGCCTAACATGTCATATCATAATCTTTTCTTTATATCATGGACATCTTTGACATGATAATTTAAATTTCAACCATATCAACAAGCAACCATGTCTTTCAAAATATCAATGGTAAAATAAGTTATCCCTAGCCCATCATGCTCAACCATTGATCCATTCATGAAACACACTCGCATATTAGCTACACCCAGTACTCAAGTACGATCATATTGCCTCCTAGTTGGTGCTTTTATATGAGAAGATGGAGACTCAAATTCAAAATAAAAATTGCATAAAGTAAAAGAAAGGCCCTTTGTAGAGGGTAGTAGTGATTTGTAGAGGTGCCAGAGCTCAAAGCGAAAAATTTAGAGATAAAAACATTTTGGGAGGTGTATCCTTCCCACCAACGAAAATGACTTAGTGTTCCCAACACTTTCCATGCTAGATATATCATAGGTGGTTCCCAAACAGAAAATAAAGTTTATTCCTTTTTCAACCATACTTTCACTTTCCATGGCTAGCTGTATCCACGGTTTCCCTCCATACCAACAATTTCCATGGAATTTATTATTTGACAACATAAAGTAAATTCATTTTTCATTTCGGGCCTGGGCATCCCTAATACCTTTGCCTTACTCTACTGCAATGACAAGTGAATAAACACTCATCGTGAGAATAACACATCTAGCATGGAAAATATTAGCCACCCCTCACCGCTCCGCGAGCGAAACGAACACACAAAAGAGATGTTTATTTTTAAAATTAGAGATGGCACATACAAATTTGCTTAGAACGGCAAAATAATATCGCATAAAAGTAGATATAGTGGACTCATGTGGGAAAACTGGTTTAAAGGTTTTTGGATGCACAAGTAGAGACCATACTTAGTGCAAAATGAAGGCTAGCAAAAGATTGAGAAGCGACCAACCAAGAAATAAATAAAATCATTAGTCAGCATTAAGCATAATTAAAAAAGAATAATGCACCACAAGTAGGATATAATTTCATTGCATAATTATTGACTTTCATGCTTGCATAGGGAATCACAAACCTTAACACCAATATTCTTACTAAAGCATAATTACTCATCAACATAACTCACATATCACATCATCATATATCAAAGCTATTACTAAGAATCAAGTTTATTTTGTCGAATGATCTTCGTGAAAGTTTTTATTATATCCTTCTTGGATATCTATCACTTTGGACTAATTTTCGTAAGTTGCTTTTGATAAGCTCAAACAAATATAAGTGAAGATCATGAGCATAATTTTTTTTCTTTCTCTCAAATTAATTTAAGTGGAGCAAGAGATAATTTCTTGAAAATTTACTAACTCTCAAATAAATCTAAGTGAAGCAAGAGAGCATTTCTTCAGAAATACTAAAGCACACCATGCTCAAAAAGATATAAGTGAAGCACTAGAGCAAGTACATAGCTCATAAAAGATTTAAGTGAAGCATAGAGAGCAATTCTAACAAGGCGTGACATAATTTTGGTTCTCTCTCAAATAGGTGTGTCCAGCAAGGAATCAAGACTTAAAACACAAAATAAAACAATCAATGACTCATATCATACAAGACACTCCAAGCAAAACACATAGTATGTGGCGAATGAAAATATAGCTTCGAGTAAAATTCTGATGGGCGTTAGAAGAAAGAGGGGATGCCACTCGGGGGCTTCCCCAAGTTTAGTTGCTTCCTCATTTTTGGATAATAGCTTGGGACGTCGGGGCATCCCCAAGCTTAGGCTCTTCTTACTCCTCATTCCTTCATCCATCGTAAGATAAACCAAAACTTGAAAACTTCAATCCCACAAAACTCAACAAAACCTTAGTGAGATCCATTAGTGTAAGAAAATAAATCACTACTACAAGTACTGTTTCAAACCAATTCATATTTTATTTTTGCATTATATCTACTGTATTCCAACTTCTCTATGGCAAAAATGCATCAAACAAAACCATAGAGCCATCAAAATAAGCGCACACCGCAAAGAAAACAGAATCTGTCAAAACAGAACAGTCTGTAGCAATCTGATTTGTTCGAATACTTCTGGAACTCCAAAAATTCTGAAAAATCAGGATGACGTGGGTAATTTGTATGTTAATCTACTGCAAAAAATTGGTGTTTTATCATGCTCTGGTTAAAAATACGAATTGTTTTCGTCAGCGCAAAAGTTTCTGTTTTCAGCAAGATAAAACAACTATCACCCAAGAAGATACTAAAGGCTTTACATGGCACAAACACTAATTAAAACCCAAAAAACACAATCATAAAAGTAGCATAACTGTGCAAACACTCAAGAACAGGAAGCAAAAAGCAAAAATAAATGTATTCATTGGGTTGCCTCCCAAGAAGCGCTATAGTTTTACGCCCATAGCTAGGCATAAAGCAAGGATCTAGGTTTTTTCATCTTTGTCCTTCTGAAAGCAAAGAGAAAAATTCCTATCAATGGCATTTAATTTTCTATTTTGTGAAAGCACATGGCCATTGATAGCAGAAGAGAGATTAAGCACGTTGCGAAAATTCATATCTAAACTAGCTTTCATCTCTTTAATCATTTCGTTTTTGATAAAAGCACATAAGGGTAGTTGATTCAAAATTTTCTCTTATAGGGTGCCCGAATATAGTTTTCATATTTTCATAAGTATCAACGGCATCCCCTACAAGAAAACCGTTCTCAAAAATAGAATCCAAAACTTGTTTGAAGGAAGAAGGTTATTAGGGCACAAAGCTAGCTCGAATTCTCAACAGTCTATCCCAAGCATCTTTCAAAGATTCATCAAGCAAATAACGAAAAATTCCGGGATCATCTTCATCACAATTGTTAAGATTTTCCTTAACAACCTCGGTAGATCCTTCCATAGCATCATTATTTATGAGCTTAGAGAGGACAGAGGGGCTATCCAAAGCATTAAAACTCGGGAGAAAACCCTTAGCCTTTTTAGGGTCAGTCATGGCGAGAAAACAACAAGTGGAAAAGAGGGGCGAATAAAACGGCAAATTTTCGTTAAGTGGGGGAGAGGAAAACAAGAGGCAAATGGCAAATAATGTAAATTGCGAGGAGATGAGATTTGTGATTAGGAACCTGGTATATGTTGAAGATCCTCCCCGGCAACGGCGCCAGAAATTCCTTTTCATGTCGGCTAGGACTACGTCGGTATTTCCCCAAAGAGGAAGGGATGATGATGTACAACGATAGTAGGTATTTCCCTCAGTGATGAAACAAAGGTTATCGAACTAGTAGAAGAACCAAGCAACACAACGTAAACAACCCCTGCACACAATTAACAACTAATCGCAACCCGACGTGTTAAAGGGGTTGTCAATCCCTTTCGGGTAACGACGCCTCAAGATAGGAAAACGGACATGAGATAATTGTAGTAGATTGATAGATCGAACGCCAAATAAAATAAGTAAGAATAAAATGCAGCAAGGTATTTTTGTATTTTTAGCTTAATAGATCTGAAAATAAATGCAAAGGAAAAGTAGATTGCAAAGGCAAATATATGAAAAGAGACCCGGGGCTGCAGGTTTCACTAGTGGCCTCTCTCTAGAAAAATAGCAAATGATGGGTGAACAAATTACTGCTGGGCAATTGATAGAACTTCAAATAATCATGATGATATCCAAGCAATGTTCATTATATAGGCATCACGTCCAACATTAGTAGACCGACTCCTGCCTGCATCTACTACTATTACTCCACACATCGACTGCTATCCAGCATGCATCTAGTGTATTAAGTTCATGGAGAAAATAAGAACGAGGACATGGTGTAGACAAGATCTATCTATGTAGAGATAGACCCCATCGTATTATCCATAGTAGCAACGATACATACATGTCGGTTCCCCTTCTGTAACTAGGATCAAGCACCGTAAGATCGAACCCACTACAAAGCACCTCTTCCCATTGCAAGATAAATAGATCAAGTTGGCCAAACAAAACCCAAATATCGGAGAAGAAATACGAGGCTATAAGAGATCATGCATAAAAGAGATCAAAGAAACTCAAATACTTTCATGGATATAAAAAGATATAACTGGTCATAAACTCAAAGTTCATCAGATCCCAACAAACACACCGCAAAAAGAGTTACATCATATGGATCTCCAAAAGACCATTGTATTGAGAATTCAGCAAGAGAGAGGAAGCCATCTAGCTACTAACCGCAGACCCTAAGGTCTACAAAGAACTACTCACGCATCATCGGAGAGGCACCAATGGAGGTGGTGAACCCCATCCAAGATGGTGTCTAGATTGGATCTGGTGGTTCTGGACCTGCGGCGTCTGGATCAATATTTCGCTGACTCCCCTAGGGTTCTGGGAATATTGGGGTATTTATAGAGCAAAGAGGCGGTACCGGGAGCACCCGAGGTGGGCACAACCCACCAGGGCGTGCCTGGGCCTCCTGGCGCGCCCTGGTGGGTTGTGCTCTCCTCGGAGCACCCCCAGGCGCAACCAGGGCCCATTAGGTGTCTTCTGGTCCAAAAAAATCTCCCTGAAGTTTCATTGCATTTTGGACTCCATTTGGTATTGATTTCCTGTGATGTAAAAAAACATGCAGAAAACAGCAACTGGCACTTGGCATTATGTCAATAGGTTAGTACCAAAAAGTGATATAAAATGATTATAAAATGTCCAAGATTGATAATAAAATAGCATGGAACAATTAAACATTATAGATACGTTGGGTATGGCCGCCCATTTGGCGTCGCGGGGTTCGGTGATGTAGAACTACTCCTACTGGCACACCTTGACAGTCCCGACAAATTCCCCTTTGGGCTAGACGGCGCTGGGGAGCTTGCTTACCATGGCCCCTTCGTAGTCCGCATGCTCACCATCGACCACCTTCAGCTTCAGATTGAAGACCTTGAGCCATAGGCCAAAGTGTGGGGGATGCGGAGAAGAGCCTCACACACGATGATAAACGCCGAGATGTGGAGGAAGGAATTCGGGGCTAGATCATGGAAATCTAGCCCGTAGTAGAAAATGAGGCCCCGGACGAAGGGGTGGAGGGGAAACCCTAGCCCTCGGAGGAAATGGGGGCTGAACACGACCCTCTCACCAGGCTCCGGAGTGGCGATGACCTGATCCTTGTTAGGGAGCATGTGTGCGATGTCCGCGGACAGATAGCCCGCGCTCCGGAGATCCTTGATGTCCTTCCCGGTGACGGAGGAGGCCGCCCACTTGCCCTTGGAACCGGACCCGACCATTGCTGGAGAAGGTGACGGTGGCGGTGGAGATCGGAGTTTTGGGCGCTGGAGCTTGAAGAATGCGAAGCACGATCAAGAAGGAGGCGTGGGGAAAAAGGATGAATAGTTATCCTTTTATAGACGGTAAAAATACCAAACGTCCCCCTATCGAGCCAAAAAACTCGTCTGTTCCCAACGAAATCGTGTGTAGGGCGCGGTTGGGTTACCCAAACCACATTGAGTTGAATCCCGTAATGGGCGGGCACGATCTCTGCTTTGACAAGACGTGCCAATAGGGGCTAAGCCTCGAAATGCGAAACACGAGGCATGAAAACGGTTCAAAATGTTAAAGAGTCGTCTGTGACGCTTCGCCAAAAAAGTTGCTGGTAAAAAATATTGTACCAATTTTGGTTTACTGCCTTCGTTGTTAAGGTTTGTATTGATAGTGCAGAGCCGGACACAGTTCCTCTATGCAGGGAGCTGACTTAAAATATTCAAGAGAAGGAACCCGCCTTGCAATGCCGAAGATATTCCGCATGCCGAACACATCGTCATTGAAGATTGGTTCAAGGGCTACTGAGGCAGTCCTGGATTAGGGGGTCCTCAGGGTGTCCGATCTATTCAATATGGGCCGGACTGGTGGGCCATGAAGATAAAAACAGAAGACTATGCCCCGTGTCCGGATAGGACTCCTATTTGCATGGGCGACCAGTTTGACGTCCGGATATGTTGTTTCCTTTCTTTGTAAACCGACTCTGTACAACCCTAGGCCCCTCCGGTGAGTATATAAACCGGAGGGTTTAGTTCGTAGAGGCTATCAGAATTCTCATAGGCTAGACTAATAGGGTTTACCCATTACGGTCTCAAGGTTGATCAACTCTTGTAACCCCTATACTCGTCAAATACAATCAAGCAGGACGTAGGGTTTTGCCTCCTTTAAGAGGGCCCTAACCTAGTAAACATCGTGTCCCCATCATCCCTTGTTACCATTGATCCTCAGATACACAGTTCGGGACTCCCTACCTGAGATCTGCCGGTTTTGACACTAACACCCTCTTCCCCTCACCATGGTGGAATAAGGACACAAGAAGAAGAAGAAGATGTGTGGGTGAGCCCACCCATTCTCCTCCACGCTCCCTTTTATAGCGGAGCGTGGCAGGGGGCTAGCTCCCCACCACCCTATGGTAACCGCCCTTCTCCTCCAATTCGGTTCATCTGTGTCACTGACGACATCCATATTCACCGGCGGCCCTCCTGCGGCAATCCATGGCGCCATGCCTTTGCCACGACACTCATTCCTGCGCCCTGTGCATCCCCCACCAACCCTGCATAACGCATACAACACGGGTGGCGGAAATGGCACGGGTAGTGGGATGGGTAAAATGGCAGTTTCTTCCATGAACCACATAGACGCTTCAATCAACCCCCCCCCATGAACGTGGGCGTCCCGCGGTCCAATACATGGGTTGCCCCACGTCGTCCAGCACGACTCGCGGGGAATCCGGGATTGACTCAATCTTGTTAACGAAGAAGCAAGGAAGATCTAAAAAACATGGATCCCACGACGGCACGGTCATGTTTCCTGCATGTGCGTTGTTAGGGCCTACCCCAATGATGTCCGGCAGCACGTGTGGGCTAGGCCCGGGGGCTCCTGTCGGTGCAAAAAACATCCGCATTTTTTGACCAAACGAACGCATAGGCATGACGACAATCGGATATTCAATCTCCAAGGTATGACATCAAGTCAAGCCAGAAAAGCCGCTCTTCATGAGATCAAGGAGAGCATTAAGAAGAGCAAGACTGCAGAATACTACCTTGGGAAGGCCTTCGTTGTCGGGTAAGAGCGTCTGGTCAAGAACGCACCTAAGTGCAGGCCCAGACCCGCCCTGGCAGGCTTGTCTGGGCCTCCAAGATCAAAACCCTGCCAAGTTCCTTCAAAGGATCATCGCCAAGACGCCACCGCTCCTCCTCATCGCACCCAAGTCACTTATCAAGTGCGGTGTCAAGGTACTAAACAACCAGGTGGATCCTATCAGGCATGCGGCAGCATCAAAGATAAGGGAGTAGCTTTATGGACACCTGTCCAGGAGGCGTGTCAAGCTGATGAGAAGAGGCGGATAAGCGGCGTAGCAAGCTTGCAGGGATTTACCCTCGACACGACACCTAGCAGTGCATTTAATGCACTTTGTCCTAACTGCCAGAGTTAGGTATGATAGCACTGTTAGCTATCTAATCACACCCAAATGACTATTTTGCCACTATGGTCGCCCCTTAACCTATGAAAGTAGGCTCGAGGCAACCTAGCAAAGGATTCGAACACTTCGACCCACAACAATTGTAAGCTCACGTCGCTCTCCCTTAGGCACACTTGGCGGGCCAAAGTGCGTCGAGCGTTCGTCCACCTCCAAATTGATCCACCAAAGCAGGAGTAGGGTTTTTCGCTACAAAGCTGCCCGAACCTGGGTAAAAAATGATCTGTCCATCGCCGCGCTGTCCTTTATAGTTTCTGCTCTTTGTGCAATGCGACCGTCCCCATGCCGAACCACAAAGGGGCATCCCTGCCCCATAGGTGATTGTGCTTCCACGCTGACACGATCTAGATCACATCTGATATGTGAGGTTTGATGTTCTTTATATGCTTCCCATGAGTGTTTCTTCGGTTTAGTTGATCGGCAGAATGATATAGTTTTGCTACAAGGTTCTGACAATCGATCGGCTCTGGCTTTCGATTATCTGCTAGCAGTTCCTTGGGCGATATCATAGTCGGGAATAGTGAACCGTTGTGTACATAAGAGAGTGACGAAGATGGATGATCTTCTAGGGGGTCACACGTATTGACGAATTTTAGTGTGGGGGTGATACTTTTAATTAAGTCTCTCTTTCACACACCCCAAAACTTAATCTAGCATCAAGAACATCGCCTTGTTGTGCTTACGTAGGTAGCTAGTCTTAATTGATAAAACTAGTTAACCACGTAAATAAAATTTTGCTAAAACCGATTAGAGGACGTCTAACTTGGTTTTGCAGGGTTTGCATATCATATGTTATAGCCTTCATCATGATAATGAGTTTGCGTATGAGATGGTTATATGTTGTAATTTTAAGTCGCCTGCACGTTACGGCATGATGGCTGGAGCCACGAGATTGCCACCTTAATGTAAATATCATAGAGATTGGTTACAAGTGATGGTGGGAAGACGTACACAGAGGACCCTGATGAGGAGAAGGTGTACCAAGGGGCGGGACGAGGACCTATAATTTAGTGCCATGGAGGAATTTCAGATTTTGGTGCCACGACAACGTTTTCTGAAACGGTCGCCACGGCAACGTTTTCTGATATTGTGGCCACAACAACTTTTTCAAAACGGTTGCCACGACAACGAAATATTGGCCGTCACGTTGCTTCAACTGGAGATTGAAGACAGTCACTTAGAACTCTTGGCGCCCAGGGCTATACCATATCATGTTATTATGAATTGCCTGAGATGTTTATCCCTTTGTTGTTTGCACCCTTGGATTGTGCAGTAGTCAGTTATTACGGTGATCTCATATAGTAAATACCAAGTTGAAAGGTGCTCTTCCTAGTGTTGCAAGCATCTATAACACGTAGCATTCCGGAGTGGGTCATGTCCACATGAGCACAAACAGGACGTGATGTTTATGACGGGGATGGTCAGACCATGCTTCTAGATAGACTCGGTTGTCTTGAAGATCTAGTAGAATTGTTCTGAGCTCGGAGCACAAAGCATCTAAAGATGAACAAGAGTCATATGGAGATATGATCGGCAAAAGTTTGCCCACCGGTCAAAATTCTCGTCATCAGTGATGTCCACATCAATGGTTGAGAACTAGGCTTGGATCTTGAATCACTCACTGTACATTAAGAGAGATATTGATTTGATTGGGAGCACAATTATGTATTAATTAAGTTTAATAACTAGTGCAAATTAATTATGAACAATGTCTATCTGTAGTTTGGATGATAGTTGTAGAATTATGGTTCACAGTTCCACCTTTGTTGTTGAAATTGATTGACTGTTATTTATGTGGTTGAAACTTTATGTTTGAGAGGATCGTCCTCTAAAAGTTCCAAGAAGTATTATGTCCTACTACATGTTTGCAATACTCTCTTGATGATGCTATGGATGACGATACTCATGTCCTTCAATCCAAAAGCGAGAATTGCATTATGGTCTGCTTGCTTCCAAAAAACCCGAACTTCAAAATGTTTGGGATAGTTTTGTGATATTCTTGGAACTGAAAATTGTTTTCATAAACAAACGAGGGCTAAAAGATATGCGATATCTAAAGAAGTATTTTGTTTGCAAATTCTAGTGAAGTGTTCAACTATGTTTAAGATTGAAATGTGTAAGATCCGTAAGAAAGCCAGTCATGTGTTGACAATGAAAACTTGTAGAGAAAGAACAAAACCGAAGGATGTAATGAGACTTACACGCCAAGGGAAGTTCGGGGCTCATGCCACTCTTAACATTGTTGTTTCTCTTGAGAGTAAGAGAAATATTGAAGAAAAACTATAAGAAGTAAAAGGGAGAAAGAAAAGAAGACTAGAATGTCCAACTCAGGTATGAATGTCATACAAGTTATGAGAAGCAGAGGTGGTTGCTCAAGTACAGTGTAGTTCTTGGGAAAATTTGATCAATTTGTTGATCACTGATTCTTTGGTATTCTAGTTAAAAGGTTAATCACAAGGATATCGACTCAATTTCATATTATTGCAAATTGTTGCAAGAAACTTCGAATGGCCTAAATACCAACAAATAATGAGGTTAAAATATTTTGATGGATTGTAAAAGGGTACAGTATTTCTGTCAGTGTATTCCCTCTGTATTTATTATCATTGTAGCGACCCGACCCGAATGGATCAAGTCTCTGTGCTTAAGTGTCATCCCTGGATCGGTATGCTGACACACGCAATACTCGAGGATTTATAACAGAGGTAAATCTCATGTATAAAGTAACGTAAATACTATTACCTCAATCCATATAGCGGAAGTAACAACAAAGTTGTGGAGTCCCAACAACACCAAAGGCAAAGTTGTGTGTAGACATCGTAACCCTAACGTATCACTTACTCGTCGTAAGAATCCTGCAACATGAGACGTTGCAGCCTTGTAGGTCAGTACATTCAATGTACTGGCAATTTCACACTATAGAGCAATGATGAATAACAACTATCACTACATGCATATTTGGCTGTTGGAGGCTCTAAGTTTAATTTTGCATAAAGCTAATTTTTCCCTGCAACAAAAAGGAATAGATTTTATTTAACTACCAAGTTTATGTCATTATTGAGAAGGTATCCCCAACTCAATCCCAAAAGAATATTAATAACCCAACAAATTCATTACGTAAAGTGATGAGATCAAACAATAATTCAAATACAAGATACTCAAGATGTCGATAACCGGGGACACGGCTAATCATGATTAGTTTGTACACTCTGCAGAGGTTTGCGCACTTTTCCCCACAAGACTCGATCTCCTCCGTTGAATTTCTCGCACTGCCTGATGTTTGATAAACGGATGATCGAGACACAGTCTTTCTGAAGCATTAATTCTTTACTCTGGGTAGACAGTACCACCTACTTTCCCCTACATCTCCTAGCCTACCACTAAAAGAGGTCACACACCATACTCAACTGTGCCAGAGCCCATAATGGCTTGTGGCTGCACAGGGAAGTTTCTAGCATGAATAATCTTATGATCCCTGTGAGCATGGGTAACATTCCATAGGGTGATCACACGGGTACTCCGGGATCCCCTTGGGCAAGCACCGGGTTCTCTAGGTGCCCGGGCAAGCCACTGGGTTCTCCAGGGTGCCCCAACCATTCCACCCAGAGTTGTGTTAATGTTGCCACCTTAAGTTAACCCATAATTATTATATCTCTCTCATCTTTCATGAATCACACATACAAATCCACGTCTACGAGCATGGATAAGAAATATGTAACAAAGCGTATATTCCCGGGGTAATCAAAGGTAATAGGTTCCTGCCTCATCAACTACATAGCAAATCCCAATTCCCAAATCCTACTCATGCAAATATTTGAGGGGTCTATCTAATGCAAGTAAAACTGGGTATAGGAGGAGTATGATCAAAGTGTGAACTTGCGTTATACTGTTGATGAAGACTCTTCGCACTCATAATTCCTGATAGTTCTACTCGCCACACTTCGATCAATCTATCATAAGGAAACAATTATAACCACATATAAGCAATCACTCAAAGATCCAAAAGATCAAAGAAAATACTTCGGAAACCTTCGAAACCATCAAATAGAACTCATGGACATAAACATACTTTTAAAAGAAGCAAGACTATGTGATTTTGCTCTTAACAGAAAGTACATGTCAAGAGCTTTGATTTGCAAAAAGAACCGATTAAATCAGAGTTATAGAACTCAAGTTATGATGAAAAGAAGCTCAAATTCAAATCTTGTTTGAAACCAAGTTTTAAACTTTCAAAAACATGTTTAAGTTGGTTATCTGGATAGAGGGGATCACGACGAACAAATTGGCGTTGGTTTCATCGAATTTGGACAAATGAGTAAAAAGTAACAAGCGTTTAAAGATCAGGGGCTAAACTGTAAAAGTTTTAATCGCAAATAGGTCCCTAATGTAAATAAATAGAAAAAGAAAAATCTATCAATGAACATTCGCTACAGAACCTAATCCGTCGAATCTATTCACTACTGAACCTAATCTGATGAATGTTCACTAAATAAACTAAACTAAAATAATAAACCGGGTCAAAAAGGAAAACCGAAAACTTAAAAAAACCGGATCGGACCAGGTTCGGTTTATTACCGGATCGGAAAAAAACCGGCCGGTAGGATCGGGCTCGGGCGTCGGCGAGTCCTGCGGCAGCGGTAGATTGGGCGACAGCGAGGCGAGGCGTCGGCGGCGGCCGCCCGGCGGTGGAAGCGGCCGACAGCGACGTCCGAGGCGAGCGGCAGCAGCGGCAGCAACTTCTTGGCGGCGGATCACATATAGGGCGTGGCGATGACTTGTGAGGAGGAGAGGGAGAGAGGGGCCGGCTATTTAAGGAGCGGGGGAGGGCGGCTTGGAGAAGGGGTCGGGGAGGATCCGGCGGCGGCATGGATCTTGACAGCGGTGTCGGCCACGCTTCGGGAGTTAAATCCGAGCTCGAAGGCAGGCGTCTTGTTGGCTGGTATGGCGGCTGGGCGGCCCGATTCAGCGGAAGAGTTTTTAAATAGACAACAAAAATAAAACAAAACGATAAATATTAAAAACGATATATAGGCATATTATATATCAAAATTTTCAGAAAAGGATTTTCTACAACATGACATTTTTTTGGCGGCAAATAGATTCCACAAAATTTTAAATAAAGCAAACAGTGCTACTTCTGCAATAAAACCCAATAAAAATCATTTTACAAATACCAAAATGATTTCAAATTTATTTTCTCCTAATTTCACATTGAAGGGAATCATTTTACCCTTATTTCCATTTATTTTATTTTTGGAGAAACATAACTTGAATAAAAATCAAATAACTCCAGATTGGAAAAAATGATTTTCAAAACTTTCAAAGGGACATTAAATTTGATTCTTTTAAACTTCCAACTCATATTTCATATGCTTTGAAGAAGTCATTTTATATTCTCTCATGAAAATAATTGAGTTGCATAAAGTTTCTGAATTTAGAAATAGTTCCAAATGGAATTCAAATATTTTCAAAACCCTTTTCATTTATTTAAATGGAAGAAGTCATATCATCTTCTCTAGGGTTTTGTGATGCAATGAATTTGAATTCATGGAGGTCATAAATGCAAGGTGAATGTTTGGGAAAGTCATTTTATTCCCTCTCATTTAACTTTCAAAAAGTTTCAAATTTCACTCAATTTCACACTAGTAACCAGACCACAATCAAACAATCAATCAAAACTATTTATTTAATATAACATTCCAAAATTTAAAATTTTGGGATGTTAAAAACCTACCACCATTAAAATGAATCTCGTCCTCGAGATTCGAAAAGGCTAGAAAGAAATAGGTTAGGTTTTGGGTCTCCTAAAAAATTCATCGATTGGCACGAAGGTCTCGAGTGCTACCACCCTTAGAAACATCGTTACGGTTCCATCAAAACTCATGTACTCTATCCTTATTGTTGAAGGGTCAGTCTTCTGAGATTCTCAGGAAAATTCCTATTTTGGGTTTTTCCGGTAGTGGCACAACCTTTTCATAAGCTCTTGTGTCCTTTCATTTGGTAAGGTTCTTCCGAGACTGGGTCTTCTTAGCTGACGGGTCTGGCGCCAATAATAAACAACTATCGATATCTCATGGCGGTTAATAATTTATGGTTTCTCCTGCAGGAAATGGGTCTGGGTTGAACCTCACCGTTTGACCTACGATTGGCAACAGCAGCCTTGTACAAGGGAAAAAATTGTCATACCATTCTAAGTTCAATTAGGCTTAATATCATCGTCTATCTAATATGGGTAGCTCACTCAGATTTAGCATCCCACATAGCATAGGCGAATAATAAGAGTAAGTCGACATGGTGATCAATCCATTCCGCACCCAAATCATTACCTTGTATATGGTTTAGCGAATTTCGGATTCTAACACACGGTCATCCTCGCAAGCGTTGCAGAATTTCTATTGTCCACAAACTGAATTCGGATATATCCGTTACTTCTGCAAGCCAAACAAACATCTATCGTTTCCTTCACAACTCTCAGGTTTTGCGTTACTCCTATAAGATCGTCTGTTGAAAAAGTCGTATCTTCTTCCAGGGTTTTTCCTTCAGCAAAAGTGTGCTTGCTTCTTGGCAGGTCCTGGAGCCTATGGGTTATGGGCTCACCTCATCACATGTAGCTTCAACTCATCCTGGGGTTACAACTGATCCATATTACCAACATTATTCCTCCTTTATATCCAATAGTACTTCATCCCTTCATATTCTTGGGTATCCCACATATCGAGATAAAATTTATACTTATTTTGTCCGAAGTGCACTCAGTGGAATGTCATTATCTTTTCCAGCGGTCAAGTGTCCTCATAGGGTACTACCACCCTTGAAATGCACAAATTCTTCCATAGACCACATTTCTCATACTCGAAAATGGTCAAAATCTTTCTTCATAGAGTAACAACTCATAAAATCCAAATCAGTACCAACGATGCTAACTTTATTGATTCTAAAATTATTACAATCTCCTGCATTTCCATTACATGCCTCAGCTCAACACCTCAATATAAAATAAATGTTCCCACAACTACTACTATATTTCTTTTTTCAGCTCAACTATTTAGCACAAGCCTCCTTCTCTTGGGGACAATATCTGGCAAAGTTCCCTGCTTCATTACAACGTAAACATATTACTTCTGACATGTCTCGAGGTTTCCTTGTGATTACATAGCCTCCTTGGGTCCTCGTCTTCCCTTTAGGGCAATCACTGAAGTGGTGTCCTGAATCCTTGCACCTGAAACATGTGATATGACTCAGGTCCTTCTTTGTAGAAATTGGGCTGTTTCTGCAATCCAATCTATTTCTCTTCCTGGACTTTTCCATGCCAATCAAGGCTTATATTTCCTGTGGGTCATGCTCTACTTCCACTGTCGGGAATGCTACTAGATCCCCCTTTCAGACAATTTTGGGAGATGTGTCCTTCTTCTCCACATGAATACCATGACTTGGTGCAGGGTTTAATTGGGTCTTCCTCGGGTGTGTCCTCCACCTCTTCCTTCATCACAGGTTCTTCTAAAATTTCCATGAGGGCTCCTTTCATTGCTTCTTTCTTCTGCTGAATGGTTCTTTGTACCATGGGGTAAATATGACACTGAGCTGGGTAGCGGGTAGTCCCTTCACACAAGAAACAAGTAATCTGCCTAGTTGGGCATTCTGCAGCTGGGTGACTTCCTTCACAATGAGGGCTTTCATCCTTGTGTTCTTTATGGTTGTGTCCTATTTCGCCACGGAGCTTGCATGCACAAGGTTTCTTCATATCACTTCCATAAGGCTTCAACTTCTGGGACACAAGCCGAGAGTTTAGCAGAGTCAACTTAAATTCTTTCCAAGTGGTTACTCCTTGCCATCCATTGATGGTTTGGTACATCCTCCACCAAGTAGCAGCACCTTTTTCAAAGCTCTGAAGAGCATGCTGGGCCATATCCTTTCCGGCTATAGTGTTATTCTTCATGTGATCTTCCATGTTCTGAATCCATCGGTCCGTCTCCAACTGAGTCATTGGTCCAGGAAATATGAGTTCATCTCCCTTCATCCTCTATTGGTTCCAAGGGTTTTGGGGTGAGATAGGAGGGATAGAGAGGGATACACACAATACAAACAATAGTTTTGAAGAGATGGATTTTTACTTTGTGGTTGTTGGAAAGACATCAAACAAATGACCGCTCACAAACGTCGCATCTAACATAAGTATATAACAGGGGTTTGGTCTTCTTCTGATCGTGCTTGCTGATCTTCTTAAGTTCTTCTGCCAGGTCATTTCTATTAACGCAAAGTCCCTCATGACGTCCTTTAATATTTTTGAGTTGCGTTCCAAACTTCTGGGTTTCAACATCCTTGGCATGAACCATGGTCCTACTGTCCTTCAGTTCCTGAAGAATCTCCGGTATCTCGAGGTTTTGCTCGTCCATCTTGGCTACTTTCAGCTTCTGGGTTTTGAGTTCTTCACGAAATGCTTCCTTGTCAAATACGGCTTCCTGCAGGTCCATCTTAAAATTCTTGATGTAATGCTCCAGATCTTGGCGATACACCAGCTAAGGTTAAAACTTCATCTTTTGTTGATAGGTGCTCCATTAGCCATTCTGTCATCCAATCCTTCCGAAGAAATGCATGCTCAACTTAGCACGAAGACAATAGTATAAGCGAGCGATAACATCATGGATAGCCATGTTTATGCCCATGTCATTGCCATGAGCTATCATTCCATAGTTGATATCTCCTGCCTTAGTGTTTTCTTGACAACAACTTTGAGTTTTAGCGCTCCATGTTTCGGTCTTTCTCCGACACACCTTGATATCGGGTATTGACAGCTCCAATAGTCTGACTAGTTCCATAAGGGTAGCCTTCCTAGGTCATACAAATCTGGAAATTCTTCAAAGCCTTTAATTTCTCCTAGTCTTTGGAGTCTTCAACCGTTGTACTTTCTATTATTGTAATGCATGGTAAAATCCTCTTCATTCTGAAGTGGTCTTAGTTGTCCGATATCTTATACTTCTTGGAGTGGTCTCACCAGTCGAACCTTTGTGTGGTCAAAAGGGGAAAGGGGTATAGTCTAACTAAAAGGGAATATTTGATAAAGATAAGAAAAGAGGAGAGGTAAAAGATCTTTTTGGAAATAAAGTTTTAGAGAAAATCTTTCCTATGGACTTGCCAGCTTCTAGGGGTCATGTCCTGCAGTCAACATGTGCTCTGATACCATCTTGTAGCTACCCGGCCCAAATGGATCAAGTCTCTGTGCTTAAGTGTCATCCCTGGATCGATATGCTGACACACACAGTACTCGAGGATTTATAACAGAGGTAAATCACATGTATAGAGTAACGTAAATACTATTACCTCAATCAGTATAGCGGAAGTAACAACAAAGTTGTGGAGTCCCAACAACACCAAAGGAAAAGTTGAGTGTAGACATCGCAACCCTAATGTATCACTTACTCGTCATAAGAATCCTGCAACATGAGACGTTGCAGCCATGTAGGTCAGTACATTGAATGTACTGGAAATTTCACACTGTAGAGCAATGATCAATAACAACTATCACTACATGCATATTTGGCTGGTGGAGGCTCTAAGTTTAATTTTGCATAAAGCTAACTTTTTCCTAAAAAAAAGGAATAGATTTTATTTAACTACCAAGTTTATGTCATTATTTAGAAGGTATCCCCAACTCAATCCCAAAAGAATATTAATAACCCAACAAATTCATTACGTAAAGTGATGAGATCAAACAATAATTCAAATACCAGATACTCAAGATGTCCATAACTGGGGACACGACTAATCATGATAAGTTTGTACACTCTGCAGAGGTTTGCCCACTTTTCCCCACAAGACTCGATCTCCTCCGTTGAATTTCTTGCACTGCCTGATGTTTGAGAAACGGATGATCAAGACACAGTCTTTCTGAAGCATTAACTCTTTACTATGGGTAGACAGTACTACCTACTTTCCCCTACATCTTCTAGCCTACCACTGAAAGAGGTCACACAACATACTCAACTATGCTAGAGCCCATAATGGTTTGTGCCTGCACACGGAAGTTTCTAGCATGAATAATCTTATGATCCCTTCGAGCCTGAGTGGCATTCCATAGGGTGATCACACGGGTACTTCGGAATGCCCTTGGGCAAGCACTGGGTTCTCCAGGTGCTTAGGCAAGCCACTGGGCAAGACCAAGAGGTGGAAGGAAATATGGGCCACTTAAGCCCATATGGAAGTGGCGCCCCCTCCCCCTTTCCTTGTGGAGGGGTCGAATCCTACTTGGGGAGGGAGTGGGACTCCTCCCCAAGGCTGGTGCACCAAGGGGGCTCTTTCCTCTTTGGTGGCTTCCCTCTCCCGTCCCTCTAACCTATATATACTAGAGGATTTCCACCCTATGTGAACATATGTTTTGGAGCCTCCTCTAGTTGATCTTTTTCTAGCTCTTGTTGGTCCTAGTTGAATAATTAGAGCTAGCCCTATCCACCTCTAATCCTCATAATTAGAAGCCGCGTGTGGTTCTAATATCCTCCCTTTAATTCTTCGGTGATTATTAGCTCTGGACGGTGAAGCGCTGCCGGATCTTGAAGACCGTACGCTTGCAACCAAGTAGAGAGGTTGTGCTTTCGGTCTTCCGTTCGAGGTATCGTTCGTGGGTGCTTCGCGGGATCGTCATTGTCAGGAAGACAGGGAGAGAGATGGATAAAGTGGAGTGGCAAGGTTGCCGGGCTACTTCCACGATGTGACACTAAGCGGTGCATTTAATGCACCTTGTCCTATCTTCATAGTTAGGTATGATAGCACTGTTTGCTATCTAATCAGTGTGTAATGACTGATTTGCCACTATGGTAACCCCTTAGCCTATAAAAGGAGGGCCATGGCGACCTAAAATAGGATTTGGACCCTTGTACACTCTTACGCATGTAGCTGCTCTCCCCGAGGCGACCTTGCCGGGCTTGAGTGTTGGTTGTTTGCCATGGTCCCCCATCCAATCCACCAAAGCATGAGTAGGGTTTTATGCTTTGCAGCGGCCCGAACCTGGGTAAAAACCATTGTGTCACCATTGCCGTGCTGCCCCTACGGTCTCCGTTCTTTGTGCAACGTGCCCCTCCCCTTGCCGAACCACAAGGGGCCAATGGCCCCATAGGTGAAAAGGTGTCATGCAGGGTGAATCTTCTCTCCAAATGGCTGCCACGTGCCAGATGATAGCCACTAAATCACTTGGGGGCTCGACACTGCACTGATAGATGACTTGAGTCACTGTGCGGTGGAGCGGTGGTGCCTTGGCGGGGCGGTCTACCCTCGGCGTCTCCAGCAAGCCTGCCGGGGAAGTCTTGAGACTTGCCTTCGGTGTAGCCTCGACCTGACCGAGCTCGCCTGCCTAGCAAGGGAGGTTTTTCCTTAGTGACGCCTTGCCCTTTTGTCTTGTCTTGGTCTTCTTGATCCGCCCTTTGATTCCTGAAAGAGCTATCTCCTTAGCTTGGTCTTGTCTTGGAAGCTTGGCGTTGTCGTGATGGAGCCTGATGTCCGTGCACAAGTCAGGGGAAACAAGCACCCCTATTTATGTACCTCGACAATCATCGACGTTCGAGGAACTTCAAGAATGATGTACACCGACTCGACTACTTCCGCTCCACCCCCGGAGTCGGTAACGATCGTTCATCACAAACCGTTATGCATCTTCATATTGTTCTTGGGTGATCGCAGGGCAAATTTTTTTGTTTTCTACTACATTTCCCAATAGTCACAAGTTAAAGAGGAGGTGCACCGAACTTGCAAAACGAGCTTTTCTAAGTAAGACCTTTCAATTACTTTAACATTGAGAACCTAACTAGGAGTGGTGGATGTTTTCTGTGACCATGATGGTTCATTAATGAAATCTGAGGGAGCCCCCTCTTTTGATCTATTGTTTTTACTTTGATATGGTATGTGTCTGGTAGCAGTAGTGAACACAGGACCAGGCCAGGCCCTGGGCAATCCCCGAGCCGAAAAGAGGGTCAAACCATGTTGTCTACTTGGCTATGGTTCTTGCCATGCAATCCAGCAGATTATAGGTGAGACAAACAATTTCCTGTACACTTGATTAGGCTCTTAATCATTTGTAGCATCTCAATTTACTCAGTGAACCCACCATGTCTTAGGATGAATCTCTTGTAATTTAGTGTTGAAGCTAGTCAGTAAAATGCGTCTATAGATGCCCTGGAGATCATCTGGTTACTGATTGTTTTGCTGCAACAACCCTTGGCTTAGTGCACCCCTCTGCTGGTTTTTCTATTTTCTCTGAGCCTTGTTTTCTTTGATGTATATGTCGTAGTTTCTATAAGCTCACTCTTCTTGATATGAAATAAGCACAGTCTTAATCGTCCTATGCTTTCCTTTTTAGCTTGATGTAGGAAGTGGGTGTTCTCACCTTGCAGTCTGTTTTTATGTTTCTCCTTTTGAATTTACATCTCCTACTCCTATTTATCGGGCTTCTACTTAATGGATCAAGGGAGCTCTGGCTATTGATCTAAAAAATAAGTAAATTCTTCATGTCAGGAAGCAGTTCCTACGTGGAGGGAAGTATGGTCAACCTCGAGATCATGTTTCCAAAATGTGGCTGGATTACGCACAAGGTGCTAGTTCCCTAATTATGCCGAATTAGACGCATGGTGCAAATTCCCAGGTGATGCTGCATTACTCACATGACAAGCAGAGTCATCAACTATTTGTGTCCTCGTTGATCTAGTAAAGGCTGAAAGAAAGCGTGTAGCAACCCTTGAGAATGTGGCTGAGTTACTGAAGAAGCGAAAAGAGCAATTAGATGCTCTCTTCACCCAAGCTAAAGAAGAGATAGAAGAAGCCAATAAGAAGCTAGCAGAGGCAGAGAAGGCTTGGCGTCTCCTGCTATCTAAAATTGTTGTCAATACAAATTTTCATTCATAATAGGTAGGTTTGAATATTTATCCTGTCAGCATGCATGTTGTGATGTCTCTACATCTACTGTGATGTATGTAAGTCTGTGATGCCGAGATGTGGTACAAAATATATTTTTCCAGGGTCATGTAATAATAGCCATTACTTTCTGAACAATAACAAACGAACCATTGGACATGGTATAGTTCACACGCAAGCCCAAGATTCCAAGTTCAACTTCCACATAAAACTCATGTTCACAGATATCTTCACATTCATAGATAATGTCCACAACCATGATTCACTTCAAAGCAAAAAAATGTGAGGAGAGATATAAATAAAGAAAAATGTCAAGTTCTTACTACTTATGCGAGCACAACAAAACAAGACCATACGAGATTAATTATATTTTGGACGTTCTTTAACTAAATGCAAATAACATCTGGAAGGAGGTATAATTTCTAATGTCGGCTGCAGCTGGGGTCCATGATGTTTTTAACCAAACCGGGCAATACAACGGGTATCTATGCCGCCGATATGGTGTTCATAGCCGTCATGGGTTCGGAGCGGCGGCGGTTTCCGTTGTCTACTATTCCTCGGTATATATCTGTGGTGGTCGTGGACATGTTGGCCACCTCCGCCGGCATGCCATGGTTTCGCCAACGTTTTTGTCGGTGTAGTAGAGTAGGGGTACCCTAGTATCCCGTACTCGTGCACGGACAGTTGTAGCACCCCGCGGCAGGGTTTTCCTCGTCACCGCCAAGATCCTCCGTGGTTCCTTTGGAGCCATTCAAGAACAAAGTATTTGATTAAGAAGACAAGGTCGGCAAGAGGAGCTTGCCGGAAGGCCACTCAAGGCATGCAGAAGACAAGGCCCGGCAAGAGGAGCTTGCCGGGAAAGCTCAGGCCGCGACAAGCCTCCCGGACGCGACAAGGATTCGCGGCAAAGGCGCTTGCCGCGGCAAGCAACCTCTCTCCATCTCGCTCCAGCTCATCTAGCAACGTGTCGCCATGGGACCATTCCATGCCGCAGCGTGTCAAGAGGCTGTGCAGCCAGCGGAGAGCAGCGATAAGTGGCGCCGACAAGCTTGCCATCGTGGCGGCGGTGGCGCACTGACGGTCTCTGTTGCCTTTGTTAGGCGACAGCGATGGGCATTTATTGCTTTTGTCCCTTGCCGTCGAGTTAGGTATTTTGCTGTACACTGCTCGAGTAGGTGTACCAACTCCTGTTTTTACATTTGTACCCTCGCCTATGTTGCCACCTGCCGGAGACCCTTGAGCATATAAAAGGAGGCCCATGCATAGCGTAGAGGAGGTTCGAGTTTCAGTTCATTCGACTCACTAGAGACCAGATACGCTCACGCTAGGTTTTGTAGCTCGCATCGCTCCCTAGCAAGAACACAATACATCAAACAAGCAGCAGTAGGAGTTTTATCTCTCGGAGAGCTCCGAAGCTGGGTAAACTGCTTTCGTGTGCCTCGCCTCGATCCGCTCTTCGATGCGATCTCCGCCCCCCTCCGAACCACAAAGGGGCCTGGTCCGCCCGGCCCGTGGGTGTTCGTGGTGCGATCAGCCCCGACATCTTTGGCGCGCCAGGTCGGGGGCGTCGAGGCCGTGTGAATCTGATCCGACGTTCACACGAGCAGCTTCCTCAACATCTTCCCCAACATGCCACCGAAGAAGAAGGCTTCGGCGGCAGCAGAGCCGTCCGCTTCGTACCCACCCTCACCGCAGCAAACGGGTGGTGGGGCAGGCCATTGGCGGAGAGCGAAGGCGCCGGCGAAGGTGTTCGCGACGTTGCCAAGTCCAAGGACAAGGCCCCGCAAACCTCGGCGTCGCGCATCCCTGCGCCCATCTCGAGAGGCAGCGGGACCAACAACGTCATGGCGTTCACAATGCCATACGTTCGTTGGATCGAGACCCTCAAGACCAGCATGCGCGCCAACATGCCGGGCACGAGTGAGATACGGTCGCTGACGGGTGCTCCTCCTTCTAACATAGTTAGAAGTCCGAGCATATCCGCTCCTCACACCGCTCGCCAATGCCACCCACTACTCTAGCAGAAGCTGCTGGCGAGCTCGGCTGCTCCTCGACTACCCTCCAACGGCGGCAAGGTCGGCGAGTGGAGGGCCACTATCGAGCCTCATCGGCTTTGCCAGCGGCGGCGCTCATGACAACCAACACCATCATTGCCGCGGCAAGACGACAAGGCACGAGCCGGTGGCGACGAAACCGTCGGAGGTGCAACCACCATGCACTCTCCGCCACGAAGGCCAAGATCGCCCGACTCACGGATCCACCTCTCGGCGACTCCACCGCGTCGCCGGATCCAGCGAGTTCGCCAGCGATCAGCGCCAAGATTCTTCATGAGCGACAACAAGAGGACGCTTCGAACTTCGCATCAGCGCCGGAGAGAAGCGCGACGTCGATCCGACAAGCGCTGGGGCTTCTGTTGACATGCGCGCGCCGGAGGAGCCAAGCGACTTGCCGTACGCGGTAGGTTGCCCTGCGTTCACTCGTGAGCTGCGGCAAGTCCAGTGGCCCAGCCAGAAAAACTTCAAACCCGACGTGCCGGAGAAGTATGATGGCCGGGCGCATCCGTCGGATTTCCTCGGCATCTACACCATCGCGGTGCAGGCTGCGAAGTCGGGACGACAAGATCCTCGCCAACTACTTCCCGCTTTCGTGCTCAAGCCCAACGTCAGATCTTGGCTCATGCACTTGCGGACAGCTCCATATCCTCTTGGGCAGATCTGTGCCATCGGTTTGTTAGGCGCCTTCACGGTGGCCACAAACCTCATGGCCAAGAGAGTGTCTGCTTTCGCCCAGAAGGAAGGAGAGTCCCTGCGCAAGTTCATTCAGAGATTCAGCCGTGCACTACAACATCCCAGATGTCCACCACTGCCGGTGATCAGCGCATTTCATCAGAATGTGCGGAACCGCGGGGATGAGGGAGGAGATGGCGATGTGCAAAGTCAAGGACGTCGATGAGCTATGCGCCTTGGCCGACAAGTGTGCACGTTGAGGAAGGAGGAGACTCGTGAGAGAGAATGCGGAAGCAGGATCGGACAGTGAGGAGACCACCCCGGCAAAGAAGGGCCGGCGGCGAGGCAATAGGAAGAAGAAAGGTAGAGAAGTGCTAGCTGTTGAGCAGTCCGGCAACGGAGGTGGCGACAAGAACGCCAAGGCTGGTGGCTCCGGCAAGGAGGTTGCCGATGACGCAAACCACCAGTCGGTGGCGGCCGCCGACAAGCAGGAAGGCTCGGCAAGCGATCTTGCAAGATCCACCGCACCAAGGGCCCACGACCTCTAGAGCTGCAAGAAGGTCGAGCATCTTGTCGAACAGCAGAGGGCTGAATCTGACTGGCGCGACAAGGAGAAGGCCCAGGAAGGTGCTGGGGAGCAAGCAAGAAAAGCGTCCGGCCGGGGAGGACGCAGCAAGGCCAAGCAACGGCAAGGAGACAGACCTCCCGTGGCGCGACAAGGATGAAGATGATGATGACGACGAAGATATGGAAGGCAGCGGCGCCCGATGAGCAGGAGTTTCAGAAAGCCACGAGAGGTCCTCTGCGTTGGCGGAGGTGCTTCCTGCATACCTCCCACCGCCAACTCAAGCAATGGAGTGCGGGAGGTCAATGCAGCGGAACCATCCGTAGAGTCACGCATAAAGCCTCTCAAGTGGTCCAGACGCCTATCATTTTTATATTGAGGACCACCACGATCGCATAACTGCGGTCGGGTGCTTGCCGATGTTGGTCTCACCAACCATCCGCAACCTCAAGGTCACCAAAATGCTAGTTGACGGCGGGGCCGGCTTGAATCTGATCTCCTCCGCGGTGCTCCTTAAGCTTCAAATCCCTGACAGCGAGCTCGAAGAGACCGGAACCTTCCAAGGAATCAATCCGGGAAGGAGCAAGCCAAAGGGGAAGATTACGTTGCCGGTGACATTTGGCAGCGAGCTGAACTTTAGGACTGAGAGGGTCACATTCGACGTTGCCGATTTCCCATTGCCTTACAATGGAATACTTGGTAATCCAGCCTTTCGCCAAGTTCATGGCAGCCTCTCACTACGCCTACAACTTACTCAAGATGCCAGCCCGATAAGCGTCATCTCTGTCCATGGCGGCGAGAAGGACGCCCTTATCTGTGCCGACAAGATCTACGGGATGCAGCAGCCGACAGATTGCCAAACACTTGCCGCTGAAGCTCCCGGGGAAGAAGACAAAGTCCAAGTCTGGCAAGAGCTCGATGCTCACTCCGGCAAGCGCACCTCTTGGTGCTGCGCTACCGTCGAGGACGCACCATCGAGCTCCACCGGCAAGTGCAAGAAGATGGTAGCTCCGCCAAAGACCAAGAAGGTGCCCGCCAAGGAGGACGGCGTTGGTGGTACCTTTACCATCAGTGCCTCTCTCGACACTAAATAGGAAGGCGCGCTCGTTGCTTTCCTACGGGCGAATGTCGACGTGTTTGCATGGCAACCGTCTGACATCCCAGTGTTCAGGAAAGTGATTGAGCACCGCCGGCCGTTGTCCTCATGCACGCCCGTCAAGCAAAAAGTCAGGAAGCAAGCGGTGGAACGCCAAGAATTCATAGCGGAAGAGATCAAGAACTGGAAGCAGCAGGCCTTGTCGAGGAGTGCTCCATCCTACGTGGTTGGCCAATGGTGGTGCGTGCGCAAAGCAAATGGAAAATGGAGACTTTGTATTGACTTCACGGATGTTAATAAAGCTTGTCTCAAAGATCCATTTCCCTTGCCGCGCATTGACCAGATTGTTGACTCCACGGCTGGATGTGATTTGGTTTCCTTTCTTGATGCATACTCAGGATACCATCAGTTCTTCATGGCTGAAGAAGATGAAGAGAAGACCGCATTCATTACACCATGTGGCACATACTGTTTCATACGGATGCCTTTCGGTTTGAAGAATGCTGGTTCAACATTTGCAAGGGTAGTCCATGGCGCTTTTGAGCCGCATAAATGCACAGAAATGTAGAATCCTACATGGATGACATAGTGGTCAAAAGCAAGGACAAAGCAACTCTGGTTCAAGATTTGGACGAGACCTTTGCAAATCTGCGCAAGATCAACCTCAAGCTCAACCCCGAGAAGTGCGTGTTTGGAGTCCCTTCCGGAAAGCTTCTCGGGTTCTTCGTGTCTCAACGAGGGATTGAAGCTAATCCCGACAAGATCAAGGCCATTGAGCAGATTGAAGCATCAAAGCGCGTCAAGGATGTCCGAAGACTTGCAGGCTGCGTAGCTGCTCTCAGCAGGTTTATTTCTAGGTCTGCTGGCGCCTGCCGCTTTTTCAAGATTTTGAAAAGGCAGTCCAATGAAATGGACTCGAAGCGGAGGCTGCGCTGCAGAGACTTAAAGAGATACCTGTCCTCCACTCCAACACTTGTCGCACCTAAACCACAAGAGAAGTTGCTGCTATATATAGCAGCAACCAATCAAGTGGTTAGTGTTGCGTTAGTAGCGAGAGAGGAAGCGGATAGCGAGCCAGCAACCACGGCAAGCACATCCAGCGACAAGCGAGGGGGCTTAGCCCGACAAGCTCTGGTCCCGACAAGAGACGAATCAGCGGCAGACACATGACCAGATCACGAGAAAAGGATGGTGCAGCGCCCAGTCTACTTTGTCGATTCCCTCCTGCGGGGGGCTAGGTCAAGGTACTACGGTGTGCGAGAAATTGCTTCGGCCTCCTCATGGCCTCGAGAAAGCTGCGCCATTGCTTCCAAGCACATGAGATCATAGTTGTCACTTTCGCTTTCCGCTGAAGAAGATCTTGCGAGAATCCGAAGCAGCAGGCGGGATTGTTGAGTGGGCATTGGAACTGTCAAGCTTTGGTCTCAAGTTTGAAAGCACATCAACTATCCAAAGCGAGGCGTTGGCAGAATTCATAGCGAGAATGGATGCCAGCGCCCGGATGAAGAGATTCGGAGGCGAGCATTCCCGTCAAAGAAGCAAGCAAAGAGTGGCTGATGTACTTTGATGGTGCCTTCTCGCTGCAAAGGCGCCCGGTGCGGCGTGCTGCTTATCGCACCCAGGAGAGCACCTCAAGTACTTAGTCGGATGCACTTTCCCAAGGAGCAAGCAACAATCAATCTGCAGAGTATGAAGGTTTGCTTGCGGTCTCGAGATCGCTTGATGGACCTTGGGATCAAAAGCTTATTGTCGGGGTGACTCGCAACTTGTCGTCCGCCAAGTGAACAAAGATTACGAGTCCGTTGATGGAAGCCCTACGTTGATGAAGTGAGGAAGCTAGAAGAGCACTTTGACAGACTGCAAATGGAACATGTTCCAAGAGCTCGAATGATATTCTTGACGGACTGTCAAAGTGCGCTGCTCTTAAGTTGCCTGTGGAACCTGTGATTTTCGTGCTAAAGCTGACTCAGCCATACGTAACACCATCTTTTGGACAAAGCAAGAAGAGGAAGTTGATCTCTGGCGACTACTTTCCCGTGAGCTTCCGAAGCCCGTCGTTGTGAAGGTCCGGGATCAACACCAACTTGTGCTAAGGGCAGTCTGCTCCAACAAGCCCGGGTTTGTTTCGTTGAAGCGAGCGCTTCCGACAAGTTTTGCTCCGGCAAGCTTGCCGGGAGGCGTCAAGCTTCGAGGCGAGCCGCAGGTTCTTGTAGAAGCCGATGCTCCGCGGCGGTGATGTGCCATTAGTCCTTGTTGTCGAGCCACAAGCTCCGGCATGGGCGCAGCATATTGTCCATTTCCTTGACAGGAGAACTTCCGAAGAAGCAAGAAGAAGCGGAAAGAGTAGCCCGGCGGTCAAGTATGTACCGGTTTGTCGGCGGCATCTTTATGCGAGAAGAAGACTCAATGGTGTGAAATTGAAGTGTATTCCGGGAAGATGGACGAAGCTCTTGGCGAGAGATACTGCGGAGGCATATGTGGTCACCACATTGGCGCAAGAGCACTAACGGCAAAGCTTTCCGGCAAGGTTTCTTTTGGCCGACAGCCCTCCGGGATGCAAGCGCACAAGTAACCAAGTGTGAAGCGTGCAGTTCCATTCCAAGCAGATACACCAGCCGGCTCAAGCTCTCCAGGGCGATCCCTTTATCCTGGCCATTTTGATGCGGGGGCTCGACATCTCGGCCCCTTCCCGAGCTGTCGGGGCTTTGAGTACTTGTACATCGCCATCGACAAGTTCACAAAGTGGCGGAAGTGGAAGCGATGAGGAAGGTGGCGGCACGATCAGTGATCAAGTTCTTGGTCGATTGTTTGCCGTTTGGAATCCCTAACAGGATCATCACCGACAACGCACGCGAAATTCTGGTCGCACCTTCATGCGAGCGTCCAAGATCTTGGCGCCAAGGTTACGCTTTGCTTCCGTTGCTCACCCGAGAAGCAGCGGTCAAGCGAAGAGGGCAAATCTTTGAAGTGCTCTGGCGGGCTCAAGACCAGGACTTTCGACAGGCTGCACAAGTGCGGAAGAAAGCTGGATCGAGGAGCTGCGGTGGTTCTTTGGTCGATCGGGGACTGACGCCAAATCGAGCCACCGGCGGACACCTTTGCTCTAGTCTATGGGCAGAGGCAGTTCTCCCCACGGAACTTCGTGTCACGGATCGCCTCGAGTGCTCACTTATGATGAGCTTGAGCAAGAGCAGCTGCGACAAGATGACGCGATGCTCCTTGAGGAGGATCGTCTTGAGCCATTGTGCGAGCTGCTCGCTTCTGACAAGCTTTAGCGTCGCTACCATAACCGCATGAGTTAGTGCGAAGTCTCGAGGAAGGCGACCTTGTTCTTGGTAGCGTTCAGTCCGCCAAGAATTCAAACAAGTTGGCCTTGAAGTGGGAAGGCCCTTATCGGTGAAAGCGAGTCACTAGGCTGGCGCTGTCCGCCTTGAGACCGAACATGGCATCCCGGTGAGCAACTCACGGAACATTGAGCATCTTCGTAAGTTTTACCCATAGAGGCGCGGTTGCGGAACCCGTTCCGGCAACCACCTTTGTACAAGTCTTGCCGCTGTTGCATGTAATCCTTTGTACAAAGCGAAGCGCGGAACCCGATGCATCGATAAAGCTCATGTGTTGCGCACAACTTGTCAAATTCATGCTTTCATCATTTTATTGCATGTTTTGGCTAACACTTTGTGCAGCAACCACACCCGGTAAGCAAAATCGAGCCGCTGGGCTCCATAACTTTATTTCCTCTTCTTTCTATGTTCTCAAAGAAAGGAAGGCTCCCTCGTGCACAAGTTAACCAGGGGGGAAGGAGGAGATAGTACTATGGACTAGGCACCGCTCGAGGAAGTTTCGCCTCATCGGGAAGCAAGAGACAGAAAAGCTAAGTTGCCAAAGTTTGAGCAATCAATTTTTAAATTTTTTAAGTTATCTTCCTCGAACGATAGTACTTTGTATGGAAAACACATCTTGTAGAGGAACCAACTCGCAGGCTAGTCGGCGCCCTTACTTTGTTTCGAGTCCGCTCAACAACTTAAGTGTCTGCGGCTAGTCGCGACAAGGTTGCTTGTCGGGCGGCTAACCTTGGCCAGCTCTTGACGTTCACTTTTCGGCCTTTCATGACAAAAGGTGCCAGCGCCCGACAAGTCCCCCAATGCGTAGGGGCAGAAGCGTGCAAAGGAAGGAATCAAGTAGGCGAAATAACGTTGCATTGATACGCCTAAGATAGAGTATATTACAAAATAACTTGTCGCTGATCTAACAAAGTGTTCTAAACATGATCGGCGGCAGCGACAAGGGAAAGATAAAATTGGCGGCCTAGTCTACGCGGTGCGCCATCAATCCGCTTGATCTTGTTCACCTTGTCCACGATGGAGTGCGACAAGGGCTTTGAGCTCCTCCACGTTGGCATCTGGCGGCAAGGATGCGAGGGCGCGTTAAGGTTGAGGCCCGGATTGCGAAGGCCACCTTTATCAACAACTTCTCGAGGGCTCCTCCACAGATCTGGCGTGATTCCTCGGCCAGCTGCTTTGGGACCTCTTCCCGGAGTCGCTGGAGACCCGTCACCACGCCTTTGAAGAATAAACTGAGTTTGGCGCTGGGTTGGAGATGCTCGTCGAAGGAGTATGCAAGGTCCGCCATCCACAGCTCCATCAGCTCGTTGTGGATGTCGGCGGCGGTGTCCACAAGACCTTGATCCGATGATCCACGCTCTCCCTCAAGGTGCTCTGGGTGGAGGCAGCATTCGCTAGCAGCTCCTCCTTGGCCTTGATCGTCTCCAACAGGCCCACCTCCCGCTCCCTGGCGCCGTCCAACGTCTGCGTCAGAGTGGTCAGCTTCAGCTCAAGATCCGCCTTGGAATCCTTGGCGGCATCGAGCTCCTTGCCCCTATCAGTGAGGCGACTCTGCAACTCGCCAAGAGTGTAGGCGTCCTTCTCGCGCTCATGCTTGAGCACGGCAAGCTCTTCGCCGCTCTTCTTGAGGCTGGCCTCCAGCTGTGCCACCTTCGCCTTCAACTCTTCCTTGGCGGCCTCGGCGGCTGCGGCAGCATCGCCCGCTTCCTTAAGCGCCCCGCCAAGTGACTCCTCGCGGCAGCGGCAAGGTCTTCTTCGTGGCTGTCCAGGTTGACCTTCCGTTCGCTAGCTTCGCTTTCTGCGCGGAGAGCTTCTCGGCAGCCAGCCGCTGCTCCTCCTCAGCTGCGGCCTTCTCAAGGATAAAGGCCGTGCGCTCTTCTACAAGTTGCCCCCGCGCTTCTGCTACGTCGCGGAGAGCTTCTTGGTTGGCGCTCCGGAGCTCTTCTGGCAGCTTCTCCATATGCGCTCCTGCCCTCGCGACAAGTGCTTCCGGGACACCAACTTGGCTTGCCGAAGCGCGGTAGGGCGACAACAGCTTCTTCATGTTGCTCCTCCTCGAACTTCGCCGCTTCTGCTGCTTGGCGCGTCCACGATGTCGGCCAATGAGGCGAGTAGCTTCGCCGTCGAAGGTCTCTCCCTCGACCGGTGCCACAGCTCGGTTCGGGGGAGTTTGATGAAGACACCCTCGCCCGGCCTTGGTGGGCGCCCGGGCTCAGGGCTCCTTGGAGCTGGCCTTATAACGGCCAGCGAAATCATTTGTCGGTGTAGCGCTGGCGCTCCTGCTGCCTCGAGGGCCGTCGGTCGCGATCGCCCGACCCTACGCCCGACCTGCGTCGGCAGCCTCGGTAGCCTTCTGCGCCAGCAGGCTCGTCAAGCGGCCCTCTTCTTCCACAGACAACGACCTCTTCTTCCTCGGCGGCGGCCTGCGTCGGTGTTGCCTTGCGCTTCCTCCTGCGCGGCGGCCTCGACCTCCATCAGCTCTGCGTCCAGGCGAAGAAAGAGCAGTCAAGCAAATGTTCAAAAAGAGAAACAAAAGAAAGCAAGCCCGAGGGAAATTTTCGTGTAAGGAAATTACCTGCAATGGGATCCGCAGCCATGGCCTCGACCACCGGAGGGTCACTGGCGCTGTCCCTTGCCGGGGTAGCCTCCCTTGCCGGAGTGGCCTCCCTTGTCGGAGGGCGCTCCCTTGCCGGAGAATCCCCCCTTGTCGGCGTAGTGGCAGCAGGCAGGATTTCGGGGGCGGCTTCCGAGCCCTCCTGATGAGGCTGCTCTGCTCCTACACAAGCAAACAATCAGGTATCAACGAAGAAGGAGCACCCCTGCACACCTAATAGTAAGGAGAAAACCGCACACTTACTTTGGGGGCTGTGCTGGGGGCTGCTCTGAGGAAGGGTTACCGGGTCCGGCAAGGGGGTCTCGAGCAACGTCCCTGTTGCCCGCGTGAGAATCGTCCTCAACGATGACCGTCGGGATCTTAGCCCTCTTCGACGCTCTGGGCGGCGTCACGAAAAGGGAAGAGTCGAGAACGAAGCAAATAAGATTCAAGATGAAGCAATAAAATTGAAGAAATACAAGCGCAATCTCAAGAGCTTACTCTTCGCCTTCCTCCTCGGGCTGGCGCGGAGAAGTCAAACTCCGGCTCGCCTCCGTGCGACGAGGCGGGGAGTGGGCTCTCTTGGCCGCTGGTGAGGCGTCGGCGGTGGCACGAGAAGATCCGCCCCATTTATCGGCGTGATGTGAGGCGCTCCCGCAGCAACATCGCTTGTCGCGGTAGAAGCGGCAGCGTCGTGGCCTTCTTCTTGTGGGCGATCTGCCGTCCCGACTTCGTCTCGGCCCCTGCGGAGCGCCTCTTGATGGAACCGGGGCTCGGCGGCGGCAAGTCGCTGGGTGGTGGAGAAGAAGCGCCCTCGGCGGGTCCACTCGACCCGGCCTCGGGCTCGACAAGCTCGTCCTCACCGGCGATCTCCCCTCGCTCGGCAAGGCTTGCCGCCTTCACAGCGTCCGCCTCCTCCACGGTATACCTGAAGGCTCCAGCGGCAACGGCTGCTGCCGCCTCCTCCACCCTGGTGGCAATACGCGCCATCTCCTCGTCGGTAGTGTCGTGAGTGAGCCTTTTACGCTTTCGTCCGGGCGGATCGGCACTTCTTCCAAGTCGTCGAAGGACTGCTGCACGACCTCGTCCGGGGCTCCTGCCAGGTTGGAGCGATCCCATGGGAATCGCTGGCGGCATCATGGCGCGGATGCGGTCGAGCGCCGAGTTGTTGCACAATAGGACGACCCCCCTCGGCAACCTAAACCACTCAGGGTGATCGGGGTCGTTCTTGAACAGCTCTAGCAGCATCGCATCTGTCGGTGTACTAGAGTAGGGGTACCCTAGTATCCCGTACTGCGTGCCTGCAGACGATTACAGCACCCAGCAACAAGGTTTGCCTCGTCACCGCCAATCTCCTCCGTGGCTCCCTTGGAGCCATTCAAGAACAAAGTATTAGATTGATAAGACAAGGTCCCGACAAAGAGGAGCTTGTCGGGAAGGCCACTCGAGCACGCAGAAGACAAAGGCCCGGCAAGAGGAGCTTGCCGGGAAGGCTCAGGCGTGACAAGTCCCCGAGCCGACAAGGATTCGGCCGCGGCAAGGCGCTTGCCGCGACATGCAACTTCTCTCCGTCTCCGCTCCAGCTCACCCAGCGACGTGTCGCCATGGGACCGTTCCATGGGCGCGTGTTGAGCGGCTGTGCAGCCAGCGGAGAGCAGCGATAAGCGGCACAGCGCAGGCTCGCCATCGTGGCGGCGGAGGCGCACTGACGGTCTCTATTACCTTTGTTTGGGCGACAACGACGGGCATTTATTGCTTTTGTCCCTTGCCGTCAGAGTTAGGTATTTTGCACTGTACACTGTTCAAGTAGGTGTACCAACTTACATTTGTACCCCTGCCTATGTTGCCACCTGTCGGAGACCCCTTGAGCAGATAAAAGGAGGCCCGAGTGCAACATAGAAGGGGTTCGGGTTCGCGTCTTTCGCAGGGTTCGGTTCATTCGACTGGCCATAGACTAGATACACTCACGCTAGGTTTTGTAGCCCGCATTGCTCCCTAGCAAGAACACAATAGATCAAATAAGCAGCAGTAGGAGTTTTATCTCTCCGGAGAGCTCCGAAGCTGGGTAAACCGCTCGTGTGCATCGCCTCGATCCGCTCTTCGTGCGACCTCCGCCCCCCTCCGAACCACAAGGGGCCTGCTCCGCCGGCCCCATAGGTGTCCGTGGGTACGATCAGCCTCCCCGACATCTCTGGCGCGCCAGGTAGGGGGCGTCGAGGCCGTGTGAATCCGATCCGGCGTTCACGCGAGCAGCGTCATCAACATCTTCCTCAACATGCCACCGAAGAAGAAGGCTTCGGCGGCAGCAGAGCCGTCCGCGTCGTACCCACCCTCACCGCAGCAAACGGGTGGTGGTGCAGACGCTGGCAGAGGAACGGGCGCCGACGAAGGTACCGCAGACCTCGGCGTCCGCGCATCCCCTGCGCCCATCTCAAGAGACGCGGGACCAAAAATGTCATGGCGTTCACAACGCCATACGTTTGTTGGATCGAGACCCTCAAGACCAGCATGCGCGCCAACATGCTGGCACTAGTGAGACTCTGATGCGTCCGGATGGGGCGCTGCTCCTTGAGCGTAGTTAGAAGTCCGAGCGTCCGCTCCGCCTCGCACCGTTCTCCAATGCCGCCACTACTCCAGCGAAGCTCTGGCGAGAGCTCAGCTGCTCCTCGACTACCCTCCAGCGGCTGACAAGGTCGGCGGTGGAGGCCACTATCGAGCCTCATCGGCTTTGCTAACGGCGGCAGCTCATGACAACCAACACCATCATTGTCGCGACGAGACGACAAGGCACGAGCCGGTGGCGACGAGACTGTCGGAGGTGCAACCACCGTGCACTCTCCGCCAAGAAGGCCAAGATCGCCGACCCAACGGATCCACCTCGACAGCGACTCCACTGCGTCGTCGGATCGCGAGCTTCGCCGCGATCAGCGCCAAGTTCTTCATGAGCGACAACAAGAGGACGCTCGAACTTCGCATCGGCGCCAAGAGAAGCGCTTGACGTCAATCCGACAAGCGCTGGGCCTTATTTACATGCACGCGCCGGAGGGGCCAGGCGACTTGCCGTACGCGGTAGGTTGCCCTGCGTTCACTCATGAGCTGCGGCAAGTCCAGTGGCCCAGCCAGAAAAACTTCAAGCCAGACGTGCCGGAGAAGTATGATGGCAGGACGCACCCGTCGGAGTTCCTCAGCATCTACACCATCGCGGTGCAGGCTGCGGGGGGACGGGACGACAAGATCCTCGCCAACTACTTCCCGCTCGTGCTCAAGCTGACTCAACCAACCGTAACACCATCAACAGGGCAGAATAAGAAGAGGAAGTTGGCCTCTGGTGACTATTTTCCGACAGAGCTTCCCGAAGCCGTCGTTGCAAAGGTCCCCAAGATCAACACCAACAGTCTTTGAGGAGCAGTCTGCTCCGGCAGACCCGTGGTTTGTTTACGTTGAAGCAGGCGTTCCCGACAAGTCTTGCTCCGGCAAGCTTGTCGGGAGCATCAAGCTCCGGAGGGCCGCAGGTCCTCGCCGTGGAAGCTGATGTTCCGCGGCAGCAGATGTGCCTTTAGTCCTTGTTGTCGAGCCACAAGCTCCGGCATGGGCGCAGCAGATTGTCCATTTCCTTGAGAGAGAAAACTTACGAAGAGCGGGAAGAAGCGGAAAGAGTAGCCCTGCGGTCAAGTATGTACCAGTTTGTCGACAGCATCTGCATGCGAGAAGAAGACTCAACGGTGTGAAATTGAAGTGTATTCCCGGGGAAGATGGACCAGCGATTGGCGAGAGAGATACATGGAGGCATATGTGGTCACCACATTGGCGCAAGAGCACTTGCTTAAGCAAGGCTTTCCGGCAAGGTTTCTTCCGGCCGACAGCCCTCTAGGATGCAACTGCACAAGTAACCAAGTGTGAAGCGTGCGATTCCATTCCAAGCAGATACACCAGCCAGCTCAAGCTCTTGAGACGATCCCTTTATCCTGGCCATTTTTGATGCGGGGCTCGACATCTCGGCCCCTTCCCCGAGCTATCGGGGCTTTGAGTACTTGTGCGTCGGCATCGACAAGTTCACAAAGTGGCGGAAGTGGAAGCAGTGAGGAAGGTGACGGCACGGTCGGCGATCAAGTTCTTGGTCGATTGTTTGCCATTTGAATCCCTAACAGGATCATCACCGACAACGGCACGCAATTTACGAGTCACACCATCATGCGATCGTCCAAGACCTTGGCGCCAAGGTCTGCTTTGCTTCGTTGCTCACCCGAGAAGCAACGGTCAAGCGAGAGGGCAAGCGTTGAAGTCTGCAGCGGACTCAAGACCAGAACTTTCGTGGGCTGCACAAATGCGGAAGAAATTGGATCGAGGAGCTGCCGGTGGTTCTTTGGTCGATCAGACGACGCCAAATCGAGCCACCGGCGAGCACCCTTTGCTCTAGTCTATGGAGCAGAGGCAGTTCTCCCCACGGAACTTCGTATCACGGAGTGCGCCTCGAGTGCTCGCTTATGATGAGTTTGAGCAAGAGCAGCTGCGACAAGATGACGCTAGCTGCTCCTTGAGGAGGATCGTCTTGAGGCTTTGTCTGGCGAGCCGCTTCGCTTCTGACAAGCTCTGCGTCGCTACCATGGCCGCAGGGTTAATGCGAAGTCTCGAGGAAGGCGACCTTTTTCTTGGCGTGTTCAGTCCGCCAAGAATTCAAACAAGTTGACGCCTTGAAGTGGGAAGGCCCTTATCGGGTGAAAGCGAGTCACTAGGCTTTGGCGCTGTCCGCCTTTGAGACCGAAGATGGCATTCGGTGAGCAACTCCTGGAACATTGAGCATCTTCGTAAGTTTTACCCATAAAGGCGCGATTGTCGGGACCCGTCCGGCAACCACCTTTTTGTACAAGTCTTGTCATTTGTTGCATGTGATCCTTTGTACAAAGCCGAGGCATGAGACCCGTGCATCGATAAAGCCCATGTGTTGCGCACAACCCGTCAAGTTCATGCTTTCATCAATTTATTGCATGTTTTGGCTAACACTTTGTGCAACAACCACACCCGTAAGCGTAATCGAGCCACCGGGCTCCATAACGTTATTTCCTCTTCTTTCTCTTATCGCAAAGAAAGGGAGGCTCCCTCGGCGCACAAGTTAACCAGGGGGAAGGAGGAGATAATATTGTGGACCGTGCACCGCTCGAGGAAGTCTCACCTCATCGGGAAGCAAGAAGCAGGAAAAGCTAAGTTGCCAAAGTTTGAGCAATCAATCTTTAAATTTTCGTTATCTTCCTCGAGCGATAGTACTTTGTATGGAAAACATGCCAGAAGGAACCAAATCGTGGTAGTGGTCGTGCCCTTACTTTGTTTCGAGTCCGCTCAACAACTTAAGTGAGCTGCAACTAGTCCATGACAAGGTTGCTTGTCGGTAGCGACCCGCCAAAGAGGGCTGTTGAAGTTCCGCACTCGGTATTTCATGACAAGGGTGCTACTGCAAGCAAGTTTCCACTGAAAAGCGTAGGGCGATAGCATTACAAAGGAAGAAATCAAGTAGAGGAAATAACGTTGCATTGATCGATTCACCTAAGATAGAGTATACTACAGAGTAACTTGTCGCTGATCTAACAAAGTTTTCTAAACATGATCAGCAGCGACAAGGGAAAGATAAGGTTGGCAGCCTAGTCCACACGGTCGCCCTCAATCCTCTTGATGTTGTTCACCTTGTCCACAATGGGTGTAACAAGGGCCTTGAGCTCCTCCACGTTGGCTTCGGTCGGCAAGGATCTGAGGACGCCGTTGAGGTTGAGACCCGGGTTGCGGAAGGCCACCTTCATCAACACCTTCTCGAGGGCCCCTGCACAGACCTGGCGTGATTCCTCGGCCAGCTGCTTTGGGACCTCCTCTCGGAGTCGTCGGAGGCCCGTCACCACGCTTTTGAAGAATAGGCTAAGCTTGACGCTGGGTTGGAGATGCTCGTCGGAGGAGTACGCGAGGTCCGCCATCCCCAGCTCCATCAGCTCGTTGTGGATGTCGGCAGCAGTGTCCACAAGACCCTCGGTCCAGTGCTCCACGCTCTCCCTCAAGGTGTTCTGGACGGAGGCAACATTCGCCAGCAGCTCCTCCTTGTCCTTGATCGCCTCCAACAAGCCCGTCTCCCGCTCTCTGGCACCATCCAACGTCTGCGTCAGAGTGGTCAGTTTCAGCTCCAGATCCGCCTTGGAGTCCTTGGCGACGTCGAGCTCCTTGGCCCTGTCAGAAAGACGGACTTGCAGCTCGCCCAGCGTGTGGCGTCCTTCTCGCGCTCACGCTTGAGCACGGCATGCTCTTCGCCGCTCTTCTTGAGGGTGGCCTCTAGCTGTGCCACCTTCGCCTTCAGCTCTTCCTTGGCGGCCTCGGCGGTTGCGGCAGCGTCCTTCGCTTCCTGGAGCGCCCCGCCAAGCGACTCCTCACGCGCGGCAAGGTCTTCCTCGTGGCTGTCCAGGTTGACCTTCCGCTGCGCCAACTCGCTTTCCTTGGCGAAGCTTCTCGGCAACCAGCCGCTGCTCCTCATCAGCTGCGGCCTTCTCAAGGATGAAGGTCGTGCGCTCTTCTGCGAGTTGCCCCCGCGCTCCCGCCACGTCACGGAGGGCTTCTTTGTTGGCGCTCCGGAGCTCCTCGGCGCGCTTCTCCATATCCGCTCCGGCCCTCGCGACAAGGGCTTCCCGGGTCTCTAACTTGGCACGACGGGTGCGATAGAGACAACAGCTTCTTGATGGCTGCTCCTCCTCGGACTTCGCCCGCTGCTGCTGCTTGGCGCATCCACCAGCGTCAGCCAGCCGGGCCTTGAGTAGCTTCGCCGTCGAAGGTCTCGCCCTCGACCGGCGCCTGGAACTTCAGTTCGAGGGAGCTTGATGAAGACGCCTTCGCTGGCCTTCAGGTAGGCGCCGGGCTGGGGCTCCTCGGAGCCTGACGCCGCGGCAGCGGCGGGGGAATCGGCTGTCGGTGTAGCGCTTGCCGCTCCTGCGGCCTCAGGGCCGTCAGTACGACCGCCCGACCCCTCGCCGGCCTCTGCGTCGGCGGCCTCGGTGGCCTCCTCGCCAACAGGCTCGTCGGCGACAGCCTCTTCCTCCACGACGATGACCTCTTCTTCCTCGACGGCGGCCCCGTCGGTGTTGCCGCGCGTTTCCTCCTCGCCGGCGGCCTCGACCTCCATCGGGTCTGCGTCAGACGAAGAAGGGGCAGTCAAGCAGATATCCAAAAAAAAGAGAAACAAAAGAAAGCAAGCCCAAGGGAGATTTTCGTGTAAGGGAGTTACCTGCAACGGGATCCGCAGCCATGGCCTCGACCACTGGAGGGTCGCTGGCGCTGTCCCTTGCCGGGGTAGCCTCCCTTGCCGGAGTGGCCTCCCTTGCCGGGGTGGCCTCCCTTGTCGGAGGGAGCTCCCTTGCCGGGGAGTCCTCCCTTGGCGGGCGAGTGGCAGCGGGCAGGATCTCGGAGGCGGCTCCGAGCCCTCCTGATGAGACTGCTCTGCTCTTCACAAGCACACAGTCAAATATCAACAAAGAAGGGGCACCCCCGCACGCCTAATAGCAAGAAGAAAACTGCACACTTACTCTGGGGGCTGTGCTGGGGGCTGCTCTGGGGAAGGGTTGCACAGTCCGGCAAAGGCGGTCTCGGGCCGCGTCCCCGTCGCCACGGGAGAATCGTCCTCAACGACGACCGTCGGGATCTTAGCCCTCTTCGCCGCTCTGGGCGGCGTCACGAAAAGGAAAGAGTCGAGAACGAAGCAAATCAGATTCAAGATGAAGCAATAAAATTGAAAACATACAAGCACAATCTCGAAGCTTACTCTTCGCCTTCCTCCTCGGAGCTGAGCACGGAGAAGTCAAACTCGGCCCGCCTCGGTGCGATGAGGCGGGAGTGGGCTCTCTTGGCCGCTGGCGGAGGCGGCTGGCGGCCCGAGGCGATTCCGCCCGGTTGTCGCTGCAGTTCGGGCGCTCCGGCAACCTCGCTTGCCGCGGTGGAGCTGCGTCGGCGGCTACTGGTAATGGGCCGACCTGTCGCCCCGGTTCGTCTCCAGCCCTGCGGAGACGCCTCCTCGGCGGAGCCGGGGGCTCCGCTGGTGGCAAGTCGCTTGGCGGCGGGGAAGAAGCGCCCTCGGCGGGTCCACTCGTCCCGGCCTCGAGCTCGACAAGCTCGTCCTCGCCGGCGACCTCCCCTCGCTCAGCAGAGCTGGCCGCCTTCGGCGCGTCTGCCTCCTCCACGGTGAACCCGAAGGCTCCAGCGGCAGCGGCTGCTGCCGCCTCCTCCACTCTGGTGGCGATCCACGCCATCTCCTTCTCGATGGTGTCTCGGGTGAGCCTCTTCTGCTCGTCGGAGCGGATCGGCACCTCTTGCAAGTTGTCGAAGAATTGCTGCACGACCTCGTCGGGGGGCTCCTGCCAGGTCGGGACGACCCGTGGGAGTCGCACAGTGGCATCATGGCGCGGATGCGGTCGAGCGCCGAGTTGTTGCACAGTGGGACGACCCCTCGCGGCAACCTGAACCACTCTGGGTGTTCGGGGTCGTTCTTGAACAGCTCGAGCAGCACTGAATCCAGCTCCATGACGGTGAAGTTCCAATTCAGGCCCGGGCAGCCCCATGATGTCCGCCAGATTACGGAACTCCCAAGCAGGCCTCCTCCTTTCTCGCAAGGGAAGCGATGCGGGCGCGAATGAAGTCTGCGCCAATCAGCCAACAGTTAACCCGGCAAGCCCGAGGCGCAGAATTCGGGTCACAGCTATCTTCAGCCTCGCATCCTCCGGCGTAAGTTACTCCAATCCTTGCCGCCACAAGAATTGGGGTTTGGCGACGTCGGTGAAGGGTCATGGGTCCTCCTCACGACCCGGCACCAGTTGGCTCACCACTCCTCCCACTTGTTCCGAACTCCCCTCTAGGTAGGCCTCTTTCTTGCCGATCCTAGAGACCTGTGCTATCCCTCCGCAAGGGCTCTCCTCTCCCGACGCGGGGAACAAAGAAATGGCGGAAGAGTGCCACGTTCGGGTGGACTCCGACAAAGTTTTCGCACAAATGCGCGAAAACTGCCAAGATGGCGTTGGGGGTGAAATCAAGGAGGCGGAGGCCAAGGGTGTTCATTATGTCGCAAAAGAACTCGGAATACAGTGGGCAAAGACTGCAATAGAAGAAAAGGGCGAAGAAAGGGTACCCTGTTGGGGCCAGATCAGCGGCGGAGGCGGGGAGCACCCTCGTGCGCGGATGCGCCCGAGTCTCCGTCGACCGTAAAAGATAGTGGACGCCCCGCAGCTCCCTGCGGCGCCGAGCTGCGGGGAAGACGGCTCGCACCTTCTGCGCAAAGGTGCCGCGAGCAAGCGCCTCGGCCGACTTGACGCCCTTCTCCTTATCGGCCTTGGGGCCATGGCGAGGGGGCGGAGGAGGTCGACGGCGGTGAGTGTGCTTGTGGCGAAGGGGCGCTGCTCTCTTCGCACCGGAGAAGACGAGGGAGCGGCGGTGGTTTCTTGACAAGACGGCAATGGCAGGAGTGGTCGGCCTACCTCTGCTTTCCTCCGCTTATAAAGGGGAGGAGGGGGCGGACGCCCGCTTATATTAATAAAGAACTCCCCACGACCGCGCCCACGATCTCTCGCACGACGCCACGTTCGGTGCGTGCCGTTAGTGGGGATCGTGGTGGGTCCGGGGCGGGTTGCGGCGTGGTCGAGGCCGTGCATGTCCGTGCACAGTTCTGTGCCTGGCCCGACAAGCGCTCGGCACCGTGTACGGCCCAGGACCGGGGGCTCCTGTCGGTGTACTAGAGTAGGGGTACCCTAGTATCCCATACTCGTGCACGGACAGTTGCAGCACCCCGCGGCAAGGTTTGCCTCGTCACCGCCAATCTTCTCCGTGGCTCCCTTCGAGCCATTCAAGAACAAAGTATTAGATTGAGAAGACAAGGTCCCGACAAGAGGAGCTTGTCGGGAAGGCCACTCCAGGCACGCAGAAGACAAGGCCCCGGCAAGAGGAGCTTGCCGGGAAGGCTCGGAGCGTGACAAGTCCCCGAGCGCGACAAGGATTCGGCCGCGGCACGGCGCTTGCCGCGGCGTGCAACTTCTCTCCGTCTCCGCTCCAGCTCACCCAGCGACGTGTCGCCATGGGACCGTTCCATGGGCGCGTGTCGAGCGGCTGTGCAGCCAGCGGAGAGCAGCGATAAGCGGCACTGACAGGCTCGCCATCGTGGCGAGCGGAGGCGCACCTGACGGTCTCTGTTACACTGTTTGGGCGACAACGACGGGCATTTATTGCTTTTGTCCCTTGCCGTCAGAGTTAGGTATTTTGCACTGTACATTGTTCAAGTAGGTGTACCAACTCCTGTTTTGCATTTGTACCCCGCCTATGTTGCCACCTGTCGGAGACCCTTGAGAATATAAAAGGAGGCCCGAGTGCAACGTGAAAGGGTTCGGGTTCGCGTCTTTTCGCAAGGTTCGGTTCATTCGACCGCCATAGACTAGATACACTCACGCTTAGGTTTTGTAGCCCGCATTGCTCCCTAGCAAGAACACAATAGATCAAACAAGCAGCAGTAGGAGTTTTATCTCTCCGGAGAGCTCCGAAGCTGGGTAAACCGCTCGTGTGCATCGCCTCGATCCGCTCTTCGTGCGACCTCCGCCCCCCTCTGAACCACAAAGGGGCCTGCTCCGCCGGCCCCATAGGTGTCCGTGGGTACGATCAGCCTCCCCTACAGCATCCAACTCCAAGACGGTGAAATTCCAGTTCAGGCCCGGGCGCAACCTCATGATGTCTGCTGCATTTTGGAACTCCCAAGCAGGCCTCCTCCTCTCCTGCAAGGGAGCGATGCGGCGGCGAAGGAAGTCTGCGCCAACTGCGCCTATGGTTAATCCGGCAAGCCTGAGGCGCAAAATCCGGGTCACAGCTATCTTCAACATCGCATCCTCCGGCGCCAAGTTACTCCAATCTCTGCCGCGCACTATTGGGGTTTGGCGACGCAGCGATGAAGGCTGCGGGTTCTCCTATACGACCCAACACCAATTGGCTTTCCACTCCTCCCACTTGTTGCGGAACTTTCCTTCCAGATAGGCTTCTTTCTTGCCGATCCTGGAGACCCAAGCTATCCCTCCGGCAAGTGGCTCTCCTCTCTCGACGCGGGGCACGAAGAAGTGGCGGAAGAATGCCACATTTGGGTGGACTCCGACAAAGTTTTTGCAAAGATGCGCGAAAACTGCCATTGTCAAGACGGTGTTGGGGGTGAAATCAAGGAGGCGGAGGCCAAATGTGTTCATGATATCGCGGAAGAACTCGGAAAAGGGCGGGCAAAGCCCGCAATAGAAGAAAAGGGCAAAAAAGGGGTACCCAGTTGGGGCCAAATCAGAAGCGGAGGCGGGAAGTACCTTCGTGCGCGGATGCGCACGCGTCTCCGTCGACCAAAAGAGATAGAAGACATCCCGCAGCTCCCTTGCGCCGAGATGGGGGGGGGGGAAAGATGGCCCGCTCCTTGAGCAACGCCGCGAGCCGCTGCGCTTCGGCCGACTTGACGCCCTTCTCCTTGTCGGCTTTCGGAGCCATGGCGAGGGAGGCGGAGGAGGCCGGCGGCGGTGAGCGTGCTTGTGGCGAAAGGGGGCGGGGCGCTGCTCTCTTCGCACTGAAGAAGAAGGGGGGAGCGGCGGTGGTTTTCTTGACAAGACAACAATGGCGGAGTGGACGGCCTGCCCCTAGTTTCTCCGCTTATAAAGAGGGGGAGGGGGCGGACGTTCCGCTTTTTCCTAATAAAGAAACCCCCACGACCACGCCCACGATCTCTCGCACGACGCCACGTTCGGTGCGTGCCGTTAGTGGGGGTCGTGGTGGGTCCGGGCGAAGGCGGCGTGGTCGAGGCCGCGTGTGACCGTGCACTGTTTTGGGCCTGGCCCGACAGCGCTTCGGCACCGATGTGCCCAGGCCCGGGGCTCTGCCGGTGTACTAGAGTAGGGGTACCCTAGTATCCCGTACTCATGCACGCAGACAGTTGTAGCACCAGCGGCAGGGTTTGCCTCGTCACCGCCAAGATCCTCCGTGGTTCCTTTGGAGCCATTCAAGAACAAAGTATTTGATTAAGAAGACAAGGCCCGGCAAGAGGAGCTTGCCGGGAAGGCCACTCAAGGCATGCAGAAGACAAGGCCCCGGCAAGAGGAGCTTGCCGGGAAAGCTCGGAGCGCGACAAGCCTCCGGACGCGACAAGGATTCGGCCGCGGCAAGGCGCTTGCCGCGGCAAGCAACCTCTCTCCATCTCCGCTCCAGCTCATCTAGCGACGTGTCGCCATGGGACCATTCCATGCACGCGTGTCGAGAGGCTGTGCAGCCAGCGGAGAGCAGCGATAAGCGGCGACAAGCTTGCCATCGTGGCGGCGTTGGCGCACTGACGGTATCTGTTGCCTTGTTCGGGTGACACCGACGGGCATTTATTGCTTTTGTCCCTTGCCATCGAGTTAGGTATTTTGCGGTGTACACTCGCTCGAGTAGGTGTACCAACTCCTGTTTTTACATTTGTACCCTCGCCTATGTTGCCACCTGTCGGAGACCCTTGAGCATATAAAAGGAGGCCCATGCGCAACGTAGAGGAGGTTCGAGTTTCGATTCATACGACTCACTAGAGACCAGATACGCTCACGCTAGGTTTTGTAGCTTGCATCGCTCCCTAGCAAGAACACAATACATCAAACAAGCAGCAGTAGGAGTTTTATCTCTCCGGAGAGCTCCGAAGCTGGGTAAACTGCTCGTGTGCCTCGCCTCGATCCGCTCTTCGTGCGATCCCCGCCCCCCTCCTAACCACAACGGGGCCTGGTCCGCCGGCCCCATAGGTGTTCGTGGGTACGATCACCCCCCCCCCCCCCCCCCGACAGTTTTCGTTGGATGGCATGGCCAACCATGATGCACTGGACGTCGTGGTCCCCTGTGTGTCAGCGTGCAGCAACTGGCCACTCCTCTGCGAGCAGGCCTAGAGCGTCGCGTTGATGCACCAGGGGACATCTTGGAGCAGCGGCTTGCTCCTCCGCTTGCCCGCCTGCAGCCTCGCTCATGGTACAGACGGCCTGGGGTCGGGAGGGAGGTGGAGCAACGAGTTTCCTGGCTCGTCGGGGCACCCATCCGGCTTTTATGCCAGAGAACTCATCTTCCTCCTCACCGGATGCTATGGAGAGTGTGGAGAAAATGGTGCAAGGAGGATATGGGGAGCGGCGGTGTGGTGCGGTTCTTGCAAGGCGTCTGGCCTCGTTTAAATAGCCGGCGGACAAGAGGAGCCAACCGGCGTTGTGTTCTAAAATGCTGGCCGGCTCATGGAAGGACGCATTTTCGGCACACGCGTGGATTCAATGGAGGTAGGCGGCGAGGAGGCGTGTTCAGCCTGGCATGCAGCGAGTGGGGCCCTCTTGGCCGGCAAGCAGTTTCAATGCGTCGATAGTGAGAGGTCGCATTCATGTGAGAACAATCACTCCCTCCGGTCCTTTTTTGTTTGGGTACAAGAAAAATCTCATTTTGCATTCACATTCTACAAGTAAAATTCATGGACAAACTTTGACCCAAAATATGATGGGGACTAGTAAACCAGTATGGAGGTAGTACTAATGAATTCCATTTTTGCTCCATACCAATCGTTCGAAAAAATAGTATAACACACCATTGAAAATTGGAACTATTACCCCGCTAAAAATGATATTTTAAACATGGCAACTCGATTAGTGGCGACTGGCGAGCCACCGCCTCCAGGTCGTTCACCTGTGGTCCCCGACCATCAACTCGTACGGATCAAATTATCATGCGGACTGACTGTTCCTACAAAGGTTCGCTCCACCACGTACTTGGTACCCGCTCATGCAACAGTCGTGCACCTATGGGTTTATTTGTTTACCGTGCCTTACGTAACTCTCATGTGTTCGAGACAGCGAGAGACCGGCTGTGTGTGTGATCCTCTTCTCTTCGTATATGTACTCCAGCGTTTTTCTGGTGTCCAAAAAATAATATAATAATAACTAGCAATGTGCCAATGCATTGCAATGCATCCAAAGTAGAGTAATACATATTCACCAATTTGATAGAGAACAGTCTAGTTTTGATATACATATATCACTAAAAATATCTTTTGTTTCACTCAAAATATATTCCTTTGACTGTATTGATGAGATAAGGGAGGAATGTGGTTGGTTTCGAGATTCGAGAAGTGGGACATTGGTGCAAAAAGCCCATGTGTGTGAGAGAGAGAGGGAGAGAGGAGGAGGATAGATTGCGTGTGTGACAAAGACATGAAGAGTGTGTGTGCGAGAGGTATTACCATAAAATGAGGCGATAGTGTGCGTGTGCATGATCGAGAGGGCATGTCTCAAGAAGGGATAAAAAATGTACATAGATACAAGGAGCAAAAGTGTATGGTAGATGGATAAACCTATCTACAGGCTGGTCGACCAATGTTTGTGAGAGAGATACGAGTCGGGGGTGAGAAAGCGAGAGTTTTTTGTGTGTGAGAGAGACAGTAGTCGGTAGGCGGATCCAAAGCGGGAGTTGTGTGTGTGTGTGAGAGAGAGAGAGAGGGGGGGGGGAGAGAGTTTGTCTGATCGGTAAACAAATGAATAATGTCAGTTTTGGAATGGAGATGAAGATGGAAAGGAGATCCCAACAAACAGTGTGTGTGCGAGAGGGAGTAATTTTAGTGGTAGGAGTCATATCTGGAAAGATATAGGGTGCATGAGAAAACCCTAGAGAGAAAGGTAAAGTGAAAGACGAGTGAGAGAGTGTGTGTGGCGGTGAAAAAGAAAGCTTAGGTAGCTATAGTGATACCAGAGAACGATCGAGATGTGAGATAATGAAAATCATGTAATCTATGAAGATAGAGAGAGTGACACTTCTCGAGGGAGACGGTGAGAGACCGTGTTTGCAAATAAGGGATAAACATTTATTGAGTGTGCGGGTGAGATGGAGAAAAGAGAGAGATAGCTGCATCAAGGATCACGCGAGAGAGACCTAGAGAGAGATGGGCGTGAAACGAGATTCAAATATTTAGTTGTGTGTACAGAAGATGTCAACATAAAAGGGATTCAAATATTTGAATTCCAGATGATGATACATGTAATTCACACTCGAACCAAAATTGACCTATCAAACATGCATACTAATTTGAATTTGCGCGCGTCTATGTTATTTAATATATTGACTTTACCAATCCATACATTTGAGCTCAAAATAATTTCCATTAAAAAATAGAATTCAAAGTTGAACATAATTTGGCTTCAAAATTTTGAATTCAACCTTATGATTTTGAGATCATTGCATCTATAAATCATATTTTGTATATAAAGGAGCAGAGTTCTTTGTTGTGCTTTTGAAAGTATATATAAAAATGATGTATATAGATTTGTATTGAATACCAAATGGATCCTACCCGAAGAAAAAAGAATACAAAATGGATTCGAATTGAGTTGGCATGGTAAACATGCAATATTTTTCTGCAGTTTTTTTAATGAAACGGGGAAACTTGCAGTAACCGCCCGAAACCAAAATATGGGAGATGGAAATTACTGCCTATCCCTGACACGCAAAGCCTATCGGCTCGACTTCTATAGGTTTCGATAGGGGTAGGCTTGTGATTTCACTCAAACGTGACACAACCACCTCCGCCTCTCACCTCCCTGGGTTCATACACGGTGGGTGCCAAAACATAGCTTGAACTTGGCCGAAATTGCCTCTCACCCGGATTCATACACGGTGGGCGCCAAATAAACTCTCCTCGACCAAAATCTCCGTTGGCAAATATTCGGTGCATGCGATATTACCGTCCTATCCTGAACTGACCAATATTGTTGTGATGTAGGAAATTTTAAACATGGGCTAATTTTGTAAATTTCCTCGCAATTGAGAGAAGCACGTCCTGAATACATGGTTCCCCCTACCTCTCTGCCTCCATTTCCCCATTCGTACTCCGTGGGCAGCAAATAACCCAATCCACCCTAGTCTCCTCCGTCCGCCACCACATCCACCGCCGTCCTCCTCCACCATGCCGGAGCTGATACCCCGTTGTCATCTTCTATTACAAGAGATCGACCTCTCTCATCTACAACTTTGGACCTGGATCCTTGCGTCGTGGCCTCTCGCTTCATCCACACCGTCATCCACCTTGCCGAGGCCGCTCCTATGACCGTCTCGTCCATCGTGCCAAGATATTTCCCTCGCTGCCACCGTCTGCCCTCCTAGATCTGCTTCCACGCTGCCAACAACCATCGCTACTGCAACACCCTCAACGCCTCGGCAAATGCTTACACGGTGCCACACTGGAAGCGGTACTCTTCCGTATCTGCTCAAGTTATTTATCTCAGCAAGAAAATAGATCACCACTGCTTTACTGTGATTTCTTGTCCATCACATAGAATCTTACTTGTTTGTTGAAAGCAAACATTGGTTGCGAAAGTTTCCTTTGTCCGATTTGCACCTTCAGATCCGCCACGGCACGCTCACCACTATACTCACAATGCTTATGGTTTTCCCCTTTTATATTCCACATTAGCTTAAATGACAGTCGAGTGAATTTCCATTTGGGGCCAGTCCATTTTTTAGAGTTCGCCGGAGGGGAGGAAGGGACTCGCCAGAGGGCTGCCCCATTATCTATATTAGGGTTTCAGGGGGGGACAGTGGTCGTGGGGGGCGATCGTCGGGCTATGGTGGGGCCTCGCCGGAGGCAAAACTCGACGCGGGTGGCGGGTGGGGGTCAGGTAGGCTAAAGGGATGGCCCGGGGTGGTGGAAGACCGCAGGTGGTGGGAGGTTCAGGGGAGGGAGGGGGCTGGTGATTTGGCCAGCGACCCGTGCGGTGGTCTGTAGGGGAAGAATAGGAGGCAAGGAAGAAGAAGGGTTATGACACATAGGATCTTCATCCAACCGCCTGCAATGGTCGACTGACCCATATGACGAAAGTTAGGCGACTTGCATGTAGACATTCCCGTATATTCTGTACCATCATCGTATGTGCTTCGAGACGTGCAAGCAGTGCTCCTCAACCCGTCTAGCTAAACAACATGCCGCTCATAATTCCAAACTTAGTTGCTCATATACTAATCTGATATGATGCTGACATGTACTAAAATAAAGAATGTTTAATTGGTCAGCTAATGTTCCTACTTTACTTTTGAGAAGCACGTGCTCCACATGCCGAGGGACAATAGGGAGTTGCATTCTTAATGCGCTCTCTTTCATCATGTGTGGGCTATGCATTTTATTACCCAAAATCTACTTTCTCATCTTTAGCATGCTCCTCTTCTCTTCTTCTTCAATAAGTATTGTATCTGTTCCTAAATATAAGTCTTTGTAGAGATTCCTCCATGGACTACATACAGAGCAAAATGAGTGAATCTACACTCTAAAATGTATCTATGTACATCTGTATGTGATCCATAGTGGAATCTCTACAAAGACTTGTATTTAGGAACAGAGGGAGTATAATAGTAGTACATCATGTTCCTTGTAGTGAAGAGGAGCAGGGACATTTGCAGTGTACAGGTCTATTCGGTCACTTGTCATGGACACTTTCAGCTCTTCATGTTGGTCTACCATAATATCCAATAAATGATGGGAGTTGTGTCGCCTTTAAGAGTTAGACTGTTATTAATAGTACTACTCCTTCAGTTGTAGAGAGCTTGTATCTGAAGCCTTTCTAGCCGTACCGACAATACTAGCACATATTTTCCAGCAAGTTCCACTTTCGTGATTTTACTCATGATGCTTAGGGATTTCCCATTACATGTACACTATGATCTGCGTAGGTGCTTCGTGTCCTCCAAGCAGCAATCCACCCTTTAAAGCTAAATAACACACAAACCATAATTCCAAAGCTTAGTTGTTCCAATACGAATGTGACATGATATTCATATGAGTTAACAGACATACATTTAATTTGTCAGCTAATGCTCCCACTTGAGTTTCCAAATGCCTATGGACACATAGATAGAGACAACATGGAATTGTATTTCTTTGGATGCTCTGATTCATCATGGGTGAGCAACCAACATTGTATAGAAAGAAATGGAATCTCCGTAATAAGCTTCCTCTTCTATTCTTTAGCATGTTCCTCTTTTGTTCTTCTTTAATAAGCACAGTATGTTCCTCGTCAAGAAAGCAAGCAGGGACATCTGCAGTCAACAGGTCTATTTGGCCGCTTCTACAAGTTGCTTTCAGCAATTCGAGATGGTTTGCCATAATATCCAGGAAATGTTGGGATCTGTGTGGCCTTTGAGAGACTAGACTGATAGTAACAGTAGTGCGCCTTCAGGTGAATAGAGCTGGCCTATAGGTGATCGATAGGCTTTCGATTAGTAGCTGCGATACAACCCCATATTCTCCAGCCAGTTCCACTTCCCTGATTTATTTATGATGCTTATGGTGCCCCCCTTTTATTGACACTACAATCTGCGTAGTGGCTTTGTGTCATAATAGCAACACTACATCCTTCAAACGAAACTACTGTAACATCCCAAAATTCTAAATTTTGGAATGTTATATTAAATAAATATTTACGATTGTTTGTTTGATTGTTGTGTGACTGATTGTGTGAAATTGAGTGGCATTTGGAAATTTCAGAGGCATTTGAATTTTACTTGAATTTGGATTCAACTTGGCATTCGAAATTTATTTCATATACCCCTGACAAATACTTGTTTAAAAGTATGAGAGGAGCTAACATGACACTCCAAAAAAAAGTCAGGAGAAATTAATGCCAAAAGTTTTTGAATTCAAATTGGAGTTTATTTGGAATTTATATAAAAAATGTTTTTCCTTAAGTTTGGATTTTGCCTCTGGAAAAATGTACACGGTGTAGGATTTTTTTCTGATTTTATTGATAGATATATGTCGTATATAAAAATAATATAGTTTTCTCTATATTTAGTTTTCTCTCTCTGTGATTTTCAAAAATAAATAAATAAAAGAAACCCCCGAGCTGGCCAGGCCAACCGGCCCAGCTAGCCACCCGACGCGGCCCAGCCAGCCGACGCTGCCCAATGAACAGCGCCGCCAGCCCCGCCACGACGCTCGAGCCGTCTCCGCTTCGGTCGCCCGCTCCTCTCTCTCTCTCGCCCTTGTGCCCTTGACCGCTCATTGCTGCCCGATCGCCCTCGCCCGCTTCTTCTTCCTCTCCACGCCAAACCGCGCCGCCGCCACCGCCGAATCCCGCGATCCTCGGGATCCTCTCCCCGACTCACCCCCTCCTCCAAGAATCGCCCCCCCCTATATATATACCTCTCCCCTCACCCCGTTCCGCCCCTTCCTGACCCCCGAACACCTCTCCCTCGCCGTCTATTGCTCACCGGAGCCGAGCGCCGCCACCGCACCATTATCGCTCTACCGTGACGCTCGACCACCTCACTCCTCCTCGAGACCACCCCGACCCCTTGCTCCCCCGCATCGCCTGAACACCACCACCGCCGCCTACAACCGCCAGGATCATCGCCCCCTTCATCACCGAGCATCACCGCCGCCGTTGATCTCGCCCTGCTCGACTACGTCGTCCCCAAGCTCGCCGCCTACCACCCCCGTGATCGCAGTCGTCCTCTACGTCACCTGGTGCTGTCGGCGTCGCCGGAGGATCACCGGAGCCGCCACACCGTCGACGCCGGAAGCTGCCGACCACGCCGGAGCTCCCCTGCCCTCACTGTAAGCACTAGGAACACCCTTAGCCGTCGGATCTGTAGTCGACGCATTAGATTAGATTTGATCGAACAGTTAGGTTTTATTGAGTAGATCGGTTTATTTACGGTTAGTTCGGTTTAGATCTAAACCGGTTCACTGGGTTTTTTAAATGCAGCGTTAGCGGTTTAGTTATATATCGCCCGGCGTAGTTTAGCGTTACCGCCTAACGCTGTAGGCCCAGAGCAGCCCGACGCGTAGTACCGCCAGATTTGTTTATTTTCGTTTTGTTTAAAAAACAGAAATAGTTTCAATTTTAGATCACTTATAATTTTATGTTTTAGATCCAAATTGAGTGCTTCTTTTTGCATTAGGTTCAAAATTTCTTGAAGTTTCTGGTAGTGCCATTATATTTCAAATTTGAGTAGTTTAAAATCTTTTTGATGAAATTTATTCAAATCCCTATTTTGGCCGTATTTTGAGTTTTATAAAATATCTTTGATTGATTCTTTTTGCTACGGTTTTGTTATTGTTTTGTCTATCCAGTAGCAGGAAGTAATTTATTTTTAGTTTATTTTAAATTAAGTTTTTGGCAAAACAGTACTGTTTTAGTTATAGTTTTGTTTTAGTCTTTTCTTTATTGTTTTTATTAGTTTCAAATTATTTCTTTTTGTCACTCTTGAAAAATTTAGTTTTGTTTACATTAGTCAACAAAAGAAAATTTTGTTTTTATTTTAAAAATTTATTTTACTTAGTTTTGTATGAAAACTTGTTTAGGTCATAGTTAGTGTTTCATAAAAGCTTTTTATTTGTTTGTTTTTGCTATTAAAAGTTTATGAAAAATATTTTCTGTTAACTAAGTTGTTTTACATTTTATTTTCTATTAACTTTTTGCCTTAGTGTTTTAATTGTTGTTAATTTTTTTCTTAGGACAAAACTGTTTTTTTTGTTATGTCTTAGAGCTTTGTTGTGTAGTTTTCCTTTGTTGTTCTTATTTGGTGTCCCTTGTTGTTTTGCAATTTATTTGTTGGTTTTTTTATGAGTGTTGGAATTGTTTGCTTGTATGTTTGCTTATATGAATGCTATGTTTGACTATATAGATTTTCAACGGAGTGACGAATAGTTATATCAAGTTATTTTCGAGAGCGTTGTTATCTTCATCAATTTACCAGGCAAGTTCACTTTGACCATGCTTTCATACCTATGTTTTTATTGCATTTAGTGGCATCTTTGCAACAATCCTCCAGTAGTGATATTGAATTCTTGTAGTTGATTAGTATGCATAATGGTAGGAACCCATCACCCTGTTACCAAGCCCGGGACGTTATTTATTTTAATGCTACGCTATAGTAGACGGGGTTTGGTATGAGTGCACGAGAGTGGTGTGAAGAAGGAGGAATCTACGTCAATGACGACAACTCCATGATGGAATCTGCAAGGACTGCATCTTCAAGGCCTCAAGACTTCAAGACTCGAGACAAGAATTCAATACACACTCTTTGGGTGAAGGACGGTTGTGGGCACCTGGAGAAACCGAGTGGATGGCCGGATGCATGGAGAAAGCGCCATGACATCTTGCGGAAAGCTTCACCCAGGCTCAAAGAGACGGAAGAATACTTCATGCAGGAAGCTTACGTGCAACCGCAAGTCAATATGGGCTCTGGCTTGGTTGACCTTAGTTGTGTCTTTGGCTGGGACGATGCTAGCAGATGTAGAACTACAGTAGGATTGGATGAGCACCGGACAGTGGTCAGAGGAACTCTTCGGAAGACCATGTTTCGGTCATCTTGTTCTCAAACACCCTGAAGTGCGAGAATGTAAAGAGAGGGATCGAATCTTGCGGGTAAAGTGTACAAACCTCTGCAGAGGGTTAAAACCTAATCGATTAGCCGTGTCCCCGGTTACGGACAATTTGAGCATCAGGACTTGGATCTATCTCGGAACTCTCAACACCGGACTGATAACTTAATTGTGGGCAACTTATGATGATTTGGGCTATGAGACATCGGTTGGCTGAACCATATCATGATAGAAAACTCCATAGTACAGACTCCTGATATTCCTTTGTTGTAGGGAAAATAAAACCAGCTTTTACGCAAACAAAACTCAGACACAGAGTCACAAAGCCATATTGCATATAGAATAGTATTATCATGTGCTTTCTCATGTTGTGATCTTGTCGGTACATTCAATGTACTGACCTACACGGCTGCAACTTATCATGTTGTAGACATTTTACTTCCGACGAGTAAGAGTACGGTATAGGGTTATGGTCTACACTCAACTTGCCGATGGCGTTGATGGGATTCCACACCCGATTGTTTGTTTCCGCTGAGACTTATGAGGTATATATCAGTTTTACGTTATTTATACATGTGATTGCACTTTGATATATACATTGATGTACTGTGTGTGCCAGCATACTGATCCAGGGATGGCACAGACACACAGAGACTTGACCGTCTGAGGTCGGGTCACTACAACTACATACCATTCATATTTCCAAATCTTACATTTAATTGGTCAGCCAACGTTACTACGTGGGTTTTGAAATGCATGTGTGCCACATATAGAGACATGTTGAAATTCTATTTGTCTGTGCACACTCGTTGTCACGGTTTCGCAATAAACTTTCAATACAGTATATTATGAACCTATCATCTACCAACTATCCATACTTCTGGAGCTCCCAACCGGGAGCCTATTTTTTGTGTTGTTGTGCCAATATTATATTATTGTACACACCAAATTACATCACACAAGGGCTCTCTCATAAAAAACCAGTGATAGCACACAAGGGTTTACAAGGAGCCTGTCGGGGTACTCAAACAGGGGTGTTTATTTCCCTGACTTGTGCACGGATGAGGAGCCTCCGCCCTGGCAGCCAGTGCTTGATGAAGGAACGGCTACCACAAGCATACAAAGCAAGACCAAGCGAGAGAAACCGCTCTTTGTAAGATCAAGGAGCGCATCAAGAATACCAAGTCAACATACGAGACAGCAGAACACCACCTTGGGAAGGCCTCCCTTGTCGGGCAGGAGAGCCCGGCCAGGTCGATATCACCCCAAGGACAAGTCAAAGATTGCAGGGCAGGCTTGTCGGGGCCGCCAAGGGCAAGAATTCTCGCCAAGGCGCCACCGCTCCACCACACTACAACACAAATCACTTATCAATGCAGTGTCGAGCCTCTAGATGATTAAGAGGCTTCCACTAAGAGCATCTCTAGCAGACACCGTATAATGCTGAACGGCATAAGGCGTTTACAGTTCGACAAGATATGTTTTGCGGGTTGAAATCTTGCGCGTCGGAGTAGACCCCGTATATGAAACTATATAACTTGAAAATAACTTTCACGGGAGAAATTACAACCACACTAGTTCATCACATACTACATGATCACCCACTAGTTCATCACATACTACATGTTCTTACATACTACATTCTACTACTATTACTAGAGGGGGTGGGGGATCTTGCAGCAGCGAGGCCGAGGCCGATGTACCAAAATGGACGAGCTTGCGGCCAAGGATGATGCGGTGGAGGAGCTCAGTCCTCCTCGCCGGAGCTGACGACGTCAATGAACTTCTGCCTCTACTCCTCGCGGATGAGCCACCACTCATCATCCTTGTCCTTCGTGGCAAGGTTGGCCGCAGTCGGCTACTTGAGCATGAGTTCTTCGAGCTCCTCGTCATGGCGTCGGTGCTCCGTGTCCTCGCGCAAGCTCCGTTCGGCAATGGCGGCTGCGACCGCGTCGACATCAGCCACGAAATCTTCGGTCCGATGACGCCTCGTCAGTCGATCTCCTCCAGCTCCTGCTTGACAGAGACGAGCTCGCGGTCCTCCGGCTCCTCTGACCAGTCCCTCTTCACGGGGAGAAGCGCCACGCCGGAAGGGCCCCTCACGGCGGAGGAAGAGCCTGCGGCTGAGGAGAGCGACCGCCCGTGCCAGCGGTCGTACTCCTCCGTCTCGCGACGGAGGAGCCTTGACAGTGTCTCAAGGCCTTGGTTCCTCCACTTCCTTGCCGCGCGCTTCCTCACGTCGTCCGGACGCGGACACACTGCTTGTGCTTGTGGTCACCGCTGCTGTCGAAGCTACGACCGGAGTTCCACATACGGCCCCACATAGCGTTTGTAGGCGAAAGAGGGCTCACCGGCAGCGAGAAATGTGGGGGAGAGAGTGGGGAATCGCGGGGAAATGCGACGGCGGGGGCATAGGTTTTCGACCGGTATCTGCCCCTCAAACCCGTAGATATATGGCGGGGGCAGTTTTGTGGGCCATGATAAAGAAATTTACGGACCGGACGAGTATACGGGCTCTGTTTTGGCTAGAAAATTGGGTCGAGCCCGTATACTCGCAAGAATTATGTTGGTTGGCGAGATATACGATGTCTGCTAGAGTTTCTCTAAGCACGTGGCGCCCGTTGGAAGACAGATTATCCTCACATGACACCCATCTAGACGCATGTTGAACAGATAAGCACAAGTTGATTAAGCGGCACGGCAGGCCTGCCGGGCTTCACCCTCAGCACGACACCACACCTAGCAGTGCATTTAATGCACTTTGTCCTAACTGCCAGAGTTAGGTATGTTAGCACTGTTAGCTATCTAATCACTACGTAATGACTATTTTGCCACTATGATTACTCCTTGAGCTATAAAAGGAGGCCCATGGCAAACTAAAGACGGATTCGGACCCCATCACACTTGTGTATGCATGTAGCTGCTCCCTCGAGACAACCTTGATGGGCTTGAGCAACGCGTGGTGTTGTGATTCCATCATCCAATCCACCAAAAGTAGGAGTATGGTTTTACACCTCATGGCGGCCCAAACCTAGGTAAAAACCACCAGTGTCATGGTCGTCGTGCTGCCCCATGGCTTCTGCTCTTTGTGCAACATGATCTCACCCTTGCCGAACCACAAAGGGACTCATGGCCCCATCGTGTTCACCCATGAAAGAGCCCATATTATATTAGAATATCCTCTGCATTAGATAGATAATCTCACTACTATTTATGTTGTCATGCTTCTCAAATATTGAAGAAAATCACAATGAATATGAGAATGCGCACATCAGAAGAGTATCACGGAATAGTGCAATGACTAACAAACTGGGCATCAAGGCATTGAGTTCCTAGATGGAATGAAGCCTGCACGCTCCGCACCTACAGACTCATGTTCAGAATATGATCCTAATGACTATTCTGAGCTCAAGGAGTCAAAGGCAGATGGTCTATCCTATTCACCCCACAAGGTATCTATTCAACTTTGGCAAGGTTCTATTGGTTGCACGTAACTTGCGTAAGCTGTCTTGTGTTTCTTGTGCTTCTTTGCACCACCATCTGCTTAGTTTACTCATCATATATGTGAAGTTGCCATTCCCACCCGTTATCAATACGCATTCCATTTTTCATCATACCATGTTTTTTCATTCAAATATTATTCTTATGTATTAGACATCCAAAAGGAAGAGAGTGATTGTAGAACATGAAGTAGTAGTAGCAAAGTCCTTGAAAAGGTGGTGGTACCACAGAAATCAGACAACACCCCACTTATATCGGCGATAGAACCAGTGCCACAAAACATAGGATATCTCAACTATGTTGCTCGCTGCTTTTCTCTTGTTAGTACCTATTGTTTTGTATCGTTGTACTTACATTCATACCTGGTTGATTATGTGACATCAATCTGCATGATAACATGCATATACATTGTTCTCTCCTAATTATCATATCTATATTAATACTTACATTAATGTAGAATAAACCCAATGTTTATGAAGAACTTTAGCTCTACAATGATCTTCAGTACTGTAGGTTGGTCCAAACGCGACAGTCCAATTAGAGATCCTTCGACAAAACTGTGTGCGATACATTAATCACAAACGGTGATGTAATAAAACCATCAAAAAAGATACAAAATGTTTATGATGGCGGAGACATCAAACACGGTTCATATTAGAGTTGCATGTGTGATGCGTGGCATACGGTTAATCCAGCAGAACTATTTACGATGAGGCAGAACAACATAAACGGGCAGCCAGATGAGGGTGTGTGCGATATACAGCATGCAATTAACTAGGTGAACTGTGTGTGATTAGGCAACACAATATAAACGGTCAGCAAGATCAAGGTGTGTACGATGGAGGGCACACAGTTCACTCGGATGAACTATTTGTGATCAGCCAAGACAACAGAAACAATTCAACTGAACAAGATGTGTGTGATATGCGGCAAACAGGTCCGTAATTAGAAATGTGTGCGAAGACCAATAATAACACAAACAACTGTTGTTAATAAGTTGTGCGATTTGCTTTGTCTACAGAAGAATAACACCTCGTCCGGGGCAGGACGAAGACACTTCCTCATATCAACGGTCCGCATGTACATCTCGTAGCTTGTCTAGGCGTCCTTGGCCGCGTACTTGACGTGTTCTTCATCCAGTCTCTAATGCCAGGCATTGTGCCAAGCGTTCCTGTCCTTCTTGCTCTCATCATTCATCTTCATGTAGTAGGGGTCGATCATGGCCGAGGCGAGGTCAACTAGGGAGTTATGTTTGTTGTTCGCTGCCCTAGACCATGTAGTGGTCACGGATGTTGACAAGATTCTTTTTTTTAGAACCAATGTTGACAAGATTCTAGCAGGTCAAGCCTGAAACCTTTAGCGCATTTAGATCGTTGGTGGTGTCCACCATAGCGAAACTGTAGTCAGAGCTGTTGATAAACCTGGAGAAACGTTCACAAGGCCTTGTAGTTAGGTGGTAGTGGTAGATAGGTACGTCATGTCACACGCACAACTAGGCAACGACAACCTGCTGATCATGACTGGCATGACCGCTAGTGAACTCGAGGTCGAAGCCGACCACTTGGTACTTGTCCTATGCAAGCAACTGCTCCATAGTTTGGATGGAGTCTCCACCAGGACCAGCTCGTTCCTGTACACCACCGACAGGTTCTTCCCCCTCACGTGCGTGTTTGCTACGTGATGTGTGGTAAACTGCCCCCCTCTTGTCGTCATCAGCCACTGGGAGCGTCATTGGAGCCACGGGGAGCGCCATTGGAACCGTTGGATGTCCTATCTGTATGTGTCGTCGTGGGTGTGCTTATTGTGTCATGTGGCGCAAGAGATGAAGGTAAATGGTCATAGGAATAAATGGGAGCCAGGCGGCCTGGATTCTCTGCGCGTCCGCATGGCAGTTTTTGCAGCGGGTAAGTGCATCGTGGTGCCTTGCCCGGCGCAACTGCATGCACAATGGCAGCATGAACATACGTGATCATGTGCCGACCCCAAATACTGGCAGCGCGCGTGGATGGACGAGGGAAGAGCGCCCGGAGGGACGCGAGAGCAGAGCACGAGCGGCGGGATGCAAGTAGAGCGCGCCGTGGCTGCCTCAACCGCGAGCAACCACACACATAGAGCAGTTGAACACGCAGGGAATGGTCGCCTACAAGCCAGCCGGCAGTTGCGACGCTGCGTAGAGAGCGGCCATGTGCTACTACCTCCGTCTTGGTCTATTAATCCGCTTTATATTCTGGGCCATATTTTGACCTTAAATTTAACTAATAAAATGTTAATCCATGTTATAAAAATTATAAAATTGGAAACTATGTTCAAATACGAATCCAAGGATATAATCTTTGGCGACATGCATCCGTATTTTAATAGCTAAATCTCTTGTCAAAATTTGGCACAAAAATACAAAGACAACTTATAAACCAGGACAGGGGTAATAGGTAATTAAATCGCAAATGTTTTTTTATTAACTGTATGTGTACGTGTCCTTTCGTCCTCACGTCCTGTCACCCCGCTGCCGCAAACGCCTTCGAGCGCAAGCTTGAGCAGCGCAGGGGCGTTTGGTCAAATGGTGGCACTAAGTGGCGCCAATGACTCGTCGATGAGCCTGTTACCGCGCAACCGTGCAGGTTCCAGCACAAGTTTCCTGCCCGACTCGGTGAAATCCCCCAAAATCCCATTGCTTACAGGCCTGCTATATAAACCCTCACGACCAGCGAGTCCTGCGTTGCATTTTCCCCTCCCTCTTCTTCTCCCACAGTCGTCAATGGCACCGGTCCGTTGTCGTCGCTCAACCACTCCGCCGTCATCAGAGGACAGCTCCATCTAGGAGGCTACACCGTGGCGGCGGCGCAGTCCCCGACGTAGTGTAGTGCGTGTAGCGTCCCTGTTGGGTGTGCGCGGAACACCCACCACATGCTCCACCGTCGCTGCCCATTGGCAGCTGTTGCCACCACCTCACCGTCTGCCACCGTGGCCGCCGCACCACCGTCAAAAGCCAGGGCCATTGCCCGCTCCACCACTACGGCCCGGAGGAGGGAGGTGGTGGTTGTGGCCGCCACCCCATCGTCGGCCGCCGTGGCCACCAGCCCACCGTCGACCGCCGGGGTGAGCACCTGCACTGCCACCACCGCCCGAAGGGGGGAGGCGGAGGTGGAGGCTCGCACGTCCATCGGTGACCTTGCGCACTACATCGTGTTCCAGCGGGAGGAGGAGGAGTGCCTCGTCGAGCATGCACAGAGCCTTACTACCGTCGTGGCTGCAGCACACGTAGCCGTAGAGGCGAGGAATCAAGAGGTTTATGAGGAGTCATGCCGCTTCGAGAGGGGTCCCCTAGAGCGGCAAAGGGCGTTCGAGGTGAGCGTCGCTGAAGGTGCAGCAGCGGTAGGTACCGTATTGCAGTTGTCTAGCTTGTCGGTAGGCTCCTCCTCCTCTGCCTCTTACTGAGCGCTCTCGGCAGAGGAGAGGCTGCCGAAAGTAGTACAAAACCCCTCTGTGGTAGTAGTATTTAGGGGTTATTTTTTTCAGTTCATCTGACTATAGATTTGGTTGAACTGGACAACATACTTAAAATTAGCTAGTATATATAGTTGAACTAGCTATTTCAGTACGTGGTTGGCAACAATTGGGGAAAGTTTGGTCGGTTCAGCTGTCAAGTTGAAATGTTTGTATAAAGAACGACTGCTTAATCTATGAATGAAATCTATGCTTACTGAATTTCAGTTGCAAAATTAGATAGTGCTAGTGATTTTTAGCTGCATATTTTGACAAATGGCAGGGTTACAAGTTTGACAAAGGGCAATGTTACTAGATCAACAAATGTCAATCATTCCAGTTTGACAAATGGGCAATATACCCAATATGACATATGCAAATCTGTCAAATTGTCTGAATGTGGTTGCACACGGGTCATCCAAAAAACCCGTTTGTGTTGAAGCGATGTACAAATCCTGCGTGCCAGATTTCCTCTTGGCTTAGCGGCGAAGTCTCGCTTTGCATAGCGCATTCAATCTGAACGGTTTGCATTGAAGAGATGCACAAATCCTGCGAGGCGAAATTTCCCTTGGCTTACTTGGGAAGACCATAGCTCTTACTTTCCATACGGGTGTTCTATCTAAAACGTTTGCGATGAAGAGCTGCACAAATCCTACTCGGCACATTTTCCCTTGGCTTCCTAGGGAAGCTGTTAGTTTGCATATGAGTGTTCTATCTAAAATGTTTGCGATGAATGTTTTATATTTAAAAACCATTGGAGCTAGGCAGGCGTGGGGGCAGCAACCGCCGTGGCAGCTCGTTCAGGGCCATGTCCATGAGGCCCCATTCCTCCTTATTTTCTATCTCGTCCGGCTCGGAGTCGACTTCACCAAACTGGAAGACTAGTGGCAGATGATCCTTCTGCGCCATGGTGTTGGTGGACGTCTGCGGGAGGGGAATGGGAGGCGAACAATAATGCCGCCCGTATTAAACAACAGCTCGGGCGCCATTAATGGAGATGATGCGAGCCAGGCAGGTGACCTTGGAAGTCAAAGGGCTCGCTTCCCAGTGAGCCTATGTAGTGTACAGCTTGTACGCTTCCCGGTGAGCATGCGCATTGGAGGACAGCTTGCACGCCTCTCGGTCAGCCTGCGCAGTGGACTGCGCTCGCACGCCTCCCGTTCAGTGAAGTAGCTGTCTGCACGGAAGCTCCTAGCCATTAATAGAGTGATGCGTGGCATCACGTGAATGATTAACGAACGCATACGATTTAAATTATACAAAACATTTAAGATGTTAAAGTGGCAGCTATTTGTTTCGAAATGCCTTTGTTGATTGTTATTCGAGTGTGCCTTCTCTCGAAATGGACAAGAAAAATACCACAACATGTCGGGTGCTATTCCATCATAGCATGCCAAGTTTCGTGAATTTTAGACGAGTTTTCGATTTATTAGAATTTAAAAACAAAGTATCTCAACGTTTTGCCGACAATCAATAGTGCCCCGGTGTTTGAAATTCATTCCCATTTCTTGCATGGGACCTAAGCATGCACCCAAGGACACACATTTGATATGTCGACCCATTTTTCTTCACTTGAGCATGTGCATGTAGTTCAAATTTGTATTATGCACATAAAATGCCTAGAAAACTCAGTTAATGTATATAAATGTCGAAACGAACCCCGAAATTGCAAATTTTAACACGACACTCCTGTGGCTCTATGTTGCCACTAGGAAAAAATTTGAAAATAGGAAGAGACAACGAATATTGTTTCATCCACCAAGGAGGCACATTCCCTACCAGAACCATGAGGCTTGTTGTAAGAAGCTCTGGTATGTGAGAAGCTAATCCGCAAACCTACCCCAAATGGGATGATACGTCTCCAACGTATCTATAATTTTTTATTGTTCCATGCTATTATATTATCTGTTTTAGATGTTTAATGGGCTTTCATATACCTTTTTATATTATTTTTGGGACTAACCTATTAACCGAAGGCCCAGTGCAAATTGCTGTTTTTTTTGCCTATTTCAGTATTTCGTAGAAAAGGAATATCAAACGGAATCCAAACGGAATGAAACCTTCGTGAGGATATTTTTTGGAACAAACACAATCCAGGAGACTTGGAGTGGAGGTCAAGGAAGCCACGAGGCGGCCACGAGGTAGGAGGGCGCGCCCAGGGGGTAGGCGCGCCCCCCACCCTCATGGGCCCCTCGTAGCTCCACCGACCTACTTCTTTCGCCTATATATACTCTTATACCCTAAAAACATCATGGGGAGCCACGAAATCACTTCTCCACCGCCGCAACCTTCTGTACCCGTGAGATCCCATCATGGGGCCTTTTCCGGAGCTCCGTCGGAGGAGGATTCGATCATGGAGGGCTTCTACATCAACACCATAGCCTCTCCGATGATGTCTGAGTAGTTTACCACAGACCTTCAGGTCTACAGTTATTAGCTAGATGGCTTCTTCTCTTTCTTTGGATCTTAATACAAATTTCTCCTCCATCTTCTTGGAGATCTATTTGATGGTAATTCTTTCGCGGTGTGTTTGTCGAGATCCGATGAATTGTGGGTTTATGATCATGATTGCCTATGAACAATATTTGATTCTTCTCTGAATTCTAATATGCATGATTTAATATCTTTGCAAGTCTCTTCGAATTATCAGTTTGGTTTGGCCTACTAGATTGATCTTTCTCGCAATGGGAGAAGTGCTTAGCTTTGGGTTCAATCTTGCGATACTCGATCCCTGTGACAGAAAGGGAAACGACACGTACTGTATTGTTGCCATCGAGGATAAAAAGATGGGGTTTATATCATATTGCTTGAGATTATCCCTCTACATCATGTCATCTTGCCTAATGCGTTACTCTGTTCTTATGAACTTAATACTCTAGATGCATGCTGGATAGGGGTCGATGTGTGGAGTAATAGTAGTAGATGTGAATCGTTTCGGTCTACTTGTCACGGACGTGGTGCTTGTGTTCATGATCATGCCTAGATATTCTCATAACTATGCGTTTTTCTATCAATTGCTCGATAGTAATTTGTCCACCCACCGTAAGATATGCTATCTTGAGAGAAGCCACTAGTGAAACCTATGGCCCCCGGGTCTATTTTACATCATATAAGTTTCCGATCTACAATTCTAGTTTACTATCTATTTTATTTTGCAATCTTTACTTTCCAATCTATACAACAAAAATACCAAAAATATTTATCTTATTATCTTTATCATATCTCACTTTTGCAAGTGGCCGTGAAGGGATTGACAACCCCTTTATCGCGTTGGTTGCAAGGTTCTTGATTGTTTGTGCAGGTACTAGGCGATTTGCATGTAGTCTCCTCTTTGGATTGATACCTTGGTTCTCAAAAACTGAGGGAAATACTTACACTACTTTGCTGCATCACCCTTTCCTCTTCAAGGAAAAACCAACGCATGCTCAAGAGGTAGCAAGAAGGATTTCTGGCGCCGTTGCCGGGGAGATCTACGCACAAGTCAAGACATACCAAGTACCCTTCACAAACTCTTCTCCCTCGCATTACATTATTTGCCATTTGCCTCTCACTTTCCTCTCCCCACTTCACCTTAGCCTTTTCTTCACCCATTTCCCGTTTGCTTTTCCTTTTGCCATGGCCTAATCGAAAAGGGCTAAGGGTTCTCTCCCGAGTTTTAGTACTTTGGATAGTCCTTCTATTCTCTCTAAGCTCATAAATAATGATGCTATGGAGAGACCTACCCAGGTTATCAATGAGAGTTTGAATAATTTCGATGAAGATGATCCTGGAATTTTTTGCTATTTACTTGATTAGTCTTTGAAAGATGCTTGGGATAGGCTATTAAGGATCCGAGCTAGCTATGTGCCCCCAATATCAAATTGAGATATACCTAAAAAGCTTTTATGTTGGCTTACCCTCTTCGTTCAAGCAAGATTTAGATTCTATTTTGAAGAAAGTTTTCTTGAAGGGGATGCCAAAGATACTTATGAAAAGATGAAAACTATATTTGGGCACCCCATGAGTGAGAAGGTTGAATCCACCTCTCTTTTGTGCTTTTATCACAATGAAATTATCAAAGAGATGAAGGCTAGCTTAGATGCAAATTTCCGTAGCATGCTTAATCTTTCTTCCACCATTAATAGCCACGTGCTTTATCAAAATAGAAATATAAATGCTATAGATAAGAAATTTTCCCTTTTCTTTCCCAATACCAAAGATGGCAATACCTAGATCTATTCTTGTTTTATGCCTAGATAGGGGCGTTAAACGATAGCGCTTGTTGAGAGGCAACCCAATTTTATTTTTGATCCTTGCTTTTTGTTCTTGTTTAGTAATAAATAATTCATCTAGCCTCTGTTTGGGTGTGTTTTTATGTTTTAATTAGTGTTTGTGCCAAGTAGAACCAATAGGATCTTCTTGGGTGATAGTTGTTTGATCTTACTGAAAAAGACAGAAACTTTGCGCTCACGAAACTAATTATTAAAGTTCACCAGAACGTGATAAAATACTAATTCGTTTTGCAGTAGATCAATATACAAATTGTCTAGGTTGTCCTAGTTTTTCATAATTTTGGAGTTCCAGAATCAAACAAATCAGATTGCTATAGACTGTTCTGTTTTTGACATATTCTGTTTTTTGTGTGTTGTTTGCTTATTTTAATGAATCTATGGCTAGTATCGGGGGGTATGAACCATAGAGAAGTTGGAATATAGTAGGTTTAACACCAATGTAAATAAAGAATGAGTTTATTACAGTACCTTAAAGTTGTGGTTTGTTTTCTTATACTAACGTAGCTCATGAGATTTTGTGTTGTGATTTTCAAGTTTTTGGGTAAAGATTTGACGGAATATGGAATAAGGATTGGCAAGAGCCTAAGCTTGGGGATGCCCAAGGCACCCCAAGGTAAAATTCAAGGACAACCAAAAGCCTAAGCTTGGGGATGCCCTGGAAGGCATCCCCTCTTTCGTCTTCGTCTATCGGTGACTTTACTTGAGGCTATATTTTTATTCACCACATGATATGTGTTTTGCTTGGAGTGTCTTGTATCATTTGAGTCTTTGCTTTTTAGTTTACCAGAATAATCCTTGCTGTACACACCTTTTGGAGAGACACACATGAATTGGAATTTATTAGAATACTCTATGCTCTTCACTTATATCTTTTGAGCTAGATAATTTTGCTCTAGTGCTTCACTTATATCTTTTAGATCACGGTGGTGGTTTTATTTTATAGAAATTATTGATCTCTCATGCTTCACTTGTATTATTTTGAGACTCCTTTAGAACAGCATGGTAATTTGCTTTGGCTATAAAATTAGTCCTAATATGATAGGCATCCAAGATGGGTATAATAAAAACTTCCATATAAAGTGCATTGAATACTATGAGAAGTTTGATCTTTGGATGATTGTTTTGAGATATGAAGATGGTAATATTAGAGTCATTCTAGTTGAGTAATTGTGAATTTGAGAAATACTTGTGTTAGAGTTTGCAAGTCCCGTAGCATGCACGTATGGTAAACGTTGTGTCGGTGTACTAGAGTAGGGGTACCCTAGTATCCCGAACTTGTGCACGGGCAGTTGCAGCCCTCCGCGGCAAGGCTTACCGGGTGACCGCCAAGGTCCTCCGTGGTTCCTTTGGAGCCATTCAAGAACAAAGTATTCAAGCCAAGGATACAAGGCCCGACAAGAGGAGCTTGCCGGAAGGCCACCCTAGGCACATACAAGACAAGGCCCGGCAAGAGGAGCTTGCCGGGAAGGCTGATGAGCGACAAGCTTCCGGGCGCGACAAAGACAACAACGCTGACAAAGGCGCTTGCTGGCAGACCACCTCTCTGTACCTACGCTCCAGCGCATCCACTAACGTGTAAGCCACAGGGCCTTTCCGGTAGCGTGGCGAGAGGCTGTGCAGCCCGGTGCGGTGTGGCAAGCGATAAGTTTGCCATCGTGGCGAGCGGTGGCGCCTCGACGGTCCTGTTTGCCTTTGTTAGGGGCGAGTGAGACGGGCATTTAATGCCTTTGTCCCTGCCGTCGGGGGTTAGGTATATTACACCGTACCTTTGTACAAGTAGGTGTACCAACCTCTATTTTTCCATTTGTACCCCCGTCTACGTTGCCACCTGTGGGAGCCCCTTGAGCATATAAAAGGAGGCCCATGCGCAACGTAGAAAGGGTTGGTTGGTCGATCAGTTCCCTCCACGCTCAGTCTCGTTAGCAGCTCGTATGTAATGTAGCATTCGAGCGCTCCTGAGCAAGAACGCAATACACCTAGACATGCAGCAGTAGGAGTATTATCTCTCCGGAGAGCTCCGAAGCTGGGTAAACCCTCGCGTGCCGCCTCGATCTGCTCTTCAGGCGACCTCGGCTCCCCGCCCGAACGAAAGGCTCGGTCCGCCCGGCCCCATAGGTGTTAAATGGGCAGATCAGCCTGCCCCGACATCTTTGGCGCGAGGTAGGGGGCATCGAGGTTGTGTGAACTCTGATCCGGCGTCCACGCGAGCTAGATCTTCATCATCTTCGTCAACATGCCACCGAAGAAGAAGGCTTGGCGCGGCGAAGCCCGTCGCGTCGAACCCCACCACCACCGGAGCAAACAGGTGGTGGGGTAGACGCCAGGAACTAATGGGCAGCGGCGGGGAGCTCACGCTGCTGCCAAGTCCAAGGACAAGGCTGCAGAACCTCGGCGTCCGTACATGCACCGCGCCCGTCTCGAGGCGTGGGACCGACAGCGTCATGGCATTCACAATGCCATACGCTCGTTGGACCGGATCGGTGGAGGATCTCGGGATGCTCAAGACCAGCATGCACGCCAACATGCGGCGCTTGGCGAAACACGGTCGCCGGACGGGATATCGCTCCTTCTAACATAGTTAGAAGTCCGAGCATATCCGCTCCTCGTGCCGCTTCGCCATCGCCACCCACTACTCCGGCGAAGCTCTGGCGAGCTCAATCGCTCTGGATTACCCTCAACGGCCGACAAGGTCGACGAGTGGAGGGCCACCATCTGAAGTCTCATCGGCCGCTTAACGGCGACAGCCCGCGGCAACCGAGTGCATCGCTGCCGCGGCAAGACTGCCAAACACGAGCGGTGGTAGCGAGACGGTGGAGGTGCAACCACCATGCACTCTCCGCCCGAAGGCCAAGATCGCCCGACTTCGCGGATCCACCTCGGCAATGACTCCCGCTGCGTCATCCGGATCCATGAGCTCATCGCGATCGGCGCCAAGTTCTTCACGAGCAGCGGCAAGAGGACGCTCGAACTTCGCGCCAGCGCCCGAAGAAGCGCGGCGTCAATCCGACAAGCGGCTGGGCCCTCTGTCGACATGCATGCGCCGGAAGAACCAGCGACTTACCGTCTGCGGTAGGTTGCCCTGCGTTCACTCGTGAGCTGCGGCAAGTCGATGGCTCGGCAAGAAAAAACTTCAAGCCAGACGTATCGGAGAAATGCACGACGGCTGAAGCGATCCGTCGGAGTTCCTCGGCATCTACACCATCGCGGTGCAGGCTGCGGGGCGAGGCGACAAGATCCTTGCCAACTACTTCCCGGCTGGTGCTCAAGCCTAATGTCGGATCTGGCTCATGCACTTGCCGGACAACTCCATATCTTCTTGCGCAGATCTATGCCATCGGTTTGTCGGCGCCTTTACACGGTGACCACAAACCCCATGTCCAAGAAAGTGACCTTCATACGCTCGCCCGGAAGGAAGGAGAGCCCCTGCGCAAAGTATATTGAAAGATTCAGCCGTGTACGGCACAACATCCCGGATGTCCACCTGCCGCGGTGATCGGTAGCGTTCCATCGAGCGTCGCGAAACCGCAGAATCTGGGAGGAGATGGCGATGTGCAAGATCAGAGACGTCAATGAGCTATACGCTCATACGGCCGACAAGTGTGCATCGCGTCTTTGAGGAGGAGGAGACTCCCGGAGAAAATACCAAAGCGATAGGATCGTGCGGTGAGGAGACCGCCCCGGCAAAGAAGAGCCGGCGGCGGGGCAACAGGAAAAAGAAAGGAAGAGATGTGCTAGTTGTCGAGCAGTCCGGCAACGGAGGCGCCGCCAAGAACGCCAAGGCTGGTAGCTCCGGCAAGGAGGTTGCGGCTGGCACCAACTGCCAGTCTGTGGCGGCCGCCGACAAGCAGGATGGCTCCGGCAAGCAGTACTGCAAGATCCACCGCACCAAGGGCCATGACCTCCAGAGCTGCAAGAAGGTCGAGCAGCTTGTCGAGCAAAAGAAAGCTGAATACGAGCGGCACGACAAGGAGAAGGCCCAGGAAGGTGCTGGAGGAGTAAGCAAGAAACGTCCCGGCCGGGGAGGGCGCCGCGGCAAGGCCAAGCAGCGGCAAGGAGACAGACCTCCCGTGGCGCGACAAGGATGACGACGGCAGCGATGATGAAAACATGGACCGATAGCGAAGCCGATGAGCGGGAGTTCCAGAAAGCCACAGAGGTCACTGCATTGACGGCGGTGCTTCTCTGCATACTTCACACCGCCAACTCAAGCAGTGGATGCGGGAAGTCAATGCAGCAGAACCATCCATCGAGTCACGCAAGCCTCTGAAATGGTCCAGCACGCCTATCATCTTTGATATTGAGGACCACCCTGATCGCGTAACTGCAGTCGGGTGCTTGCCGATGTTGGTTTCACCAACTATCCGCAACCTCAAGGTCACCAAGATGTTAGTTGACGGTGGGGCCGGCTTGAATCTGATCTCCTCCGCGGTGCTCCAGAAACTCCAGATCCCTGATGGCGAGCTCGAAGAGACCGGCACCTTTCAAGGAATTAATCCGGGAAGGAGCAAGCCGAAGGGAAAAATCACGTTGCCGGTAACATTCGGCAGCGAGTTGAACTTCAGGACTGAGAAGGTCACCTTTGATGTTGCTGACTTTCCATTGCCTTACAATGGAATACTTGGCTGTCCAAAGACTCGCCAAATTCATGGCGGCCTCTCACTATGCCTACAACCTCCACGAAGATGCGGGCCCGATAAGTGTCATCTCTGTCCTGGCGACAAGAAGGATGCTCTTATCTGCACCGACAAGATCTACCGGGAAGCATCACCTGCGACAGATTGCAAGCCACTTGCCGCTGAAGCTCCCGGGGGGAAGAAGAAGACCAAGTCCGGCAAGAGCTCTGATGCCCACTCCGGCAAGCGCACCTCTTCGGAGTGCTGCGCTACCATCGAGGACGCACCATAGAGCTCCACCGGCAAGTATAAGAAGACGATGACAGCTCCACCAGAGACCAAGAAGGTGTCCGCCAAGGAGGACGGGACTGGTGGTACCTTCACCACCAGTGCCTCTCTCGACCCTAAATAGGAAGGCGCGCTCGTTGCTTTCCTGCGGGCTTAACATCGGCGTGTTTGCATGGCAACCGTCGACATCCCCGTGTTCCTGGAAAGTAATTGAGCACCATCTTGCCGTTTGTCCTCATGCGCGGCCCGTCAAGCAGAAAGTCAGGAAGCAAGCAGTGGAGCGCCAAGAGTTCATCGCGGAAGAAATCAAGAAACTGGAAGCAGCAGGCCTTGTTAGAGGAGTGCTCCATCCCACGTGGTTGGCCAATCCTGTAGTTGTACGCAAGGCTAACGGGAAATGGAGTCTTCGTATCGACTTTACCGATGTCAATAAAGATTGTCCCAAAGATCCATTTCCCTTGCCGCGCATCGACCAGATTGTTGACTCCACGGCCGGATGTAATTTGCTTTCATTTCTGGATGCATACTCAGGATATCATCAGATCTTCATGGCAGAAGAGGACGAGGAGAAGACCGCATTCATCACCCCATGTGGCACATACTATTTTGTACGGATGCCCTTCGGGTTAAAGAATGTTGGTTCAACGTTTGCAAGAGTAGTTCATGATGCTTTTGAGCCGCAAATGCACAGGAATGTGGAAGCCTACATGGATGACATAGTGGTCAAAAGCAAGGACAAGGCGACCCTAGTTCAAGATTTAGATGAAACCTTTGCAAATCTGCGCAAGATCAACCTCAAGCTCAACCCCGAGAAGTGCGTGTTTGGAGTCCCTTCCGCAAGCTTCTCGGGTTCTTCGTGTCTCAGCGGGAATTGAAGCCAACCCGACAAGATCAAGGCCATTGAGCAGATTGAAGCACCAAACGCGTCAAGGATGTACGAAGACTTGCCGGTTGCGTAGCTGCTCTCACCGGTTTATCTCTAGATCTGCTGAAGCGCGCCCTCGCCATTTTTCAAAATCTTGAAAAAGGCAGGTCCGATGCAATGGACTCCGGAAGCGGAGGCAGCGCTGCAGGACTTGAAGAGATACCTGTCCTCCACTCCAACACTTGTCGCACCTAAGCCACAAGAGAAGTTGCTGCTATATATAGCGGCAACCAATCAAGTGGTTAGTGATGCGTTAGTAGCGGAGAGGGAGGCGGATGATGAGCTACCATGGCAGACACATCCAGCGACAAGCATGGGGCTTCGCCGACAAGCTCTGGTCCCGACAAGGACGGATCTGCGCAGACGCATGAGGAGATGCAAAAAAGGATGGTGCAGCGCCCAGTTTACTTTGTCAGTTCCCTTCTGCAGGGGGCTAGGTCAAGGTACTACGGTGTGCAGAAATTACTTCGTCCTCCTCATGGCCTCGAGAAAGCTGCGCCATTACTTTCGTGCACATGAGATCACAGTTGTCACTCGCTTTCGGCTGAAGAGGATCTTGCAAAATCCAGAGGCAACAGGCAGGATTGTCGAGTGGGCACTTTGGAACTGTCAAGCTTTGGCCTCAAGTTTGAGAGCACTTCAACTATCCAAAGCGAGCATTGGCGGAGTTCATAGCATAATGGGCGCCAACACGGATGAAGAAATTCGAGACGAGCATTCCCGTCAAGGAAGCAAGCAAAGAGTGGCTGATGTACTTTGATGGTGCCTTCTCGCTGCAAAGGCGCCCGGTGCGGCGTGCTACTTGTCGCACCCACCGGAGAGCACCTCAAGGCACGTAGTCCAGATGCACTTTCCCAAGGAGCAAGCAACAAACAATACTGCAGAGTATGAAGGTTTGCTTGCCGGTCTCAGGATTGCAGTAGACCTTGGGATCAAGAAGCTCATTGTCCGGGTGACTCACAACTTGTTATCCGCCAAGTGAACAAGAATTATCAGAGTCCGTTGATGGAAGCTTATGTTGACAAAGTGAGGAAGCTAGAAGAGCACTTTGATGGCCTGCAAATGGAATATATTCCGAGAGCTCAGAACGACATTGCTGATGGCCTGTCAAAGTGCGCCGCACTTAAGTTACCTGTGGAACCAGGGATTTTTGTGCTCAAGCTGACTCAACCGTCTGTAACACCACCGACTGGACAGAGCAAGAAGAGAAGGTTGATCTCTGGTGACTACTTTCCGGCAGAGCTTCCCGAAGCCGCCGCCAAGAAGGTCCCCAAGATCGACACCAACAGTGCTGAGGGGCAGTCTGCTCCGACAAGCCCTGTGGTTTGTTTCGTTGAAGCTGCACGCCCGACAAGTTTTGCTCCGACAAGCTTGCCGGGGAACGTCAAGCTCTGGCTGAGCCGCAGGTTCTTGCCGTGGAAGCCGATGTTCCCGCAGAAGCAGATGTACCTTTAGTCCTTGTTGTCGAGCCGCAAGCTCCAGCATGGGCGCAACAGATTGTCCATTTCCTTCAGACAGGAGAACTTCCCGAAGAGCAAGAAGAAGCGGAAAGAGTAGCCCGGCAGTCAAGTATGTACCAGTTTGTCGATGACACACTGTACAGAAGAAGACTCAACGGTGTGAAATTGAAGTGTATTCACCGGGAAGATGGACAAAAGCTGTTGGCAGAGATACATGGAGGCATATGTGGTCACCACATTGGCGCCAGAGCACTTGCCGGCAAAGCGTTCCGGCAAGGTTTCTTTTGGCCGACAGCCCTCCCGGATGCAACTGCACAAGTAACCAAGTGTGAAGCGTGCCAGTTCCATTCCAAACAGATACACCAGCCAGCTCAAGCTCTCCAGACGATCCCTTTATCCTGGCCATTTTCGGTCTGGGGGCTCGACATTCTCGGCCCTTTCCCGAGCTGTCGGGGGCTTTGAGTACTTGTATGTTGCCATCGACAAGTTCACAAAGTGGCCGGAAGTGGAAGCGATGAGGAAGGTGACAGCACGGTCGGCGATCAAGTTCTTGGTCGATTGTTTGCCGTTTCGGAATCCCTAACAGGATCATCACCGACAACGGCACGCAATTCACGAGCCGCACCTTCATGCAGTACGTCCAAGATCTTGGCGCCAAGGTCTGCTTTGCTTCTGTTGCTCATCCGAGAAGCAACGGTCAAGCGGAGAGGGAAAATGCTGAAGTGCTGCGCGGGCTCAAGACCAAAACTTTTGACAGGCTACACAAGTGCGGAAGAAACTGGATTGAGGAGCTGCTGGTGGTTCTTTGGTCGATCAGGACGACGCCAAATCGAGCCACTGGCCAGACACCTTTCGCTCTAGTTTATGGAGCAGAGGCAGTTCTCCCCACGGAACTCGTATACGGATCGCCTCGAGTGCTCGCTTATGATGAGCTTGAGCAAGAGCAGCTGCGACAAGATGACGCGCTGCTCCTTGAGGAAGATCGTCTTCAAGCTGCTGTACGAGCTTCTCGGTACCAGCAAGCTTTGCGCCGCTACCATAGCCGCAAAGTCAATGCCAGAAGTCTCGAGGAAGGCGACCTTGTTCTTCGGCGTTCAGTCCGCCAAGAATTCCAACAAGTTGACGCCAAGTGGGAAGGCCCTTATTGGGTGAAACGAGTCACTAGGCTCGGGCGCTGTCCGCTTTGAGACCGAAGATGGCATTCCGTGAGCAACTCCCGGAAATATTGAGCATCTTCGTAGGTTTTACTCAGAAGGCGCGGTTGCGGAACCTGTTCCGGCAACCACCTTTTGTACAAGTCTTGCCGCTGATGCATGTAGTCCTTTGTACAAAGCCGGGCGCAGACCCGATGCATCAAGAAAGCTAAGCGTGCTTTCGCACACCTTGTCAATTTCATGCTTTTTACTTCTATTTTTGCATCTTGTTGTCGACACTTTGTGCAGCACCTACCCCGGTAAGTGATAACAAGCCACGAGGCTCCATATCTTTATTTTCTCTTCTTTCTCTTTCTCAAAGAAAGGAAGGTTCCCTCGCACACAAGTTTGCCGGGGGCGAAGGAGAAGATAATGGTGTGGACCAAGCGTCGCTTAAGGAAGTCTAGCCTTACCGGGAAGCAAATGACAGAAAAGCTAAGTTGCCAAAGTTTGAGCAATCAGTTTTAAAATTTTTAAGTTATTTTCCTTGAACGACCGAACTTTGTATGGAAAACCTGTGCGTAGAGGAACCAATTCGTAGCTAGTTGCGCCCTTACTTTGTTTCGAGTCCGCTCAACAACTTAAGTGAGCTGCGACTAGTTGCGACAAGGTTGCTTGTCGGAAGCGGCACCGCCAAAGAAGGCTGTGACGTTCAAGCACTTTTCGGCGCTCAAGGGCTCGGTGCCCGCGCCGACAAGTTCCCTAAAAGCGTAAGGCAAAAACATACAAAGGAAGGAATCAAGTAAAGGAAATAGCATAGCAATTGATATCCAAAATAAATTTATATTACAATATAGCTTGCCGCAGCTCTAATGGATTGTTCCTATGACATGACTAGGAGCGACAAGAGCAAGAGAAAACGGGCGGCCTAATCTACGCGACCACCCTCAACCCTCTTGATTCCGCTCACCCTGTCCACAATGGGTGCGACAAGGGTCTTGAGCGCCTCCACATCAGCATCCGGCGGCAGGGACTTTAGGACGTTGGTGAGGTTGAGGCCTGGGTTGCGGAAGGCCACCTTCATCAACACCTTTTGGAGGGATCACGCGCAGATCTGGCGCGACTCCTTGGCCAGCTGTTTTGGGACCTCTTCCCGGTGTCGCTGGAGGCCCGTCACCACGCCCTTGAAGAATAAGCTAAGCTTGGCGCTGGGTTGGAGGTGCTCGTCGGAGGAGTATCCAAGATCCACCATCCCGGCTCCATCATTTCGGCTGTGGATGGCGGCAGCAGATCCACGAGACCTTCGGTCCATGCTCCACACTCTCCCTCAAGGCACCACAGGCGGCAACAAGATTCGCCAGCAGCTCCTCGTCGGCCGTGATCTTCTCCTTCAGGCCACCTCCCGCTCCTTGGCGCCGGCCCGTGTCGAGTCAATGTAGTTAGCTTCAACTCAAGGTCTGCATTGGAGTCTCGGCGGCGACGCTGAGCTCCTTGCTCCTCTCGGCGAGACGGCCCTGCAGCTCGCCAAGAGTGTAGGCGTCCTTCTCGCGCTCGTGCTTGAGTGCAGCAAGCTCCTCGCCGCTCTTCTTGAGGCTGGCCTCCAACTGCGCCACCTTCGTCTCCAGCTCCTTCTTGGCGGCCTCGGCAGCTGCGGCAGCATCCTTTGCCTCCTTGAGAGCCCCGCCAAATGTTTCCTCGCGCATGGCGAGATCCTCCTCGTGGCTGTCCAGGTTGACCTTCTGGCTTGCGCCACTCACCCTCCTGCAGAGCGGCATCTCGGCGGCAAGCCGCTGTTCCTCCTCACCTGCAGCCTTCTCGAGGATGAAGGCCTTGCGCTCCTCGGCGAAGTTGCTCCCGCCTCCGCCAAAGACCGGAGAGCTTCCTGGTTGCGGCCCGGAGCTCCTCCGCGCTTCTCAATGTCCGCCCGCCTTCGCGACAAGGGCCTCCGGGATGCCAGATTTGGCTTATCGGGCGCAGTAAGCGACAGCTTCATGCAGCTGCTCCTCCTCAGGCTCGCCGCTGCTGCTGCTTGGCGCGTCGACTAGCGTCAGCCCAGCGGAGGCGAGCAGCTCTTCATCGAAGGTTTCTCCTTCGGCCGGCGCCCTAGAACTCGACTCCAATAGGAGCTTGACGAAGATGCCGTCGCCGGCCTTCAAGTAGGCGCTGGTCAGCTCTTCGAACTCGACGCTGCAGCAGCGGCGGAGGATCGGGCGGTCGGTCTAAGCGCTGGCGCTCCTGCGGCCTCGTGGTCGTCGCGATCGCTGAACCCTCGCCCGGCTTCTGCGGCGGCAGCTTCGGTGGCCTCTTCGCCGACAGGCTCGTCAGCGCCGGCTTCTTCCTCCACGGCGGCGGCTTCTTCAGTATTGCTGCGCACGTCCTCCTCGCCGGCGACCTCGGTCTCCATTGGCTGTGTGGCGGACGGACGAAGAAAGTCAAGCAAATATTCAAAGACAAAATCAGAAGAAGAAAAACACAAGGGAAGTACTCAGGCAAGAAGGTTACCGGCGCCGGGTGCTGCGGTCATGGTCTCCGCCGCCAAGGGATCGCTGGTGCCGTCCCTTGCCGGAGAGCTGCCCCTTGCCGGAGAAGGCTCCCTTGCCGGAGAAGGCTCCCTTGCCGGGGAGCGCTCCCTTGCCGGGGAAACCATCCTTGGCGGCGTAGTCGAAGCGGAAGGAGGCTGCTCTGCTCCTACACAAGTCAACAGTCAGATATCAGCAAAGGAAAAAGCACCCATGCACGCCGAACAACAGGAAATAGACCATGTACTTACGCTGGGGGCTGCACTGGGGGCTGCTTTGAAGGAGAGTTGCCTCATCCGGCAAGGTTGTCTCGGACGCGCCTCCTGCCGTCACAGTAGGTTCGTCCTCGACGACAATCACCGGGGTCTTGGCTCTTTTCGACATCCTCTGGGCCAGCGTCCTGAAAAGGAATGGATTCAGAGTAAAGTAGATCAGATACAAGACAAGGCAACAAATCGAAGAATTACAATTACAGCAAGGAATCTTACTCTTCCTCTTCCTCGTCGGAGCTGAGCACAGAGAGGTCGAATTCTGGCCCGCCTCCTGCAGACGACGAGGCGGAGGAGTGGCTCCCTTGACGCTTGGCGGGAGCAGGACCGGTGGCTGCGAGGGCCCCGCTTGAAGCCGTGAGCGGTGTGAGGTGCTCCCGCGGCAACAGTGCTTGCCGCGGTGGAGCGCGTCCCGCGGCGCTGCGGCTGTTGGCCCGTCTACCGCCCCGCTGCGTCTCCGGCCCTGCGAACACGCCTTCTTGGTGGAGCCGGTGGCTCTGCTCGCGGCAAGCTGCTTGGAGGTGGAGAGGATGCGCCCTCGGCGGGCTCGCTCGACTCGGCTTCAGGCTCGGCAAGCTCTTCCTCGCTGACGAACTCCTTTCGCTCGACAAGGCTTGCCGCCTCGGCTGCCTCTGCCTCCTCCACAGTGAAGCTAAACTCGCCCGCGGCGGCGGCTGCTGCCGCCTCTTCTAACACAGTGGCGTCGCTGCATCTCGTCGTCAGTGGTGTCGCAGGTGAGGCCCCTCTGCTCATTGGGGCGGACCGGCATCTCCACTAGATTGTCGAAGAACTGCCGCACGACGTCATCTACTGGCTCTTGCCAAGTGGGGACAATTCCATGGGAGTCACACAACGGCATCATTGCACGGATGCGGTCGAGCGACGAGTTGTTGCACAGCGGAACGACGCCCCTCGGCAGCCTAAACATCTCCGGATGATCAGGATCAGGCTTGAACAGCTCTAAGAGCATTGCGTCAAGCTCCAAGACTGTAAAGTTGAAGTTGAGGCCTGGGCGCAGCCTCATGATGTCTGCGGCATTCTAAAATTCCCAGGCAGGTCTCCTTCTCTCCTGCAAGGGGGCGATCCGGCGAAGAAGAAAGTCCGCGCCAACAGTGCCTACAGTGAGTCCGACAAGTCTGAGGCGGAGGATTCGGGTAACTGCGATCTTCAACCTAGCATCCTCCGGGGCCAGATTGCTCCAATCATTGCCGCGTACTACTGGGGTTTGGCGCTGGGCGGTAAAAGGCTGCGGGTTCTCCTCAACGATCCAGCACCAATCTGCCCTCCACTCCTCCCATTTGCTATGGAGCTCTCCCTCCAGATAGGCCTCCTTCTTGCCGACCACAGAGACCCAAGCAATTCCTCCGGCAAGGGGCTCTCCTCTCTCGGCTCGGGGCAAAAAGAAGTGACAGAAAAGAGCTACATTTGGGTGGACTCCGACAAAGTTTTCACAGAGATGTGCGAAAACCTCCATGGTCAGAACGGCGTTGGGGGTGAAATCAAGGAGGAGGAACCCGTAGGTGTTCATAATGTCGCAAAAGAACTCAGAGAAGGGCGGGCAGAGCCCGCAGTAGAAGAAGAGCGCGAAGAAGGGATACCCCGTCGGGGCTAGTTCTGCAGCAGCAGCGGGAGTACTCGATGCAGCGGATGCGCTGGCGTCTCCGTGAGACCGAAGAGGTAGTAGTTCTCCCTCAGCTCCCTCGCGGCGAGCTGAGGGGGAAGACGGCCCGCTCCTTCCGCAACGCCGCAAGCCGCAGCGCCTCGGCCGACTTCACGGTCTTCCCCTTATCGGCTTTCGGGCCCATGGCGGAGGCAGTGGAGGAGGTCGACGGCGTTGTTGGTGCCGAGTGGCGATGAAGTGAGCGCTGCTCTCTTTTCAGCCTTGAGAAGAAGGGGGAGCAGCGGTGGTTTTTGATGGGACAGCAATCGGCAAGGTAGGCGACGTGCCCTGCTTTCCCCGCTTATAAAGAGGGAGGGGCGGACGTTCCAATTTTTCGAATAAAGAAACCCCACGATCTCGCCCACGATCTCTCACACGACGCCACGTTCGGCGCGTGCTGTTCGTGGGGGCGTGGTGGGTCCGGGTGAGTTATGGTGTGACCCGGCCGCGTGTGCCCGTGCCTCGCTTTTGGGCCTGGCCCAACAGCGCTTCGGCACCGTGTGTGGCCCAGACCGAGGCTCTGCCGGTGTACTAGAGTAGGGGTACCCTAGTATCCCGAACTTGTGCACGGCAGATTGCAGCCCTCCGTGGCAAGGCTTACCGGGTGACCGCCAAGGTCCTCCGTGGTTCCTTTGGAGCCATTCAAGAACAAAGTATTCAAGCCAAGGAGACAAGGCCCCGGCAAGAGGAGCTTGCCGGGAAGGCCACCCTAGGCACATACAAGACAAGGCCCCGGCAAGAGGAGCTTGCCGGGAAGGCCCGGTGAGCGACAAGCTTCCGGGCGCGACAAGACAACAACCGCGGCAAGGCGCTTGCCGTGGCAGACCACCTCTCTGTACCTACGCTCCAGCGCATCCACTAACGTGTCGCCCTGGGGCCTTTCCAGTCTTGGCGTGGCGAGAGGTGCAGCCCGGCCGGTGCGAGGTGGCAAGCGGCCCGACAAGTTTGCCATCGTGGCGAACGGTGGCGCCCCTGACGGTCCCTGTTTGCATTGTTAGGGAGACTAGACGGGCATTTAATGCCTTTGTCCCCTGCCGTCAGGGTTAGGTATATTACACTGTACACTGTACAAGTAGGTGTACCAACCTCTATTTTTCCATTTGTACCCCCGTCTACGTTGCCACCTGTGGGAGCCCCTTGAGCATATAAAAGGAGGCCCATGCGCAACGTAGAAAGGGTTGGTTGGTCGATCAGTTCCCTCCATGCTCAGTCTCGTTAGCAGCTAAATGCATCTTGATCAGAGCATTCGAGCGCTCTTGAGTAAGAACGCAATACACCTAGACATGCAGCAGTAGGAGTATTATCTCTCCGGAGAGCTCCGAAGCTGGGTAAACCCCTTGCGTGCTTCGCCTCGATCTACTCTTCCTGCGACCTCCGCTCCCCGCCGAACCGAAACGGGCTCGGTCCGCCGGCCCCATAGGTGTTCGTGGGCCAGATCAGCCTGCCCCGGCACGTTGTCTGATAAATTTGAAGCATGAGGTGTTTCTTTGATTGTCCTCCTTATGAGTGGCGGTCAGGGACGAGCGGTGGTCTTTTCCTACCAATCTATCCCCCTAGGAGCATGCGCGTAGTGCTTGGTTTTTGATGACTTGTAGATTTTTGCAATAAGTATGCGAGTTCTTTATGACTAATGTTGAGTCCATGGATTTTACGCACTCTCACCTTTCCATCATTGCTAGCCTCTTCGGTACCGTGCATTGCCCTTTCTCACCTTGAGAGTTGGTGCAAACTTAGCTGGTGCATCCAACCCCCGTGATATGATACGCTCTATCACACATAAACCTCCCTATATCTTCCTCAAAACAGCCACCATACCTACCTATTATGGCATTTCCATAGACATTCCAAGATATATTGCCATGCAACTTTCCACCGTTCCGTTTATTATGACATGCTTCATCATTGTCATATTGCCTTGCATGATCATGTAATTGACATCGATATTTTCATGCATGTCACTCTTGTTTCATTGCCCATCCTGGTACATCGCTGGAGGCATTCATATAGAGTCATACTTTGTTCTAGTATCGAGTTGTAATCTTTGAGTTGTAAATAAATAGAAGTGTGATGATCATCATTAATAGAGCATTGTCCCAGAAAAAAAGAAAAAAAGAAAGGCCAAAAAAAGAAAAATAAAAGGGACAATGCTACTATCCTTTTTCCACACTTGTGCTTCAAAATAGCACCATGATCTTCATGATAGAGAGTCTCTTATATTGTCACTTTCATATACTAGTGGGAATTTTTCATTATAGAACTTGGCTTGTATATTCCAACAATGGGCTTCCTCAAATGCCCTAAGTCTTCGTGAGCAAGCAAGTTGGATGCACACCCACTTAGTTTCTTTTGTTGAGCTTCCATACATTTATAGCTCTAGTGCATCTGTTGCATGGCAATCCCTACTCCTCGCATTGACATCAATTGATGGGCATCCCCATAGCCCGTTGATTAGCCGCGTCATTGTGAGACTTTCTCCTTTTTTGTCTTCTCCACACAACCCCCATCATTATATTCTATTCCACCCATAGTGCTATGTCCATGGCTCACGCTCATGTATTGCATGAAAGTTGAAAAAAGTTTGAGAATACTAATGTATGAAACAATTGCTTGGCTTGTCATCGGGGTTGTGCATGATGAGAGCATTTTTGTGTGACGAAAATGAAGCATAGACAAACTATATGATTTTGTAGGGATAAGCTGTCTTTGGCCATGTTATTTTGAGAAGACATAATTGCTTAGTTAGTATGCTTGAAGTATTATTATTTTTATGTCAATATTAAACTTTTATCTTGAATCTTTCGGATCTGAACATTCATGCACAATAAAGAAAATTACATTGAAAATTATGCTAGGTAGCATTCCACATCAAAAATTCTGTTTTTATCATTTACCTACTCAAGGATGAGCATGAATTAAGCTTGGGCATGCTTGATACGTCTCCGACGTATCTATAATTTTTGATTGTTCCATGCTATTATATTATCTGTTTTGGATGTTTAATGGGCTTTATTATACCATTTTATATTATTCTTGGGACTAACCTATTAACCGAAGGCCTGGTGCAAATTGCTGTTTTTTTTGCCTATTTCAGTGTTTCACAGAAAAGGAATATCAAACGGAATCCAAACAGAATGAAACCTTCCGAGGATCTTTTTTTGGAAGAAACACAATCTAGGAGACTTAGAGTGGAGGTCAAGGAAGCCACGAGGTGGCCACAAGGTAGGAGGGCGTGCCCATGGGGGTAGGCGCATCCCCCACCCTCGTGGGCCCCTCGTAGCTCCACCGACCTACTTCTTTCGCCTATATATACTCTTATACCCTGAAAACATCCAGGGGATCCACAAAACCACTTTTCCACCGCCGCAACCTTATGTACACGTTAGATCGAATCTTGGGGCCTTTTCTGGTGCTCCATCGGAGGGGGATTCGATCACGAGGGCTTCTACATCAACACCATAGCCTCTCCGATGATGTGTGAGTAGTTTACCACAGACCTTCGGGTCCATAGTCATTAACTAGATGGCTTCTTCTCTTTCTTTGGATCTTAATACAAAGTTCTCCTCGATCTTCTTGGAGATCTATTCGATGTAATTCTTTTTACGGTGTGTTTGTCGAGATCCGATGAATTGTGGGTTTATGATCAAGATTATCTATGAACAATATTTGATTCTTCTCTGAATTCGTATATGCATGATTTAATATCTTTGCAAGTCTCTTCGAATTATCAGTTTGGTTTGGCCTACTAGATTGATCTTTCTTGCAGTGGGAAAAGTGCTTAGCTTTGGTTTCAATCTTGCGGTGCTCGATCCTAGTGACAGAAAGGGAAACGACACGTATTATATTGTTGCCATCGAGGATAAAAAGATGGGGTTTATATCATATTTCTTGAGTTTATCCCTCTACATCATGTCATCTTGCCTAATGTATTACTCTGTTCTGATGAACTTAATACTCCAGATGCATGTTGGATAGCGGTCGATGTGTGGAGTAATAGTAGTAGATGCAGAATAGTTTCGGTCTACTTGTCACGGACGTGATGCCTATGTTCATGATCATGCCTAGATATTCTCATAACTTTGCACTTTTCTATCAATTGCTCGACAGTAATTTGTTCACCCACCGTAAGATATGCTATCTTGAGAGAAGCCACTAGTGAAACCTATGGCCCCCGGGTCTATTTTACATCATATAAGTTTCCGATCTACAATTCTAGTTTACTATCTATTTTATTTTGTAATCTTTACTTTCCAATCTATACAACAAAAATACCAAAAATATTTATCTTATTACATTTATCAGATCTCACTTTTGCAAGTGGCCGTGAAGGGATTAACAACCCCTTTATCGCGTTGGTTGCAAGGTTCTTGATTGTTTGTGCAGGTACTAGGCGATTTGCGTGTAGTCTCCTACTGGATTGATACCTTGGTTCTAGAAAACTGAGAGAAATACTTACGCTACTTTGCTGCATCACCCTTTCCTCTACAAGGGAAAACCAATGCATGCTCAAGAGGTAGTATGGGACAATTTTTTACCACACCATGTTGATGTCGTTCCATGATAGCATGCCAAGTTTCATGAATTTCAGACATGTTTTGGATTTACTAGAATTTAAAAACCATGTATCTCAATGTTTGCAGCCGAGCGACAGTGGCAAGGTGTTTGACATTCAGTCCCATTTCTTGCATGGGACCTAAGCATGCAACCAAGGACACAGATTTGTTTTTTCAACCAATTTATATGCACTGGAGCATGTGCGTGTAGTTCAAATTTGAATTATGCACATAAATTCATAGAAAACTTAGTTATTATATCAAAATATCCAAATGAACCCCGGAAAATTCCAAAATTTAACGCAACACTCCTGTTATTCTAAGTTGACACTAGAAAAAAAATTGAAATCAAGAAGGGTCAAACGATATCGTTTCATCCAGAAAGGTGAGACGTTCCCTACCATAACCATGAGGCTTGTTGTGAGATGCTCTGGTTTGTGAGAAGCGTATACCCCAACCTGCCCCAAGTGGGACAATATTTTTATCACGGCACGTTGATGTCATTCCATGATAGCATGTCATAAATTTCAGATGCGTTTTCGATTTACTAGAATTTAAAAATCATATATCTCAATGTTAGAAGCCAAGCGACGGTGGCAAGGTGTTTGACATTCATTCCCATTTCTTGCATGGGACCTAAGCATGCAACCAAGGACACACATTTGAATTTTGAACCCATTTATATCTACTGGAGCATGTGCATGTAGTTCAAATTTGAATTATGCACATAAATGCATAGAAAACTCAGTTAATGTTTAAAAATGTCCAAGTGAACCACGAGAAATCCCAAAAATTGACACAACACTCTTGTTGTTCTATGTTGAGAGTAGAAATTTTTTTGAAAGCCACAAAGGTGGCACATTCCCTACCGAAACCATCAGGCTTGTTGTGAGAATCTCTAGCTTGTGAGAAGCTTATACCCCAACCTATCCCAAATGGGGCAATATTTTTAGCATAACATGTTGATGCCGTTCCATGATATCATGCCAAATTTCATGAATTTTAGACGAGTTTTCAATTTAGTAGAATTTGAAAACCCAGGTATCTCAATGTTAGCAACCGAGCAACAGTGTCAAGGTGTTTGACATTCATTCTCATTTCTTGCATGTAACCTAAGCATGCAACCAAGGACATGCATTTGATTTGTCAACCCATTTTTATGCACTGGAGCATGTACATGTAGTTCAAAACTGAATTATGCACATAAATGCCTAGAAAACCCAACTTATAAAAATGTCCAAACGGACCAAAAAAAATTCCAAAGTTTAACACGGCACTCCTTTTGTTCTATGTTGACGCCAGAACAAGTTTTAGAAGAAGAGGCGACGAATATCGTTTTGTCCACAAAGCTGTCATGTTTCCCTACCAGAACCATGATCCTTCTTATGAGAAGCTCTGGTTTGTGAGAAGCTTATACCATAACCTACCCCAAATGGGACAGTATTTTTTACCCCAGCATGTTGATGCCATTCCATGATAGCATGCCAAGGTTCATGAATTTCAGACGAGTTTTGGATTTACTAGAATTACAAAAGCATGTACCTCAACATTTGCCGGAGAGCCACGTAGCCGTGCTGTTTGAAATTCATCCCCTTTTCTTGCATGGGACATCAGCATCAACCCATGGACACATATATGATTTTACAACCCATTTTGGTGCACCGGAGCATGTGCATGTAGTTTAATTTTGAATTGTGCACCTAAAATGCCTAGAAAACCAAGTTAATGTATAAATATGTCCAAACAAACCCTGAATAATTGGATTTTTTTGACAACACACCTATAGTTGCATGTCCACTGTAGATAAAAGTTCTAGCAATTCAAACACCCTCCTTTCTCGCTGTGACCCCATTATGTAATTCAAATCAAGATGAAAAATGAAGTAGATCGCACATAGTTTATTATCACCAACCGTATGAGATGGAGCACAAAATATCTTGGAGCACCGTTGGTGTATAGTACGCATATGGCTTACGCCAGAAGGTGCATCGGCTACAGTCCACAACACACTAGCTCGCTTCCCAAATATCATTTCACTATTCAACCGTTGCTGGTGAAAGATGGGGACGTGGACTTGCTGAACTTGCTCTATTTAATTGCTTAACTTGCTCGATTAAGAAGTGTGGCTGTGCAGTAGGCTCCTTTGTGTACCCAAATTATGCAATGATGTGGATGACCACTGTAACCAGGGATTTTCGGACAAAATTTGCACGTTTGTACTCTCACACACGGGGTAAGCTATATGAATCATTTGTGATGTTCACATATCATACAGAGTGTTGAATAAGGGACCATGCCTGATGACACTTTGCACACCAGTTTTTTCGCTGCACCGATCCAAAATTTTTGGCTTCCGTGGAAATATCTACCTCCCCGCCCCTCCCCCTTAACAAAAGCCACATTTCCCCTTTTTCGCATTCCTTTCCAAGTTGAAACCTTCACTCCTTGCTTGCAGCGCTGCCTCCTCGCCAGCGACCCTCCTTCACGCTGCTCGGGCTCGTCGATCTAGGCAGGTAATCCAGACCCAACCCCCATCCTCCTCCTCCTCCTTACACATCCCACATGCCCCGACCGCCAGCTTGACACCTCCCACCCAGATCACCGACCCTCGCCCAAATAAGCACCGCCCTAAGCCATGGTGCACGCAGTATAGCTAGGAGCTCAAGGAGCACTTGGCAGCAGAGAAGCAAATCGCGGCTGCACGCGCAGATGAGGTCACAATGGCTGCCATTCGTGCCGACCCCCAGATCATGGAGAAGCACCTCACCGTTGAGGCCACCGTCGATGCCTCGCGCGCCGACATGGCGACGCGGTTGGCTGCTTCAAATGACAGTTCATGGTGTTTTGTTAAGGCCACCATCGGTGCCTTCGACGAAGACTACGAGGTGTTTTCTCAGCGTGACCGTGCTCATCTCAACTCGAGAGCTAGCAGGTTGGTGCCCAGAGCGGCTCAGGCAACTCACCACTATGACGAGGGCACCCAAGATGTGGTGGCCTCGCCTTCTTCCATGTCCAAGGAGCCAATCATCATCGATATCTGTGATGATGATGAGTAGCTTGTCTTATTAGCTCACTATAAGGACCTATGTTCAGTTTGCTAGCTATGCCGGTTAAGCATGCTCAGTTTACCCGTTGCATGTGCTGCTCTTGCCTTTCCTTAACAAATTCTAGTGAATTGTCCTATCTACTTTTACCATGCAATCTGTTGCTCTAGTGTATATGTTCTATATGTCGTGCAATTTGGTGTTCACTTATTAACTGTTTGGTTAATTAGTTGTCGTGTTTAGTTAACTGTTTGGTTCAATTATGCAAATGTGATCTTCAATTCTTCAGGGTGCAATTTTGTATTATCTTCCATGTGATAAATACATCAAATTTATTTGTTCAAAATACATGAGAAACAAATACAATTGCTATATTTTGAAGTTTTCAAGCATGCTTGGTTTGGTTAACTGTCTGATCTTCTAGTATGTTATATATTGTGCAATGTGGTGCTCAGTTAACGTTTGGTTCATTGTTGTGGTGTTTAGTTAATTGTTTGGTTCAATTCTGCAATGCAATGTTCAATTGTTGTGGGTGCATTTTGTTATTGTATACCATGTGAGAAATAAATTGAATTTGGATGTACTGAATACATGAGAAACAAATACAATTGCTATATTTCCAAGTTGTTAAGTATGCTTTGTTTGGTTAACTGTCTTATCTTCTATTAGGAGTATGTTATATTGTGCAATGTGGTGCCCAGTTAATTTTTGGTTCATTTGTTGTGGTGTTTAGTTAAATGATTGGTTCAATTCTGCAATGCGATGTCCAATTGTCGTGGGTAGAATTTTGTAGTGTTGTGCATGTGAGGAATAAATCGAGTTTGGTTGCACTTAATACCTGAGAAACATATACAATTTCTATATTTCCTAGTTCTTAATAATGCTTGGTTTGGATAAATGGGTTTTCCATGTGGCTCAAATTAATCTGATGAATCTGCAATGTGCTTATTTTTCATCAACAGATTTTACTAATAGCATCCGAACCCTCACTTAACCTGATCACTAACTACCTTATATGTGTAGCAGGGAAACAATTGGAAGCACTAAGGTTTAGAGTCGAGGTTTGCACATGCATGGTCCTTTGTCTAATAGAACATTATTGTGCAATTGCAGGAACCATTCTAATATTAAGGTTTTTAACAATTTGGTCTTGCACATGTAGGCCCTGCTATCAGAGGTTTTGACCCACTGTTCGACCCTTTTTGCATATGGGGAAATGAGTTGTCCATGAATATCAGCCGAGTCAAGAAACTCAGAAAGATTGTTAGGGTAAAGAAATTAGCGACAAAATAAAACAAGATCATTGTCAGCACAATGAAGAAGACATCAGTTCACTACAGGATGGTACTAACTATTATACATTGCCTTTTTCTATTCCTTTGCCCCATTTCCAATCTAGAGAAGATATTTATGCACATCCTTGTTTTCAGGCCTTTCCAAAGCAGTTCACTGATGATGACCTCTCAAACCACATATATGGTCAGGAAGCGAGGAAGGTATTCATACAACACCCACGGTTCAATATTGAAGTGTTCCTAAAGAGGACGAAGGATGGCCAATCATCCATAGGCACTGCCCTAAAGTTGCAAAGACCTTCAACATCAATGAAGGCTCAATATTCGCCTTCCGCTTTAGCAGTTTTGCAGATGAGATTCATTTGTCTATGTACCATCTATGGTGCTAATTTTGAAAGGTTATAGATGTTGCATGTGAAACTTGGTGCTGGTGCAATTGTGTAATGGGGTAGCTGAGTGCTGAAGCTATATGATGTTGTACTCTGATGCATTTCAATTATGAAATCCTTCTTCCTTAATACAAAAATGAAATATATTGTGTGTTTAATATGAAATACCAATTAGATTAATAAATGGATTATCAATAATAGGACAATTAGCCTGTTGATGGCCAATTAGCCTGCTAATTGGGCTTTTCTATTGCAAACGGTTATCGAGAAAACATCGTGGGTGATGACCTCATACAACACACACAATTTCTAGGAATAAAACGTGTTGGATCAATGAACAATCACACACGACTTACTCTTGAAAACTATTTGCGTAGGCCACCTCGCGCAAACATTTACCACATAAAAAGTGTGTGTGATGGACAACTTATACCACACAGTTACTTCTACGCACCGTGTGTGATGCATTCAATAACGCAAACGATAAAATTGTTAATATCATCTGCAATGGCAACGCTGTCACAAGCGGAAACGTACTTCTTGGATTGAATGTGTGGGATGTACATACTAACAGAAAAATATTCCTTGGATTAACTGTGTGGAATGTACATACGGACGGAAACATTTAGCCATGACTGACTGTGTGGGATGTACTTACCACTGGAAACGATTTGGCATGTATAATTGTATTTTTTAGCACAACTATACGTATAATCATATTTGATCGCTCGCTTGTCGCACACGACGTCATTTTGCCGAGCATGTGTGACCGGAGAGCCTATCCCAGACGGTTTCTGGGTCGTGTGGGAAGGTCCCCCCTATCGCACACACTCACTAGGCGACGGTTCAAAATGCCTTCATAGAAAGGGGTTAAAAACCGTTTGTATAGCACCTTGCTGTACCAGTGCTTGTAAGTATCTGTTGTCCTTTATCACTATACATATACTGTCAGCTAGTTGTTCATGTACCAATGCTTTGCAGCTTACATCAGATCTATGTTTAACCTTACCAAAATGTTGAAGGATACCTGATTGCAACCATCCGGATACCTGATACGTCCATTTTGCATCATGCTTTTATATCGATATTTATTGCATTATGGTATGTTATTACACATTATGTCACAATACTTATGCCTATTCTCTCTTATTTTACAAGATTTACATAAGGAGGAGAATGCAAATTTGGAATTGGAATTTGGAAAAGGAGCAAATATTAGAGACCTATTCTGCACAACTCCAAACGTCCTGAAACTCCACGAAAGTTATTTTTGGAAATAATGAAAAATACTAAGCGGAAGAAATACCAGAGGGGGCCCACACCCTGGCCACCAGGGTGGGGGGCGTGCCCCCTGCCTCGTGGGCCTCCTGTTGGCCCTCCGGTGCCCATCTTCTACTATATGAAGTCTTTCGTCCAAATAAAAATGATAAGCAAGCTTTCGGGACGAGACTCCGCCGCCACGAGGCGGAACCAATCTAGGGCTCCGGCGGAGCTGTTCTGCAGGGGACACTTCCCTCCGGGAGGGGGAATTAATCGCCATCGTCATCACCAACGCTCCTCTCATCGGGAGGGGGCCAATCTCCATCAACATCTTCACCAGCACCATCTCCTCTCAAACCCTAGTTCATCTCTTGTATCCAATTCTTGTCTCTAAGTGTGGGATTGGTACCTGTAGGTTGCTAGTAGTGTTGATTACTCCTTGTAGTTGATGCTAGTTGGTTTATTTCGTGGAAGATCATATGTTCAGATCCTATATGCATATTAATAATCCTCTGATTATGAACATGAATATGCTTTGTGAGTAGTTACGTTTTTCACGAGGACATGGGAGAAGTCTTGCTATTAGTAGTCATGTGAATTTGGTATTCGTTCGATATTTTGATGAGATGTATGTTGTCTCTCCTCTAGTGGTGTTATGTGAACGTCGACTACATGACACTTCACCATATTTTTGCCTATAGGAATGCATTGGGAAGTAATACGTAGATGATGGGTTGCTAGAGTGATAGAAGCTTAAACCCTAGTTTATGCGTTGCTTCGTAAGGGGCTGATTTGGATCCACATGTTTCATGATATGGTTAGGTTTACCTTAATACTTCTTTTGTAGTTGCGGATGCTTGCAATAGGGGTTAATCATAAGTGGGATGCTTGTCCAAGTAAGGACAGCACCCAAGCACCGGTCCACCCACATATCAAGTTATCAAGGTAACGAACGCGAATCATATGAACATGATGGAAACTAGCTTGACGATAATTCCCATGTGTCCTCCGGAGCGCTTTTCTTTATATAAGAAATTGTCCAGGCTTGTTCTTTGCTACAAAAAGGATTGGGCCACCTTGCTGCAATTTATTTACTTTTGTTACTTGTTGCTCGTTACAAATTATCTTATCACAAAACTATCTATTACCTACAATTTTAGTGCTTGCAGAGAATTCCTTGCTGAAAACCGCTTATCATTTCCTTCTGCTCCTCGTTGGGTTCGACACTCTTACTTATCAAAAGGACTACGATAGATCCCCTATACTTGTGGGTCATCAAGACTCTTTTCTGGCGCTGTTCGGGAGTGAAGCACCTTTGGTAGGTGGAATTTGGTAAGGAAAAATTTATATAGTGTGCTGAAATTTACTGTCACTTGTCACTATGAAAAGTAATCCTCTGAGGGGCTTGTTCGGGGTATCTTCACCCCGACCAGTAGAGAAAACAGTTGCTCCTCAACCCACTGAACCTATTGAACCTACTGAAAATGAAAATGTCTACTTTGAAATTCCTTCGGGTATGATAGAAAAATTGCTAGCTAATCCTTTTGCAAGAGATGGAACATTACATCTTGATGAGCACCTAATCTATGTGGATGAGGTTTGTGGATTATTTAAGATTGCAGGTATGCCCGATGATGTTATCAAGAAGAAGGTCTTCCCTTTATCTTTGAAGGGAGATGCATTGACATGGTATAGGATATGTGATGATATGGGATCACGGAACTACAAATGATTGAAATTGGAATTTCATCAGAAGTTTTATCCTATGCATCTTGTTCATCGTGATCGTAATTATATATATAATTTTTGGCCTCGCGAAGGAGAAAGCATCGCTCAAGCTTGGGGGAGGCTTAAATCAATGTTATATTCATGCCCCAATCATGAGCTCTCAAGAGAAATGATTATTGAAAATTTTTATGCTTGGCTTTCTGACAACAATCGCACCATGCTCGATACTTCTTGTGCTGGCTCTTTTATGATGAAGACTATTGAATTCAAATGGGATTTATTGGAAAGAATTAAATGCAACTCTAAAGAGTGGGATCTCGACGAAGGTAAGGAGTCAGGTATGACACCTAAGTTTGATTGTGTTAAATCTTTCGTGGATACCCTTTTCCGTAAAACTTGACTCTGAGATAGTAGCTTCTTTCTGTGAATCTTTTGCTACTCATGTTGATCTCCCTAAGGAGAAGTGGTTTAAATATCATCCTCCCATAGAATTAAAAGTAGCTGCACCTATTAAAGTTGAAGAAAAGACTATCACTTATAATGATCCTATTGTTCCTACTACGTATGTTGAAAAACCACCTTTCCCTGTTAGAATAAAGGATCATGCTAAAGCTTCAACTGTGGTTCGTAAAAGCAATATTAGAACTTATACACCTCCTGAGCAAGTTAAAGTTGAACCTAATATTGCTATTGTTAAAGATCTCTTGGCTGATAATATTGATGGGCATGTTATTTATTTTTGTGATGAAACTACTAGAATTGCTAAACCTTGCGCTAAAGATAAACATAGACCTATGGTAGGCATGCCTGTTATTTCTGTTAAAATAGGAGATCATTGTTATCATGGCTTGTGTGACATGGGTGCTAGTGCTAGTGCAATACCTATTGACTTATACAAAGAAATTATGCATGATATTGCACCTGCTGAGTTAGAAGATATTGATGTCACAATTAAACTTGCCAATAGAGATACTATTTCACCAATTGGGATTGTTAGAGATGTTGAAGTCTTGTGTGGGAAAACTAAATATCCTGCTGATTTTCTTGTTCTTGGTTCTCCACAAGATAGCTTTTGTCCCATTATATTTGTTAGACCCTTCTTAAACACTGTTAATGCTAAGATAGACTGCGAAAAGGATGTTGTTACTATTGGTCTAGGTGATATGTCTCATGAGTTTAATTTCTCTAAATTTCGTAGACAACACCGTGAAGAGGAATTGCCTAATAAAGATGAAATTATTGGTCTTGCTTCTATTGTCGTGCCTCCTAGTGATCCTTTAGAACAATATTTGCTAGACCATGAAAATGGTATGTTTATTAATGAAAGAAGGGAAATAGATGAAGTATTCTTTAAACAGGGACCTATTCTGAAACACAACTTGCATGTTGAAATCCTAGGGGATCCTCCTCCACCCAAGGGTGATCCCGTGTTTGAGCTTAAACCATTGCCCGATAGTCTTAAATATGCTTATCTTGATGAAAAGAAGATATATCCTGTTATTATTAGTGCTAACCTTTCAGAGAAGGAGGAAGAAAAATTATTGAAAACTCAAGAAGCACCGTGCTGCTATTGGATATACTCTTGATGATCTTAAGGGCATTAGTCCCTCTCTATGCCAACACAAAATAAATTTGGAGAAAGATGCCAAACCAGTTATTGATCATCAATGACGCTTGAATCCTAAGATGAAAGAAGTGGTAAGAAAGGACATACTAAAGCTCCTTGAGGCAGGTATAATCTATCCCGTTGCTGATAGTCAGTGGGTAAGTCCTGTCCATTGTGTCCTTAAGAAGGGAGGTATTACTGTCGTTCCTAATGATAAAGATGAATTTATTCCTCAAAGAATTATTACAGGTTATAGGATGGTAATTTATTTCCGCAAATTAAATAATGCTACTAAAAAATATCATTACCCCTTGCCATTCATTGATCAAATGCTAGAAAGATTATCCAAACATACACATTTTTGCTTTCTAGATGGTTATTCTGGTTTTTCTCAAATACCTGTGTCAGCTGATGATCAAGCTAAGACCACATTTACTTGTCCCTTCGGTACTTTTGCTTATAAATGTATGCCTTTTGGTTTATGTAATGCACCTCCTACCTTTCAAAGATGCATGATGGCTATATTCTCTGATTTTTGTGAAAAGATTTGTGAGGTTTTCATGGACGATTTCTCCGTCTATGGATCCTCTTTTAATGATTGCTTAAGCAACCTTGATCGAGTTTTGCAGAGATGTTAAGAAACTAATTGTAAGTGCTCTAGTGCCCCTTAGTGATTTTGGTGTATTGAAGACTTATAGGTTAAGGAACTAATGTGTTTGTGAGTGTACACAGGTCTATAAGTCTATGAGGAGTTTGATATTTACAGAGAAAGTCGACCCTAAAAATGAAGTTCTTCGACTGAAGACTTTGATATTCTGAAGACTTTCTGAAGACTTTGAAAGTGAAGAAATTGGTGTGACCTTGAAGACTTGGTATTCATTTGAGGAACATGAAGCGTGAAGACTTGTTTCATTTTCTCTTTCTTGAGTCATAGGAAACACCGTACTGTTAAAGGGGGTCGAGGAAATACTAAGGAAAAATTTCCATGTGATGCTCAACTCAAAATCCTACACCTACCAATCCCTTCGAGTGAAGCCTTGGAAATCTCATACAGGCAGTCAATTTCTTCAGGATGTAGACGAAGTTCTTCCGGTCACGAGGAATTTGTTCTGACCGAGGAGTTAGGAATTCGCCAAAGGCGGATTGCCTACACAAAGTGAGGAACATGATAGCCCCGAGGAATTTGATATTCAAATTTCCGAATTCTGTCTTCTTGGCGCTAGCTGTCCCAAAATATCTTATCCACCTAACGGTCATATCATTGAAGGGCATTTATGTCTTATCATGTCGGGCTGCTCCCTAGGCTATAAATAGCCGCCCCCTACAACCACTAGCTGGTTGGCTGCTCCGAGAGAACTTGACACTTGTCATTTGAGAGCAACCCATCCTCCGAGGACTTTGAGAGAAAATCATCGAGTGAGGAAAAACCCAAAAACCAAACCCCTACAAACCCAAAGTGATTGAGCATCACTGAAGAAATTGATCCTGCGTGGATCCGACGCTTGTTACCTTTGAAGACTGTGCTTCTTCCAGACGGTTAGGTGTCATGGTCTAGAGCATCCTAGAGGAATTGTGGATCGCCGAGTGACCAAGTCTGTGAAGGTTTGGAAGTCGCTCAAGACTTACCACGAGTGATTGGACGAGGTCTGTGTGACCTTAGTTCAAGGAGAATACGGTGAGGACTTGGTGTCTGAGCTGCGTGCTCGGCCGATCGGGTGTCCGGACTGTGTGTCCTCGAGTTTAAATACTCGGCCGCTTCCAACCAGACGTACAACCGAGACAAATAGCTTGAACTGGTCTACCAAATCATTGTCTTCACCAACCTAACTGGTTCTATTTCCTCATCCCTTTCATTTCCTCATTATTGTGTTGAGTGTTTGTTCATATCTGTGTTTGAAGACTTTGACTGAAGACTTTCTCAATTTCCTCAGTTCAATTTCTTCAGTCGGTTTGTCTTCATCTTGAGTTATCCTGTGATTACGCTTTTTGTACTCTGTGCTAGTCTTCATTTCATCATGATGACCATGCGTGTATTCTGTTATGCTTACTTCTGAGTACTTATTCCGCTGCAAGTAGTTCTTCGCTAAGGAATTTCCTCACCGGCAAATTCCTCACTGAAGAATTCATAAAAATCGCCTATTCACCCCCCCCTCTAGTCGATATAACGCACTTTCAATTGGTATCGAGCAAGGTACTCCCTTGTTACGTGTGATTTTGGTTTAACCGCCGGAGTTTTAGTTATGTCGACCGCAGGTATGATCAAGGTCTCAGCAGGGTGTCCTACCTTTGATGGGACGGACTACCCTTATCGGAAGAACAAGATGCTAATGCATCTTGAAGCAATTGACAACGATCTACGGTATGTTGTGGAAAATGGTGTTCCCTCACCACACCTTCTCCGAATGCTGCTGATGTGAAGAGATTCAAGCAACTCGATTCTCAAGCGAAGAATATTATATGTGGCCATCTGAGCAAAGGTCAGTATGGAAGAGTGAGTGCTTTGGAAACTACTAAGCCTATCTGGGATAGGCTGTCCAAAGTGAATGAAGGAGTCTCAACTCAGCATGACTCCCGAGTTGATGTTCTTCGGAATCTCTTCAACCGCTTCAAAAGACTCGACAATGAAAATGTTCAACAAACCTTCGATCACCTCACTGACCTCTCAAATGAGCTTCAAGCACTTGGTGCCACTGACATCACCGACCATGAGGTGGTGAAGAAATTGTTGAGATCGCTTGATTCCTCATTTGATACTCGCACCGATGATACAAGAGCGCACGACTACAAGTCACTTGATCCAAATTGATATCCTCGAGAGGTTAAATACTCATGAGTTTCAGCTTTAAAAGAGAGATCTCTATGGTTCTAGCTATGGAAAAGCACGTGCTCAAGGCCAAGGCTGTGCTCGAATGTGAGTGTGAAGACTACGGTAGTAGCCTTGGAGATCCTGAAGAATTAGGCCAGGAGCTAGCACTGCTCGTGAAGAAATTCCAGAAGTTCTCAAGACGTGGTCGCTTTGGAAAATCCTCAAGAAGCAGTGATTCCTCATCCAGTGACTATAAGAGAAGGCTTTGTCAAACATGTAAGAAACCTGGTCACTACATCCAAGATTGTCCTCAGTGGGAAAAAGAATTAAAGAAGAAGAAACACAAGGATTACAGTTCTGATGACGCGAAGAAGAAGAAGAAATCATCGAAATCTTCATCATCAAAATCCTCAAAGCCTTCTTCTCACAAGAAGAGCAGCTCCAAAAAGGCTCGGGCATTCATTGGCAAGGAAATGGACTCTCAAGCTGAATCTGAGGAACATGAGGAAGAGGAGGAATCAGAAGAATCTGAGTCTGGTGTGGCGAGTCTAGCTCTCACTACTGCCTTCGTCAGCAAGTCCATCTTCTATTCTGAAGAAAATGACCTCACCAACAATGCTGATGAAGACAGTGATGACTACGCTCCCACCTATTGCTTCATGGCAAAGGGTGCCAAGGTATTCAAATATACCTCCTCTGAATCTAGTGAAAATGAATCTGATGATCTAAAGCCCGCTTACTCAAAACTTGCTAAAATTGCTGTAAAACAACAAAGGGCTTTGGAAAAGGTTCAAAACATGCTAGATAAGAGTGATGATATGTTAGGTGAAGAAATGGATCGCACTAAAGCCCTGACTGAAAATCTTCAGAGACTTCAGTCTAGGTTTGACAGCTTTCAAGGTCATCATAACACTCTCTTATCTGATCATGAGAAACTTTCTTATGAATTTCTTCAAAGAAAGCAAGACCTTGAGAAGCTAAGAGTGAGTTATGAAGATCTTCAGAAGGAGCGCGATTCATTACTTTCTCAACAAATCAGCACTTCTCGGGAAGAATTTGTTCCTCCATGCTTAAAGTGCATTGAACGTGAATCTGCTAATTCTTCACCTGAATGTTCAAATTCCTCTATGAAACAGTATGTGCCACATGGTGTGATGAATGCGGTCTTCTCCTCATCTTCTTCAGCCATGAAGATCTGATGGTATCCTGAGTATGCATCAAGAAACGAAAGCAAATCACATCCACCCGAGGAGTCAACAATCTGTCAATGCGCTGCAAGGGAAATGGATCTTTGGGACAAGCTTTATTAACATCCGTGAAGTCAATACAAAGTCTCCATTTTCCATTTGCCTTGGCGACGACTACAGGATTGGCCTACCACGTAGGATGGAGCACTCCTCGACAAGGCCTCGCTGCTTCCGGTTTCTTGATCTCTTTTGCTATGAATTCTTGGCGCCCACTACTTGCTTCCCCGACTTTTTGCTTGACGGGCGGGCATGAGGACAAACGGCCAGCGGTGCTCAATCACTTTCCTAGGAACACCGGGATGTCGACGGTTGCCATGCAAACACGCCGACATTCGCCTGCAGGAAAGCAACGAGCGCTTCTTCCTATTTAGGGAGTCGAGAGAGGCACTGATGGTAAAGGTACCACCAGTGCCGTCCTCCTTGGCGGGCACCTTCTTGGTCTTTGGCGGAGCCACCATCTTCTTGCAATTGCCGGTGGAGCTCGATGGTGCGTCCTCGACGGTAACGCAGCACTCCGAAGAGGTGCGCTTGCCGGAGTGAGCATCAGAGCTCTTGCCGGACTTGGACTTTGTCTTCCTCCCTCCAGGAGCTTCAGCGGCAAGTGTTTGGCACTCTGTCGCGGCTGCTGCATCCCGGTAGATCTTGTCGGCACAGATAAGGGCATCCTTCTTGTCGCCATGGACAGAGATGACGCTTATCGGGCCTGGCATCTTGAGTAGGTTGTAGGCGTAGTGAGAGGCTGCCATGAACTTGGCGAGTGCCGGATTTGCCAAGTATCCCATTGTAAGGCAATGGGAAATCGGCAACGCCGAATGTGACCCTCTCAGTCCTAAAGTTCAGCTTCGCTGCCAAATGTTACCGCAACGTAATCTTCCCTTCGCTTGCTCCTTCCCGGATTGATTCCTTGGAATGTGCCGGTCTCTTCGAGCTTCGCTGTCGGATTTGAAGCTTCGGAGCACCGCGGAGGAGATCAGATTCAAGCCGCCCCGCCGTCAACTAGCATGTTGGTGACCTGGAGGGTGCGGATGGTGGGTGAGACCAACAGCGGCTAGCGCCCGACCGCAGATTATGCGATCGTGGTGGTCCTCAATATCAAAATGATAGGCGTGATGGACCACTTGAGAGGCTTGCGTGACTCTACGGATGGTTCCGCTGCATTGACCTCCGCATCCATTGCTTGAGTTGGCGGTGGGAGGTATGCAGGAAGCACCTCCGCCAACGCAGAGGACCTCTGTGGCTTTCAAACTCCTGCTCATCGGGCGTCGCTGCGTCTTCCATATCTTCGCGTCGTCAACATCTTCATCCTTGTCGCGCCGCGGGAGGTCTATCTCCTTGCCGCTGCTTGGCCTTGCCAGCGGCGTCCTCCCCGCCGGACGTTTCTTGTTTGCTCCCCGCACCTTCTGGGCCTTCTCCTTGTCGCGCCGCTCGTACTCAGCCCTCTCGCTGTTTGACAAGCTGCTCGACCTTCTTGCAGCTCTGGAGGTCGTGGCCCTTGGTGCGGTGGATCTTGGCAAGATCGCTTGCCGGAGTTGTCCCGCTTGTCGGGCCGCCACCGACCGGTGGTTACGCCACGGCAACCTCCTTGCCGGAGCCACCAGCCTTGGCGTTCTTGTCGCCACCTCTGTTGCCCGGACTGCTCAACAGCTAGCACTTCTCTACCTTTCTTCTTCCTGTTGCCTCGCCACGGCCCTTCTTTGCCGGGCGGTCTCCTCATCGAGATCCTGCTTCCGCATTCTCTCATGGGAGTCTCCTCCCTTCCTCGGTAGCGGCACACTTGTCGGCCAAGGCGTACAGCTCATCGACGTCCTTGACTTTGCACATCGCCATCTCCTCCCTCATCCTGCGGTTCCGCACATTACGATGAAATGCGCCGATCACCACGGCAGGGTGGACGCCAGGATGTTGTAGTGCACACGGCTGAATCTCTGAATGAACTTGCGCAGGGACTCTCCTTCCTTCCGGGCGAAAGCAGATGAAGGTCACTCTCTTGGCCATGAGGCTTGTGGCCACTGTGAAGGCGCCAACAAACTGATGGCACAGATCTGCCTAAGAGGATATGGACCTGTCCGGCAAGTGCATGAGCCAAGATCCGACATTGGGCTTGAGCACGGCGGGAAGTAGTTGGCGAGGATCTTGTCGTCCCGCCCCCGCAGCCTGCACCGCGATGGTGTAGATGCTAAGGAACTCCGACGGATGCGTCCTGCCATCATACTTCTCCGGCACGTCTGGTTTGAAGTTTTTCTGGCTGGGCCACTGGACTTGCCGCAGCTCACGAGTGAACGCAGGGCAACCTACTGCGTACGGTAAGTCGCCTGGCTCCTCCAGCGCGCGCACGTCAACAGAAGGCCCAGCGCGCTTGTCGGACTGACGTCGCGCTTCTCTTCGGCGCTCAACGCGAGTTCGAGCGTCCTCTTGTTGTCGCTCGTGAAGAACTTGGCGCTGATCGCGGCGAGCTCGCGGATCCGACGACGCGGTGGAGTCGCTGTCGAGGTGGATCCGGTGAGTCGGCGATCTTGGCCTTCGTGGCGGAGAGTGCACGGTGGTTGCACCTCCGACAGTCTCGTCGCCACCGGCTCGTGCCTTGTCTTCTCGCCACGGCAACGATGGCGTTGGTTGCCGCGGAGCGTCGCCGTTGGCAAAGCCGATGAGGCTCTGGATGGTGGCCCTCCACTCGTCGACCTTTTCGGCCGTTGGAGGGTAGTCGAGGAGCAGCTGAGCTCTCGCCAGAGCTTCGCTGGAGTAGTGGGTGGCATTGGCGAGCGGTGCGAGGAGCGGATATGCTCGAACTTCTAACCACGTTAGAAGGAGCAGCACCCGTCCGGGCGATCAGATTTCACTCGTGCGCATGTTGGCGCCGCATGCTGGTCTTGAGGGTCTCGATCGAACGAACGTATGGCATTATGAACGCCATGGCGTTGTTGGTCCCGCGTCTCTGAGATGGACGCGGGGATGCGCGACGCCGAGGTTTGCGGGGCCTTGTCCTTGGACTTGGCAACGTCGCGAGCACCTTCGTCGGCGCCCGTTTTCCGCCAAATACCGCCCCACCACCCGTTTGCTGCGATGAGGGTGGGTACGACGCGGACGGCTCTGCTGCCGCCGAAGCCTTCTTCTTTGGTGGCATGTTGAGGAAGATGTTGATGATGCTGCTCGTCTGAACGCCGGATCAGATTCACACGGCCTCGACGCCCCCTACGTGGCGCGCCAAAGATGTCGGGGAGGCTGATCGTACCCACGGACACCTATGGGGCCGGCGGACCAGGCCCCTTTGTGGTTCGGAGGGGGGCGGAGATCGCACAAAGAGCGGATCGAGGCGAGGCACACGAGCAGTTTACCCAGCTTCGGAGCTCTCCGGAGAGATAAAACTCCTACTGCTGCTTGTTTGATGTATTGTGTTCTTGCTAGGGAGCGATGAGAGCTACAAAACCTAGCGTGAGTGTATCTGGTCTCGAGTGAGTCGAACGAACTGAAACTCGAACCGAACCCCTTCTACGTTGCGCATGGGCCTCCTTTTATATGCTCAAGGGGTCTCCGACAGGTGGCAACATAGGCGGGGGTACAAATGTAAAAACAGGAGTTGGTACACCTACTCAAACAGTGTACAGTGCAAAATACCTAACTTTGACGGCAAGGGACAAAAGCAATAAATGCCCGTCGTTGTCGCCCAAACAAAGGCAACAGAGACCGTCAGGTGCGCCTCCGCTCGCCACGATGGCAAGCTTGTCAGCGCCGCTTATCGCTGCTCTCCGCTAGCTGCACAGCCTCTCGACACGCGCGCATGGAACGGTCCCATGGCGACACGTCGCTGGATGAGCTGGAGCGGAGATGGAGAGAGGTTGCTTGCCGCGGCAAGCGCCTTGTCGCGGCCGAATCCTTGTCGCGTCCGGAGGCTTGTCGCGCTCCGAGCCTTCCCGGCAAGCTCCTCTTGCCGGGGCCTTGTCTTCTGCATGCCTTGAGTTGCCTTCCGACAAGCTCCTCTTGCCGGGCCTTGTCTTCTTAATCAAATACTTTGTTCTTGAATGGCTTCAAAGGAGCCACGGAGGACCTTGGCGGTGACGAGGCAAACCCTGCCGCGGGGTGCTGCAACTGTCCGTGCACGAGTACGGGATACTAGGGTACCCCTACTCTAGTACACCGACAGGCTGTGAAGCATATTCTTTGATATCTAGCTCACACACCAACACTAGGATTATGGTACCCCAAGGGCTCTGCTTTTGATCTCATTGGATATTCTGATTCTGACTATGCTGGTGGTCGCATGGACCGCAAGTCAACATCTGGTACTTGTCATTTCCTCGGACGATCTTTGGTCTGTTGGTCCTCGAAGAAACAGAACTGCAGATCACCGCTTCATCGCGGAAGCTGAATACATTGCTGCTGGCTCGTGTTGTGCTCAATTGCTATGGATGAAGCAAACTCTCAAGGACTACGGTGTCAACGTGAAGAATGTGCCTCTCTTCTGTGACAATGAGAGTGCCATCAAGATTGCTCACAACCCAGTTCAGCACTCGAAGACAAAGCACATTCAAATTCCTCATCATTTTCTTCGTGATCATGTGTTGAAGGCGACATCTCCATCGAGCATGTGAAGACCAAGAACAGCTAGCTGATATCTTCACTAAGCCCTTGGATGAGAAGAGATTTAGCAAGTTGCGGTGTGAGCTAAATATCTTAGAATCTTCGAATGTTCTTTGAAAAAGACACACATCCTAATACTTATGAAAAATTGATGACTTAGATGTGCAACACATGAAGAAACGTTTTTCTTCAATCAATGAAGAATAACACTCTAAATGTGAAGAAATTAATGAAGAATTTGATTCTCAGAACCCTACGACAATTGTACGCGGTGTCTGAAATCATCATTCTTATACGGTGGGTCACGCCACCACCAAAGTTGAAAATCTTCAATTTGAATTTTTCCTCAATTTTGAAATTCTCCAGTTTTTCAAATTCTTCAACTTTGCAAAATCTTCACTGTTTCCGTCGTCTTTCTTCATTGGCTATATATATATATATATATATATATATATATATATATATATATATATATATATATATATATATATATATATATGGGTTTATGTCCTCTACAAAGATTCACTTATGGCTATTTCTTCAAGTCGCTTTTTATGCTAAGTGAATGTGATCGGACCCTTCCCCCTCTATGTTATACTCAACCCAATCTATTCACAAATTCTTCATGTGCGTTCTATTTGAAACTCGTTCAAAATCTTCACTGTGTCCTTGTCAGCTGAAGAAATTGTGAACGAAATTTTAAAATTGATCTTATCCAAATTTTTGGTTTTGCCGCTCAAACCGTTCCGCATCCCACAATGCATTATTTTACTCACCCACGATCGTACACAATCTCCACTACACAGTACGTGGGTGACACATGTCGCTTGAAGGAGAATGGTCAGGGGCACGTTCGTCCTAAATCTTCGGGCGAACCGTTTTTCACTGTGTCTATAAATACCCCTCTCCCCTTCCTCACTTCTTTTACTCCGCTCGACCTCTCTCTCCCACTCGAGCTCCTCAAACCCTAGCGCCGCCGCTACTCCATCATCGCCGGTGAGGAAGAGCTTCGCTGCCTCGACCTCGTCGCCGACGATTGCTACCGACTGGAAATCCTCACTCCGCCGCCAGAGCTGTCTTCCTCCGCCAAGTTAGGGCTTGGAAGATCTGAACAGACGAGCTTCACATCTACAACACCCAGTTCGTCGTGTTCTTCATTTAGGGTAAATAAAAGTTACTTTTACTACCCTCGTTGATCCAAATCTTACACTACAAAATCTTCAAAGGTGTTTTATTCTTCAAATCCCCACACACAAACACCTCACAAGTTATATGCTCTTGATTCGTTTCTCTAAGCAATCATTTTCTTCAGATTCCTCAATTGTGTGGATCCTCGATCTGTACAACTCTGGAACCTAAGACAAAGAACGATTAGTGAAATTCTTCAAGGCTCATCTGGTCAAAATCCTCAAAACTTGTTCTTTTTGAAAAACCTTCTGAGAACGCATATGACCTCTCCAAAATTCGTCGCAACTATACTATGTTCACAGGTACACATGTCCGCTGCCGAATCACTAGGTTCTCATCAACTTAACTCATTTGCAGCGTTCCTCGAAGAAAAACTGCATACTTCTTTAGAGAACTCAATTGTTCAAATTCCTCAACTGAAGAATATGGCAGACGGTAAGAAGCCACATAAAGGAGGAAAGAAACCTGAGGTTATGACTGCGTTTGAGATCCCTGAGGAAATTTATGCTGACTATTGCACATCTGATGAAGCAAAATTTGGCAAAGAAAAAAAAATCAGCGCAAGGTGCGCATTCAGAAGAATGAACGGAGATGGGCAAGGGAATGGAGGGAATACAGATATGTGACTCCAAATTACATGAAGAAATTCTCTCTCAATCCTCCATGCCCAAGAGCTCCATTGGCACTGGCCAAGTAGCTGATCCCACAAGCATCAAACGTGGTGAAGACTTTCTGAAGAATGGGCTAAGCGCCAAGCTAAATTGGCAAGACAAGCCAAGGAGGCGGTGAAGAAATTCAATGAGGATTCTGCCATCGCTATCAAGCATCGAGGCCTCGGTTAAACCGAGGAAATCCATGCCAAAGAAGCCTGCTCATAAGCCAAGTGCTTCACCATCAGCGCCCTCACGGCCAAGTTCCTTAGCAGCGCCCTCAAGGAAAATTCCTCACACTGCTACAGCTCCACCAAAGTCCTCAATAGCTCCGTCAAAATCCTCAGTTCCTGTGCATCTGGCTACATGTCAAAGGACTGGTGGCTTCTCGATTGCCTCTGGAGTTTCAGCAAGTTCCTCAGCAGCACCAATTTCATCATCTGGCCCGACTCTGCTGAAGACCAAAGCAACAACTAGACGAGGTCCTCGGCCAAGTCCAAAGAAGAAACAGGTTGCATTCCATGTGCCTTCTGATGATGAAGCTTCTGATGACGAACTTGCGGAAATCATCAGAGATCGCCAAGAAAGGGCCGGTAGAGCCAAAGGCACATTTGTGCCACTGCTGTTGGATCCGAAGAAAATCCTCGATTATATTGATCTACGCACAAGGATCCCAATACCCCTATGCCTGAGTTTCATCGACCCTGGACAAAGTCATATGTTGACCCATTTCATCGCCAAGAGAAATGGAAGTTTGAAAAGGCAAGAGAGATCAAGAAGGCTCAATACAGAAAGGAGAAGTTCCTGAAGAAAAACATTGTCAAAATGACACCTGAGGAACTTCTCAAGGTCCAGACTGAAATTCAAGACCTCAGCAAAAACTTCGATTCTTACTATGCTGATTGGCAAGGAGCCAAGGTCAGATTCGTCAATCTGACGAAGAAATTCACCAATGTTGCTGCCCCAACGCAACATGAAATTCCTCAGGCTGAAGCCTCAGCTCAGCCGACTGAAGAACATGCCAGCACCGCTGATGAAGTGCAGGCTGCTGATGAAAATGCTAGTTCTAGGGCTGATGAACCCATTCCAGCCGCTGAAGAAATTGCCAGGGCATCCACTAGTGGTGCGCCTGAAGAAACTGAACAAGTCGAGCAAGCTGCATCGATTGCGCTGAAGAAATTCAACCAAATTCCTCGGCTCCTCCCGCGCCAACTCCAACTCCAATTCTTCCATCTGCCTCGATGTGAAGAAAACCAAGGCTCAGAATGAGCTGCGATGAAGAAAAGGAAGGCATCATTGTGTCAAATTCTTGCCGCGAAGAAAATGAAGCCAATGAGCAGTTCATTCGAAAATCCAATTGATGCTGTTCCGATTTCCTCCATGCCATCAAAGGACCTTGTTCCTTTTGGAGAAGACTATGAGATCCCAATCGGATCGATGAAGAACATCATTCGCTGCTTCGTCAGAGCAGATTGATGAAGAAATTGAAGTGGACGCAATCCCTTCAACCCGGTCATTTCCTCACCTATGCCTCGGTTCACGGTGAAGAGGCTGGTGTTGAGGAAATTGAAGATGAAGATGTGGATATTGGGTGCACCACACCAGTGATGAATGATGAATTTTGGGAAAGTCTGCATCCCAATACTCCTCTCTTCACCCCGCTCCAATAGATTCCTCAGTCCCCTGCACAAACAGTCCAAATGGACTCTGAAGAAACTCAACCCACTTGCTCTGTGCATGAAGAAATTCCAGCCACTAGTGCTGATGAACCTGCTGCTGCTGATCCTCAGACTGCACCTGTTGAGGAACAAGAAATCCCTCAGCCTGAAGAACCTGAACTTGCGATTCCTGAGGTGGTAATGCAACTCACCGACACCCCTCTGCCCAAGCAAAAGAATCCGTTCTCAAGCAAACAAAAGTTCAAGGCTAATGATTTCTTTGCCGAGCACGTATTCTTCACTAACTATAATCCATATGATTACGCTTCGCATTAGGAAGAGGCGTTTACGGACTGCCCGGCCAAGCCAACTTCTATTCCTCGGTGCTCTTCAACAAAGACAGAGTCTTGATCATGCTCATATTCCTCATGTGGACATGGAGTCTCTGCTGACTTTGAACCAGTCCTCGGTGTTCTTCACGACGCAGGACTTGAATTTCTGCGACCGATATACGTGGATTGGAATGAAGAACTCATTCTTCAATTCTATGCAACGTTGCACATCACGGAGACGCCGACGACGTGAACTCATGGGTATTAGGCTGGATGTCCGAAAATACTCACTACAAGGCACCAACAACTGAATTGCTTCGTGCTCTACCACTCAGTCCTCCACTTGATGGTGCTCGTTGTATCTACAACGAACCAGAACTTCCAAATCACTATATGCAAGTGCTGATGAAGGCTTTGAAGCCAAGGCAGGCCCCAAGAACCAAATTCCTCATCATGGAATTATTGTATGTGCCTCGGACTGTCTATTGGATTCTGACGAAGACAATGAGTCCTATCAAAGGCCACGACTCGAATGATGAAGGAGTCGTTTGCATCATGAAGAATATGCTTTTCAACATCATCCATGGCGTTCCCGTCAACTTCCATGATTTCTTCATGAGGACTCTAGCAAACATTGCTATGTCACCATTTGAGCTGAAGCCTTATGCGCCTTGGATAATGAGATTCATCAGGACAAGGTCTTCACTCAATTACAAGGCTGATACTCTGAACCACTGTAGCTACTTGCCCCCGCTTGAAGTCCTCAAACGGACATTTACCTCAGCTGATGACAAGGGCAAGGCTATTGCTGTGATAGATGAAGGCATTCGTCCATTGGATGGACAGTTTCGCAAAGCAGCATCCTACTCCACCAATGATGACTACGCCACACATGACTCTGCCGCATAAATACCTCAGTCAAGCAAAGTCCTCAAGCTACTGCACCCAGGGTGATGACTGATCGTGAGTTACTCCTCAGTCTTCATCAGAAGGTTGATCGCAATCATAAATGGGTCAAGCATCAGTTTGGTTCAATTCTTCACAACATGACCTCAACACACAATGCAGTGAAGAAAAACCACTACTACCTCCATGAAACCTTCAAACGCACTTTTGGGCTGTTCTTTCACATGTCTACAATGCGGAAGAACCGGCGTCAATGGGACTCAAGGAAGAATTTGACTGGTACGCACCTCCTCCAAGAAATACAAGAAGGTCAAAGTTCCTTCCTTGTTGGCCAGCTCCTATTCTTCATCGCGACACTGATGAAAATGAAGACTTGGACGACACCGCGGCAGGTCCTACTACAACAACCAACCCCAACAACGCTGGCGCTCCTTCTTCAACTTGAAATTCTTCAGGAGCGTTAGTCCTCAGTTTTGATCCTTTTGGTCATTCGATGACAAAGGGGGAGAAATTTGAGTTATTCTTCAAGCGGGTCTATTTTATTGCCCATAAACAATAATTTATTTTTGTTAAGTCACAACTCTCGTTCTTCTGAAACTTTTATTGGATCGAGTTGTAATCTTAAACCCAATGGTGCTTTGATACTTTTGATGCATTATGCTCTTGCACTATGCTCTGATTCTCTTGAGCCCCTTGAAAATCTTCAAAGCAAGTCTATTTGAGCTTTGATACTCTTGATGCGTTATGTTGCATGCTTGTTCCTCACTAATGTTATCGCACACATGCTGAATTACATCAAGCACCATATTTCATCATGCATTTCAAATTCTTCATACTATATGTCAAATGTGTGTATGAATTACAAGATATAGGGAGAGATCTCCATGATTCAACTCTTCAAATGTGCATTGCCTCAAAAGCAAATTCCTCACTATGCACATCTTCAGGGGGAGTTCTTCTATATCTTGCAATCAAATTCCTCACTATGCACATCTTCAGGGGGAGTTCTTCTATATCTTGCAATCAAATTCCTCACTATGCACATCTTCAGGGGGAGTTCTTCTATATCTTGCAATCAAATTCCTCATTATCAGTATTTACACTTCATATGTTTATCCCCGTTGAAAACTTAACCTATATTGTCATCAATCACCAAAAGGGGAGATTGTAAGTGCATCTAGTGCCCTTAGTGATTTTCGTGTATTGAAGACTTATAGGTTAAGGAACTAATGTGTTTGTGAGTGTACACAGGTCTATAAGTCTATGAGGAGTTTGATATTTACAGAGAAAGTCGACCCCTAAAAATGAAGTTCTTGTTGAAGACTTTGATATTACGAAGACTTTACGAAGACTTTGAAAGTGAAGAAATTGGTGTGACCTTGAAGACTTGGTATTCATTTGAGGAACATGAAGCGGTGAAGACTAGTTTCGTTTTCTCTTTCTTGAGTCATAGGAAACACCGTACTGTTAAAGGGGGTCGAGGAAATACTGAGGAAAAATTTCCATGTGATGCTCAACTCAAAATCCTACACCTACCAATCCCTTCGAGTGAAGCCTTTGGAAATCTCATACAGTCCAGTCAATTTCTTGATGTGAGAGGCGAAGTTCTTCCGGTCACGAGGAATTTGTTCGACCGAGGAGTTAGGAATTCGCCAAAGGCGGATTGCCTACGATGAGGAACATGATAATACGAGGAATTTGAAAGTCAAATTTCCGACCGTTGTTGTGCTGTGCGCCGGCTGTCCCAAAATATCTTATCCACCTAACGGTCATATCATTGAAGGGCATTTATGTCTTATCATGTCGGGCTGCTCCCTAGGCTATAAATAGCCGCCCCCTACAACCACTAGCTAGTTGGCTGCTCCAAGAGAACTTGACACTTGTCATTTGAGAGCAACCCATCCTCCGAGGACTTTGAGCGAAAATCATCGAGTGAAGAAAAGCCCAAACCCAAACCCTACAAACCCAAAGTGATTGAGCATCACTTTGAAGAAATTGATCTGCGTGGATCCGACGCTTGTTACCTTTGAAGAATGTGCTTCTTCCAGACGGTTAGGCGTCATGATCTAGAGCATCCAAGAGGAATTGTGGATCGCCGAGTGACCAAGTCTGTGAAGGTTTGGAAGTCGCCTGAAGACTTACCACGAGTGATTGGACGAGGTCTGTGTGACCTTAGTTCAAGGAGAATACGTTGAGGACTTGGTGTCCTGAGCTGCGTGCTCAGCGTCTGGGTGTCCGGGACTGTGTGTCCTTGAGTTTAAATACTCAGCCGCTCCAACCAGACGTACAACTAAGACAGCAGTTGGAACAGGTCTACCAAATCATTGTCTTCACCAACCTAACTGGTTCTATTTCCTCAACCCTTTCATTTCCTCATTCTTTGTGTTGAGTGTTTGTTCATATCTGTGTTTGAAGACTTTGACTGAAGACTTTCTCAACTTCCCCAGTTCAATTTCTTCAGTCTGTTTGTCTTCATCTTGAGTTATCCTGTGATTACACTTTATGTACTCTGTGCTAGTCTTCATTTCATCATGATGACCATGCGTGTATTCTGTTATGCTTACTTCTGAGTACTTATTCCGCAAGTAGTTCTTCGCTAAGGAATTTCCTCACCGGCAAATTCCTCAGTGAAGAATTCATAAAAATCGCCTATTCACCCCCCCCCTCTAGTCGATATAACGCACTTTCACTAATATTGTCTTGAACTAGGAAAAGTGCCACTTTATGGTTAATGAAGGTATTGTCTTGGGGCATAAAATTTATGAAAGGGCCATTGAAGTTGATAAAGCTAAAGTTGATGCTATTGAAAAGATGCCATGTCCCAAGGACATTAAAGGTATAAGAAGTTTTCTTGGTCATGCCGGTTTTTATAGGAGGTTCATTAAGGACTTCTCAAAAATCTCTCGGCCTCTGACTAATCTATTACAAAAAGATATACCATTTGTATTTGATGATGATTGTGTAGAAGCATTTGAAATACTTAAGAAAGCATTGATTTCTGCACCTATTGTTCAGCCACCTGATTGGAATTTACCCTTTGAAATTATGTGTGATGCTAGTGATTATCTTTGTAGGTGTTGTTCTAGGGCAAAGAGTTGATAAGAAATTAAATGTTATTCAATATGCTAGTAAAACTCTCGACAATGCTCAGAGAAATTATGCCACTACTGAAAAAGAATTCTTAGCAGTTGTATTTGCTTGTGATAAGTTCAGGCCTTATATTGTTGATTCTAAAGTAACTATTCACACTGATCATGCTGCTATTAAATATCTAATGGAAAAGAAAGATGCTAAACCTAGACTTATTAGATGGGTTCTCTTGCTACAAGAATTTGATTTACATATTATTGATAGAAAGGGAGCTGAGAACCCCGTTGCAGACAACTTGTCTAGGTTAGAAAATGTTCTAGATGACCCACTACCTATTGATGATAGCTTTCCTGATGAACAACTAAATGTCATAAATGCTTCTTGTACTACTCCATGGTATGCTGATTATGCTAATTACATTGTTGCTAAGTTCATACCACCTAGTTTCACATACCAGCAAAAGAAAAAGTTCTTCTATGATTTAAGACATTACTTCTGGGATGACGCACATCTTTATAAATAAGGAGTAGATGGTGTTATTAGACGTTGTGTACCTGAGCATGAACAGGAACAGGTCCTACGCAAGTGTCACTCCGAAGCTTATGGAGGACACCACGCTGGAGATAGAGCGCACATAAGGTATTGCAATCCGGTTTTTATTGGCCTACTCTCTTCAAGGATGCCCGTAAGTTTGTCTTATCTTGTGATGAATGTCAAAGAATTGCTAATATTAGTAGACGTCAAGAAATGCGTATGAATTATTTACTTGTTATTGAACCATTTGATGTTTGGGGCTTTGATTATATGGGACCGTTTCCTGCCTCTAATAGATATACACATATTTTAGTTGTTGTTGATTACATTACTAAGTGGGTAGAAGCTATTACAACTAGTAGTGCTGATCACAACACCTCTATTAAGATGCTTAAAGAAGTTATTTTTTCTGAGGTTTGGAGTCCCTAGATATTTAATGACTGATGGTGGTTCACATTTTATTCATGGTGCTTTCCGTAAAATGCTTGGTAAGTATGATGTTAATCATAGAATTGCATCTCCTTTTCACCCATAGTCTAGTGGTTAAGTAGAATTGAGTAATAGAGAGCTCAAATTAATTTTGCAAAAGATTATTAATAGATCTAGAAAGAATTGGTCCAAGAAACTTGATGATGCATTATGGGCCTATAGAACTACATATAAAAATCCTATGGATATGTCCCCGTATAAAATGGTTTATGGAAAAGCATGTCACTTACCTCTCGAACTAGAACATAAGGCATATTGGGCCATTAAAGAGCTCAATTATGATTTCAAACTTGCCGGTGAGAAGAGGTTATTTGACATTAGCTCACTTGATGAATGGAGAACCCAAGCGTATGAGAATGCCAAGTTGTTTAAAGAAAAAGTTAAAAGATGGCATGACATAAGGATACAAAAGCGTGAGTTTAATGTAGGTGATTATGTATTGTTATACAACTCTCGTTTAAGATTTTTTGCAGGAAAACGTTATCGAGGAGGTCTATAGTTCCGGTGCCATAAAATTCAACAACTTCGAGGGCACAAATCCGAAGGTGGTGAACGGTCAAAGAATCAAACATTATATCTCAGGTAATCCTATAAATGTTGAAACCAATGTTATTGAAACCGTAACCCCGGAGGAATACATAAGGGACACTTTCCAGAACGTTTCAGACTCCGGAAAGGAATAGGTATGTGGTACGGTAAGTAAACCGACTCCAAAACAGTTCAAATGGCAATTTTTCTTTGTTTTGGAATATTTAGAAAAATAGAAAAAAAAAGCAGTCCGGGAAGGACACGAGGGTGGAGGGCGCGCCCCCTGCCTCGTGGGCACCTCGTGTGCTCTCCGGACTCCGTTTTCTTGCACGTTACGTATTTTGGTCGGTAAAAATTCATTATATAATCAACCGAAGGTTTTGACTCCTGTATCACGCAAATATCCTCTATTTTTGTTTCGAGCTGTTTTCCTGACAGATCTAGATCATCATGACGTCTCCAAGCGCCCCCAAGGACAAGTTCTTCGAGAAGGTCATCAACCCCTACCTCGCGGAGGTGCTGCAACACCCTCAAACCATTGAGATGCATGAGGGGGTGCTGCACATCCGCGATGTTGAGGGACCAAGGAGGACCGGAAACGTGGAGACAAGGATCGAGGCAATGGAGCAACAAGTTTTCAAGTGCCAGGAGATGGTGGAGCGTGGACTTGACTCCAATCACATGATGATCACGGAGTTCACCAACAACCACAAGCTGGATGCAAATAACATTGGGGAAACCATCTTCAAGTTTCATGAGAAGATCGAGCATCTCCAAGCCCAAATCTATGACCTGCAAAACCAAAACTGTGAGTATGAATATAGATTCAAGAGGATGAGTTTGGCTGCAGATTTAAGGATCCCGGAGACTTGGTCATCCTTCTATGATGGTGAGCCTATGCCTCGGAAGATGGACGACAAGCCTTCATCATCAACAACCCCTTCACCAGCAAAGGAGATGTAATCATATGGGTATGGGCACTCCCCTTGGCAACTGCCAAGCCTGGGGGAGGTGCCCCGGTATCGTATCACCATCACATCTCTATCTTTACCGTTTTTCTTAGTTCGATCCTTTCAGTAATATCTTGATCTAGTAGAATAAAGCTTTTGGTATTATCTAGTTTTGAGTTTTTCTTTATGATCCCTCTATGTAATCGAGTTCGTGAGCTATATAATAAAGATTAGTGTTGAGTCAAGGGCTTGATTATTTTGCTATAATCTTGAGGCAATAAAAGAAAAAGAAAAGGAATAAAAGAAAAAGAAAAGGAATAAAAAGTAACAAAGAGATCATACTGATCTTATGGAGAGTAATGACATCACATAGAAAGAGTATGATGATTAAAAGTTGTTGAGAGTTGACAAACATAACTTTGGTCATTGTTGCAATTAATAGGAATTAATAAAGAAAGAGAGGTTTCACATCTAAATATACTATCTTGGACATCTTTTATGATTGTGAGCACTCATTAAAGTATGACATGCTAAAGAGTTGATGTTGGACAAGGAAGACAACGTAATGGGTTATGTTTTCTTATATCTGAAATAAAGTATATTGTTATGGATCATCCAACATGTTGATCTTGCCTTTCCCCCTCATGCTAGCCAAATTCTTTGCACCAAGTAGAGATACTACTTGTGCTTCAAAAACCCTTAAACCCAGTTTTGCCATGAGAGTCCACCATATCTACCAATGGATTGAGTAAGATCCTTCAAGTAAGTTGTCATCGGTGCAAGCAATAAAAATTGCTCTCTAAATATGTATGATTGATTAGTGTGGAGGAAATAAGCTTTATACGATCTTGTGATGTGGAAGAAATAAAAGCGACGGACTGCATAATAAAGGTCCATATCACAAGTGGCAATATAAAGTGACGTTCTTTCGCATTAAGATTTTGTGCATCCAAACCTGAAAGCGCATGGCAACCTCTGCTTCCCTATGCGAAGGGCCTATCTTTTACTTTTATTCTTACCCTTATGCAAGAGTCCTGGTGATTTTCACCTTTCCTTTTTACATTTTATCCTCTGGCATGCCTTGTGTGTTGGAAAGGTCCTGATATATATATATATATATATCTATATATATATATATATATATATATATATCTAATTGGATGTAAGTTATCATGAACTATTATTGTTGACATTACCCTTGAGGTAAAAGGTTGGGAGGCGAAACTATAGGCCCCTATCTTTCTCTGTGTCCGATTAAAACTCCATAACCACAAGTATTGCATGAGTGTTAGCAATTGTGAAAGACTAAATGATAGTTGAGTATGTGGGCTTGCTAGAAAGCTCTGACATAGACTCTTTCTGATGTTATGATAAATTGCAATTGCTTCAATGACTGAGATTATAGTTTGTTAGTTCTCAATAAAGTTTCTGATTCATACTTTGCATTGTGAATAGATTATTACTTGAGCATAAGAAATCATATGACATTATCCATATATGTTGTCGTTATGAGAATAATCATGAAGCCCTCATGTCCGTATTTCATCTTATCGACACCTCTACCTCTAAACATGTGGACATATTTATCATTATCGGCTTCCGCTTGAGGACAAGCGAGGTCTAAGCTTGGGGGAGTTGATACGTCCATTTTGCATCATGCTTTTATATCGATATTTATTGCATTATGGACTGTTATTACACATTATGTCACAATACTTATGCCTATTCTCTCTTATTTTACAAGGTTTACATAAGGAGGGAGAATGCGGCGGTTTGGAATTACGAAATTTGGAAAAGGAGCAAATATTAGAGACATATTCGCACAACTCCAAAAGTCCTGAAACTCCATGAAAGTTATTTTGGAAATAATGAAAAATACTGAGCGGAAGAAATACGGAGGGGCCCACACCTGGCCCACGAGGGTGGGGCGCGCCCTACTACAGGCGCGCCACGCCTCGTGGCCTCTATTAGCCCTCCGGTGCCCATCTTCTGCTATATGAAGTTTTTCGTCCGAAGAAAAATCGTAAGAAAACTTTCGGGACGAGACTCCGCCGCCACGAGGCAGAACCTTGGCGGAACCAATCTAGGGCTCGGGCGGAGCTGTTCTGCCGGGGAAACTTCCCTCCGGGAGGGGGAAATCATCGCCATCGTCATCACCAACGCTCCTCTCATCGGGAGGGGGCCAATGTCCATCAACATCTTCACCAGCACCATGTCCTCTCAAACCCTAGTTCATCTCTTGTATCCAATTCTTGTCTCTAAGTTTGGGATTGGTACCTGTAGGTTGCTAGTAGTGTTGATTACTCCTTGTAGTTGATGCTAGTTGGTTTATTTGGTGGAAGATCATATGTTCAGATCTTATATGCATATTAATACTCCTCTGATTATGAACATGAATATGCTTTGTGAGTAGTTACGTTTGTTCCTGAGGACATGGGAGAAGTCTTGTTATTAGTAGTCATGTGAATTTGGTATTCGTTCGATATTTTGATGAGATGTATGTTGTCCCTCCTCTAGTGGTGTTATGTGAACGTCGACTACATAAAACTTCACCATATTTGGGCATAGAGGAAGGCATTGGGAAGTAATAAGTAGATGATGGGTTGCTAGAGTGACAGAAGCTTAAACCCTAGTTTATGCGTTGCTTCGTAAGGGCCTGATTTGGATCCACATGTTTCATGCTATGGTTAGGTTTACCTTAATACTTCTTTTGTAGTTGCAGATGCTTGCAATAGGGGTTAATCATAAGTGGGATGCTTGTCCAAGTATAGCACCCAAGCACCGGTCCACCCACATATCAAATTAACAAAGTACCGAACGCAAATCATATGAACGTGATGAAAACTAGCTTGACGATAATTCCCATGTGTCCTCGGGAGCGCTTTTCTTTATATAAGAAATTGTCCAGGCTTGTCCTTTGCTACAAAAAGGATTGGGCCACCTTGCTTCACTTTATTTCCTTTTGTTACTTGTTGCTCGTTACAAATTATCTTATCACAAAACTATATGTTACCTATAATTTCAGTGCTTTGCAGAGGATACCTTGCTGAAAACCACTTATGATTTCCTTCTACTCCTCATTGGGTTCGACACTCTTACTTATCGAAAGGACTACGATAGATCCCCTATACTTGTGGGTCATCAATACCCCGGTAAGCGCTTAACTGCCGAACACTTTGAGTATGCTGTAATATGTTACTTAGCATACTGCCTATTCCCAGGGTTGGATAAAGAAAGCAGAGCGAATTAGGTGTTTGGCCCCCCTCCCCGAAGACTCAGCGGATTCCCTACTAACAAGGACGCTGGCCCCGGCACCATTCCAGATGCCTGTGGAGGAGGACAAGGCGGAAAGCGGAAAGGAAAAAAAAAGTGGCTTCCACCCCGAAGGTATATCAGGCACTCCGTCCGGGGGAATCAAAATTTCGTCGTCCGAGGACAAAAGTGAAGGAGAAGTCAAGGTACCTTCCCCCCAGGGTAAGAAAAGGGGCGCCTCCAAAGATTGGGAGGAAAAGGCCCCCAAGCGAGGCAAGATGCCATCGTCAGGCGGCTCAGGCTCGGAAGACGATGTTGTCGCACAGTTCCATAGTAAGGATAAGCCTCTGGCCAAATCGTAAGTTGAACAAGGGAGTTCTTAAACATATCTCGTTCCTCTCCTGCTACCAAGGTAACATTGGGAATATATATTTTGCAGTCCGGCACGCCGTCCCCTTCAACAATCCTCCTCCTCAGGGGACCTTCTTCCGGAGATGATGGAGAGAGAAACACATCCACCAATTTCCTAGCCCAATAACGCGGACAACTGTGAAGTGTCGTCCCGGAGGGTCTCTCCCGATCAGCAAGCAGTGCGGGGGGTGAAGAAGACATCACCTGGAGGTGATACCCCAGTCACCCAGGGTTTGGGGGCCAACAATGAAGGCCCCAGACTTTCCAGTTTACAGCCGGAGATGATTGTAAGGACGAGCAAACAGGTTCCTTCAAAGGGAGGCCGTGCTCCAACGGCGGCTTTCGAAGATCCGGAAGCGCCGGAAACATGCTGCGACAAGCGTCCGTCTCAAAGGAACACCGTACCTTGATGGGTACGTTTGTTGACAGGGTTCTGTCCGCGAAGAGCGGATTGCATGAAGCCTTCACGAGCCTGCTAAGAGGCTTCGAGGTTTGTGATGTAATATTTTCAACTGTGTTTTATTCGCAAAATGCACCTGTATATAGGTAGTAGCCCCTGAGACTAGGATTGGCTTCCCAAGGGAGGAAATCAGAGGATCAAAAAGAAATATGCTCAGGGAATGACGTGATTGAATTGGAACACACGCAATTTCCCCCTTAGTGACCGCCCGGACTACAGAAGTCGCCGAGCTTCAGCGGAAGCTTGATGTGGCGAGTGAGGACATCACGCTTATCCACAAGCGTCTTGACGAGTCACAATGTATGTATTTGGGGCAGTCATTATATGCACTTGCTTATAATATAAGTCGGACGTGAAGGAGTGTATGCTAAAACATGCATAACTACAGATGGTGCTGTCGCGGTTGAGATTCTTCGGCCGGAGCTATTCCGAGTCAAGGAGCAGGACCGGTTTAGTAATGTGGCTGCCGAAAAGGCATCAGCCGAATTGAAGGCCGAACAGGCTGCTCGGCGTCAGGACGAGGAGAAAATATCCAAGATGACGCATGAGCTCGAAGGTGCCACTAGCCACTGCGAGTTCCTAGAGAAGGATAATAAAGCGGTTGATCTTTGATAAGGCCTTATGAGAGGCAAAAGAAGTGCGGTCCGAGTCTAGAGCGACTCGGGAGGAGATCCGGCAAGCTGGGGAGATCGCGGCTGGTAAGCCCTTTTTATTGCAACCTAAGTTCGGTGATCCGAATTATACCCCGCTTAACCAAGTGTGGAGTTCTCCAGATGCGTTATTGGACTTGCCGAAGAGTGCGGCCGATGCGGTGCAGTTTTACCAAGCGCAAGAAGGATATGCAATGGAGAAGCTTTTCTGGTCACAGTTCGGTGTGTCAAAGCGCCCGCTATTGCTAAACGAACAGATGACCCAATGGGATGAGCTTCACAGGCTGTCCGGTGCTGCCATGAAGGACGTCGTGGTCCGGCTGTGGCCAACCGAGCCAGTTCTGGATAGTTAGTTTGGTTTGGTGCCGCGACTTGCTGACGCGTGCCGCGTATCGATGTTGTGAAGCGATCGACGTGCATTGAAGGTGCACGGATGACCTTTGCCCGTGTCAAGACATACTGGGCAAAGATGAAGGCCACCGATGTTGCAGCAAAGAGTCCACCCAAGGGCAAGGACCGTCACGCGCCAGAGCACTATTTCGAGGATGTCTTAGAGGGTGCCCGCTTAATAGAGGGTCAATGCTCGAAAGATGTAATTTTCGAGTGAATTGTATGAAAATTGTAAAAGAGAATATTATAATAAGGCTAGTTTCTTTTTAGTTTCGCCTAAAAACTTTTATTCCTCCTGTGCGGCTGTTTTGTATAATCAGGAAGTCTTCCAGTCGTCGGCTTCAACCCCCTCGTAAAAAATACGGGGGTGTTCAGAAAAGCATTTGATCACTCTTGACCCAACGTCTTGGTCCATTAAGGAGGTGTCAATGCGGCGAACTAGGCAAACAGACTATAGGGCGTTAACACTTTCACTTAGCCATAGGAGTTTTATGGTGGGTCTACGATATAGCCCCTGGTATGCATGTGGCTTATTCCAATATGGAGCGTTGCATATGTGACCTGAAGAAAAGGTCCTTCGTATAATACGAAGGGAATCGCGACAAATCTCGATAAGTCATCGAGTGGTTGACCAGCTCTCGCCGCATCATGACAGTCAGTTTTCGGCTTTCTCTACTGAGGTTCTTGACCAGATGAACTGGAAGCACAATCATAGTAGTTCTCCCTTTACTACCTTAGCCGATAGAGCGGAACGTAAGGTAGCAAGCACAGGAGCCGGACAACCCAACTATTGACCCAACACATGATTCGGAGCTGATGCATATAAGGCCAAACTTGCGACGCCGAGGTACGCTATAGAGTTGTTCGGACTTTTTCGGCAAATCATTTGTTCTCATCCCGAGCCCCTGGCAAGTTATGCCGAGGTGTGAAAACATCCAAAGGATCAAAATTCGGTTCTTTAGAAAAAGGCGAATGCTGAATACCGATTATGTTCACTGGGACCTTAGTGATATGCCAATCGTTATGTTACAAATAAAAATGCCACGACCCCGGCTATTTGACATGCCAGGGGTCGAAGGCTGAGGAAAAAAGGCACCTTACAGGCTCGAAATATAGAGTGCGGTCTACAAAAAGTTATTTTGGACCTCCTGTCGCACGTCTGCATCGCCTGTCCTCGATTAATGGACTCCTTTGATGGGAATGGCCCTTGGATAAATGTACGAACCCTGAACTCTGATAGAGTCCGTGAGATAACCAGCCTCTGAGTCACCAAATTTGCAGGCGTTTTAGGCGAACGGCGGAAGCCAAATTGGTAGTCCAATATGGACATTAATTGGTCATGTTGAATGGAGACCGGCGGCTTAATGGCCGATGAGGTGTGGGCGTGATAGGGCTGCTGTGCAGTTCGCCTGAGTTAGCCGTGGCGTGCTCTTCTGTACGGAGGGAGTGTTTCGTGCGTTCCCCTGTAGGGGTGTGTGTTCACTGCTTTTACTTCGGGGGGAAACTGCTTTTGACCCTTGATATTTGTTTGGTGGTTTTCTTCGTTGTCGCTATCATCGGGCAGCCTCCTCCCCTTGTGTCCGGCGTTGAGCTTGTCGGCCTGCTTGAAGACCCAACAACTTCTATTGGTATGATTGGCTGGTTTTCCTGGGCGGCCATGAATCTGGCAGGGCCTATCCAGTATCTTGTCTAAAGCGGATGGTCCGTCCTTGTTTTTTTGACCAATCAAACAGTAGGAAAGGCTCCTACTGCATTTTGTATTTATATAACCCCCTTTTGGGGGGGGGGGTGTTACATTTTACAAGTTGTACGGGGGAGGCTGCAAACTCCACCTAAAGACTAAAGAGAAAAGAAGTTTTACAAGAGGTTTACACAAGGGAGTTCAAAATGGCAGTAATAAACTGTTGTTTCCTATCCTTTGCTCTATATCTCAAGTTACCAAAGTCTGTTTTGAATCTTTGTTTCCAGGACGCCAATGTGGGGGGATCTTACGAAAATGATTGTTGTTTCTCTCCTTCCACAACCCTCACGCTGCCACCAGAAAGATGTCCATGAACATAGGCCCATTGCAAATTTTTTTGCCTCCTCAATGATTTGCAATCTGTCTCCATGCGGGGTCCAGTTAATACCCAGCAAGACCCAACACCTTCGGCTAAATGCGCAGTGAAAAAGAGGTGCTCGACCGTTTCTTCAACATGGGTTCCACAAAGGAGGCAGTCAAAGTTGCTGCCAATGTTGTAGTGCCTCCTTTTTAGCATGTTGCGAGTATTGAGTTGGTCCACCAGGAGGAGCCAGCCAAACACTTTGATCTTAGGGACACTGGTGGCTTTCCAAAGCCAAGCAAAAGCAGGATGTGCCTGAACATCTCTGAAGTAGAAGTCATAAAACACTTTGGTGCTAAATCCCCTCCCTCCCCAGATGCATCTCCATTCATCATGAGTCAACCCAGAAATATCAGTAGCTAGGGTTTCAAGTTGCATTGCCCTCGCCTCATCATGGGCCTGCATCGATAGAGGAAGATGGAAGACTGAATGCAGGCTCGTGGTCATCAGAAAATCCTTGACCGAGATGTCCTCTTGTGAGGTGAAGGAGAACACCCTCGGGAAGGTCTCGGCTAGTGGATTTGGCATCTAGCATTCTTTCCAGAATAAGGCCGTGTCACCCGCTCTAATCTGAATCGTAGTGATCCCTCTGAAGGTTGGGCTGAGTTGCATCACATCATGCCACCAAAACGAGCCACGGGGTTCAACTGTGTGCGGGATCACGCCAGTATAATGATTGTTCCATATCAAGTTCACCCAGGGTATATCATGGCGGTTATAAAATTTGTGCAAGAAATTTAGCAGCATGGCGTTATTCTGAATACATAAATTCAGCACACCCGACCCTCCATGTTTTTTAGGGCGACAGATCATGTCCCAAGCCGCCAATGAGTTGCACTTGACCCTGGTGTCAGTTTTCTTGCGCCATAAACATTGGCGCCTGATCTTATCCAATTGTTCCACGATCTTTGGGGGCAATCTGATTGTCCCCATAGCGAAGATAGCCAGCATGGTGATGAGCGAGTTGGCAAGGGCCAACTTCCCTGCGTGGGACATAAGCAGCATTGCTGCTGTGATTTTGCGCTCCGCCCTACATACAATCGGGGTGAGGTCTTGCACCGATGGTCTGGTGGTACTAAGAGGCAACCCCAGGTAAGTAAATGGCATGGTTGCTATGCTACAGCCGAAGATGGTTGCAAGCCTTTGAGATAGATCCGGAGCTGCATTAATGGGCACAATCGTGGACTTCTGAAAGTTGATGCGGAGACCAATCGAGTCAGCATAGTCAGTGAGTATTGTCTTCATTTGAATCGCCTGCAGCGGACATGCTGGCATGATGATTAAGGTATCATCCGCATACTGAATCACAGGATAGTCAGTTGTGTTGCTGTCATTGATCGTATGTTTTATCAACTATTTCCTTGATGCGTCATTGATGACAACTTGAAGCAGTTCTGCTGCAAGAACAAAGATCAACGGGGACAGAGGATCCCCTTGACGAACACCACAGTTACAAGGGAAATGGCGTCCCGGAGTTCCATTCAGAAGGATGGAAGATTTCCCAGATGAGAAGATGCATCTAATCCATTGGATCCATCTGGTATCAAATCCCATTTGTTGCATAATTTGGATCATGGCTTCATGATCAATGGTATCGAAAGCTTTGGCGAAGTCTAGTTTCAGTAATATGATTTCTTTTTTGGATTTCTGGCACTGATGAATAAATTCGAAGGCCGACGCCAGACAGTCATGTATGGATCTTCCTTTTAGGAACCCATATTGATTACGGTGAATTAACCGTAAGATAACTCTTTGAAGACGGTTGGCCAGAATCTTGGTGATCAACTTCAGACAGCAATTCAACAAAGTGATAGGCCTATAATCATTCACTGTCTCAGGAGAGTTAGTTTTTGGGATCAGTGTGATGTGTCCATAGTTCAGACTCTCCCAGTTAAGCGATCCCTCATGAAACTCAGCGCAAAGTTGATAGAAGTCCTCTTTAATAATTGGCCAACATGCTTTGAGGAATGCAACACTAAACCCGTCCAGACTGGGTGCTTTGTCCGGGGGCATTTCTTTGACCACCCCATCTATTTCTGCATGAGTGAAAGGCACTGTGAGTTGATCAAGATCATTATTAGGCTGGATCAGGGAGTCCAAGTCAAAGAGCATCTGATGATGGTTAGATGTCCCTAACCGATCGCGAAATGAATCAAACAGGATAGATTCCTTGCCATTATGATCATCCACAATCGTGCCATCAGGAGTTTTTAGGCTGGCCAAGAAGTTCCTCCGATATCTTTCCATTGCTGCTGCTTGGAAAAATTTGGTGTTCTCATCACCGAATTTGATCCATTGGATTATGCAGCATTTCTTCCAATACTCCTTTTGATATGAGAGAAGACATAGCAGGTGCTTCTTGAGAATGTTTCTGATGTTTTTCTCGGGTCGACTCGGAGTTCTTTTCTCTTCCAACATATGCATTTGAAGGAGCACTTTATTAGTGTTCTCTATCGCGATCGAGAGACGTGAAATGTTTTTGCTCCAACGGCGCAGTGCTTGACGAACAGCTTTGAGCTTCTGACAGAGAGTAGAAGCAGCATTGGATCCTTTCCCGTGTCTGATTGGTTTAGCCCAAGCCGCGGCTACCACCTTCATAAAGCCCAGGTGCGCAATCCAGTAATGCTCAAACCGGAATAATTTGTTCTTGGGAATTTTTGTCTGAATAACAACGTTGCATGGAACATGATCAGATATTGGGCGCCCTAGGGGTTGAACCAAAGTATTAGGAAATGAGAGTGTGCAATTTTAGGGTGGTGAAGAACCAGTCGAGCTGCTCCAGTAACGGATCCTGCTGCATATTACTCCACGTGAATGAGCGGCCTTTAATCGGTAGTTCAGTCAGTTCATGTGCCCTGATGAAGTCATTAAAGGTGAACATGTCCGCAATATCACCACCTGGTTTGTTACGGTTATCTGGCGCTCGAATATAGTTAAAATCCCCTAGAAGAAGCCAATCTTCAGTTGATGGAAGGTGTAAATCAAATAACCATTTGGTATATGCATCCCGGCTAGGGCCTTGGCAAGGGCCGTAGACATTGATTAATCCCCATGTATGATTAGATTGTTTAGAGATGAAAGAGACGCCAAGGGCAAAAGGTTTTGTAAATGTCACTGTACCCGAGAAAATGGAGCTATTCCAAATGGTAACAATACCGCCAGACGCGCCCTGCGAAGGAATATAAGAAAATTTATCAAAACGCTTAGGGCAAATAGAACGGAGGATTTGCATATCAAAAGTGGGCATTTTCGTCTCTTGTAAACAGATAATAGCACAACCACTAGAAGTAATCGCATTCACCAGGGCTAATTGTTTGTCCGACGCATTGTGTCCACGGACATTCAAACATAACACGTTCCATGTTTGCAAAAGTGCCATAAGGTTTAACCACGCAAAAGGAAAAGATGCAGAAGTGGAGGATAATTAAGCAACAGAGCAAGTAGACTCCTGATGCTCCATGTTGAGGGCGTCCTCCATGATTTCCTCCTCAGGGACAGCACAAAGCTGGACGCCAACCGCATGCATGGTGGAGATGGGTGTTGGTGCGGGGATGTCATCTTCTTGTGCCGATGCGCTGGTATCTGCAGTGATCTTCAGAGTGGGTGGAACCACCCAAGGCTTCACCTTGGACTTGAATGCAGGCCCATCAGTGGGCTGATGAGTTTTAAATCCATCAAATTTGTTGTTCCTGGTGCTACAGTGAAGCTGAGAGCAGTCAATCGGGGCCTGAGCATTCCCTTTGCACTGAGCAACAGCGGAGGCAGAGCCAGGGATCTGAGCTGGTGGAACTTCCATTGGGTCTGCTGGTACCAAGGTGGCAAGAGCTGGAGCATTCTCATTTGGTTGTTCCTAAATAGGATCACTGCCCAGAACAAATTCTTCAGAAACTATTTGGTTGGGGTTTTGTGGGGCGACAAGTGATGAGAGAGTATCAGTAACTGCATCTTGTACCGCAGAATCCAAACCAAGAGCTGGTGCACTCTCATCTGGCCTCACAAGAGGATTCTCATTGCCCAGAAGGATATCTTCAGCAGAAGGAGCCATGTTGTTGTTCTCAGGCAAGACCAGTGCATTCATCTCAGTGATATCCATATCTGTATCCTCTATAGCTGCAATTGTGACAGAGGAGCGAGAACCAGTCTGAGGGAGTAACTGTTGTTGTTGAAACTGAAGTCCATCTGGTGTTTGGGTCACCTGAACAACCACCTGCAGATGACCATTTCTCAATCCAAAACCCCCATTCCAGGGCCCAATGGTAGCTAGGATGGGCCGGAGGGCATTGAGAAGAAAGCTATTGAGCTGTTGTCGTGGAACTGGGTCTGTCAGAAGCAATGTCAAGATTTCTTCACCACGAGTTGACAGGCTGAAGTGCATACCTTGCTCATGGAAACCAGCTGTGACCAGAAGCTCTGTAGAAGGCTGTAAACTGGGATCCAATGCCTGAGTGTCAATGGAGCTCCCTTCATCAGTGGAAGTGATGGCATCATTCCAAGCCTGCGCTACACTATCAGTGTCATTGTCTTTAGGAACCAAACCATGCTGCACCGTGAGACCCTGAGCTGCAAGCCACGCTTGGTAGTTCACCAGATGGGGTGGGAGAGGGGGAGGAGGTGGCACCGGCCAGGCACCCCAGCCCGCATCCACCTGAACTGCATCATCTTCTGCATGTTGATTGTTCTGACCATCATTGTTGGGCGCTGCGTTCTGAACTAACCAGTTATGCACCTGTTGCTGATACAGCTGCTCAGCGGTAAGATCTGGGCCAAACTGCGGGTGTGGGTTTCCATCAGGTGGCGGTGGTTCTTCTCCAGCAGGCGGAACTTCCGGCAGCAAGCCGTTCCAGTCATTACTACGCAGGATTGTGATCTGTACAGTCCAGCAGTCGCGAGCACCGCCGAGCTGCCAAACCACAAAGCTCTTTGGGATCAAACGCATATGAATAACTCGAGCCCTGATCAAAGTGTACCTCCTGTCCTGCCTAGGGTTATACCGTGAGACCAAAGAACCAAATCCCCCAAGCCATTTGTTAATGTAATACTCTATTTGGTAATCATACGGGAACCCAAAGTCCATCAACCAAAGCTCAGGACCATAAGTGGTGGAACGACGGTTAAGAGTAGCATTATGAGGCACAAAAGTAATGAGCAAATCCTCGTCCTCAAGCTCCAAAGGAGTATTGACCGCAGAATCCCTTATGAACTCATCCACAAACCCAAACAGACCAATGCCAAACGGATGATCACTGGACTCAGTGGTGAAGAGGTGGGATTCCTGAAGCAAACCTTGGATCGTGTTGTGGATGGATGCGCGGCGATGCAGAGGCACATAATGACTCGCTTCTGCCACTGCCAAGAAGTCATGGTTGAGGGGATGGATTGGATTGACCACCATGCCACTGCAAACCACTCGATCTGCAGGCCCTGGCTCTACGGCAAAACCCGGTGGGAGGAAAGGAACCGGATTGAGGGGGTAGTTTGCCATGGGAGCAGTCTTGGAGGTGGGCGGAAATGATGACTGGGGCAGTTGAGGCGGGGGAGACGATGGCTATAATGGCGTGACAGTCCTGGCCCGGGACGCCTCGGGAACCGAAGCGGAAGGTGGCACGTGAGGGGCAGAAAAGGAAAGAGTGGATTTAGTAACCCATTGCCATTTTTTCTCAGGTTTCTTTTTGTAACAGGAGTGCTCGACGTGACCATAGCAGCCGCATGCAGTGCAACGAATTGTTTTGTTATTATGAGGCTTCCGGTTAAGCGCAACACTCCGTTCATTAGAAGCAGAAAATCTGGGATTATCATTAACACCGCTGTGGTTAACCAATATAGCCGATTTTCCTTTGAATGGGCAGTCAACAGCCTTATCATTGGGGGCCGAGCAATGAATGCAAAGTGTCCTGGCTAGGCAAGTAATCTTGTTGTGCCCCCATTGTAAACATTTGGAGCATAAAAACGGCCAATTAGCCTGTAAATCCCGAATTTCATGTTCCGAATATTGGGCCTGAGCCAAGTCTGCCATATGTTGATTACTTGACTGTGGCGACCAAAAATTATGCGTCGGGGCGTACTTAATAGCCGATTGGAGGAAACATTGAGGAGGTAAAGGATAATGTACATTTAATGCACATTTGGATTTTCCCAACATAATGAAATTAGCGGGATTGTCTTCCTGAAAATCCTCCTGCATTAAAAACTTTTCCATTAAGGCATAGGATTTTGAGGAGGATTCCAAAAATGTCTGTTTATCCCATTGAGATAATTCATCCTGATGTTCATCCTCCTGTTCATCAATAATATGTGGCTCAATAAGAACCACATCATGATCATCATTCCCATGCAGCAGCATTTTTATCCATGAAAGTCATATGATCAAGAGGAATTAATTTCCAGAGGTCAAAGAACGATTTACCAGTGAACCCTTTTCCAAGAAATCCAACGTAGATTTGATAGCAATCGGTCTCCGCGAAGATAAATCTAACAATTCCTCATCAGCATGTCAATGAGAGGTGAACATGGGTGCTTTAGCAAATACTCCATTAAAGAGATGGAAATGACATACAAAGTCAGGCCACACCCGGTCCTTGAGACCATAGATAAAATGTCCCACCTTATTATTGGCCACAGAGAACCGAAATGTGCGAGCACTGATTTGCAAAACGTTGAGACCTTTGCGAAAACCTCCAGTGCAACATTGCAATGCAATACCCACTAATTCCACCGAGAGAGGGAAGGAAGCTGAGGAAAACGAAACCACCAAAAAGAACTCCTTGGTGTCCCTGGATGGAGGGAAGTGAACAGTGGATCCAAACCTTCTTCTCACCTCGTCGGCCAATGCAAGGCCTGGAGCAAAATCCCAATGCAAGAGAGAATCCATGGTGGTCAAGGTTCTGGATCGCCATGGCTAGGGGAGGTGGGAGGTGGGAGGTGGGAGGAGAGCCATGCTCTGTTGGCTGGTCCGTCCTTGTTTGCCTTGAATGGCTTTTTCCGTTGACCTAGTTTGGGACCGCTGAATCCAGCGTTGACCGCTGTGTCGTGGGTTTTTTCATTGTGTTTGTGCTTGCTGCGTCGCGACTTGCCATTGCCGTCTCGGACTTCGGACATGCCCAGATCGCTGGCGCTGATGCTTTTATGAGCCAGCCAGTTGTCTTCGCCCGCGCAAAGGCGGGTCATTAGAGTGGTAAGGGCTGACATGGATTTTGGTTTTTCTTGTCCGAGGTGGCGGGCAAGCCATTCCTCTCGGACCTGTATTTGAAAGCTGCTAGGGCTTCCGCGTCTGGACAGTCGACGATTTGTTTCTTTTTAACTAAGAATCTAGTCCAAAGCTTCCTAGCTGACTCTCCGGGCTGTTGGACAATGTTACTTAAGTCATCGGGATCTGGTGGCCAGACATATGTTCCTTGGAAGTTGTCGTGGAAGGCGTTTTCCAAGTCCTCCCAGCTGCCGATAGAGTTTTCTGGCACGCTGTTCAACCAGTATCGGGCTGGTCCTTTAAGTTTTAGTGGGAGATATTTGATGGCGTGGAGATCATCACCAAAAGCCATATGAATATGGAGGAGAAAATCCTTGATCCAGACCGCGGGGTCTGTTGTCCCATCATATGATTCAATGTTTACGGGTTTAAACCCTTCTGGGAATTCATGATCCATTACTTCATCAGTGAAGCAAAGAGGGTGTGCGGTACCTCTATATCGGGCCACGTCGCGATGTAGCTCCGATGGAGTCCGTCTGTGGAGTTCGGCCCGAGAGTGGCCTGGCTTGTTGCCTTCAAATAGGTGGCCGTCGTCACGTGTCGGGGCACGCCCTCGCGATCCGTAGATCGATCTAGTATGTCCTTCATTACTATCCAATTTTTGCCGTAGGTCATAGGTATGTCCCCAAGCTATTTTATCTCTACCCTTACGGTGAGGTGGAGTTGCCTGGTGTTCGGCTTGAGTTGCCGCTTTGTCCCGACCCCGTGGTGGTCGGTCAGCCGCATTGCGCGATGATGGTATGGGCTCCAACGCCTCATCATCAAACTGAAGTAGCAATTTACGCTGCGGGTAACTTTTGGCTAGGCGATTAAGGCCGTATTCTTCGGCTGCCAGGACATCGTTGAGCAAATCTTGGTCAGCTTGAAGCTGCTGCTGCTTCTTTTTCAGGCCCCTTGCAGTGGCTACTAGCCGGCATTTAAAGCGCTCCTGCTCGAGAGGTTCCTCAGGTACGATGAAATCCTTTTTGCCGAGGCTCTCCTCATCCTCGGAGAGTGGAAGATAATGACTGTCCTCCGAGTCTTCATGTGTGGCCTGTTCATCGGGGCTAACGTGCCCGTTTATTTGTTCCTCCTGTTCGGAAGTTATCTCAACAGGGCCTTCATTGTTTTCGCCATGGTCCGGAGTATTATTTTCTCCGGTGCCAGTATTGTTGTTTTCAGAACGATGACTTAGAGCGGCGGCGGGAGCGCCGGCGTTTGGGCTGTGTCTCAGGGGGGTTATCCTCAACTGGATCTTTCTTTGTCTTCGTTGTTAGTTTCTTTAGGTGTATCCACCATGAATACATCGTGCAAAGAAGTGGTCGTCCAGCGTCCAGTAAATGGCGGGTTTTGGCCGTGCTCCTCGTCGGCATCGTCGTCCATACTGTCGATATCTTCGGAGCCGTAATCGAGCATGTCGGTTAAGTCTTCGACAGTGGCAATGAAGTGGGTGGCGGGTGGGAAACAAAATTCTCCATCATCAGCTTTTAGTTCGGACCAGACATAATTCGGCTGTGAGTCCCGCGCCGAGAACAAATTCTTTAATGAGTTTAGCACATCGCCGAAAGGCGAGTGTCGGAAGATGTCCGCGGCGCTGAATTCGAAGACTGATAACCGATCAAGCTCGGCGTCCGCAGACGCACATGGTTTGGAACTTATAGCCGGAAACGAGTCCAGAGTTTCGGTGACACAGATATCACATGAGGCTAAGTCTTTGTGCGGTTCCAACGCTGCAGAATCTATGGACTCCGTGGCGGGGTTGAGCTTCCCGTCCGTGGATGGCGCGATTTGCTCCGGATCTAAGGCCAGAGTAGTTACAGGAGCTATCTCCTGGATGTGGTCCGATGACAGATTTAAGTCATGTTCATCGAGGTGAAAGGGAGCGGCTGCCGCGGTCTCGAATCCGTTGAAGATCAAGTCTCCGCGGATGTCTGTGATGTAATTCAAGCTCCCGAATCTGACCTGATGGCCAAGGGCGTAGCTTTTGATCTGCTCCAGATGGCCAAGCGAGTTGGCCCGCAGTGCGAAACCACCGAATACGAAGATCTGTCCGGGGAGGAACACTTCCCCCTGGACAGCATCGTTGTAGATGATTGAAGGGGCCATCAAACCTCTTGGCAACGGCACAGTGGAACTCTCAATGAAAGCACCAATGTCGGTGTCAAAACCGGCGGATCTCGGGTAGGGGGTCCCGAACTGTGCATCTAGGATCGATGGTAATAGGAGACGGGGGACACAATGTTTACCCAGGTTCGGGCCCTCTCTATGGAGGTAATGCCCTACGTCCTGCTTGATTGATCTTGATGAATATGAGTATTACAAGAGTTGATCTACCACGAGATCGTAATGGCTAAACCCTAAAAGTCTAGCATGTATGACTATGGTAATGAGTATTATCCGATCTGGACTAAGCCCTCTGATTTATATAGACACCGGAGGGATCTAGGGTTACATAATGTCGGTTACAGAGAAAGGAATCTACATATCTGATCGCCAAGCTTGCCTTCCACGCCAAGGTGAGTCCCATCCGGACACAGGCATAGTCTTCGGTCTTCGTATCTTCACAACCCATCAGTCCGGCCCATGGCTAACAGGCCGGACGCCCGAGGACCCCTTAGTCCAGGACTCCCTCACAAGCCTTCAAACTTTGTTGTGTATGTTTAGATATCAATGACTGCAACTGCTATTTATTTTTGCCGTTTGCATCAAATTGCATGTTTAAAGTTTATTATGAAGAAGTTCATAAACATAAGTTTCTCCTTCTCAATTTCAGTTTTTAGTTGTACAACCTAGTTACTTATTCAGACCATGTAAACTAAACTAAACATAGCAAGTGATCTTCCTTAGCACTACATGTATGCTTGTGTTGTTGATCTGTCATCCAATGGTGTGGTCAAACTACCAACTCCAGGACAATGTCATATCCTGCTATGTCTTAACTATGAACGATGCATATTATGTTCATGTTATTTAAATCGTGTCTCTTTATTTACCAATCTGAAACGGGATAAAATTGACAGTACACTCACCACCGATGCTTATACATTCTTTAGCACTGCATGTATGCTTGTGTTCTTGATCTGTAATCCAGTGGTGTGCTGAAGCGGGACACTCCTGCACAATGCCATTTCCTGCCATGTCTTAACTGTGAACAATTTTTTACTATTTTAATCTAGGTCTCATTATTTACCACTAAGAAATGGGATGAACCGACATCACTGTTGCTTATATGTGCAAAGCATGTTATCTGTCTGCTTTTTCTCTTTGAGGGTGATATCACTGACACCAAGAACTGCCATTGATGATATGGCACTAGAGTTGGATATAAGCGTCAAACAAGTGCAGTCATGTAGCGACCCGACCTCGGACGGTCAAGCCTCTGTGTATCCGTGCCATCCCTGGATCAGTATGCTGGCACACACAGTACATCAATGTATATATCAAAGTGCAATCACATGTATAAATAACGTAAAACTGATATATACCTCATAAGTCTCAGCGGAAACAAGTAATCGGATGTGGAGTCCCATCAACGCCATCAGCAGGTTGAGTGTAGACCATAACCCTGTATCGTAACTCTTACTCGTCAAAAAAAAACCTGCAACATGATACGTTGCAGCCGTGTAGGTCAGTACATTGAATGTACCAGCAAGATCACTGTAAGAAAAACAAATGATATAACTATTCTATATGCAATATGGCTTTGTGGCTTTGGGTCTGAGTTTTGTTTGCGTAAAAGCTGGTTTTATTTTCCCTACATCAAAGGAATATCAGGAGTCTGTACTACGGAGTTTTCTATCATGACATGGTTCCGCCAACCAATGTGCCATAGCCCAAATCATCATAAGTTGCCCACAATTATGTTATCAGTCCGGTGTTGAGAGTTCCGAGATAGATCCAGGTCCAGAGGCTCAAGTTGTCCGTAACTGGGAACACGGCTAATCGATTAGGTTTTAACCCTCTGCATAGGTTTGTACACTTTACCCGCAAGATTCGATCCCTCTCTTTACGTTCTCGCACTTTAGGGTGTTTGAGAACAAGATGACCGAAACATGGTCTTAGAAGAGTTCCCGACCACCGTCCGGTGCTCATCCAATCCTACCGTAGTTCTACATCTGCTAGCACCGTCCCCAGCCAGAGTCACCACTAAGGTCAACCAAGCGAGCCCATAGTGACTTGCGGTTGCACAGGTAAGCTTCCGGGCATGAAGTATTCTTTCGTCTCTTTGAGTGCGGGTGAAGCTTTCCGCAAGATGTCATGGCGCTTCTCCATGCATCCCGGCCATCCACTAGTTTCTCCAGGGTGCCCGTCAACCATCCTTCACCCAGTAGTGTGCATTGAATTCTTGTCTCGAGTCTTGAAGTCTTGAGGCCTTGAAAATGCAGTCCTTGCAGATGCCATCAGGGAGTTGTCATCATTGACGTAGAGTCCTCCTTCTTCACACCACTCTCGAGCACTCATACCAACCCCGTCTACTATAGCGTAGCATTAAAATAAATGACGTCCGGGCTTGGTAGCAGGTGATGGGTTCCTACCTCATGCATACTACTCAACTACAAGAATTCAGTATCACTACTGGAGAGTTATTACAAAGATGCCATTAAATGCAATAAAAACATAGGTATGAAAGCATGGTCAAAGTGAACTTGCCTGGTAAGTTTATGAAGATAATAGCGCTCTCGGAATAATGACTTGGTATAACTATTCGTCACTCCGTTGAAAATCTATATAGTCAAATATAGCATTCATATAAGCAAACATACAAGCAAACAATTCCAACACCCATAAAAAACTAACAAATAAATTGCAAAACAACAAGGGACACCAAATAAGAACAACAAAGGAAAACTACACAACAAAACTACTAAAGAAAACTCTAAGACATAAAAAAAACAGTTTTGTCCTAAGTAAAAACTTAACAACAATTAAAACATTAAACTAAAAAATTAACAGAAAATAAAAGTGTAAAATAACTAAATTAACAGAAAGTATTTTTCATAAAATTTTATTTGCAAAAAGAAACAAATAAAAAGCTTTTATGAAACACTAACTATGACCTAAACAAGTTTTCATACAAAACTAAATAAAATAAATTTTTTTTAAAATAAAAATATAATTTTCCTTGGTTGACTAACAGAAACAAAACTAAATTCTTCAAAAGTGACAAAAAGAAATAATTTAAAACTAATAAAAAATAAAGAAAAGACTAAAACCGAACTATAACTAAACAGTACTATTTTGCTAAAAACCTAAATTAAAATAAACTAAAAATAAATAACTATATGCTACTGGATAGACAAAACCATAACAAAACCGTAGCAAAAAGAATCAATCAAAAATATTTTATAAAACTCAAGATATGGCCAAATTAGTGATTTGAACAAATTCATGCAAACTCAAATTTAAACTACTAAAATTTAAAATCCAATTACACTAACAGAAACTTTAAGAAATTTTTAATGCAATGCAAAAAGAATCACTCAATTTGGATCTAAAACATAAAAGTTATAAGCAATCTAAAAACAGAACTATTTTGTTTTTGAAACAGAAACTAAATAAAATAAAATAAAACAAAACGAGAAAGTGCTACGTGGCTCATCGCTACTGGGCTAAACAGGTGAGCGGTCGGAACTAAACAACGCGGCGTTACTTAACAAAACCGTGCATGCACGTGTAATAAAAAACCGGGAACTGGTTCGAACTAAACCGGACTTAACCGTAACTAAACCGATCTAAAAAAACAACGTACCTATTCGATCTAATCTAATCAGGGTCGTTGGAACTAGATCGGATGGATGAGAAGCTCACCGCGGCTTCGGTGGTCGACGGGGACGGCGCTCCGGTCTTCGGTGAGCTCGGTGGTGTGTACGGGGCGATGCAGTGGACGAGTCGAGTCCAGTGGTGGTCGTGGCGTCTGCGGAGGTCGACGGAGGGGGATGACGGTGAGGTCGAGACGGTGGTGGCGTTCGGGCGTTGACGGTGGTGGTGCTCCGGTGCTTGAGGGAGTCGGGCGAGGTCATCGGGAGATGCGGGCGAGCGAGTGGAGGCCGGGGTTGGTCTCAGGTGGCATCAAGGGAGTCGGAGTGGAGCAGGGCGATAGCAATGGCGCGGTGGCAGAGGCGGAGCTCCGGCGAGCGATTGCAGGCGCGAGGGGCGTAGGAGAGGGGGTTCTAGGGGAGAATCGGGCTAGGGGAGCAGGGGATATATAGGGGGCGTCGCCTTGGAGGAGGGGGCGAATCGGGGAGAGATCCCGAAGAAATCGGGATACGGTGGCGGTGGCGCGATTTGGCATGGAGAGGAAGAAGACGGCGGGCGGGGCGATCGGGCAGTCGGGCCCGGCGGTCAGCGGCAGCGAGGAGAGAGAGGGGGATCGGGTGGCCGATGCGAAGCGCTTCGCGTGCGAGGGAGAAGGCCATGGGTCGGTGGGCTGAGGGGAAAGAGAGAGAGAGAGAGAGAGAGAGAGAGAGAGAGAGAGAGAGAGAGAGAGAGGAGGGAGAGGGCTCATCGGCCTGCTTTTCCTTTTTATTTTAAATAAAGATGACAGAAAACAACAGAAAAAACTAATTAAAAGCAAATGATATATAGGCATATTATATATAAAAATGTTCACAAAAACATTTCCTAAAACATGAACAATTTTAAAGTTCAAATAAAATCCAAAAAGAATCAAATAGAGCAAACGATTACTCTTTGTTGCATTAAAACCCAACAAAAATCATTTTTAAAATACCAAAATGATTTCAAATTTATTTTTCCCCATTTTTCTATTGTAGGGAATCATTTTACCCTATTTTCCATATATTATATTTTTGGAGAAAAATAATTTCAATAAAACCAAATAGCTCCAATTTGAAAGTGGTTTTCAAAATAATTTCAACCGGCCTTTCAATTTGATTATTTTAAACTACCAACTCATATTTCATATAGTTTGAAGAAGTCATTTTATATTCTCTCATGAAAATCATTGAGTTGCATAAAGTTTCTGAATTTGAAATATTTCCAAATGGAATTCAAAAATTCTTTTTCAAAAACCCTTTTCATTTCAAATGGAAGAAGTCATGTCATCTTCATTCTAGTGTTATGATGATGAAATGAATTTCAATCCTCAGAGAACAAAAGTCAAAAAAAAAGCCTGGGAAAGTCATTTCATTCCCTCTCATTAAACTTTCAAAAAGTTTCAAATGCACTCAATTTCACACAATCAATCACTCAACAATCAAACAAACAATCAGAATTATTTATTTAATATAACATTCCAAAATTTAGAATTTTGGGATGTTACAAGTCATCAGCTTGCTCAGCTACTTGCGCTGCAGCTCCCAGGTAGGGCTAACCTTTCTTGCACTGTGTTGAAGTGTTGTGAGTTCTGTATATTATTTTAGGTGGTGTGTTTATTTCAATGGTGGCGACCTTTGATGCCCGGTGTATATAATTTGATGCCTGGTTGCGCTTTATTATCGCTGAGGTGAACTTTTATGCCGAGTGCATGTATTATGCAGTAATTTATTTGTTGTATAGTCTAGGTATATTCTTCGTCATGATGTTGTAATTTAATTTATGTATATGTTGTCGTCGCTCCATGAAAAGGTCATAAGCTTTGACGGAACGCAATGGGCCTAAATGTTTGGTTTATTATATAAAAAAGTACGGTACTTAAATAGGCCGGCCCGCCAATCGCTGTAAATGGGCCGTAACATGGGCCTACACATCAGTGTCGGGCCTGTAACAGGCCGAGTAAACCAGTTGCCTAAGTTGGGAAAGAAAATAGAATGGGCTTTTAACAGTCTGTAGATTGGGCCTAAACAGTGCCCGAGGCCCATGATTGGCCCAACCACAAGAAGGGTCGTTAACAAGCCAAAATATGTGTCGGGCCACAGTTGGCCCAATAACATGATGGGTCGTAAGCAGGCCGGATGCAAAGCAGGCCACCATTAGGCCCAGTTATCTCACGGGCCTTTAATGGGCCAATAGTCAGGTTGGGCAGAAATGTATCCACAAAGACTACATGCCTTTAAGAGGCCGAAAGTCATTTTGGGCCAGTAATAGGCCCACATGCAGCACAGGACGTTGAATGGCCGAAAGTGAAACCGGGCCGACAACGGCCCATATGTACCAATGGCCATTAAGGTCACTTCCACATGCAACAAAGTCTCCATCCTCATCATCTGAGTTCTTTTTCTTCCTCGATCTTGTAGCTGCTTTAGCCAAGTCCTGAGAACTTCTTTGTCCCTCAAGGTAACTCTCCTCTGGACTAGATCCTGCATCAAGATCAACACTGCTCTTCAGATCTGTTCTGGCTATCACTAAGGTCTGACATGCTGACACATGCACATGTGAAGTAGATGGGGTATAGTGGAATAGATGAGCATCACAAAAACACAACATTTGGACAAATTTTTTAGTTAAAACTTCAATTTTAGGTTTTCACCAAAATGATTTCGAAAAATCTGAGTAGATCATCCTGGTGGCACCGAAGAAATTATAGAGACTTTGACACATAGTCTCGGTCTGACCTAAATGTGTTTCGGTCTCTTCGACATGCTATGTTTCTACTGAGATTTTAGACTCGGATCCATCTATTCGTACCACTCGGTGAAACCGGGATCTACAATGTACAATTGCCAAAGGCCAAATCGATGAGTCTAATTATTTCTACTCGGTCTGTCTAAGATGAGTTCTACGCAAACCTAACCCGAAAATTTTCACTCAAATCTACTTCTACGGATTTTTTTTGGAATAGAAATCTCAAACAGTGGGAACATTGCGGGTGCAATTACTGTAGTTCATTTGAATTAGAAATTTGCAGCACTAGGGGGCCAAATCTCACCCTAACTCGGTGGAGATCTTCTACGGTGGCAACGGCGATGAGGAATGCCGTTGGCAGCAACAGAATCCGGTGATGAGGGCGCGCTGCACACAAGTAGACGATCCGGAGACCACGGGGGATGGCAGTGACGGGATGTGGGGCAACGTAATTATTGAGAAATTTCAACGTATGTTCCGGGCAATATATATACCTGTGAGCTGCCAGTGATACCGAGTGAAATGGATTGGTGGCATCCAGATGAGTAACTTCTATGGGCACATCAACATGATGGCGTCAAGAATTTCAAATCAGTTTCTCCGAGATTGAAAATCAGATTAGTCCAAGTGATTTCGGTGAGACCGAATGGTTGTGTTGGTCTATCTGAAAGTCACTTAGAGGGTTTTGCAGGTCATCCCTAGCTGGATCGGTGGCTCTGAGTGCTCCTAACCCGGAGGGTGCGAAAGGAACTTGTTCAAGTTTTTGAGATATAGCAAGAATGAATTGAGACAAGTTGAGATAGATAGCTAAGGAAAGTTCTTAGGCATTCTTGTACATCCATTTGGCAAATAAAACCAAATCAATCAAACTACAAATGGATGTCCTCGAATGATAAATATGCATAGCAACATGCTCACACAATAAGATAGCAAATGAAATATGTGTCAAACATGCAATATCAACACTTAGCAACAATCAATGGGCGATGACATACTCATCTGTATATGAGTACATTGACTTAGGAGCCAAATGATAATATTTGATCATAGGTCATACTCATCGTTTAAGCACAAGTGGGGTTGACACTTTTACATAAAGCATTAACATGTTCACACCATTAGAGTTGCTTTAGCTCAAGTCTTATACCAAAGCTCCCCCTCGATGTTATATCCCCCAAAAGAGGGATGAACTAACCTTGGGTTTTGTCGATGATGACTTCATGTAGATAGTGTAGATGTGGATACTCAATGTTGATGTAGACCATCAAGAGTTGGGAGCCATCCTTGGAGTTTTGCACTTTCCATACCTACATGGGTTAGTCCCCACAAGGAACATACAAGGATATCCATAGAAATAGAGTAAAATGCACATGTGGTGATGTCCATGAATGTATTGAATACCTTGTCCCTTGTCTAACCAACAAGAGGGCTTGTGACTACATGAACTAGTGCAAGATGTTGAAGTTAGTTGCGCAAGTCCTTGCCATAAATGAATATGAGTGAAGGTTGTTAACAGAGTCACCCTTAAGGGTTCTCTAGTTATTCTTCTTTGGGACCCACATCAATTTGATGGGAATCGTTGGAGTTGTAGTAGCACTTGATGAAGTGGAACTTGATGTGGTCTTGGGAACCCACTTGACCAATGCTTGAGGTGGTTCTTCAAATGAGTTAATCTCTTCTTAAAACTTGTCCTTGACTGTTAGCTTGTGGTCTTGCAATGGAAGATCATCTTGAGTTTGTGTTCCGTCAAAAGAAGTAAGATCATACTTATCTTGTTGAGGAACACACTTCGTCTTGGGATATTGATCTTCTTCCCATTCAACTCCATTGGCATTGAACTTTTGTTCAAAACCAACACATTGGTTCTTCCGGTGCCTTCATTGCATGCACACATCAAATTGCTTACTTTCGGCGAGGCTCTGATAGACACCCTTTTCTATAATTCCGTACAATAAATTGTTTTCTTGCTCAAGTGTAACTTGGCTAAGAGAATCATTAGTGGAATCAATAGAACTACTAGAAGCAACAATATTGGATTTAGTATTGTTATTGTAACTACTAAAGGTAGAATCTTTCTTATTCTTGTTACTAGCTTGAGTAGATTTAACTTGTGGCATAAAAGTCGACAAGAAAAGATGTTTCGCTATGTAAGAAGAACTCTTCTTCTGACGATCATTGTTGATTGTTTTAAGAAGCTCATGCTCTTGCTCTAAATTTAGCTTCTAAACCGTAGCTTCTAATAAGTTCTTAGAAGCTCTCCATGATCTTCTTGAGTTGTTTCATGAGCTAACTTAAGAGTGTTTAGTTCTTTAGTTAGATGCTCAATCTCCTTCTTAGCATTGTCATTCATTTCATCTCGACTGTCATGATTACTATCAAGTTCATTATAGCTCACATCACTAGCTTTATCAACAAGCAAATCATCATCACCTGGTAAATCATCCTCATCACTATTGAAATCAAGATACTCGGGCGGTGAAACCTTGGGGCCTTTAGCCATGAAGAATCTTCCAATTCCTTCATTTGGTGAATCAAATATGTCATGGGAGTTGGAGGATATTAGAGCAAGTCCGGCAACACCTTCATCTTGACTATAGTCAGAGTCGGAGTGATAAATTCTCTCGGAGTTGTTGTCGGAGTTGAAGCCGCAAACCCATTCACCAACATGAGCTTCGTGTCTTATTCTAGAGTACCTCCTGGTTGACTTGTATTTCCCTTCCGATTCCTTGTTTCTTCGAGAAGGTCTTCGTTCATAACAATCATCTCTACTCCTCCTCTTTTTATGAGGTGATTCATCTCTTCTACTCTTTCTTCTAGGTAAGTCTTCTCTTTTCTTGTAAGGTGTTGTGCGCTCATTTGAGTAGTGTCCGGGTCTTCCACAATTGTAGAAATTTTGGTCACGACTTGATGATCTTTGCTCATATTGCCTTGAGTTGGAGCTTCTCTCTGTGTTTCTATTCTTGTAGAATTTGTTGAAGTTCTTCACATTAGGCTCAATTCCTCACTAGATACTAGCTTGTCACTTGATGTTGTAGGAGCATCACATGAAGCTTTGTATGTACCACTAGACTTGTTGTAGAGTTCCTCCTTGTCCTTGAGTGACATCTCATGAGTAAAAATTCTTCCAGTGACTTCCATGGGCTTGAGATCTTTGTAATTGGGCATCATTTGGATCAACACAGTATCATATTTTCCATCCAAGGATCTAAGGTTCTTCTTGATGATGAATTTGTCGGCCATGTCTTCACTTCATAAGCCGACAGTCTCATTGGTGATGAGAGCAAGCCTTGAGTATATTTTTGCGACTCCTTCACCATCCTTCATCTTGAACTTGTCAAGTTGACTACGAAGCACAACCAACTTGGATTCCTTGATGGACTCGGTACCTTCGTGCATATCAACCGAAGTATTCCAAATTTCCTTTTCATTCTCGAGGCGGCTAATGCGTGAGCGTTATACTGCAACATTTTCAATTCTCTCACAGTTGCTTCACGATCCGGTTATTTACTATCCTCAAAGAATTCACCTTGCAAGCAAACACGAAAAACAACCCAAACGGCGGAGTTATGACCAAGAATATGCATTTTCATCTTATGCTTCCAACTAGCAAAGTTTGTACTATCAAAATATGGACCTCTAGATGGTAGTTTCCCTCACTAGACACCATACTCTCCTAGGTTGTGAAACTAGTGCAATGGAGACCAAGGCTCTAATACACTTGTAGGATCGAAAGTATGTCTAGAGGGGGTGATTAGACTACTTGACCAAATAAAAAGTTATCCTTTTCCCGATTTTAGTTGTGGGCATGCTCTAGCAAATCTACCAAATCAATTACACCCTACACATGAAAGTCTAAGAGTTGTGGTGTAGCGACCAGACCCGAATGGATCTAGTGCTCTGTGCTCAGTGTCATCCTGGATCGATGCCGACACCACACAAGATTTGAAGGATTTATAGCGAGTAGCAATCACACACTTATTACATCGTTGTCCACAAGGGAACTTAATACAATAATATGGCTTAAGGCCATCTAATAATAACAATGGAAGGCTTGGAAGACAAGTGAGTCCATCAACTCCATCGGCATCACTTGAGTATAGAACCACGACCTAACACCTTACTCGTCGTCTGAAAAGTCTGCATAGCGTGAAAAGTTGCAGCCCGAAAACGGGTTGACACATGGAATATCTTGGCAATGTAACACATAGAGAACAATGAAGCAATAGGCCTATACTACATGCATATATGGCTGGTGGTAAGGCTCTCTGATTTACATTTTGCATAAAGCTGGTTTTCCCTACATCAAAGGAATAATTTTATTTAACTATCATGGTGGTTGTTAAACATTGAGAATGGTTGACGACATCCTCAATCCCAATTAAAAGTACTCATTAAAATCCCAATAACTTTATTATTAGAAGTAACATGTTGAGATTCACATGATATTCAAGTACTAGATACTCAAGATGTCCATAACCGGGGACACTGCTAATCAAGATTAGTTTATACACTCTGCAAAGGTTGTTGCACTTTTCACCACAAGACTCGATCGCCTCCGTTTGGTTCTCGCACTACAAGGTGTTTGAGAGACGGATGACCGAGACATAGTCTTTCGAAGCGCTTAGCACCTTACATGTGGGTAGACCGTACCAACCTACATCCCCTACATCAGCTAGCCTACCCGTAAGAGTTCGCACAACTTAGTCAACTACGCCATGAGCCCATAATTGGCTTGTGGCTGCACACGGAAGTTTCCAGTTTGAATAATCTTATGATCCCTTTGAGCACAGGTGGCGGTCCGAAGAAATACAGAGCAAGTCTGATAGAAACCAGGTGCCTCAATCCACCCAGATGTGTGTTTAGGTTGCCACCTTAAATAATCCATTAATTAACAATCTCACATCTGTCATGGATATTCACTCACCCAATCCACGTCTACTAGCATAGCATGGCACAATTAAGCAAACGAGAAGTAACTCCCAAGGTTTCATAAGTAAAAGCAGGTAATAGGTACTACCTCAATCTACTTCCCATCCCACAATTTAATTAGATCCTAAACATGCAAGTGTTTGGGGGTTGATCTAATGCATAAAAACTGGGTATGAGAAAAGTATGATCAAAGTGTTACTTGCCTTAGCGATGATCCATGAGTCCTAGAGATTCAAGTAACAAGCGGGCGCACTCCGGGTGATCTAACGCAGACAAACAACAAGCATACAATAAGTACTCATCTAATGCACGGGAAATCTCGAATAAAAGATCTAACGGATAGTTCAACTTAAGAACCCTGGTTGCAAAAGAATCGAATCAAATAAAGCATCGAAAGTCGGAACTCGAGAGAGAACGACTTGGTTTAACAATCTGAAATTAAGTCAAAATTTTATAGTAGCAAAACTCTGTGTAAGTAGGTTAGTCGAACGGCGGTTTCATAACGAAACTCCAGCGCTTGAATCACCTGATTCCGATAAACGAGCAAGAAATAAAACAGATTTGAAAATCGGATCGAAATCGAATCGAAAAATAATGGATTAAATCCGATTTAAAAGAAAACGATTTAACGGATTAAATAACGGACGTTCGTTAACAGAACTAATCCAACGAACACGTTCATTGAAACGAACGGGTCGGTGAACGTTCACTAAATAAGAAAACCGAAAAAAATAAAACCGTCTAGGTTTTTAAAAAAAACGAACATCGCAAAAAAAACCGGATCGGTCTTTTAACAAAAACCGGATCAGGGCGGCGGCGAGGGGCTACCTCCGGCGGCTCGCCGGCAGGGCTCCGGCCTCCGGCGGGGTCGGGCGACGGGCGGTGGGTGGCGGCGGGTCGACCGGGTGGCGAGGGGGCGACGAGGTGCGGCGGGTGCTCCATGACGGCGGCCTTGGCGCGGGCGGGCGGCTCGGGTGGAGGGCGGCGGCGGCGGGGCGGGTTGAGGGAGAGGAGGGGCGGGGTTAAATAGGAGGGGGTCCGGTTGCCTTGGGGAGGGGGGGCGGGCGGCGTGTCCGAGGCGGACTCTGGGCGGGCGTGGCGGCGGCGGGAGACCGGCGTGGGAGGAAAGGAGGCGGGCGGCTGGGCCGGGCTCTGCTGGCTGGCTTGGGCCTGGCCTAAGCGCGTTTTTTTTTTAAAAACAAAACTAAACGAAATAAAAAAAATACCAAACGAACTCCGAATTTAATAAAATAATTTTCCCCGACTCCTAAAAATGAGTCGAACAAAATGAACTTTAAAAACGGCAAACATGCATATATTTTTAAAAATGCTCATTTTTGCCTAAGCAAAAGAAATCTTCCAAAACCAAATTTTTGATTTATTTATAATATCTTCATTTTTCCTAAATATTGGGAAAGTCATATTATTCCCTCTCTTGAGATTTTTATAGGAAAAACTTTATGAAGATAACTAAATAAATCCAATGATCCTATTTTCAAAATTTGAGAAATCCCAAATATGAAAATAATGAAACTTCCAACTCTCTCCGAGGGTCCTTGAGTTGCGTGAAATTTTCTAGGATCGGAAAATGCGAGAAAAATATGATATGCATGATGACCTAATGTATAACATTCCAAATTGAAAATTTGGGATGTTACATGTGGAGCGAAAAGTAAAGACTTTGCATATGAACATAAAGGAGAGATTGGAGATTTCAAATGCAATCAAGACACAATGATTTTTGGCATGGTTCCGATAGGTGGTTCTATCGTACATCCACGTTTATGGAGACTTCAACCCATGGAGGGTAATGGTTTCTCGAGTCCATGGAGGGCTCCACCCACGAAGGGTCCACGAAGAAGCAACCTTGTCTATTCCACCATGGCTTACATCCACAAAGGACTAGCCTCAATCGGGTAGATCTTCACGAAGTAGGCGATCTCCTTGCCCTTACAAACTCCTTGGTTCAACTCCACATGATCTTGGAGGCTCCAAAGTGGCACCTAACCAATCTAGGAGACACCACTCTCCAAAAGATAATAGATGTTGTGTGGGTGATGAGATCCTTGCTCTTGTGCTTCAAATGATAGTCTCCTTAACACTCAATCTCTCTCACATAGATTTGGCTTGGGTAGGAGAAGGATTGGAGTGGAAAGCAACTTAAAGAGGCTAAAAATTAAGGTTCAAATGGTAGGATTGGAATCTATTGATCTCAACACATGAGTAGGTGGTTCTCTCTCAGAAAACGAATGGTGGAAGTAGTGTTTTGTTCTGATGGCTCTTGTAGAGAGCAAGTGGGGGTCGAGGGGTATAAATAGACTTCACCCAAATTCCAACCGTTACCCACTTTTGACCCAAATCAATGAGATTGAATATAAACTCATTGTGCTTTTTGGTGGGACCAAAGTGCAATGGCTAGGACAAAACCCAGTCTCGGAATTTTTGATTGTCTCAACTTGGTGATTCTGAAGTGAAATAATGTCATCACAGAAACTTAGCAATGCCATCTCAGGGGGACCGAGATCCATTTTGGTCAAACCGAATTGCTAGAGTTTGGCAGTGGCAATGGGAGTGATCATCTCGGTGGGTCTGGATGGGATAATTCGGTGGGACCAAGATAGGGAATTAGGGTTTGGACATATGAGATTTTGGGAAAATGACTCAGGGTTTTTGGAGCAATAACACTAAGCACTTGACCAATGACCTCATCATCAATACCTCGTCACCTTTTAATAGTATTGGCTTTCCTAAAGGACTCAATGTGATCTTGGATCACTAAACAAAAAATGTAGAGTCTTGGAGTTGCCAATTCTTGTCCTTGACATTTTAAGGGGTCCACATCCATTAGTACTTCCATACCAGTCATTGATCTTTTCTAAAATCTATTAGCAATGACTATTAGACCAGTGATGTATATGTTGTTATTAATTATCAAAACCACCCGGGGATTAGTTGCACTTTCAGCGGCATCAAGATCGTTCACAACCCAGTTCAGCAATCCAAACCAAAGCATATTCAGATCCGACATCATTTTCTTTGCGATCATGTGCTCCAAGAAGACATTGACATCATTCATGTTAATATTGAAGATCAACTAGCTAATATCTTCACAAAGCCTTTGGATGAGAAGAGATTTTGCATGTTGCGGTGTGAGCTAAATATCTTAGAATCCTCAAATGTATAGTGAATGGACATACTTCCAAACGCTTATGCATTGTTGAAAACCTTGATGTACAACACACGGAGTAACGTATGTCTTCAATTCATGAAGATTTACACTCTAAGTGTGAATATACTAACACGGAATGGACTTCAGAGCGCCACGACTAGTTGTGCACCATGCCTTGGTCTAACATTTCCTATACGATGGGTAACGCTACCACCAAATTTCTTGAAGATTTTTGTTTGGCGTCATATCTTTTGGAATACCTTCTCGATTTGGTTTGTCTTCTATCTGGCATTTATCTTTGCACTTATTTTGAATTCATTACCTAATATTAGCAGAATAACTATTCTAATAACACTTCCGCACTGCACGCTCAATAGAAGCATGCTGCATCTTATTTACGATGAGCACTACAATGCTTCACGGCAGAACTGCTTCATTTTTGGCAGTCTGCCCGCGTGTTCTGTGTGGAATCGGGTGTTGCAGAATGATTTAATTAGATTCTGGATATCATTTGACCTTTATTCTTTGTAATTTATAGGAAAAGCGACTAAAATCTTTGCAAATCGAGCGATTTGGCGGACGAACTTTCTCTGTTCGTTCATGTTCGCGTCGGATGCGACTTTTTCGTGCTCAGATGTTGTTTGTTAGTAAGAATTCTTTGATAGCGTTCGTTTATCGGTCTGTTTACTCTATAATTTGTCTAATTTTTAGGAGTTAGTTTTCAATTTTTGCGAAATCGATTATCTGGGCGTGTGAGCTTCGTCCAGTCATCTGTTCTTGTTGTTTTTTTGGATTTTATGCGTCGATGCATTTTGAATCTTGTAATTAGTTTCTCTTTTTGGTTTGAATTCATTGTATTGCGCCTGTAATGTTCATATTTTTGGTGTGCATTTTTAAAGAATAGCACATGCTGTTCATCCCAGTGGCCGTGGGTTTGATGTATTTTTTTGTGGGTAATTGTTCAAATTTGAGTGGTTGCGCAATGTTTTGGCCACTTATCGAACTGCGAGTGGAATTGGCACCTCTGTTAGTCTCCTACATGTCTGGACGTGTACTCCTTTGATTTTATTTGTGCAGTTCTAGCATATGTTTGTAGTGTACTGTATTTTGTTAAGTAGTGGACTTCAATGTAACTGTATTATAGTGGGCATGAAAGCTTATGATATAATTATTTTTCCCAAACCGCATTCTGTGTTTCAGAGAACTGCATGGTATGCTCTTTCGTACTACATTAGCAGAATAGTTATGCTGCTATTTCTGCTATTTATGTCAATTCTTCTGAAGTCCATACCACGAGAATTCTATTGAATAGCGTAGGTTAACTACAAAGTTTTCGACCATTGGCATTGCACTATTATTGTTCAGAGTACTTCATTTTTTATATAAGGATTGTACTATGTGTATTAGAGAACTGCATTTCTGTCAGCAACAACTTGTCTAAAAAGAGTGATAAAATGATGCAGATAAGGTTGCATACTTTAAATAGGCACCGTTCAAGCCTTCTGATGGACATAATTTTAAAAGCATACAACATAAACAAAGTATTAGAATATGCCACAGATGGCTTGCTTTATCCTAGACAACCTACAGTGCAAATATTGTAAACTTCACGGAGTCTTCCTCTTTGTAGAAAAACACCATGGCCACTTCTCTAGCCTCAAAGCCATTCTGGGAGACAAAATCTTTCCAGCCAGTAGTTATGTTGATGCAGTCTTCAGAGTCAATATGGTAGTCAGCTTGCATGTCTGCATACCCATTCTTGTGTTATGTCTCCAAAGTAACCTTCCCTGAACTCGGAGCAGGAAACCTTATTATGGACGGTAGTTTCTGTATTTTGGCATTCATAGAAAATTATTTTTTAAGTAAACATCAAATTTTATAAGTAAACTTCATATCAGATGTTGACTTAAATATGTACATATATATGACTTCTTTTTAAGAAAGCAATTGCAATGTATGAACAAACTTATATACATAATTGACCTCTAATTTTAGTAGAATATATATTATACTGTAACATGTTTGCACTCGAAGCTTATTTGCAGTGTACTTCACTAGCATTATAAGAGAACTGCAACACTGATCTATTGAACCTCTTTTTTGTTCATGTGTTGGGTTTCTGATCTAACTAGTGTTCTATACCTGGTTAGGTACTGGAGCAAAGTAGGTAGAACTATCTAGTCTTAATAGATGACAAATCCGAACAACAACACATATCTTTTTGTATTTTTTGATGCTACTGAGAAAATTTATGGAAATATACATTTAGATGTGGAGTTGTAGCCTGTTTTGTGTCAAAAATTGTGAGGGGAAAAACATACCCAACTTTCCTGCAGGTCCTCGGATGTGAGGCAATGAAGAAATGATGCACGAAACCCCCTGTTGGGTATCATCAGGCACCCGAGCATGCTGCGCCACTCGGCGTCGGTGAGCTCTAGAACATATGCGTACATTCATGTGCCCGCTACCGGTGCCATCCTTGCCAAGCACCCGCACGAATAGTCCATGGCAGGTTCAGTGGAATTTCAGAGAACAGTTGGGGATGGAAGGAACCCTAGATCTATGATTTGAAGAGAAAGAGGATTGGGGGGAGGAGTTGTGTGAATCTGGAGCACGAATGGACAGGTTTTATGCAGTTAATTGAGCAACAGAAGTAATAAATGTTGTGGTTGGTGTTAGATAGTGGAATGATTCCGATTCAGTGTACGCGAATGCATTTGAGAAGCAACAGCACTGCTTACTTGAATCTAGCAAACTGCATTGTCCTATTACAATGAACTGCAGAATGTGTGGATTGTGTTTCTTTTTTATTTTTCTAGTTATTGTTTATATTTTTATTGGGTCGTGGTTTTTCGTGGTATGTGGCAATGTTTTTATAATTTTCAGTGGCCTCTCTTTTGCGTGTTGGGCCTGTGTTTGGGGAGTGAAAATGCATACGGCCCAAGTAGGCCTGTCAGCATGGCTCGTTCCCGGTGCGCTGTGTGTGCGTGCTAATGTTTCGTCCCACCTCGCCCGCCGAGAGCGTGGCCGACCTGTTTATAAGCCCTGCTAAGGCAGCGGTATCGAACTCCTCTGGTTACTTATTTGGGCGCTTATACACGGCGCTTGCTGCTCTATTCTCCCTGACCTATGGGCCCATGCGTGCCCAGCCCCATGCATCGTGGCTCAGAACAGACTCGCCTACTATTGGCACAGACTTACTACGAGACTGGCTGGGGCCTGGTTGCACCTGGGTGGTCAATTTTTTTATATTTTTCCTCTTACGTATTTTTCTAATATAGGGCATGCACTGCTTAGTAAATCATTTTGCACTGCATTCATCAGGTTTGTCTACTGCATGTGCACACATTCCGCACTACATATGCACGTGTATTTTTGTGCACTACATGCTGGTCGCATTTTCTTTTAGTGTTTTTCCTCTTACGTATTATTTTTTCTAAGATACGGTGTGCACTACTTTGTTGGGTCTGTGTGCACTACATTCGCCAGAGTCCTGTACTGTAGGTGTATTTTTTCTCTTCATATTTTTTAATATAGGGCGTGCACTACTTAGTAAATCATTTTGCACTACATTCATCAGGTTTGTGTACTGCATGTGCACACATTCCGCACTACATATGCTGGTGTATTTTTGTGCACTGCATGTTGGTCGCATTTTCTTTTAGTGTTTTTTCTCTTACGTATTCTTTTTAATATACAGTGTGCACTGCTTTGTTGGGAGAGTCCTGTACTACAGGTGTACACATTTTGCACTGCATGCATCCTATTTGTGCATTGCATCTTCGTCCGTTTTGTGCACTGCTCGAATCACATACTTTGTGTGCACTACATTATGTTCTAATATTGAACTCTAGTTTTGTAATTGAAATAAAGTTCTTCATAACATAATCAAAGTTCATCATTACAAGCCATTCTGTATGACAAGCAAACTAAGTTCAGCAAAAGCAAATGATCACAAGCAAACTAATGATACATAAGCAAACAACAAAAAGCAAATTTGATGATAATATAAAACGACGCGAGCAATGTTGGCTCTTGGACGACACCGTCTGCTTCTTCACCAAGTAGCGTCTCCCCAGCTGCTCCTGGCGCGCTTCTTGGGGGCCTCCTCCTTCTCCACCTTTGCACGAAGAAGCTCGTCCTGGGTGAGGGTGATGTGGTTCCATATCTCGTACGCTGCGTAGGCATCCTTTGACGCGTACTCGATGTGCCTCATGGTCAGAGGCAGGGTGGCCCATCGCCTATGTTCTTCATCGGAGATCTTCTTCTTCATGTTGTTGTAGTAGTCGTCGATGAGCATGCCGGCGATGTCTGCAAGGGAGTCCAACTCCTTGGTGGCCTCGGGCACCCTCCATTCCTTCTAGATGTCGACGAAGTTGGCGACCTCCAGATTGGCGCGCTCTAGCCTGGTTTGTCGCCGCCGATGGAGAAACCAGCAAACGTGTACCTCGGGTCAGCAAGGAAGTTGTCAAAGACGGTGCATCTTTTAGCGGCTCTCAGTTGGAAGAGCAGCACCAGCTGAGTCTTGCCGACGGAAAGTTGGACGAGAGCGGGTTTCCACATCGCGTCTGGCTCGTTGTTGTAGTCGAGATCAATCCTGACGATCTTGTGGGGCTGGAGCCTGAGGTGGCGCTCGTACTTCTCGAGGGAGGTTGCCATCTGCTTCTTGTCGTTGGTGTGGATGACGTGCAACTTGGTGTTGTCATGCGCCTCCACGTTCTAGTACTCGTCGACAAACCCCATCGCCAGCAGTAGGGCTTGGTGTCCTCTGTGGAGATTGGTGTGATGGAGCGATTTGGTGGCAACGCAATGGATACTTGTGTTGTTGTGGATGAGAAAGCCTTGGCAGGGGTCTGAATTTAAAGGGGGGATGGCAGCAGTGGATGAACTGCACCATCTCACTGATGATGTGGTTGTGCAGGTCGTGGGTAGGGGTTGCATCTGTGATCGTGGGTTTGTGGCGATGGAACCGCTCGGATTGGGCGGTTGTCTCCGAACGAGGTTTTATTTTATTTTTCATCAGTAAAATTTGTTAACCACCACGTTTTGTGCGAACGGAAATTTGTCACGTTTATATGTATCGTACGTGTTCCCGAAACTGCATTACTTATGATACCGCACTGCTTCATCTAAAAAAAGCACTGCATTTGTCTATAGGTTTGTACTGCACATGTTTTTGCGTGTACTTGCTGCAGCCCTTGGAAAAAGTGCAGTATATTCCGCAATTTACGAGTATTTTCGCTGTGAACTACACCATGTATGTATTCATGCATGTATTCCGAAACTACATTGCTTATGATACCACACTGCTTCGTCTAACCAAATGCACTACATTGTCTAGAGCTGTGTACTACATCTGTTTTTTGCATGTACTTGCTGCAGCCCCTAGCACGGGAGGGGGGTTGCCCCCCCCCCCATTTTTTGGCACTTATTTGAAGGTATAATTTTTTCGGACGCGTTATCTTAACACGCGCGTTGTTTTTCGAATTTAACGTTTTTGACGAACTGCATGTATTTATTTGTTTGACTATCCAAACTTCATTGTTCTGCATCAGGTACTAACTTCTTTGTTTCGATCTGGTCTGTCTTATTTAGCCGGACCGTTTTGGGCCGGCCCGTTTTATGTAACTCTTTCCCACGCGGGCCTCCCACGTGGCCCTCCTAGGTGATCCCACCGCTTCGCTCATAGGGAGAGACCGAGAAGAAACCTCTCTCCTCTCTTGCAGCTGTTCCCGAACCATCTCTCCCTCGAGCAAAACCGCCTGTCGCCTGCAGCAACCATCGTCGCCCGCGAAATCTCCATCCTCAAGAGGTCATTATTCCTGCATTCCGCGTCCCCGTCTGCTCCGCCAGCCCTTCCCTCTCCGCTCCCGTAGCCCTTTCCCATCCGTTCCCGCCCCCGCCCCCACCGCTGCCGTTCATCCCCTTTTTGTGGTACGTTTCCTGTGCCCTCGGTCTTGATCATCCCCTCGTCTAGTTTAGAGATTCTCGTAGTGGCTAATGTGTTTCTTGCTTATGTATTTTTCCCGTAAGCAGGCGATTTTGATCTCAATTTAAAGTCCATACTCGTGTGTGCTCTGTAGGCAGAGCAAGGTGCATCTAGGGTTTCATCAGATTTCGTCGGTTTTGTTGTTGATATATGTCACTTCGTCCTTGTGCTGCAGGCAAATGCCATGTCTTCGCCAAGCAAAGTAGAAGGATGAGTTCAAGGTATGTGGACTGCTTACTTTGGCCTTTTTTATTTTCTGTGATGTTTAACTAGTTTCCTAGTTCATCCTGTAGATTTGTTTATGTTGTGTTAGTTGTCCGCGTTGCTTTGCATTATTTGTCATGTGATGTTTTGTAATTTCTGTTTCTGGTTTTTATTGAATCCAGTAGGTGATTGCAGTGGTCATAATGATACACCAATTCGCTCTCATTGTCCTCGTGGTAAGGATCATGGTGGTGAGGCAGCACATCAATTGAATTCACCAATTGAATCTTCTCCCATAAGTGTGGCCCCTCCTTCTAGTACGTGTTTGTTTTTTTTATTATTTTTAATTTGCCAATTTGGTTGTATCCCTATTTCTGTTGTAAATTTGATATGTGTCCTGCGAGTTTTGAAGTGGATTGTTCTTATAAATATCTGCTATTTTTTGTTCATTTTGTGTATGTTGCTTATTTGATGTTGTACAAATTGGCGTTGCCTTTTTGTATCTAGTCCAGCATTTTTTTGGAAACAATTTGTGAAGTTAGTGTATGCAGCACTGCATTTATATGTATATGTGAACTCCACTTTATGTATGTGTGAACTACATTGTTGTTTTCTTCAGGTTTTTTGTACATATTTGTGTACTCCATTACATTGATATATGAACTGCATTAATTTTCATTTAGCTTATGATTGCAGCACTACATTTATATGTATAAGTGTACTGCATTTGTTCTTTTTGCGCACTTTTAAATGACCATAAACTTCATTTTGATGTAGTGTCTGTTTTTCATGCTGGGGCTCCTGGGTTTGGGGAGGTTACTCAATTGATTGACCATTATTTTGCAGAGGGTGACGTTGGTGTGAGCTTTGACCAGAGATGTCCCATCTTGTCTGAAACAAATCACAGTCTGTTGATGGTACAGAGGAAGTTACACAGGAGTGGATGGTCTTAGAACATCTTCGTGCATATGAATTGAAGCAAAGCAAGAAGAAGTTGAGGTTTGAAAGTGACTCAAAAGAGAATGCGGAGAAGGAGAAGCAGAGGAGAGCTGTAGATGGTGCCAAGGGTGCCAAATTTGTCAAAATCAAGTAGCCTGCTTTGCACAAGAAGAGACTGAGTTCTGTTGCCGAGGAAGGTGGTACTCCTCGGCGGAGTCTACGTGTTGCTTGCATGAACAAGAATCTTGGTAAGAGAACTGCTGAAGCTGGTGCAAAGGATCCTCGGCACAAGCGACCACAAGTCAGTGAAGGTCCCAACTCTGACGATGACGACTTTGTGCTTGCTGATTTTGTGAGGGATGCTCAGACTGGTAGACGCAAAGACTGTGGTTCATCTAAGAGTCAACCCAAGCGTCCCCGCGATGATGGCGATGAAGGTGTTGTTGCTGACTCTGGTGGGGAGGTGGATGTTGTTCCAAAGGTTTGTTGAAATGGACTGCATTTGTTTCCTTCATTGTTATTCTATCTGTGTTTTTGGTCTGCTTTTATGGCTAATCTTCTAATGTGGACTGCATTTTCCTACACAGAGGAAGAAGTCTAGTAAGAGCAATGAAACTGAAGATGATGCCAAGGGAGATGATGCTCGATTTAACAAGACCGTACGTTTGTCGCTCCCCACTATTTGCAAAGCTACTGCTTTATTGAAAGAAGCACACTGTAGTCGTGTTCGGGATGCTGGATTCAGTGTTGTCTTTGAACTGACAGTAACTAAAAATGTGTCGCGCATTCTTATGTGCTATCTGATGGGAGTGATTGAATCTGCCACGATGATAATGGACTTTGGGAATGGCAGGGTTCTTCGAATAAATCATGATGCATTTCATCGCATTTTTGATTTACCTATGGGAAGTCACACTGCACCAATGCCTGCAACCAGCGGCCATGATGACTCATTGACTGCCCTCAAGGATGATCTTTGCTTTGACCGTTCAAAAAGTATAGGTGTCAAGGACTTGCTTCAGAAGCTGGAGGTGTTGGTGCAGGAAGATGATCATGTGACGGTTGATCTTGCTGTCAAGGTGTTCTTCCTGACACTTTATCAGAATTTGTTGTGCCCCGGGCCTGCAGTTCATTTGGGCAGGGTTGCTGCCATGGTTGAGAACATGGATTATGTGGCTATGGCGCAGATGGAATTTTGTCAGCTTGTTGTTGATGAGCTGTAGGCAGTTGTGGTGAGGTGGCAGACAGAAGGGAGCAAGCAGAATTGTGTAGAGGGTTATGCCATTGTCCCCTTGATTATGTATCTTGATTGCTTGAAGCTTCGCAAATTTTCAGTTATGACACGTTGACGCCACGCACGTCATACCTGATGACCAAGGACCTGATGAAGTTACACAACGAGGATATGCTTGTCAAGGGAAAGATTTATTTGGAAACTTACAAATTTGGGAAGCTGCTGGTTAGTGCATCTGAGTTTATAAGATCATAATTTTTTAAGTGCAGTTATTATAAATCTAAACTTTCTAGTATTCACATGTGTACTTCTCTTCCCTTTTTGTCTTTTTTTTGCAGTGGAAGGCGTCAGGTGATATTGTGTAAAACCGTCCTGCTGCAGTGCTATGTGGCGGCTCTGATGCGGGGCCTAGCACTCATGCTAGGTTTTATGAGCCTATCTGTAGCCAGCTTCCTGCCTGTGATGATAAGGCTCCGCCTACTCATGGTTTCACGGCTCGTCGGATGTTTGATCATAGAAGCTCTCCTAAATAGACATTTGTTGGCGGCAAAAAACACGAGGAGATTGATGAGCTTCTTCTGAAGGTTTTGAAGTTAACTGAAGATTTGCCAACCTCTGGTGATAGTTGAGAAGGATGTCGAGCACATTTTGGATGAAATGAACCTTCAGGACGCTGGCGCCGGCACTGATAATGTACGTTCTAGTTTTTTTGTGCTTTTGAATCTCTGTCGTGTATTATGTGGACTGCTCCTCACAATTTGGTTTTTGTCATAGGATGGAGTGGAATCTTCTAGTGTCCATGCATCTAGGGACGATGTAATTGGTCAGGTACAAGTACTTCTGCCATGCCTATTCTGCCATGTGCCTCTCTTCTTGAACTTGCATTTTTTGCTTTCCCTTTTATTGTATTTTTTGTGTACCTCACGATTGTAAAATGTTTACTGCTCGTGCATAGCTGAAGTTTTTTTTTCTTTTTTGGTCGTTACCATCTTATTTACGTTTTGGTTTGTTCTATGCCCGTAGACTGGAGTTGCTGCTAGTGATGTGCACAAAGATTCCTACGATGGCTCTGAGAAGGATGAGGACTTGGCTGATGCATCGTCCCCTTCGGATGTTGTAGCTGATAAGGTTTAGTGGAATTACTTTTTCTGTTAGTGGGTTGTAATCTAATTTTTTTTGTTATAAGCTTGACGTACGCTGTTCTGTTCACTCATATGCATTTCTTTTTACATATGTGAGCTGCATAGTTTTACATGTGTGACCTTTAGTCTTTGACAGAAGTGAAATGCAATTCTTTTCGCATATGTGGGCTACAGTCTTTTACATATGTAAGCTTCAGTATTTAACAGAACTGAACTGCAGTTCTTTTTTGCGTATGTGGGCTGCAATGTTTGACATATGTGAACTGCATTTCTTTTTACATATATGGACTGCAGTTCTTTGACATGTGTGGGCTGTAGTGTTTGACATAAGTGAACTGCAGTTGTTTTACATATGTGGACTGCAGTCTTTGACATAAGTGAACTGTGTGTTGTTGTGTTAATTATCCCCTCGCTCATTTATGTCATTGTGTCTTTTTTAAACTTTTTACAGCCTGGAGATGAAAACATAGAAGTTCATGTTGATGTGAACCAGGGGGATTGTGCTGTTGCTAGTAGTGGCTGTGTTGATGCTTCTGTATCGGTTGCTGTCGACAGTGCAGAACCATCTGTAGCTCAGGAATCCCACGATGCTGTTTCCCCTAGTTGGCACGAAGATTCTGATGTTGGCATTGAAAAGCCGCTGGAGAATGTCGTTCCTGCTTGTAGAGTTGGTGCTTCTCCTGTTTGTCTAACGCCCAACGATGTTCCTGATGTATTCAGAGTGGAGCCTCATGTAGCTGAAGTATCTAAGGACGTTGCGGTTGACCGGACTATTGTAAATCCAAAGAATGTTGATGTTGCTATAGTAGGGCAGTCCAGTGAGGCTATGGTGGTTTCATCGCAACCTAGCCAAGTAAATGTTTTGGTCAGCTCTGAAGGACAACATCATGAAGACTCTGACACTGAAGGCAAGAGTTTTGTTTTGAACAGTGAAGTTGAAGTTTTTCTCATTCAATTTTTTAATTACTATGGTAGCCGCATTAGATGTTTAATGATAAGTGAAACTTCATCTCTTGGTGGTGATTTTCAAAATAGCTAGCAGAATTTCCTTATCTTAATATTGAACTTCATTTTTTGGATAAGTGAACTTCATCTTTTTATTACAGATGACGATCTTCCTGTTGTGACACCGTCGAGCATTGATCTAGCTCTTCTAAAGAGATACAATGAGTTGTACACTGCTCTTACGAGGACTCGGAGGGACAAAAAGAAGAAGTATGGCTTTTTAAAAATTGTTTTGTTCATATATATTTTCTAATTTCAGTCTTTACCCTTTTTCGTTCTTGTTATTTTTGTAGTATCTTATGTTTCAGTTTTTCATAAAAAATTCAGGGACATGATGTCTTTTAAAACTAAGGTGGCTGATGTTACCATTGGTGAAGTTGGTTAATATTTTTGGGATAAAGGGATGCTCACTACAGGCCTTGTAGATCTCGGGGTTTCTTTGCTGGTAGATAAGTTTAAGGGATCTTCGACGATAGTTGTCCCGTACCATATTTGTGTAAGCATGCTTAAATTTTTGTTTTGCTTTTTGAATTTCTTTTCTGATTTCGTGTGATGACCCATTTGCTTGAGCACTATTCCTTTGTTTGGTTTTGTTTTGGCAGACAAGTATTTAGCATGGTGGTAGTGTAGGCAGGAGTGTTAAATTGATGTTCTCTTCAAAAGCCGAGGAGCGTGTTGATAAAAAAGATATGGTGAGTAACATTTTTTATGTGTCGAAGACCATTTTTGTGTGTTGGTCAAAGTCCTCAAAGGATGGGTTGCTCTCAAATGACAAGTGTCAAGTTTCTCTCGGAGCAGCCAACCAGCTAGTGGTTGTAGGGGGCGGCTATTTATAGCCTAGGGAGCAGCCCGACATGATAAGACATAAATGACCTTCAATGATATGACCGTTAGGTGGATAAGATATTTTGGGACAGGTGGCAAGAAAGACAAAGAACGGTCGGAAATTTGACTCACAAATTCCTCGGGGCTATCATGTTCCTCCTTTGTGTAGGCAATCCACTGGCGAATTCCTAACTCCTCGGTCGAACAAATTCCTCATGACGGAAGAACTTCGTCTACATCATTTAAATTGACTGAAGCTGTATGAGATTTCCAAAGGCTTCACTCGAAGGATTGGTAGGTGTAGGATTTTGAGTTGAGAATCACATGGAAATTTTTCCTTAGTATTTACTCGACCCCCTTTAACATTTCGTTGTTTCATTTGAATCATGAAAGAGAAAAACGAAACTAGGAAAACAAAAGTCTTCACGCTTCATGTTCCTCAAATGAATACCAAGTCTTCAAGGTCACACCAATTTCTTCACTTTCAAAGTCTTGAGAAAGTCTTGAGAATATCAAAGTCTTGATCGAAGAAATTCATTTATAGAATTCGACTTTCCTTTGTAAATATCAAACTCCTCATAGACTTATAGACCTGTGTACACTCATAAACACATTAGTCCCTTAACCTATAAGTCTTCAATACACCAAAATCACTAAGGGCACTAGATGCACTTATAATCTCCCCCTTTTTGGTGATTGATGACAATATAGGTTAAGTTTTCAACGGGGATAAACATATGAAGTGTAAATACTGATGTTGAGGAATTTGATTACAAGATATAGAAGAACTCCCCCTGAAGATGTGCATAGTGAGAAATTTTCTTTTGAGGCAGTGCACATTTGAAGAGTTGAATCATGGATATCTCCCCCTATATCTTGTAATTCATACACGCATTTGACATATAGTATGAAGAATTTGAAATGCATGATGAAATATGGTGCTGGATGAAATTCAGCATGCGTGCGATAACATTAATGAGGAACAAGCATGCAGAATAACGCATCAAGAGTATCAGAGCTTACTGCATCAAAAGTATCAGAGCACCATTGGTTTTAAGATTACAACTCGATCCAATAAAAGTTTCAAATGAACGAGAGTTGTAACTTAACAAAAAAATTGCCCATATAATAGACCCGCTTGAAGACTAACTCAAATTTCTCCCCCTTTGTCATCAAATGACCAAAAGGATCGAAACTGAGGACTAACGCCCCTAAAGAATTTCAGGTTTATGAAGGAGCGCCAGCGTTGTTGGGGTCGATTGTTGTAGTGGGGCCTGCCGCAGTGTCGTCCAAGTCTTCATTTTCATCAGTGTCTCGTGATGAAGAATAGGAGCTGGCCACCAAGGAAGGAACTTTGACCTTCTTGTATTTCTTCAGAGGAGGTGCAGACCAGTCTAATTCTTCCTTGAGACCCATTGTCGTCAGTTCTTCCGTGCTGTAGACATTTGAAAGAACAGCTAGTTGCGTTTGAAGGTTTCATGGAGGTAGTAGTGGTTTTTCTTCACTGCATTGTGTGTAGAGGTCATGTTGTGAAGAATTGAACCAAACTGACGCTTGACCCATTTATGATTGCGATCAACCTTCTGATGAAGATTGAGGAGTAACTCACGATCAGTCATCACCCTGGGTCTTGTGGCTTGAGGACTTTGCTTGGCTGAGGTATTTGCAGCAGAGTCATGTGTGGCAGAGTCATCATTGGTGGAGTAGGATGCAGCTTTGCGAAACTGTCCATCCAATGGACGAGCGCCTTCATCGATCACAGCAGTTGCCTTGCCCTTGTCATCAGCTGAGGTAAATGTCTGTTTGAGGACTTCAATCGGGGGCAAGTAACTATAGTGGTTCAGAGTATCAGCCTTGTAGTTGAGTGAAGACCTTGTCCTGATGAACCTCATAATCCATGGTGCATAAGGCTTCAGCTCAAAAGGTGACATAGCAATATTCGCCAGAGTCCTCATGAAGAAATCATGGAAGTTGACGGGAACGCCATGAATGATATTGAAAAGCATATTCTTCATGATGCCAATGACTTCTTCATCATTTGAGTCATGGCCTTTGATAGGACTCATTGTCTTCGTCAGAATCCGATAGACAGTCCGAGGCACATACAATAATTCCTTGACGAGGAATTTGGTTATTGGGGCCTGCCCTGGTTTCAAAGGCTTCATCAGCACTTGCATATAGTGATTTGAAAGCTCAGGTTCGTTGTAGATACAACGAGCACCATCAAGGGGAGGACTGAGTGGTAGAGCACGAAGCAATTCAGTTGCTGGTGCCTTGTAGTGAGTATTTTCAGACATCCAGTCTAACACCCATGAGTTCACGTCTTCAGCGTCTCCGGTGATGTGCAGCGTTGCATAGAATTGAAGAATGAGTTCTTCATTCCAATCACAGATGTCAGTGCAGAAATTCAGAAGTCCTGCGTCGTGAAGAACACTGAGGACTGTCTCGAAGCCTGGTAGAGACTCCATGTCCACATGAGGAATATGTGCATGATCGAAGACTTTGTCTTTGTTGAAGAGCATTGAGGAATAGAAATTGGCTTGGTGGCAGTCGAAGCGCCTCTTCCTTATGCGAGCAGAATCATATGGATTGTAATCAGTGAAGAATACGTGCTCGCCGAAGAAATCTTCAGCCTTGAACTTTTGCTTTGTTGAGAAGGGATTCTTTGGCTTTGGAAGTGGAGTGTCAATGAGTTGCATTACGACCTCTGGAATCGCAATCTCGGGTTCTTCAGGCTGAGGAATTTCTTGTTCCTCTACAGGTGCGATCCGAGGATCAGCGGAAGAGTTCATCGGCGCTAGTGGCTGGAATTTCTTCATGGACAGATGAAGTGGGATGAGTTTCTTGAGCCCATTAGAACTGTTGGAGCGGGGACCGAGGAATCTGTTGAATTGGGGTGAAGAGTGGAGAATTTGGATGCTGACTTTCCCAAAAGTCATCGTTCATCACTGGCGTTGTGCTTCCAATATCCACATCTTCTTCAATTTCCTCAACACCGGCCTCTTCAGCTGTGAACTGAGGCATAGGCAAGGAAATGATTGGGGTTGAAGGGATTGCTTCCACTTCAATTTCTTCATCAATCTGCTCTGACGAAGTAGTAGAATGATCTTCTTCATCAGATCCGCTTGGGATATCATAATCTTCACCAAAAGGAACAAGGTCCTTTGATGGAATTGAGGAAAGTGGAACAGAATCAATAGGATTTTCAAAGGAGCTGGTCATTGGCTTCATTTTCTTTGCGGTAGAAGAATTTGACGCCTTGGTGATGCTTTCCGTTTCTTCACTGCAGCTCGTTCTGCAGCCTTGGTCTTCATCACATCAGAGGCAGATGGAAGAATTGGAGTTGGTGTTGGCGCAGGAGGAGCTGAGGAATCTGGTTGATTTTCCTCAGGCGCAACTGATGCAGTTGCCATGACTTGTTCAGTTTCTTCAGGCGCACCACTAGTGGATGCCATGGTAATTTCTTCAGCGGCTGGAATGGAGTCATCAGCCCTAGAACTAGCATTGTCATCAGCAGCCTGAACTTCATCAGCGGTGCTGGCATGTTCTTCGATCCGCTGGTGAGGCTCCGGCTGAGGAATTTCATGTTGCGTTGGGGCAGCAACATTGGTGAACTTCTTCGTCAGTTGATTTAATCGACTTTGGCTCCTTGCCAATCAACATAATAGGAGTTAAATTTGTTCTTTGAGGTCTTTGATGTCAGCCGCATCTTGATAAGTTCTTGGTTTTCATCTTGACAACGTTTTTCTTCAGATTTCTCCTTTACATCTTTGTGATTTCTTGATCTCTCTGGCCGTATCAAATTTCCATTTCTCCTCGTGGATGAAATGTGTCAGCATGTGACTTTGGCCAGGTGTCAACTTGAAGTCAGGCATAGGAGTGTTTGGGTCCTTGTGCCAGAGATCAATGTAGTCTAGGATCGCTCTTGGATCCAACAATGATTAGCGTGTGTGCCTTTGGCTCTAGCGGGCCTTTCTTGGCGGTCTCGATGATTTCCGCAAGTTCATCATCATCAGCCTCATCATCTTGGTGGCTCTTGGAAGGCGACATGTTTCTTCTTGGGACTTGGCCGAGGACCTCGTCCATTGTGGCCTTAGTCTTCAGAGTCGGGCCAGATGAAGAATTTGGTGCAGCTCGGGAACTTCTTTGAAACACCAGAGGCAATGGAGATGCATGCAGTCCTTTGGCACGTGGCGGATGCACAGTGCAGAGGACTTTGTCGGAACTCTTGAGGACTTTGTAGGAGCAGTGAGGACTTGGGAGGAGCAGGAGTAGCATGAGGAATTGGCCGTGAGGGCACGGTGAGAACTTGGCCGTGAGGGCCTTTGTTGGTGAAGCACTTGGCTTGTGTGCGGGCTTCTTTGCCATAGATTTTCTTGGCTTGACAGAGGCCTCAGTGCAGCAGATGTGAGTCCTCATTAAATTTCCTCACAGCCTCATTGGCTTGTCTTGCCAATTTGGCTTGGCGCTTGGCCCATTCTTTAGGAAAGTCCTCACCACGCTTGATGCTGGTGGGATCAGCTTCTTGAACAGGTGCCAATGGAGCTCTTGGGCATGGAGGATTGAGAGCGAATTTCTTCATGTACTTTGGAGTTACATATCTGTACTCCCTCCATTCCCTTGCCCATCTCCTTTCAATCCTTTGAATGCGCACCTTGCTCTGATTTTTGTTTTCTTTGCCGAACTCGGCTTCATCAGGTGTGCAATAATCAGCATATATTTCCTCAGGGATCTCAAACGCAGTCATGACCTCAGGCCTCTTTCCTCCTTTCTGTGGCTTCTTTCCTTCTGCCATATTCTTCAGGTGAGGAATTTGAACAAACGAATTCTCTGAACAAGTATGCAACTTTTCTTCGTGGAACGCTGCAAATGAGTTAAGTTGATGAGAACCTAGTGATTCAGCGGCGGACATGAGTACCGTGAGCAGTATAGTTGCGAGGAATTTGGAGAGGTCATATGCGTTCTCAGAAGGTTTTTCAAAAAGAACTAGTTTGAGGAATTTGATCAGATGAGCCTTGAAGAATTTCACTAAGCGATCTTTGTCTTAGGTTCCAGAGTTGTATAGATCGAGGATCCACACAATTGAGGAAACTTGAAGAAAATCATTGCTTAGAGAAACGAATCAAGAGCATATTTTGTTTGAGGTGTTCATATGTGTGAAGATTTGAAGAATAAACACCTTTGAAGATTTTCAGGTAGGTTTGAGAATCAAAGCGAGTAATAAAAGTAACTTTTAATTACCCGAAGTGAAGAACACGACGAACTGAGAAGAATAGATGGGAAGTTAAATCGGGTTAGATCTTCCACGCCCTAACTTGGCGGAGGAAGACAGCTACGGCGGCGGAGTGAATATTTCCGTGGTCGGCGCGAGTACGTCGGCTGACGAGGTCGACGCAGATGAAGCTTTTCCTCACCGGGCGACGATGGAGTAAGGGCGGCGCTTAGGGTTTGAGAAGCTCGGCGAGAGAGAGCGGTCGGCGGAGTAAAGGAAGTGAGGAAGGGAAGAGGGGTATATATAGCCACGGTGAAAACTGTTCGCCCGAAGATTTGGGACGAACGTGCCCCTGACCCTTCTCATTCGCTTGACATGTGTCACCCACGTACTGAGAAGTGGAGATTGTGTTAGATCGTGGGTGAATAGATAAATCTATCGTGGAATGCGGAACGGTTTGAGCGGCAAAAACGAAAGTTTGGATAAGATCAGTTTAAAGTTCCGTTCGCAATTTTTCAGCTGACTAGGACACGGTGTGGATTTTGAACGATTTTCAAATAGAACGCACATGAAGAATTTGTTAATAGATTGGGTTGAGTATAGCATAGAGGGGGAAGGGTCCGATCACATTCACTTAGCATAAAAAGCGACTTGAAGAAATAGCCATAAGTGAATGTTGTAGAGGACATAAACCCATATATATATATATATATATATATATATATATATATATATATATATATATATATATATCTAAAGAAGAAAAAAGACGGACACAGTGAAGAGTTTTTAAAGTTGAAGAATTTGATAAACTATAGAATTTCAAAAAGTGAGGAAAACTCAAATTGAAGATTTTCAACTTTGGTGGTGGCGTGACCCACCGTATAAGACTGATGATTTCAGACACGGCGTACAATTGTCATAGGGTTACGAGAATCAAATTCTTCATTAATTTCTTCACACTTAGAGTGTTATTCTTCATTGATTGAAGAAAAGCGTTTCTTCATGTGTTGCACATCTAAGTCATCAATTTTGCATAAGTGTCGGGATGTGTGTCCTTTTCAAAGAACATTCAAGATTCTAAGATATTTAGCTCACACCGCAACTTGCTAAATCTCTTCTCATCCAAGGGCTTTGTGAAGATATCGGCTAGTTGTTCTTCAGTCTTCACATGCTCGATGGAGATGTCGCCCTTCAACACATGATCACGAAGAAAATGATGGCGAATCTGAATGTGCTTTGTCTTGAGTGCTAAGCTGGGGTTTGAGCAATCTTGATGGCACTCTCATTGTCACGATGAGAGGCACATTCTTCACGTTGATGCCGTAGTCCTTGAGAGTTTGCTTCATCCACATCAATTGAGCACAACAAGAGCCGGCAGCAATGTATTCGACTTCCATGATGAAGCGGTGATCTGTGATTCTGTTTCTTCGAGGACCAACGGACCAAAGATCGTCAGGAAATGACAAGTACCAGATGTTGACTTGCGGTCCACACGATCACCAGCATAGTCAGTCGAGAATATCCAATGAGATCAAAAGTAGAGCCCTTGGGGTACCATAACCCTAGTGTTGGTGTGTGAGCTAGATATCGAAGAATATGCTTCTGACCTTATGGTGTGATTCCTTCTGTGTAGCTTGAAATCGGGCACACATGCAAACACTAAGCATTATATCTGGCCTAGATGCACATAAGTTCAATAGAGAACCTATCTTGGAGCGGTATACCTTGTGATCGAAGTCAATACCATTTTCATCGATTGCATAGATGGCCATTTGTGGGCATAGGAATTTTGACACCTTTGCAATCTTGCATGCGAATTTCTTCAAGACATCTTTGAGGTATTTCTCACGAGATATGAATATGCCATTGTGTTGTTGACGAATTTGAAGACCTAAGAAGAATTTCAACTCTCCCATCATAGACATTTGATATTCTTCACTCATCATATAGGCAAATTCATCACTATAACGTTGGTCAGTACAACCAAAGATAATATCATCAACATATATTTGGCACATAAACAGTTCACCATCATATGATTTAGTAAAGAGAGTAGGGTCGAGTGAACCGGGTGTGAAGCCATTCTTCACGAAGAATTCCTTCAATGTATCATACCACGCCTTGGTAGAACTGTTTGAGACCATAGAGGGCCTTGTTGAGTCTGAAGACTTTGTCGAGGATTCTTTGGATCTTCAAAACACAGGGGTTGAGCAACATATACTTCTTCCTCAAGCTTACCATTGAGGAATGCACTTTTCACATCCATTTGATATAAAGTGATATTATGATGGTTAGCATAAGCAAGTAATATCACGAATAGCCTCAAGTCTAGCAACAGTGCAAAAGTTTCATTGAAATCAATTCCTTCAACCTGTGTGTAGCCTTGAGCTACAAGTCGTGCCTTATTCCTCACCACAAGGCCATTTTCATCTTGCTTGTTGCAGTAGATCCACTTTGTGCCAATGATATTATGCTTGCGAGGATCTGGACGTTTGACGGTTCGAGACATTGTTGAGCTCGAACTGATGTAATTCTTCTTGCATGGCCTGAATCCACTCAGGCTCCAGAAATGCTTCATCTACCTTAGTGGGCTCTAGGATAGAGACAAAAGCATAGTGCCCACAAAAGTTAGATAAATGTGAAGCTTTTGAGCGTGTGAGAGGACCTAGCGCTTCAATGTCATCGATGATCTTGTCAACTTGCACTTCTTCTGCAACGCGAGGATGAGCTGGTTGTCGTCGAGGAATTTGATCATTTTCCTCAGCACCATTGTCTTCAGCATTATCTTCAGGTGCATCAGCTCGACGTTCTTCGCGTACATGAATGAATTCTTCAGCAGATTCTTCAGTAGGAATGACATCCTCAGTTGCCTTGAACTTGATAGATTCCCCAGGAGCTGGTTCATCTAACACAGAAGGTAGGTGCTCTCTTTGCGAGCCATTAGTTTCATCGAACCGCACATCTGATATCAAGAATCTTGTGAAGAGCGATGTTGAAGACTACTGTAGGTGTGCGAGTCCTTTCCGTAACCAAGCATAAAACCTTCATGTGCTTTTGGTGCAAATTTAGAATTGTGATGAGGATCTCTAATCCAGCATTTAGCAATCGAAGACTTTGAAATAACTCACATTGGGTTTCTTGTCGTTGAGGAGTTCATAGGCAGTCTTCTTGAAGAATTTGTGAAGATACACTCTGTTGATGATGTGGCACGCGGTATCAATTGCATCAATCCAAAAACGACTAGGCGTTTTGTATTCATCAAGCATAGTGCGAGCCATCTCAACAAGAGTTATGTTCTTGCGCTCCACGATGCCATTTCTTTGAGGAGTATAGGGAGCAGATAACTCATGAGTAATACCAAGTTCATCAAGATAGGCATCAAGACCGGAATTCTTGAACTCAGTTCCATTCTCACTCCTGATGTGTCTGATCTTCACACCAAAGTTAGTTGAAGCCCTCGGGGAAAATCGTTTGAAGACTTCCTTCATTTCATTTTTGTAAGTAACAATGTGTACCCATGTGTAACGAGAGTAATCATCAACAATAACAAAGCCATATAGAGATGCATCATTAGTGACTGCTGAGTAATGATTAGGACCAAAGAGGTCCATGTGAAGCAATTCGAAGGACGAGTAGTGGTCATGATAGTCTTTCTTTGGATGCTTGGCCTTGGTCATTTTTCCGACTTCACAGGGCTCCGCACAAGTGATCCTTGAGGAATTTGACATTCTCAATGCCAATGACATGCTTCTTCTTTGCAAGCGTGTGCAAATTCCTCATGCCTGCGTGACCAAGTCGCCGATGCCATAGCCCGATATACGAAGCTTTTGCAAGTAGACACACGGCTGGTTGTGGTCCTGTAGAGAAATCAACAATATACAAGTCTCCTCTCCTAAAGCCTTCGAAGACTTTGGAATTGTCAGCTTCCATAATCACAACTCAACGATACTTGCCAAAGATAACAACCATATCAAGATCACAAAGCATTGAGGCCGACATGAGGTTGTATCCTAAGGACTCAACAAGCATGACTTTGTCCATGTGTATGTCCTTAGAGATCACAACCTTACCAAGACCAATACGACTTTTGCCTTTGTCGGCCAAAGATGATATGCTTGAGATGTGACGGTGATAAGGGAGTATCCATCAATAGATTCTTGTCACCAGTCATGTGATTTGTACATCCACTATCGAGGACCCACTCATTGGCTTTGGGTTGATCATCCTGCAGATGAATTAGTGCAACTTACGATCTCATATACTTCGTCAGTGAAGAACATGATATCAAGTTCATCAGATGAATTTCATCAGGCAGTATAACAGATAAGTAGTATGAGGACTTGTGAAATGAAAGTTCATTTCTTCATGATTAGCATGCGTCCTTTCAGGCAATTTTGTCAGGCCCCCAGCAAATTCTTCAGACGTTAAAGCACGTCTGGAGACCTGACCCTGCAGAAGAGGTTAGTTCTTTTTCTTCACCACCCACATCTGAAGGGGTGGCAAAGAGTTCATCACTCTGCGAGCACCATATGAGAATGGTGGCATAGAGGCCAATCCATTTCGTTTCACATAAGAGGGGTTAGGGTAAGCATATGAATAAGCAGAGAAATTCTTCGAGGACTTATGAACATATTTGTTTGAAGAATAATGCACATATTCATAGCCCTTAGCTCCACCCTGCGAAACAGAGTTGTTAGCATAATGATAATCATATGAGGACTTTGATCCTTTTGAGGAATTTGATCCACGTGAGGAATTTGGTCCGTATGAGGACTTGGATCCATATGAAGAATTTGGTCCATAAGAAGAGTTTGATCTGGGGTTCCTTTTCTTCACAGGTGGTGTCATGAGGACATTCACACGAAGACTTTCAAGGCACTTCTTGGGAACCCAGATTTTCTTCATAGGGAACCGTTCCTGCGATTAGTGCCAACATATCTAGCAAATACTTCACTATTCTGATTTTTGAACAGTTTATAGTTGGAGTCAAATGACTCATCAGAAGAATGAGGAGATTCGCATGTAAAGCCAGATAAGTTAGATGGATCAACTGGAGGTCCCTTTGCAACAACCCATGAGGTTTTGGGGTACTGCTCAGGCTTCCAATATGTTCCATCAGCATTGAGTTTCCTCTCAAAGGCAATACCCTCTTTCCTAGGGTTCCTGTTGAGGATCTGCTTTTAAGCACATCACAAAGAGTCGATGCCCTTTGAGGCTTTTGTACATGCCTGTCATGTACAATTCCTTCAGCCCTGCATCGTCGGTGATACTAGCAATGTCCTCGGATGAGGAATTAGTGATAGCAGAGGCGGTGAAGAATTTGTAACAGTTGAAGCATTTGAACATTCAGGTGAAGAATTAGCGATTCACGTTCAATGCACTTTAAGCATGGAGGAACAAATTCTTCACGAGAAGCGCTGATTTGTTGAGCAAGTAATGAATCGCGCTCCTTCGAAGATTTTCATAACTCACTCTTAGCTTCTCAAGATCTTGCTTTCTTTGAAGAAATTCATAAGAAAGTTTCTCTTGATCAGACAAGAGAGTGTTATGATGACCTTGAAGGCTGTCAAACCTAGACTGAAGTCTCTGAAGATTTTCAGTCAGGGCTTTAGTTCGATCCATTTCTTCACCTAACATATCATCACTTTTATCTAGCATGTTTTGAACCTTTTCCAAGGCATGTTGTTGTTTGGTGGCAATGCAAAGAAGTTTGGTATAGCTAGGTTCAATATCATTATCAGATCCATCATCATCAGATTCATAGTCACTAAATTCAGATGAGGAACATTCGGTTACCTCGACACCCTTTGCCATGAGACATGATGCAGAAGATGATGATTCTGGTTCGAAAGTCATCGTTTTGAGAGATTCCTTGAAGTCCTCAAACCAAGGATCATGACGGGTTCGATGACCTTCATACACGTCGGAGATTCGGTCCCAGATAAGCTTCGCATTGCAAAGATGCATAATGCGCTTGAATTCATCTCTAGATAGGCGAGGAACGGATGATGTCGCTTCGCCATGATATCAAGACGAGTGTACTTGCGAATATCATCTGCGTTCGCCGTTTTGCATAGATCGGTAAGACCAATTTCGGTGATGGTCCACAGCTCACATCCATTGCCATGAGGCGCTTCCTCATCATGGCCTTCCACTTGGGATAATCAAGACCGTCAAAGATAGGACATGTCACGTTCTTCATACCTGCGATCGACATAACTAAAACTCGGTGGTTAAACAAAATCACACAGAACAAGGGAGTACCTTGCTCGATACCAATTGAAAGTGCGTTATATCGACTAGAGGGGGTGAATAGGCGATTTTTATGAATTCTTCAACGAGGAATTTGCGGTGAGGAAATTCCTTAGCGAAGAACTACTTGCGATGGAATAAGTACTCGAAGTAAGCATAAGAGAATGCGGGCATGGTCATCATGATGAAATGAAGACAAACAAAGAGTCTGAAAAGCGTAAACACAGGATAGGACAAGATGAAGACAAGCAGACTGAAGAAATTGAACTGAGGAAATTGAGAAAGTCTTCAGTCAAAGTCTTCAAACACAGATATGAATGAACACTTAGCACAGTAATGAGGAAATGAAAGAGTTGATGAAATAGAACCAGTTAGGTTGGTGAAGACAATGATTTGGTAGACCAGTTCAAGCTTCTTTGTCTCGGTTATGCGTCTGGTTGGAGTGGCTGAGTATTTAAACTCGAGGACACACAGTCCGGACACCCGATCGGCGAGGACGCAGCTCAGGACACCAAGTCCTCACCGTATTATCCTTGAACTAAGGTCACACAGACCTCGTCCAATCACTCGTGGTAAGTCTTCAGGCGACTTCCAAACCTTCACAAAGTTGGTCACTCGACGATCCACAATTCCTCTTGGATGCTCTAGACCATGACGCCTAACCGTCTGGAAGAAGCACAGTCTTCAAAGGTAACAAGCGTCGGATCCACGCAGGATCAATCTCTTCAGTGATGCTCAATCACTTTGGGTTTGTAGGGGTTTGGTTTTTGGGTTTTTCCTCACTTGATGATTTTCGCTCAAAGTCCTCAGAAGATGGGTTGCTCTCAAATTACAAGTGTCAAGTTTCTCTCGGAGCAGCCAACCAGCTAGTGGTTGTAGGGGGGCGGCTATTTATAGCCTAGGGAGCATCCCGACATGATAAGACATAAATGCCCTTCAATGATATGACCGTTAGGTGGATAAGATATTTTGGGACAGCTGGCGCGCAGCACAGCAATGGTCGGAAATTTGACTCACAAATTCCTCAAGGCTATCATGTTCATCACTGTGTAGGCAATCCGCACTGGCGAATTCCTAACTCCTCAGTCAGAACAAATTCCTCAGCGACCAGAAGAACTTCGTCTCATCCTTGTGAAATTGGTGAACTGTATGAGATTTCCAAAGGCTTCACTTTCGAAGGGATTGGTAGGTGTAGGATTTTGAGTTGAGCATCACATGGAAATTTTTCCTTAGTATTTCCTCGACCCCCTTTAACGATGCGGTGTTTCCTATGACTCAAGAAAGAGAAAGCGAAACTACAAAAACAAAAGTCTTCACGCTTCATGTTCCTCAAATGAATACCAAGTCTTCAAGGTCACACCAATTTCTTCACTTTCAAAGTCTTGAGAAAGTCTTGAATATCAAAATCTTGATCGAAGAGCTTCATTTTAGGGGTCGACTTTCACTGTAAATATCAAACTCCTCATAGACTTATAGACCTGTGTACACTCATAAACACATTAGTCCCTTAACCTATAAGTCTTCAATACACCAAAATCACTAAGGGGCACTAGATGCACTTACAGGCTCCCGCCCCTCCACCGCCATGGAGGCCTTGGACTAGAGGGGGAACTCTCCTCCCATCTAGGAGGGGAGGTCAAGGAAGAAGCAGAAGGAGGGGGCTCTCTCCCCCTCTCTCTCGGTGGCGCCGGAGTGCCGCCGGGGCTAGGATCGTGACAGTGATGTACATCAACTATCTTGCTACCGTCAGCACCAACTCTCTCCCCCTCTATGTAGTGGTGTAACACCCCTTCTCCCCGCTGTAATATCTACTTAAACATGGTGCTCAACTCCATATATTATTTCCCAATGATCTATGGTTATCCTATGATGTTTGAGTAGATCCGTTTTTGTCCTATGGGTTAATCGTGATCTTGGTTGGTATGATTGTATATTTTATTTATGGTACTATCCTACGGTGCCCTCTTTCTCGCGTAAACATGAGGGGCCCCCACTGTAGGGTGTTGCAATACGTTCAGGATTTGCTTATGGTGGATTGTGAGAGTGACAAAATCTTAAACCCGAGTAGGTGGGTTGTTGTGTATGGGATAAAGAGGAATTGATACTTAATGCTATGGTTGGGTTTCACAATATTAATGATCTTTAGTAGTTGTGGATGCTTGCTAGGGGTCCAATCATAAGTGTATATGATCCAAGTAGAGAAAGTATGTTAGCTCATGCCTCTCCCTCATATAGAATTGCAAGAATGATTACCGGTACTTGTTATCGATTGCCTAGGGACAAATGACTTTCTTGCTGACAAAAGCTATCTACTTTTATTACCTTGCAATTTATTCTTAGTTTTATTCTCGCAAAGTACTCGTAGTTTTATTCTTGCAAAATAGTTTCATACTTGTTCTAGGTAAAGCAAATGTTAAGTGTGCGTAGAGTTGTATCGGTGGTCGGTAGAACTTGAGGGAATATTTGTTCTACCTTTACCTCCTCATTGGGTACGACAATCTTATTTATCGAAGAAGGCTACAAACGATCCCCTATACTTGTGGGTTATAAATACCTTTTTCTGGCGCCGTTGCCAGGGAGCAATAGCATGGGGTGAATATTCTCATGTGTGCTTGTTTGCTTTATGACTAAGTAGTTTGTATTTCCCGTTCTAAGTTGTTCTCTATCTTTAGTTATGTATATGGAACACGAAGCACCAAAAAAATTAGTTGTACTTGCTACTCATGGAGATGGGGAACCTCCTAAAACCCTCGATGCTCGTTATGTGAAAGATATTATGGCCTACTTTGATAATCCTGAGAAAACCCCTTTCAACTATATAATGGGAGTAACGTTGGATCAACATGAATACTTCAGGGATTATCGCTTGACTCATAATGGGAAATTGTTATGGGATCAAATTCATATGTTGCATTGGTATGGTCGGGAGTTATGCTTGAGATATCATTATACTTGTTGCTCTAGGATGAACGCTCCACATTTTCCCTTTTCATGAAAATTTAACGATAACGAAACCTAGCTTCTTATGCTAATGGTATATATGATTACTATGATGTGGAACGAATAGAAGAATTTGTTGCTTTTAAGGGTGCTTATGAAATTGAATCTTTGTTTTTAAAGTTTGAAGATTTTGATGATTCGGTTTATAGACCTGAAAATTTTGCTATCCTTAAATATTGCTATGATAATTATAAATACAATTCCGATATTGATGAATTTATTGAGAAAGTCTCGCTGTCCAAGTAGAGACTAATATTTTGCAGGAGTCTATTGAAGAAGGAATTGATGAAACTATGAGCTCATTGGATGAAAAAGATGATGAGGAGAACGAACAACAAAAGGAGGAAGAGCGGATTAGCTTCTCGTGCCCACCTTCTAATGTGAGTAACTCTTCAACTCATACATTATTTAATTTCCCTTCATGCTTAGAGAAGGATGAATACTATGATAATTGCTATGATCACGTTGATTCATTTGAAATATCCCTTTTTGATGAACTTGATGCTTGCTATGCTTGTGGCCATGATGCCAATATAAATTATGCTTATGCAGATGAACTTGCCATAGTTCCTTATATTAAGAATGAAATTGTTGCTATTGCACCCACACATGATAGTCCTATTATGTTTTTGATTCTCCCAACTACACTATATCGGAGAACTTTGCACTTATTAAGGATTACATTGATGGGTTGCCTTTTACCGTTGCACATGATAATTTTGATGAATGTAATATGCATGTGCTTGCTGCTCCTACTTGCAATTATTATGAGAGAGAAACTATATCCCCACCTCTCTATGTTTCCAACACGAAAGAATTGCAAGAAACTTCTTATGCTATGTATTGGCCTTTACTTGATGTGCATGAATTGTTCTTTTATGACATGCCGATGCATAGGAAGAGAGTTAGACTTCGTCATTGCTTGATATATGTTGCTTTGTGCTCAATACCTTGGGATCCGGGTGGATTTGTTACTTGAGCACTTTATGCCTAGCTTAATGGCTTTAAAGAAAGCGCTGCCAGGGAGACAACCCGGAAGTTTTAGAGAATCATTTCTTTCTATTGAGTTCTTTTATAAAGTTTAAAAACAAAAAATATATATAGGTGAACTTAAAAACTTTTTCACAAAAGAGAAGCGATTGCAAGTTATGCATTGGAGAAGTGAGGGTCGACCTTGAACACTTGGGTTCATGCTCATGGAAACAATGTAGAATTTTTCATGAAGATTCTCAGAAAAATAATTATCCCCTTGTACAATTCCATTGTATTATAAAAATAATGTGCCAAGATTTGCCTTTAGGATGAGTAGATTGCTTCTTGGTATGTGTGGTGCAAAAACACAAATTTTGGCTGTAGTGCGCAATTTTAATTTTTTTACTGGAACGTCAAAATTTTCTGAAACTTTTTGCACAGTCTTGCTATACAAATTTTTTATTTTCTCCTAATGTTTCAAAAAATTTGGAGTACCATAAGTATGGTGAATGTTCAGATTACTGCAGATTGCCCGGTTTAAGACAGATTATGTTTTTGATGCATTGTTTTGCTTGTTTTGATGAAACTATCGATTCTATCAGTCGAATAAGCCATGAAAAAGTTATATTACAGTAGCTACAATGCAAAAAAATAGGAATTGGTTTTCAATAGTACTTAGAGTAGTGATTTACTTTATTATACTAACGGATCTTACAGAGCTTTCTGTTGAGTTTTGTGTGGATGAAGTGATCAAAGATCGAGGAGGTCTCGATATGAGTAGAAGGAGGAGATGCAAGAGCTCAAGCTTGGGGATGCCCAAGTCATCCCAAGTAAATATTCCAGGAGACTCAAGCGTCTAAGCTTGGGTTTGCCCCGGAAGGCATCCCATCTTTCTTGAACAAGTATCGGTATGTTTTCGTCTTTGTTTCGTTCACGTGATATGTGTAAATCTTAGAGCGTCTTTTGTGTTTATTTTTCGCTTTTATTTTATGCACCATGATGGTATTAGATAGTCCATGGTTGATTTATAGAATGCTCAGTGCACTTCACTTATATCTTTTGAGTGTGGCTTTATAGAATGCTTCATGTGCTTCACTTATATCATTTGAAGTTTAGATTGCCTGTTTCTCTTCACATAGAAAACCGTTGTTTGTAGAATGCTCTTTTGCTTCACTTATACTTATGAGAGCATTGTATTTTGTAGAAAGAATTAAACTCTCATTCTTCACTTATATATATTTAGAGAGTCAACAGGAATTGGTCAATTGCATGGTTAGTCATGAAATCCTACATAAAACTTATGGATCACTGAATATGATATGTTTGATTCCTTGCAATAGTTTTGCGATTTAGAGATGGAATATGTGGGAGGTACTAGTAAACAATTGTGGTTAGTATGAATATTTGTGTTAAGGTTTGTGATTCCCTAAGCATGCACGTATAGTCTCTCGTTATGCTATGAAGTTGGACATGATTTATTATAGATTGTCCTCCTTATGGGTGGCGGTCGGGGACGAGCGATGGTCTTTTCCTAACAATCTATCCCCCTAGGGGCATGCGTAGTAGTACTTTGCTTTGAGGGCTAATAAACTTTGGCAATAAGTATATGAGTTCTTTATGACTGATGTGATTCCATGGATTATACGCACTCTTACCTTTCCGCAATTTGCTAGCCTTTACGGTACCGTGCATTGCCCTTTCTCACCTCGAGACTCAGTGCAAACTTCGCAGGTGCATCCAAACCTCGTGATATGATACCCTCTATCACACATAAGCCTTATTATATCTTCCTCAAAACAGCAACCATACCTACCTATTATGGCCTTTCCACAGCCATTCCGAGATATATTGCCATGCAACTTCCACTGCTTCCGTTTTGATGACTTGAGCATTCATTGTCATATTGCTTTGCATGATCGTAAGATAGCAAGCATGATATTTCCATGGCTTGTCCATTTTTTGATATCGTTGTTATGCTAGATCATTGCATATCCTGGTACACTGCCAGAGGCATTCATATAGAGTCATTCATTGTTATAGGTATCGAGTTGTAATTTTTATTTCTATTGAGTTGTAAGTAAATAGAAGTGTGATGATCACCATTATTCATTTTTAGAGCATTGCCCCTCTGAGGAAAGGATGATGGAGACTATGATTCCCCCACAAGTCGGGATGAGACTCAGGACAATGAGAGAGAAAATATTAAAAAGAAGAAAAGAAAAAGAAAAGGAAAAAATAAAAAAATAAAAAGAAATAAAAAAGAAATAAAGAGAGAAGGGGCATGCTAGTTCCACACTTGTGCTTCAAAGTAGCACAATGTTTTTCATATGGAGAGTCTCCTATGTTGTCACTTTCATATACTAGTGGGAATTTTTCATTATAGGATTAGATGCACACCCCTTAGTTCTAATATTGAGCTTTCATACACTTATAGCTCTTAGTGCATCCGTTGCATGGCAATCCCGACTCCTCACGTTGATATCAATTGATGGGCATCTCCATAGCCCGTTGGTTAGCCGCATCGATGTGAGACTTTCTTACTTTTTTGTCTTCTCTATATTTACCGCTATCATCATACTCTATTCCACCCGTAGTGCTATATCCATGGCTCGCGCTCATGTATTGCGTGAGGGTTGAAAAAGCTAAAGCGCGTTAAAAAGTATGAACCAATTGCTCGACTTGTCATCGGGGTTGTGCATGATACATACTTTGTGTTAAGAAGACAGAGCATGATAAGACTATATGATTTTGTAGGGATAGCTTTCTTTAGCTTCGATATTTTGAAAGGCACGATTTTTTGTTGGGATGCCTGAGTATTGATGTCTTTATGTCAAATTATAGACTACTGCTTTGAATCACTTATGTCTTAATATTCATGCTATGATCAAGTTTATGCTAGGTAGCATTCCACATCAAAAATTACCTTTTTTATCATTTACATACTCGAGGACGAGCAGGAATTAAGCTTGGGGATGCTGATACGTCTCTGCCGTATCTATAATTTTTGTTTCTTTCATGCCAATATTATACAACTTTCACATATTTTTGCCAACTTTTTATATGATTTATTGGTCTAACATATTGATCCAGTGCCCAATGCCAGTTTCTATTTGTTGCATGTTTTTTTGTTTCGCAGAAAATCCATATCAAACAAAGTCCAAACGCGATAAAAATTTATGGAGAACTATTTTGGAATATATGCGATTTTTGGGAGGTGGAATCAATGCAAACGGGGGCCCACAGCACCCAAGATACACCAAGGCACGCCCCGGTGTCATATGCCCTCCTCGTAAGGCGGTTGGGCCCTTCTTCTGGCGCATGAAAGATAATTTATGGAAAAAGCGTGTAAATTTCAGCGCAATTGGAGTTACGGATCTCCGAGAATTTAAGAAACCGTGAAGGGCTAGATCTGGGGAACGCGAAACAAAAGAGAACAAAGAGGGAGATCCAATCTTGGAGGGGCTCCCGCCCCTCCGCCGCCATGGAGGCCACGGACCAGAGGGGGAACTCTCCTCCCATCTAGGGGGCAAGGAAGAAGAAAAAGGAGGGGGGCTCTCTCCCCCTCTCTCCCGGTGGCACCGTAGCACCGCCGGGGCTATGATCGTGAAGGTGATCTACATCAACAATCTTGCTACCGTCAACACCAACTCTCTCCCCCTCTATGCAGCGGTGTAACACCCCTTCTCCCCGTTGTAATCTCTAGTTAAACATGGTGCTCAACTCCATATATTATTTCCCAATGATATATGGTAATCCTATTATGTTTGAGTAGATCTGTTTTGTCATGTGGGTTAATCATGATCTTGGTTGGTATGATTGTATATTTTATTTATGGTGATTGTATATTTTATTTATGGTGCTGTCCTGCGGTGCCCTCCGTCTCGCGCAAACCTGAGGGGCTCCCACTGTAGGGTGTTGCAATACGTTCATGACTTTCTTATGGTGGGTTGCGAGAGTGACAGAAGCTTAAACCCGAGGAGGTGGGTTGTTGCGTATGGGATAAAGAGGACTTGATACTTAATGCTATGGTTGGGTTTCACGACCGTAATGATCTTTAGTAGTTACGGATGCTTGCCAGGGGTCCAATCATTAGTGCATATGATCCAAGTAGAGAAAGTATGTTAACGCATGCCTCCCCCTCATATAGAATTGCAAGAACGATTACCGGTACTTGTTATCGGTTGCCTAGGGACAAATAACTTTCTTGTTGACAAAAGCTAACTACTTTTATTACCGTGCAATTTATTCTTAGTTTTATTCTCGCAAAGTACTCGTATTTTTATTCTTGCAAAATAGTTTCATACTTGTTCTAGGTAAAGTAAACGTTAAGTGTGCGTAGAGTTGTATCGGTGGTCGATAGAACTTGAGGGAATATTTGTTCTACCTTTAGCTCCTCGTTGGGCTCGACACTCTTATTTATCGAAGAAGGCTATAAACGATCCCCTATACTTGTGGGTTATCATTGGCTCACATCGACAAAGTGTTGCCTTGAGTTATCGTCACTTTTAATTTTTGCAGATAAAGGTATTTTAGTGAACTTCTTTATTTCTCTTACTTTTTTTGTCTACTGCTTGCTTCCGCTTCTTAAGGTCTTTTTTTACTAGTGTGTTGAGTGAAATGCGTGATTTAAAGTGGATGGCTATATATTTGTTGTGTAAGTGAGCTGCAATTATTGTAGACAAGTGAGCTGCATTGTTCTAGACAAATGAGCTGCATTGTTCTATATAAGTGGGCTGCACTGTCCTATTCAAGTGGGCTAAATTGTTCTATACAAGTGGGATGCATTGTTCTAGACAAGTGGGCCGCATTCCCTCCTTTAGTGAACTGCATTTTTTATACTATTGAGATGCATTTAATGTTTTTGGTTTTGTATTTGGTCTGAGTGTTCCCATGTTTTTTCTCCTCGTTACATGTTTTGATGGGGATCTTCATGGAGGTTGTACATCATTGTTTGAGTCACAGGGTTCTGGGTAGTTATGGAGGATTGTGCCATTGAAATCTCTCCAGAGAATTAGGATACTTCTGTTGGAGATGTTTTGAACACAGATGCAGTATCTGGACCTGGACCTGATTGTGGAAAGGTTGCTCGCCCCGGCTCTCCTCATGAGGTAGTTGATGTTGATGACGATGATTTTGTTACGCCCGTGCCACGTGTCACTACACTACAAAAAAAGACACATCCGTGACATTTTGGGCCGAACAATTTTTTTTTCTATCATACATATGACACTTCTATGACGATAATTCTGACAAAACCCGGTATCATCATAGATGTGGTGGGCTCCTACTTCTATGACAAAAAATCATGACAGAAAATGGGCTTTTCGTCCTGGGCAGGCCGGAGACGCAGCTGCATGGCATTCTTTGGGCCGTCCATGACGGAAAAAACTGTGGTAGAAGCGAGGGGGAGGAAAATTTCGGGGAGTTGCCGGTTACGGTGGGAGAGCGATGCGCGTTTCTCTCGTGACGACGTCTGCTGCGTGTGCGAGGCATTGGCTCTAATCAAGCCGAGCGAGGCGTTGGGCTCTAACTGAACCCGAGCGATTGCACTGCAGGCTACACGTTACTGAACCCGAGCGATCGATCGATGGCTGTTAACTGAACCCGATGGAGCGATTCCTTCGCTACTGCTGCTAACTGAAGCCGATCGATGTTGCCTCTGGGATGAACAGTGAGCGTTGCGGGGGGGAGGGTTTGGATGAACAGTGAGCGGTGGCGTTGCCTCTGGATGAACAGGAACCCGTGGTGTGGAGGGCTGGATGAACAGTAGACGGTGGAGGGGTGGCCGTGGAGGGGTGGTTGAACAGGACCCCGTGGTGTGGAGGGCTGGATGAACAGTAGACGGTGGAGGGCTGCTCGTGGAGGAGTGGTTGAGCGATGGCCGGTGGAGTAAGCGGCGGTGGAGGCTGGATGAACAGGAGCCCGTGGAGGGTGGAGGAGGTCGACGGTAGCCCGTGGAGGCCGGAGGAGGTCGACGGTGGAGATGAAACGATCCCGTGGAGTCCTGCTTGCGGCACGCCACACCCTCCCGATGAACAGGACCCCGTTTGACCGTAGGAGGTCCGTTTAAATCCGCTTTGCGGTATGCCACACCCTCCCGATCAACAGGACCCCCATTTCGACCGTAGGAGGTCCGTTTCCTCCGCTTTGGCACGCCACACCCTCCCGATCAACAGGGACCCTGTTTCGACCGTAGGAGGTCCGCTTCCTCCATTTTGCCGTCACGCCAGTCCCTCCCGATCAACAGGACCCGCTTGAACGTGGCGGTCGAACACAAGGCCGTTTCCTCCGCCAGCGGTACGCCAGCCTCGTTTCCATCGCCTGTTACGTCCAAGCCCTCCCGATGAACACGACCACGCATTCCGTTTCGACCCAGCCGGTTGGCTCCCCATGAACACGACGACGACGCTGTTTCTCCGTTCCAACCCAGCCATGTACGTATGCGCAAGTAGGCGTTCGAGACCCTGCCCGTATGTACATATGTGGTCGTATTTTCTTTCTTGCACCCTCGCCGCTGTATGTACGTGTACATGCTACGTGCGTGCCTCTACTACGACACGTGCGCGCCTCTACATCTACGACACGTGCGCGCCTCTACATCGACCAGTATGTACGTACACGTTCACGACCAGAATGACAACGCTACGTACGCTTCGACCAGGTGGGTCCCGACTGCCACGCACTTCCTTGCATGCGAAGATGTAGCTGGTGGGTCCCAGCAGTCAGGGGGCGAATCGTTTTTTTTGCCCGGACGCACTTCCTTGCGTACGAAGATGTAGCTGGTGAGTCCCAGCGATCGGTAACGTTTTTTCGTGAAATACGGTGGCCCGTCCGGTGGGTCCCTGCTGTCAGGTGGAGGAATAATTATTTTGCGCGTAATAAGGAGGCACTTCCTTACTGCGGCCGTGGACCCAGCTGTCAGCCTCTCCACGTACAGTCCACGTCCGATGGAAGCCGTTCCTTGACCACGTTGACCACGCCGCGCCGAGAGCACCAGGGCGGTGGATGACGGCGAGGCCTAGGAAGGGGACGACGCGGAGCCGGGGAAGACGCGGCAGTGGATGCCCACGCGTAGAGGAGTACGAGGGTTCACTGGTTTACTGCGGTGTGAGGCTGCCGTCGTGAGAATAACAGGGGTGTGGGTGAGTAGAGGGATGGCCTGGCGGTGGTGGGAGTAGTAGGGGCGGTGAGGCCTCCGCATCGCGCCGCCACGGAGGCAGGGTGAGCGAGGCCTTGAGGCACGACCGGCGCTGGTTTGGGCGGTTGGAGCAAGAAGACCAGAGGTTGAAGAAGCACTACGGCCGTTGGATGGACATCATACGGTCACTGGAGCTAGAATTGTGCTTATTGACTAAGTTGATAAAGCCCTCCGTCCCCGTCAACTTAGTAGGCCCACAAGTCAGCCTGCCACTATACTGGGTCCCAGCTAACAGGGGGAGTATTCATTTTTTTCGTGCGTAATAAGGAGGCACTTCCTTGCGTGCGAAGATATAGATGGTGGGTCCGAGCTGTTAGCGGCGGCAACATTTTTTTCGCGAAATACTGAGGCCCTTTCGGTGGGTCCTCGATGTCAGGTGGAGGAATCATTATTTTGCGTGTAATAAGGAGGCATTTCCTTGCGTGTGGCCGTGGACCCAGTTGTCGGCCTCTCCACGTCTGATCCACTTCAGATGCATGTCGATGCGTTGACCACGTTGACCAGGTCAGCGCCGAGAGCACCAGGCGGTGGACGACGGCGAGGCCTAGGAAGGAATGGCACGGAGGCAGGGAAGACTCATGATTGTTTCCCACGCGAGGGGAGTACGACGAACGAGGGTTTATCGTCTGCCTGCCGTCACGGAGATTAACAGCAGTGTGGGTGAGTAGAGGGATGGCTAGGCCAGCGATGGGAATACGGTGGGGCGGTGAGGCTGCTGGCGGCACACCCGGCCTTGTGAGGAGGAGGGAGCGAGCAATCCCGCCCGCTTGTTTGAGCGGCCGGAGCAGAAGAGCAGAGATTGAAGAAGACGACGGCCGTTGGATGGCCATCCAACGATCCTTTGCTTGTCGTCAACCTTTTTAGGAAAGCCTCAAATCTGTGGAAAACAGCATACAACCCATCTACCATTATTTCTAATAATTTACAGCCCATTTGCTCATTCTTAAGGTTTTGTTTGAAGCCCATATTCTTTTTGTTAGCATTACAGCCCATATTGTGGCCACGGTTAAAAAATTATCTGAAATTTTGCATATTTCAAAAGCGGTCCGAACTATTTTTAATCCCGAAATTTCGACTCACATTCAAAGTGATTTTAAAAATAAATGTATATCAATATAAAATCCAACAAATTCTCCACGCATAAAAATAATGTAATTTAAAATCTCGAAATGAAAAAAAGATATTTGAAACTAATTGCGGTTTGATGTGTTTTAAAAATGTACAACCCATTTCTCATTACTGATAGGCCATTTTCTCGGCCAGCCGAATGAAGCTCTCCTCGTCTTGAAAGATTTGCAGCCCAACAGGCCTGACAAAGCAACTTACTTGGCAAATCACAAAAAAACTGGGCTGTGGCCTTGGACCCACTTGTCAGCCTCTCCACATACAGTACTCTTCCGGTGGAAGTCGGCCGTTGACCACATTGACCACGACGCGTCGAGAGCACCAAGGCGGTGGATGACGGCGAGGCCTAGGAAGGGGACGAGGAGGAGCCGGGGAAGACGCGACAGTGGATGCCCATGCGGAGAAGAATCTGAGGTTCACTTTGGTTGAAGGCTGCGGCGTGAAATTTGTTATCATCGCCGTAGAATAACAGGGGGTGTGGGTGAGTAGAGGGATACCCTGGGCCAGCGGTGGGAGTAGTAGGGGGCGGTGAGGCCTCCGCGGCATCACAGCCGGCCACGAGAGGCAGGAGCACGCGGCACGACCGGCGCTGCTTTGGGCGGCTGGAGCAAGAAGACCAGAGGTTGAAGAAGCACTATGGCCGTTGGATGGACATCGTACGGTCACTGGAGCTAGAATCGTTCATATTGACTAAGTTGACAAAGCCCTCCGTCCTCGTCAACTTAGTAGGCCCACAAGTCAGCCACCCACTACGGTGGGTCCCAGCTACCAGGGGGTATTCATTTTTTGGTGCGTAATAAGGAGGCACTTCCTTGCGTGTGAAGATATAGCTGGTGTGTCCGAGGCACATCGTGAGGGGGGACGTTTTTCGTGAAATCTGTAAGCCCTTCCCACGTCTGATGCGTACGACAAGGCGTAATAAGGAGGAACTTTCCTTGCTGCGACCATGGACCTCATGGGTCCCAGCTGTCAGGCTCTCCACGTACAGTCCTCTTCTGATGACTCTCGTATGTTGACCACGCCGCGCCGAGTGCACCGAGGCGGTGAACGACGGCAAGGCCCCAGACTGGAACGACCCGGAGATGGGGAAGACGCGGCAGTGGAGTCACAGACGGAGAGGAGTGGGAAACTTGACTGGTTCGGGTGCGGGTGGGCCTACACTCGGCAGAGAATAACAGGAGGTGCGGAGTGGAGGGATGGCCTGGCCGTCGGCGGGGTAGCGTTTCGCTGAGGAGCGCAAAACAACGCCGCTGGACGCCGAAGGCTGGAGCAGGCGGTTCCAGCAGCGCTGGGGAAGAAGACGAGAGATTGAAGAAGAATGTCGGCCGTTGGATGTAAATCCAACGCCTTCTTAGGCTTCGACCTACTGGCCCACATGTCAGCCAGTCCATTTGTATTTTTAGTCCATTTGTTGGGCTGGGTGAAACAATGATGTAGCATCTATTCAGCCCGTTTAAATCCCATTTGCATTTTTCTCGAAATCCGTGGACTTGCTTGGCTGGGTGAAAATATCATGTTGGGCTAGAAGGAGAAATGTTATAAAAACATAAACACATGATTGCACGTCAGTAAAATCTTTGCAAGCTTATGTACGCAATCACTAGGAGTTAACTTGGCAAGTTATATATAAACAATTATTATTATTATTATTTTGTAAGAACTTTCAACTTACGAAATAAAATATCATTTTAATTTGATGAGTTAATAGTACGTGGGGTATTATTATTATTTAGGCTAGACGTGGGACAGTTGAGTTGGTTCTAGGGGAAAGTACTGGGAGAAAACTCAGTTTACATCGAAAAAGAAAGTGGGAGAAAATTCAGAGACCTGCTGGGTCCACCTAAGGAGAGGCATATGTTGGGAGGAAGGAGATTCAAAGCACGACAGCCGAGTGAACTAGTTAACATACATTAGCAAATAGCCACTAAAAAAAGCAATCAGGTTAATGGGTTCTTAAAAGAAATATTTCAGACAAAACAGATAATTACGACACATAGGCTAATGCATGAAACACTCATATGATAAAGGTGCTTATAAATAGATAAAGTACAACATCTAGACCTTCCGCACGCTTGATCATGACGCTGCGGCTGTCCGTGTACTCGTCGGTTACGGGAAGCAGACACGCCCTCATGTCCAAGATCTGCATGTACATGTCGTAGCATGCGTATGCGTCCTTGGCCGCATAGGTTATGTAGGCTAGATTCAGAGGTACCTCCCACGTGTTCAGGTCGTCTTCTTTCATGTTGGCGTATCAGGGGTCGATGATGGTCTCAGCGAGGTCAACCACGGAGTCCTTCTCCTGCCCGTTGCTGATGATCTTGTATTGCTTCTGGATGTCGACAAGCTTGTTGCACCAGATGGCCGAATCGTCACGTTATTCCTTCTCTCCACCGTAGCAAAGGTGCAGTCGGCGCTGCCGATGAAACGGGCGAATGCTCCAGAACCTAGTGCAGCCATAGGACTGAGGCGAGGCAGAGCTTCACTGAGTCTGTATCGTTGGTGTACATCACATTCAACTTGGTGCAGCCATAGGACTGAATGGCGAACTAACTCCTTGCTGAAGTCCATATCCAGCAGGCTCACCCCTCAGATCGCCATTGGAGTCTCTTCGAGCATGGTTAATAGTATAACCAGCTGCTGGCTATAAGCCAGTGCCATGTCATCTACAGCCCATCTTATAGTCAACATGTACAATAGTAGATCAAAAGAGTGTACTATTTTTTATTATGTGGCCCACCTTTCATTCACACAAAGTGCCTAGGAGCACGTGCTAGAGCTGGCTCTTCACAAAGAGCCCGCTTACCTTCTCTCTCCTCTTCTCTTTCCTCCAACTAAGCAGAAATATACTAGTTTATGCCTTATAGCCCGCTGACTCAACTCTATTGTACTTGCTCTTCGAGTGAACGAGTGTGTAGGCGGCGGCAACAGTTTGTTTTTTAGCTCTTGGGGAACTGGATTCAACAGTAAGCGGAGTGTGTACAGGCAACAACAGTTACTACCCCTCCCTCGTCCGCTGGAAGCCCGGCAGAAGATGCTCCCTTGGCGCATTCAAACGCCTCCATTAAGAAACCTACTCCGGCCACACGTCGGTTCACGAGCGGGTCTGTATTGGTACTGTGATAACAGGAGTTAGTGGTCACTTTACTTAAATTTAATTAGCTTTAATAGAAATTTATACTTAAAACAAGCAATGCATTGGCTCGTTCTATCAGTGCCATGGGATCAACATGCACAACAACTAGAATTATTATTCTCAGGATTTATTACGATCAGCACATTTGTCACACTTTCACAAAGATAATACTACCAAGTTTGAATTGTTTGTTATGGTTGCTGTCCTCTGCATCATCATGCCGTGTTTCCCAGCTTGCAAGATTCAGAACCAACAAATAAGATCCAAATAATAAGTACAACAAAGATGCCTACACATCTCATTGATTCGCAGCTTGCAAGATTCAGAACCAACAAATAAGATCCAAATAATAAGTACAACAAAGATGCCTACACGTCTCATTGATTCCCAGCTTGCAAGATTCAGAACTAACAAATAAGATTCAAATAATAAGTACAACAAAGATGCTTACACATCTCATCGATTCCCAGCTTGCAAGATTCGTAACCAACCCATTAGAGCCTTTTGATAAAGTGAATATCGGGATTAAATCCATCTTAGCTAGCCATGTCATACAATCGAAGAACTTGGCGAATGCTCTTGACCGTCACAACATCTGTAGTAGAGTATTCCTGTTTGCACAGCATGTTTGCATTGCACAAACAAGGAGACATGAGAGCATGATTTCGCTTTAATTGAACCATTTTGTGCAGTTCCACCAAAATTGAGAGATGTTGCTCTTGACCGTCACAACATCTGTAGTAGAGTATTCCTGTTTGCACAACATGTTTGCATAGCACAAACAAGGAGACAGGAGAGCATGGTTTCACTTTAGTTTAACCATTTTGTGCAGTTCCACCAAAATTGAGAGATGTTGCCCACGTGACATTTTAATTGAACTGCACAAGATACTCATTCCAAAAAAAAGTGTTTTGTGCAGTTCACCAAAAGGTCACAATAGCAACAAGGTGAAATGGATATCCCTATCTGCACAAAATGATAGAAAGTAAACGATTCTTTGGTCAATAAGAATATCTGAAACATATACAAAATGAAAAGAAGCATCTTAATTATGTTCATGGCAATCACGCATGACGGTAGAAATTTTAAAACGTCAGCAATGCTTCATGTTACCAGAAGCATTACGATCAACAATGAGATTCCTCAGATATGTGATTACTTTAATGGTGGCATTGCTTGTTTACCAGACATAGTAAATCAACATGAGCTAAAGAGTTGGTTTAAGGGCATGGGACCGTGGGGACACCAGGACACTCAGCAGTCCAAAGGAGCAACTTACTTATCATACTGGGGAAAACAGCAGGAGTGCCATTTGTAACACAGTTTAATTGCATCTTATCATTGGAGGTATTAGATTAACAATAACACTGGTTAGACATGTCCCTAAGGTAACAGTGTGATCGCTTCATTTTACATGCGCCCTTACAGCAAAAGGTTGGTTTACCCGCAAAAAAACAGGAAAAGGTTGGTATAAGGACATGCGACAGTGGACGCATCAGCACAATGTACCTACAAGGAGGCATAAAGTGGTGATGCCGAGCTTATTCATGCTATGTGAGGGCAGCAAACGTAATCCTGGAGACCTTTTACTACATGAGGGCAGCAAATCTAATCCTGGAGGCCTTTTACTATGTGAGGGCAGCAAATCTAATCCTGAGACCTTTTACTATGTGAGGGCAGCAAATCTAATCCTGAGAACTTTTACTATGTGAGGGCAGCAAATCTAATCTCGAGACCTTTTACTATGTGAGGGCAGCAAATCTAATCACGGAGAGCTTTTACTATGTGATGGCAGCAAATCTAATCCTAGACATACTCTGTTGACTTGTCCACCACCGCCACTTTCTATCCTTTTTCAACCAATAATAGACCCGTTCCTTATCCGGTTTGTCTTGCATTTCCCATTATTTCCCTTTTCAACCAAGAGACGGTTGGGTATCCGGTCTCTACTACTTTTACCATATTATTTCCTCTTTGAATCAAGTCCTAGATTCATGCTACAACTTTCCCCCTTTCCTCGTTGTTTGAACAAAGCCCTAGATTCGAATGCATGAAGTAGCTTTACCTCTAATAATACTAATAATTTAGGTGGCTTTGGAAGAGCTGATGGGAGTCGAAAAAGATGCACATGCGAACACGTGGGAGCTGGGGCAGAGAGCAAGGCCGCTTTCGAAGAATTTATACTTGAGGGTCGCCAGGATGTCGGCGGTGGCAGGTCGGATCTGCGGACAATATGGCAGGGAGGAAGAAGGGTCGGAGGACCTCCCGAGCCGACGCTGTGTCGGAGAGAACGGCACGGGCAGAGGATCGTGCCCCTCCAGCAGCTGTGGGTTTCCTCCCTCGGCGGCGATGACCGCATGAACGATACACCTTTTAGTCCTCTACACACACCGGCCGAAGGGATCCGGCCGGATCTGTGACCAGCTGTGAGTAGAGAGAAAATGTCGCTACCGCTGTCTTGTTTATATCTGGAGAGGATGAGAGAATGAAGAGAGCAACCCTAGTAAAGCAAGCGCCTGTGCCCTCAACGTCCATATACAGTGGAGTGATTATCTTTTTCTCTCCACAACAAGCGTTTCAATTTGTGTACGTGGCATTAAAGAAAAGAAACTCTCTATTTAAGGTGACTACTCTACGACTCCTACTTACTACTACTACAGTACTACCTCCGTCCTGGTTTATAGGTCCCTTTTATAGTTTGTGCCAAATTTTCACTAAAGATTTAACTAACAAAATGTTAATGCATGTCAAGAAAATTATCTCATTGGATTCGTATTTGAACATAGTTTTGAAAAATATAATGTTTGGTGACATGCGTGAACATTTTCTTAGTTTAATCTATGGTCAAAATTTGGCACGAAATACAATGGGGACCAATAAACCCGGACAGAGGTAGTATTGTTCACTTGTGCTCCCCGCCCCTCCATTCATTGAACAACCCCACGGGTGAATAAACATATAGTAAGTATTGTATTTATATAGAACGAACAAGCTCGAACTATTTTTGCGTAGTTAAAAGTTGAGGGTGGAGCTTTTCCCGGGCAGTACGCATGACAGTTTTCGGGTAGGCGGTTTGACAGAGAGGCGAGGAGGGTGAGCGAGTGGGGCTGTGCGATTTGACGGCGTTGCTACTTGTTGGAAAGACTTGTGATATGACCACTCACTATAGTCATGAATTACTGGTGCTCCGACCGGGGTGATGCCCCCCTTCCGTTCCGCGCTCTAATCTGGTGCATGACACGTCGACACGGATGTTGGCTCTCCCACATGTTGGAGTAGTAGGAAGGAGCAAAGAATGATGCGGTATATACTAGTACTATACTACTCCCTCCGTTCCTAAATATAGTCTTTGGAGAGATTTCACTATGGACCACATACGGAGAAAAATGAGTGAATCTACACATAAAATGCATCTATATACATCCGTATGTGGTCCATAGTGAAATATCTACGAAGACTTATATTCAGGAACGGAGAGAGTACTACTCAGTGCCTGAGGAGTGCGAACCACGGCAGCCCAGTTGAACGGTACCTGCGAACCACGGTAGCCAGTTGAACCAGCAAGAGAAAACAATAATGTGGTGATATGGCCTTAAAAAACAATGTGCTACGGTCCACACTGTAGCATGTCTGAGAACACTCCTCTTTGTTTGGATCCACGAGTTAGAGCTAGTTTGGGTTGAAATAGCCTCAAATTATCGAAACAAGAGGGGTTAGTTTGAGCTAGTTTGCTCTAACCCAGCTAAAAAAACTAGCCGGTGGAGAGGTTCTAATTGGGTTAGTTATCACAGGCCCACTAAAAGAGAACTAAAAAATCTCACCTGCCCGCACAGATCGCTCCCTAAAAAATCTCACTGCCTGCACGGATCGTTCCCGCCCCCTCTCGCACGACTCCTCTCTGTTAGCCATAGGGCCGCCCGCCCAAGCGTCGCCGCCCTCTCTCTCCTCGGCCGCTCTCCTTCCGGCCTCACGCCCCTACTCGGCCGCCCTATCCCTCGACCTTGAAGGTCGCCCGCTCCCCCTTCACCGGTCGTTTTCTCCCTCTGTCAAATGTGGCGGTGGCACATCTACCAGGGAGGTCGTGAGAGGGGTGAGTTTGTTCGTTCCTTCTCTGTATCACGGCCATATCATTGATCTTGCTTGCTCTAGCGCTAATTCTGATTTGGAAAAGTAGATCCTAATCAAACTTGCTATAGATTTGTGGTGCATGCATGGAATTGTTTGATGCTGCTTGAGGAGGTAATAAATCTTTCTAGAGGCCCAAAGATTCAGGTCACCTTTCTAGGTATTTCAATTCCAGGCTTGCATTATTTGTAGAGGCCCAAAGATTCAGTTCACCTTTCTTGGTATTTCAATTTCAGGCTTGCATTGTTTCTAGAGGCCCCAAGATTCAGTTCACCTTTCTAGGTATTTTAGTTCCAGGCTTGCATTATTTATAGAGGCCCAAAGATTCAGTTCACCTTTCTAGGTATTTCATTTTCAGGCTTGCATTATGTCTAGAGGCCCAAAGATTCAGTTCACCTTTCTAGGTATTTCAGTTTCAGGCTTGCATTATTTCTAGAGGCCCAAAGATTCAGTTCACCTTTCTAGGTATTTAAGTTTCAGGCTTGCATTATTTCTAGAGGCCCAAAGATTCAGTTCACCTTTATAGGTATTTCAGTTTTCGAGCTTGCATTATTTCTAGAGGCCCAAAATTCAGTTCACCTTTCTAGGTATTTTAGTTACATGCTTGCATTATTTATAGAGGCCCAAAGATTAAGTCCCTGGGCGTGACAGCGGCCCCGCTACCCATGCAGTGTCGACCTCAACTGCAAGGGCGGCGTCGGAGGAGGTTCGGGGCTTGGGCTCTACAGAGCCTTCCTCTAGAGCGACGATGGCGAGCTCCTCCCTCGGTGCATGAGGGGCTCCGGGCTCCCTCCCTATCGTGAACAACTTCCGTGATGAGTTAGCTCATTCTTTGTTTCATGAAGTGTTTTTTTTATTTTGTGAAGCTTGATTGACGACTTGTATGTTGAAGTGGGATATCTCATTTGTATGGACAAAGTAAAAATTATCATGTTTTGCATGCTTGATTGTAGAGATGGTTCGTTTATGTCAATTGTGAGCGGGAGGAGGCCACAGAAGAGCCGGCCACACCAAGAGGGTGCTTGGATCCAAGGGACTTATTTTACTCTGACTTAAAATAGGGTACAAAGTAGTCAAATGATTGAGATAGAGCATTTATTGTCAATCTAACCCTGCCATCCATACACCTCTTTGGTTTAGAGTTAGTTCATGGTTAGAATCTAACTCTAACCTCTAACTGAGTTAGAGTTCTCCTCGTCTCGGTTCATCGCCATCATACTTTCCCCATTCCTGTGTTTTCAGTATCCTGCGAATCAAAGAGGCCCTTTTTTCGGGAAAAATCAAAGAGGCCCTTAGACTAGTTTAGGTCCGGTCATTTTTTATAAACGTGTTATGTCCAAAATATAATGAACATGCTCCAGTTTCCACGAAAATAATACGGTTTCATGTAGTAATTCATTGATTTATTTATTCTTTTGCGGGGGGTTTGCATGTAATTTTTGAGGTCTGAAATGTAAAGTACCCTCTTGGTGTGCATGCATGCACTATGACCCAGATGCTCTATGTCCCACATGTCGGTGAATGGGAGCACGTGGAAATAGCCTAGGAGTACATATAGGAGGATAAATGCGTGAAAAATATGTCTTGTGAAGCGTAGTCAGCGGTTGAAAAGTAGACCTAAAGTGATGACAGCTATAGGTGCATACGCACCCAACTAGTGGTACTAGACATACAACTAATTTTTCCCTAAAAAAAGAGGCACGAGTGCTCGGTACTCCTATTCTATAAACACGAGTCCCATCGACAACGGCGTCAGGTGCTCTGACTAGCCCCCTCCCTCGTTTCTCTCTTCTAACTCTAAACTCGGCCGACACCCGGTGGGTGGGGTGGGTTTGCTCAACTGCGGCCCCACCTCACAGTGAAAACGTTACGACTGGAATAAAAAATGCCATATACTCCCTCCGTTCATAAATATAAGCCTTTTTAGATACTACTTCAAATGGAATACAACATACAGATGTATGAAGACATAGTTTAGAGTGTAGATTCACTCATTTTGCTCCGTATGTAGTAGTCACTTGCTGGAATCTTTAGAAAGACTTATATTTGGGAATAGAGGGAGTACTATACTAATAAAACATTAAGGCCACGAGGCGATGCAGTGCTGGTTACAGGAGGCAAGAAGAAGAGATGCATCCATCGACGACGTCCACCTCCTCGACTCGAGGCGCCGGCCCACGAGCAGCGCCTAAGTAGCGATGGCTTTCGTGGCGGTCGACGTGCTTGAACAATGGCGTCCAAAGATTCCAGCCTTGTTGGAAGAAGGCCAGCGTCTTTCTGTCCTCACTTGTCTTGTAGTGGCCTATGTAGACGATTTCCTCTTAGACGTGGATGTGCGGTCGACGGTTTCTTGCATGGCGGTATTTGCTGGCGGCGGCAGCAGCCTCGAGTGCACATTCTTTGTCGCGACCTCGGCACCTGCAGGGCCACGAGGCTTGAAAGAGTTCATCACCATGTAGGCCGATGAGGGTGGCGGGCAATGAGGAGCACTGGCGCGGGCTGGAAGCGATCTGGCAAGGTCGTCCACGTGCTTCTTGACGGCGGTGAACTTGCGGATGGAGTTGACCATCATGTCGTCCATGCTAGAGGCGAAGCCGGCGTCGGCGAGGGCTACGATGCCTGCGGTCGCCAGCACCATCTGGAAACATTGCGCGGTGCTGGGCTGCAGGCCGACGCCTTGGATGATTTGGCACAGCCGACTGCCACTCGTGTCCATCGCCTCCATAGGTGCTTGTGGCTTCTGGTCACTTGGTCTTGGATTGGAGTGAGCAGTGTTGCGCAGAGACTTGGGAGTAGATGGATTGGAGTGGTGGGGCGCCTTTATTATATGAGAGTCCAAACTATGTTGCATTCACATCGTGCTGGCTCCAGTCTGCTTCTCCAATTAATTCCATCTGCATGTAATTGAGGATGCATCATTGACCGTTCAACGTCTCAGGAACCTCTACCCTCTTCCTCCTTCGCATTCAAGCACCTATGGACCCGTCGACGACGAGGTGCCTGTGGTGACTTCGTAAATTTCAAGATGATAGTGCCGTGCGTGTGTGCGTTCATAGGGGTGAGTGTATGCGCGTGTATATGAGCGCTTGCTTCTATACTGTGTCAACAAAACAACAACGTAAATGCGTGTCAAAAAGAGACTAGTCAGTATACTCAATATTGTGCACCTCGGAGAGGAAAACGATAGAACTAGTATGTATTTATTTACGGTGCATATTCACTCATTTTGCTCCATATGTACTCCGTCTCAGTGTAGTCTAGTCACTTGTTGAAATCTCTAGAAGGGTAAATACTCCTTTACGGTTTTACGAGGCTATACTAGCAAGTAGTTATGCGTACTAGTACAATAGTGGGCTCACATAGCAATTTTGTCTCATGCAAGAGCATGGCTATATGCATGCTCCAATGTTACATAGCTGCAATGTTCGGTTTGCGCTTGGCTCTTCGCCTCTTGAGAAGGCGAACAATGATGTTACTACTCACTGCTTCTACGATGTCGAATCCTTGCTGCATGTCCGTCCACATGGCGGAAGACGGATAGCTTGTTGTGGAAGTACTACTAATAAGAAAAAGCCTGTCCTCGTTTGCGAGCAAAACCGCGCATGGGCGAGGGAGAAGGCGTGTAGTAAAATCAAGCTTCTCCTCGTTCTACGAGTTGACGCGACACATCATAGCATTGGCCCCACATGCTTTCCTCTAAACTTGGCTGAAAGACCCGCAGTGTACAATATATTTGCTGCAACCTCTAACATTTACCCACCACAAATTAAAATATATGTGGCCATATGCATCGTTCTGATGCAGAGGCCGAGGAGTCCCCCCTTTAAAAAAAACAAATTAAAATATATATTCCTGTCTTGACCAGATGAGCGTGCAAACTACAATCAGCAGAGTGACAGGTAGGGCCAGAAGACTATTTTAATTTTTTTTTAAACTTCGAGACGGCACATAGCATGGAGCCGACCCCGACTATTTTAAGCTTACACGCACGGTACACGCTATCTAGACTACTCTACACATGAAACTGCCACACGAGCGTCCGGGCTGCGCTTGGCTCTTCGCCTCTTCAGGAAGTCGAACAATGATGGTGTACTACTGCACTGGAGGAGTACTACAGTACGCTTCTGGCCATCTGGCACCGATTGAACTGCTGCATGTCCACCACGTGCAGGAGGGGAGCGTGTAGCAAAAGCTTCTCCAAGTATGGCCAGCCACCACGCTCATGGGCGAGGGAGGGACGCTCCTGTCTTTGCGTGTATGACAGGTGGGCCCGACAGGTGTGTGGCCAACCTGTCATACAGCCAAAGGCATGTGCAGTTAAGTCCATGAGGGAGAGGATAATCAAACTTCTCGTTGATGTACGAGTTGACGCGACACATCAAAGCACTGCACTCGATATATTTCAATAATTTGCGTTTACCGATGCATTAATTACAACGCATGCATGCATGCCGTGACTCTTCTTTTGATAGTACTTGCATGTGTTGATTTAATGCACCTTGAAGGATGGTTGTGCACGAGGAGGGCGAGATCATGCAGACCGAACAGGAATAGGACCCGACGATGGAGGTCTCTAAGGTATTGATGGACCTCGCCGTGCTCCACTGCCCCTTGTGCCTCCGCCCCTTGACGCCTCCAGTGTATGAGGTTCGAATACACATTGTCTGTTTGGCTGATTGAGCAAGGTGCAGGTTTCTTGATTGATGTGATGTTGGATTGATTTCTGAAGTGCAAGGGAGGGCACCTGTCCTGCGTGGACTGCCGCGTCGAGCGCCCCGGGAACCAGCGGCGGTGCGGAAGTGCGGTGGCGGTGGCTTCGACGTGCGGAACACGGCGGTGGACTCCGTCCTTTCGTCGGTGAGGGTGGAGTGCCCGCACGAAGGCTGTGGGCTCTACGTCACTTACCACAAGCTTGCCGATCACCAGAGCGTGTGTCCGCTCGCGCCCTGCAAATGCCCGTGCCCGTCTGCAGCTACGGGCGCCACGGCGCGCTCTACCACCACATCAGCACTGCGCATCCCATGCCCGTGCACAGGATCTAGTACGGCAAGGTGCTCCAGCTGCAAGTGCCATTGTCGGAGCCACGGCTCTTGCTGTTCGCGGAGGAGGACCGCCGTGCGTTTTTTTTGGTCGGCGGCGTGCTCGACATCGGCGCGCCTATCGCCGTGTCGGTCGTCTGCATCGAGCGAGGCGTCCCCACTGCCGCACTACTTGGCCAAGCTGGGGGCGAAGGGCCCGCCGGGGGAGCCCAAAGGCACGACCGATGCCGTCAAGGTGGAAATGGAGGTGACAAGCAGCAAGGATCCTGGCGACGTCGACGTGCAGGAGCTGACCTTCTTGACAGTTCCGCCCAAGCTGCTGGCGGTGCTAATCTTGTGTCCCTCCAGATTCAGATTGTCAAGCTCACGTCATATTTGTTGGGTCGGTGCCTTCTGTTTATCTTAGTAATATTCTATTATAGGGTTTACCTTGGTCTACTTTAGCTTATGAAATGGTGGGTTTTGGTGGTATTGCAGCAATTACTTCAACATCGGATCGGTAATTTCCAATAGTCGAGCGGATATTTTGTGTCTGCTTTGGATATAAAGTTCCTTTGGGTAAGAGTACTACTTGTCATCAAAATGGATAAAAGGAGATGTATGTAGGCGTATTTTAGTTCTAGACACGTCCTTTTTATCCATTTTGATGACAAGCACTCCTCCGTTCCACAATACATGCCTTCCATTTGTCAAAATATAGATGTATCTAGACATGTTTTAGTATATAGGTACATCCATGATAGAGCCAATCGGATGGTTGAGAACACTACAATTAAGTAGCTACAGATGCGTGTGTGACTCCCAGATCACGAGAGGCCAGGGTCATCATCCTCCTTTCCGAGAAAAAACAGGCAGCGTGTGTGAGAGGGGCGAGTGCGTCGTGCACCTCTTCTCTTCTGTATAACGTACTACTAAACTCAGAGTACAAGTTTTTGAGCTTGCGTCTCGTCACATTCAAAATTACTCCACGCTATATTGAATTGCAAACCTGTTCACACCGATCACAACCTAAACGGTTTCCCACTTAGGAGCGTATTAGTACCACGCTAGTATATTGAATTCCAAACCTGTTCACACCGATCACAACCTAAACGGTTTCCCACTTAGGAGCGTATTAGTACTCGGTTATAAATACTAGTATGCCAAGATGATTGCACATTCCTCGTCAACTCCTCATCCAAAAAACAAACAAGTCATTCAGCATCCTTCCCTTGCGTCTGCCATGGCCAGCGTGAGTTACGGGTCGAGATTGCTACCGGGGAGGCGAGCATGGAAGTGGAAGCGAGAGATGTCCCGCCTCGCTGCGAGAGCAGCCGACATGTCCCGCCAGCGTGGAAGTAGCAACCTGAGGTCCTGGCCACGCGCGGCAAAGACGGAGGTCCCACCGTGCCGTCGATGCAGCAGACTGGTCCGGCCGCGCCGTGGAAGCAGCAGAGATGTCCCGCCGCACCATGAATGCAGTAGAGATGTCCCGCCGCGCCGCGCCAGCCTGGGAAAATTTCTCGCTGGCAGGCGACGACTATTACAGGCGCATGCTTGCGATCGTCCATAGCCAGATGGATCAGATCTCCGGCTTGGCGAGGTTGCAGGACGACGTGAAAGGCTCGTTTGAACAGGCTACCGGCGTCATCCAGCAACTAAGGGAGGGCAATGAGAGTCTCCGGGCCGAGCGCGACCTGCTGAGGTAGAAGATTGTCCGAAGTACAGACCAGCAGGAGGAGACCAGTGCCTTGTTGAAAAGGACCGGCATCATTGTCAAGAAACTTATGGACGAGAATGACATGCTCCGCAACGAGCGCCAAAGGCTGGTGGAGGAATCCATGGATGTTCTCAAGCAGCGTCTTGAGGACACGAAAGAGCTCATCGCCGCTCGCCGCGGAGACTAGTTCCATGACCTGCAAAGAACGCATCAAGAAAGTAGAGATCGTGAGCGGATCCTTGTCTTCCTTCTTCTTTTGCCCTTGTGTATTTGGGCGTAGCCGCATGTGGCTTTTTAATTATCTTTCTAATTATGTAAGACAATTAATGTCCTTATCTTTACGTGGAAGATCAATATTGCGATTTGGAATGAAGAAAACTCTTCTTTGTGGCGACCACAGCGTTCTTTGTTCTTCTAGTTGCTTCTAGGCTTCCTTCAGTTTCCTGGTTTCTTTTGATATAATAATCGATTTAGGATGTAGATTGTGTCGTCGGTTGTGAAATGTGGGGTTCTACCGCGGATGTTTGGCCTTAGTTGGCCTCTTGGGATGTTGCGATTTCAATCTGGTACTTTTAGTCCTTCGTGTTAGGCTGGAGTTGTGCTGAACTTCTTGTGAATTGTGGTGGTTTTCAGTAATGAAAATCGGAAGGGGCAAGCCCTTCTTTGATAAAAAAATCGTCCTTATATATTCATCAGTCTTGCTATAAGTTGCAGTAGATGCTATATAGGTCCGTCGGATCTTACATCAAGATCTGTGCTGTCATTTTATTTTTTCTCTTTTCTCTCTTAAATCTCAGTCGAGTGAGACATAGCCACGCCATTAAACAGAGGCTCGGGCGCCATTAATGGAGACCTTGGGAGAGAGGTGGACGGCAGATGGAGGTCAAAGGGCACTCCTCCCGATAAGCACGCGCAGGGGTCTGATCGCACGCCTCTCGTACTCAAATAGCTACCCTGCACGGCGCCTCCTAGCTAAGAAAAATGGGGGCCAGGCTGCACGTAAATGGTACTAGTAAGTAGAACGCATACGGTTTCAATAATACTTGTGTTTACGATTGTAACGTGACAACACTTGTTCCAAAATGACTTTGTTGATTGTTAATGTGTGCGCCTTCGCAAATCGGACTGCAAATTTACCACAGCATGTTGGTGCCATGTCATGGCACCAAGCCAAGTTTCATTATTTTCATGCGTGTTTTGGATTTACAGGAATTAAAAACTAAGTTTCTCAATGTTTCCAACCCAGCCACGACGCCCAGAATTTTGAATTTCATTCCCATTTCTTGGATGGAACCTAGAAATTTACCCGAGGACACACATGTGATTTTTCATCCAACTTTGGTGCACTGGAACATGTGCTTGTATTTCAATTTTGAATTATGCACACAAAGGTGACACGTTCCCTCCCAGAACCACGAGACTTCTTGAGAGAAGCTCCGATTTGCAAGAAGCTTATTCCAAAATTTGTTCCTATTCGGCCAATTTTTTTTACCACGGCATGGTACTACCATGACATGACACCATGCCAAGTTTCATGATTTTAAAACCAAGTTTCTCAATGTTCTTGACCGAGCCACGATGCCCAAATGTTTGAATTTTATTCTCATTTTTTCATGGGAGTAGAAATTCACCCGAGGACACAAATGTGATTTTCAACCAACTTTGGTGCACGGGAGCACGTGCTTGTAGTTCAAATTTGAATTATGCACAATAAATGACCAAAAACTCAATTAATGTAAATAAGGCCAAACGAAGCCGGAATAATTCCAAAATTTAACAGGGCACTCATGTAGTTCTATGTTGCCTTTGTAAATAAACTAAAGGGGGACAACGTATATCGTTTCGCAATCAAAGGTGACACGTTCCCTCTTAGAACCACGAGCCTTCTTGAGAGAAGCTTCGGTTTGCAAGAAGCTTATACCAAAAAAATTTCCTGTTCGGCCATTTTTTTACCACAACATGGTAGTACCATGACATGACATCCATACCAAGATTCATGATTTTCAGACGTGTTTTGGATTTACAAGAATTTTAAAACCAAGTTTCTCAATGTTCTCGGCCGAGCCACGGTGCCCAGATGTTTTAACTTTATTCTCATTTCTTGCATGGGACCTAGAAATTCACCCGAGGACACAAATGTGATTTTTCAACCAACTTTGGTGCACGAGAGCATGTGCTTGTAGTTCAAATTTGACTTATGCACATTAAATGACCAGAAACTCAATTAATGTATCAAAAGAGACAAAGCGAAGAATAATTCCAAAAATTTAACATGGCACTAATGTAGTTCTATGTTGCCTTTGTTAAGAAACTCAAGGGCTGGGTGTACGTTCCTCTTAGAACCACGAGCTTCCAAATCGGCCCAATTTTTTACCACAACATGTTAGTGCCATGACATGACACCATGCCAAGTTTCATTACATGAATTTAAAATCTAAGTTTCTCGATGTTCTCGGCGAGTCATGACGCCTTGGATGTTTGAATTTCATTCTCATTTCTTCCATGGGACCTAGAAATTCAACCAAGGACACACATGTGATTTTTCAACCCACTTTGGTGCACCGGAGCATGTGCATGCAATTCATATTTAGATTATGCACATTAAAAGTCTAGAAACTCAATTAATGTATAAAAAGGCCAAATGAACCCAAAATAATTCCAAAATTTAACAGGGCACTCATATAGTTCTATGTTGCCTCAATAAATAAAATCAGGGGGGAGGCAGCGTATATCATTTCGCACACAAAGGTGACACGTTCCCTCTCGGAACCACGAGGCTTGTTGAGAGAATCTCCGGTTTTGCAAGAGGCTTATACCAAAACTTGTCTCAATTCAGCCAAAAATTATACGTATGAAAACGGGGTTTAGATTATCTCGAACATCTCGCTACCTAGACCAATAATGTACTATGATTTGAATTCAACATAAAATGGATACATATATTTGAATTGGAGAGCGTATGGTACATGTAGTTCATAGTGAAATATGATTACTGCTATATGCATGTCTTTTTGTTATCAAGATAATATTTAAATTATTGTATAACTTGATAACAATCGTATTCAAATAAGGAAAATTGATTCAAATTTAGTCCATATGGTAGACGACAATATATATGTTCACATGGTCGAGTAAAATGTTCATATATGATGGAAGATCAAAATGTATGACTACATCAATAAACCGCAAGGTCACCTAGTGATATATTCAAATTCAACATAACGTGGATTTAAAAATTGAAATTCGAGATCATGGCATCTGTAATCATATAAAAAGGGACATTACTCTTTCTTTGGTGGGAATTGATTTGTTTTTTGTTGTTGTTGAGGGAAGTGCGAATCGATTTGGTACTGTGCAGGGTAATCATGTTCTCCCGATGTTTTTTACATTTTTCTTGTAGTTTTTTCAATGGCATCTATAGCAATATAGTAAAAGGGGACATGACTCTCTTGTGTCTTGTATGATTTTTTCACACGTTAAGTTTGTTCTTCCGAACAAGGAATCCGCACCTTGTTATCCCGAAATTTTCAAGCTCGAGTATCTTCTGTCTCACACGCTTTGAAACTCCCTTCTTCAACCCGCCCCACCTTCTTATCCGAAACTTGGGCCAGCGAACTCCCTCCTCATCCAAATCGCTCCGCAGCCTGGACACGCATAAAATCCCCTTCTACCCCTCGGTAGGAAATGAAGCTCCACGTCAGCGGTGTCAAAACCGGTGAAGTCTGTTGTAACTTACCCTACATTTCGGACAAGCGCGTCCCTAAGCTTAGCTCCCCTCCCCTTCGCCCCCTCCCCCCAATTCGTACACCGAGGCCGCCAAAACTTCATGAAACCCCACGCTCCTCGGTTGGCCTCCCGACCGCCCAGTAGGAGACTCTTCTCCGACTTCGTAAATCCCACATAGCTTCGCCGTCCCTCATCCACCGCACCGGATGAGGATCCGTTGTCGATATCGTCATCCCGCCGGATCAGCCGCCCTGTCCTCCACCTCCAAGGAGCTTCCCCGATGTTCGCCTCGTCTATCGCGCCACCTCAATCCCCACAGTGCCGTCTTGACCTGCCCCACCGGAACCGCAACACCCTCACCAATTCCTCCGATGAAGCCGAGGCCAACTCGGTGCCACCAAGGAGGTTCTGCACTCACCGCTGCATTTTATCTTTTATTCGACCTCACGGGGCTGCCGGTGCTCGATACCGAGCAGACATGGCGTCTCCATCGACAGCGCCGTCGCCGGCCACATCATCCACGATGTCTCTCCCCCATGTCGTTGCTTCCTCGTGGCGACTTCCCTAGCAACACTAACTTCTGACTTGCTCGGCTCTCGCTCGCGTTGCGGCTCTGTTCTTCTTTGTCGGTCGCTTTCTTTGCTATCCTGCTTCGTTCGTCTTTGCTTTGCTCTGCTCTTGCTCTCGCTTGCGCTTTCTTCTTTGCTGCGACCTCCGGCAGCTACGGGAGATCTTTGCTTTAGCACTTTTCGCTTCAGCGGTGCTCTTGCACGACTTGCTCTCTGCTAGTCGTTCCACCTTTCGGCGTCTCTTGATTTAGATCCTTTGCTTCTCTGCTACTAGTGCTCGAACGCCCTAAACATCTATTGCAATGCTCGTTACTAGTTCAATCAGTTTGACGGTAAAATTCAGTTTCATTTGTGAAGTTCATTTTCTTGATTAAGTTCGAGTGAACAGTACTTACAAAATCTGTCGGAGCGGCCGTGGGCGCTGTGATCGTTTACATCTAGCACTTTTTGGTGATGTATTTTACATCATATATTGCAGATGATATTAGGGTCCCACTTCAGATTAAAGTTGTATGTCTTGTCATGCTTCAGCCTAAATCGCCGTACACCTTAGCAGAGCTGCTCCAACGACGGAACCGTCCATCACAATGAAGCAGTACCCTCGGCCCCGCTTCCAGAGGCCTCGGATATTCTTCCCGCCTCAAGCAGTCACACCTGACATCATCACCATCCTCCACGTCCAACCCAATGATCTTTGAGGTCCACAAGGCTATGCCAAAGAGGTTGTACACTCTTCGCATCACTTTGTTTCTCCATTCCTCTGTTCTTCCAATTCATGTGAGCCAAACACCCAGGTTGACTGAAATCCTATGTTTCCAAATGCTCTGTTTTGCATGTGCATTCCTATCTTGTTCCTGTGTTTTTCCTGTCCCTGCGTTTATAGAATCCTCCAATTCTAAGGAGCCCTTACGGATTTACTTAATTTTCAGATTGGCGTCAAAGAAAACTCTGTGTGTTATGTCCTGCTCCTACCGTGTCGTCATCCACCCCACCTGAGGTGCACCATCGACAGAAGCGTTCACTGCAGCGAAGATCCCCTGCAGACTTTACATCGCCGCCTCGAGATCATCTTCCCGTTGCGGCAGCCATGCCAACTGCATTACCATCATCGACTTAGCAGATGAACACGAGGACTAGACGATTAGGAAGAGAGGTCGCATGATCTTCGTATTTGCTACGTTATACATCGGTTGTTATTACCTGCTACTTTATCGTTCAATCTTGAGTTTTGAATTGCCCATGGGTTTCATATCAAGCCAGCAACGAATAGTATATGTCTACTATCTGGTTCATCTGGGGTCTTCTATGTGGTTCATGTTGGGTGGCAACAAACAATAGATGATCCATTGTCTATCTTTTTAAACTGAAGCTGTAATCTACCTGCTATGATTAGTTTTGGATCCATCCACTCGTTTGCTACCATCAGTCTTGATTTTTGCATGCACCCCTTAGGCCTTACGAAATCTAACTATTTTTATTATTATGCATGTCAGATATTGTACACAATCATACTGAACATGTAGAGAAAAAGAGAAGACCGTTGCGTGCAAATATAATGTCATGCAGACGCTGCTCCATGGTGGGCGAAGTGCCCCCCTCTCCTGCATTTCCAGATTGTATTCCAGAGGAAGATAACTGTTCAGATGGAGATTCAGAAGGAGCCGACCATGCCTGTTTACCACGAGGTGTTTTCTCTAACTTTGGCATCTTGATGTTGGTCATATCATGCATATGGCGCCTTGCATTGCTTACATTATACATCTTATATGTCATCAGCTTAGTTTAGATTTTCTTTGTGTGAATGCCACCTGTTTGGTTTCTATATCATACTTCCACCATTCCTAAATATTTGTCTTTTTAGAGATTTCAACAAGTGACTACATACGGAACAAAATGAGTGAATCTACACTCTAAAATATGTCTATATACATCCGTATGTGGTAGTCCATTTGAAATCTCTAAAAAGACAAATATTAAGGAACGGAGGAGTATATAGGAATTATGCAATGCCATCTTCTTTAGCCAGGCATCATATCGTGAATCGTGCAATGCCATCCTATTTAGCTTGATCATCGTATATGTGAATTGTATCGTGCCATATTTTTTCCATAATGTGTTCCATTTGTCAGCAATGTTTATACATTCATATACTCTTCCTGTGCATCAGCCATTTTAGTCGGTCATGGGAAAATCTGGAGTGAAAACAAGGTCTTCTGAGTAGTCAGTGCTACCTCTCGATGCAGATTTCTTGCTGGTTTCTGTTAGCTGCTCGGAGGAGGATTCAGAGAGAGATGAGCGATCGTAATCCCCGAGGTGCATGCTCTAACTTGGCTGGGTTATATTGCTCATATCATGCATCTGATGTCTTGCATTGCCATGCCATACTGCTTAGATTAGACATGCTTTGTGTGAATGCCTCCTGTTTGATTTCTATATCAGATATGTGAATTATGCAATGCCATGTTTTTCAGCCAGTTATCATATATGTGAATTATGCACCTCCATGGAGCCAGGCATCATATATGTGAATTATCTCATGCCATCTTTTTTCATTACGTATTCCATTTGTAGACAATCTGTGTATATTGAACTACTCTTCATGTGTATTAGCCATTTGAGCCGGTTATGGAAAAATGCAGGTGAAAACAAGGTCTTGAGCGAGGCAATGGTACCTATTGAAGCATATATCTCGATGGTTACTGAGGAGCTCCTCGGGGGACGATTAGGAGGCAGATGACCAGTCCTATATCCCACGAGGTGTATGCTCTAAGTTGCAATGTTTATATTTCTCATATGATGCATATGGTGTCTTGCATTGCTTAGTTTAGACATCATATGCACAATATTGAATTCTATCTGCTTAGTTTAGAGATCATACATGCAAGTGCAGGTTGCTTAGTATATGAATCAATTATGTCAATTATATCATGCCATCCTGTATACTTAGACAACATGTATGTGAATTATTTCATCCCAACCTATTTTAGAAAGACATCATATAGTTTTTTTGTGTCATCCTGTTTAGGTACTCATCATATGTTGAATTATGCCATTATATCCTGTTAAGTTATCCATCATATATCTGAAACTGTGTCATGCTATCCTGTTTAGTTAGGCATCATATATGTGAAATTGTGTCATCTTGTCTGTTTGGTTAGACAACATATATGTGAATTACCACATCATCTATCATACAATGTCCAGACGTTCAATTTCTTTTCTTGTTTATCAGCCATTTGAATTGGAGAGGGTGATGGAAGTATCTAAGGGAGCAAAAACCCGTTCTTCACAAAAGACAGTGCTACCCGTCGATGCAGATAGAACCATGGTTGTACTAGCCCACAAACTAGCCCCACCACACATAACCGAGACTCTTCCAGATTGCACACTTACACCGTTGGGCAGAGAACCAGCTACAACCCATCTAATCGCAACCCAGTGGATAGTAAGCCACTTATAGTTGACAAGCACCATGTCCACCACAGTACCCCCACACGAGCAGTTTGTAAAGCTCTTGTAGTGCCCAAAGCACGAAGACCACCACAGCTAACCCAAACTCCACGTTTAAAGCGAGGAAGAGCAAGCTGTTCTCGTGTCGATTCGTAGCTATGGTCCATACTCCTTTCTTTGTTGCATCACTTTGTATTTACTCATACCAACTACTTCCGAATTTGAAGGATCCAATTGAAACTCCAATGGCGCATAGCGGTATGTTTAAAACCGATTTCTTTAAGCTGGATTGCTGTTCTAACTTCTTGCTCTATGTTGATTTCAGTTTAAGTTGTATAAACAGTTATGTTCTCATGTGATGCACATTACAAGTGCTGCCAATCCGTGTAGTTTCTCACACTTATATTCTGTCTATCTTCTTGTGTATTAAAAATATATGAGATGAACTGTGTCTCTATCTTGATTAGGGAACATAAACTAGAATGATATGGACAATACAGTGACCATAGTACATAGATATATGTTTGTTTCATGTTGTTATCCTGTCCACCTTACTCTTGAACCGGTTTACCAAAATGAGATTGGTATACTACAAGCTAAACATGTGATGTGTCCGCTTGTTTCTCTTGTAGTATGCAAGCAGAATATTGGAGAAGAGCACCCCACTATGCAATGGTAGAGAAAGTAATGCGATAAGGTTCAAGATAGTAAGACAACCATGTTGGTCTCCAAGAAAGATGATAAAAGCGATCTTGTAGGCGGTGAAAACCCCACGGTCATGCGTTGATGTAGTGTTCGAGTTCTTGGCGATTACCGGCGGCACAAGCTCTTCGAACTCGCTGCCTAAATCACTTGGCTTCTTAGGTCTCAGCTACAAGCTGAAAGGCATCGATCATTCAGATCTTTGCGGCAAGAAGTCAAGGACCGAGGAAGTCCCTCGCAGAATTCAGATGCGTACTTTCTTGTGCAACGACAATATTACTGGAGGATTTAAGCGCCAAACAAGAGAAAGTTAATAATCTAAGCATCTTGCCAACATTATGGGTACCCAGGATATTGTCTCTTGAACTCTTCTGAAGTGGTTTCAGTTCTGGACTTGTTTTGCAGCGGCGTTTATATGCTGCTATGTTCCCTATATTTGCACTGGTGGTGAACTTTGATGCCCAGTGGATGTAATATGTGTAATAGCCGTGATAGCCTAGCATAAGTTGCTTGCTTATTTATTTCCTTGTTGTCTTGTTTATTTGTTTGCTTTTAGTCGATGCAGTTCTTTCCGCGGTTTGCTAGTGGCTGCAATAACCTATTTTTTAAAACTAGGCCACAATAACCATGGGCTAATATTTACTATAGTGACACTGGGCCTCCTATGGGCCGTAGAAACAGTGGGCCTTCTACGGGCCGTAGAAACAGTAGGCCTTCTACGGGCCGTAGAAACATTGGGCCTTCTACGGGCCCTATCATCAATGGGCCTTATACGGGCCGTATGATCGATTGGCCAAACATGGGCCAATAACAGGCCGCATTATGGTCGTAAACGGGCTAGAGTTGGAATTGTCCGTTCATGGGCCGACCATAACAGGCCATCGTTAATAGGCTGTATATGATGACGCTATGAAAATGGCCCAATGTATTAACGGACCACAAACGGGCCGACTGTAACCACGGGCTGAATTTGGCCCACAAGCGTAAAAATTACGATGAACGGGCCGTAAGTAAACGAATGCTCGAAATGAGCCCAAGAATAAATGGGCTCACGAGAAGGCCGAAAGATAACATGGGCTGGAAACTGCCCAACTGAATAACGGGCCATTAATGGGTATAAAGTGATACACTATTCATTACGGGCCAGTTAAACCACGGGTCATTAATGGGTCTAAAGTGATACACTGTTCATTGCGGGCCAGTTTCACCACGGGCCGTTAATAGGCCAAGAGTTACATAGGGCCTCATATGGGCCGAAAGACGTCATGGGCCATACATGGGCCAGAAGTGAAAATGGGCTGGAATCATATTGGATGGCCCGGATGACGCTCTTGGGCCCTAATTCGGGTAGGGCGTAACGGGCCTTGGGTTAGCGGGCTGTAAATGGGCTATATGCGAACATGCCATTAACAGGCTTTCCATGGGCCGGCCCGTCACCTTTTAACCAAGTCAAACGGGCCAGCCTTTTCACAGGAATGGGCCTCTGTTGGGCCGGGCCACGTGTCGACGTATCATAGGCGCCTTCTGTCCAATGAGTGGATGACATCTGTCCCAACAATGAGCCGACACGTGTTTCCTCCAGCCAATTACGATTTTACACGTGGAAAATCCCCATTGGTCGGGGTACATTAACAGTTATCGGATCCAAAACCCGACCCGATAGCTTAACGGCGTTCCGTTATGGTGGATGCCACGATGTCGGTCACCCTTGACGAAAAGCACTTACGTGACGCGCGATTTATCGTCATGGAAGTGGACACTTCCGTGATGATAATTTTGGTAATGTCATGGAACACTTCTACGACAGCACAGGTATGACTATATTGATTCTGTCATAAATTTGTCATGGATGTACATGCATGACAAAAAACCCAACCTACTGTGACAAACACGTATCATCACGGAAGTGTATTTTTTTTTGTAGTGCTAGGACTAGGAGTGCACCAATCAATCGTCCTCCTGCAGATGAGGCTGAAGTATTTTCGAACAAGAGGGCAGGTGAGAGGACTTTTAAGTTGAGAGACTCTTTAGAGAAATTGAAGCTTGCGAAGTTCAAATATATTGATGAGGCGAGGATAATAAACGATCTCGTGCTCTGCCAAGATTTTGTAACCAAATACAACAAGTTTTATGTGTGTGCCCTTCATCCTTTTTGTGTGTTTTGTTTTTAACTTTATTTTTATTGATCCCATCTGTGTATGTTTACTGCAGTAACACGTTCTTGATGGTGAATAATTCTTTTGGTGATGTCGAAATAGTCAAAGTTGACTATATCTATAATACATTTGGCAAAGGAGCTTGCATGGACTCGTATTAGAAATAGAAACATCATTATCATTATCACAAGGTTTTTCTATTTCAGGTTCACTAGAGGCATGCAAAGTCCTATCATTTTTCTTCTTATTTTTCTTTTTAGAAGGACTAGGTGCATGATTGTGAACTATTTGAGAATCTTGTTCAGTTCTTTTGGGGTTTCCCTCAGGGTAGAGAGGTTCCTGAGTCATTCTACCTCCTCTACTCATTACTCTAACAGCATGATCATTGATATTATTATTCATTTCATCAAGCAATTCTCTTTGAGATTTAGCAACTTGTTCTAGTTGAGTTTGAACCATAGAGGCATGTTTTCCTACACCTCTCACATCGTTGGTAATTCTAAATAACAAGTCACTCCAGCAAGCAATCATATCAGAATTGTATTTCAATTGTTTCATAACATTTGTGACGCCCTCAATTCAATCATACACTAATCATACACGCAAATGTGTACGATCAAGATCAAGGACTCACGGGAAGATATCACAACACAACTCTTGACACAAATTAAAATAATACAAGCGTTATATTACAAGCCAGGGGCCTCGAGAGCTTGAATACAAACGAGTCAGCGGAAGCAACATTTTCTCAGTATAGACATAAGTTGAACAGGGATGCCTTAAGAAGGCTAGCACAAAAGCAACACGATCGAAGAGGCAAGGGCTCCTGCCTGGGGGCCTCCTAACTACTCCTGGTCGTCGGCGGCCTCCATGTAGTAGTAGGCACCCTCGGTGTAGTAGTAGTTGTCGTAGACAGCAGCGTCTGTCTCCTGAGCTCCAGCATCTGGTTGCGACATCCGAGAAGAATGGAAAAGGGGGAAAAGGGGGAGCAAAGCAACCGAGAGTACTCATCCAAAGTACTCTCAAGCAAGGATCTACACTACATATGCATTGGTGTCAATGAAATGGGTAGTATATGTGGACTGGTCTGCAGAATGCCAGAATAGAAGGGGAAAGCCTAGCCTATCAAAGACTAGCATCTTCAAGCAGCTCCAAGCATCTTGCAGCATATAGAAGAGTACAGAATAATATATTATATTTAACAAGTATGTTGTAACATCGCCCAGAGATCAGTTCCTTGACTCCCTGCAAGAAAACAATCCCGGAGCCACATATCCATAACATGCCTCAGCATTCAGTATCCAGTTCTAGTTGTATCGATCGGGATACAACTCCGAGTGTCCGTTACCGTAGGACAGGCTATCGATAGATGTTTTCTTCCCTGCAGGGGTGCAACGACTTACCCACCACGCTTGATTAACTCCGGCTGGACACACTTTCCTGGGTCATGCCCGGCCTCGGCCAAACAATACGCCGCAACCCGACCTAGGCTTAATAGAGAGGTTAGCACGCCGGACTAAACCTATGCCCCCAGGGGTCATGTGCCATCGCCCCGGGAGCTCCTGCACATTGCGTGGGCGGCCGGTGAGCAGACATAGCTACCTCCTTAAAAAGGCAGGAGCTTACCAGTCCAACCCGGCGCACGCCGCTCAGTCGCATGACGCCTAATAAGCTTCGGCTGATGCATACGACGCAGAACGCCCATACTATGCCCACGTGATGGTTAGTGCTATCAGGCCAGAGGCCCCTCGGATCAAATATCCTAATCGTAGTGGATTAGGAACGCGCGGTAACAAGCAGAGACTCACGAAAGATGTGACCCCGTCGCCCCGTCTCGAGAACTTGTGGCAAGGGTTAAGAATGCCCGGCCATGCCTCGTAATTTTCTCGCGGGCACCCTCCAGGTCAACCCGACTCCACATCACTTGCAATTAAGCTCGCGCGGGTACCCCTCAGGGCCGACCCGTCTTTAGTAACATGGTTCAGTGTAAAGTCATAGTAACCATAGTAACTGTGTGTCTAACGCCAAGGGGAACCCTGAGGAACCACCCTCGATGGATTCCACTCGATGTAATCATCAAGGTGAACGTAAGAGGAACCACCCTCGAGGTTCACACTTGAGGGTTGCAACTGACAGTCATATCGGAAGTGGTTAAGGCGGAATCACCCTCGATGACCACGACCGAATAGCTACACTAGAGGGTTAACATCAGAAGTGCTGATGAGGTCTCACCCTCGGCACTCGATAATAACCCAGTAGTGTCGAGCAACTAAGGGGAAAGTGATGTGCGGTGCCTGGTCTCGATCCCGTTGATCGGGTCTTCGATGATGAAGCAAGGGCAACAAGGACAAGGTGGGGTCACTGATGGATCACTAACCAACCTATACTAAGCAGTTTAGGATAAGCAGGTAAGGTACAACAGCAGATACAAAGCAGGCTATGCATCAGAATAGGAGCAAACAATTACAGTAGCAAAATCTAATGCAAGCATGAGAGAATGGAATGGGTGCAATTCGGATGATCAAAGGGGGGCTTGCCTGGTTGCTCGGACGAGAAGGAGGGTCGTCGGTGACGTAGTCCAACACAGGAGCAGCATCGGCGTCACTCTCGAAGTCTATCAGAGAGAAGAGGGGGAAGAAACAGTAAATACAAGCACACAAATGCATGACATGACAATAAGCAAAGCTAGGGGGTGTTCTAACATGGTGCTAGACATTGCAGACGGAGGGGAAAACATCTGAGCATGAATTCCCTGCGTTAGGCGGATTCCGGACAGGTGAAAGAGAGGGGACGGTTCCATGTTCAGCATGCTAGGGGCATGTGACCGATGAACGGACCGCGAATTCGGATTTGTTGGATTTTTAAGCAACTTCCATGTAGAAAACATTTTCATCGGAGTTACGAACTATTTTCTATTAATTTTCAAAGATTAAAACATTTTTCTGGAAATACTGGAATTTATTTAATTCAAAAATAAACTGAAAATACGTTTGTCCTCTAGTGTTGTGCGAGCCATAGTCAAAGACATGTGGGGCCAAGTCGAAGTCAACAGCATAGTAAACTGTTTATTGGGTCAAGCAGGGAATAGTGCATGGATCCCGCGTGTCATAGACTGCAGGTTAACTAAATTTAGTTTAAATAGTCCAATTAACAAGGGGGCCCAATGGTTAGTGGGGGTTAGTAATAAAGGGAGATCAGCTCCCACTAATTAACAAGGGTCGGCCCAGTTAGCAGCGGTCTCAACACGCACGGCGTACAAGGACACCGGCAGCCAGGGCGAGCAGCAGCTCGTAGCAGCTGCGGCTACACCGAAGCAGCAGCAGCGTGCAACAGTGGCGTGGGCAGAGCACGGCCACAACACGGCAGGGATGAGCAAGGTGCGCCGGCGGCAACGGCAATGGCGCGAGGCCGTGCTCGGGCAGGCGCGGAGTGCGGGGTCACGGCCAGGCCTCGGCCAGGGCGAGAGGAACATGTGCGAGGCTGGGTAGAAGGAGGCACACGCGTTTGGCTGGGGGCTCGCGCGGGTGTGGCACAGCAGCATGATAGCAGCGGCGGCGACAACAGGCGGAGCTACGCAGGGCATGGCGGAAGCAGCGGGCAGCAGCAGCGTCAACTGGAGTTACAGGAAGCCGTGGCAACAACAACTAGTGGCAGCAGGCCACCGCGGGGCGCGACCATGGCAAGCACGGCGCGTCTAGCGGCCAAAGGGTGCGGGGGCGGAGCGCCAATGGCTCGCGGCGAGCGCGGCCAAGGCGCGTGCGGAGTATAACTCCGAGCACGGCGACGGAAGGACACAGGCGACACTACGATAGTGGAAACAAGGGGGAAAGGGGGGAATGGGCATGGCAGCTCATTGTGAAGCTCGCAAAGTCCTAGGGAAAGCCGGAGGGGGTCGAACGTCGCCGAGTCAGACGGCGAGGTGCGGCGGCCGAAGGTGGAAGAAGAGCTCGATCAACACTGCTCGGTGCGTTCCACCTTGATCCAGTGGGCGTAGTCGAAGCAGAGAGTACGGCGGAGATCCACGCGTAGTTTCAATCGACTAGGAGGGCAGTGGCCGCGTTGACGGAGGAGGCTATGGCGGCGATGTCGTCGGGTTTGTGCGTGAGGGCGAAGCGGCATGGGGAGGAAGAGAGTGAAGGACTAGGGTTTGTCCCGGGGTTGCGGGGGTCGGTCTTATAGCCCAAGGGAGCCGGGGGATGGCTGACACGGCGCCATCGTTGGCCATGGCGGCCTGGATGGCCGCCACGATCTCATCTCTGTAGCAAAGGTAGAAGATGGATGGTTGTGGGTTGGGCCTTGTACTGTAGGAGTAGGCCAAGTGCATAATAGTTCCTTAGGCCTTTTCTCTTTTCTCTTTCTGTTTTTTATTTAAAACAGAGACAACTAGGGATAAGGTTTGGGCTACCAAAAGACTTTGAAAATAATGAGGAACTAGGCTACTTAAATTCTTTGTAGTATTTGGCATTGCCACAAAAAGTTTGAGGGGCAACCGAACCCATTTGGATTTTGCACAGATAAAATAGCATTTTAAAATGCTAATATGGCACTATTTTAATTGCTATAGTCCATCTTGGCTTGGAGGTGATGTTGTTTTCCTTAACAATCATTTGTTATGGAATTTTGGCTAAAAGATGAACTATTTTTCAGCAACTTTTGTTCAACTTCACATTTCACTTGCAAATTGAATTTGATTCCAAAGTGGGATTTCGAATGATACTTGAATCAAAGGTGACCAAGCACTGATTAGAAAAATGATTTGCTTAAACATCAAGGGTTAATGTAGCATGACACTTGGGGTGTAACAACATTCACATTGAAGTGATCTTGCTTTCTAATGTAATTATCAAACTCATAAAGGCATTGACTAGGATGCATATTATAAGGGTTTCATTGTCATTGAATTTCATTAAGGACTTTAGCTCTACCACCTTAGGTAGTGGTGGTGTTTCAAGCCCATGTATTTGGGATAATTAATTTGGTGCCCTTAGTTGTGTCCCACTCGGCAGGTTTACCCCTAGTTTCCGAAAACACTTGTTCTTGCCCAAACCACTTTGCTCCTCTTATGCTTTTGCCCTTTGACCGTTTGACCATCACTTTGAAAACTTCATAAAATTTCATACTAACTCAGAAAAAATCAAATAAGATATCAAAATGTTCAGAAAAGCATCACCTATATGTGCATGTATTTGCATTTACGAAAAAGTGTTGGCCAGTCCCCATCTCAGTTTTAGCTCATATGATCTTAGCATGAATAGTAAAATCTAAAAAAATTGTAAAAATTCTAAAACTATTTGGTGGCAAACTTTGACCAATATTTTCAGTGCTTGCCAAGTTTCATAAGGGAATGACATTCGTGGAAGTCGTGGCAAAAAAATGAAATTCTGGAGCATTGATTTTTGTTTTTTTCCACGACTTCCACGAATGTCATTCCCTTATGAAACTTGGCAAGCACTCACAACATTGGTCAAAGTTTGGCACCAAATGTTTTTAGAATTTTTTGTTTTTTTAGATTTTACTGTTCATGCTAAGATCATATGAGCTAAAATTGAAATGGGGACTGGCCAACACTTTTTTCATGAATGCAAATGACTTGCACATATAGGTGATGCTTTTCTAAACATTTTGATATCTTATTTGAATTTTTCTGAGTTAGTATGAATTTTTCATGAAGTTTTCAAAGTGATGGTCAAACGGTCAAAGGGCAAAAGCATAAGAGGAGAAAGTAGTTTGGGCAGGAACAAGTGTTTTCGGAAACTAGGGGTAAACCTGCCGGGTGTGACCCAACTAGGGTGATAAAATCAATTATCCCCATGTATTTCTTCAATAGGAGGTAATTTTTTTACATCCTCAGCTTTAGTACCTTTTTCCTTCATAGATATCTTTGCCTCTTGCATATCTTCAGGACTAAGATATAAGACACCCCTCTTCTTCGGAATAGGTTTAGACAGTGGTTCGGGAAGAGTTCAATCGTCGTAATTTTTCAATATGTTATTCAATAATTCTTCAGCTTGTTCAACAGTTTGTTCTCTAAAAACACAACGAACACAACTATCTAGGAAATCCCTAGAAGCATCGGTTAGTCCATTATAGAAGATATCAAGTATTTCGTTTCTCTTAAGAGGATTATCAGGCAAAACATTTAGAAATTGGATAAGCCTCCCCCAAGCTTGTGGGAGACTCTCTTCTTCAATTTGCACAAAGTTGAATATTTCCTGTAAGCCTCCCCCAACGTGATATCTTGAGGATGCAGGTGATCTACGAAATTTGCTACCAGGCCAGAGACATGGAAATGGAGCGGTTCCATGAGTTGTCATCTTGTGTGAATACACGCTGTCAAGCTCTTCTAGAAGAGGCCCAGCAGCCCCAAGAGCCTCCCAGCGCCAGCAGCTCCGTAGGCGGAGGTGGGTCGGAACACTTGGAGTGAACGGACGCAAGGGTGCTATGCTGATCATGGAGTCCGGTTACATTTTATTATAATTGTATGCATATGTAGGTCGTGAGTGTTCTGGGCCTTCCCGCATTTGGCATTTTAAACTATCCTGAATATGTAAGATAATTATTAAGAATTATTAACGGTTGCCACTGTAACTTTGCCTCAACGGCGAGCAGAGCGCGCGCAGGGACGCCAGAGCCGAGCGCGCCGCGGCCGCCTCAATGGCGAGCAACCACGTGGTCAACCTTCTGCCATCAATAAATTTTGACCTTGTTTCTCGTCACATTGCTGATTATAACACAATAAATAATTGCAAATCTATTCACACCTATCAAACTAATATGTGTTCACACTTAGCACCGGGCTATAAAAACTACCCACTCGAAAATTACTTCACAATTCCTCTCCTCATCACCCACAAAACTGGTTTTTTCTATCAAGTCGTTCCGCCATGACCGGTAGGAGGAGTTTAGGGTGGACATATAACCAGGCAGCAAAGACCAAGGCCGCGGAAGCACTAGAGAGGTCCCGCCGCGAAGCCGCAGCCGCAATTGAGATGTCCCGGCGCGCCGCGGAGCCCTCGAACAAGCTCTCACGAGCACACGAGGGATCTCACAAGTGCATTCACGGCGTCGGCCATCGCGACGAGCCAGCATTCCTGAAGTCATTCATCGGTGACGACGACATTCTCGCTGGCGTCACTACGCAGCAGGAGCTGGTCGATGGCTTGATGAAGCTGCTCAAGATCAGCGGTGCCTCGGTTAACAAGGTGACCGGCCTCGTCGAGCAACTCATGGGTGACAATGCGAAGCTCCTCAAGTTGGTCTCCGAGAAGGAGGAGGAGGCCGCCGGCTGGAAGATGCTGCATGAGCAGAATAGTGCCTCAGAGATGACACAGAAATCGGTCATTGAGGAACTGATGGGTGGCTTGAGGAAGCTCCGGATCGAGCGCGAGCAGGAGGTGGAGGAATCCGTGGCTGCTTTCAAATGAAGTCGTGAGGAATTGAAGAAGGAGCTAGAGTATTTCGCCACCCGGCGATCCATCGACGAGTAGAGACAGTAGCGACCCAAATCGTTGTCTGCAATTTCCTTCTTCTCTTGCCCCCGTGTCTTCCGGGCTTAGCCGCATGTGGCATTTTAAATTATCCGGAATGTGTAAGACAATTATTATCTGCGCCATTGTAAATTTGTCGTCGTATTATCCGTTGTCATTTTATTTGTGGTCGTATTATCCGTTGCCCTATGTGGGAATTTAAATTAGGGCGGAATACGAGTTGAAACAAGAACAAAGCAAATGCTGCCATGGGATCAGAAGCAAACACCCTCCATCCGGGTGCTTTAATTAACCCATTAATGGAGAAGTTGTGAGCGAGGCGGGCGGTGCTACCTCTTGAGCACTGCGTTGGTTTTCCCTTGAAGAGGAAAGGGTGACGCAGCAAAGTAGCGTAAGTATTTCCCTCAGTTTTTGAGAACCAAACTATCAATCCAGTAGGAGGCCACACACGAGTCCCTCGCACCTACACAAACAAATAAATCCTCGCAACCAACGCGATAAGGGGTTGTCAATCCCTACACGGTCACTTACGAGAGTGAGATCTGATAGATATCATAGGATAATATTTTTGGTATTTTTATGATAAAGATGCAAAGTAAAGAAAGTAAAATAAAAACGGCGCCAGAAATAGCTTGTTGTCGGAAGATTAATAAGATGGAAAATAGACCCGGGGGCCATAGGTTTCACTAGTGGCGTCTCTCAAGAGCATAAGTATTTACTTGGGTGAACAAATTACTGTTGAGAAATTGATGAATTGAGCATAGTTATGAGAATATCTAGGTATGATCATGTATATAGGCATCACGTCCGAGACAAGTAGACCGGCTCACCTGCATCTACTACTATTACTCCACACATCGACCGCTATCCAGCATGCATCTAGAGTATTAAGCTCATAAGAACGGAGTAACGCTTTAAGCAAGATGACATGATGTAGAGGGATAAACTCATGCAATATGATATAAACCCCATCTTGTTATCCTCGATGGCAACAATACAATATGTGCCTTGCTGCCCCTACTGTCACTAGGAAAGGACACCGCAATATTGAACCCAATGCTAAGCACTTCTCCCATTGCAAGAAAGATCAATCTAGTAGGCCAAACCAAACTGATAATTCGAAGAGACTTGCAAAGATAACCAATCATACATAAAAGAATTCAGAAGATTCAAATATTGTTCATAGATAAACTTGATCATAAACCCACAATTCATCGGTTTCAACAAACACACCGCAAAAGAAGATTACACCGAATAGATCTCCACAAGAGAGGGGGAGAACATTGTATTGAGATCCAAAAAGAGAGAAGAAGCCATCTAGCTAATAACTATGGACCCGAAGGTCTGAGGTAAACTACTCACACTTCATCAGAGGCTATGGTGTTGATGTAGAAGCCCTCCGTGATCGATGCCGCCTCCCGTGAAACTCCTAACAGGCCCCAAGATGGGATCTCACGGGTACAGAAGGTTGCGGCGGTGGAATTAGGTTTTGGCTCCGTATCTAGTAGTTTGAAGTGCGTGAAATGCGTCGATGGAGCAACATGGGGCCCACGAGGGTGGAGGGCGCGCCTGGGGGGGTAGGCGCGCCCCCTACCTCGTGGCTTCCTGGTTGAAGTCTTGACGTAGGGTCCAAGTCCTCTGGATCACGTTCGTTCCGAAAATCACGTTCCCGAAGGTTTCATTCTGTTTGGACTCCGTTTGATATTCTTTTTCCGCGAAACTCTGAAATAGGCAAAAACAGCAATTCTGGGCTGGGCCTCCGGTTAATAGGTTAGTCCCAAAAATAATATAAAAGTGTATAATAAAGCCCAATAATGTCCAAAACAGAATATAATATAGCATGGAACAATAAAAAATTATAGATACGTTGGAGACGTATCAAGCATCCCCAAGCTTAATTCCTGCTCCTCGAGTAGGTAAATGATAAAAACAGAATTTTTGATGTGGAATGCTACTAGGCATAATTTCAATGTAATTATTCTTAATTGTGGTATTAATATTCAGGTCCGAAAGATTCAAGATAAAAGTTCAATATTGACATAAAAATGATAATACTTCAAGCATACTAACTAAGAAATTATGTCCTCTCAAAATAACATGGCCAAAGAAAGTTCATCCCTACAAAATCATATAGTTTAGTCATGCTCCAATTTCGTCACACAAGAATGCTCTCATCGTGCACAACCCCAATGACAAGCCAAGCAATTGTTTCATACTTTAGTAATCTCAAACTTTTTCAACCTTCACACAATACATGAGCGTGAGCCATGGATATAGCACTATGGGTGGAATAGAATATAATGATGGGGGTTATGTGGAGAAGACAATAAGGGAGAAAGTCTCACATCAATGAGGCTAATCAATGAGCTATGGAGATGCCCATCGATTGATGTTAATGCAAGGAGTAGGGATTGCCATGCAACGGATGCACTAGAGCTATAAATATATGAAAGCTCAACAAAAGAAACTAAGTGGGTGTGCATCCAACTTGCTTGCTCACGAAGACCTAGGGCACTTGAGGAGGCCCATTGTTGGAATATACGCGCCAAGTTCTATAATGAAAAGTTTCCACTAGTATATGAAAGTGACAAAACAAGAGACTCTCTATCATGAAGATTATGGTGCTACTTTGAAGCACAAGTGTGGAAAAAGGATAGTAGCATTGTCCCTTCTCTCTTTTTATTTCTCTTTTTTTTGGGCCTTCATATTTTTTATGGCCTTTCTCTCTTTTTTTTCCTCACTTGGGACAATGCTCTAGAAAATGATGATCATCACACTTCTATTTATTTACAACTTAATGATTACAACTCAATACTACCCATGGTATGACTCTATATGAATGCCTCCGGCGGTGTACCAGGATATGCAATGAACCAAGAGTGACATGTATGAAAGAATTATGAATGGTGGCTTTGCCACAAACACTATGTCAACTACATGATCATGCTAAGCAATATGACAATGATGAACGTGTCATGATAAACGGAACGGTGGAAATTGCATGGAAATATATCTCGGAATGGCTATGGAAATGCCATAATAGGTAGGTATGGTGGCTGTTTTGAGGAAGACGTAAGGAGGTTTATGTGTGAAAGAGCGTATCATATCACGGGGTTTGGATGCACCAACGAAGTTTGCACCAACTCTCAATGTGAGAAAGGGCAATGCAGTGCATCAAGAGGCTAGCAATGATGGAAAGGTGAGTGTGTATAATCCATGGACTCAACATTAGTCATAAAGAACTCACATACTTATTGCAAAAATCTACAATTCATCAAAAACCAAGCACTACGCCGCATGCTCCTAGTGGGATAGATTGGTAGGAAAAGACCATCGTCATTCCCCGACCGCCACTCATAAGGAGGACAATCAAAGAACACCTCATGTTTCAAATTTGTTACATAACGTTTACCATACGTGCATGCTACTGGGACTTGCAAACTTCAACACAAGTATTTCTCAAATTCACAACTACTCAACTAGCACAACTTTGATATCACTACCTCCATGTCTCAAAACAATCATCAAGCATCAAACTTCTCTTAGTATTCAACACACTCATAAGAAAGTTTTTACTAGTCTTGAATACCTAGCATATTAGGATTATTTAAGAAAATCACCATGCTATTTAAAACTCTCAAAATAATCTAAGTGAAGCATGAGAGATCAATAGTTTCTATAAAACAAAACCACCACCATGCTCTAAAAGATATAAGTGAAGTACTAGAGCAAAACTATATAACTCAAAAGATATAAGTGAAGCACATAGAGTATTCTAATAATTTCCGAATCATGTGTGTCTCTATCAAAAGGTGTGTACAGCAAGGATGATTGTGGTAAACTAAAAAGCAAAGACTCAAATCATACAAGACGCTCCAAGCAAAACACATATCATGTGGTGAATAAAAATGTAGCTCCAAGTAAAGTTACCGATGGAAGTAGACGAAGGAGGGGATGCCTTCCGGGGCATCCCAAGCTTTGGCTTTTAGGCGTCCTTAGATTATCTTGGGGGTGCCATGGGCATCCCCAAGCTTAGGCTCTTGCCACTCCTTGTTCCATAATCCATCAAATCTTTCACCCAAAACTTGAAAACTTCACAACACAAATCTCACCAGAAAATCTCGTAAGCTCCATTAGCGAAAGAAAACAAAAGACCACTTCAAGGTACTGTAATGAACTCATTCTTTATTTATATTGGTGTTAAACCTAATGTATTCCGACTTCTCTATGGTTTATAAACTATTTTACTAGCCATAGATTCATCAAAATAAGCAAACAACACACGAAAAACAGAATCTGTCAAAAACAGAACAGTCTGTAGTAATCTGTAACTAACGCAAACTTCTGGAACTCCAAAAATTCAGAAACAATAGGAACACCTAGACAATTTGTTTATTGATCAGCAGCAATTGGAATCAATATTTTATCACGATCTGGTGATTTTTAACAATTATTTTCGTGAATAGAAAGTTTCTGGAATTTTCTGCAGGATCAAATAACTATCATCCAAGAAGATCCTATAGGTTAAACTTGGCACAAACACTAAGTAAAACATAAAAACACATCTAACCAGAGGCTAGATGAAAATTTTATTCCTAAACAGAACAAAAATAAAAAAACTAAAAATAAAATTGGGTTGCCTCCCAACAAGCGCTATCGTTTAACGCCCCTAGCTAGGCATAAAAGCAAGGATAGATCTAGGTATTGCCATCTTTGGTAGGCAGTCCATAAGTGGCTCTCATAATAGATTCATATGGTAATTTTATTTTATTTCTAGGGAAGTGTTCCATGCCTTTCTTTAATGGAAATTGTAATCTAATATTCCCTTCCTTCATATCAATAATTGCACCAATCGTTCTAAGAAAAGGTCTACCAAGAATAATAGGACATGAAGGATTGCAATCTATGTAAAGAACAATAAAGTCTATGGGCAAATAGTTCCAATTTGCAACAATAAGAACATCATTAATTCTTCCCGTGGGTTTCTTAATGGTGGAATCCGCAAGGTGCAAGTTTAAAGAGCGATCATCAAAATCACGGAAACCTAGCAAATCGCACAAAGTCTTTGAATCGTGGAAACACTAGCACCCAAATCACACAAAGCATAGCATTCATGATCTTTAATTTTAATTTTAATAGTAGGTTCCCACTCATCATAAAGTTTTCTAGGGATAGAAAGTTCCAACTCAAGTTTTTCTTCATAAGATTGCATCAAAGCATCAACTATATGTTTGCTAAAGCTTTATTTTGACTATAAGCATCAGGAGAATTTAGCACGGATTGCAAAAAGGAAATACAATCTATCAAAGAGCATTTATCATAATTAAATTCCTTGAAATCCAAAATAGTGGGTTCATTAATATCTAAAGTTTTGTTCTTTTCAATCCCACTTTTATCAAATTTAGCATCAAGATCTAAAAACTCCGAATTTCTGGAACGCCTTCTAGGTAATGGTGGATCATATTCAGTCACATAATTATCAAGATTCATATTGCAAAACAAAGATTTAATAGGGGACATATCAATAACTTTTAGATCTTCACCTTTGTTTTCATAAACACTAGAAGAACACGCTTTCACAAAACAATCTTTCTTAGCACGCATCCTAGCGGTTCTTTCTTTGCACTCATCAATGGAAATTCTCATGGCTTTGAGAGACTCATTGATATCATGTTTAGGAGGAATAGATCTATAGAGCCATTTACACGTTGTTAGCATGAGTTCGGACAAGAGAATCATCCTAGACATACTAGGCAGCACGCTGGCACGCGATGGAAGGATACAACAATGAGACATAGCAAAGGCTACATCCACGTCAGAGAAAACCACTAGAGCGAGGAATCTGCAGGGGACGATGCAGGGTGCCCTCGATAAAAGGATCCTGCGGCCCGTGAACAATGTGAAGCAGATCCTGGCGCTCAATTCAAGAAAGGCATAGGATGAATCTCCAGATGGATGTGATCATGAGATCCTATTGTTAGAGTTAGCAAAATCATTTAACCCGAATAGAAGAGACATCAAAGTCCCAGAGTATAGACGAGGAATAAAATATCCTCATACCATCCAATTGGCGACGTGAGCCAGTAAGCCACACAACCATGTTAGTAAATCAGTTTTTCAAAGACTAGACTCAACTTCGGCCAAGGAGTTGGAAAGGGGGATCCTACAGGCAGTCGGCTCTGATACCAACTTGTGACGCCCCCGATTCGACCGTACACTAATCATACACGCAAATGTGTACGATCAAGATCAGGGACTCACGGGAAGATATCGCAACACAACTCTAGACACAAATTAAAAGAATACAAGCTTCATATTACAAGCCAGGGGCCTCGAGGGCTCGAATACAAGCTCGATACACAAGCATTAGCGGAAGCAACAATATCTGAGTACAGACATAAGTTAAACAAGGATGCCTTAAGAAGGCAAACAGAAAAGCAACAACGATCGAAGAGGCAAGGCCTCCTGCCTGGGACCTCCTAACTACTCCTGGTCGTTGACGGTCTCCATGTAGTAGTATCCATCGGTAGTGGCATCTGGCTCCAGGGTTCCACCATCTGGTTGCAACAACCAGAAAGAAGAAAGAAGGGGAAAAAAGGGAGCAAACAAACCGTGAGTACTCATCCAAAGTACTCGCAAGCATCAGATCTAAACTAAGTATGCATTGGTATCAAATGGAAGGGTCGTATCTGTGGACTGAACTGCAGAATGCCAGAATAGAGGGGAAGGCCTAGCCTATCGAAGACTAGCATCTTCAAGCAGCTCCAAGCATCTTGGAGCATGTAGAAGAGTAAAGAATAGCAGTTTATATTTAACAAACATGTTGTAGCAATAAAGCCTAGAGATCCTTCCTCGACTCCCTGCGAGAAAGCAATCCCGGAGCCACACATCTTAGGTATCCATTTCTAGTTGTATTAGATCAAGATATAAGTCTGAACGTCCATTACCGTGGACACGGTATTCAAATAAAGATCTTCCCTGCAGCGGTGCACCATGTTTTCCAACACGCTCGATCACTCTAGCCGGACACACTTTTCTGGGTCAATGCCCGGCCTCAGAAGATCAACACGTCGCAACCCTACCTAGGCTCAGCAGAGAGGTCCCCGCCGGTCTACCTCCTAAGCACTCCGGGGTCCGGGCCCATCGCCCGTTGCACTTCGGGTCGTTATGCGATGAGCCGGGACGAGCACCACCTCTACTGGATGGCACTGGCCCGATAGGCCGACAATGCTGAACTGAACGTCTGACAAAGCTTCAGCTGATACTGCGACGTCGAGGCCCATAACTATTCTCGCATGGTGGTTAGTGCGTAAAGGACAAAGGCCAACTCAGAACAAATACCCAAACCATAGTGTATTATTAGCTTGCGGAGACGAGCAGAGACTCACGATAATGTGACCCCGTCGCCCCGTCTCGAGGAAATAGGGCAAGAGCTAGCCCAGCCCACAAGGGGCGGCCTGCCGGCCCGGCCGTGCCTCGTAACCATCTTGCGGGTGCTCTCCGGGCCCGCCCGACTTTCCCAAAGGTCTCAAGTAATGTCAAAGTATCCGTGTGTCCAAACATCCAGGGAAACCCCAAGGAATCACCCTCGGAGGATTCCACTCAATGTAATTATCAAGGTGAACATAAAAGGGACCACCCTCGAGGTTCACACTTGAGGTGTTGAACGACAGAGCCGTATCGGGAATGGTGAAAGAGGAAATCACCCTCGATGACCACGACCGAATAGCTACACTACAAAATTATCATCAGGAGTGCGTCATGAGGGATCAACCTCGGCACTCGATAGTAGCTCTGCAGAGTCGAGCAACAAAAGGGGCGTGATGTGATGTGAGGTGTCGGGCTCTGGCCGTCGATCGCATTGATCGAGTCGTCGATGATGAAGCAGGGAAACAAGGACGAGTGGGGGTCACTGAGGGATCACTAACCAACCTATACTAAGCAGTTTAGGAAAAGTAGGTAAGGTACAACAGCAGGTTACAAAAGCAGGCTATGCATGAGAATAGGAGCAATCAATAATAGTAGCAAAATCTAATGCAAGCATGAGAGAATGGAATGGGCGATATCGGGATGATCAAAGGGGGGGAGCTTGCCTGGAAGCTCCACTGAAAGGGAAGAAGGGTCGTCGGTGACGTAGTCGATCACAGGGGCAGCATCAGCGGTCTCGGGGTCTACCGGAGAGAAGAGGGGGAAGAAACAATAAATACACGCAAACATATGCACAACATGATTATAAGCGGGGCTAGAGGTGACCTAACGCAGGCTACCCGATACCGGCGAAGGGGGAGAACATCCGAGAATGTTTTCCCGAAGTTTGGTATATTTCGGACAGATGAAACGGAGGGGAAAGTTGCATGTTCGCTATGCTAGGGACGTGTGGCAGACGAACGGAGTGCATATTCCGATTCGTCTCGTTGTTCTGAGCAACTTTCATATAGAAAACTTTTTCATCCGAGTTACGGATTAATTTATATTAATTTCCAAAGTTTTAATTGATTTTCTAATAATATTAATACTTAAGTTAATTCAAAAAAGGAGTATTATTACATCAGCATGATGTCAACATGACATCCGCAGTTAACATAGTTGACTAGGGTCAACCCTGACAAGTGGGGCCGCTCAGTCATTCTCTTTTTGAACTAACTACATCTTTAATTAACTAAACATGTAATTAGGTTAATTAAGCAGGTTAATTAGGTTAAGTTAATTAACTAATTCGCTCATTAATTAATTAATTTACTTATTTATTATTATTTTTAATAGGGTGGGGTCCACTGTCATTGGCCCAAGCGGCCATAGCTGGCGCGCGGTGCGGGTGCTAGGCGCCACGGGGCGCGGTTGCGGGCGTAACCCGCGTGGCGCCGAGCCGACTGGGAACGAGGCGAGGCCACCGAGGCGCTGGCGCTGGCGCCACCCGGGCCGGCAGGTGGAGGCAGCAAGCGGGCCGTGGGGCGATGGCGGCAAGCGAGAGGGCGACGGCGCGACAGACGGCGTGACGGCGCGGCGAGTGAGGGAGCTGCGGGGACTCGGGGAGCGTGAGCGCACGAGGGGAGGGCGCGGGTGACCGCGGTGAGCGGCGACAGCCAGGTCCGCGGGTGCGCACGACGTTGATTGAAGGAAGGGGGAGACGGGGGTGGTCCTCACGTTCGATGCTAGGAAGAGGGGCGGCGTGGCTCGGGGTGGTCCGGCGAGGGAGAGGACGAGGCAGACGACAGCGATGGGGACGAGGAAGTCTGGCGACGGTGCAGCGTCGGGGATAGGGGCGCCGCAGGGTCGTGCCCCCTGCTCCAAAGACGTGGTCGAGGGGTGCCGTGCGGGAGGAGACGGAGAGGCGGGCGGTGGCGTCGGGCGCGGGCTGGGGCCAAGGCCGGGGATGGCGCCCGGCGGCGGAGGCGTGGGATCGGGCTCCTCCCCGATCCAGGCGAGTGGGGAGGGAGAAACGAGGAAGAGAGTGGGGGTCGTGGGTGGATCTGGGGGGAGATGGGGATGGGGTTCGGTCGGGTGTGGCCTATAGGACAGGGGAGCGGGGGAGTGGGCCGAGGCCCAGGGGTTCTTCTTTGTTTTATTTTGTTTGCTTGTTTTCCCCCTTTTTTACTTTTGCCTTTTGTTTAAATTGAAATTTGAATCCGAATTTGATTGAATCATCGCGGGGTTATCAACAGGAATCGCGATGATGTGGCATCATTAGCATGAGATTACTGTAGCATAATTATCCGGGCGTTACAATTCTCCTCAACTACAAGAAATCTCGTCCCGAGATTGAGGAGGTAGAAGGAAACAAAGCGGGGTATTCATCACGCAGGCGATCCTCGCGTTCCCAAGTGGCTTCGTCTTCAGAGTGATGCGACCACTGGACCTTGAGGAACTTGACCGCCTTCCGACGTGTGCGGCGTTCAACTTGGTCGAGAATGCGGACTGGATGCTCTTTATAGGAGAGGTCCTGTTGCAACTCGAGCACTTCATGATCCACTGCTCGGATTGGGTCCTTGAAGCAGCGGCGGAGTTGTGACACGTGGAACACATCGTGAACCTGAGAAAGGTTCGACGGGAGTTCCAACTGGTATGCCACTTTTCCACGCCTTTCGAGAATAGTGAATGGACCAATATAGCGAGGAGCTAGCTTGCCCTTGATCCCGAAGCGCTGAGCACCCTTCATTGGTGTGACTCGAAGATAAGCCTTTTCGCCAGGTTGATAGACCATGTCTTTATGATGACGGTCATAATTACTCTTTTGACGTGACTGAGCAGTCTTGAGATTCTCGTGAATGATGCGGACTTGTTCTTCAGCGTGTTGGATAATATCCGGACCGAAGAGTGGACGTTCCCCAGTTTCTGACTAGTTCAGAGGGGTTCGGCACTTTCGTCCATATAACATTTTGAAGGGAGCCATCTTCAGACTAGCTTGATAGCTATTGTGTAAGAGAACTCAGCATACGGGAGAGATTCCTCCCATTTCTAGCTGAAGGAAATAACACAAGCTTGAAGCATGTCTTCGAGAACTTGATTGACACGTTCACTTGTCCCTGCGACTGAGGGTGAAATGCAGTACTAAAAGACAGTTGAGTTCCCATAGCTTCTTGAAAACTTGCCCAGAATCTTGAAGTGAATAAGCTGCCACGGTCTGAGCTGATTACCAGCGGAATACTGTGAAGTGAAACAATTCTCGACATATAGAGATTTGCTAGCTGACTAACAGTGATCATTTCTTTGACGGCTAGAAAGTGTGCAACTTTAGAAAGCCGGTCAATGACGACAAGAATAGCATCATTACCTTTCTGCGATTTGGGAATCCAGTGACGAAGTCCATTTCAACATGGTCCCATTTCCATTCAGGAATAGAGATAGGTTGGAGAGTTCCAGCAGGCCTTTGATGTTCTGCTTTGATACGACGGCAAACGTCACATTCAGTAACATGACAAGCAATGTCTTGCTTCATATTTGACCACCAGAATCTCTGATGAATGTCTTGGTACATCTTGGTGCTACCGGGATGAATAGACAAAGGTGTATCATGAGCTTCTTTCATAACCTCCTTAGTCATATCCAGGTTGTCTTTTTGAGGAACCACTAGGCGACCTTTGAAGAACAAAACGCGAACATTATCAACAGTGAAGAATGACGACCTTCCTTTTGTGAGGTAGCGTTTAATCTTCTCAACTTGAGAGTCATATCCCTGCATTCTCTTGATGGAGTCCAAGAGATATGGTTCGACAGCTAGGTTATAAAGGGAACCCTGGGAAACAACACGGAGGTTAATCTTGCGAAACTCCTTAGGAGGGGGAGCGAGTGCACCCGGAGGAACAATATGGAGGTTCAGCTTTCTGAATTCTTCAACAAGCGAAGGCTGAACTTTGGAAACCTCGAGATGGTTGCAATATGACTTGCAGCTCAAGGCATTAGCCATTACATTATCCTTGCCTGGTGTATAGGAAATACCCATGTCAAAGTGTGCTATGATCTCCATCCATCTTTGCTGACGGAGGTTCAAATCTGGCTAAGTAAACAAGTACTTCATACTTTGGTGGTCGGTGAAGATCTCGCAACGATTACCAAGAAGGTAATGTCGCCACTATTTCAGTGCATGTATGACAGCAGCAAGCTCGAGGTCATGAACTGGGTAGTTCTCTTCGTGAGGGCGCAACTGACGAGAGGCATAAGCAATCACTCTGCGCTCTTGCATTAGGACACAGCCTAATCCTTGTCGTGAAGCATCGCAGTAAATGACGAAATCCTTCTTAGTATCGGGAGGAGCAAGCACTAGGGCAGAAGTCAGCTTGTCTTTGAGTGCCTGGAAACTTTCCTGACACTTTTCTGTCTAATCGAACTTGACCCCTTTGTGAAGCAGACTAGTCAGGGGCTTGGCGATCTTGGAGAAAACTTCTGACTTGCTTGACATTCTTTGGAGGAGTCCAATCGAGAAAGCCTAAACTCGTTCGGGGGGGTCGACGGCAATACCATCCTTGGATATGACATGCCCAAGATAGGTTACTTCGGGTAGCCAGAATTCACACTTGGAATACTTAGTATATAGTTGATGTTATCGAAGCTTTTCCAGAACAAGTCGAAGGTGTTCAACATGTTCTTCTTTATTCTTGGAATATACAAGGATGTCATCTAGATAAACCACGACGAACTTGTCAAGGTATTCCATGAATATATAGTTCATCAGATGAGAGAATGTCGCTGGAGCATTTGTCAAACCAAAGGACATGATGGTGCACTCGTATGAACCATAGCGAGTAACGAAGGCGGTCTTGGGAATATCCTCTTCACGAACCCGGATCTGGTGGTAACCCAACCTCAAATCAAGTGTAGAGAATACTAAGGAACCAGCAAGTTGATCATACAGATCGTTGATTCTGGGAAGTGGATACTTGTTCTGAATTGGTGCCTGGTTGATAGGTCGGTAATCTTGGACCAAACGATTTGTACCATCCTTCTTCTTGACAAAGAGAGAAGGTGCTCCCCAAGCAGAGGAACTAGGACGAATGAATCCCTTATGAAGAGATTTGTCGATTTCCTCCTTAAGTTCAAGGAGTTCATGTGGCGGCATCTTGTATGGCCGCTTGGCAATAGGAGTAGTGCCCGGTTTCAAGTCTATGACGAATTTGACAGCTCTAGCAGGGGGTACTCCTGGAAGTTCTTCTCGAAGACATATTTGAATTCGCGAACAACTGGAATGTTCTCTATTCCCTCGAGAGGTGAAGCATTCAATGCATTCAGAACATATATTTGATTCTCGGCATCCTGAGCTGCTCGGGCTGAGTATTGGACTGTCTAGCCAGAAGGGTGAGTGAGCTGGGTATCTCGGTACCACGATCGATCAGGGTTTGGTGAGGACCCAACCAATTCATGCCCAGAATGACATCTATGGTAGAAACCTTGAGGGCCATAAGTGAAGCAGTGAATACTAACCCTCCAATTTCAATGTGGTTGTTGTGGGCTATCATCGAGGTATCCCACCTGGAGCCTGGAGAGCTAACCACCAGTGGAGGGTACATATTTTTGAACAATAATTCTTGCTTGCGAGAAAATGCTTCATAAATGAAAGAATATGATGCTCCCGAATCAGAAAGAACAGAAGCTGGGACTGAATTCACTAGGAGGGTACCCATCACAATTTTGGGGTCCCGTCGAGCTTCTTCAACCTTTACATGATTAACATGACCATGACTGATTGCAGGCGGCCTGGCATTTGGGTTTCTGGGTTGACGAGCTCGTGCCTTTTGACTCTATGACGGGCGGCAGCTGGCAGCTCAGTGCCCTGGCTGTCCACACTTGCGGCATAAACCATCATTATGAGGAGGAGCTACAACACTGGACTGTCCACCCTGAATCGTTAGCTGTCTCGGCGGCGGAGGCAGACGAGGTGCAACATAAGATGGCCTTGGTGTTGGAGCAGGTCGGTGATGAATTTTGTGTGGGATCCAGACTCGACGTTTCTCAGCAGGCTGACTCGAGGATGGGCCAACATCTCGAGTACGCTTGAGCGACTCCTGGTACTCAGTCAGACCAGTTTCAGTTCGGAATGATTGGCTGACAAGCGTCGCAAAGTCTGCGCAATCATGAGCAACAAGTGCGAGCTTTATATCAGGACGCAGATCTTCACGGAATTTCTCCTACTTGCGAGCGTCAGTGCAGACTTCATCCGCAGCATAGCGAGATAATTCAAGGAATTTCCTCTGATACTCATCCACTGTCATTGTGTCCTGTGAGAGTTTGCGGAACTCCTTCTTCTGGTCCATCAGACCTTGAGGAATGTGTCGTGCACGGAAGGCTAACTAAAATTCCTGCCAAGTGGTTACAGTCTCTGCAGGCTGCATACCCTCGCGGCTTTCCCACCATTGAGCAAATTTGAACCCCTTAGGTGAAATGTCGCAAAGGTGACATAACTGGCAGGGGCAACATTGGCTGACTCCATCTCAAACAGGATGTCACGAAGCCAATCATCAGCATCCATAGGATTGGTGGAGTTGCGGAAAATGGACGGGTTGTGCAGCGTTATTGGGGCAGGCTGTTGATGAGCATTCTGGTTTGGAAACCGAGCCATTACCACAGTCATAAACTGACGATTCAGCTGAAACTGCTGCATCATTGCGGCAATATAGGGTGGAAGAGGAGGATCGTCAGCCATCCTGCTAGAAACATCAGGGAGCAGTTTAAAAAGGGGTGGAGCAGGTGTATGGAGTCATTCATGATGTAACTTGAACAATGAGCAAAGGCGCAGTATGTACAAAGCAGTAGTCATTAAAGACATACATATACATATACAGAGCCATTTACACGTTGTTAGCATGAGTTCGGACAAGAGAATCATCCTAAACATACTAGGAAGCACGCTGGCACGCGATGGAAGGATACAACAACGAGACATAGCAAAGGTAACATCCACGTCGGAGAAAACCACTAGAGCGAGAATCTGCACGGGACGACACAGGGTGCCCTCGATAAAAGGATCCTGCGGCCCGTGAACAATGTGAAGCAGATCCTGGCCCACAATTCAAGAAAGGCGTAAGATGAATCTCCGGATGGATGTGATCATGAGATCCTATTGTTAGAGTTAGCAAAACCATTTAACTTGAATAGAAGAGAGATCAAAGTCCCAGAGTATAGATGAGTAATAAAAGATCCTAATACCATCCAATTGGCGACGTGGGCCAGTAACCCACACAACCATGTTAGTAAATGGGTTTTTCAAAGACTAGACTCAACTCCGGCCAAGGAGTTGGAAAGGGGGATCCTATAGGCAGTCGGCTCTGATACCAACTTGTGACGCCCCCGATTCGACCGTACATTAATCATACACGCAAATGTGTATGATCAAGATCAGGGACTCACGGGAAGATATCACAACACAACTCTAGACACAAATTAAAAGAATACAAGCTTCATATTACAAGCCAGGGGCCTCGAGGGCTCGAATACAAGCTCAATACACAAGCGTCAGCGGAACCAACAATATCTGAGTACAGACATAAGTTAAACAAGGATGCCTTAAGAAGGCAAACAGAAAAGCAACAACGATCGAAGAGGCAAGGCCTCCTTCCTGGGACCTCCTAACTACTCCTGGTCGTCGACGGTCTCCATGTAGTAGTATCCATCGGCAGTGGCATCTGGCTCCAGGGATCCACCATCTGGTTGCAACAACCAGAAAGAAGAAAGAAGGGGGGAAAGGGGGAGCAAAGCAACCGTGAGTACTCATCCAAAGTACTCGCAAGCATCAGATCTAAACTAAGTATGCATTGGTATCAAATGGAATGGCTGTATCTGTGGACTGAACTGCAGAATGCCAGAATAGAGGGGAAGGCCTAGCCTATCAAAGACTAGCATCTTCAAGCAGCACCAAGCATCTTGCAGCATGTAGAAGAGTAAAGAATACCAGTTTATATTTAACAAACATGTTGTAGCAATAAAGCCCAGAGATCCTTCCTCGACTCCCTGCGAGAAAGCAATCCCGGAGCCACATATCTTAAGTATCCATTTCTAGTTGTATTAGATCAAGATATAAGTCTGAACGTCCATTACAGTGGACACGGTATTCGAATAAAGATCTTCCCTGCAGGGGTGCACCACATTTTCCAACACGCTCGATCACTCTGGCCGGACACACTTTTCTGGGTCAATGCCCAGCCTTGGAAGATCAACACGTCGCAGCCCTACCTAGGCTCAGCAGAGAGGTCCCCGCCGGTCTACCTCCTAAGCACTCCGGGGTCTGGGCCCATCGCCCGTTGCACTCCTGGTCGTTACGCGACGAGCCGAGACGAGCACCACCTCTACTGGATGGCACTGGCCCGACAGGCCCACAATGCTGAACTGGACGTCTGACAAAGCTTCAGCTGATACTGTGACGTCGAGGCCCATAACTATTCTCGCGTGGTGGTTAGTGCGTAAAGGCCAAGGGCCAACGCAGAACAAATACCCAAACCATAGTTTATTATTAGCTTGCGGAGACGAGCAGAAACTCACGATAATGTGACCCCGTCACCCCGTCTCGAGGAAATACGGCAAGGGCTAGCCCAGCCCACTCGGGGGCGGCCTGCCGGCCTGGCCGTGCCTCGTAACCATCTTGCGGGTGCTCTTCGGGCCCGCCTGACTTTCCCAAAGGTCTCAAGTAATGTCAAAGTATCCGTGTGTCCAAACATCAAGGGGAAAACCCAAGGAATCACCCTCGGAGGATTCCACTCAATGTAAACATCAAGGTGAACGTAAGAGGTTCCACCCTCGAGGTTCACACTTGAGGTGTTGAACGACAGAGCCATATCGGGAATGGTGAAAGAGGAAATCACCCTCGATGACCATGACAGAATAGCTACACTACAGAATTATCATCAGGAGTGCGTCATGAGGGATCACCCTCGGCACTCGGTAGTAGCTCTACAGAGTCGAGCAACAAAAGGGGCGTGATGTGATGTGAGGTGTCGGGCTTTGGTCGTCGATCACATTGATCGAGTCGTCGATGATGAAGCAGGGGCAACAAGGACAAGTGGGGGTCACTGATGGATCACTAACCAACCTATACTAAGCAGTTTAGGAGAAGCAGGTAAGGTACAACAGTAGGTTACAAAAGCAGGCTATGCATCAGAATAGGAGCAATCAATAACAGTAGCAAAATCTAATGCAAGCATGAGAGAATGGAATGGGCGATATCGGGATGATCAAAGGGGGGGCTTGCCTGGAAGCTCCACTGAAAGGGAAGAAGGGTCTTCGGTGACGTAGTCGATCACAGGGGCAGCATGAGCGGTCTCAGGGTCTATCGGAGAGAAGAGGGGGAAGAAACAATAAATACACGCAAACATATGCACAACATGATTACAAGCGGGGCTAGAGGTGTCCTAACGCAGTGCTACCCGATACCGGCGAAGGGGGAGAACATCCGGGAATGTTTTCCCGAAGTTTGCTATATTTTGGACAGATGAAACGGAGGGGAAAGTTGCATGTTCGCCATGCTAGGGACGTGTGGCGGACGAACGGAGCGTGTATTCCGATTCGTCTCGTCGTTCTGAGCAACTTTCATATAGAAAACTTTCATCCGAGTTACGGATTAATTTATACTAATTTCCAAAGTTTTTATTAATTTTCTAATATTATTAATACTTAAGTTAATTCTAAAAAGGAGTATTATTACATCAGCATGATGTCAACATGACATCAGCAGTCAACATAGTTGAACAGGGTCAACCCTGACATGTGGGGCCGCTCAGTCATTGTCTGTTTGAACTAACTACAGGTTTAATTAACTAACTAGGTAATTAGGTTAATTAAGCAGGTTAATTAGATTAAGTTAATTAACTAATTCACTAATTAATTAATTAATTTTATTTACTTATTAATTATTATTTTTAACAGGGTGGGGTCCACTGTCATTGGCCCAAGGGGCCATAGCGGCCTTGTGATGCGGAGTCTTTGGCGCCACCGAGCTGATTCTTGGGCGTAACCAGCGGCCGAGCCCGACCGAGGCAGGCGAGGCGAGGCCTTGGGCGTGGCGCGACCCGTGAGCGGCAGTGTAGGCAGCGGCGGGGCCGTGGGGCAGCGGCAGCAGAGGCGGCGGCCGCTGACGGTCACGACGGCGAGGGCCGAGGGAGTCTGGATTAGGGGTATCCGGACAGCGGACTATATACATCGTCCGGACTATTGAAGTGTGAAGATACAAGACTCAAGACTTCGACCCGTGTCCTGATGGGACTCTCCTTGGCGTGGAAGGCAAGATTGGCGATCCGGATATTGTATTTCCTTCCTTGTAACCGACTCCATGTAAACCCTAGCCCTCTCCAGTGTCTATATAAACCGGAGAGGTTGGTCCTTAGAAGGCCAATCACAATTACAATCATACCATCATAGGCTAGCTTCTAGGGTTTTGCCTCTACAATCATAGGCTAGCTTCTAGGGTAATACCCATATCTTCAATATTAATCAAGCAGGAAGTAGGGTTTTACCTCCATCGAGAGGGCCCGAACCTGGGTAAACATTGTGTCCCTTGCTTCCTGTTACCATCAGCCTAAGACGCACAGATCGGGACCCCCTACCCGAGATCCGCCGGTTTTGACACCGACATTGGTGCTTTCATTGAGAGTTCCTCTGTGTTGTCGCTGCAAGGCTCCATGGCTCGTCTCGTTGTCAGGGACAACATTACCTCTGGGGGAGCTCTGGCTGTAGGCCAAACTCTCCGACTAGGCGGCTTCGTCAAGGCCGCCCCATCGGCTGTCGCGCCGACGATGGCCCCTTGGGTCATCACGCATAAACTTCGCATCAATTTGGAACTCGCCGAATAGATGGATCCGACAGAGCTCTCTTCTCTTAATGAGCTCTTGGATCGCATCGCCGCTTTGGGAGTTGCAACAGACTATGACCGGATCGGGCTTAAACCCGACCAAAGGGACATTAAATCCCCGCCGGCCACCCATGAGATAGCGGTAGCGGAGGAACCATGCAAGGAGTATCCCTCTATTTTGAGGACGAATTATGTCCGGATCGCCGAGCTCCGGAGCCGGACACCCTTCGAGGAGGATATGACCGGGTCCCGGACTTAGAACCGGGCACGGGGCCGGAAAAGTTGGACAGCGTCCCGGATCCCAAGCTGTCGAACTCGGAAACTCCCATGCCCCGGGGTGCTAGATCGGATCAGAATCCGGATTCAGCTATAACCACCCACACAGACTTAAAGCGTCTCTCCCATATCAGGCAAGAGCCCCATGAGACAGTGCATCATTACTGGGCCAGATTCCTCCTTGCGCTAAACAAGGTCGAGGACTGCCACGAGGAGGACGTAGTCTCACTCTTCTGCAAAAACTGCACGGACAAAGGGATCCTTAATGCTATAAGTCGTCGTGACATAATACGCTTTGCGGACTTAGCAACCATAGTACAGAAGTACTGTGTAATGGAAAGCGCCTGGAAAACCCAAGCTGAATTTTGGGACAGTCCGGCTCTCACCAAAACCTTTGTCCGAACTAAACAGGCGAACACTCGTAAGTCGGCCGATCCCCAAGAAACCAAAGCCCACCCCAGGGCGGGGAACCGTATTGGAAAAATGGCTCAATGGACCATGTAAACTCCACAACACTCCGGACACGACACCAACTCATAGCCTTAGGGCATTTTGGATACTCCGACAGGTTGCAAAAAGTGGCGAGGATCTTCTTACAGAACAACATCCCGCCAACAAGCACAATACGGTACTAACAGTCTTCGAGACTTTTGCCTCAAACAGCAGGTGCAAGCGAGCTCATCGAAGCTCCGCGGAAATTTGCCATATGGCCAAAATAAACCCCTGGAACGACACTACTATAACTTTCAATGCCAAGCGATTTAACCTCGATTCCAGACTGTCCGGGCACCAGCCGCTCTGGTTCTTAGCCCAATCGTGGAAGGCATTCGGCTCACTGAAGTGCTCATGGATGGCGGAAGCGGATTAAACTTGATCTATGAAGAGACACTCAGCAAGATGGAAATTGACAAAGGTCGCATTGGACAAGGCGGCACAACCTTCAGGGGAATTATCCCTAGCCGGGAAGCACGGTGTGCGGGAAAAATCACACTCGACGTGGTATTCGGCACCCCGGAGAATTATAGGTCCGAAGAAATCACATTCGAAGTGGCTCCTTTTAGCAGCGGATACCACGCCCTTCTAGGGCGGGACGCGTTTACAAGCTTTCAAGCTATACCCGATTACAGGTACATGAAGCTTAAAATGCCCGGACCCAATGGAATCATCACTCTAGCCAGTGATCCGGATGTCGCACTTCGCGCTGAAAACAAAACCGCATCACTAGCCCTGGAGGCATTATCCGAGGCCCTAGCAGCTGAAGAATTGACAACACTGTGGGCCACCGTGGACAGGGACGACGTGATACTCGACAAGCGACCCAAGTCCACCTCATTTAAACCAGCAGACGAGATAGTCAAATTCCAAGTCCATCCAACGGACAAACCGCCGCACTACGAGACTTCTTACGCGAGAATTGGGACATCTTCGCATGGCACCCATCGGACATGTCGGGCATCCCACACAGACTGGCCGAACACAGCCTCAATATACTAAAAGGATACAAACCGGTCAAGCAGACTCTAAGACGGTTTTCAGAGCCCAAACGGCAGGCCATGGGGGAAGAGCTAGCCAAACTACTCGAGGTCGGATTCATCAGAGATATCAAGCACCCGGATTGGCTGGCAAACCTGGTCATGGTACCAAAGAAGGACAAATCCTGGCGCCTATGTGTCGACTTTAAATACCTCAACAAGGCTTGCCCCAAGGATCCCTTTCCCCTCCCTCGCATCGATCAAATCATCGATGCAACAGCAGAGACACGACTCATTTGTGTTTCCTCGACTCATACTCTGGATACCATCAAATAAAGATGGCAGAATCTGACCAAGCTGCAACAGCTTTCATAACGCCATATGGCCCTTTCTGCTTCAACACTATGCCTTTCAGGCTTAAGAATGCCGGCGCAACCTACCAACGCATGATTCAAACATGCCTGGAAAAGCAAATCGGCAAAACAGTGGAGGCATATGTGGATGACGTGGTCATAAAAACAAGACACGTCGAAACCCTAATAGATGACTTGAGGCTTACATTCGACAATCTCCGGATATACGACATCAAGCTGAACCCGGAAAAATGCGTTTTGGCGTCCCTCGGAAACTACTCGGCTTCATCGTTTCCAATAGAGGAATTGAAGCGAATCCGGCAAAAATCCGAGCTCTGTCGCAGTTGGCTATACCAACAGACCTCAAGCACATCCTGAAACTAGCCGGATGCGTGGCTGCTCTAAGCCGCTTTATCTCCAGGTTAGGAGAAAAGGCATTACCTCTTTACCGCCTTCTTCGGCGCACCGAACACTTCGTGTGGACGGATGCAGCCACGGCCGGACTGGATGAAATAAAGACCTTATTGGCCAGTAATCCAGTACTAACAGCGCCAAATATTGACGAACCTATGCTGTTGTACATAGCTGCAATGCATCAAGTAGTAAGCGCAGTGCTCGTCGTTGATCGAGAGGCTGGCGGATACAGATTCCCGCTCCAGAAGCCAGTTTACTACGTATCCACGGTCCTAACCCCATGCAAATCCCGATACCCACACTATCAAAAAATAGCATACACAGTGTTCATGGCATCCCGGATGCTACAACACTACTTTCAAGAGTGTTCGATTATGGTGGCCTTCGGAGTACCACTCAATGACATAATAAATAACTGCGACGCTACGGGCCGGATTGCCAAATGGGCCATTGAGCTCCTTCCGTTCGACATAACATACAAACCACGACGGGCCATCAAGTCACAAGTATTGGCTGACTCCGTCGCCGAATGGACAGAAGCCGAACTCCCTAAAGAGTACGGCGCATACTCAAACTAGATCATGCACTTCGACGACTCTAAAATGCTGGCCGAATTGGGAGCAGGTGTAGTCCTGACGTCTCCCACCGGAGACACGGTCCAGTACGTCCTCCAAATATTATACACAGACTCCAACAATGCAGCCGAATATGAGGCTCTGTTGCACGGTCTTCGGATGGCAGTCTCTATGGGCATTCAACGCCTAGAAGTGCGCGGGGATTCAAACCTCGCAATATCACAAATAAACGGAGATTTTGATGCCAAGGACCCGAAAATGGCGGCCTAACGTAATGCCGTCCTCAAGATGTCAGCTCGGTTCAAGGGGCTCGAATTCCACCATGTGGCTCTAGAAAACAATCAAGCGGCGGACGTCCTCGCTCGCGTCGGTGCTAAACGCGACCCTGTCCCACCTAACATATTCTTGGAACAGTTGTTCAAGCCATCTGTAGTATGGGAAGGGGAGTCCGGCAATACTAGTACGGATCCGAATACACCCCAGTTCGAACTATCGGACATAATCGGAGGTTCTACCACCGAAATAACGTCCTCGGCCCATGAAATCATGGCTGTAATCGCCCGTGGATCGAGCCTTTCTTGGCCTACCTAAATAGGCAGGGAGCTCCACGAAGACCAAAATGAAGCACGCTGCATCGTCCGACGCTCTAAAGCTTACAAAGTCTACGAAGGGGAACTCTACAAGAAAAGTGCTACCGGAGTGCTCCAAAGATGCATCTCCGAAGAGGAAGGGCGGCAGCTCTTGGCTCAAATCCATGCCGGACTAGGCGGGCACCACGCCGCAGCTCGAGCATTAGTCAGCAAGGCCTTCCGTACAGGTTTATATTGGCTGACGGCCCGAGCAGACGCACATGACCTTGTCCAACGTTGCGTTGGTTGCCAGCTCTTTGCCAATCGGAGTCATATGCCCCCTACCCCTCTCCAAACAATCCCCATAACTTGGCCCTTCGCGGTCTGGGGGCTGGATATGGTCGGACCTCTTAAAGGGGGAAGCCATAAGAAAAAAATACTTATTGGTCATGGTGGACAAATTCACCAAATGGATAGAAGCCAAACCAGTCAAAACGGCCGAATTCGGACCAGTAATAGACTTCATATCCGGGGTCGTACACCGATACGGTGTCCCCCACAGCATCATCACTGATAACGGCTCAAATTTCACAGCCAACGAAGTGAAAACTTGGTGCGCTAAAATGGGCATTAAGCTTGATTACACTTCCGTCTACCATCCCCAAACAAACGGCCCGGTAGAGCGGGCAAATGGTCTCATCATGAGCGGCATCAAACCCAGACTAGTGCGATCCTTGACAGAGTCGGATACCCACTGGGTCGAGGAGCTCGACTCCGTACTCTGGGGGTTGCGGACCACGCCGAATCGCACCACCAGATATACACCATTTTTTATGGTGTATGCGGCCTTGAAGCGATATTACCTGCGACATAATACATGATTCGCCACGCGTACGCATGTACGAAGAGAAGGAAGCCGAGTTAGATTGCCAGGATAACTTGGATGCCCTGGAGGAGGAGAGCGACGTCGCAAAAGCCCGCTCCGCATTCTATCAGCAGCAGGCTCGACGATATCAAAGTAGAGAAGTGCGGGCCAAAACTTACAATATTGGCGAGCTCGTTCTACGCCTACCGGAGAAGAAGAAGGACAAGCTCAGACCCAAATGGGAGGGTCCCTTCGTCATTGACAAAGTTCTCACCGGAGGAGCGTACCACTTATGTAATGCATCCGATAACAGACTCGAGCCGAACCGATGGAACGCGGCCAGACTCCGGAGATTCTACGCCTAACGCCGAACTCAGTGTTCGTCTCCTAACCCCTCCTTTTTAATTATGCTCCATCCCATTTCCTTTCTCGACCTTTTCCTCTTCACACAAAGTATTCAATACGATGCGGACTCCGGATCACTCCGGCCGCACTAGGTGTGTAAGCAATACACAGGGGCTTCCTATACGGAAGCTAAAAATAATTACTCACATGGCTTTCTGCCCATCACATATGCATTCTTTTTCCATATGTGCCTTTTCTTCACCCTTATATGCATCGATATGAATTAAGATGTGGCCAAGCTGGGTTGCCTGGTTCTTGTGTTTATGCCCTATGTTCCCGTTCATTCGGCTAGGGCATAAGGGGAGCACCTCTGCGATTGTTACTGTCGGTTCAGCCGGATGTGTACCTCAGACTGGGTGAAGCCAAAAGCTAGCTTCCTTAAGAGAATATTCGGTCGGTGAACAAAAGATGTATTCGTTTATTACAACGTAAATCCCCAAAAGTTTTGTATCCGTCGCAATTGTTCGCAGTCCGGACATGTGCATTGTCGCATGCGTACCCAGGGAAAGGAACCCCTAATGGAACTATTCTCCCTGGAAGATGTTTCTTACTATCCATGTAATATAACATAACTAGTTGGGTACTTGTCTGTTCAAGCACTTATGACCCCTACGCCTGGTTTCCATGCATACCCCAGTTTTGTATAACCGAGTGGCTATTCGGACACTCCCCGGACTGTAGGATCCGAGGGCTAAAGCGAAAAGGTCCGCCATGACAAATGATTTTAATCCGGCTAGGGACTAATTATGTCCATTGAATTACACAGTCACTTGGACTGACTATATTCCTCCTCTATACCATCCAACAGGCTATCTAGCTTGCAATCCTGTTGAGAATATTTTGCGGCTAACGCTACCTGGTCATATACCAGACTCAAGGGAATTTCTTGCCCATCTGGCCCCGCCGGTCCGACTTCGGCCATATGGTTCGGGTCCAGCTTGGTGTAGCGCGTCTTCACCATAGCCCAGGCTTCTCTTGCACCTTGTCGGCAGGCCGATATCTTCCACAATTGGAAGCGCCGCCGTGCTCCTTGAAGCATATCCACAAGCTCCCCCATGCCATTCCGCAGGAAGCTTGATGGCCACAAGGCCTGAGCAACGCCCTGCATCACCTACCGAGCTAGCTCATGTAGTTGTGAGAGGTCTTGTAGTAAATCGCCTGCAGATGAGGGCATCTCCTCCTCAGGGCGACCTGTTAACATTCCTACAAGCAAAGTCCTTTCAATATACTTCTGCGCCAAACTATACTACAGTTCGTCTAGGCACTTACCATAAATACTGCGTCGAAGCATTTTGTTCTCCTTTAGGGAGTCCGCCAGCTGAGCGCAGACGTCTTTTAACTCCAAGTCCAGCTGGACTTTGGCATCTTGAAGATTGTTCTTCTCCTGCCTAACTTGCGTAAGAATGCACTCGCCAGCCTTCAGCTGCCTTTTAAGATGTGATTCGTCATCTCTTACGCCCTCCGAATTTACCGGGATTGTCTGCGAGAATTTCATGTTAGACTTGTCATATCAGCCACCGACTAACTGGTGCATATTCACACAACTGAGACAAATGTTACCAGATGAGGGTTTTTGGGATTCCTCTAACTTCGCAACGGTGGCCTTTAGCTCGGCCTTGCACTCCTCCAGCTCCCGAGACAGTTGCTCATTCTTATCTACAAGGACCTGTACATATATTGATCCTTAAAACAGTTGTTCCAACCATTTCAAGTCTCAGGGGCTACTGCTATACATGCTTATCAAAATTTCTTACCCGTATATCTTTGGTATACTGGTCCGTCGCTCGGGCAACCCCGCCTTGAGCAGCTCCCGAATTGAAGGCATTAAATGCCTCTTCGGAAAAGATGTTGTTCCGAAGCACGGCCCGTCGGCGCCGGTGATTCATGGCGCTCTCTACTTCGGAGTTCGTGGCCGAGAGCATATCCGCGTCCTCTGTCGGAGAACTATGCGGCATCGGCCCCGCGTCTGCCTCCGCTCTCGAGGCCGGTTCTGGAATCCGGCTGGTGGAGGTGTGATTGGCAGGGTCCTCGGATATAGTCCGGCGATTCCTCTTCCCGCCAGGACGCAAAGGGCGCCGTTATACTTCAAATACCATAGTCGTAGGACAGGTTTTTTCCTTACCTCTACAGCGGCGTGTCGACCCTTATTGCCTTCCGCTTGAGCCTACCCGATCCGGACGCTCTTGGCCGATGAGTCCCTAGGGGCTCGGCCCCGCGCTCCGACCGTCGTCTCTGCAAAAAACACGGCACTTCAAGGGTAAGGCATGACATTTGAAGGGAGTCTTCTTCGGAGGATAGGGTTTTTCGGTTTGGCTTACACGCGACGTAGGTAGCAGTCTGGGGTAATCGGCAATAACGGCCACTAAGGCGCCATCACAGCTTGCTTGATAAAATATCTAGTTGACAAGCTCCACGGTAATATCTGGATCCTCTTCGAGTCCCAGATCTAGGGCCCTTCCGGGGTCCTCTGGCTACGGGGAGGGGCTAGAGATTCCTTCTACGGCCCTCCTCAGTTCCTGCTCGGAAATGTCGAAGCAGATGATCTTAGTGAAGAATGTCGTGATGAGTGAAGCAGGGAAAGGAATAACGACTTACCCAGTTTGGGGGGTTTACATGGAGAATCCATCCCGCGGTTTAATGTGAAGAAATTCTTCCTCTTATCCTTTGTATAATTCGGAAAATATCCTTTCCAGAGCAGTGGCGGAGTCTGGACCCTTACGGCCACAGCGGGTGGCATCGTCTTCCCCATTGAAGTTCCACATGGGCTTCCCCGGGTATTGAAGCGGTTGCACCCCCCGTATTATGCATATTTCCATGACCTCGACTATCGTCAGTCCGGACTTGGCCAGCAACTTTATCCTGCTCATCAGGAAGTGTACTTCCCTAGTATCCTCTTCTTGGGGGCTCCGGGGGCGCCAGCTTAGACGTGCCCTCAGTGGGGCGTCACTGAATTTGGGGAGACCTGTCCGGGCTGGATCCGGAAGGGGAACATCATCAATATAAAACCATTCCGAAGGCCAGTTCTCTGGAGCCTTCTTGGGAGTGCCGGATAGGTATCCGGTTTCGGCAATATACCATACTTCGGCTCCGCCCACTTGACATGGGGATTCTCCCTGGTTGCGGGGGACAAGGCAGAACAGCTTCTTCCATAACCCGAAGTGAGGCTCGCAGCCTAAAAATAGCTCGCAAAGGGCAACGTACCCTGCTATATGTAGTATAGAGGCAGGGGTAAAGTTGTGTAACTGGAGGCCGTAGAACTCCAGAACACGTGAAGGAGCAGGTGGATGGGAAACCCGGCGCCCCTTAGCGAATCTTGGGATGAGGCATATTCGCTCCTCACGGAGATGGATTGGGAGATCTCTCCACTTGCTCCCGCCATTATAGGTGGCTATTCGGCTCGGACGAGGACCATGAATCTGGTGGGAGAAACCCTTGGGTTTGTAACTCAATCAAGCGGCTATGGGGAACTGAACACTCTTCCAGTCCCGGCTTGGAAGCGAGGAGAAGCGGCGGAGGAGCTGCGACGACCGGCCATGTTGGAATGGTTTTTCCGGAGCGCTCTGTTGGATGCTTGCTTGAGGGGAAAGAATGAGGTTTGGATCTGAGAATCCCTGTCTCTTCAAATAGGCGGCCAGCCCAAAGGATTGAGGGTGGCAAATGCAAAAAATACCTCAACTCCTCACATTCGCTCGACACGTGGAGATGGTCATTATTGAGGCACTGAAGCCAAGGAATACAACATTGATGGAGTTCCGGACACTATTAAATAAATAACGGTACTTTGGAGTATTTGGAGATGGAACCCGCCTGCAATCTTTGAAGACAAAACTATGGCGCGGACTCATCGTCATTGAAGCCTGGTTCAGGGGCTACTTAGGGAGTCCTGGATAAGGGGGTATCCGGACAGCCGGACTATATACATCGTCCAGACTATTGAAGCGTGAAGATACAAGACTCAAGACTTGGACCCGTGTCCGAATGGGACTCTCCTTGGCGTGGAAGGCAAGATTTGCGATTCAGATATTGTATTTCCTTCCTTGTAACCGACTCCATGTAAACCCTAGCCCTCTCCGGTGTCTATATAAACCGGAGAGGTTGGTCCTTAGAAGGACAATCACAATTACAATCATACCATCATAGGCTAGCTTCTAGGGTTTAGCCTCTACGATCTCGTGGTAGATCTACTCTTGTACTACCCATATCTTCAATATTAATCAAGCAGGAAGTAGGGTTTTACCTCCATCGAGAGGGCCTGAACCTGGGTAAACATTGGGACCCCCTACCAGAGATCCGCCGGTTTTGATATCGACAGGCGCGGCGAGCGAGGGAGCTGCGAGGACGCGGGGAGCGTGAGCGCACGAGGGGATGGCGCGGGTGACCGCGCCGAGCGGCGACAGCCAGGTACGCGGGCGCGCACGGGGGTGATAGGAGGAAGGGGGAGACGGGGTGGTCCTTATGTTCGCTGCTGGGAAGAGGGGCGGCGTGGCTCGGGGTGCTCCGGCGAGGGAGAGGACGGGGCAGACGATGGCGACGGGGACGAGGAAGTCCGGCGACGGCGCGGCGTCGGGGATTGGGGCGCCGCAGGGTCGTGCCCCCATTCGAGTATGGGTCGAGGGGGGTGCCATGCGAGAGGAGACGGAGAGGCGGGCGGTGGCGTCGGGCGGCGCGGCTGGGGCCGTGCCGGGGATGGGCGCCGGCGGCGGAGGCGTGGGATCGGGCTCCTCCCGATCCAGCGAGTGGGGAGGGAGAAAGCGAGGAGAGAGTGGGGTCGTGGGTGGATCTGGGGAGATGGGGATAGGGTTGATCGGGTGTGGCCTATAGGCCAGGGGAGCGGGGGAGTGGGCCGAGGCCCAGGGGTTCTTCTTTGTTTTATTTTGTTTGCTTGTTTTCCCCCTTTTTTACTTTTGCCTTTTGTTTAAATTGAATTTTTAATCCGAATTTGATTGAATCATCGTGGGGTTATCAACAGGAATCGTGATGACGTGGCATCATTAGCATGAGATTACTGTAGCATAATTATCCGGGCGTTACAGCCTCGCACCTACACAAACAAATAAAATCCTCGCAACCAACGCGATAAGGGGTTGTCAATCCCTACATAGTCACTTACGAGAGTGAGATCTGATAGATATGATAGGTTAATATTTTTGGTATTTTTATGATAAAGATGCAAAGTAAAGAAAGTAAAATAAAAACGGCGCCAGAAATAGCTTGTTGTTGGAAGATTAATATGATGGAAAATAGACCCGGGGGCCATAGGTTTCACTAGTGGCTTCTCTCAAGAGCATAAGTATTTATGGTGGGTGGACAAATTACTGTTGAGCAATTGACAGAATTGAGCATAGTTATGAGAATATCTGGGTATGATCATGTATATAGGCATCACGTCCGAGACAAGTAGACCGACTCACCTGCATCTACTACTATTACTCCACACATCAACCGCTATCCAAAGATGCATCTAGAGTATTAAGTTCATAAGAACGAGTAACAGCTTTAAGCAAGATGACATGATGTAGAGGGATAAACTCATGCAATATGATATAAACCCCATCTTTTTATCCTCGATGGCAACAATACAATACGTGCCTTGCTGCCCCTCATCATCCTTTGGGAAAGGACACCGCAAGATTGAACCCAAAACTAAGCACTTCTCCCATTGCAAGAACGATCAATCTAGTAGGCCAAACCAAACTAATAATTCGAAGAGACTTGCAAAGATAACCAATCATACATAAAATAATTCAGAAGATTCAAATATTGTTCATAGATAAACTTGATCATAAACTCACAATTCATCGGTCTCAACAAACACACCGCAAAAGAAGATTACATCGAATAGATCTCCACAAGAGAGGGTAAGAACATTGTATTGAGATCCAAAAAGAGAGAAGAAGCCATCTAGCAAATAACTATGGACCCGAAGGTCTGAGGTAAACTACTCACACTTCATCGGAGAGGCTTCCTGGTTGGCGCGCCCCCTACCTCGTGGGGGGGGGGGGGGAGGGGGGTAGGCGCGCCCCCTACCTCGTGGCTTCCTGGTTGAAGTCTTGACGTAGGGTCCAAGTCCTCTAGATCACGTTCGTTCCGAAAATCACGTTCCCGAAGGTTTCATTACGTTTGGACTCCGTTTGATATTCTTTTGCTGCCAAAATCTGAAATAGGCAAAAAAAGAGCAATTCTGGGCTGGACCTCCGGTTAATAGGTTAGTCCCAAAAATAATATAAAAGTGTATAATAAAGCCCAATAATGTCCAAAACAGAATATAATATAGCATGGAACAATAAAAAATTATAGATACGTTGAGAGGTATCAGGCGGCGGCTTGTGCATGGAGGTCAAAGAGCTCGCTTCCCGGTGAGCATGGACGGCCTTGCTAGTCGCACGTGTCCCATCGAGCCTGCGAGGTGGACATGATGCACGCGTCCTGTTGAGCCTGCACGGCGGACTGCTCGCACGCGTCCCGTCGAGCCTACACGGCACACTTCTCGCGCTCGTCCCGTCTAATCAAACAGCTGCACGCACGCTAATGAGTATGGTTAAATTTCGACACGGTTAATATAATACAACCATTTGTGATATTAACATGTCAGCTTTTTGTTTCAAAAAGGACTTCATTGGCTACTAATGTGTGCGCCTCTTCTTAATCTGGACGATCTTTTTACCACGACATATATGTGCCATGTCATGAAACCATGCCAAGTTTCATGTTTTTTAGGTGACTTTTTGATTTATTGGGATTTAAAAACCAAGATTCTCAATGTTTCAGGACGACGACAAGTTTGTAATTCATTCCCATTCCTTAAATGAGACCTAAACATGCACCCAATGACACATGTACGATTTTCCACCCATTTTGCTTCTTTGGAGCATGTGGTTGTAGTTCAAATTTGAATTATGGACTACATTAAATGCATAGAAACCTTAGTAATTAGTAATATATATACAATGGCCAAACGAACCCTGAACAGTTTCAAATTTCAGCCTGACACTCCTGTTATTCTATGTTGCCTGTTGAAAACAAAGTTCAAGGCGAGAAGAGGCAGCGACTATCGTTTCGCACATAAGAGGGGCTTGTTTCCCTACCGGAACCACGAGGGTTGCGACAAGCTCCGGTTTGTAAAAGGCTTGTAATATAGTTTCGCCCAAATTGGACAATTATATGTACCATGTAGTGACACCATGCCAAGTTTCATGATTTCCTGGAGAGTTTTGGATTTACAGAGATTTAAAAACCGAGATTCGCAATGTTTGTGGCCAAGCCAGGACAGCAAGACTGTGAAATTCGTTCCCATTCATTCCATAGGACCTAAACATGCACCCGAAGGAAACATGTACTTTTTTTCCAGCCATTTTGGTGCACTAGAGTATGTATTTGTAGTTCAGATTTGAATTATGGACATTAAATGCCTAGAAAACTCAATTAATGAATAAAAAAGGTCAAACAAACCCTGAATAATTTCAAAGTTTAGCATGAATTTCTAGTTGTTCCGTGTCGTGTGTAGAAGAAAATATGAGGCTGGAAGAGGGAGTGATTATCGTTTAGCCCATAAGGGGACACGTTTCCCTATCGAAACCACGAGGGTTCTTGCGACAGGCTCCGGTTTGTAAGGGGTTTGTAATAAAGCTTGGCCCAAATTTGCAATGTTTTTACCACGACATATATGTGCCATGACATGACACCATGCCACCTTTGATGACTTTTGAGTTTAGGATTTATGGGGACTTAAAAAGCGAGATTCGAAATGTTTGAGGACGAGCCAGGACACCGGTACGGTTGTAGTTTGTTCCCATTCCTGGCATGAGACCTAAACATGCACCCAAGGACACATGTATAATTTTTGTAGCCATTTTGGTGAACTGGAGCATGTATTTGTAGTTCAGATTTGAATTATGGACATTAAATGCCTAGGAAAGTCAATTGGTGTATAAAAAGGCCAAACGAACCCTGAATAAGTTTAAATTTCAGCATGGATATCCTGTCATTCCATGTTGCCCGTGGAAGAAAATAAAAGGCAAAAAGAGGCAATGATTACGTTTCGCCCACAAGGGGAACACGTTTCCCTATCGGAACCACGAGACTTCTTTGAGAGAAGCTCTGGTTTTTGTAAGAGGTTTGTAATAAAGCTTGGCCCAAATTGGATAATGTTTTTACCACGACATATATGTGCCATGACGTGACACCATGCCACCTTTGATGACTTTCTAGTGAGTTTAGGATTTATGGGACTTAAAAACTGAGATTCGAAATGTTTGAGTACGAGCCATGACACCAGTACGGTTGTAATTCGTTCCCATTCCTGGCATGGGACCTAAACATGCACCCAAGGACACATGTATAATTTTTCTAGCCATTTTGGTGAATTGGAGCATGTATTTGTAGTTCAGATTTGAATTATGGACACTAAATGCCTTGGAAACTCAATTAGTGTATAAAAAGGCCAAACAAACCCTGAATAAGTTTAAATTTCAGCACGATATCCTGTCGTTCCATGTTGCCCGTAGAAGAAAATACAAGGCAAAAAGAGGCAGTGATTACGTTTTGACCACAAGGGGGACATGTTTCCCTATCGGAACCACGAGGCTTCTTTGAGAGAAGCTCCCATTTGTAAGAGGCTTGTAATAAAACTTGCGCCACAATGGACGAACAAAATTCCTTGACATATAAGTGCCATGTTGTGACACCATGCCAGGTTTCATGATTTTTGTCTTAGTTTTGGATTGACGGGGATTTAAAAACCGAGATTCTTCTCACGAAATGTTTTCAAATAGCACACGGTTCACTCACGAGAACCGATACTCAATGAAAACTTCGCGGAAACCATATTTTAAAGTTTCATAAAAATCTGAAAAAATTGTGGGATGCTAAGAAGGTGATGTTTTATTGCGACAAAAAAATTCAAGTTGAAAATCATTACGAGATATGAGCTATGAAAAAGACATATTCAGCACTGAACAGTGACATTACTATCCGGCACTATTCAACGCTGATTTTATCTTTTTCATAGCTCACATCTCGTAATGTGTTTTAACTTGAAATTTTGTGTGGCAATAAAACATCATCCTCTTAAGATCCCGCATTTTTTCGTTTTTTTGAAACGTCAAAACATCTTTTTCTCGTGGTATTCACCGGTTTCCACCGAATGTTGCTTGCCATATGATATTCCCCCGTTCTTGTGGCGCCTCTGAGTCGTCGTTACGATTGGCTAGAACCCAAACCCCACGGATAAATGCGTGTGCACCATTGGATGCTCCCAGATCGAACGGCAACCCTGAGCCCTTTCGACAGCACATGCAGTACATGGGTAAGCACTGTCCGCATGCGTCATGTAGCTCATGCTTCCTTCTCTACTATGTTTTCATTCAAGACAGACTACCGTTTCTCGCCACTCCTCTCATCGGTTTCCCACCTCTTCTCCCATGGTTTTCCTGCTACCAGTGTCAGTGCTCATTGAAGGCTAGCGGCGACACACCGGCCATGTAAAATATCCCACATAGTTTCTAAAAGCACAAATGTGTGTAGTAGGAGAGAGTAGGTCCCATAGGGTGACCAGCGTGTAACGCCTTGAAGGAAAGGAGGCAATTCTTATCAGCAAGGGCCGGCTTCCCATCCGATAGCCTACTCGAATAGAACGCAGAAGTTAAGCGTGCTCCGGCTGGAGTAGTCCAAGGATGGGTGACCCGGTGGGAAGTTGCATATCTCAAGCTTCATTTAAATGCCATGACACGGTCATTATAGAGACATATTATATCTCTATAGTGACCTATCATGGCAATTATATAAACCTTGGGATCCTTGTTTTGCTAATTTGTAGACTATGTGTTTTATGGGTTATTTTTTCCTCTAAAAAAATAACGAATGATTGACTTGACCTGTCATGGCGATTATATAAACCTTTTTCAGGTTGCATGCAGGGTATAGGGGGCAGGGTGTTCTTCTCGAGCATGTCTCCCTTGTGCGGCTTATAGACGCGGCACATATTTGTGTGCTCCCCGAGGTATATGTACTATCCTTTATCGACAATTAGGGGGGCCCACACAATCTATCCCTTTGACCCAACAACGAGAAGGGTTTAACCACATGATGGTTTCCTATTGATACTAGTAAGGTACACGTGCATTGCACGCATGAGATTTGGTAACCAAATTATGAATAAATACCACACTATAGCATGTAAGCTTTGAGCCATATATGCATGATGTAGATGTTCATTTAATTCTTATAGTTCATCTCATCCAAAATCAATTAGTTTTTAAAAAAATGTATTTTAAGATTCATGGAATTGTGCATTGTAAAGGTAAAAACAAAAAATGACAATTCATTTAGAAAAAAAAAGTTTGGGCAATTAAGATATGGAAGATTCTAGAGAATAAAGGAGAAGTGCTTGTGTTTTGAGGTTTGTGCATTATGCTTAAGTTCAACCATGGAGTCCTCCAGATTGTACATGTGGCAAAATCTGGTGGAATGTAGATGATATCCAACGGCCAGGAATGCTCGGATTTGCCATCTCTGTACTGTTGGATTGGCTTCATCCAATGACCAACTTTCAAAGTTATTCGCACACTATATAGGTGTATATATGTATAGATATATATAGATGTGTCCCATGCTAGACAAAATAAAGTTTGAGCGCATGCGTAAATGACCCCGCCACCGCCTCGAAGTTGGAAGCCCGACATTATGCGTCTTGAACCAGGCTTGGAGTTGGGTACGGTGTTCGGATTCTAATGTAGTTGGTGGCCCATCGAAGTTGTGCATTTGGGATTTAAACACATCATACACCATCGTACCAATACATATTTTCGGGCTGCATGCAGTGTATATGGGGTCTTCTGATCGACCACGTCACCCTTATGCGGTTTTTTGTGACGACACGCATATTTGTGGGCTCCTCGAGTGTATATATATAATCCCTTTGACCGATAATGAGGGGTATGTGTTGGACATGAATGGCTTCCTCCTAGTTCGTGTTAGGGCCGGTCACCGTCAAATGTCGGTCAACCAAAGCTCGAGCTCATGCGTTGTCAGGATTCCCTCCCAGATGCTCGGATTGCTGGGTTCGACCTACATCAAACCCTGCGTATCTCATCCTTAAGTACCTTGCCTTCATGGTTGTTGTCTGTATCGAGAGGTAGGCACCACATCTAAATTGTACATTATTCTATACTGAAAACACACATCACCCCTTCCCAATGTACATCATTTTGGGCTGCATGCAAGAGGTGCTGGTTTTGTGGTCCCTCTCGTGCGATATTTATGATGGTTCAATCTATTGGCCCAAGCGGTTTATCAACAACAATAGCTGTCATTTGACCAAACAATAGATTCATTGGTCCATCTTATGGTAGGTCATGGCGACATGCATGTATGCCCAAAGTATCAATCATTATGTGCATCTGCCCCACTAACATGAAGTGGGAGGTGGTGGACCAAGCATCCTAGCTAGGTACGACATTATGTCATTATGTATATCCTAGCTAGGTGGTTTTTAGGGTGCTTTCGGGTTTGCGAGGCAGGTGCCACCAAAGTTATGCATTGTGTATTTAAACTTTTAAACATACCCAATATTCGTACATATATTTGGACACTTCCAGGTGGTTCTTGACTTCTGGCCCCTCTCATCGATCTTCAACGACGCGCCCAACCGTGGGCCCGCGTGGTCAAAGTTGTGCATTGGAATTTTGAACATCACAGACCACCCTTTTCACTCACATATATTTGGGCCACATGCTGGTGTGGCTGTCTTTTGACCCTCCCTAACGTTATTTTTTGCTGCAAATACTCTAATGACGCTCAATGAACACGGGGTATAATATCTTAACTGTGTGCGATACAAATGCAATGTGAATCCTGCGCTGCATAGCCTTGAGCAAATTAAGGTGGGGGTACTGGCTCAAAGGTGTGTGATGCAAGTGCGCTGAAATCACCACGACTGACAAGCGCGAGCAAATTAAGGTGGAGGTACTGGCTCAACCGTGTGCAATTCAAGTGCACTGAAATCACCACGACCGCGCAAGCGCGAGAAAACGGTGGAGGTACTGGCTTAACCGTGTGCGATGTAAGTGCGCTGGAAAACCACCACCTGCGCAAACTAAAGGCGGGTAAGTTTATTTGGAAATTAGGACGAACCGTGTGCGATAGACCAGCTAGCTAGAAATATAAAAACAAACTACCCGCCTTGAGCGTTGCAAAAATCGGCGGATCCGCGCCACTTTTCCTTATTATCATACACGCATATTGTTATTGGACAGTGCGTGATCTTGGGCACTCCCACCCCGCATCAATTCCTTTACCCAAATTTTAGTAGCGTCGTACCTCAACAGTCGCCCACACTCCTCCAGCACCGACCTTATAGTAAAATTGCAGTAGCCGAGGCATTTGAACCGTCGCCCTCCCACGTCCACCACCATCTCCACCCACCATTACTAAAATTTTGAGCTTGACGTATCCTCAAACACCAACCCCCTCCATAGTCCCCACCGCCCCTCCCCTCAAACCCTAGCTCATGACAGCCGCCAACCCCTGCCGGTCTGCCCGTTCCTCCTAGATTAGATAATAAAGTTCAGGTTACCCAGCGATTCCCATACCGTCGCCCCACTCCCTTGAGTTTTTAGATGAGGCCTGCAGTGTCCCTCCCCGCTAGATCCACATCCCCTGCTCCAGAATGTCGCAGCCTAAGCTCGACCACGTATCCCGGGGAGCCCGACGAGCGTTCGGCCAAGAAGAGGTTTATCATGGCCTCTCCGGCGGACGTTGGCGAGGTGGCCGCCGTTCGCCCCGACCTGTCAATCCCGGAGCAACACGTCACCGCGGAAGCCAGCGAAGACGTTGACTATGTTGCCATGCCGAAGGCTTCATGTTAGCGGGCTAGCATATTACTGTATCTTGGGAAAGCTGGCTATGACATCAAGCTCGTCCACACCGATGGCTTCACGCGGGCCATGTCACAGGTTAAGTGGTCCATTCCCAACCCCTCTGGTTCAACCGCCGTCGATCTCTTCGACGGCCCTACCGCTGATCTCCTCCGCCAAGCGGTCAAGGATTTGTGAGCTTTATACGCATCGAGACCATTTTGTCATTTCTGAAAGACACGTTCTACGACAGCGGCTTGGGATCCTCAATTGCCAAGTCAGATCTCATCGACCACGACCACGACCATGACCACGAGGAGGACACCCACGAAGGTTCTTCCCAGGTGAAACAACCCATCTGTGACATCAGAGAGCGCACCATGGGTCTGTGCTCTTCCAACTGGAAGGATCCCATCCATGAAGTGTGAGGCAACATTCTATCAGCAAATATTACCTTTTCTAGCTTGCCAACCCGCACCCTTTGTTGTAGTAGCATTTGCCGTGCGGTGCTTTAACTGTGCCGTGTTTAATTATTTCAATTATGCAAAAATGTATTGTTCAATAGGTCTATGTGATGTTTAAGTATGAATTTGTCCACTTCAGTTTCACGAATGTCTATATTTGGTTGTTTATAGTGAGTAGATGCCTTGTTTATCTGTATTTGGTTGTCAGTTTGGTTGGAGTGAGCATTTTTCAGTTATCAAGCAGATGCCTTGTTTATCTGTATTTGGTTATTAGTTTGGTTGCAGTGAGCATTTGTCCAGTTATCAACTAGATGCCTTGTTTATCTGTATTTGGTTGTTAGGTTGCTTTTTTAAAGCATTTGTCCAATTATCAAGTAGATGCCTTGTTTATCTGTATTTGGTTGTTACGCTGCTTTTTTAGCATTTGTCGAGTTACTTGTTTATCTTTATCTGCTTGTTAGGTTGGCTGCAATGAGCATTTGTCCAGTTTTCAAGCATATGCCATGTTTATCTGTTTTGCTTGTTAGGTTGGTTGCAGTGAGACTCTGTCCAGTTTTCAATGGCTATATTTGGTTGTTATACTGGTCATTTATGCCTTGTTTATTTCAGTCATTCACAATGTGTTGTTCATTATGTGCAAGTCGGAACTATGCCGCTCGACTACATCAATACCAGTTTGAAAGGCTATATTTGGTTCTAGTTATTCCTGGTGCAGTTAACACATGCCCTTTATTTCAGTTTTACACATTTACCCAGTGTGATGTTTAAGCATTACCTATGTTCTATTCATTTTCAACAATACCAGTTTGAATTGCAATATTTGATGGCTCTTAAGCCTGCTGTCAGTAACATTGCCTTCCATTTTATATCTGCTTTACCAGCATGCTGAAACCAACACATTCAAGCTATCATTTGGAGATGATGTTCTTTACCTTTGCTATATTTGTTTGATGTTAAGGTTGTTGTACTTATCATGCCTTTCCACTAATTGTGCAGGACAACAACGGGAGTGGCCACCATTTTCCGCCGAGGTTAGCTTCATACCTCGGCTTGTATTCCCCTCGTCGTTCCATAGTGTGGTGCATATAGATCCAGGCCTGGACACTAGTTAGCTTCTAATATTGACTTGTTGCTTGTAGGTACATATGCCCTCGGCAAGGATCCACGCATCGACCCTTTTTGCGTATGGGGCAATGTGATATTGATGAACAAGCATCAAGTGAGGAAACTAATAAGGATTATTAGCAAAAAGATACGAATGGTGGCAAGCAAATTATTTGTTTATGCTCTATCCAACACAATAGTGAGCTGTAGGATGGCAACTACAAACTCTGCAGCCTTCTCTTTTTACTGCCCATAATGAGTTGTTAGACAACAATGTACGAATCTTTTCGTTCCAAAGGTGGTTCCCGAAGCAGTTCACTCAAGATTACCTCATAAAAGTACATGATTGGTGGACACACAATGAAGGTTAAATTATTTCATCCAGACTACAATGAGCATCGAGAAGTCCTAATGAAGACAGTGAAGGATGGACGGGCAGCCATCACAAGGGGTTGGCCTAGAGTCGTGCCCGCATTACGCATGGAGGAGGGTACAATATGGACATTCCACTTCACCTTCTCCACCAACCAGAATGTCTTTCGCCTCTCTCTTTACAGTCTTTAGTACAATTGTGGTTCATCATTCTTTACTTGGTGCTTCTGTAGTTCTTCAGTATATGTACCTGTGCATTGAATTATGGATTCGTGGTTGAATCTATATTTGTAATTAACATGGTTGGATATGAAATAAGTGATTGCCTACTTTCAAATTCAAAATATGTGATCTTTAAATTAGGGATTACACTGCACACGGTTTACGAAAGCAAAACTTCTGCGATATACGTGGAGATCAGAAACGTTTCTAGGATCCACTACGTGTGCAATCAATCTCCACTGCACACACGACTTACTCTTGAAAACTGTTTGCGTTAGGCCACCTTGCACAAACGTTTACCACATAAAAACTGTGTGATGGACAGCCTTTGCCACACAACTTCTTCTACGCACCGCGTGTGATGCATTCAATAACGCAAATGATAAAATTATTAATATCGTGTGCAATGGCAATGCTATCACAAACGATTTAACGGGAAAATTGTGTGTGATGTACCTGTGAACGGAAACGTTTTCCTTGGAGCGACTGTGTGGGATGTACATACGAATGGAAACGTTTAGCGGGGACTGACTGTGTGGGATGTACTTGCGACCGGAAACAATTTCGCATGTATAATTGTATTTTTTAACTCTACTGTATGTATTTTCGTATTTGAGCGCTCGTCGGTCGCACATGACCTCATTTTGCCCAGCGTGTGTGCCAGGAGGGCATATCCCCGACGATTTCTGGGTCGTGTTGGACGGACCCCCCTATCGCCCACACTCACTCGGCGATGGTTCCAAATGTTGTCGCAGAATGGGGTTAAAAACCGTTTGTATAGCACCGACGTGTACCAGTGGGGGCACCCTGGTGGGTCGTGCCCACCCAGGTGCCCCCCTCCGGTGGTTCTTGGCTCTAGTAATTCTCTTTTGTTGTATAAAAAATCCTCGTAAAATTTCATTACAATCCGAGAACTTTTATTTCTGCACAAAAACAACACCATGGTAGTTCTGCTGAAAATAGCGTCAGTCCGGGTTAGTTTCATTCAAATCATGCAAATTAGAGTCGAAAACAAGAGGAATAGCATTAGGAAAAGTAGATACGACAGAGACGTATCATTGGTCGAGGCTCTGATACCAACTTGTAGCACCCAAGATGCAATTCTAGCCCGATCACGTGATGAATTCATGATTGGGGCAGAATCGCATTTCAAGTGCATAACAAGGTGTATATCATTACAACATACCATGTACTGAATAGATGAGAATACCAGATAAAGGCTTACACTGGCCACAAGCTACAACATGAATACATGAATACATCAATACATAGCAATCATCATACAGAAGAGTAGGATCCGACTACGGATGAAATCAAACGAAAAAGAAGAAGGACATCCACCCTACTAATCCCAGGCTCCCGACTGGGGACCCATCCTATGATCGGTGAAGAAGAAGAACTCCAAAAGCAAACATGCATCGCTCTCACATCAAGGCGTCGCTTTACCTGTACCTGCACCTATTGTTGTAGTAATGTGTGAGCCATGAGGACTCAGCAATCCCATTACCATGGGTATCAAGACTAGCAAAGCTTAATGGGTATGGAATGGATAAGTGGTTAGGTTGCATCAAGCACTAAGCATTTGTATGGTGGCTAAATTATGAGTACAAGAGTAAGAAGAGAAAACTACGCATAACGGTCGCCAACTAGTAATGATCAAGAAGTGATCCTAAACTACTTACAAGCCATACATAAACCCACCATGTTCTCTTCCCAAACTCCCTCGAAAAGAGAAGGTCACGGTTATGCATGTGGTTGGTGTATTTTAATTGGGTTTAGTGTCAAGTTCTCTACAACTAGATATTATAAATTTCCAAGTCGCCACATAACCGCGGGCACAACGTTCGATAAGATTTAACCCTGCAGGGGTGATCCATTATAAATTACCACACACATCTGATGGAACATCCTCACACCATTAATAACACAATGCTTATGATAAGGAATCCCGATGGACAAGTCACTCGTCAAAGGTACAGCTAAACCAGCAAGACCACCCCATGTGTCGTCACCCTGATAAGAACCATGTGTATCTTGTTCCCAGGACACAACCGTCTATGCATAGTGGACGATAGCCAAAAGACCTCGAGTTGCCCCGAGGCAGCATCTTCGACTGCTAGGTAGGTGGGCCAAGACTCATGAGCAGCACTGGCCCGGGTTTGTTGATTAAGAATCCTTTGGTTAATTACTCCCTATGTAGTTTTAGTTGTTATTAGGCAAATGGTAAAACCAAAGTTGGGCCTTGCTGGAAGAGTTAAACCTAAGCGAATGATCAGGGGGCCCCATAATACCCCACAGGTGTTAGGAGCGCTCATCAAGGAACAAAACACAGGTAAGACAGAAACTAAGGCGACAAGAGTTGAACAAAACACCAAGAAAAAGGCCGAGCCTTCCACCCTTTACCAAGTATATAGATGAAATAGTTAAATAAGAGATATTGTGATATCTCATGATATCCATGTCCCGACATGGAACAACCTGCAACTGCACCTACAACTAGCAATGCTATGAGATGGGCTGAGCAAAGCAGTAACGTAGCCAAATAACAGTTTGCTGGCAGAGTGAAAAGGTTAGAGGCTGTTTCATGGCAATATGGGAGGCTGATAAAACAAGTGGTAGGTAGCGCGACATAGAGACAACATCGAAACAACTAGCAAGCAAAGATAGTAGTGATATCAAAGGTAATGGTCATCTTGCCTAAAATCCCGCTAGGAAGAAGACCGAGTCCATGAAGTAGAGCATCAACGTAGTCGTACGCATCATGATAATCGCAACGGTACCAGGAACTATTGAGAAGAAGCACAATCGAAAAGAAGCAATCACCATGGTAAACACATATAGCATAATCATGACATGATGCACAACCAAGTATGATGCATGTACGGATTAACGAGGCATGTCATGACAAAGCGTCAATCACAGACTACAAATTAAGTCGAGCTCAATATGTAACGAGTTTCATATTGATGAAACTCCACATTCAATATTATGTTCGCTCCCATTTATGCGACTCAACAAGTTTAAATGTTGTTAAACATGACAATAGGTGAAGCATAATCAAACTACATATCTAGGCAATTTAAATGAGGCCGGAAACAACAACTAACAATTCCGGAAAATCCCCATATGCAAATTTTGAATTTGGTACTGTTTTGCCTAAAACACAATTTTATTGTTGCTAAACAGGAAAATAAAGTGGACCATGTTAATCTATTCATTTTTCTAGACCATTTACATATAAAGTTCATTTAACTCGGAGCTATGGTTATGTAGTTATGAAATAAACCATTTTAACATGTAATTTATGCAAACAACAATTTTAAACAATTTTTTAACATGGATGGAAGTTGGATATTATGAATCTACATCAAATTCTAAGCATTTTACATATATATTTTCTTTTAATTGGAGTTACCATTTAAGAGATATGAGCATTTAAAATGCATTAAGAATCTGCGAAAACATAAGTAACAAATCTAATAAAAGAAAGGAAAGAAGAGGGGGCTGCCTGGGCCAAACCCAGAACAGTGCGGTGGCCCAGTGGTTGTGCGTTCGGGAGAAAAACAGAGGAAAAAAGAAATTGGGATCACTAGGAATCGATCCCAGGACCTTCTTGTGGAGAATTGTTGCGCTAGTGATATGTCTCCAACGTATCTATAAGTTTTGATTGTTCCATGTTGTTTTATTATCAATCTTGGATGTTTTATAATCTTTTTATAGTCGTTTTACATCATAGTGATAATCCCCAAGTGCAGGGAATCATCGTAGCAATTCCCGAAGGTGGAAGTGATAAGTATGGAGTGTCGAACCCACAACGAGCTAAAGCTAAGATCAATATTCTCTCAAGTCCTATCTGCCACTGATACAACTCTACATACACAGAACGTTTGCTTCCAACTAGAAACGAGAAATAAAACTACGTTGTGGGTATGAAGAGGATAACTTTGCATGATATCGGAGAGCTAAAACATAAAAGTAGGTGCTGTTATCATAAAGATAGAATATATTACTAAATATTATAAATAGCAAGTGTGGAATAATGATGGATCGGTGTGCGGAATTATCTTAGGCAATTGTTAACAAGACCGGTAATCGCTATTGCAATTTCATGTGAGGGAGAGGTGTAAGCTAACATACTTTCTCGTCTTGGATCATATGCACTTATGATTGGAACTCTAGCAAGCATACGCAACTACTAAAGATCATTAAGGTAAAACCCAACCATAGCATTAAAGTATCAAGTCCCCTTTATCCCATACGTCGTGACCCACTTATCCGTGTTTATGCTTCTGTCACTCAAGCAACGCAGACAATAAGTAAACCATGGACATATTGCAACACCCTACAGCGGGAATCCCTCACGCTGGTGCAACATGGAGGGCACAATAGGACAACACCAAAATAAAACATATAACTCATACCAATCTAGATCATCAATCAACCCAAAGAAAAAGGATATCTACTCAAAACGTCATAGGATGGCAACACATCAGTGGATCATAATATGTGGCGTAAAGCACCATGTTCAAGTAGGGATTACAGCGGGTTGTGGGAGAGTGGACCACGTAAAAGAGATGAGGATGGTGATGATGATGGTGATGTTGATGAAGATGATCACCGCGGCGATGATTCCCCTCCCGATGGCACTCCGGCGCCACCGAGATAGAGGAGGAGAGGTTCTCCCATTGTGCTTCCTCCTCCATGGCCTTGATAACCCACAAGTATAGGGGATCACAACAGTTTTTGAGGGTAGAGTATTCAACCCAAATTTAGTGATTCGACACAAGGGGAGCCAAAGAATATTCTCAAGTATTAGCAACTGAGTTGTCAATTCAGCCGCACCTGGATAACTTAATATCTGCAGCAAAGTATTTAGTAGCAAAGTAATATGATAGTAGTGGTAACGGTAACAAAAGTAATGGTAGCAAAAGTAATATTTTTGGTATTTTGTAGTGATTGTAACAGCAGCAACAGAAAAGTAAATAAGCGAACAACAATATATGAAAAGCTCGTAGGCAATGGATTGATGATGGAGAATTATGTCGGATGCGGTTCATCATGTAACAATCATATCATAGGGTGACACAGAACTAGCTCCAATTCATCAATGTAATGTAGGCATCTATTCCGAATATAGTCATACGTGCTTATGGAAAAGAACTTGCATGACATCTTTTGTCCTACCCTCCCGTGGCAGCGAGGTCCTAATGGAAACTAAGGGATATTAAGGCCTCCTTTTAATAGAGTGCGGAACAAAGCATTAGCACATAGTGAATACATGAACTCCTCAAACTATGGTCATCACCGGAGTGGTCCCGATTATTGTCACTTCGGGGTTGCGGATCATAACACATAGTAGGTGACTATAGACTTGCAAGATAGGATCAAGAACTCACATATATTCATGAAAACATAATAGGTTCAGATCTGAAATCATGGCACTTTCGGGCCCTAGTGACAAGCATTAAGCATAGCAAAGTCATAGCAACATCAATCTCAGAACATAGTGGATACTAGGGATCAAACCCTAACAAAACTAACTCGATTACATGATAGATCTCATCCAACACATCACCGTCCAGCAAGCCTACGATGAAATTACTCACGCACGGCGGTGAGCATCATGAAATTGGTGATGGAGGATGGTTGATGATGAGGATGGCGATGAATCCCCTCTCCGTAGCCCGAACGGACTCCAGATCTGCCCTCCCGAGAGGTTTATGGCTTGGCGGTGGCTCCGTATCGTAAAACGCGATGATTTCTTCTCCTTGATTTTTTTCTCCCCGAAAGCAAATATATAGAGTTGGAGTTGGCATCGGAGGAGCATCAGGGGGCCCACGAGGTAGGGGGCGCGCCCTAGGGGGGAGGGCGCGCCCCCACCCTCGTGGACAAGGTGTGGGCCCCCTGGTCTTCATCTTTTGCAAGGATTTTTTTATTATTTCCAAATAGACATTCTGTGAAGTTTCAGGTCATTCTGAGAACTTTTGTATCTGCACATAAATAACACCATGGAAAGTCTGCTGAAAACAGCATCAGTGCGGGTTAGTTCCATTCAAATCATGCAAGTTAGAGTCCAAAACAAGGGCAAAAGTGTTTGGAAAAGTAGATAGGATGGAGAAGTATCAACTCCCCCAAGCTTAAACCTTTGCTTGTTCTCAAGAAATTCAGTTGATAAACTGAAAGTGATAAAGAAAAACTTCTACAAACTCTGTTGCTCTTGTTGTTGTAAATATGTAAAGCCAGCATTCAAGTTTCAGCAAAGATTATGACTAACCACATTTGCAATAACTTTTAGGTCTCATGTTTACTCATATCAATAGCATAATCAACTAGCGAGCCATAATAATAAATCTCGGATGACAACACTTTCTCAAAACAATCATGATATGATATAACAAGATGGTATCTCGCTAGCCCTTTCTGAGACCATAAAACATAAATGCAAGAGCACCTTTAAAGATCAAGGACTGACTAGACATTATAATTCATGGTAAAAGAGATCCAATCATAGTCATACCCAATATAAATTAATAGTAATGGATGCAAATGACAATGCGCTCTCCAGCTAGTGCTTTTTAATAAGAGGGTGATGACTCAACATAAAAGTAAATAGATAGGCCCTTCGCAGAGGGAAGCAGGGATTTGTAGAGGTGCCAGAGCTCGGTTTTGAAACAGAGATAAATAATATTTTGAGCGGCATACTTTCATTGTCAACATAACAACTAAGAGATGGCGATATCTTCCATGCTACACACATTATAGGCGGTTCCCAAACAGAATGGTAAAGTTTATACTCCCCCTCCACCAACAAGCATCAATCCATGACTTGCTCGAAACAACGAGTGTCTCCAACTAACTACAGTCCCAGGGGGAGTTTTGTTTGCAATTCTTTTGATTTAGTCTGCATAAAGCATGGGACTGGGCATCCTGGTGACCAGCCATTTTCTCGTGAGTGAGGAGCGGAGTCCACTCCTCTTGAGAATAACCCGCCTAACATGGAAGATAAGGGCAGCCCTAGTTGATACATGAGCTATTCGAGCATACAAAACAGAATGTTTATTTGAAGGTTTAGAGTTTGGCACATACAAATTTACTTGGAACGGCAAGTAGATACCGCATATAGGAAGGTATAGTGGACTCATATGGAATAACTTTGGGGTTTAAGGGATTGGATGCACAAGCAGTATTCTGCTTAGTACAAGTGAAGGCTAGCAAAAGGCTGAAGCGACCAACTAGAGAGCGACAGGTCATGAACATGCATTAAAATTAATAAACATTGAGTGCAAGCATGAGTAGGATATAATACACCATGAACATAAATATAAATGCGAGGATATGTTGATTTTGTTACAACTACATGTGTGAACATGTGCCAAGTCAAGTCACTTAAATCATTCAAAGGAGGATACCACCCCATCATACCACATCACAACCATTTTAATAGCATGTTGGCACGCAAGGTAAACCATTATAACTCATAGCTAATCAAGCATGGCACGAGCAACTATGATCTCTAATTGTCATTGCAAGCATGTTTATTCATAATAAGCTGAATCAGGAACGATGAACTCGTCGTATTTAAAAAAACAAGAGAGGTCAAGTTCATACCAGCTTTCTCATCTCAGTCAGTCCATCATATATCATCATAATTGCCTTTCACTTGCACGACCGAACGAAGTGAACAATAATAAGAGTGCACGTGCATTGGACTAAGCTAGAATCTGCGAGCATTCAATAAACAGGAGAAGACAAGGAAATATGGGCTCTTGGTTAAATCAACAATAATGCATATAAGAGCCACTTCGACAATTTAATCATGGTCTTCTCCTATCGACCCCCAAAGAAAAGAAAAGAAAAGAAATAAAAACCATTTACACGGGAAAGCTCCCAACAAGCAAAAGAAGAACAGGAAATATTTTTGGGTTTTCTTTTAATTATTACTACTACCACAAGGAAAGTAAACTAACTAGAAGCTACACTATTTTTTTGGTTTTTCTTAAGGTTTAACAAACACACAAGAAGAAAGTAAGAAGAAAGAAAAAAATAAACTAGCATGGGTATCACAGTGAAAGAGTATGAGCACCGACATCTAGCAATGAGTGTGTGTGAACATAAATGTAATGTCGGTGGGAAATACGTACTCCCCCAAGCTTAGGCTTTTGGCCTAAGTTGGTTCATTGCCAGGGATGGCCTGGCAGATATCCGTAGGTGTAGCTGGGGTCATACTGAGATGCAGCGGTTATCGCCTCCTGAGCTGCAGCGTGGCGGCGAGCTGCGTCCGCCCTCCTCTCGTACTCATCTGCCTCCTCTATAGTCATAACATATCTTCCTTTTACCTAATAATCAAAGAAGGCAGGAGCAGGGAGAGTAATACAGACAGCACGCCGTTTGTCAAAGATTAATCGATACTGGAGAGGTGATTCATTCCTCTCGACAAACTGGTGGTAGACCATTGTAGTCTAAATAAGTAGGAGGCAACTCAGTGTCATCCTCACGGAAGTCCACATCAAGAAAATCAGCTAAGCGGGTTGCATAAATTCCACCAAAGAAATCTCCATTAAATCTATTATTATGCAGCCTACGTGCAACAATGGCTCCCAAATTATAAGATTGGTCTCCTAACACAACACTCCTAAGAATACTGAGGTCAGGCACACACATATGACATGCTTTATCCTTACCATTTATGCACCTACCTATGAAGAGAGCAAAATAATGTATAGCAGGAAAGTGAATGCTCCCTATGGTAGCTTGTGCTATATCTCTAGATTCCCCTACGGTTATACCGGCAAGAAAGTCTCTAAATTCAGATTCACGGGGATCACTAACACTACCCCATTTTGGAAGTTTGCAAGCAGAAGTAAAATCCTCTAAGTCCATGGTATAAGATTTTTCATAAAGATCAAACATGACAGTTGGAGAATTACGTGAAGATGAAAATTCAAACCTCCTCACAAATGAACTAGTGAGATGATGGTACTGGGGGCATTTGTCTGCCTCAAAGCTCACAAGATCAGCGTTATGCGAATATGCGTTAAATTCCTCTTTCATTCCCGCTCGATCCATAAAATTTTCTGAAGGCCACTCACAAGGCCGCACTGGAGCGTCTCTTGGTGGCTCGTCATCAGCATCACGCATTGCAAGCATGGGTCCTTGCTTCCTTGAAGAACCATCTTGGACCATTTTCCTAAGGATATTTCTTCCTCTGAAAAATTCTGAAATTTTTAGTAACTTCAAACAAAAGTGAACCAACCTTAGTAAGATTGATAGCGATTACTCCTACAAGTGCCTAGAGCCTATATCATGCATTAGAACTACTTGGAACCATATAAATTTGACATGCAAGCTCAAGAACATGGTCACCTAGGCAGCACAAATTTGCAATGAATAAAGCACTAGAGCAAAAACTAATTGGACAAATGGAGGAGTCACATACCAAGGAACAATCTCCCCAAGCAGTTTTGTGAGAGGTGCTTTGAGCAAGGAGATCGAAAATCGCAGCAAAATGTGCTAGAACTCGTGCTTGAGTTGGATATTGGTGTTTGTGGGAGGAAGAAGGAGTGTATGGGTGAGGAATAAGTGGAGGAGGGCCACCGTGGGCCCATGAGGCAGGGGCGCGCCCTGGGGGGTAGGACGAGCCCTCCACCCTCGTGGCCAGGTGGTTGAACCCCCTGCTGTGTTCACAGTTCCAGAAATCCTCAAATATTCTAGAAAAAATCATATTTCATTTTCAGGGCATTTGGAGAACTTTTATTTTCAGGATATTTTTATATCACACGGATAAATCAGAAAACAGACAGAAAAATACTATTTTTACTTTATTTCAACTAAATAACAGAAAGTAGAAAGAGGGTACAGGAGGTTGTGCCTTCTAGTTTCATCCATCTCATGCTCATCAAAAGGAATACACTAACAAGGTTGATCAAGTCTTGTTAACAAACTCATTCTGAATAACATGGAACTGGAGAAATTTCGAATAACACTATGTTACCTCGACGGGGATATGCACATCCCCTATAATAAGAATATCATATTTCTTCTTGACCGGTAGGAAGAGGAAATTCAAAACCTCCAAATATAATCGATGGAATTTTTCCAATAGAGTTGATACTATGAACTTGAGGTTGTTTCCTCGGAAAGTGTACCGTATGCTCATTACCATTAACATGAAAAGTGACATTGCCTTTGTTGCAGTCAATAACAGCCCCTGCAGTATTCAGAAAAGGTCTTCCAAGAATAATTGACATGCTATCATCCTCGGGAATATCAAGAATAACAAAGTCCGTTAAAATATTAACGTTGGCAACCACAACAGGCACATCCTCACAAATACCGACAGGTATAGCAGTTGATTTATCAGCCATTTGCATAGATATTTCAGTATGTGTCAACTTATTCAAATCAAGTCTACGATATAAAGAGAGAGACATAACACTAACACCGGCTCCAAGATCACATAAAGCAGTTTTAACATAATTTCTTTTAATGGAGCATGGTATAGTGGGTACTCTTGGATCTCCAGGTTTCTTTGGTATTCCACCCTTAAAAGTATAATTAGCAAGCATGGTGGAAATCTCAGCTTCCAGTATCTTTCTTTTATTTGTAACAATATATTTCATATACTTAGCATAAGGATTCATTTTGAGCATATCAGTTAATCGCATACGCAAAAAGTGTTGGGGAACGTAGTAATTTCAAAAAAAATCCTACACACACGCAAGATCATGGTGATGCATAGCAACGAGAGAGGTGAGTGTTGTCCACGTACCCTCGTAGACCGAAAGCGGAAGCGTTAGCACAACGCGGTTGATGTAGTCGTACGTCTTCACGATCCGACCTATCAAGTACCGAACGTACGGCACCTCCGAGTTCAGCACACGTTCAGCCCGATGACATCCCTCGAACTCCGATCCAGCAGAGTGTTGAGGGAGAGTTTCGTCAGCACGACGGCGTGGTGACGATGATGATGTTCTACCGACGCAGGGCTTCGCCTAAGCACCGCTACAGTATTATTGAGGTGGACTATGGTGGAGGGGGCACCGCACATGGCTAAGAGATCCAAGGGATCAATTGTTGTTGTATCTACGGGGTGCCCCCCTGCCCCCGTATATAAAGGAGCAAGGGGGAGGAAGCCGGCCAAGGAGGAGGGCGCGCCAAGGGGGGAGTCCTACTCCCACCGGGAGTAGGACTCCTCCTTTCCTTGTTGGAGTAGGAGAGAAGGAAAGAGGAGTAGAGGGAGAAGGAAAAGGGGGCTGCACCCCTTGTCCAATTCGGACCAGAGGGGGCGAGCCTCCTTCCGATTGGCCTCTCTCCTCTATTCCCGTATGGCCCAATAAGGCCCATATACTCCCCGGCGAATTCCCGTAACTCTCCGGTACTCCGAAAAATACCCGAATCACTCGGAACCTTTCTGATGTCCGAATATAGTCGTCCAATATATCGATCTTTACGTCTCGACCATCTCGAGACTCCTCGTCATGTCCCCGATCTCATCCGGGACTCCGAACTCCTTCAGTACATCAAAACTCATAAACTCATAATATAACTGTCATCGAACTTTAAGCGTGCGGACCTTACGGGTTCGTGAACTATGTAGACATGACCGAGACACTTCTTCGGTCAATAACCAATAGCGGAACCTGGATGCTCATATTGGCTCCCATATATTCTACAAAGATCTTTATCGGTCAGACCGCATAACAACATACGTTGTTCCCTTTGTCATCGGTATGTTACTTGCCCGAGATTCGATCGTCGGTATCTCAATACCTAGTTCAATCTCGCATCGCAAGTCTCTTTACTCGTTCCGTAATACATCATTCCGCAACTAACTCATTAGTTGCAATGCTTGCAAGGCTTATAGTGATGTGCATTACCATTTGGGCCCAGAGATACCTCTCCGACAATCGGAGTGACAAATCCTAATCTCGAAATACGCCAACCCAACAAGTACCTTCGGAGACACCTGTAGAGCACCTTTATAATCACCCGATTACGTTGTGACATTTGGTAGCACATAAAGTGTTCCTCCGTAAACGGGAGTTGCATAATCTCATAGTCATAGGAACATGTATAAGTCATGAAGAAAGCAATAGCAACATACTAAATGATCAAGTGCTAAGCTAACGGAATGGGTCAAGTCAATCACATCATTCTCCTAATGATGTGATCCCGTTAATCAAATGATAACTCATGTCTATGGTTAGGAAACATAACCTCGATTAACGAGCTAGTCAAGTAGAGGCATACTAGTGACACTCTATTTGTCTATGTATTTACACATGTATTATGTTTCCGGTTAATACAATTCTAGCATGAATAATAAACATTTATCATGAGATAAGGAAATAAATAATAACTTTATTATTGCCTCTAGTGCATATTTCCTTCAGTCTCCCACTTGCACTAGAGTCAATAATCTAGATCACATCGCCATGTGATTTAACATCAATAGTTCACATCACCATGTGATTAACACCCATAGTTCACATCGTCACGTGACCAACACCCAAAGGGTTTACTAGAGTCAATAATCTAGTTCACATCGCTATGTGATTAACACCCAAAGAGTACATATGTGTGATCATGTTTTGCTTGTGAGAGAAGTTTAGTCAACGGGTCTGCTATATTCAGATCCGTATGTATTTTGCAAATTTCTATGTCAACGATGCTCTACACGGAGCTACTCTAGCTAATTACTCCCACTTTCAATATGCATCCAGATTGAGGCTTTGAATCATCTGGATCAGTGTCAAAATTTGCATTGACGTAACCCTTTACGACGAACCTTTTGTCACCTCCATAATCGAGAAATATATCCTTATTCCACTAAGGATAATTTTGACCGCTGTCCAGTGATCTACTCCTAGATCACTATTGTACTCCCTTGCTAAACACAGTGTAGGTTATACAATAGATCTGGCACACAGCATGGCATACTTTATAGAACCTATGGCTGAGGCATAGGGAATGACTTTCATTCTCTTTCTATCTTCTGCCGTGGTCGGGCTTTGAGTCTTACTCAATTTCATACCTTGTAACACAGGGCAAGAAACTCTTTCTTTGACTTGTTCTATTTTGAACTACTTCAAAATCTTGTCAAGGTATGTACTCATTGAAAAAACTTATCAAGCGTCTTGATCTATCTCTATAGATCTTGATGCTCAATATGTAAGCAGCTTCACTGAGGTCTTTCTTTGAAAAAAAACTCCTTTCAAACAATCCTTTATGCTTTGCATAATAATTCTAAATTATTTCCGATCAACAATATGCCATTCACGTATACTTATCAGAAATGTTGTAGTGCTCCCACTCACTTTCTTGTAAATACAGGCTTCTCCAAAAGTCTATACAAAACCAAATGCTTTGATCACACTATCAAAGCATTCATTCCAACTCCGAGAGGCTTGTACCAGTCCATAAATGGTGTAGCGACCCGACCCGAATGGATCAAGTCTCTGTGCTTAAGTGTCATCCCTGGATCGATATGCTGACACACACAGTACTCGAGGATTTATAACAGAGGTAAATCACATGTATAAATAACGTAAATACTATTACCTCAATCCAAATAGCGGAAGTAACAAGGCTGTGGATTCCCATCAACACCAACGGCAAAGTTGAGTGTAGAAATCTTAACCCTAACATATCACTTACTCGTCGTAAGATCCTGCAACATGAGACGTCGCAGCCACAAAGGGTCAGTACATTGAATGTACTGGCAAATTCACACTATAGAGCAATGCTGAAATATGGCTATCACTACATGCATATTTGGCTGGTGGAAAAACTCTATGGTTACAATGTTTTTGCGAAAAGCCAATTTTCCCTACTACAAAGGAATAAATTTATTTAACTATCATGGTGGTTGTTAAACATTGAGAATGGTTGACAGCATCCTCAATCCCAATTAAAAGTACTCATTAAACCCAAACAAATTATATTAAGTAACGTGATGAGATCAACATGATAATCCAAGAACTAGATACTCAAGAAGTCCATAACCGGGGACACGGCTAATCATGATTAGTTTGTACACTCTGCAGAGGTTTGTGCACTTTTCCCACAAGACTCGATCTCCTCTGTTTGATTTCTCGCACTACATGGTGTTTGAGAAACGGATGACCGAGACAGTCTTTCAGAAGCGCTAGCACCTTACATGTGGGTAGACCGTACCGACCTACAACCCCTACATCAGCTAGTCTACCCATAAGAGTTCGCACAACTTAGTCAACTATGCTAGAGCCCATAGTAGCAGGTGGCTACAAACGGAAGTTTCTAGCATGAATAATCTCATGATCCCTTTGAGCCTGGGTGGCGGTCCGAAGAAATACAGGCAAGTCCTGATGGAAACCAGGTGCCTCAATCCACCCAGATGTGTGTTTAAGTTGCCACCTTAAATGAACCATTAATCAACAATCTCACATCTGTCATGGATACACTCACCCAATCCACGTCTACTAGCATAGCATGGCATAATAAGCAAACGTAGAAGTAACTCCCAAAGGTTTGAATATAAATCAGGTAATAGGTACTACCTCAAACTACTTCCCAAAACCCACAATTTAATTAGATCCTAATCATGCAATGTTTGAGGATAGATCTAATGCATAAAACTGGGTATGAAAAGGGATATGATCAAAGTGTGAACTTGCCTGCAATGTTGATGAAGATGAATCACACTCAAAACTCTTGATAGTTCTACTCGTCACACTCCGGTCAATCTATCGTAATCAAGCAATAGTAGCCACACATAAGCAATCACTCAAAACATCGGACCGAATGAAGAAAACGATTCAGAAAACATCAAAACCAAGCAAATAACTCTTGCAACATAAAACAGTTTCTAACAGTACCAAAATTAGGTGGATTTGGCCTTATCAGAAAGTTTAGGTCAAGAGCTTCGCTTTGCAAAAAGAATCAACTCAAACGGAGTTACGGAACTCAAGTTATGATCAAACGAAGTTCAAATTCAGATCTGATCTAATTCAAATTTTAAACTTTCAAAACATGTTTGAGTTGGATTAATGGATAGAGGGGATCATAACTAAGAAGTGGGAGTTGGTTTCGTTGGATTTGGACTAACGAGTAAAAAGTTGTGGTTGTTTGAAAACTAGGGGCTAATCTGTAAATAATTATATTCGCGGATAGGTCCCTGTCATAAATAAACTGAAAAAAGAAAATACTAAATAATGAACGTTCACTGCTGAACCCTAAACTATGAACGCGTTCACTCCAGAGGCTTAGGGCACGAACATTTGCTAAATAGAGGATACCGGTTCGGAGGGAAAAAAACTAACCTAGATCTAATCCAGGCCGTAGAAGGGGAAACGGACGGCCGGGGTAGCTCCGGGGCGTACCGCGGCGGTGGAGGTCGACGTCGCCGGAGAAGACGGTGGCGGCGACGTCGTCTTTGAGCGGGTGGCGACTCCGGTGGTCCTCCGGCGTGGCCATGGGGTCGGGGAGAAGTGGCGCGACGCGATGGTGACGATGGTGGTGGCAGTAGCGGTCGGGGGCGACGGAGTGGAGCGGCGGCAGTGGTTGGATCTCGCCGGAGTGGCGGCTTCATGAAGCCGGGCGAGAGGCAACGGCGCAAAAAAGGAGAGAGAGGGGTCAATGAGGGATTTATAGGAGGGGGGCGACGGTGGCGTGGAGGAGGGGCCAAGGCGGCTGGGTGGCCGGGTCGGCCCAGCGTGGCAGCGTCGGGCGGCGGACTCTCTGGAGCTTCGGGACGGCGCGCTGGGCTGGCTGGGCCTTGGCACAGGCTGGGCCGGCCCCGGTCGGGGAGGATTCTTTTTTTTTAACAGACAAAGAATTAAAACAAAAGAGATAAATACAAAATATAATATAGCCATATTATATATCAAAATTTTCAGAAAAAGATTTCCTACAAGGTGAACATTATTCTAGCTTCAAATAAAGTACACACGAATTCAAATAAAACAAAGAGTGCTTCTGCTCTAGAAAAATCCAATGAAAATCATTTTAAAAATACCAAAATTAATTCAAATTTATTTCTCTCCAATTTTCTGATGTAGGGAATCATGTTACCCTATTTTCCATATATTTTATTTTTGGAGAAAAATAATTTGAATAAAACTCAAATAACTCCAAATTGAAAATAAATTCAAAAGAACTTTGAATTTAATTCCTTGAAACTCCCAACTCATATTTCATATGTTTTGAAGAAGTCATTTTATCTTCGCTCGTGAAAATCGTTGACTTGCATAAAGTTCCAGAACTGGAAATATTTTCCAGATGAAATTCAAATATTTTCAACACCCCTTGTCATTTAAATAAATGGAAGAAGTCATGTCATCTCCTCTCCAGGGTTTTGTGATGAAGAGAATTTGAACTCCCGAAGATCATAAAAGCAAAAATGAAAGTTTGGTAAAGTCCTTTTATTCCCTCTCATTTAACTTTCAAAAAGTTTCAAATTCACTCACTTTCGGTCAATCAATCAAACAATCAATCAAATCTATCTATTTATTATAACATTCCAAAATTTAGAATTTTGGGATGTTACAAAACTACCACCCTTAAAATGAATCTCGTCCTCGAGATTCGGAGAGGCTAGCAAGAAATAGGTTAGGTTTGGGGTCTTCAAAATCCATCGATCGTCTCTGGAGGTCTGAGGTGCTACCACCCTTAAAACACATGGTTACTGTTCCATCAAAACTCAGATACTCCATCCTTATTGTTGACAGTGTCGGTCTTCTCAGATCTTAAGGATAATTCCTTCTCTGGCTCTTCCGGTAGTGGCATAACCTTTTCCTAAATTCTTTTGTCCTTTCCTCTTGGTAAGGTTATTCCGAAATTGGGTCTTCATAGCTGACGGGTCTGGCGCCAATACTAAACAACTATCGATATCTCATGGTGGTCATCAATTTATGGTTTCTCCTGCAGAAAACGGTTCTGGGTTGAACCTCACCGTATATCCTACGATTGGCAACAGCTGCCTTATACAAGGGGAAAATAGTTATACCATTCTAAGGTTCAAACAAGGTTTTGATGGTCGTCTCTCTACTATAGGTAAGTCACTCAGATTTACCATCCCATATAGCAAGGCGAATAATAAGAGTAAGTCGATATGGTGATCAATCCATCCCGCACCCAAATCATTACCTTGTACATGGTTTAGCGAATCTCGCATTCTAACACTCGGTCATCCTCACAAGCATTGCAGAATTTCTCTTGTCGACGAACCAAGTTCGGATAAATCCATTGATTCTGCAAGCCAAACAAACATTTATCGTTTCTTAACAACTCTCAGGTTTTGCGTAAACTCCTACAGAATCGTCGGTTGACAAGGGCATATCCTCTTCTTCCAGGATTTCTCCTTCAACAAGAGTGTGCTGGCTTCTTGGCAGGTCCTGGGGCCTGTGGGTTATGGCCCATCTCATCACTTGTAAACCTTGAACTTATCCTCGGGCCTCTGATCATTATTCCAACTTCCAACTTCCTAGTATTCTTAAATCCATCCAATTGTACTGTCTTCCTTCCTTCTATTGGCACCAAACTAGGACATGATTACTCAGACTCATCATGGAATTTCCATTGATCCATATGTCCATCATCATACCTCCTTTATATCCAATAGTAATTCATCTCTTCATCCTCGTGGGATATCCCATATACCGAGATAAAAACTTATACTTATGAAGTCCATACTCCACTTCATGGAACATCATTATCCTTTCCAGGGTCAAGCGTCCTTACAGGGGAATATTGGCCATCTCTGCATGTCACTTCTTCAACTAGGAAACGTGAAACACATCATGAACTCCTGACAGTCCTTCGAGTGACTCCAACTTGTTGGCCACTTCTCCCATATGCTCCAAAACTCGGTATGGTCCTACAAATCTCAGGGCTAACTTTTCCTTAACTCCAAATCGTTTAACTCCTCGCAGAGGGGACACACGAAGACATGCTCTGTCTCCAATTTCATAGACTACCTCCTTGCATATTTTTTTGAGTCTGCATAACTCTTCTGCTTGGACTGAGCTACCTTACAACGGTGTCTGGCTCCTTCTCCCATACAACGCTTCACAAGGGGCCATCTTCAAACTAGCTTGGTAACTGTTGTTGTATGAGAACTCCGCATAAGGTAGATTATCCTCCCTACTAGATCCATAATTTAGCGCACACGCTCTCAACATGTCCTCCAGAATCTGATTGACTATCTTGATTTATCCATCTGTCTGCGGATGAAAGGCTGTACCGAAATCTAGCCTAGTACCCAAAGTCTGGTGCAGCTGATTCCAAAACTTTGAGGTAAATTGTGTTCCTCTATCTAATACGATGGTCCTCGGAACTCCATGCAGACAGACGGTCCTGGTCAAATATATTTTGGCCAACTTCTCACTTGTATAGGTGGTTTTCACTGGGATAAAGTGAGCCACTTTGGTCAAGCGAATCAACTAATACCCAGATAGAATCCTGTCCAGTTCGGGTTCTGGGAAATCCGGTAATGAAATCCATGCCAAGCCTATCCCACTTCCATTCGTGTCGTGGAATTGTCACGGCAGACGTCCTCGTGAAAGGACTTAGTCGCAGGGCCATCGTACGGGTTAACTCAGAGGGGTTAAAGCGGACACAAAGACACGGGAGTTATACTAGTTCGGCCCCTTCGATGAAGGTAAAGCCTACGTCTAGTTGTGATGGGATTGATGTGATTTCGGCGACTAGGGAGCAATAGCTTCGCCTAAGCCTCGAATTGTCTGTCCCTAAACTCCCGCCGGGTCGTCCCCTTATATACACGGGTTGATGCCCGGCCGGCCTACAGAGTCCCGATCCGGCTCATACCATTCTCCGGCTCGGTCTCTTCTATCTTATCTTACAGCACAAGTTTACATGACTAAGGCGGTTTACACTTATGGATCCTAATCCGCCTCTGGGATCTGGGCCTCGTGCCTTCGTGGGCCCTGATCATCGACGAGGGTAACCCGGCCCTTGAGGCGGTTTACATCCGATGAGTTATATCCCCAACATTAGGCCCCAGATTGACTTGAACCGGTTCATGTTAATCTTCAACATCTTCGAAACTCTGAATCTCCTTCATATTTACGTAAACCGCCGTCTGCGTGAACCGCCATGACGTCACCTTCCAACCACCGCAATAGGCGCCTTAGCGTCATCTTTAATAAAGAAAGCGAATAAGAAGATTGCCTTCATTTAATACCATCCCGGAAATCGAGGCGACCGCTGCGCCGTCCGCCGCTTTTGGCTCCTCGATTCTCGTGCTTGTTAATTATTCCGTCTCCTTATAAATAGACCGGCAGACCCTTTCTCTTCTTCTTCCGCGCTTCTTCTTCCTCGCGACGCCCCAGCTCCGAAGCTCGCCGTCGCCTCCGACCTTCGAGCGCCGCGTCAGTGCCAGGCCGCTGCATCAACCTGATCGTTCCAGAGGCTCTCGGCGCTCATCCGCGGTTCTGCGCATCAGGTAAGGTCCCTCTTTACGCCATGGATCCGCATGTGAAGGTCCTGTTCATCTCGTAGTTCATAGGTGTTCGTCTTAATTTCCTCATACCTGCCCTGCCATGGCCGTGCGATTCAACCGTACCACTCGTCCATGTGCGCGATCGCTCATCATCGGTTTAACTCTTTACGCATCTTTCTTTTTGTTCGAGACACTCCAGTTTAGAACGCACGAACCTTCCTGCCCTTTATGAGGCTTGCATAGGTCGCAGAAGTTTTTCTTACTGAATCTTCGGTAGATCCAAATTTCCTCCATTCGAATGTGAAAACTGTTTCTGTCCATACTTAGTAGATTTCCAAGTTCTGCTTCTTTGGGCGGTTTGACCTTGATAGCCAATCCATCACTCCATTAGTCCTCAGTTAAACCGGAATTGGAAACTGGCTGCCGAATCGCCGGTTTAACATTGTATAATGTGTCTGAACCGTTTAACGGTGAATCATTTTTCCTTTCCTTTCGCAGCTTTAGTCTTCCGGAATGGCCAAACAATTCTCAGCTTGCAATTGGGTCGGTCTAAGATCATCGAGACGCAACTCAACGGATACGTCACCACCGGCGCTTTAGCTTCTAAAACGTCCTCCTTTGGCGGGTTCCGGATGACGAATGCCCTCCCAATCCGCAAGAAGGAGAAGTAATTGTGTTTGTGCGGCACTTAGACCGGGATTCTGCCCGCCGGATCAAAATTCTTCCGGGATGTCCTTCCAAGTTTTCAACTCCATCCACAGGATATTGGTCCGAACTCCGTATCAAATATATGCAATTTCCAAGTTTTATGTGAAGTCTATCTTCAAGAAGAACCATCTGTGGAGCTGTTCCGGGATTTCTTTCACTTGAACCGCCGTCTGAGAATTTTTGGATGGTCCTAACACGGAGCTGGGCGGCGTTTCAATCCAGAAAAGGAAGGAAGTAGACTTTCCTCACGCCAAACACCATAGCCATCCGAAAGATTGGAACCAAACCTAGTTCTACTGCCGGAACACTGCTCCTGACAACGAGAATCCCTTGCCGGGTTACCGTCCTCACCGGCTTAGCAACCATCATCCGTTGCCTTTACGTTTGACCGCCGCGGAATGGAAGAATTTTGTGCCTCAAATCATTGAACTCCGGGCTCTAATGGCCAATGGACTAACTGGCGTGGACCTTGTGCGATGCTGGGTTTCTTGGGGCATCTTGCCATTAAGCCGCCGCCCGGATTGATGCTGCGAATACACCGGCAGCCTCCAAGACCCTCAAAGGCGTCATGAGCTACCAATAAGCGAGCTTGAAGTCACAGAGGCGATAAAGAGGCTGCTTGATGAACCGATCTCTGTGCGCAGCCAAACCGGGTTGGCTCTGCTTACGTGTTGCCAACAAACCGCCAGCGGTAGGCTCTACTCACCGCTTTTCTGCCAGTAATGCCTTGTTGATATATATATGTTAATCCTCGTTACTTCTCAGGCTAACAGCTCCTTCTGGAAGCGTACCAAACCGGCTCGGGCTCCGCGTGTAAAGTCCAAGGCCACCAAGAAGGCTTGCAAGAGGAAAACCGCCGAGTCTTCTGATCCACCGGAAGACGAAGAATCTGAAGCTGAGGTAAAACTTGATATCCTCATGAGGGAGTCGCCATAAACCGGCTCTCCACTTTGTGTTTCTTCTTACTTGTAGTTTGTTCCTTTTTATTTTTCCTTTTACTGACAATTTTAACTCCTGTGATGATCTTTGAAGCCGGTCATGCCGACCATGTCGAGGTAATCTTTCTTTCTTCCGAATCCGACCTCGTGCTGGTTAAAAGAATTCGTCGCGCCGTCCGGAAAGTGAAAAAATCTCATTCCTATGCTCATTTGAATCCAAATCTTTCCTTGAAGACATAGCAGGCTGAAGAGCGCCGTACGACCGGGCACAGTGGTCAACAGATTACCTCATCCGGTTTACCAGATACACCAACCCGGAAGCGTCGTCCAAAGGTGATTTATTCTCCTGAAAAGCGTTATCCCTTAAAAGGCTTCTTCTGATGTCCTCTCAATCCGTCTGACCCGAATTATCAGGCCTCTTCCAACTCCTTTGGCGGTTCATCAACCACGCATAGCGCCTCCGCTTAAAGTTGCTGCAGGGTAAGCACCATACTTCTGTCCCGCCAATTCAGTTTATATTTGCGTTGGTCGGTTTATCTTATTCTAATTCTGAACACTGCAGCACCAAGGCTCGCTTGAGTAAAAGAGCGAAAATCCTTGACCGTACTGCGGATGTTGACCCGGAGAAGACCCAGCAGCGCACCCACGAAAATCACGAAGTCGCTAAAAATAGCTCTGGCGAGTTATACAAAGACGACAACGCTGATCCGCCAGAAACTGAACCGGAGGCCCAAGTGGAAACCTCGCATCCTGCTCCACCGAGTCCGGCCACAGAGCGGGTTGTAATTGCTGAACCGCCGAGCCGGAGTACGAAGACACCAAGCCCCAAGAAGACCACCAATCTGGCCAGCCCGATCAAAAATGATGATGTTATTGTGACAGTAATGGCTACACCACTCCTAGCCATAGCGGTCGCTTTAGCAAAACACAGCACCAAAGGCGAGTCTACTACTATGAGCAAAGATAAGGGGAAAACTGATCTATCAGCTTATGACAACCTCTACGCCCAAGAACTTCACTCGGCTCGAACCGGCTCTACACAAGCCGTGACTTTGAAGCCGGTCTGGTAAATCGCATGAAGGACCGTTATGAGGTAAGGATTTATGCCTTGTACTTTTGCTGCATAGTAGCCCCCAAGGGTCGGTTCAACTTTTGATAGTCAAACCGGCACTTAACTTTATATAGAAACCATACGCCTTAAACTGCAGTACTGTAGCCCCCAAGGGTCGGTTCAACTTAGCATAGTTGAACCGGGACTTAATTTTTGTATCCCCATAGCAAACTAAGATCAACTAGCCATTAGCCCCCAAGTGCCAAGTTGAATACTTGTATTGAGCTTGGGACTTGATAATGGAACAACTAACGTGCTTCCTTTGTTACCAGAATGAGATATACCAAAGAAACCGTGCAACGCAAGGACCTTCGTGCCAATCTGGAAACTCAATAAGCGTAAACCACCAAGGCCAAGGATGAATTGAAAACTGCTTTGGCCACTATGGAACAGTTGAAGGAGTGGTATAAATCCGAAGGGCCAAGCTGGGACACCGAGAAGGCGGTTTGAAAAAAGCAGGCGGAAGATCTTGAATCAGCTCTTAAACGGTGGCTGAAGAACTTACGAGACTAAAGCGCCAAGTTCATGCCATGACCTCTGCCATCTTTGGTAAGAAAATTTGCACCGAGTACACCCGTTTTGATATTTCCGCGGTTTAACCTGAGCTATGCGGCTGGTGCGGGCAAAGCGTATTGCTCATCACGGGCTCGATGTGCGGAAGAAGCTCAAGGCCGCTTACACGCTGATTGAGCAGTTGTATACCGGCGCCAGCGAGTCATATGTGCCGCATCGCACGACAACACAGCTCCGTCCTTGATCAAAGATAAATTGGACCGGCTGTCCATGGTTCCGGGCAGCGAAGAGTTGAAACGATACGCTGCCCGGCCGGCACTTCATCGTTTCTAACTCGCGCAAGGCGTGGATAGCGAGATCTTGATCCGGTGACATAGCCAAGGGTTTCCCCAGCGCTCAAGAGAACGGTGAAGCCTTTGATAATGACGCCTGAAACGAATAACAAAGGAGATCGTCCATCGGCGAGTCAATCGGGCAGAAGCCAACTGGCGGTTCACCGCTCTTTCTACGACGCGAACAACAAGCGGGTGGAGTTTGTCATTCAGAAGTGCAGAGCCTTGTTCCCCCAACCCGTAAGCACACTTATGCCCCTGACGTTGATCCGGCTGAGCTTATAAGTGAAGAGGATGTCTTTCAGGCCTTAACCCGGATTGACTGGTCCACCAATGACTTCCGGCCTTTGGGTGATGAAGAGGAAGAAGTTGAACCGATGCGGATGCCCCTCTTCCTCACGCCAACCCGGCGAGGAAGCTAAATCCGCCAAGCCGGGTGATGCATCAGAAACTACTAGTCATAACGCCATGCGAAACACCGGGCCTTGGAAGGCTTTGTAATAGCATAGCTAGCACTTTGTTTTTGAACATGCCTTTATGCCCTTAGTCTGTAACCTTTGCGCGGAGGTGCTGATACTTTGGTTTGAAGAATTGAAACCTTCAATGCATTTTGCCTGCAATCACAAGTTCTTAAACCGCCACGGCGGCTTATGTCGCCAGCCGGCTTGTGACGCCTATATATTTATATAAGAAAATATTGATGTATACGATCAAAATTTTGTGATACAAAAATACCTGCCAAAGATCGGGCATGCGGTTGGCTTAGCCAATCTTGAGGCGGAGGTTGTATAAACCGTTACCGTCGAGAGGAGAAAAACAACTCCTGTGTTTATAATGCGGTTTACCATGTAAACCGTGTCGATCATGATAAGCCCCTGTTACTCCACAATGGGATGTTAATGAAAAAAGTCAAACGAAAACAAATATCTCCGGATTAAAAATGGACCGAATTCCGTTAATTGACAGCTTGAACCGGTTTAAAAATGTTATCGGTTTAAAAGGTCAATAAAAATAATGATTATGAAACCAATATGGAAGAAAAGGCAATGATAAAACTGTTTGCAAGAAGAGGCTTTCTTGAGCCGATCGATGATGCGTTACCATGGTCGGACAGGACCAAGCTCCCCATAAGGTGTAGCTATGGTTCAAGTCAGCCAGCCCCCAAGCTGAAACCGTGGCATTATGCCGATCAAGTGGCATGGCAATGGTTCGGGTTCGACCAAGCCCCCAAGTGACTCTATGACCTTTAGGCCGACCAAGAGGCGTGATCGGTTCATATGTGACCATGTCCCCAAGTGATCCGGTGGCTTTCGCCCATCAAAAGGTGTTGCATTGGTTCGGACACGACCAAGCCCCCAGATGACAAAACTTCGAAAATCAAGATCAAGGGCTAAACCGGAGGCTGCTGCGACAACCACTCCATGTACCCAAACCGGATTTTGTGAGCGGATACCCCGTTTTAGCCGGGCTCCGGTTTATTGCTTTTATTCAAAATATATACATTGTCATAATATGTACATAAGTAGAGCCGATGGCTCGGTATAATAAGGTCAAGATGAGCTATATTCCATGGCCTGTTGGTCTCCTCTTCGACGCGTCGTGAGTCTTTTCGCTCTCGAACATCAATCGAGATAGTATGACCCATTGTGCAGATTCTTGCGACCACAAAAGGCCCTTCCCAAGGTGGGGATAACTTGTGCATATCATGCGGTCTTGAATGAGCGAAGCACCAAGTCTCCTTCTGAAAGGTTCTGGTTTTAACCCGGCATCGTGATACCGACGAAGATCCTGCTGGTAAATCGCCGAATGAGCAGCCGCCATATCTCGCTCCTCATCCAATCGATCCAAAGCGTCTGCCGTAGCTTCGCTATCTGCCTCAACATAGGCTGCCACGCGAGGTGAATCATGACGGATATCGCTGGAAGGACCGCCTCGCTCCATAGACCATAAAGAACGGTGTGTATCCATTGGATCTGTTAGGGGTAGTATTGATACTCCATATCACCGATGGTAGCTCTTCTACCCAACAACCCGGCGTCCTGCGTAAAGGGACCATAAGCGGGGTTTGATACCTCTCAAGATCTCTGATTAGCTCGTTCTGCTTGACCATTGGACTGCGGGTGGGCCACTGAAGAAACATCAAGCCGGATGTGCTCACGTTCACAATACTCTTTCATGGCACCCTTGGACAAATTGGTGCCATTATCCGTGATGATACTATGCAGAAATCCAAACCGGAAGATCACCCTTTTTATGAACTGAACCGCCGTGGCCGCATCACACTTGCTAACAGGCTCTGCCTCGACCCACTTTGTAAACTTGTCAAGCTGCGACCAGCAAGTGTGTTTCTTGTCCTTGGACCTTTTAAAAGGCCCCACCATGTCCAGCCCCAAGTCGCAAAGCGGCCAAGTAATTGGAATCATCCTCAATTCACTGGGCCGGTATGTGGGCACGTCTAGAAAACTTCGCAACCATCACATCGCTTTGACGGATCCTCCGCATCAGCATGGGCAGTCAACCAATAAAAACCATGGTGGAACGCTTTGGCAACCAAGGATTTTGAACCGGCGTGGTGACCATAGTCCCCTTCATGGATCTCACGCAATATCTCACAGCCTTCCTCAGGGGACACACAACGCTGAAACGCATACGACACCTAATCGCAATGATGCAACTTCGCCATTAACAATGGTCATAGACTTAGACCGCCGAACTACCGCCAGACCCAGCGTCTCATCTTACGGTAACTTCGCCCGGGTCATGTATGCCAAATAAGGGAGCGTCCAATCCGGAATGAAGTGTAAGGCTGCTACCAACCGAGCCTCCGGATCAGGAATAGCCAAATCTACTTCATCGGAAGCTTGGTGACGGATTATGCAAGACATCAAGGAAGACATTGGGCGGGACGGTTTACGTTGAGAGCCCGGCCGGCTTAAAGCATCCGCCTCTTCGCTCTTCTCCGACGATCCACATGGTCCACGATATCCTTTAAAGTGTCCCGCCACAACATCCACCTCCCGACGGTATGAAGCCATGAGTGGATCTTTAGAATCCCAAGTGTACGATACTTGCTTGGGCCACCAAATCCGAGTCACCAAAGCATTTAACCGGTGAGATTCATCTCCTTAGCCATCCGGAGACCATGGAGCAAAGCTTCATACTCAGCTGCATTGTTAGTACAAGGGAACATTAAGCGGAGAACGTGGCGAGAACTTGTCACCTCGCGGGGAAGTTAATACGACTCCGACCCCGAGCCCTCAATTATGCGGACCCATCAAAGTGGATGGTCCAATAGGTATGATCCGGCTTTTCTTCAGCGCTTGCAACTCCGTCCAATCATTAATGAAATCCACAAGTGCACGAGATTTTACTGCCGTCCGAGGCACATACCTTAAACCGTGCGGCCCAAGCTCTATAGCCCACTTAGCAATCCGCCAGTCGCTTCCGGTTCTCGTATGATATCGCCAAGGGAGCTGAATCGACCACCGTGATGGGGTGCCCTCGAAATATTGCTTCAGCTTCCGGCTTGCCATAAAAACTCCATATACCAGCTTCTGCCAATGCGGATATCTCTGCTTAGATTCAATGAGGACCTCGCTGATGTAATAAACCGGCCGTTGAACCAGATATTCCCTCCCTGCCTCCTTCCGCTTCCACCACGATGGCCACGCTTAATCGCCCTTGCATTAGCGGCAACATATAACAGCAGCGGCTCTTTGTCAATGGGAGCGGCGAGAACCGCGGGTTGGCCAATCGCCGCTTTAAATCCTCAATGCTTCATCGGCAATTTGAACTCCGCATTTAACTGATCCGTCTTCTTCAAAGCATCTGGTATAAAGGAATGGCCTTCTCTCGAGGCGGCCGATAAACCGCTTAAGCGCGGCAATCCGACCCGCCAATCGCTGGACATCGTTGATGCACTTTGGCTTAGCCAAGGAGGTGATAGCCGTAATTTTCTCCGGATTGGCTTCAATCCCCATTGGACACGAGGAAACCCAATAACTTGCTGCCGGAACACCGAAGACGCACTTGGCGGGTTGAGCATCATTTTGTACACCCGCAAGTTGTCAAAGGTTTCTTTTAGATCCTCAATCAAAGTTTCCTTCTTCCTTGACTTAACCACGATATCGTCCACATAAGCATGCACGTTACGGCCGATCTATTCGTGCAAGCAATTCTGTATGCAACGCTGATAAGTTGCTTGGGCGCTCTTGAGTCCAAAAGGCATAGATACATAGCAGAAGGCTCCAAAAGGGGTGATAAACGCCGTCTTCTCCTGGTCCTTAACCGCCATCTTAATCTGATGATATCCGAATACGCATCCAAAAACTCAAGCGCTCACAACCCGCCGTAGCATCAATAATCTGGTCAATGCGGGGAGAGCGAAAGGATCTATTGGACAAGCCTTGTTAAGATCATGTAATCCACACACATGCGCCAAGTGCCATTCTTCTTAAGGACCAACACCGGATTAGCAAGCCACTGCGGATGGAAAACTTCAATGATAAACCCTGCTGCTAAGAGCACGGCAACCTCCTCTCCAATGGCCTTGCGCCTTTCCTCGTTAAACCGGCGAAGAAAGCGCTTGACCGGTGCGTACTTGGGATCAACATTAAGGGTGTGCTCAGCGAGTTCCCTCGGTACACCTGGCATGTCAGAAGGCTTCCATGCAAAAATGTCCCGATTCTCACGGACGAACTCGATGAGCGCGCTTTCCTATTTAGGATCCAAGTTAGCACTGATGGTGAACTGCTTGGACGAATCGCCGGGCACAAAATCAACAAGTTTAGTATCACCACGATTTAAACTTCAAATCCGGATCGTGCTCTGTAGTTGGCTTCTTCAAAGGGGTCATATCCGCCGGATCAACATTGTCTTTATAATACTTTAGCTCTTCAGTGGCACAAACCGACTCTGCATAAGCCGCATCACCTTCTTCGCACTCCAAAGCGATCCGGCGGCTCCCATGAACCGTTATCGTCCCTTTGTGACCCGGCATTTTCAGCTGCAACTAGACATAACAAGGCCGTGCCATAAATTTAGCATACGCCGGCCGCCCAAACAGGGCATGGTAAGGGCTTTGAATTTTCACCACTTCAAACGTCAATGTTTCCGATCTGGAGTCATGTTCATCCCCAAAGGCCACCTCCAGAGCTATCTTACCGACCGGGTACGCTGACTTGCCAGGCACCACACCGTGAAACACTGTGCTGGACGGCCTGAGATGCCTATCCGTTAACCCCATACGTCGGAAGGTTTCGTAGTATAGGATGTTGATGCTGCTCCCTCCGTCCATAAGCACCTTGGTAAACTTGTATCCTCCCACCTGAGGTGCCACCACTAGGGCTAGCTGACCCGGATTGTAAACCCAGGGAGGATGATCCTCTCTGCTCCATAAGATAGGCTGCTCTGACCAGCGCAGGTAATGTGGTGTAGCCGGTTCAACAACACTGACCGCCCGCTTCTGGAGTTTTCAGTCTCGCCTGTCCAAGCTGGTGGTAAAGACATGGTACTGTCCACCGTTCAACTGCTTGGGATTACTTTGGTAACCCGACTGCTGCTGTTGTTGATTGTAACCCCCTTGGTTCTGATTGCTCTGATTGTTCTGCCCGCCCGGATTACCACCGAACCCTGGGCCGGAATTTCCTCCACCGTAACCCGGGGCGGACCCCGAACCGCCGACGGGCCCTTGATCATACCGGAAAGCATTAGAATTTTTGAACTCCTGCATAATATAACAATCCTTCCAGAGGTGGTTCGCTGGTGCCTCCTTCGTCCCATGCTTCGGACAAGGTTGATTCAATAGGTAATTCAAACGATCCGGATTGTGACCTTGCGCACCGCCCTGGTTTGATTGCTTACCCTTGCGCCGCTGACCCTTGTCCTGTAGCGTTGGTGTTAACTCTGAAGCCCATGTTACCGTTTGCCTTACGCTTGTTTCCTCCATTACCTGCCGACTGATGCTGCTGGCCTCTGGAGTTGCTGTTCTGCTTTCCCTTCCCTACTTCGTCATCCTCCTCGGACTCGGGATCCTTGGTACTATCAGAATCAGCATACTTTACTAAAACGCCCATAAGAGTGCCCATGTCATTGCAAAAACGCTTCATGCGACCCAGCTTCAACTTCAGCGGTTTGAACCGGCAGTTGGCTTCTAGGGTTAAGATCGCGGAATCAGGGTTGATCCGGTCTGACGAATGTAAAACCTCCGAAACGCGGCGCACCCAATGGGTTGTGGATTCTCCCTCTGCCTGGACACAAGCCACCAAATCCACCACCGACATGGGCTGTTTACAGGTGTCTTTGAAATTTTGAATGAACCGGGTCCGCAATCGGGTCCATGAACCGGCCGAGTTAGGCGGCAAGTTCTTCAACCAAATGCACGGCCGTACCTTCCAACATCATTGTGAAATACTTCACACACGCAGCTTCATCCACATCCAGCATCTCCATGGCCATCTCATAGCTTTCTATCCACGCTTCTGGAGCCAAATCGGCGGTATAATTGGGCACCTTGCGTGGCCTTGAAGTCCTTGGGCAAACGCACATTGCGTAAAGCGGGACGAGGCAAGGCACCCCAAAGAGCAGTGACGTGACCCCGGTTCGAAGATGGTTGACGAACCGCGCGAGCTGATGATCCTCATGTTGTGCTGCTAACTCGGCCTCCCTCGTGCCTGGCCGGTCCACCACCACTTGAGCGTCTTGAAGCCACCCGCGGGTTGTTGCCTTGGCGGACCGCGCTGCGCGTTGCTTGATACGGCTGGTTCGTCGGCGCGCCGGCTATAACTCCGGCTTGGGCGGGGGGTGGAGTGGATCCGATCCCGACTGTATGAATACGCTTCCTGTTGAGCCAGGGCCGTCCTGAGGAGCTCCTTTACCCGGCGTGTCTCTATCGCCTGCGGTGAATCACCTTCAATTGGAATCGCCTCCAACCGTGCCGCAGCCGCAACAAGATTATCCATCGGGTTGAATAATGACCCAGAGGTGTACGCACAACTGAAGCGGCGCCCGGTATGATGGCGAGGCAGATCTATCACACGGGCTGGATCGGTAGCGCCCGTCCAGTGCTTCCGGCCGGTTCACCACCGGCGGCGGATTACTGGTCCCTGCCCCCGGGGTATAAAGAGCTCTCTTCCCTCGAAAACCGAAGGCAAACGGGATCTGTACTTCCTTTTCATGACTTCATGTGACGCGCTCTGATCCAGCATGAGCCTATAAGCCTGTGCATCCAAAGCGGCCCGTTCCGCCGCCATCCTCACGTCCGCGGCTGCCAGATCCGCTTTAGCTTTAGTGATTTGTTCCTTCACCTTAGCAATCTCCGGCTGTGCAGGTCACGATCCGCGGATTAGCCTACGCCATGAAACGACCAATGCGTCGAAAAGCTCGATAAAACTTGAGCGGCGGGCGACAGGCCTCCTTCCCGGCTGCCATCACTGCTGAACCGGCGACCATGGGCGCCATGGTCAAGAGTGAAGCGTTGCTTGTGTACCGGCCATGAAGATTCCAACCGGTTGGGTAGATCAAAGGGTCCGGAATACTCTCGGCGTCGGAACAGCCCGATCCGGCCATCTTGCGGTGGTACAGAGACTCGGTTTCTCCGGTGACGACTTCGTCGCCAGAGTAGACGACGGTCTCGCCGCCCGGATCTTTGATCCGCCCTCATAGCCTCCGTGGGCGACTCCCACGAAAGCACGCTTGACAGCCGGTTTAGCGGGCAGGACTCTTCTTCGCTCACCGGGCCGTCTCGGCAGATCGATGCGGATGTCCGGCCCAGGCCCTGGCTCGCCGATCTTGCCGATGAACACGTGTATGCCACCAAAGGGGACCCGGTACCGTACTCAATCGAGCGGCCTCGGGGCCCGGTCTGCATCGTCGATGTAGAGTTTGCCTTGACGACTCTTAGTCATCCGGCCCACAGCATAGCCTTCGAGTCGCCGAACTTGCCCTCTAAGATCATCAAACCATCGAGGCGATAGCCCCACGGTGGGCGCCAACTGTCGTGGAATTGTCACGGCGAGCGTCCTCGTGAAAGGACTTAGTCGCAGGGCCATCGTACGGGTCAACTCAGAGGGGTTAAAGCGGACACAAAGACACGGGAGTTATACTAGTTCGGCCCCTTCGATGAAGGTAAAGCCTACGTCTAGTTGTGATGGGATTGATGTGATTTCGGCGAGTAGGGAGCAATAACTTCGCCTAAGCCTCGAATTGTCTGTCCCTAAACCGCCGCCGGGTCGTCCCCTTATATACACGGGTTGACGCCCGACCGGCCTACAGAGTCCCGATCCGGCTCATACCAGTCTCCGGCTCGGTCTCTTCTTTCTTATCTTCTGACACAAGTTTACATGACTAAGGCGGTTTACACTTATGGATCCTAATCCGCCTCTGGGCTCTGGGCCTCGTGCCTTCGTGGGCCCTGATCATGGACGAGGGTAACCCGGCCCCTTCAGGGCGGTTTACATCCAGTAGTTATATCCCCAACAATTCGGGTATCGGCATAGGCTGTAGTAATCTTGCTGGCTTCTGATGCTCTGCTTTTACTCTCTCTGGCACACATCACCTACGACTACATACTCCGCAATATCCTTCTTCATACCAGTCCACCAGGAACTCTCCTTCAAATCCAAATACATCTTGGTGTTTCCAGGGCGAATCGAGAATGGTGAGTCATGAGCCTCCTGAAGCATTAACTTCCTGATCTCTGCATTATTGGGTACATGTACACTATCCTCAAACCATAAGGTGTCGTGCTCATCCTTACGAAAACCTTTGGCCTTTCCTTTGCTCATCCTCTCTTTTACCTCAGCAATCTCTTTGTCATCCTTCTGAGCTTCACGGATCTTTCCCAACAATGTAGGTGAACTTCCATTGCTGCCACAAAACCTTTGGGAACAATCTCCAACCAAAGTTCCACTCGAGATCCTCGGCTAACTCCTTTGATAATCCTCCGATTATGAGGGTATTAGATCCTTGTTTTCTTTATGGTTGTGTCCTACTTCTCCACAAAGCTTGTATGCACAAGGTTTCTTCATATCCTTTCCATAAGGCCTCAATTTCTGGGACACTAGCCAAGACTTTAACAAAGTCCGCTTAAATTCTTCCCAAATGGTCACTCCTTGCCATCCATTGATGGTTTGGTACATCCTCCACCAGGTAGCAGCACCTCTTTCAAAGCACTGAGAGCATGCTGGGTCATATACTTTCCAGCTATAGTGTTATTCTTCATATGATCTTCCATGTTCTGAATCCATCGGCCTGTCTCCAATTGACTCATCGGTCCAGAAAATACAAGCTCATCTCCATTCATCCTCTAATGGGTCCATGGGTTTTCGGGTGAGATAAGAGAGATAGACAGGGAGGGATACACACAATGCAAACAATTGTTTTGAAAAGACAGATTTTATTGTAGCTGTCGGAAAAACATCAAACAAATGACAACTCACAATCGTCGCATCTAATGCAGGTATGTAACATGGGTTTGGTCTTCTAAACGTCAATAAATCTTCAAAGTCTTCAAACTCTTCGGTTCTTGTTCATGTCTCTGATGGCTTCTTCCGATCAGGCTTGTCCTTCTAAAATTCTTTTGCTAGATCATCTCTTGTTGACGCGAAATCTCTCGTGGCATCCTTTAATATTTCTGGAGTTGCATTCCAAACTTCTGGGTTTCATCAACCTCGACATGGACCATGATCCTACTGTCCTTCATTTCCTGAGGAATCTCTGGTATCTCGAGGTTTTCCTCCTCCAGCTTGGCTACTTTCAGCTTCTGGGTCCTGAGTTCTTCAAGAACTGATTCCTTGTCAAATACGGCCTCCTGCAGATCCACCCTAAACTTCTTGATGTAATACTCCAGATCCTGGTGATACACCAGCTATGGTTAAAACTTCATCCTTTGCTGACGGAGGCTCCATCAGCCCTCTACCATCCAATCATTCAATGAATCTGCATGCTTAACTCCACACGGTGATAATGACATAAGTGGGAGATAACATCATGGATAGCCGTGTTTCTGCTCTTGTCATTTCCATGAGCTATCACTTCATAGTTGATATCTCCTGCCTTAGGGTTTTCCTTGACAGAAATTTGAGTTTTTAACTCTCCATGCTCCGGTCTTTCTCCGATACACCTTGATCTCGGGTATTGACAACTTCCATAGTCTGCCAAGTTCCATAAGGGTAGCCTTCCTAGGTCATAAAAAAATCTGGGAATTCTTCAGAGCCTTCAAAATCTCCTAGTCTTCGGAGTCTTCAACAGTTGTGGTTTCCATTTACACGGTAAAATTCTCTTCATTCCAAATGGTCTTAGTTGTCCGATATCTTATCTCCTTGGAGTGGTCTCATCGGTCGAATCTTCGAGTGGTCAAAAGGGAAAAGGGGTATGGTCTCACTAAAAGGGAATATTTGAATAAGCTCAGAAGAGAAGAGGGGTAAAAGATCCTTTTGAAAATGAAGTTGTAGAGAAAAATCTTTCCTATGGGCTTGCAATTTTCTAGGGTAACGTCCCTCTGATCAACATGTGCTCGATACCATCTTGTAGCGACCCGACCGAATGGATCAAGTCTACGTGCTTAAGTGTCATCCACGGATCGGTATCTTTGACACACACAGTACTCGAGGATTTATAACAGAGGTAAATCACATGTATAAATAACACAAATACTATTACCTCATTCCAAATAGCGGAAGTAACAAGGCTGTGGATTCCCATCAACACCAACGGCAAAGTTGAGTGTAGAAATCGTAACCCTAACGTACCACTTACTCGTCGTAAGATCCTGCAACATGAGACGTTGCAGCCACAAAGGGTCAGTACATTGAATGTACTGGCAAATTCACACTGTAGAGCAATGCTGAAATATGGCTATCACTACATGCATATTTGGCTGGTGGAAAAACTCTATGATTACAATGTTTTTGCAAAAAGCCAATTTTTCCCTACTACAAAGGAATAAATTTATTTAACTATCATGGTGGTTGTTAAACATTGAGAATGGTTGACAGCATCCTCAATCCCAATTAAAAGTACTCATTAAACCCAAACAAACTATATTAAGTAACGTGATGGGATCAACATGATAATCCAAGAACTAGATACTCAAGATGTCCATAACCGGGGACACGGCTAATCATGATTAGTTTGTACACTTTGCAGAGGTTTGTGCACTTTTCCCACAAGACTCAATCTCCTCCGTTTGATTTCTCGCACTACATGGTGTTTGAGAAACAGATGACCGAGACATAGTCTTTCAGAAGTGCTAGCACCTTACATGTGGGTAGACCGTACCAACCTACAACCCCTACATCAGCTAGTCTACCCGTAAGAGTTCGCACAACTTAGTCAACTATGCTAGAGCCCATAGTAGCATGTGGCTACACACGGAAGTTTCTAGCATGAATAATCTCATGATCCCTTTGAGCACAGGTGGCGGTCCGAAGAAATACTGAGGCAAGTCTGATGGAAACCAGGTGCCTCAATCCACCCAGATGTGTGTTTAAGTTGCCACCTTAAATGAACCATTAATCAACAATCTCACATCATCATGGATACACTCACCCAATCCACGTCTACTAGCATAGCATGGCATAATAAGCAAACGTAGAAGTAACTCCCAAAGGTTTGAATATAAATCAGGTAATAGGTACTACCTCAAACTACTTCCCAAAACCCACAATTTAATTAGATCCTAATCATGCAATGTTTGAGGATAGATCTAATGCATAAAACTGGGTATGAAAAGGGATATGATCAAAGTGTGAACTTGCCTGCAATGTTGATGAAGATGAGTCACACTCAAAACTCTTGATAGTTCTACTCGTCACACTCCGGTCAATCTATCGTAATCAAGCAATAGTAGCCACACATAAGCAATCACTCAAAACATCGGACTGAACGAAGAAAACAATTCGGAAAACATCAAAACCAAGCAAATGACTCTTGCAACATAACAGTTTCTAACAGTACCAAAATTAGGTGGATTTGGCCTTATCAGAAAGTTTAGGTCAAGAGCTTCTCTTTGCAAAAAGAATCAACTCAAACGGAGTTACGAAATTCAAGTTATTATCAAACGAAGTTCAAATTCAAATCTGATCTAATTCAAATTTTAAACTTTCAAAACATGTTTGAGTTGGATTAATGGATAGAGGGGATCATAACGAAGAAGTGGGCGTTGGTTTCATTGGATTTGGACTAACGAGTAAAAAGTTGTGGTTGTTAGAAAACTAGGGGCTAATCTGTAAATAATTATATTCACGGATAGGTCCCTGTCATAAATAAACTGAAAAAAAAAAATACTAAATAATGAACGTTCACTGCTGAACCCTAAACTATGAACACGTTCACTCCAGAGGCTTAGGCCACGAACATTTGCTAAATATAGGATACCGGATCGGAGGAAAAAAAACTAACCTAGATCTAATCCAGGCCATAGAAGGGGAAACGGACGGCCGGGGTAGCTCCGGGGCGTACCGCGGCGGTGGAGGTCGACGTCGCCGGAGAAGACGGCCCAGTCGGCGGGAGGATTCTTTTTTTTTTTAAACAAATAAGGAATTAAAACAAAAGAGATAAATACAAAATATAATATCGGCATATTATATATCAAAATTTTCAGAAAAAGATTTCCTGCAAGGTGAACATTATTCTAGCTTCAAATAAAGTACACACAAATTCAAATAAAATAAAGAGTGCTTCTGCTCTAGAAAAATCCAATGGAAATCATTTTAAAAATACCAAAATTAATTCAAATTTATTTCTCTCCAATTTTCTGATGTAGGGAATCATGTTACCCTATTTTCCATATATTTTATTTTTGGAGAAAAATAATTTGAATAAAACTCAAATAACTCCAAATTGAAAATAAATTCAAAAGAACTTTGAATTTAATTCCTTGAAACTCCCAACTCATATTTCATATGTTTTGAAGAAGTCATTTTATCTTCGCCGTGAAAATCATTGAGTTGCATAAAGTTCCGAATTGGAAATATTTTCCAAATGAAATTCAAATATTTTCAACACCTTGTCATTTAAATAAATGGCAGAAGTCATGTCATCTCCTCTCCAGGGTTTTGTGATGAAGAGAATTTGAACTCCCGAAGATCATAAAAGCAAAAATGAAAGTTTGGGAAAGTCCTTTTATTCCCTCTCATTTAACTTTCAAAAAGTTTCAAATTCACTCACTTTCAGTCAATCAATCAAACAATCAATCAAATCTATCTATTTATTATAACATTCCAAAATTTAGAATTTTGGGATGTTACAAATGGATCGCTGGAGCTTGCACACTTTGTTAGCACCTTTAGGATTGACAAAAAACTTTCTGGTTGCATCATACAACTCTTCTTTAATAAATCCATTAAGGAATGTAGTTTTTGTTTATCCATTTGCTAGATTTCATAAAATGCGGCAATTTCCAACATGATTCGGACAGACTTAAGCATAGATACGAGTGAGAAACTCTCATCGTAGTCAACACCTTGAACTTGTCGAAAACCTTTTGTGACAAGTCTAGCTTTGTAGATAGTAACACTACTACCAGCGTCCGTCTTCCTCTTGCAGATCCATTTAATTTCAATGGCTCACCGATTATTGGGCAAGTCAATCAAAGTCCATACTTTGTTCTCATACATGGATCCTATCTCAGATTTCATGGCCTTAAGCCATCTAGGCTCATCATCGCTTCCTCATAGTTCGTAGGTTCGCCATGGTCAAGTAACATGACCTCCAGAATAGGATTACTGTACCACTCTGGTGCGGATCTTACTCTGTTTGACTTACGAGGTTCAGTACCAACTTGATCTGAAGTTTCATGACCATCATCATTAACTTCCTCACTAATTGGTGTAGGTGTCGCAGAAACCAGTTTCTGCGATGAACTACTTTCCAATAAGGGAGTAGGTACAGTTACCTCATCAAGTTCTACTTTCCTCCAACTCACTTCTTTCGAGAGAAACTCCTTCCCTAGAAAGGATCCATCTTAGCAACGAATATCTTGCTTTTGGATCTGTGATAGAAGGTGTACCCAATAGTTTCCTTTGGGTATTCTATGAAGATGCACTTCTCCGATTTGGGTTTGAGCTAATCAGGTTGAAACTTTTTCACATAAGCATCGCAGTCCCAAACTTTAAGAAATGACGACTTTGGTTTCTTGCCAAACCACAGTTCATAAGGCGTCGTCTCAACGGATTTTGATGGTGCCCTATTTAAAGTGAATGAAGCTATCTCTAATGCATAACCCCAAAACGATAGTGGTAGATCTGTAAGAGACATCATAGATCGCACCATATCTAATAAAGTACAGTTATGACGTTCGAACACACCATTGCACTGTGGTGTTCCAGGTGGCGTGAGTAGTGAAAACTATTTCACATTGTTTTAACTGAAGGCCAAACTCATAACTCAAATATTTTACCTCTACGATCATATCGTAGAAACTATTATTTGCTTGTTACGATGATTCTCCACTTCACTCTGAAATTCTTTGAACTTTTCAAATGTTTCAGACTTGTGTTTCATCAAGTAGATATACCCATATCTGCTCAAATCATCTGTGAAGGTCAGAAAATAATGATACCTGCCGCGAGCCTCAACACTCATCGGATCACATACATCAGTATGTATTATTTCCAATAAGCCAGTTGCTTGCTCCATTGTTACGGAGAGCGAGTTTTAGTCATCTTGCATAAAAGGCAAGGTTCACAACCAACAAGTGATTCAAAATAAAGAGATTCCAAAAGCCCATCTGCATGGATTTTCTTCATCGCTTTACACCAATATGACCTAAACGGCGATTACCACAAATAAGTTGCACTATCATTATTAACTTTACATCTTTTGGCTTCAATATTATGAATATGTGTATCACACGATCGAGATCCAACAAACCATTTTCATTGGGTGTATGACCATAGAAGGTTTTATTCATGTAAACTGAACGACAATTATTCTCTAACTTACATGAATAACCGTATTGCAATAAACATGATCAAATCATATTCATGCTCAACGCAAACACCAAATAACACTTATTTAGGTTCAACACTAATCCCGAAAGTATAGGGAGTGTGTGATGATGATCATATCAATCTTGGAACTACTTCCAACACACATCGTCACCTCACCCTCACCTAGTTTTTGTTCATTCTGCAACTCCCGTTTCGAGTTACTACTCTTAGCAACTGAACCAGTATCAAATACCAAGGGGTTGCTATAAACACTAGTAAAGTACACATCAATAACATGTATATCAAATATACCTATGTTCACTTTGCCATCCTTCTTATCTGCCAAATACTTGGGGTAGTTCCGCTTCCAGTGACCAGTCCCTTTGCAGTAGAATCACTTAGTCTTAGGCTTAGGTCCAGACTTGGGCTTCTTCACTTGAGCAGCAACTTGCTTGCTGTTCTTCTTGAAGTTCCCCTTCTTCCCTTTGCCCTTTTTCTTGAAACTAGTGATCTTGTCCACCATCAACACTTTGATGTTTTTATTTGATTTCTACCTTCGCTGATTTTTGCATTGCGAAGAGCTTGGGAATTGTTTTCATCATCCCTTGCATATTATAGTTCATCACGAAGTTCTACTAACTTGGTGGTGGTGACTAGAAAATTCTGTCAATCGCTATCTTATCTGGAAGATTAACTCCCACTTGATTCAAGCAATTGTAGTCCCAGACAATCTGAGCACATGCTCACTGGTTGAGCTATTCTCCTCCATCTTGTAGGCAAAGTACTGTCAGAGGTCCCATACCTCTCGACACGGGCGTGAGTATGAAATACCAATTTCAACTCTTGGAACATCTCATATGCTTCATGGCGTTCAAAACGTTCTTGAAGTCTCGGTTCTAAGCCATAAACCATGGTGCACTAAACTATCAAGTAGTCATCATACCGAGATTTTGTCAAAAACGTTCATAACGTCAGATGTCCGCTCTGCAATAGTTACATCACCTATCGGTTGCATCAAGGACATAATACTTCTGTGCAGCAATGAGGAAAATCCTCGGATCACGGACCAAGTCCGCATCATTGCTACTAACATCTTTCAACATAGTTTTTCTCTAGGAACATATCAAAATAAACAGGGAGCAAAACGCGAGCTATTGATCTACAACATAGATATGCTAATACTACCAGGACTAAGTTCATGATAAATTTAAGTTCAATTAATCATATCACTTACGAACTCCCACTTAGAAATACATCCCTCTAATCCTCTAAGTGATCACGTGATCCAAATCAACTAAACCATAACCGATCATCACGTGAAATGGAGTAGCTTTCAATGGTGAACATCACTATGTTGATCATATCTACTATATGGTTCACGCTCACCTTTCGGTCTCAGTGTTCCGAGGCCATATCTACATATGCTAGGCTCGTCAAGTTTAACCTGAGTATTCTGCGTGTGCAAAACTGGCTTGCACCCATTGTAGATGGACGTAGAGCTTATCAGACCCGATCATCACGTGGTGTCTGGGCACGACGAACTTTGGCAACGGTTCATACTCAGGGAGAACACTTTTTATCTTGAAATTTAGTGGGAGATCATCTTATAATGCTACCGTCAATCAAAGCAAGATAAGATTCATAAAAGATAAACATCATATGCAATCAATATAAGTGATATGATATGGCCATCATCATCTTGTGCTTGTGATCTCCATCTCCGAAGCACCTTCATGATCACCATCGTCACCGGCGCGACACCTTGATCTCCATCGTAGCATTGTTGTCGTCTCGCCAATCTTATGCTTCTATGACTATCGCTACCGCTTAGTGATAAAGTAAAGCATTACAGGGCGATTGCATGGCATACAATAAAGCGACAACCATATGGCTCCTGCCAGTTGCCGATAACTTCGGTTACAAAACATGATCATCTCATACAATAAAATATAGCATCAAGTCTTGACCATATCACATCACAACATGCCCTGCAAAAACAAGTTAGACGTCCTCTACTTTGTTGTTGCAAGTTTTACGTGGCTGCTACGGGCTTAGCAAGAACCGTTCTTACCTACGCATCAAGACCACAACGATAGTTTGTCAATTTAGTGCTATTTTAACCTTCGCAAGGACCGGGCGTAGCCACACTCGGTTCAACTAAAGTTGGAGAAACTGACACCAGCCAGCCACCTATGTGCAAAGCACGTCGGTAGAACCAGTCTCGCGTAAGCGTCTGGCGTAATGTCGGTCCGGGCCGCTTCATCCAACAATACCGCCGAACCAAAGTATGACATGCTGCTAAGCAGTATGACTTATATCGCCCACAACTCACTTGTGTTCTACACGTGCATATGACATCTACGCATAAAACCTGGCTCGGATACCACTGTTGGGGAACGTATTAATTTCAAAAAAATTCCTACGCACACGCAAGATTATGGTGATGCATAGCAACGAGAGGGGAGAGTGTTATCCACGTACCCTCGTAGATCGAAAGCGGAAGCGTTAGCACAATGCGGTTGATATAGTCGTACGTCTTCACGATCTGACCGATCAAGTACCGAACGTACGGCACCTCCGAGTTCAGCACACGTTCAGCCCGATGACGTCCCTCGAAGTCCGATCCAGCCGAGTGTTGAGGGAGAGTTTCGTCAGCATGACGACATGGTGACGATGATGATGTTCTACCGACGCAGAGCTTCGCCTAAGCACCGCTATAGTATTATCGAGGTGGACTATGGTGGAGGGGGGCACCGCACACGGCTAAGAGATCCAAGGGATCAATTGTTGTTGTGTCTATGGGGTGCCCCCCCTGCCCCGTATATAAAGGAGCAAGGGGGGAGGCGGCTGGCCAAGGAGGAGGGCGCACCAAGGGGGGAGTCCTACTCCCGGTGGGAGTAGGACTCCTCCTTTCCTTGTTGGAGTAGGAGAGAAGGAAAGAGGAGGAGAGGGAGAAGGAAAAGGGGGCTGCACCCCTTGTCCAATTCGGACCATAGGGGGCGCGCAGGCCTCCTTCCTTTTGGCCTCTCTCCTCTATTCCCGTATGGCCCAATAAGGCCCATATACTCCCCGGCAAATTCCCGTAACTCTCCGGTACTCCAAAAATACCCGAATCACTCGGAACCTTTCCGAAGTCCGAATATAGTCGTCCAATATATCGATCTTTACGTCTCGACCATTTAGAGACTCCTCGTCATGTCCCCGATCTCATCCGGGACTCCGAACTCCTTCGGTACATCAAAACTCATAAACTCATAATATAACCGTCATCGAACTTTAAGCGTGCGGACCCTACGGGTTCGTGAACTGTGTAGACATGACCGAGACACTTCTCCGGTCAATAACCAATAGCGGAACCTGGATGCTTATATTGGCTCCCACATATTCTACGAAGATCTTTATCGATCAGACCGCATAACAACATATGTTGTTCCCTTTGTCATCGGTATGTTACTTGCCCGAGATTCGATCGTTGGTATCTCAATACCTAGTTCAATCTCGTTACCGGCAAGTCTCTTTACTCGTTCCGTAATACATCATTCCGCAATTAACTCATTAGTTGCAATGCTTGCAAGGCTTATAGTGATGTGCATTACCGAGTGGGCCCAGAGATACCTCTCCGACAATCGGAGTGACAAATCCTAATCTCAAAATACGCCAACCCAACAAGTACCTTCGGAGACACCTGTAGAGCACCTTTATAATCACCCGGTTACGTTGTGACGTTTGGTAGCACACAAAGTGTTCCTCAGAACGGGAGTTGCATAATCTCATAGTCATGGGAACATGTATAAGTCATGAAGAAAGCAATAGCAACATACTAAATGATCAAGTGCTAAGCTAACGAAATGGGTCAAGTCAATCACATCATTCTCCTAATGATGTGATCCCATTAATCAAATGACAACTCATGTCTATGGTTAGGAAACATAACCATCTTCGATTAACGAGCTAGTCAAGTAGAGGCATACAAGTGACACTCTGTTTGTCTATGTATTCACACATGTATTATGTTTCCGGTTAATACAATTCTAGCATGAATAATAAACATTTATCATGAAATATGGAAATAAATAATAACTTTATTATTGCCTCTAGGGCATATTTCCTTCAAAAAGATAGTCTAATCATTTCAGCAAAGCGCTCAAAATCCTCATCATCCTTTTTCTTAGATGGTTTGGGAGGAAAAGGCATGGGTTTCTGAACCCATGGTTCTCTTTCTTTACCGTGTTTCCTAGCAACAAAGTCTCTCTTATCATAACGTTGATTCTGTGATTGTGGGTTATCAAGATCAACAGCACTACATAATTATCATTACTAGGTTGAGCATCATCATGAACATCATCATTAACATTTTCACTAGGTTCATGTTCATTACCAGATTGTGTTTCAAAGATCGTAAATAGAGATATCATTTGGATTCTCAGGTGGTTCAGCAATAGGTTCACTGGAAGCATGCAAAGTCCTATCAGTTTTCTTTTTCTTCCTTTTAGATGGACTAGGTACATCAATATTATTTCTCTGAGAATCTTGCTCAATTCTCTTAGAGTGACCTTCAGGATACAAAGGTTCCTGAGTCATTCTACCAGTTCTAGTAGCCACTCTAACAGCATGATCATTTTTCTTACTATTCATTTCATTGAGCAAATCATTTTGAGCCTTAAGTACTTGTTCTACTAGAGTGGTAACCATAGAAGCATGTTTGCTAATGAGTTTAAGTTCACCTCTAACATTAGCCATATAATCACCCAAGTGTTTAAGCATATTGGAATTGTATTTCAATTGTGTACCAAAATAAGCATTAAAATCTTCTTTCTTAACCATAAAGTTATCAAACTCATCTAAGCATTGGCTAGCAAACTTAGTAAGAGGGATTTCAGCTCTGTCATATCTATAGAGAGAATTTACCTTTACTACCTGTGTCGGGTTATCAAGACCATGAGGTTCTTCAATAGGTGATGGATTAAGATCATATGTTTCTTCAACAGGCGGTAGATTAAGACCATGTATTTCTTCAATAGGAGGTAAATTCTTAACATCTTCAGTTTTAATACCTTTTTCTTTCATAGATTCTTTGCCTCTTGCATATCTTCAGGACTGATAAATCGAACACCTCTCTTCTTCGGAGTTGGTTTAGGAATAGGATCAGGAAGTGTCCAATTATTTTCATTTGTCAACATATTATTCAATAGAATTTCAGCTTCATCCGGTGTTCTTTCCCTGAAAACAGAACCAGCACAACTATCCAGGTAATCTCTGGAAGCATTGGTTAGTCCATTATAAAAGATATCAAGTATTTCATTTTTCTTGAGAGGATGATCGTGCAAAGCATTAAGTAACTTGAGAAGCCTCCCCAAGCTTGTGGGAGACTCTCTTCTTCAATTTGCACAAAGTTGTATATTTCCCTTAAAGCAGCTTGTTTCTTATGAGCAGGGAAATATTTAGCAGAGAAGTAATAAATCATATCCTGGGGACTACGCACACAACCAGGATCAAGAGAATTAAACCATATCTTAGAATCACCCTTTAATGAGAACGAAAACATTTTAAGGATATAGAAGTAGCGAGATCTCTCATCATTGGTGAATAGGGTGGCTATATCATTTAATTTAGTAAGATGTGCCACAACAGTTGATTCATAACCATGAAAAGGATCAGATTCAACCAAAGTAATTATCTCAAGATCAACAGAGAATTCATAATCCATATCGGCAACACAGATAGGTGAAGTAGCAAAAGCAAGGTCAGGTTTCATTCTATCTTTAAGAGATTGCCTATTCCATTTAGCTAATAACCTCTTGAGTTCATATCTATCTTTGCAAGCTAAAATAGCTAAAGAAGCTTCTTTATCAAAAACATAACCCTCAGGAATAATAGGCAAGTCTTCATCATCGCATTCATCGATACAATCAGTTTCAATAATTTCTTTCTCTCTAGCCCTAGCAATTTGTTCATCAAGAAATTCACTAAGGGGAACAGTAGTATCAAGCATAGAAGTAGTTTCATCATAAGTATCATGCATTGCAGAAGTGGCATCATCAATAACATGCGACATATCAAAACGAATAGCAGAAGCAGGTTTAGGTGTCGCAAGCTTACTCAAAACAGAAGGTGAATCTAGTGCAGCTAGATGGAAGTTCCTTACCTCCCCTCGTAGTTGAGGGATAAATTGTTGTCTTAGCGTATTTCAAGTTCTTCATAGTGACCAGCAGATATAAATCCCAAGTGACTCAAAGAATAGAGCTATGCTCCCCGGCAACGGCGCCAGAGAATAGTCTTGATAACCCACAAGTATACGGGATCACAACAGTTTTCGAGGGTAGAGTATTCAACCCAAATTTATTGATTCGACACAAGGGGAGCCAAAGAATATTCTCAAGTATTAGCAACTGAGTTGTCAATTCAGCCACACCTGGATAACTTAATATCTGCAGTAAAGTATTTAGTAGCAAAGTAATATGATAGTAGTGATAACGGTAACCAAAGTAACGGTAGCAAAAGTAATATTTTTGGTATTTTGTAGTGATTGTAATAGCAGCAACGGAAAAGTAAATAAGCAAAGAACAATATATGAAAAGCTCGTAGGCATTGGATCGGTGATGGAGAATTATGACGGATGCGGTTCATCATGAAACAATCATATCATAGGGTGACACAGAACTAGCTCCAATTCATCAATGTAATGTAGGCATGTATTCCGAATATAGTCATACGTGCTTATGGAAAAGAACTTGCATGACATATTTTGTCCTACCCTCCCGTGGCAGCGGGGTCCTAATGGAAACTAAGGGATATTAAGGCCTCCTTTTAATAGAGTACCGGAACAAAGCATTAGCACATAGTGAATACATGAACTCCTCAAACTATGGCCATCACCGGGAGTGGTCCCGATTATTGTCACTTCGGGGTTGCCAGATCATAACACATAGTAGGTGACCATAGACTTGCAAGATAGGATCAAGAACTCACATATATTCATGAAAACATAATAGGTTCAGATCTGAAATCATGGCACTCAGGCCCTAGTGACAAGCATTAAGCATAGCAAAGTTATAGCAACATCAATCTCAGAACATAGTGGATACTAGGGATCAAACCCTAACAAAACTAACTCGACTACATGATAGATCTCATCCAACCCATCACCGTCGAACAAGCCTACGATGGAATTACTCACGCACGGAGGTGAGCATCATGAAATTGGTGATGGAGGATGGTTGATGATGACGACAGCGACGAATCCCCCTCTCCGGAGCCCCGAACGCACTCCAGATCAGCCCTCCCGAGAGGTTTTAGGGCTTCGCGGCAGCTCCGTCTCGTAAAACGCGATGATTTCTTCTCCTTGATTTTTTCTCCCCGAAAGCAAATATATAGAGTTGGAGTTGGCATCGGAGGAGCTTCAGGGTGCCCACGAGGTAGGGGGCGCGCCCCCCACCCTCGTGGACAGGGTGTGGGCCCCTTGGTCTTCATCTTTTGAAAGGATTTTTTATTATTTCCAAATATACGTTCCGTGAAGTTTCACGTCATTCCGAGAACTTTTGTTTCTGCACATAAATAACAACATGGAAAGTCTGCTGAAAACAGCGTTAGTTTGGGTTAGTTCCATTCAAATCATGCAAGTTAGAGTCCAAAACAAGGGCAAAAGTTTTTGGAAAAGTAGATACGACAGAGACATATCAGGCCTCCCCCTGGATGGGGAGAGGTTCTCCCTCTAATCATTGGCCTTCATGGATGGCCCCTCCTGGATCCTCCTCCACGGCCTCCAGTTATGATGGCCCCCTCCGGCAGGGTGCCAGAGAGGGCCTAGATTGATTTCTCGTGGATACAGAGGCTTGCGGTGGCGGAACTTCCAATCTAGGTTAATTTCTGGAGGTTTGGGTATTTATAGGAGAGGTTGGCGTCGAGAACAAGTCAGGGGGCCCCACGGGTAGTCCACAAGGCACAGGCCTGGGCGCGCCCCCACCCTCGTGGGGCCCATGGGACTCCCCTCCGATAGATTTTTGTTCCAATATTTTTTATATTTTCCAGAAAAATTCTCCGTTGATTTTCAGCGCTTTTTGAGAACTTTATTTCTGCACAAAAACAACACCGCGGTAGTTCTGCTGAAAACAGCGGCAATTCGGGTTAGTTCTAATCAACTCATACCAAAATGACATAAAATAATAGTAAACATGGCATGAATAATTCATAAATTAACGATACGTTGGAGACATATCAGCATCCCCAGCTTAATTCCTGCTCGTCCTCGAGTAGGTAAATGATAAAAGAAATAATTTATCGAGTGTGAATGCTAGAAAGTGCACAAGTTTGATCAATGATAATTTCAATCACCTTTTCTAGCATCATTATATATCATAAAAGTAGCTCATCTCATAAAACTTTTCATGATCAAGTAACAAGCTATTCACACATGTTAAAGTATAGATCATCAACTTTCTTGAAACTAACAAACTATATTCTCAGTCATCAAACAATTGCAACTCATCTTATTTTCAGGAAGGGTCTATGTCACGGATTTGATTTAGCAAACTCCACATACTCAACTATCATTTAATCTTTCACAATTGCTAACACTCATGTGATATTTATGGGTTCAAAGTTTTAATCGGACACAGAGAAAGATAGGGGCTTATAGTTTCGCCTCCCAACCTTTTACCTCAAGGGTAATGTCAATAATAATAATTCATGAAAACCTACATCCAAGTGGATATATATATATCCGGATCGCTCCAACACAAAGTGCTTGCCAAAGGAAAAAGTGTAAAAAGGAAAGGTGATGATCACCATGACTCCTGTATAAGGGTAGAAGGTAAAAGTAAAATATAGGCCCTTCGCAGAGGGAAGCAGAGGTTGTCATGTGCTTTTATGGTTTGATGCACAATCTTAATGCAAAAGAACATCACTTTATATTGCCTCTTGTGATAAAGACCTTTATTATGCAGTCTGTCGCTTTTATTTCTTCCCTATCACAAGTTCGTATAAAGCTTATTTTCTTCGCACTAATAGATCATACATATTTAGAGAGCAATTTTTATTGCATGCACCGATGCGTACTTTCTTGAAGGATCTTACTCAATCCATAGGCAGGTATGGTGGACTCTCATGGCAAAACTGGTTTAAGGGATGTTTGGAAGCACAAGTAGTATTTCTACTTGGTGCACAGAATTTGGCTAGCATGAGGGGGAAAGGCAAGCTCAGCATGTTGGATGATCCATGACAATATAATTTATCTCGGATATAAGAAAACATAACCCATTAAGTTGTCTTCCTTGTCCAACATCAACCTTTTAGCATGTCATATTTTAATGAGTGCTCACAATTACAAAATTTGTCCAAGATAGTATATTTATATGTGAAATCTCTCTTCCTTCAATATTCTTTCATGAATTGTTCAAGTGACCAATTCTGCGTTTGCTAACTTTCAATAAGTTTACTACCTATACTTATTATGGGTGAAGTCATTACTCCCCATGGTATAAGCATATGAAACATATATAAATTCAGATTTATGATATTCAATTCATTCAACCATTTACTCATAGGATATATGTGAAGCACATGAGTAAATAACAAACTACTCCAAAAAGATATAAGTGAAGAACACTGAGTAGTCAAATAATTAAATAGCCATGGGGGGATTCTTTTTCACTCAAGATTTCAGATCCAATGATTTTATCCAAACAGAAAGTAGAATTGAAAATACGCTCCAGGAAAAACACATATCATGTGACGAATAAAAATATAGCTCCGAGTAAGGTATACTGATAGTTTTGAAGATGAAAGAGGGGATGCCTTCCGGGGCATCCCCAAGCTCAAGAGCTTGAGTCTTCCTTGAATATTACCTTGGGGTGCCTTGGGCATCCCCAAGGTTAGGGTCTTTCCACTCCTTATTCTCCTCATATCAATATCTCACCCAAAGCTTGAAAACTTCAATCACATAAAACTTAACGGAACTTCATGAGATAGGTTAGTATGATAAAGAGTAAACCATTCACTTTGGTACTGTCAAAGACAAGTTTCATAATTGTTCTGATACAATGCCTACTGTACCATATCATTTCTACAATTTGTATTGAGAAATATATTTCATAGAAACTAGAAAACAAGCAAACTATGCAATGAAAACAGAATCTGTCAGAAACAAAACAGTCTGTAATGATCTGAACAGCAACCATAATTCTGCTACTCCAAAATTTATGAAATAAATTGTTGGACGTGAGGAATTTGTCTATTAATCTTCTTCAAAAAGAATCAACTCAAAAGCACTCTTCTGTAAAAAAAATGGCAGCTAATCTCGTGAGCGCAAAGTTTCTGTTTTTTACAGCAAGATCACATTAACTTTCACCCAAGTCTTCCCAAAGGTCTTACTTGGCACTTTATTGAAACAAAAGCTATAGAAAATGATTACTACAGTAGCTTAATCGTGTGAACACACAAAAATAGTAAGGGTAAATATTGGGTTGTCTCCCAACAAGTGTTTTTTAATGCCTTTTAGCTAGGCATGATGATTTCAATGATGCTCACGTAAAAGAAAAAGAAATGGAACATAAAGAGAGCATCATGAAGAATATGACAAGCACATTTAAATATAACCCACTTCCTATGCCTAGGGATTTTTTGAGCACATAATTTATAGGAACAAGAATCAACTAGCATAGGAAGGCAAAACAAGTATAACTTCAAAACTTTAAGCACATAGAGAGGAAACTTGATATTATTGCAACTCCTACTAGCATATATTCCTCCCTCATAATAATTTCCAGTAGCATCATGAATTAATTCAACAATATAACCATCACATAAAGCATTCTTTTCATGATCTACAAGCATAGAGAATTTTCTACTCTCCACATAAGCAAAATTCTTCTCATTCGGAATAGTGGGATCACTAATTCCTAAAGTTGACACTTTTCCAAACCCGCTTTAGATGATAGTATTATTCATACTCCAAAATATATAAGTTAAGTTCATGGAGCATTCTAAAATTAATATATACTAACCAATATCCAAGCTCAAAATATCTAAGCGAAGCACATGAAGCATTCTATAAAACCATACTCAAAAGATTTAAGTGAAGCACAAAGAGCAATTCTATAAAATCATACTTAAAAGATATAAGTGAAGCACATGAAGTATTCTATAAATCAATGAAGGGATATCTCATACTAGCATGGTTCTTAAAGGAAAAACAAAAACACAAAGGACAGAAATCATGTGAACAAAACAAAAAACCGAGGTATACCGATATTTGTTGAAGAAGAAAGATGGGATGCCAACCGGGGCATCCCCAAGCTTAGATGCTTGAGTATCCTTTGAAATATTTACTTGGGGTTACTTTGGCATCCCCAAGCTTGAACTCTTGCCTCCCTTTATTCTTCTCATATTGATAACTCCTCGATCTTCGAACACTTCATCCACACAAAACTTTAACAAAAACTTTGTGAGATCAGTTAGTGTAATAAAGCAAACAACCACTTTAAGGTACTGTAATGAACTCATTATTTATTTATATTGGTGTTAAACCTACTGTATTCCAACTTCTCTATGTTTCATACCCCCCGATACTAGCCATAGATTCAGCAAAATAAGCAAACAACATGCGAAAAACAGAATCTGTCAAAAACAGGACAGTCTGTAGTAATCTAGAAGTTTAGTAAACTTTTGTAACTCCAACAATTATGAGATAAATTTTAAAATTTGAAACATTTTTACAGAAGTAATGTGAAAAAAGTTGCAGACACATTTGACCTTCCAGTGAAAACTGTAAAATCACGCGCTACAGCCAAATTTTCTGTTTTTGTTCTGCACATAGTAAACAAACAATCTAATCATCCTAAAACCAAATCTTGGCACATTATTTTTATAATACAATGGATAAACACAAGGGGATAATTATTTACAGAGGAACTTCCATGAAAAATACTACATTGTTTCCGTGAGCATGAACACAAGTGCTCAAGGTCGACCCTCACTTCTTCAATGCATAACTTTCCAATCACTTCTCTTTTGAAAAACTTTTTAGGCATGAGAGGCAAGTAATTTTTTTTGTATTTTCATTCTTTACAAAAAAATTGTATGTTTCACCCACAACTAAACAGAACCAAAAAGTAAAAACAAAATCTACTTAGTTGTAACATCCCAAATTTTCAATTTGGAATGTTATACATTAAGTCATCATGCATTTCATATTTTCTTGCATTTGCCGATCCTAGAAATTTCACGCAACTCAAGGACCCTCGGAGAGAGTTGGAGATTTCATTATTTTCATCTTTGGGTTTACTCAAATTCTGAAAATAGGATCATTTTGATTTTATTTATTTCATCTTCAATTATTTTTCCAATATCAAAAATAAGAGAGGGAATAATATGACTTTCCCAAAATTTAGGAAAAATGAAGATTTAATAAATAAATCAAATTTTGGATTTTTTCGGAGTTTATTTGCCTTAGGGAAAAATGCATGTTTTCAAAAATTGCATTTTAGGCCCCGAGTTAAAGTTCATTTTGTTCGACTCATTTTTATGAGTCGGGGAAAATTTACTTTGTAAATTTTGGAGTTCGTTTAGATTTTATTTTATTCGCTTTTTCTCGAGCGAGATTTTAATTTAAAAAAATCGCCATACGCCCGGGCTAAGGGCCCACTGCCCACTCCTCCTCATACACAACCACCGCCGCCGCCCGGCGAGTCAGAGGAGGACTCCTCCTCCTCCCCCTTGCTTGCCCCCTCCCCCACGCAACCCCCCTCCTATATATACTCCCTCACCCCCCCCCCCCCTCTCCTCCCAACCGCAGCCGCCGCCGCCCCTCTCCATAGCCGCCGCCGCCGCCGGTGCCCGCCGCTGTGACGCTGCCGTCGCCGCTTGCGTGCCCTTGCCGTCGTGGCCGTCGCCCGCCGCCCCTAGCCGCCCTCACGAGCCCCCACGGCGAGGTAGCCGCGCCACGCCACCCTCCCGGTCCGGTTTTTTAAAAAACCGTGCAGTTTCTTTTCCGTTGTTGGTTTTTTTAAAAAACCTAGATCGGTTTTAATTTTTTTTTTTCGGTTTTGCTGTTTAGCTTAACGTCGCCGGACCGTTTCGTCCTTAACGAACGTGTTCACCGGTTATTCCCGGTTAACGAACGTCCGTTCGTTTAACCGTTCGTCGTTTTTCTTTTAATCGGATTTAATCCGTTATTTTTCGATCTCGATTTCAGATCCAATCTTCGTTCTAGTTTAACTTCTCGCTCGTTTATCGGAATCAGGTGATTCAAGCGCCTGGAGTTTTGTATTGAAACCGTCGTTCCGACTAATCAACTTAAACAAAGTTTTGCTACTGTAAAATTTGACCTAGATTTAACTTGCTAGAACCAAGTTGTTTTCTTTCGTCGTTTGACTTTCGTTGCTTGATTTGATCTGATTCTTTTTGCAACCAGGGTTCTTAAGTTGAACTTTCTGGTTAGATCTTTTATTTGAGATTTACCTGTGCATTAGATGAATACTTATTGTATGCTTGTTGTTTGTCTGTGATAGATCACCCGGAGTGCGCCGCTTGTTACTTCGAATCTCTAGGTTTCGCGGATCGTCAGCAAGGCAAGTAACACTTTGATCATACTTTCTCATACCCAGTTTTTATGCATTAGATCAATCCTCAAACGCTTGCATGAATAGGATCTAATTAAATTGTGGGCTTTGGGAAGTAGATTGAGGTAGTACCTATTACACTGTTTACTTATGAAACCACAGGAGTTACTTCTACGTTGCACCTTATGCCATGCTATGCTAGTAGACGTGGATTGGGTGAGTGAATATCCATGACAGATGTGAGATTGTTATTAATGGTTTATTTAAGGTGGCAACTTAAACGCACATCTGGGTGGATTGAGGCACCTGGTTTCTATCAGGACTTGCCTGTTTTTTTTTCGGACCGCCACCCAGGCTCAAAGGGATCATAAGATCATTCATGCTAGAAACTTCCGTGTGCAGCCACAAGCCATTATGGGCTCTGGCATAGTTGAGTAAGTCGTGCGAACTCTTATAGTGGTGGACTAGCAGATGTAGGGGATGTAGGTGTTCCGGTCTACCCATCGTAAGGTGCTAGCGCTTCTGAAAGACTATGTCTCGGTCATCCGTCTCTCAAACACCTTGTAGTCACGAGAAACCAAGCGGAGGCGATCGAGTCTTGTGGGGAAAAGTGCGCAAACCTCTGCAGAGTGTATAAACTAATCATGATTAGCCGTGTCCCCGGTTATGGACATCTTGAGTATCTAGTACTTGAATATCATGTGAATCTCAACATGTTACCCTAATTAATATTGTTGGGTTTTTAATGAATACTTTTAATTGGGATTGAGGATGTCAACCATTCTCAATGTTTAACCACCACCATGATAGTTAAACAAATTTATTCCTTTGATGAGGGAAAAGCGGCTTTATGCAAAATCAGAATCAGAGAGCTTTTCCACCAGCCATATATGCATGTAGTATAGGCTTATTCCTTCATTACTCTCTATGTGTTACATTGCCAAAGATATTCCATGTCTTGACCCGTTTTAGGGCTGCAACTTTCATGTTGCAGACTTTTAGAACGACAGTAAGGTGTTTTAGGTCATGGTTCTATACTCAGTGATGCCGATGGAGTTGATGGACTCACTTATCTTCCAAGTCTTCCGTTGTTATCATTATTAGATGGCCTTAAGCCATATTTATTGTAATAAGTCCTCTTTTGGACAACGCTGTAATAAGCGTGTGATTGCTACTCTGTTATAAATCCTTGAAATCTTGTGTGGTGTCGGCATCGATCCAGGGATGACGTCCCGAGCACGAGACTTGATCCATTCGGTCGGGTCGCTTCTGAGAGATAAATGTCGAACACTGATCGTATGAGACACGACCACTAAGTTAAAGCCATAGATCACTACTCTCTTCACATTTTCTAACTCCTCATCTTTTCTACTCTTTAGGATGAAGGACGCGAAGATCAAGTACACCCAACCAGATGAAGGCACACCTTTTGGATTTCACTTGAAGGATGTCACCAAGTACCTGAACATTGGACTACCAAGTTTCACCGGGACTTTCAACGCCACTCTGCCTGAAGAAGAGCTACTGGAAGATTCAAGCTCACGTTCCGGGAAGGACATTCGCCCCAATCACCAAGCCTATAGATAGTGTTTTCGATTGCACCAACCTGGAGTGCAGGAAAGAGCATGGCAGCTCATATCACCATGGGACGCATTGGAGAAGTTTACCAAGAAGACCTCAAGGACACCATTTATCAGATTTGTGGACGCCGAGATGAACAATGGGAGATAGTCAGCACCAAGAAGGATAGATCCGTTGCAGCTTTTATCCAGGAGTTAAACCAACACATTCGACGCCAGGAGAACCAGATGTGCAATGATATGATCGAATTGAAGAATGCGAAGGGAAGGATCATCGAACTTGAAGGAGAACTAAAGTCTACACGCAAGGACTACATGGACGAGATCGTAGCGCTAGCAAGACACAATAACGATCTTAAGTATGAGATTGAAGAACTCAAGAAGAAATTGGCACTCAAGAATGAAGACCAGTACGTCGGTTGTCCAAGCGACTACATCAACATCGACGACACCGATTCGGATCCAAGTGAACCCGACTTTGAAGACGAAGTCGAGGCAGACATCATGGAGTCTTCCACCGGTTCAAATTAATAGATGACCCCCACATATTAGTAGTATTTCCTCCATGTAACATTTTTAGTTCACGCACTTTTGCGATAGCTAGATCGTTGTAAGCCCTTTGTTTGAATTGAATGAAGTGATTTTGTGTGCATTTGCTCATATACATTTGGGTAGTGTTTCTCCTTAGACCCCGCTCTATTCTTAATTTCGCCTTTTTCTAAACCCATCAGATGCCTCGAGACGCGACCCGGTTTGTTTTTCCGCCGGAGATCACCCAGTTGATTCAGCAGCAGAACACCTTGATCCAAACATTGGTACAGAATCAAGGCAACAACAACAACAACAACCCACCGCCACCACCACCAGTTGACCATCTGGCTCGTTTCTTAAGGCTGAACCGCCAGTGTTTTCAAAGAGTACAGAGCCGATAGTAGCGGATGATTGGCTCCGTAAGATAGGGAGGGAGTTGACCACTGCAGGATGTCTGAGATGGAGAGAAGGTGAAGTTTGCGCAAGACCAGCTTGAGGGACCGCAGCAGCATGGTGGGAGAATTTTACAGCCACTTACCACAGTAGACACTGTCACATGGGATCGGTTTGCCAAGCTTTCCGTCTTGCCCATGTCTCGGCAGGAGCTATGGCCATGAAGAAGCGTGAGTTTCGCAATTTACGCCAAGGAGGACGGAATGTCGGCCAGTATGTGGATGATTTTAGTAAGTTAGCACGTTATGCCCCAGATGACGTTGCCACAGATGTAGCTAAGGTGAGAAGTTTCGGAAGGACTGAATGATGAGTTAAGCATGCAGTTGATGGTGCATAAGTTTCAATAACTACCAGGAGTTGGTAGACCGTGCCTTCATGATTGAAGGAAAGCAACAAAGAAATTGAGAATCGCAAGAGGAAGTATGGACAGGGGAAGTATAACTCTGGAGCCCAATGAAGCCCGTTATACCCTAAACAGGAGTTCGGGCCAGCATACCCATGGAGGAGGTAATTCGCACAACCATAATGGCACCAAAAATGGAAATGGGAATGGAGGAAGCAACGGCCAGAACCGGACCACACCATCAACCCCAACCAAGAAAGACCTGAGCCATGTCACCTGTTTCAAGTGTCCCAAGACCGGACATTATGCAAATGACTGTCCCGAAGGCCAAGGTGGAAATGGAAGTTCTGGAAAGAAGCCAAAACCCTTTCAACAGGGCACAGGTGAACCACATTGATGTGGAGGAGGTTGAAGATCAGCCCGATGCAGTAATCGGTAAGTTTTTGGTTAAGGCATTTACTGCACTAGTTCTTTTCGATACCGGTGCATCGCATTCATACATATCAAGGGATTTGTAGAGAAGTATAGTCTACCTACTCGAATTCTTAAAACCCCTATGCTAGTAAGCTCACCAGGAGCGGAGTATATGGCCAGACAAGGATGTTTTCAAGTGCCATTAAGTATAGGAAGGCATGTGTTCCCGACGGATTTGATCATTTTGGAATCCCAAGGATTAGATGTGATTGTCGGTATGGATTGGTTGTCGATGTATGGAGGAAACATCGATTGCGCAAGTAAGACGATTTTGCTCACAACACCAGAAGGAAGAAGGATTAAGTATGTATCACGACATGACCCGAGGAGAGCTCATGTAAATTGCCTATCAGGAGTTGTGCAGGAAGAGGTGCCAGTGGTGAAGGATTTTCCTAATGTATTTCCTGAGGAATTGCCAGGAATGCCACCGGATAGAGACATTGAGTTTTTGATTGAACTTTTGCCAGGAACAGGCCCAATATCGAAGCGACCATACGGGATGCCCGCACAGGATTTGGCGGAAATCAAGAAGCAGATTAAGGAGCTATTGGATAAAGGCTATATACGCCCAAGTTCTTCACCTTGGGGATCACCCGTACTTTTAGTGGAGAAGAAGGATGGATCGTTAAGGATGGTTGTAGACTATCGTGGTTTAAATGAAGTAACGATCAAGAACAAGTACCCACTACCAATGATAAATGATCTGTTTGATCGTTTGCAAGGAGCTAAAGTATTTTCCAAGATCGATTTGCGATCAGGGTACCATTAGTTGAAGATTCGAGAGCAGGACATACCTAAGACAGCATTTACCATGAGATATGGACTGTATGAGTACACCGTTATGTCATTTGGACTGACTAACGGGCCAGCCTATTTCATGAATCTGATGAACAAAGTATTTATGGAGTTCTTGGATAAGTTCGTCGTGGTGTTCATAGATGATATTTTGGTTTTCTTGAAGAATGAAGAAGAACATAAGGAACATTTGCGATTGGTTTTGGAGAAACTAAGGGAACATCAGTTATATGCCAAGTTCAGCAAATGTGAGTTTTGGCTAAAGGAAGTTGGATTTCTTTGACATGTTATATCCGGAGAAGGGATAGCAGTTGACCCCACAAAGTTTGAGACCGTAACCAAATGGGAAGCACCAACGACAGTTGGAGAGATCCGGAGTTTTCTTGGACTCGCAGGATACTACCGAAGATTCATTGAAAATTTCTCAAGGATTGCAAAGCCTATGACGGAATTGTTGAAGAAGGATACCAAGTTCATATGGACTGAGGATTGTGAGGCAAGTTTTCAGGAGTTGAAGAGAAGATTGGTTACCTCACCAGTGTTAATTTTGCGGATCGGACCAAGGATTATGAGGTGTATTACACGCTTCACGCCGAGGACTTGGAGCAGTGCTTATGCAGGAAGGAAGAGTTGTTTACGTATGCTTCACGACAGCTTAAGCCTCATGAGTTGAATTATGCCACACATGATTTGGAGTTAGCAGCCGTTGTGCATGCATTGAAGACATGGAGACATTTTCTCATTGGAAATCATTGTGAGGTGTACACGGATCACAAGAGTTTGAAATATATCTTCACGCAGAAGGAATTAAATCTCGAACGAGAGGATATGGCTGGAGCTTATTAAAGATTATGATATGAGATTGCATTATCACCCCGGGAAGGCTAACGTTGTAGCAGACGCATTGAGCCGTAAGAGCCACGTCAATACCCTAATGATGGGAGGAATACCCAAGGAGTTAGCCGAGGACCTTCGAGAGCTATGTTTGGAAATAGTTCCGAGAGGCTTTGTAGCAGCATTACAGATTCAGTCTACGTTGATGGACAAAATCAGAGAAGCTCAAAAGGCAGATAAGGAAGTTGCCTCTATAAAGGAGAAAATGAGCGAAGGAAAAGCTAAGGGATTTCGTGAGGATGAGCACGATACCCTATGGTTTGAGGATCGTGTGTATGTGCCAAATGACCCGGAGATCAGGAAGTTGATTCTGCAAGAGGCACATGATTCACCATATTCGATTCACCCCGGAAATACCAAGATGTATTTGGATTTGAAGAATACTTTCTGGTGGACCGGAATGAAGAAAGATATTGCAGAGTATGTAGCAGTTTGCGATGTATGTCAGAGAGTGAAGGCAACACATCAGAAACCAGCAGGATTGTTGCACCCATTGCCGATACCCGAATGGAAGTGGGATAAACTGGGCATGGATTTCATTACAGGATTGCCAAAGACTCGTTCAGGCTATGATTCGATTTGGGTTATAGTCGACCGATTGACGAAGGTAGCTCATTTCATTCCAGTCAAGACTACCTATAGCAGTGCTAAGTTGGCAAAGATATACATGACCAGAATTGTGTGTCTACACGGAGTTCGAGGAGTATCATATCGGATAGAGGAACCCAATTTACCTCAAAGTTTTGGAATCGATTTGCACGAAACATTGGGAACCAGGTTGGAATTCAAGATCGCTTTCCACCTGGTGATGGATGAATGAGAGAGTCAATCAGATTTTGGAGGATATGCTGAGAGCTTGTGCACTAGATTATGGATCTAGTTGGGATGATAATTTGCCGTATGCAGAGTTTTCTTATAACAACAGTTACCATACCTGCTTGAAGATGGCACCTTTCGAGGCTTTGTACGGAAGGAGGTGCAGAACACCGTTATCATCAGACGAAGCTGGAGACCGTCAGTTGTTTGGACCAGATTTGATTAAGGAGTCTGAACAGAAGGTTAAGTTGATTCGCGATAGGCTCAAGGTAGCCCGATCGCATGTAAAAGCTATGCGGACTCAAAACGCAAGGCGACAGAATATGAAGTTGGAGATAGAGTTTATCTTAGAGTATCCCCGCTTCGAGGAGTTAAGCGTTTTGGAGTTAAAGGAAAATTAGCACCACGTTTCGTTGGACCTTATAAGATTTTGCATCACATGGGAGAAGTTGCTTATAAGCTGGAATTGCCAGAGGGACTATCAGGAGTTCATGATGTATTCCATGTTTCTCAGCTGAAGAAATGTCACGCCAAAATGGCGGAAGTACCGCTAAGAGGTACAGTACCACTTGAAGCAATTCAGTTGCAGGATGATTTGACATATGAGGAGAAACCCGTCAAGATTCTCGATTATGCCAGCAGACTTACTCGCATGACAAGGTTATCAAGTTCTCGCAAAGTTCAGTGGAGCCACCACACCGAGGATGAAGCCACACGGGAAAGAGAAGAAGATTTGCTCAAGGATCACCCTCACCTATTTTCTAGCCAACCCGAATCTCGAGGGCGAGATTCATCTTAAGGGGTAGGTTTGTAACATCCCAAATTTTCAATTTGGAATGTTATACATTAAGTCATCATGCATTTCATATTTTCTTGCATTTTGCCGATCCTAGAAATTTCACGCAACTCAAGGACCCTCGGAGAGAGTTGGAGATTTCATTATTTTCATATTTGGGTTTACTCAAATTCTGAAAAATAGGATCGTTTTGATTTTATTTATTTCATCTTCAATTATTTTTCCAATATCAAAAATAAGAGAGGGAATAATATGACTTTCCCAAAATTTAGGAAAAATGAAGATTTAATAAATAAATCAAATTTTGGATTTTTCGGAGTTTATTTGCCTTAGGGAAAAATGCGTGTTTTCAAAAATTGCATTTTAGGCCCCGAGTTAAAGTTCATTTTGTTCGACTCATTTTTATGAGTTGGGGAAAATTTACTTTGTAAATTTTGGAGTTCGTTTAGATTTTATTTTATTCATTTTTCTGAGCGAGATTTTAATTTTAAAAAAATACGCCGCGCTCGGGCCAAGGGCTCAGCTGCCCAAATTACCTTTGTCGGGAGGCTGATCGTACTCCACGGACACCTATGGGGCGGCGGACCAGGCCCCTTGTGGTTCGGAGGGCGGAGATCGCCTGAAGAGCGGATCGAGGCGATGCACACGAGCAGTTTACCCAGACGGAGCTCTCCGAGAGATAAAACTCCTACAGCTGCTTGTTTGATCTATTGTGTTCTTACCAGGAGCAATGCGAGCTACAAAACCTAAGCGTGGCTGTGTCTAGTCTACGGCCGGTCGAATGAATCGAACCAGCCCAACTGCGGAACCCATGAACCGAACCTTGCGAAAAACTAACCGAATCGAACCCTTTCACGTTGCACTCGGGCCTCCTTTTATATGCTCAAGGGTCTCCGGCAGGTGGCAACATAGGCGGGGTACAAATGTAAAACAGGAGTTGGTACACCTACTTGAACAAAGGTACAAGGTGCAAAATACCTAACTCGACGGCAAGGGACAAAAAGCAATAAATGCCCGTCGTTGTCGCCCAAACAAAGGTGTAGAGACCGTCAGGTGCGCCTCCGCTCGCCACGATGGCGAGCCTGTCAGCGCCGCTTATCGCTGCTCTCCGCTGGCTGCACAGCCGCTCGACACGCGCCCATGGAACGGTCCCATGGAGACACGTCGCTGGGTGAGATGGAGCGGAGACGGAGAGAAGTTGCATGCCGCGTAAGCGCTTTGCCGCGGCCGAATCCTTTGTCGCGCCGGAGACTTGTCGCGCCCGAGCCTTCCGGCAAGCTCCTCTTGCCGGGCCTTGTCTTCTGCGTGCTCGAGTGGCCTTCCCGACAAGCTCTTCTTGTCGGGGCCTTGTCTGTGCCTAGAGGCCTTCCGGCAAGCTCCTCTTGCCGGGTCTTGTCTTGAATGGCTGCGGAGGGTCTTGGCGGACGCCCGTCGAGGCTTGCCACGGGACGCTGCGACTGCCGTGCAGACAAGTTCGGGTACTAAGGTACCCCTATTTTAGTACACCGATAGGAGCCCGGGTCTGGGCCATACACTGCCGAAGCGCTGTTGGGCCAGGCCCAAAACAGGCTGGCACGCACGCGGCCCGGGTCCAAACTAAACCCACTCAGTATCCGCGCGTTCCCCGTGAACGCAGCCTGGCGTCAATTGCTGGCGTCGTGGGGGAGTGAGCGGTGTCGGGTCGCTTCACCCGTCGCCTCGATTCTGCATCCCGCCACGTGGTTCCCATGCTTTTGGGTTCATGGACGGTGGAAGTGGAAAACTGGCGTTCTGAGCAGAGGCAGCAGGTCGGCCCCGATTCCCTGCTCTTCCTATGCCCCGATTTGTCGGCGGGGCGGTCGAGCCCCCACCTTGCTTCCTTAAAGAAGCGGAAGGGGAGCGCAGCCTGCACTCTCCCATCTCCTTCTTTCCTCGGTTTACGCTCCCCTTTCTCTCATTCGTCATGGAGAAAAGGAACCTTGGTTCTTCATCGGTGGCGGCGAGGGTCGCCACAGACAGCGCCTCCTCCCAACCCCACGCCCGGGCGGCAGAGCCAGCCACAAGAGGAAGAGGGAGGCGAGGTCGTGGACGAGGTCGAGGCACTCGGGAAGAGGCGGACGGGCGGCGACCGTCTCCTCTTCCGCCGTGATTCCTCCTGCGGCGGTCCATGTGAGGGACGACCCTTGCGAGTTCTTCGTCAGGCTGCGCCGGGCGCCTCGTTGTCGCCTCCGGCTTCCAGCTCCGTTCGCGAGCGCGATGGAGTCGAATCCGCCCGAGACACTGAGACTGCACATGAGGGGTTGTGGAATCAGCGGCATGCGAGTCCGTGTTGTATTCCCAGCCCCTAATGTGATGTATCTTGATCGTGGGTGGAAGACGTTCACTCGCATCCACGGCTGACGAGGGCGGATTTACCCTCCATTTTAAGTTAATGGAGGGTGATCTCCTCTCCGTCAAGGTCTTCGGGGATCTCGGTACTCGGGCGAAGTGCTGCGTGGATAGCTCCTCCGACAGCGAAGAATCCCCCTCGAGCAAGAGTGACGAGGAGGAGAGCGACATCGACGACGAGGGTAGCGGGCCCGATTAGTTGTCGGGCGCCGCAGGCGTCACCGGGCGACCCCATCATCCGCGTCGCCCGGCTCCTTGAACTCCCCGGGTCGCCTCTGGGCGACCGGGCGAGGGAGGCTGCGGAAGGGGAAGAGGGATGGCGACAAGGCCGTCAAGCCGGAGTACGAGGGCGTAGTGCCCTCGACAGCGTGCTGACGTCCCGCCGCCCCGTCTTCGAACCCCGCTTCCGGCGCTGCCATCTCCGTCAAGCCCTCGGGGAGCTCCCGGGATGTTCCCTTGGTGCCTTCTGGCACCTGTAGCTCGCCTAGGCGTTTTTTTTGCCCTTCTCGCCTCCTTGACCTACCTCCTGAAGAGAGGGACATAAAAAGGATTACGGGCATCTTATCTTTTTAATTTGTAAGCCTTCGGGCCTTATCCGCATTTAATACTTGTAATCTTCCCTTTCATGTTTTTCATTCCCCACGGATTGTATCCGAGTAGAATGTTTTTAATGAAAAAGGGATGCTTGAAAAAGGACGAAGGGCTTATCTGATATCTCAGCCCCCGGCAACTCTGGCTTGCCGCAAACTCTGGCTTGCCGCAGCTCCCGGCAACTCTGGCTTGCCGCAGCCCCCGGCAACTCTGGCTTGCCGCAGCCCCCGGCAGCTCTGGCTTGCCGGGGCTTGGGTACCAGCGCCTTCTTCTCCTCTCTTCGCTGTTATTTCAGTTCGAGAACGATTTAGCCAAAGGCCGCGATAAGTTATTTTGTAATATAACTTTATTGGGCAACATTTGCTACGTTACTTCCTTTACTCGACTCTTGGCTTTGTATGTTATTACCCCACGCTTTTCAGTGGAAACTTGCGGTGCAGCACCCTTGCCGCGAGCGCCGAAAGTGCGGAACTTCAAAGGCCCGTCAAGGGTCGCTACCGACAAGCAACCTTGTCGCGGACTAGCCGCAGCTCACTTAAGTTGTTGTGCGGACTCGAAACAAAGTTAGGGCGCGACCAGTCACGATGTGGTTCCTCTGCACATGTGTTTTCGATACAAAGTACTATCGCTCGAGGAAGATAACGAAAATTTAAAATTGATTGCTCAAACTTTGGCAACTTAGCTTTTCTCGCTTTCTTGCTTCCCGATGAGGTGAAACTTCCTTGAGCGGTGCCTGGTCCATAGTATTATCTCCTCCTCCCCTGGTTAACTTGTGCGCGAGGGAGCCTTCTTTCCTTTGAGAAAAGAAAAGAAGAGGAAATAACATTATGGAGCCTAGCGGCTCGATTCTGCTTACCGGTGTGGTTGCTGCACAAAGTGTTAGCCAAAGCATGCAATAAAATGATGAAAGCATGAACTTGACAAGTCGCGCAACACATGAGCTTTATCGATGCACGGGTCTGCGCTCGCTTTGTCTGAAGGATTACATGCAACAGCGGCAAGACTTGTACAAAGGTGGTTGCCGGAACGGATTCCGACAACCGCGCCCTATGGGTAAAACTTACGAAGATGCTCAATGTTCCAGGAGTTCCTCACCGGAATGCCATCTTCGGTCTCAAGGCGGACAGCGCCAGGCCTAGTGACTCGTTTCACCCGATAAGGGCCTTCCCACTTCAAGGCCAACTTGTTTGAACTCTTGGCGGACTGAACGCCCGAAGAACAAGGTCGCCTTCCTCGAGACTTCGGCACTAACCCTGCGGCTATGGTAGCGACGCAGGGCTTGTTGGTAGCGAGCGGCTCGTGACATGCCCTGAAGATCGATCCTCCTCGAGGAGCAGCGTCATCTTGTCGCAGCTGCTCTTGCTCAAGCTCATCATAAGCGAGTACTCGAGGCGATCCGTGATCACGAAGTTTCATGGGGAGAACTGCGTCTGCTCCATAGACTAGAGCAAAGGGTGCCTGGCCAGTGGCTTGATTTGGCGTCGTTCTGATCGACCAAAGAACCACCGGCAGCTCCTCGATCCAGTTTCTTCCGCACTTGTGCAGCCTATCGAAAGTTCTGGTCTTGAGCCCGTGCAGCACTTCAGCGTTTGCCCTCTCTGCTTGACCGCTGCTTCTCGGGTGAGCAATGAAGCAAAGCAGACCTTGGCGCCAAGGTCTTGGACGTCTTGCATGAAGGTGCGACTTCAGAACTTGCGTGCCGTTGTCGGTGATGACCCTGTTAGGGATTCGAAACGGCAAACAATCGACCAAGAACTTGATCACCGACTGTTGTCTTGTCACCTTCCTCATCGCTTCCACTTCCGCCACTTTGTGAACTTGTCGATGGTGACGTACAAGTACTCAAAGCCCCGACAGCTTCGGGAAGGGGCCGAGGATGTCGAGCCCCTGCATCAAAAATGGCGGGGATAAAGGGATCGTTTGGAGAGCTTGAGCTGGCCGGTGTATCTGTTGGAATGGAACCGCACGCTTCACACTTGGTTACTTGTGCAGTTGCATCCTGGAGGGCTGTCGGCCAGAAGAAACCTTGCCGGAAAGCTTTGCCGGCAAGTGCCCTTGCGCCAATGTGGTGACCACATGTGCCTCCATGTATCTCTACCAACAGCTTCTGTCCATCTTCCGTGGCAATACACTTCAATTTCACACCGTTGAGTCTTCTTCTGTACAGTATGCTATCGACAAACTGGTACATACTTGACTGTCGGGCTACTCTTTCCGCTTCTTCTTGCTCTTCGGGAAGTTCTCCTGTCTGAAGGAAATGGACAATCTGCTGCGCCCATGTTGGAGCTTGCGGCTCGACAACAAGGACTAAAGGCACATCTGCTGCTGCGGGAACATCAGCTTCTACGGCAAGAAGAGCTCTGGCTCGCCGAGTTAGATGTTCCCCGACAAGCTTGCCGGAGCAAGACTTGTCAGAGCGCTCGCTTCAACGGAACAAACCGTGGGGTGCAGCTTGAGCGCATCGCCTCAAAGACTGCTGGTGTTGATCTTGGGGACCTTTGCAACGACGGCTTCGGAAGCTCTGCCGGAAAGTAGTCACCAGAGGCCAACTTCCTCTTCTTGCTCTGTCCAATGACGGTGTTACGGCTATCGAGTCAGCTTGAGCACGAAAATCCCTGGTTCCATTGTAACTTAAGTGCAGCAGACTTTGACGAACCGTCGGCAATATCATTACGAGCTCTTGGAACATGTTCCATTTGCAGGCCATCAAAGTGCTCTTCTAGCTTCCTCACTTCATCAACGAGGCTTCCATCAACGGACTCGGTAATCTTTGTTGACTTGGCGGACTGACGAGTTGCGAGTCACCCCGACAATAAGCTTCTTGATCCCAAGGTCCATCGCGATCTCGAGACCGCAAGCAAACCTTCATACTCTGTAGTATTGTTTGTCGCTTGCTCCTTGGGAAAGTGCATCCGGACGACGATTTGAGGTGCTCTCCGGTGGGTGCGATAAGCAAGACGCCAAGACCGGGCGCCTTTGCAGCGAGAAGGCACCATCAAAGTACATCAGCCACTCTTTGCTTGCTTCTTTGACGGGAATGCTCGCCTCCGGAATCTCTTCATCCGGGCGTTGGCGTCCATTCTGCTATGAATTCTGCCAATGCTCTGCTTTGGATAGTTGATGTGCTTTCAAACTTAAGACCAAAGCTTGACAGCTCCAGTGCCCACTCGACAATCCTGCCTGTCGCTTCTGGATTCTGCAGTATCCTCTTCAGGGGAAAGCGAGTGACAACTGTGATCTCATGTGCTTGGAAGTAATGGCGCAGCTTTCTCGAGGCCATGAGGAGGCCGAAAAGCAATTCGCACACCGTAATACCTTGACCTAGCCACTTGCAAGAGGGAGTCGACAAAATAGACTGGGCGCTGCACCATCCTTTTACATGTCTGTTCATGTGTCTGTAGCGGATTCGCCCTTGTCGGGACCAGAGCTTGTCGGCGAGCCCCCGCTTGTCATTTGGATGTGCTTGTCATGATTCTTTGGCTCGTCATCCGCCTCCCTCTCGCCACTAACGCAGCACTAACCACTTGATTGGTTGCCGCTATATATAGCAAAGCAACTTCTCTTGTGGCCTAGGTGCGACAAGTGTTGGAGTGGAGGACAGGTATCTCTTTAAGTCCTGCAGTGCAGCCTCCGGCCGGAGTCCATTTCATCGACCTGCCTTTTTCAAAATCTTGAAAATGGCGGTATGCGCTCAGCAGACCTAGAAATAAACCTGCCGAGAGCAGCCACGCAACCGGCAAGTCTTCAGACATCCTTGACGCGCTTTGGTGCTTCAATCTGCTCAATGGCCTTGATCTTGTCGGGATTAGCTTCAATCCCCGCCGAGACCACGAAGAACCCGAGAAGCTTGCGGAAGAGACTCCAAACACGCACTTCTCGGGGTTGAGCTTGAGGTTGATCTTGTGCAGATTTGCAAAGGTCTCGTCCAAGTCTTGAACCAAAGTTGCTTTGTCCTTGCTCTTGACCACTATGTCATCCATGTAGGCTTCTACATTTCTATGCATTTGCGGCTCAAAAGCGTCATGGACTACCCTTGCAAATGTTGAACCAGCATTCTTCAAACCGAAAGGCATCCGTATGAAACAGTATGTGCCACATGGTGTGATGAATGCGGTCTTCTCCTCATCTTCTTCACCATGAAGATCTCGATGGTATCTCGAGTAGGCATCAAGAAACGAAAGCAAATCACATCCACCGTGGAGTCAACAATCCGGTCAATGCGCGGCAAGGGAAATGGATCTTTGGGGCAAGCTTTATTAACATCCGTGAAGTCAATACAAAGTCTCCATTTCCCATTTGCCTTGGCGACGACTACTGTGGATTGGCCAACCACGAGGGATGGAGCACCTCCGACAAGGCCCATCGCTTCCGGTTTCTTGATCTCTTTGGCTATGAATTCTTGGTGCTCCACCGCTTGCTTCGACTTTTTGCTTGACGGGTCACAAGATGAGGACAAAACGGCCAGCGGTGCTCAATCACTTTCCTGGGAACACCGGGATATCGACGGTTGCCATGCAAACACGCCGACATTCGCCCGTAAGAAAGCAACGAGCGCCTTCCTATTTGGGGGTCGAGAGAGGCAATCGATGGTGAAGGTACCACCGGCGCCCGTCGTCCTTGGCGGGCACCTTCTTGGTCTTCGGGCGGAGCCACCATCTTCTTGCACTTGCCGGTGGAGCTCGATGGTGCGTCCTCGACGGTAGCGAAGCACTCGAAGAGGTGCGCTTGCCGAGTGAGCATCGAGCCCTTGCCGGACTTGGACTTGGTCTTCTTCCCCGGGGAGCTTCAGCGGCAAGTGTACGGCAATCTGTCACGGCTCTTTGCATCCGGAAGATCTTGTCGGCACGTATAAGGGCATCCTTCTTGTCGCCATGGACAGAGATGACGCTTATCGGGCCCGCATCTTGAGTAGGTTGTAGGCGTAGTGAGAGGCTGCCATGAACTTGGCGAAGTGCGGGACGGCCAAGTATCCCATTGTAAGGCAATGGGAAATCGGCGACGCCAAACGTAACCCTCTCGATCCACGAAGTTCAGCTTCGCTGCCAAATGTGACCGACAACGTAATCTTCCCTTCGCTTGCTCCTTCCGGATTGATTCCTTGGAAGGTTCCGGTCTCTTCGAGCTTGCTATCAGGGATTTGAAGCCGGAGCACCGCGGAGGAGATCAGATTCAAGCCGGCCCCAAATCAACTAACATTTTTGTGACCTTGAGGTTGCGGATGGTTGGAGAGACCAACATCGGCAAGCACCCGACCGCAGATTATGCGATCAGGGTGGTCCTCAATATCAAAAATGATAGGCGTCTGGACCACTTGAGGCTTGCGTGACTTCACGGATGGTTCCGCTGCATTGACCTCCCGCATCCATTGCTTGAGTTGGCGGTGGAGGTATGCAGGAAGCACCTCCGCCAACGCAGAACCTCTGTGGCTTTAGAAACTCCTGCTAATCGGGCTGCCGTCCTCCATATCTTCGTCGTCATCATCATCTTCATCCTTGTCGCGCCGCTGGGAGGTCGATCTCCTTGTCGCCGCTTGACTTTGCCAAGGCGTCCTCCCCGCCGGACGCTTTCTTGCTTGCTCCCCAAAGACCTTCTGGGCCTTCTCCTTGTCTCGCCGCTCGTACTCAGCTCTCATTGTTCGACGAGCTGCTCGACTTTCTTGCAACTCTGGAGATCGTGGCCCTTGGTGCGGTGGATCTTGCAAGATCGCTTGCGGAGCCGTCACCGCTTGTCGGCGGCCGCCACCGACCGGTGGTTGGCGTCGGCTGCAACCTCCTTGCCGGAGCCACCAGCCTTGGCGTTCTTGTCGCCGCCTCCGCTGCGGACTGCTCGACAGCTAGCACTTCTGCTTTTCTTCTTCCTGTTGCCTCGCCACGGCCCTTCTTTGCCGGGCGGTGTCATCACCGTCGATCCTGCTTCGCATTCTCTCCGGAGTCTCCTCCCTTCCTCGGTAGCGCTCACACTTGTCGGCCAAGGCGTACAGCTCATCGACGTCCTTGACTTTGCACATCGCCATCTCCTCCTCATCCTGCGGTTCCGCACATTACGATGAAATGCGCCGATCACCGCGGCAGGGTGACGCCCGGGATGTTGTAGTGCACAGCTGAATCTCTCGAATGAACTTGCGCATGGACTCTCCTTCCTTCCGGGCAAGCAAGTGAAGGTCGCGCTCTTGGCCATGAGGTTTGTGGTCACCGTGAAGGCGCCAACAAACCGATGGCATGATCTGCCCAAGAGGATATGGAGCTGTCCGGCAAGTGCATGAGCCAAGATCGACGTTGGGCTTGAGCACGGCGGGAAGTAGTTGGCGAGGATCTTGTCGCCCTGCCCCCGCAGCCTGCACCGCGATGGTGTAGATGCTTTGAGGAACTCCGACGGGTGCGCCCCGCCATCATACTTCTCCGCACGCGTCTGGTTTGAAGTTTTTACGGCTGGGCCACCGGACTTGCCGCAGCTCACGAGTAAACGCAGGGCAACCTACCGTCAGACGGGTAAGTCGCTGGCCCCTCCGTGGCGTCCATGTCAACAGAAGGCCCAGCGCGCTTGTCGGATGACGTCGGCGCTTCTCTTCGGCGCCGATGCGAGTTCGAGCGCCCTCTTGTTGTCGCTCATGAAGAACTTGGCGCCGATCGTGGCGAGCTCGCGGATCCGGACGACGCAGCGGAGTCGCCGCCGAGGTGGATCCGGCGAGTCGGGCGATCTTGGCCTTCTTGGCGGAGAGTGCACGGTGGTTGCACCTCCGGCGATCTCAGAGCCACCGGCTCGTGCCTTAATAAATCACGCCGCGGCAACGATGGCATTGGTTGCCGCGAGCGCCGCGTTGGCAAAGCCGATGAGGCTCGGATAGTGGCCCTCCACCGTCGACCTTGTCGGCCGTTGGAGGGTAGTCGAGGAGCAGCCGAGCTCTCGCCAGAGCTTCGCTGGAGTAGTGGGTGGCATTGGAGAATGGTGCGAGGAGCGGACACGCCGGACTTCTAACTAAGTTAGAAGGAGCAGCACCCGTCCGGCGCATCAGATCTCACTCGTACAAGATGTGGGCGCGCATGCTGGTCTTGAGGGTCTCGATCCAACGAACATATGGCGTTGTGAACGCCATGACGTTGTTGGTCCCGCGTCTCCTGAGACGGGCGCAGGGGATACACGGACGCCGAGGTTTGCGGTGCCTTGTCCTTGTACTTGGCAACATCGCGAACACCTTCGTCGGCGCCCGTTCCTCCGCCAGCGTCTGCCCCACCACCCGTTCGCTGTGGTGAGGGTGGGTACGACGCGGACGGCTCTGCTGCCGCCGAAGCCTTCTTCTTCGGTGGCATGTCGAGGAAGATGTTGATGACGCTGCTCGTGTGCATCGCCTCGATCCGCTCTTCGTGCGATCTCCGCCCCCCTCCGAACCACAAGGGGCCTGGTCCGCCGGCCCCATAGGTGTCCGTGGGTACGATCAGCTCTGGCTGGGCCACTGGAGAAATCAAACTCCGGCCCGCCTCCGGTGCGATGAGGCGGGGGAGTGGGCTCTCTTGGCCGCTTGGAGGCCGGGCGGGCGGCTCGAGAAGATTCCGCCCGCTTGTCGCTGCAGTTTGGGGCGCTCGCGGCAACCTCACTTGCCGCGGTGGAAGGCGTCGAGCAGCGCTTCGCTTGTGGCCGGTCTGCCGACTCGTCTCAACCCTGCGGAGACGCCTCCTCGGCGGAGCGGGGCTCGGGCGGCAAGTCGCCATGGAGGAGAAGAAGCGCCCTCGGCGGGTCCACTCGACCCGGCCTCGGTCCCGACAAGCTCGTCCTCGCCGGCGACCTCCCTCGCCGGCAAGGTTTGCCGCCGCCGCGCCTCCGCCTCCTCCACGGTGAACCCGAAGGCTCCAGCTGGCAGCGTGCCGCTGCCGCCTCCACCTTCGTGGCAATCCGCGCCATGTCCCGCTTTCGGTGGTGTCTCGGGTGAGCCTCTTCGCTTTCGTCCGGAGCGGATCGGCACCTCCTGCAAGTCGTCAAAGAATTGCTGCACGACCTTGTCGGGGCTCCTGCCAGGTCGGGACGATCCCGTGGAGTCGTGATGTGGCATCATGGCGCGGATGCGGTCGAGCGCCGAGTTGTTGCACAATGGGACGACCCCCCGCGGCAACCTGAACCACTCGGGATGTTCGGGGTCGTTCTTGAACAGCTCGAGCAGCACTGAATCCAGCTCCATGACGGTGAAGTTCCAATTCAGGCCCGGGCGCAGCCTCATGATGTCCGCCGCATTCTGGAACTCCCAAGCAGGCCTCCTCCTCTCCTATAAGGGAGCGATGCAGCGGCGAATGAAGTCTGCGCCAACTGCTCCCATCACAACCCAAAGCAAGCCCGAGGCATGAATCTGGAGTCACTATCTTCACCGCATCCTCCGGCGCCAAGTTACTCCAATCCTTGCTGCGCGCAAGAATTGGGGTTTACCGCTTGACTGGCGGTGAAGGTCTGTGGGTTCTCCTCCACGACCCAGCACCAGTTGGCTCTCCACTCCTCCCACTTGTTCCGAACTCCCCTCTAGGTAGGCCTCCTTCTTGCCGATCCTAGAGACCTGTGCTATTCCTCCGGCAAGTGGCTCTCCTCTCTCAACGCTGGGAACAGAGAAATGGCGGAAGAGTGCCACGTTCAGGTGGACTCGACAAAGTTTTCAGACAATGTGCGAAAACGCCATGGTCAAGATGGCGTTGGGGTGAAATCAAGGAGGTGGAGGCCAAAGGTGTTCATTATGTCGCAAAAGAACTTCGGAAAACGGGCGGCAAAGACCGCAATAGAAGAACAGTATGAAGAAATGGTACCTGTTGGGGCCAGATCAGCGGTGAGGCGGGAGCACCCTGCGTGCGGCGGATGCGCACGAGTCTCCGTCGACCAGAAAAGGTAGAAGACGCCCGCAACTCCCGTGCGCCGAAGTTGCGGGGGAAGACGGCTCCTTGCGCGGCGCCATGAGCCGCTGCTCCTCGGCCGACTTGACGCCTTCTCCTTATCGGCCTTCGGAGCCATGGCGAGGGCGGAGGAGGTCGCCGCGGTGAGTGTGCTATGCGGCGAAAAGGGGGCGGGCGCTGCTCTCTTCGCACCGGAGAAGAAGAGGGAGCGGCGGTGGTTTCTTGACAAGACAGCAATGGCGGTGGGGCGGTCGGCCTGCCTGCTTCCTCCGCTTATAAAGGGGGGAGGAGGGGCGGACGTTCCGCTTATATTAATAAAGAACCCCCCACGACCGCGCCCACGATCTCTCGCACGACGCCACGTCCGGTGCGTGCCGTTAGTGGGGATCGTGGTGGGTCCGGGGCGAGTTGCGGCGTGGTCGAGGCCGCGCGTGTCCGTCTGCGATTCTGGGCCTGGCCCGACAAACGCTTCGGCACCGTATGCGGCCCAGGCCTGGGGCTCTTGTCGGTGTACTAGAGTAGGGGTACCCTAGTATCCCGTACTCGTGCCGCAGACGATTGCAACACCAGCGGCAAGGTTTGCCTCGTCACCGCCAATATCCTCCGTGGCTCCTTTGGAGCCATTCAAGAACAAAGTATTAGATTGAGAAGACAAGTCCCCTACCTGGCGCGCCAAAGATGTCGGGGAGGCTGATCGTACCCACGGACACCTATGGGGCCGGCGGACCAGGCCCCTTGTGGTTCGGAGGGGGGCGGAGATCGCATGAAGAGCGGATCGAGGCGATGCACACGAGCAGTTTACCCAGCTTCGGAGCTCTCCGGAGAGATAAAACTCCTACTGCTGCTTGTTTGATCTATTGTGTTCTTACCAGGGAGCAATGCGAGCTACAAAACCTAGCGTGAGTGTGTCTAGTCTACGGCCAGTCGAATGAATCGAACCAGCCCAACCTGCGGAACCCGCGGAACCAAACCTTGCGAAAAACGCGAACCGAACCCTTTCTACGTTGCACTCGGCCCTCCTTTTATATGCTCAAGGGGTCTCCGACAGGTGGCAACGTAGGCGGGGGTACAAATGTAAAAACAGGAGTTGGTACACCTACTTGAACAAAGGTGTAAAGTAAAATACCTAACTTTCGGCGGCAAGGGACAAAAGCAATAAATGCCCGTCGTTGTCGCCCAAACAGTGTGACAGAGACCGTCAGGTGCGCCTCCGCTCGCCACGATGGCGAGCTTGTCAGCGCCGCTTATCGCTGCTCTCCGCTGGCTACACAGCCACTCGACACGCGCCCATGGAACGGTCCCATGGCGACACGTCGCTGGGTGAGCTGGAGCGGAGACGGAGAGAAGTTGCATGTCAGCAAGCGCCTTGCCGCCGAATCCTTTGTCGCGCCGGAGACTTGTCGGCGCTGAGCCTTCCCGGCAAGCTCCTCTTGCCGGGCCTTGTCTTCTGCGTGCTCGAGTGGCCTTCCCGACAAGCTCTTCTTGTCGGGGCCTTGTCTGCGTTTAGAGGCCTTCCCGCAAAGCTCCTCTTGCCGGGTCTTGTCTTCTGAATGGTCTGCGGAGGGTCTTGGCGACGCCCGACGAGGCTTGCCACGGGACGCCGCGACTGCCGTGCAGACAAGTTCGGGGTACTAAGGTACCCCTATTTTAGTACACCGACACCCCTCCTCGGCCACAAGGCCACAAGAGCCCAGCCGGCCGAGTCGAGGAGGACTCCTCCTCCCCTTGCTTGCCCCCTCCCCAAGCAACCCTCCTATATATACTCCCTCACCCCCTCTCCTCCCAACCGCAGCCGCCGCCCCTCTCCATAACCGCCGCCGCCCGGTGCCCGCCACCGCCGTGACGCGTCGCCGCCGCCGTGCCCGCCGCGCCCGTGACGCTGTCGCCCGCCGCCCGCCGCTAGCCGCCGCCATGAGCCCCCACGGCGAGGTAGCGCTGGCAGCCACCCTCCTCGGTCCGGTTTTTTTATAAAAAAACCGTCCGGTTTTCTTTTCCGTTGTTCGGTTTTTTTTTTAAAACCCTAGATCGGTTTTAATTTTTTTTTCGGTTTTGCTGTTTAGCAAACGTTCGCCGGACCGTTCGTCTTAACGAACGTGTTCACCGGTTATTCCCGGTTAACGAACGTCCGTTCATTTAACCGTTCATCGTTTTTCTTTTAATCGGATTTAATCCGTTATTTTTCGATCTCGATTTCAGATCCAATCTTCGTTCTAGTTTAACTTCTCGCTCGTTTATCGGAATCAGGTGATTCAAGCGCACGAGTTTCAGATGTCGAAACCGTCGTTCCGACTAATCAACTTAAACAAAGTTTTGCTACTGTAAAATTTGACCTAGATTCAACTTGCTAGAACCAAGTTGTTTTCTTTCGTCGTTTGACTTTCGTTGCTTTATTTGATCTGATTCTTTTTGCAACCAGGGTTCTTAAGTTGAACTTTCTGGTTAGATCTTTTATTCGAGATTTACCTGTGCATTAGATGAATACTTATTGTATGCTTGTTGTTTGTCTGTGATAGATCACCCGGAGTGCGCCGCTTGTTACTTGAATCTCTAGGTTTCATGGATCGTCAGCAAGGCAAGTAACACTTTGATCATACTTTCTCATACCCAGTTTTTATGCATTAGATCAATCCTCAAACACTTGCATGAATAGGATCTAATTAAATTGTGGGCTTTGGGAAGTAGATTGAGGTAGTACCTATTACTGTTTTACTTATGACACCCTGGGAGTTACTTCTACGTTGCACCTTATGCCATGCTATGCTAGTAGACGTGGATTGGGTGAGTGAATATCCATGACAGATGTGAGATTGTTATTAATGGTTTATTTAAGGTGGCAACTTAAACGCACATCTGGGTGGATTGAGGCACCTGGTTTCTATCAGGACTTGCCTGTTTTTTTTCGGACCGCCACCTGTGCTCAAAGGGATCATAAGATCATTCATGCTAGAAACTTCCGTGTGCAGCCACAAGCCATTATGGGCTCTGGCATAGTTGAGTAAGTCGTGCGAACTCTTATAGTGGTGGACTAGCAGATGTAGGGGATGTAGGTGTTCCGGTCTACCCATCGTAAGGTGCTAGCGCTTCTGAAAGACTATGTCTCGGTCATCCGTCTCTCAAACACCTTGTAGTGCGAGAAACCAAACGGAGGCGATCGAGTCTTGTGGGGAAAAGTGCGCAAACCTCTGCAGAGTGTATAAACTAATCATGATTAGCCGTGTCCCCGGTTATGGACATCTTGAGTATCTAGTACTTGAATATCATGTGAATCTCAACATGTTACCCTAATTAATATTGTTGGGTTTTTAATGAATACTTTTAATTGGGATTGAGGATGCTGTCAACCATTCTCAATGTTTAACCACCACCATGATAGTTAAACAAATTTATTCCTTTGCAAGAGGGAAAAAGCGGCTTTATGCAAAATCTGTAATCAGAGAGCTTTTCCACCAGCCATATATGCATGTAGTATAGGCTTATTCCTTCATTACTCTCTATGTGTTACATTGCCAAAGATATTCCATGTGTCGACCCGTTTCGGGCTGCAACTTTCATGTTGCAGACTTTTTCGAACTTCAGTAAGGTGTTTTAGGTCGTGGTTCTATACTCAGTGATGCCGATGGAGTTGATGGACTCACTTATCTTCCAAGTCTTCCGCTGTTATCATTATTAGATGGCCTTAAGCCATATTTATTGTAATAAGTCCTCTTTTGGACAACGCTGTAATAAGTGTGTGATTGCTACTCTGTTATAAATCCTTCACATCTTGTGTGGTGTCGACATCGATCCAGGATGACGCCTGAGCACAGAGACTTGATCCATTCGGGTCGGGTCGCTACATTAGTGAAGACGGAGGGCACAATAGGACAGCAACAAAATAAAACATACAACTCATACCAATCTAGATCATCAATCAACCCAAAGACAAAGATATCTAGTCAAAACATCATAGGATGGCAACACATCATTGGATCATAATATGTGGCATAAAGCACCATGTTCAAGTAGGGATTACAGCGGGTTGCGGGAGAGTGGACCGCGTAAAAGAGATGAGGATTGTGATGACGATGGTGATCTTGATGAAGACGATCACCGCGGCGATGATTCCCCTGCTGATGGCACTCAGGCGCCACCGAGAGAGAGGATGAGAGGTTCTCCCCCTTGTGCTTCCTCCTCCATGGCCTCCCCCTGGATGGGGAGAGGTTCTCCCTCTAATCCTTGGCCTTCATGGCGACGATGGCCCCTCCGGGGTCCTCCTCCATGGCCGGTGATGATGGCCCCCTCCGACAGGGTGCCAGAGAGGGCCTAGATAGATTTCTCGTGGCTACAGAGGCTTGCGGCGGCGGAACTTCCGATCTAGGTTAATTTCTGGAGGTTTGAGTATTTATAGGAGAGGTTGGCATCGAGAACAAGTTAGGGTGCCCCATGGGTAGTCCACGAGGCACAGGCCTAGGCGCGCCCCCCACCCTCGTGGGGCCCACAGGACTCCCCTCTAGTAGATTTTTGTTCCAGTATTTTTTGTATTTTCCAGAAAAATTCTCCATTGATTTTCAGCGCATTCTGAGAACTTTTATTTCTACACAAAAACAACACCACGGTAGTTCTGCTGAAAACAGCGTCGGTCTGGTTTAGTTCTAATCAAATCATACCAAAATCATATAAAACCATAGTAAACATGGCATGAATACTTCATAAATTATCGATACATTGGAGACGTATCACATAGTGCCAAGTGCCAGTTGCTGTTTTTCCATGTTTTTTACATCGCAGGAAATCAATATCAAACGGAGTCCAAATGCCACGAAACTCCATGATGATTCTTTATGGGCCAAAAGGAAGCAAATGGGCCCTGGTTGCACCTGGGGGAAGTCCCGAGGAGGGGACAACCCCCCAGGTCGCGCCAAGAGGCCCTGGCACGCGCTGGTGGGTTGTGCCCACCTTGGGTGCCCCCGGACCACCTCTTTGCTCTATAAACACCCTAGAAATACCAGAACCCTAGGGTAGTCGACAAAATATTTATCCAGGCGCCACAGAGTCCAGAACCACCAGATCCAATCTAGACACCATCACGGAGGGGTTCTCCACTTCCATTGGTGCCGCTCCGATGATGCATGAGTAGTTCCTTGTAGACCTTCGGGTCCGTAGTTAGTAGCTAGATGGCTTTCTCTCTCTCTCTCTCTCTCTCTCTCTCTCTCTCTCTCTCTCTCTCTCTCTCTCTCTCTCTGTCGGTGTACTAGAGTAGGGGTACCCTAGTATCCCGAACTTGTGCACGGGTAGTTGCAGCCCTCCGCGGCAAGGCTTACCGGGTGACCGCCAAGGTCCTCCGTGGTTCCTTTGGAGCCATTCAAGAACAAAGTATTCAAGCCAAGGAGACAAGGCCCGGCAAGAGGAGCTTGCCGAAGGCCACCCAAGGCACCTAGGAGACAAGGCCCCGCAAGAGGAGCTTGCCGGGAAGGCCACCCAAGGCACCTAGGAGACAAGGCCCGGCAAGAGGAGCTTGCCGGAAGGCCCGATGAGCGACAAGCTTTGGACGCGACAATACAACAACCGCGGCAAGGCGCTTGCCGCGCAGACCATCACTCAGTACTGCGCTCCAAAGACATCCACTAACGTGTCGCCACAGGACCTTTCCAGCGCCAGCGTGGCAAGAGGCCGCCGGCGGCCGGAGCGCTGGTGGCAAGTGGCGCCGACAAGATTGCCATCGTGGCAAGCGGTGGCGCCTGACGGTCCCTTTCTGCAGACCGTTAGGGCGACGTGACGGGCATTTAATGCCTTTGTCCCCGCCGCCGTGGTTAGGTATGATACACTGTACAAGTAGTTGTACCAACCACTCCTTTTCCATTTTTACCCTTGTCTACCTTGCCACCTGTCGGAGACCCCTTTAGCATATAAAAGGAGGCCCATGCGCAACGTAAGGGAGGGGGGAGAGGTTCGAAGCCAGAGAACACTCACGCTCGGTCTCGTTAGCAGCTTGTGTGTACTGTAGCACTCAGCGCTTCCGAGCAAGAACTCAATACACTTTCAGACATGTAGCAAGAGGAGTGTTATCTCTGGAGAGCTCAAGCTGGGTAAACTGCTCGTGTGCCTCGCCTCGATCTGCTCTTCGTGGCGACCTCCGCCTCACCGAACCGAAGGGGCTCGGTCCGCCGGTCCCATAGGTGTTCGTGGGCCGATCGCCTTCCCGACATCTTTGGCGCGCCCGGTAGGGGCGTCGAGATTGTGTGAACCTGATCCGCGTCCACACGAAGCTAGATCTTCATCATCTTCATCGACAAGCCATCAAGAAGAAGGCTTCGGCGGCAGATGTTCCGTCGCGTCGAACCCACCACCATCGGGCAAACGGGTGGTGGGGTAGACGCCGGCGAAGAATGGACATCGACGGGAGCCCACGGTGCTGCCAAGTCCAAGGACAAGGCTGCGCAGACCTCGGCGTCCCTTACATGCACCGCGCCCGTCTCAGGAGGTGCGGGACCGACAGCGTCATGGTATTCACAACGCCATACGCTCGTTGGACCAAGATCGAGCTGGTGGATCTCGGGATGCTCAAGACCAGCATGCACGCCAACATGCTAGCGCGAGCGAGGCACGGTCGCCTGGACGGGATACTGCTCCTTCTAACATAGTTAGAAGTCCAAGCATATCCCGCTCTCGCGCCGCTCGCCATCGCCACCCACCACTCCAGCAGAAGCTTTGGCGAGAGCTCAATCGCCTCTGGATTACCCTCCAACAGCCGACAAGGTCGATGAATGGAGGGCCACCATTCGATGTCTCATCGGCTTTGCTTAACGGCGACGCTCCGCGGTAGCCGAGTGCATCGCCGCCGCCGGGCAGATCGCCAAACACGAGCCGGTGGCGACGAAACCGGGGTGCAACCACCATGCACTCTCCGCTCAAGGCCAAGATCGCCGACTTCGCCGGATCCACCTCGACAGCGACTCCACCGCATCATCGGATCCACGAGCTCGTCGTGATCGGTGCCAAGTTCTTCACGAACGACAGCAAGAAGACGCCGAACTTCGCATTGAGCGCCAAGAGAAGCACGGCGTCAATCCGACCAGCGCTACCGGGCCCTCTGTCGACATGCATGCGCCAGGGAACCAGCGACTTGTCAGACACGGTAGGTTGCCCTGCTGCTCACTCGTGAGCTGCGGCAAGTCCAAAGGGCCCAAAGAAGAAGAATTTCAAGCCGACGCGTGCAGAAGTACGACAGCAAGACGCATCCATCGAAGGTCCCCAAGATCAACACCAAGGGTGCTGAGGAGCAGCCTGCTCCGGCAAGCCCTAGGGTTTGTTCCGTTGAAGCAGACGCTCCCGACAAGTTTTGCTCCGGCAAGCTTGCCGGGGAACGTCAAGCTCCGGCTGAGCCGCACGTTCTCGCCGTGGAAGCAGATGTTCCCATAGCAGCAGATGTGCCTTTAGTCCTTGTTGTCGAGCCGCAAGCTCCAGCATGGGCACAGCAGATTGTCCGTTTCCTTCAGACGAGAGAACTTCCCGAAGAGCAAGAAGAAGTGGAAAGAGTAGCCCGGCAGTCAAGTATGTACCAGTTTGTCGACAACACACTGCATGTAAGAAGACTCAACAGTGTGAAATTGAAGTGTATTCACCGAAGGCAGACAAAAGTTGTTGGCAGAGATACATGGAGGCATATGTGGTCACCACATTGGCGCCAGAGCACTTGTCGGCAAAGCGCTCCTAAGAAGGTTTCTTTTGGCCGACAGCCCTCTAGGATGCAATCGCACAAGTAACCAAGTGTGAAGCGTGCAAGGCCCATTCCAAGCAGATACACCAGCCAGCTCAAGCTCTCCAGACGATCCCTTTATCCTGGCCATTTTCGGTCTGGGGGCTCGACATCCTCGGCCCCTTTCCCCGAGCTGTCGGGGGCTTTGGGTACTTGTATGTTGCAATCGACAAGTTCACAAAGTGGCCGGAAGTGGAAGAAGTGAGGAAGGTGACAGCACAGTCAGCAGTCAAGTTCTTTAGGTCGATTGTTTGCCGTTTCGGAATCCCTAACAGGATCATCACCGACAACGGCACGCGAATTCCACGAGCCGCACCTTCATGCAAGACATCCAAGATCTCGGCGCCAAGGTCTGCTTTGCTTACATTGCTCATCCGAGAAGTAACGGTCAAGCGGAGAGGGCGAATGCTAAAGTGCTGCGGGCTCAAGACCAGAACTTTCGAGAGGCTGCAGGTGCGGAAAGAACTCGATTGAGGAGCTGCCGGTGGTTCTTTGGTCGATCAGACGACGCCAAATCGAGCCATCGCCGCACACCTTTCGCTCTAGTCTATGGAGCAGAGGCAGTTCTCCCCACGGAACTCGTGATCACGGATCACCTCGAGTGCTCGCTTATGATGAGCTTGAGCAAGAGCGATATGACAAGATGACGCTACCGCTCCTTGAGGAGGATCGTCTTCAGTTGTCAGATGAGCTGCTCGATAAAGCAAGCTTTGCACCGCTACCATAGCCGCAGTTAATGCCAGAAGTCTCGAGGAAGGCGACCTTGTTCTTCGATGCTCAGTCCGCCAAGAATTCCAACAAGTTGACGCCTTGAAGTGGGAAGGCCCTCATCGGGTGAAACGAGTCACTAGGCTCGGCATTGTCCGCCTTTGAGACCGAAGATGGCATTCCGTGAGCAACTCTGGAACATTGAGCATCTTCGTAAGTTTTACTCAGAATGCGGTTGCCGGAACCTGTTCCGGCAACCACCTTTTGTACAAGTCTTGCCGATGTTGCATGTAATCCTTTGTACAAAGCCGGGCGCAGACCCCGTGCATAAGTAAGGCTAATGTGCTTCGCACATCTTGTCAATTTCATGCTTTCTACTTCTATTTTGCATGCGTTATCTGACACTTTGTGCAGCACCTACCCCCGGTAAGCAATAACGAGCCATAAGGCTCCATATCTTTATTTTCTCTTCTTTCTCTTTCTCAAAGAAAGAAAGGTTCTCTCGCCCACAAGTTTTCCGGGGGGAAAGGATAAGATAATGGTGTGGACCAAGCGTCACTCAAGGAAGTCTAGCCTTACCGGGAAGCAAACGACAGAAAAGCTAAGTTGCTAAAGTTTGAGCAATCAGTTTTAAAAATTTTAAGTTATCTTCCTCGAAAACGACCATACTTTGTATGGAAAACCTATGCGCTGGAGGAACCAACTCGTAGCTAGTTGCGCCTTACTTTGTTTCGAGTCCGCTCAACAACTTAAGTGAGCTGCGACTATAGCTAGTTGCGCCTTACTTTGTTTCAAGTCCGCTCAACAACTTAAGTGAGCTGCGACTAGTTGCGACAAGGTTTCTTGTCGGCAAAGACCGCCAAAGAAGCTGGCCGACGTCTCAAGACTTTCGGCCATGCCTGTGTGCTCATACCGACAAGTTCCCTAAAAGCGAGGGGCAAAACATACAAAGGAAGGAACCAAGTAAAGGAAATAACATAGCAATTGCTACCGAAATAGAGTTATATTACAAGATAGCTTGTCGCAGCTCTAATAGATTGTTCTCATAACATGACCAAGAGCGGCAAGAAAGAGAAAGCGGGCGGCCTAATCAAGCGATCGCCCTCAACCCTCTTGATCCCGCTCACCCCGTCCCACGATGGGTGTGACAAGGATCTTGAGCGCTTCCACATCAGCATCCGGCGGCAAGGACTTGAGGACGTTGGTGAGGTTGAGGCCTGGGTTGCGGAAGGCCACCTTCATCAGCACCTTTTGAAGAGCTCCCGCGCAGACCTGGCGCGACTCCTCGGCAAGATGGTTTGGGATTTCTTCCCGGAGTCGCTGGAGGGCCGTCACCACGCCCTTGAAGAACAAGCTGAGCTTGGCGCTGAGTCGGAGGTGCTCATCGGAGGAATATCCAAGATCCTCCATCCCCAGCTGCGCCAGCTCCCGTCGATGGCTGCAAGAACATCCACGAGACCCTCGGTCTAGTGCTCCACATTCTCCCTAAAAGGTATTCGGGCGGCAAGAAAGACTTTCGCCAGCCAGGCGCCGGCCTTGATCTTCTCCTTCAAGGCCACCTCCTGCTCCGGGCACCGCCCGGCGCTCGAGTCAAGGTGGTCAGCTTCAACTCAAGATCTGCGTTGGAGTCCTTGGCGCTGAGGCTCCTTGCTCCTCTCGGCAAGACGGCCTGCAGCTCGCCAAGAGTGTAGGCGTCCTTCTCTCGCTCATGCTTGAGTGCAGCAAGCTCCTCGCCGCTCTCCTTGAGATTGGCCTCCAGCTGCATCACCTTCGTCTCCAGCTCCTTCTTGGCGGCCTCGGCAGCTGCGGCAGCATCCTTTGCTTCCTTGAGAGCCCCGCCAAATGTTTGCTCGCGCGTGGCTAGATCCTCCTCATGGCTGTCAAGATTAACCTTCCTCTGCGCCAACTCGCCTTCCTCGCAGAGATAGCTTCTCGGTGGCAAGTCATTGTTGCTCCTCGGCTTCAGCCTTCTCGAGGAGGAAGGCTTTGCGCTCCTCGGCGAAGTCGCTCGCTCCGCCAAGGACCGGAGAGCTTCTGGTTGAGGCCCCGGAGCTCCTCCGCGCTTCTCGATGTCTGCTCCCGCCTTCGCGACAAGCGCTTCCGGATTCCAGCTTGGCTTGCCGGGCGGTAGAGCGGCGGCTTCCGCAGTGTTGCTCCTCCTCGGACTTCGCCGCTTCTGCTGTTTGGTCGTCGACCAGCGTCGATCCAGCGGAGGCGAGCAGCTCTTCATCAAAAGTTTCTCCTTCGCCAGCACCGGAGCTCGACGCCCATGGGAGCTTGATGAAGACGCCATCGCCGACCTTCAAATAGGCGTCGGGCTGGGGCTCTTTGGAGCCCGGACGCCGCCAGCGGCGGAGGGATCGGCGGTCGGCGTGGCGCCTGGCGCTCCTGGCCTCGGGGCCGTCGGTGTGAATCGCGGACCCCTCGCCACTTCTGCGGCAGCAGCTGGCGGCCTCTTCGGCGGCGGGCTCGTCAACACCAGCTTCTTCTCCGATGGCAGCGCCGTCGCCAAGATATTACCGCTGCGTCCTCCTCGCCCGGCCTCGGTCTCCATTGGCTCTGTGGCGGATGGATCTCGACGACCGAAAATGAAGAAAAGTCAAGCAAATATTCAAAAAGAAAATCAGAAGAAGAAGAACACAAGGAAAGTTTTCAAGCAAGAGGATTACCTGTGCTAGGGTCTGCAGTCATGGTCTCCGCCACCAGTGGATCGCTGGTGTTGTCCCTTGCCTGAGAACTGCCCCTTGCCGGAGAACGCTCCCTTGCCGAGGAATCCTCCCTTGGCGGCATAGTCGAAGCAGAAGGCATGTCAGGAGCGGCTTCAGGGCACTCCTGGTAAGGCTGCTCTGCTCCTACACAAATCAGCGGTCGATATCAAGAAAGAAAGAGCACCCATGCACGCCCGAACAGCAAGAAGTAAACCATATACTTACGCGGGGCTGCGCTGGGGGCTGCTTTGAGGAAGAGTTGCAGCGTTCGGCAAGGTGGTCTCCGACGAGCCTCCCGCTGTCGCGGTGGGTTCGTCCTCGATGACAATCACCGGGGCCTTGGCTCTCTTCGACGCTCTCTGGGCCAGCGTCCTGAAAAGGAATGGGTTCAGAGTGAAGCAAATCAGATACAAGACAAAACAACAAATCGAAGAACTACAAGTACAGCAAAGAATCTTACTCTTCTTCTTCCTCGTCGGAGCTGAGCGCTGATCTCTCCCACGACGCCGCATTCGACGTGTGCCGTTCATGGAGGGCGTGGTGGGTCCGGAGTGAGTTACGGTGTAACCCAGGCCGCGCGTGCCCGTGCCCTGTTTTGGGCCTGGCCCAACAACGCTCGGCACCGTGTGTGGCCCAGGCCCGGGGGCTCTTGTCGGTGTACTAGAGTAGGGGTACCCTAGTATCCCGAACTTGTGCACGGGCAGTTGCAGCCCTCCGCGGCAAGGCTTACCGGGTGACCGCCAAGGTCCTCCGTGGTTCCTTTGGAGCCATTCAAGAACAAAGTATTCAAGCCAAGGAGACAAGGCCCCGACAAGAGGAGCTTGCCGGGAAGGCCACCCAAGGCACCTAGGAGGCAAGGCCCCGGCAAGAGGAACTTGCCGGAAAGGCCACCCAAGGCACCTAGGAGACAAGGCCCCGGCAAGAGGAGCTTGCCGGGAAGGCCCGGTGAGCGACAAGCTTCCGGACGCGACAAGACAACAACCGCAGCAAGGCGCTTGCCGCGGCAGACCACCACTCTGTACCTGCGCTCCAGCACATCCACTAACGTGTCGCCCTGGGACCTTTCCAGGCGTGCGTGGCAAGAGGCCGTGCGGCCAGCGGAGCGCGGTGGCAAGCGGCGCTGACAAGATTGCCATCGTGGCAAGCGGTGGCGCCCCTGACGGTCCCTTTCTGCACTGTTAGGGCGACGTAGACGGGCATTTAATGCCTTTGTCCCCCGCCGTCAGGGTTAGGTATGATACCTTTGTACAAGTAGTTGTACCAACCACTCCTTTTCCATTTTACCCTTGTCTACGTTGCCACCTGTCGGAGACCCTTTAGCATATAAAAGGAGGCCCATGCGCAACGTAAGGGAGGGGGGAGAGGTTCGAAGCCAGAGAACACTCACGCTCGGTCTCGTTAGCAGCTTGTGTGTACTGTAGCACTCAGCGCTCCTGAGCAAGAACTCAATACACTCAGACATGCAGCAGTAGGAGTGTTATCTCTCTAGAGAGCTCCGAAGTTGGGTAAACTGCTCGTGTGCCTCGCATCGATCTGCTCTTCGTGTGACCTCCGCCCCCTGCCGAACCGAAAGGGGCTCGGTCCGCCGGTCCCATAGGTGTTCGTGGGCCAGATCAGCTTCCCCGACACTCTCTCTCTCTCTCTCTCTCTCTCTCTCTCTCTCTCTCGCTGAATTCTCAATACAATGGTCTCTTGGAGATCCATATGATGTAACTCTTTTGCGGTGTGTTTGTTGGGATCTGATGAACTTCGATTTTATGATCAGTTATATCTTTTTATATACATGAAAGTTATTTGAGTTTCTTTGATCTCTTATATGCATGATCTCTTATAGCCTCGTATTTCTTCTCCGATATTTGGGTTTTGTTTGGCCAACTTGATCTATTTATCTTGCAATGGGAAGAGGTGCCCGGTAGTGGGTTCGATCTTACGGTGCTCGATCCTAGTGACAGAAAGGGGAACGACACATATGTATCGTTGCTACTGAGGATAAAAAGCTGAGATCTATATCTACGCCATATTGATAAACGGATCTTGTCTACATCATGTCATCGTTCTTATTGCATTACTCCATTTTTCCATGAACTTAATACACTAGATGCATGATGGATAGCGGTCGATGTGTGGAGTAATAGTAGTAGATGCAGGCAGGAGTCGGTCTACTAATCTTGGACGTGATGCCTATGTAATGATCATTGCATGGATATCATCATAATTATTTGAAGTTCTATCAATTGCCCAACAATAATTTGTTTACCCACCGTTTGCTATTTTTCTCGAGAGAAGCCACTAGTGAAACCTACGGCCCCCGGGTCTTCTTCCTCATATATTTGCCTTGCTATCAACTTTTACTTTGCATTTTTATTCAGATCTATTAAACCAAAAAATACAAAAAATACCTTGTTGTGTTTTATCTTTATTTATTTTATTTGGCGTTCGATCTATCAATCTACTACAATTTATCTCAAGTCCGCTTGCCTATCTTAAGGCGCCGTACCCCGGAAGGGATTGACAACCCCTTTAACTCGTCGGGTTGCGAGGTGTTGTTGTTTGTGTGCAGGTGTTGTTTACATTGTGTTGCTTGGTGCTCCTACTGGTTTGATACCTTGGTTTCATAACTGAGGGAAATACCTACCGTCGATGTGCTATATCATCCCTCCTGTCAGTGTACAAAAGTAGGGGCTCTCCTTTTAACCCCTTTACTTGTGCACGGGCAGTCGGAGCCGCGCCCACGGACACACTTAGCAGGGAAGAGGAGGGAAGCCGGAGAGAAGCCGAAGGACAATACAGTCAAGGAAACGCCAAGACCAGAAACACCAAAGAGCAAGAGGGCGAGGTGGACTCCCCCGGCAAGGCCCTTGCCGGGGCGGCCTCCGCGGCCTTGGCAAGAGCCTTGCCAGGGAAACTTGCCCAGTACCAGCAGAGTGAGCCAGCCTCGAGCCCAAGAGTTCCACACGCCGCCAACAACTATGTTGGAACCATGGATCGGGAGGCACCTCTGTGGTGGCATGCAGATCTTTGTCAAGATCATAAACACACGAGATCAGATGAGGACCAGAAGACGACGACCCTCGGCGAGATCCTAGCCGAGGAAATCCACAAGACCCCCGGCAAGATCCTTGTCGGGGACGACCACGACGCCATGGCAAGACCCTTGTCAGGGCCCCGGCAAGACCCTTGCTGAGGGCATTAGCGGGGCCACAGCCAGGCCCGCGCCTGCCAAGACACCATTGCCGTCCCCATGCAGCTGCCAGCTCAACCAGCTGGGCAGGCACCTGCATGGCAATGAGCAGCCTCTCACTGACCCAGCAAGCACCTGCATGGTGGCATGCAGACCTTCGTGAAGGCTCCACAACCGTGCCAGCCCAGCAGCCGGCCAACGTGGCGCCACAACGCCTCGTCAGCTCGGACGCGTGTCGAAGCCAGGCAAGGCGGCGACAGCTGGGACGTGCTTCTTGCCGTCTCCGATAAAGCGAGAGGGGCACGTCGGCAGCGCATTAAATGCATTTGTCCGACGGTGCTAGAGGATAGAATCATCTACTGTACACCTTTCCACCTCCTGTGTGCCACTGTGGCAGCCCCTTTTCCTATAAAAGGGGGCCCGAGGCGACCAGGAGAAGGATTCAGATCTTTTGGGCAAGTCACGCCCGTAGCTAGCTCAAGAACACAAGAACACTCAAATACATCCACCAAAGCAGGACTAGGGTATTAGGCATCTCCGCGGCCCGAACCTGGGTAAACGATCTGTGTGCTTCCTGCCAGACCCGCTCTTTGCACGACCCCGCGCCCGCCAACCGTAGAAGGGATCCCAGTGATTCCATAGGTGTCGATTTCCCCCGTCACCTCCCTCTCCGGGGAAATACCGACGTAGTTTCGGCTGCCATCAGCTAGCATGTAGGGTGGCTCGGTGGTAGTGATTGAGAGGTGCTCGGCTATATATGAAACTATGTCAGAAGCTGATCCACTGGGAGGCAAAATCTGCAGAAAATTAGTGAATCCGTGGGGACTTGATCCCTGGTCACAAGGATGCAAGTGAGCTGTGCTAACCAGTAGGCCTAACCAAACGTTGGAATGAAATGACAGATTTGATAAAGCATGCCAACGGACGGATCTAAACGAGAACAGCAAAAGAAAAACTCAACCTGCTGTACTAGCGAGAGAGTAGGACAGAGGCGAGTAGGGGCTTGCCTGGGCATGGGTGCAGCGCGTGTGCAAGAGGAGATCGGGTGCGGGGGCGTGCATGTAGGAGCGCGTGAGGGCGATGGTGCAACGGAAAACCAAGTAAGGAGGCCAGTCACGAGCTTGATCTTGCTGCCATGGTTGTCCATGGCGGACAGCCTCGGGTTGGAACGGGAGACACCTACGGAGAGTAGAATCGAGCAGCAAAGGTGGGAGAAGAAGCGGCTGCTCACCATGGGTTCGAGGGAAACGACGAGGAGGCCAGGAGATGAAGGAAAGGGCAACAACGAGCTGTTTGTCGGGGCGACATCCTTGGGTCCGAGAAGCAGAGGAAACAGGGGAAGAAGGCGTCAACGGACTTGGTGTCTCCGGCCATGGATCGCAGCGGGAACGGGGTCGTGGAGGTGTCGTGGTGCGCGTGGAGGAAGAAGGGGCCGGCGTTGGAGCTCCTACGCTGGAGGAGAGCTCCTGCTCGCCTCGCCCATGCCGTCGAGAACGTGGCAGCGGGACGCGTGGTTTCCCCTTACCTGTGGTGGCGGTAGAGAGGAAGACTATTAGGATTAAACCTGACGTCCGAGTACACGTCCATGTACCAGTACGAGTAGTAGTCCAAGTATCCATATATAGGACGACAGTTTGGGACACCTAGGTGCCTGCACTCCTTGCCTTTCGAGCGCTCGATTGCATTTAGACGCGTGTTCATGTATTACATCACAATTGACTGATTTGGAAATAATTATGGCAGAATACCTACCATAAATATGGCCATTAGTAGCATGCAAGGCAATAATTATGTAGTAGTAGCAAATAGGAAAGAGAATACCACGCATGGCAACGTTGCATATTTGAGAGCTATTAATACAAATAGGAGAGACAGAAATCAGAAATTAATGTGTATGAAGACATTTTTCATACGTGTCTTAGTAAGAGGTATGTTCTACTCATCCGTGGAACATGATCTTTTTCTACATTAGGTATATGATATATTGCGCATATGATATCATGGGTATACCCAATGTATACCTAATAGGACGTATGATGTACTCTTATCGTCGTTGCGTACGACCCGGCCCTAATTTTTATTAAATGTCATATACCTTGAAAATCAATTCATTAGAAACATACATACGAACATCCATTGGGTGTACGATATCATAGGTATATCCAATGTATACCTAATAGGTATATATGTACAATTCGGACATTAGGGTATACGATAAATTGGGTATACAAAATAGGAGGTATGTTGTACTCTTATCATCGTAGGGTATTTTATAGCATGTGTATCATACATTAGTCATATGATATCCTAAATATACATTAGAAACATACATACGAACAAAATGTAATAGTTCAAAAAATAAATTATTGAATATATATACGTATTTGCGTATAGATATAATTTTTTGGTAGGTATTAGATAGCCGTATTAGGAAACAAAAATATGTGTATTAGATAACCGCAGCAATTCTAAACAAAACGAATCAATATTAATATGATTTATTGTATGGTAAGTCTTGCATGCCTAATATTTAGAAAACAAAAATAAAATGTAAGCATGGAAAGTCTTGCATGAAGAATAGTTAGGGAACAAATTAAATATATCACACTTTCCAACATAATCAAGGTGCCCAGGCACCTAGGTGCCCCATCTATTTCACCTATATATAAACACTATTCTGATCACTGGATCAGAATATTATTCATATCACAACACGAACTTCCTGAATTACACAACTTGAACTTCCCTCCGTAAGAACCCGACCTTCGGGCTATCTTCGCAACCGTGTCTTCTCGCGCGAATTCTGGTCAAACGTGTTCTATGTGATGTAAGTGTAATCTGCAAATGGGTTTTAGCAGCTAAATGCCTGTTTTAAATAGGAATCTCGCTCATTGGCGGATTTGCTCTTGGGTCGTGATGAACATGTGTATGTTGCAATTTTACTGCCTGAGTTGTTCGACCTGAACTTCCCCAGTGCTAGGTTGAACTTCTGCAAGCATTGCCCAAATGGAGCTTGTGATATACCGTTGGAAAGCTATGGACACGAGTATCATGACCCAGGTTAAATTTTTCGCAAAATGTAAGCGGTTTAAGAGCAGTTTTGAAAACTGTTTTTTCTTCACACAAAAAACGAGAATCATATTTTCCATCACATTTCTAAACCATTTATCGAAAAGGGGAAAATTGTATGGCGTTGGAAAGCTGCTGCAAAACCGCTCCTTCCACATGTTGAAACTTTTCTCTAATTCCCTATGGTTAAAGAGTAATTTGGAAGATCGTAAAATTTCACAAACCGAACAGCCGAGTTCTTTTTTTCGGTGCAACTTCTAAATGTCTAATCCAGTTGAGGCAAATGATATGGAATTGGAAAGCTTATGAAAATGCGCTAATTTTTCATGTTGGAAGTTTTTCTAATTTTGAACGGTTTAAAAGTAATTTAGAAAACGGTACAAGTTCAACCGAGATCGTATTTTCGAGCTAATTTTTAACCGGACGTCTGAATGCAACAAATGATATGGCGTTGGAAAGCTTGACGAAATTTGAAACGTTTTGGTATTTATTATATCTACCAATTCCTTACGGTTTTAAGTTAATTTTGAAAATGGCTAAAAATGTTTTTTGGCCATAATTTATACAAACTTTATCCGAATAGGGCAAATAATATATCGTTGAAAAGCTACGGAAAATGCAAAACTTTTTCATGTAGATGGTTTTATCTGATTCCTAGTCGTTTTCAAGTAATTTTGAAAACAGTGAGATCACGCGTTCTGCCTTTATCGCAAAACGGATTCTTGAAAATGCACCGCGTGAAGAACTTGAACTTCTCATTATGTCTACTTGAACTCTGTTTTTCATGTGCTTTTTTGCTCGTAGCTCTCCATACACTCACCGGAATTGAGCAACTGATATACCAATGGGAAGCTCCTGTAAACACGCAACTATCTCGTGTTGATCATTTTTTTTCATACTCACGAAGATTTAAAGTTTTTTATCTGAAATTCATCCAGTGTAGTAGTTGAACTTCATGCCGTTTCACGTTGAACTTCTGTGACGTATTTTTGTTTGTAATTTTCTCATCCATTCGTCATTGTTACACAAATGATATTTCTTTTGTACAAACCTCTCTCACAATAAATTTTTTAACTTTCTCCGACCGAGGACTTGAACTTATAACAACAACAAAATTGGACCTTGCCTTTTAATTCATTTTTCTCATATTAAACACACACCATGTAGTACATGAACTTTTTCATTTTTATAATTTGAATTTTTTCTTTTCTTTTTGAAATCAAATTGCTCCCAAATAATAACTGAACTTCTTTGTGGATTGAGATAATTATTTGAAAACGCGAAAAAAACAATTACTTTTTTGTGTTTTCGAACATGGAAATGCAAGGTGAACTTCTCTCGCAAAATTTCTAGAACTTCCCCGTAAAGAGCACTTGAACTTCTTTCAACAAACCTTTTAAGCTTTTATTTTTCTATACTTTTATTCTTACCTGAAATGCATTCCTTGCAGTACTTGAACTTCTCGTTGTTTTCACTATCAACTTCTGTCGCATTTTTGTGTATATGTCGGATTAGACGCAATGGAAGGTCGGACCTCATCTTTTGCCATTTTAAAACATGTAATTGGAGGTCGGACGTCCCGCAATATAAATTCTAAACCGTGCACGGAGGTGCACGTGAACTTCTTGCGACAAATCTGAGTTTTTTATATACTTCGAACTTCTCTGTTATTTTCATTTCAACTTCTTAGTCATATTGTTAGAAAGGAAATAGGTTTTCAAATAAGCATCAAACTTTTTTTGTAAATTGCACTTCATAGTTTTATTTTTCTTAGAGACGATAATAATTTGAGTTTCCGTATACATCGAACTACTCCTCTATTTTAATTTGAACTTCGTCATTTTTATTCTTTACTAACAAGGAAAATCTGAGTTTCTTTATAAATACTGAACTTCTCTATTTTGTAATTTGGACTTCTTGGTTTATTTCTTTTAGCATCAAAATATCCTTGTTTTTTCATAAATATTGGACCCCCTCCACATTTTTAAATTTTGATTTATTTGTAAAAACATACACACAAACGAGAGAGAGAATTATGTGTGCATAAAGTGGGTAGCAATTTCCAACTTTCCCTCGTCGAGCACTTGAACTTCTAGCAAGAAATATTTTTCATTTTTAATGAGTTGGTTTTAGAAATGCCAAAATGGCATTGGTTTTTATTTTTGTTTTTTGAACATGTAAATCTTAGGTTTTAATAAACTCCAAACTTCCATGTTATTTTAATTTGAACCGGACGTTGGTTTTATTTTCTATTAGCGGTTAGAATCCGAGTTTTCAATAAACGTTCAACCACTCCATTACTTTAATTTGAACTTCTAGGTTTCTTTTAGAAACGAGGAAATCCATTTAATAATTAAGTTTTCTAAACTTTTTTTTATTTTAATTTGAGCTTCCGTTGTGGAAACTTGTTGAACAAGGGGAACTTTTTGAATTTTTACGGTGTGTGCACTTGAACTTCTAGCAACAAATTTTTGAACTTTGCCTTTTTACTCCTATTTTCTCATACGAAACAAACACCATGTAGTACGTGAACTTCCGTCTATTGTCAATTTGAACTTCTCTCTATTTCACATTAGTAACGAAAAAAATCTGAGTTTTTTATGGACATCAAACCACTCTAACTTTCTTTTTCAACTTCTTTTGTGTGCTTTTTAGAAATGTAAAAAATGGATTTTGGTTAGAAACATTGAACTTCTTCGTTATTCCGAATAGATCTTATTGGACTTATTCTTTTAGTAACCGATATAAACTGAGTTTTTCAAATAAATATCAAACACTCTGCTTTTAAATGTTGAACTTCTTTGGTTTTATTATTTAGTAAAGATAAAAAACTGAGTTTTTAATATGCATTGAACTACACTGTTTTTTAAAATCAAACTTCGTGGTTTTAATCTTTAGTATCGGGGAAAATCTAAGATTTTTATAAACATAAAACAACTTCATTTTTAAAATCTGTTATTTTTTATTGAACTTCTCGATTTTATTTGTTTAGTAGGAAAGAAAATCTGATATTTTAAATTCAAACTTCTTAGTTTTTAAAACTGAACTTCTCAAAAAAATTGTAACGGTGAAAATCAAATGCTTTGTTATTCTAAATTGAACTTGTAGGTTTTCATTTATTTTGAAAAGCGAAATTTCGGATTTCTTTAAACTTCGAACTACACCATTATTTGGATTTGAACTTATAGGGTTTTTTAGACACGGGGAATATCCATTTTATGTAACTTTTCTAGACTTCTTGGTTTTGTAATAAACATCGAACTTCTATGTTATTTCAACCTAAACTTCTAGGTTTTTTTAGAAATGAGGAAAATCCCTTTATTTATTTTTTGAACCTATTTATTATTTTATGTTGAACTTCTTGGATTTATTCTTTAGTAACGAGGAATTTCTTTTCGTAATGGTTTTTTTATTCATGAATTTCATTGTGAATTTACATTTTGTTTGTGCACGTAATTTTCACACATGAACTTTTTATTGTGTTACATATTTTCGCACTTTTTTATTTCTTATATTTGAATTTTTTTTAATTTGTCTTATATACACAAAAATAAAATAAAACCACCCATTTTCTCGACGAACATATACATACAAAATGCACGCGCGTACACCCAGTTCTCATAAGTATAACGTCAAACAAGTAGATAACATCAAGTGTTACACAAAGACAGTTGGAGATCTCTACAATGGGCACACGTAAGGAGAGAGGAGGAGATCATTCGCAAGCGTTTTTGTTTCAAAAATAACAACCGCTCCATTATTTAAATTTGAACTTTTAGTATTTTTTAAAAGGGGGGGGGGATTCATTTTTGACTCTTTTTGAACTACTCCATTTTTTATTTGACCTTCTTGGGTTTTCTAGAAACGTACAAAATATTCTTTTCTTACAAACACCGAATTGCTATGTTAATTTAATTTGAACCTTTTTTTTTCAAAAAGGGGAAATCCTTGTACAAATATGTGTCTCTTTGTTTCTCAAAATTTTCGAACATTAAATTTTATTTAAATCTAAACTTTCAGAGTTACCATTTTTTAGGTTTTCATCTAGCTACACAAATATCGAACGTCTCGATTAACTTAATCTGACCTTATTTTTGGTTTTTTTTCGTGTGTGTTTTAGTGTTATCCTTTTTCTTCAGCATTTCCTCAACACTCATGCATGAACTTCTCTATTCGTCACCCCTGACCTTGCGAATTTCCTTTTTTCATATGTATTAACTTTCATGGGAAGATCCTTGAACATTTGTTTTATTTCTCTTACTAAAAGACACATGCATTTTTTGTCTTGTGTTTGCACAAAACAAGCTATTACTTGTGTCCCAATTTAAAAAGCTAGTGAATTTCTCCATCACACACATGTTTTTCTGAAGCTCACCACACATTTTCTGAATGTCAACCTCACCACCACACACACGCATACATGCTCCTTCTCCACTATATTTCTGACCTTTATGCGCACAAATCTACACAAACAACAACGTGCTTTATCAGATCATGAAAAGAGCATAACAAAGTTGCATTGTGCAGTGACATCGAACTAAAGCGGTTGTCCAGGCCGAACTTCTGTGTATAGATATGGTATTTTTGAACATTTGACTGAATGGAGCCTGTCCTCCATGTGATGTTCTTCCCTACATCAATTTTGTACGTGTACAGGAAGAGGAATACTATAGGAAAAACAGGAGTGTTCCGTTCTTTTTATAAACTTTTTGAACTGGTATTTTAATTTAATTCAAACATGTTGGTTTTTATCGGTTTATAAAAATTTGAGTTTTTTTACCAACATCGAACTTCTTAGTTATTTTAATTTGAACTTCTTAGTTTCATTCTTAGAGAAAAATATGGTTTTCAAAAGAGCATGAAATATAAGTCGATTGTGATACTGGAACATTTTACCGTTCACGCAACCAAAAAATGCAACATTTTCTACGAAACCCACATGAAAGGAATGATTTTGTCATGGCATTTTATTGGTTTTAAGTTCCTGACTTCTTTTGGTTTTGTCATGCTAACTTTTTTGATTGGTTTCCTTTCAACCTCCAAAACACAAACAGCTTGGTAATTGAACTTCCATATTTTTTTCATGAAGTTTGGTAATTGAACTTCTATTTTTTTTTTTACTTTCCTATTTTTTGTTTTATACTATATATTATGTACTGAATGAAGTTTGGTAATTGAACTTCTTGTATTTTTATGTGAATTCCAGATATTTAACATTTCCTACATTTCTTTTTCAAGGGAGAATCCTTGAAACTTTTTTACTAGATGATTTAACATTTCCCACTCCACACCTTTTGTCGCAGAATGTGTAATTTTTTCAAGATTGGACTATTGTACAGATCAAACAAGGGCCAAAAGGTTTTTTTTGGTACATACCACATGATAAACAACACAACTGTTTTTGATACAAAGAAGATGCATTCACATATACACAAACAAAGTATCGATGATAGACACTTGATCCATCCACAATTAACCCGTGCAAAAATTTCATCAGTACAAGAGCGACGTGGTCGATGTCTAGTAATGTGAGGATTCACCAATCTGAACCGAAATAATAAGAAGTGTTGAAAATCGCTCACACTGTCTCTCACCAAATCTTTTCCTGAACTCAAATACCTACTGAAACTCAAATACCTGCAAAAGTATGAGCCCAAAAGAAGAAGGACCTGGGCCTCGTCCGGGAGCAAAAGCAGTGGGAACCGGGTGGCTGAGCAGAAATTCTTGGGGCTCCGCAGTTGAACGTCAAAGCTGGCAGCGGCGAAACACGCTGAGTGCTCTGGCGATGGGGCCCCACTGGGAGGAGGCTACGTGGTGGCAGGGGACCATGGGTCAGGTAAGACCTAAAATAGTTATGTTTAGTAGTCAGCACAAAGATTGAAAAGGTATCACTTTAGGCATTAGGCAGGATAACTATGTGCATAATATGCTCCAATATATTGCAACTACTTCGTGTGAGGACTGTATGCCACGACTCAAAATCAGAAAATAACAATATACTATGCTAGTTCTCATAACTTCACTCAATCAAAGCACGAAGGATAACATAAATAGTTGAATGATGGATGCCCTCAATATTATGACAAGGAACATCTAAATTCCCAGCTCACTTTTGTGAAAAACACACATAATATGTCATTGTTTCTTGCTCTTTTTTATCAAGTATAAGCATTGACTGAATTTCCAAATTCAGTGGTGGAGCTATGCAATGACACAATAAAGAAAACATGCACACAAATTCAGGGAGTTCAGAAGCTCCGAAGCTCATGTATACGGGGTACAGGTGTGTCTGTGTATGTGCGGCTGATTGCGTGGAATGGGTGCTCAAGGACGGACGAGGTCGTCAGACGCACTGCCAGCATAGTTGGGGCGGAGGGTGGCGCCCGGTTGTAGTGCGGGATGCGGCGTCACCATCACGCTCATCACCAGTACAGAGATGACCAAGGCGTACAACACGTCCGCACACTAGCACAGGACGATGACCTTCAACAAAATTTGCAGAGAACTTGAGCCAAGGTGTATAAACATCACGTGTTTGATTTTTCAGAGCATCCTTGCTTGCAAGACAAAGTACTAATCTAATATCTAAGAGAACTTAATACTTGGGAAATAAAAATTGAAGAATCTGTAGGGAGAACTAAACTGGAGCTGCTCATCTAGCGAGGCAATTCCTACCTTTTCATCAATTTTCACACGGAAAAAATAAGGAAGAGATGCCACAAGCTCTGCTCAGTTTGGATTGAATGAAATTCCTCTAGCATATGTAAGAACTCGTAACTGAACTACCTTCTGCCTCTAACGATACAGGCAGCCTGGAGGATTTGTCTTAGTGCATACCACCATTTTTTGCGTCTCCATCGAGCCACAGTTGACCTAGCTTGTACTACAAGGGAGGAGGAGCCGCCATGAGAGTTTACAGAGGTCCACCATGGCTGCCAAGGGGAAGTTCGAGCGACCAGTCGCCCGCGTGGAGAAGTTCGAGCGGCACCAGGGGCAATCCATGGTGGTGTCCGGATGCTGTTCAGCGCGGCAGCAGGTGACGCAGGGGTAGCCGGAGAAGCACCGCCTCCCCCACCTGAGCTAGCGGTGGACTGTAGCAGCAGCTAGCGAAGGACTGCGGAGGCAGCAGTAGCTAGCGGCGGACGGTGGTGGCACTATCCGGGGAGGGTGGCGGCGGCAGTGGCATGATTCGTGGAGGGCGAAGATAGCAGCAGCGGCGCCGTGATCCCTGGCAGCGGCACAATACAGGGCAGGGCGACATGGGGGTCGATCCTCATGGCGGCGGACGTCGCGGCGGCCAATTTCTGAGGCGGGCGGCGGCTGGTTCCCGGGGCGGGGGCGGGGTTGGGCCGGCATCGGCGAGGGTGGGTGATTGTATCGGAGATGGAGTGGGGGCGTGGGAAGGTTTGCTAGATCGGGGAGGGGCATGGGGAGGTACGGTAGCGAGGTGGGTTCGGGAACATCCCGACTGGGCCGTATATAGGGCGAGTGTTATCAGAATAGTTATTCTAATCTTGTGATTAGAATAGTGTTGTCCTATAATATATATATAGGGTCGATCTATTATGATAACACCTCTTAAGACCATTATTCTGATAACACCCACCTTATTCTGCACATCCCCTACCATATCGTCGTTGCCCCTTCCTTCCCGGCCTTCATCATGACAATGGCTTGGGAGCGCCGCCTCCTCCTCGGCCTTTCATCATGACAGCTGAGGGCCGCCGCCTCCCTCCCAAATTCTTCGCGGCTGCCTGGGAGTGATGCCGCCACTCCCTTCCCTGCTTTCTCCGGCGTCGGTGGCCTGGGAGCAACACCGCCACTCCCCTCCCGGCCTTCTTCTGCGGCGGCAGCAGCCGACGTTGCCTCCTCATGTTTTCTTCATGGCAATGCCAAGCGCCGCCGCCATCGCCTCGACCTTCTTCCATGGCAGAACCGAGCAACACCTCCCCTGGCTCGCATATCGGCCTTCTCCATGGTAGCGACTTCGGTAGCGCCTCCGCTGATCTCCTCCGGGCCTTCAATTACCATAGCATTGAGCGGTGCATCTTCAATTACATGTCCCTCATCAGATGTGGATTGGTGCTGCCTAGACATCACACCAATTCAAGCAAGGAGGATTGTGCGCAAGGGTCCTGCATCCACGACAGCTTCTTGGATTAAGGCTGCAACGACCTTCAGAGAAAATCCTCTGTCACCACTCACCTTAAGCAACGTCCAGACCGCTCATGAACTTATGAAGGGTAAGTGGACTGCACGGGTGAAAGCAAAAGTTGTGCAGACGGACGAGAAGGGAACTTCCTCCTGCAAACGCAAGAAAACACTGCAACACGAGGTAAGCAGTACACTTCCTCAACTATCTCAGTTTACTTATTCCAGATAAAGCAGTACACACAGTCTAGTACACCTCCAAAAACGATGCAATGCGGTTACTTCAGTTCGTGGTGAAAAAAATGCAGTGCACTTGCTCGGTTATGCAGTATGCTTGCCTGGTTATGCAGTACGGTTGTATAGGTTCACTACGGACAACAATGCAGTGCGATTACTTAAGTTCAACTTACGGGGTGATGCACTCAGCATGCATTAGTTCGCAGTACCCTTTCAAACACATTGCAGTTCGTATGATTCAGTTCATTTTACCTGACAATGCAGCTCGGCCATTTTGTGCAGGAAATGACGTTCATCAGATACAAAATGGCGCGCATAATTGACAATCCAGGGAACAACAACATTCACAAGAGTAAAGCTTCTTCTGAAAGAGACACTAGCTGGGTTACCCCTGAAATTCCTCGAGGACTCTTCACAACAACAAACAAGGTGCAATACTCTCTGGAAGAAGATTTTTTTTCCTGGAAGAAGAGGTAGTCGATGATGATGATGATGTCACCTTCATGTGGGAGGGCACTCACCGACAAGATGATGAAGATGATGACGATGAAGATGAGCCAATAACAGTTCTTAACCCAGAGTACAAACACGAGTTCACTACATTTGGACAGTATGCCCGAATAGACAATGATGATGCAGTTGAACATGATGTTGCAGCAGATGATGATTATGATGATGTGCTGCCACTCCAAAAATTTCAAACCAATCCAGTGAGACATCACCACAACACTGGGTTACAACCGCATCCACCTGCAGCACCACAAAACAGAGCTCAGTGTCCACCTGCTGCACCAAAAAATAGAGCTCCGAGTAGACCTGCTGCATCAACTTCGACACTGCGATCACCAAGGGTGTCTCGGTCAGAAGTCAACGGCAGGTACAAATCCTCCTCACTATTGCCGCCGCGAGATCCTCAACTGCACAGATCTGCTATAACCCCGCCATGTCCAATACAACCCGGCGAGCTGCAAACGCCATCGGATGAACGACATTACACACATGTAAGTTTATGTCCTGAAAAATTAATAATATTTGCAGTCCATTCAGATAACATTTTAGTGCACGCTGATATTTCTTGTGAGGTTTGGCCTAACATCTAATACAGTCGATTCTTCTGAAAACTTAGGAACATTGCAGTGCTTTATTAAACTCGTATGCACTCCTCGTATTTAAACAGAACAAAACACTTTGTCTCATAGAGCATTACACTCGATGGAGGATAAAAACATGCCGCTGAACCTCATACCTGCCGCTGGAATGAAGTTCACCATGTACGACAAAGCATGGGAGTTTTACAACACTTATGCAAGATATGTAGGGTTTGGCATACTCAAGAGGGCAAAACACAAGACAAATGCCTACATTGTCTGCTCAAGAGAAGGGACACACAAGCAGACTGTGTCAGATTATGACCGGAAATGTGAGAACACATCAAAAAGGATTGGCTGCAAGACAAAAATTAGAGTCAAAAAGAGGAAGGATGGCAAATTTGTGATAGAAATGGTTGAACTTAACCACAATCAGAAGATGCTAGAAAACTCTGGGATGCTTTTGCACATGCGCTCGCACAAAAGAGATGATCCTTTGATTGACCAGTTGGTGAAGGACATGAGCTGGACAACCACACATACGCATAGATGATGTCAACGTTGTCGCGTATGTCCGGTGGTCTACAGTACATGGGACATACTAGCCGTGAATGTGTCAACAAGTAAGCACGTCACAGAGCATATCGCTTGAGCATTCTGTCGGTAATTATTTCCTGTTTGATGAGATGATTTTGCATTGCGTTTGAAATGCAAGAAATAGAAGTTTGCCAGAGAAGAGTCCCAAGATGACGTCAAGAAACTTCTGGATTTCTTCGAGAAGATGCAGAAGATAAACCCAGAGTTCTTCTATGATTATGACGTTGATGCAGATAACCATGTAAGAAAAGTCTTTTGGGCCAACGCAAGTTGCAAAGGATGGTATGAAGATTTTGGTGACTGCGTTACATTTGACACGACATATAAAACTAACAAATTCCACATGCCGCTGGGAGTCTTCGTGGGAGTGAACCATCATCTATAGAGCACCATATTTGCTGCCGCCCTTGTGTGAGATGAAACAATATCATCATTTGAGTGGGTTTTCAAAACATTCTTGATGTGTATGAACAACAAGCCGTCAATATGCATGCTCACAGGTACAAAAAACAACACATGTATACTTACGTTTGTTTGGTACACTTCTATTTCTTCCGTCTTTCTTACACACAAACAAGTTAATAAAAAAACACAATTTGTGCCTTCTCAGACCAATGTTCTTTGATGAAGGCAACATTAAAAACTCACCTCCCAGATACAATACATAAGTTGTGTCGGTGGCATATCATGAAGAAGTACAAAGACCACCTCGCCTTGTTGTATAAGGCGCACGAGAAACTCAAGGATGACCTCACTACTGTGCTGAACCACCCACTAATGCCGTCAGAATTTGAACGGGCATGGAAGGACCTCATTCCGAAATATAACTTGCAAAACGATGAAGTGATGAATTCGTCGTGGGATGACAGGCACGAGTGGATCTTGGCTTACTACAAGGAAATTTTGTATGCTCGGATGACTTCCATGCAGAGAAATGAGAGCATGAACCGCATATTGAAGAAAAACTTCATCAAAAGAGAAGCATGATCTCTATCTATTTGCTCAACAGGTGGACAAGTGCATTCAGACCAGGTTGGCCGTCGAGCACGCAGAGACAGTAGCAATTGAGGTAAATAAAATGTCCATCAAAAACTTCTAAATATAACAAAAAACAAACAAAATTTTCATTTCTACGATTCGTAATGCTGCATTTCGATCATGCGATGCGAGGTAAAGACAACAACCCAAATTGGGTTTGAAGTTCAGCTATCAAAAGTGTATACAAGGGTACTTTTTGCAGATTTCAAAGAAACACTCTACCGCAGCACTTCATTCAGAGCAGAACGGTGCCCTGAGAACCCGACAAAGTACCTCGTAGACCACTACAACAGATCGGATGCACTTGACTAGGCAAGGCATAATTTCCAAGTGGTCGCCGATGAAGAGAAAGGTGTCTACGAATGTGAGTGCAAACTCTGGACACAAACAAGTGCGACTCGCTAGCAAAAAAATCCTAATTTCTGATAGTCATGCATGAAAGATCACTTACTGAACTTTAAAAGTCCACGTCCATGAGTAATTCACAAAAAAATGAAGTTCACTTGCTTAAAACGAACATACAACAAATTTTTTTTTTATTAATTTCATGAAGTTCACTTGCGAAACAAAGAAAACATGTGTTGTCTGCAGGGCTCTTTTGCGTCCAGGTGTTATGCATGCTTTCTCACCTGAGAGTACTCAAGATTCATGAGGTGTACATCATGAAAAGATACACCTGGAACGCAAGATCAAATGCAATGTTTGAAAAAAAGAGACTATGAAGAAACAACGCCAGATGTAAGTTTGCCTTTTTGCCGTAGAAAATTGCTGACAGAAACAACAATCGACCTTGTAAACAGAGCGACAAGGTCCGACGCTAGGTGTCATAGAGCGTTGTATGGTATGAGGGCACTAATCGAGGAAGTTGATGTGCTCAACAAAGAAGAAGAAGAAGCAGTAAAACTAAAGCAAGCAGAGAAATCCCAACATGACAATAATACCGAGCAAGTAGAAAATACCGAACACAGCGCAAATTGTGCAATAAAAAAGGAACAATTCTTCCAGCTCCTGTTTCAAACACAAGAGGAAGGAAAAAAGGGGGCGACACAACCCAAAAAAAGGTTGCATGCAAGGAGAAAAATGAAGACAAAAACAATAAGCCATAGCCTGAGCTGGACAGTGATGGTCACCCACAGGGAATAAGAAGGTGCAAGACATATAATGAAATCAGCGGCCACAATTCTAGGACATGTAAAAGAGGACATGAATAAAAAAACCATGGACATGGAGATGCACAACCAAACAGAGATTTCACTGATAACACTAAGAAATGGACAAAACCGAGATGTTGCAGCATCTGCAAAAAGAGGAAGAGACACAATTCAAGAAACTGTCCCAAAAGAACAAGATTAGAAAACGAGGAATATGAAGAAGATGAAATAACAAAAGAAGATGGTGACACAACTGAAGAAGAAATGATGTATGAAGAAGCAGATGAAGAAGAGGAGGATGAAGAATAAGAGAGTGAAGAGGATGAAGAACATGAAGAAACTGAAGAAGGAGTGGCTTATGAAGAAGCAGATGAAGAAGAGGAGGAAGAGGAAGAAGAGAGTGAAGAGGATGAAGAACAAGATGAAACAATGCCTACAAGACCACCAAACAGAAGACATAAAACACAAGGCAATGCTGCCGTGCAGAAACAACCGAGAACGACACCACATACAAAAAAAGAAGGTAGGAGCACGGAAGGATGCAGTTCACAACGTTGGAAAACAAAAGCCGCCATCAACCATCACGCGAGGAGCAAAGAAGGATGCCGTTCACAGCGCTGGAAAACAAAAGCCGCCATCAACCATCATGCGAGGAGCAGAGAAGATTGCAGTTCACAACGCTGGAAAACAAAAGCCGCCATCAACCAGCACGCGAGGGGCTACAAACACAACGGTGCAAAGACAAGAACCAGCTACACCGCCATGGAAAACAAAAGAAAGTGCAACATTAGACACACTCCAGTCACCACGAAGAAGCAGCAGGTTAACGATCAAATAGATGCAGTTCAATAAATTAATCATATATATATATATAGCAGTTTGCATATCTGTATGACTTATGTATCAGTTTAAATTTTGTGTAAACACAAATTTCCTGCTAACTATGAGTTCTTTAACTAAACCATATGAGAGAAATGATGTATACAATAAACCATATATATAGTAATCTGGAGTAAACTTGACACATTTTGATCTTAGCTCATAGACAGCACAAAGTTCTGACTTATAATCCAAGCAGTTCAGATCACAAAAGTACTTATTACAAATCACATCAAAATATGAAGCGTTCGATACGCAAAAGTACTTATTACAATCAGCCTCATAACCTTAACCAATCATTTCAAAGGTGATTCTAAGCATACGATCCCCGAGTTCAAAGAAGTTGAGGACAACAACTTGCTGAGACTTCAAGCCACTATCAATGACAAATTCCTTCCAGCCTTTCTGCAGATACAGCCGCCCATCAACGCCTACATGGTACTTGGCTGGTTTCAGGTGTCCATTGCCAATAACAACTTGGAGAATTCCCTTCTTCTTGAGCCGGAGATACCTAACAGCTCATTGGGGAATTTTCTGCAAAAAATAATAAAATTTTTTGAGGACGATACTAGAAGTACAATTCTCATATTGTGCACAGAGCAGTAAAAACCTACACACAGTACATACACGAGCTAGATGAAGTGCACAACAGTCCAACAAGCAGTACAAATAAAACGCACGCTAGTATGCAGTACGGAACATGCTAACCCTAACCCTAAACCCTAACCCTAAAACCCTAAACCCTAACCTTAACCCTAAACCCAGAGCCACACCCCTAGGATAGACAGTGGGCGACGGGGTGTGATGGACTCGCATCCGCATGCGGCGCCGCGGCATGATGCGGCGCCCCTTGCTCCGGCTCGTTCCAGGCTTCGCCTCGCAGGGGGTGGGGAGGGGTGTCACGGCCCCCTACCCCCTCCCCACCAACCGCTCGGCCTCGCGCTAACGCATGTAGTGCGCTTGGTTGACAGGCGCATTGCAGCTATTCTGTTTTTCAAACCCTAGAACGGACACAACCCCAGAGCCACACCCCTAAGATAGACAGGGCGACGGGGTGTTACGGACTCGTCGCCGCCTGCTCCGGCTCGTTCCAGGTTCGGCCTCACAGTGGGGTGGGGAGGCGGGTCACCCCGCTCGACCTCGCGCTAACACATGCAGTGCGCTTGGTTGATAGGCGCATTGCGGCTACTCTGTTTTCCAAACCCTAAAACGCACACAACCCAAGAGGCACACCCCTAAGATGGACAGGGGGCGAGGGGTGTGATGGACTCGCCTCCGCATGCGACGTCGCCTGCTCCGGCTCGTTCCAGGCTCGGCCTCGCGGGAGGGTGGGGAGAAGGAGTCACGACCCCCCTCCCCACCCCACGCTCGGCCTCGCGCTAACGCACGCAATGCGCTTGGTTGATAGGCGCAGTGTGGCTATTCTGTTGTCTAAACCCTAGAACACACAAAACCCCAGAGCCACACCCCTAAGATAGACAGGGGCAACGGGGAGTGATGGACTCGCCTCCGCATGCGGCACCGTGGCACCCCACGTCGCCGCCTGCTCCGGCACGTTCCAGGCTCGGCCTTGCAGGGGGTGAGGAGCCGCTTGTCCTCGCGCTAACGCATGCAGTGCGCTTGGTTGACAGGCGCAGTGCAACTATTCTGTTTTCCAAACCCTAGGACGCACGTAACCCCTGAGCCACACCCCTAAGATAGACAGGGGCGACGGGGTGTGACGGACTCGCCTCCGCATGCGGCGCCGCGGCATGCCGCGACGCCGCCTGCTCTGGCTCATTCCACGCTAGGCCTCGCTGGGGGTGGGGAGGGGGGTCACGACCCCCCTCCCCGCCCCCGCCGCTCGGCCTCGCGCTAACGCACGCAGTGCGCTTGCTTGACAGGCGCATTGCGGCTATTATGTTTTCTAAACCCTAGAACACGGACAACCCTAGAGCCACACCCCTAAGATAGACAGGGCGATGGGGTGTGACAGACTCGCCTCCACATGCGGTGCCGCGACACACCGCGATGCTGCCTGCTCCGGCTCGTTCCAGTCTCGGCCTCGCAAGGGGGTGGGGGTTACGACCCCACTCCCCACCCCACCCCTCCCCCCCGCTCGGCCTCGCACCAATGCATGCAGTGCGCTTGGTTGACAGGCGCAGTGCGGCTATTCTGTTTTCCAAACCCTAGGACGTATGTAACCCCAGAGCCACACCCCTAATATAGACAGGGGGCGACGGGGTGTGACGGACTCGCCTCCGCATGTGGCGCCGTGGCACACCGTGACGCCGCCTGCTCCGGCTCGTTCCAGGCTCGGCCTGTAGCAGTGCGGAGGGGGTCACGACCCCACTCCCCACCCCGATCGGCCTCGCTAACGCATGCAAAGGCGCTTGGTTAACAGGAGCAGTGCGACTATTCTGTTTTCCAAACCCTACACGGACGCAACCCCAGAGCCACACCCCTAAGATAGACAGGGGCGTGATGGGGTGTGACGGACTCGCCTCCGCATGCGGCGCCGCGACACGCCGCGACACTGCCTGCTCTGGCTCGTTCTAGGCTCGGCCGCGCAAGGGGGTGGGGAGGGGGTCGGGACCCCCTCCCCACCCCTCGCTCGGCCTCGCACTAATGCATGCAGTGCCTTGGTTGATAGGTGCAGTGCGGCTATTATGTTTTCCAAACCCTAGCACGCAGGCAACCCCAGAGCCACACCCCTAAGATAGACAGAGGTGCGACGGGGTGTGATGAACTCGCCTCCGCGTGGGTGCCGCGGCACGCCGCGAAGCAGCCTGCTCCGGCTCATTCCAAGCTTGACCCCCCTCCCCACCCCCCCCACCCCCCGCTCGGCCTCGCGCTAACGCATGCAGCGCACTTGGTTGACAGGCGCAGTGCGGCTATTCTGTTTTCCAAACCCTAGCATGCACGCAACCCCAAAGCCACACCCCTAAAATAGACAAGGGGCGCGACAGGGCGTGACGACCCCGCGGAGCCCCATTTAAAAAAAAGAGGAAAGTTATGCTGAAAAAAGAACTTAGCCATGATGCAGTTTACTTATACACATGAATGCAGTGCCATTCTGCAAAAAAGTTTTTGTACAGACGGAAAAAATAGGTGAAAAAAAAACACCTACAAAAAACGGCGTGGCAGCAAAAAAAAACAAAAACCACACGTAAATGAATATATAGTGTATTATTTATATAAAATAAAACACACACAGTTTCGTCCATATACGCAGTTGCAAAAAGCAGACGATACACCAGGACAGAAAAAGTACTCTTTTCATACATTATCTACCTTAGGCAGCACACAATACACACCATGAACCCTAGTTCTTGTCCATACACATGCCTTTAACCAAAATAATGTGCCAATTGTCTGTTACTGCGACCGGGACAGGGAAGTAAGCCCGAGGCTTGCAATCAGATCTCGTAGCTCAGGCGGCATGTCTTCATAATACAACATGTTCAAAGGATTGAACAGCAGCTAGAAAATGTACTTCGCCTTCCCATCTTCAACAGGAGGCTGAAAAAAATTAAAAATGCAGATCAGTGATTAAAAAAAGGTTGTCGTAAGAACAAAAAGTGAAAAATCAAAAAATAAAAACAGTAACAAAAAAGAAGAAACGGAGAAGGTATTACATCGGATTTGACAATTTTGTTGACTAGACGGAGGCCGTCATACACCTGCGTCAACCTCAGAACATAGATTCCACACTCGTTTGGTCCCTCCGCTGGCACGTCCGAGTAAGAGGGCTTCTCTGCCAATTTAACCCAGTCATGGTGATTTTTAGATTTATACAACTTTTCACCATAAATCGCCTTTCAAGAAATGAGTCATCCTCCTCATCTCGCAAAAGGCAAAGACAAAGTAATAAACACACGTCACCTATCAATAACCTGTCGATTTAATAAAAAATACGAAGTTCTTCTCAACGTCTAGGCAGTCCCTCTTTTAAATGCATGTGAGGTCATTTCCTTTTATCACTCTTTTACACAGATTGGGAGTGTGCTCGAAAATGCAGTTCTGTGACGCATATGTTGAAGTGCACTATATTAACAAGTGTGGTTCTATGTGTACTAACAATGCATGTGCAGTTTAAAAAATATATGCAGTAGGAGAAACACAAAAAATCTTTGCACTTGGCTAAAAAAATGACATACCACTTCAGTGCAATCTGAGTGGTAGTCAGTCCTGCGCCACTCTGTCATTAAATCAGGATGGCCAATGTACTTCCTTGTGTCATGGATATAGATGGTTTGGCGATGCTGGTTCATCGTGTATAAGGAATAATGACTATCCTTGGAGCACGGCATCATAATCTGTCGCATCGAAAAACAAATGAAAATGAAAGTTCATTCGACACGTAGCATTAGGACCACCATTTCAAATAACTATAAAAAGAAATGCAACAAACAAGAAAATAAATGACGGAAAACAATGGCCTTACCAGTTTTGCGTCCAACAGGTTTTTGTCGCCAACAAAAACCTTGAACTGCTTAACTGCATCTTCTAAAACAAATGTGTTATGCACAACTGGCAACAAAGGGTATCCTTCATCATCTTTCTTCACGAAGGTTTCCTTTTGAAGAACATACTGCATTGAAAAAGAACAAAATAGGACATGAAAAAAATGAATAAAACATGCACGCACGCATGGACGTAAAAAAAGCACCAAAGCAAAAAAACATGACAACAGACACATTTACCATGATAAATAAAGGTGAAAGTAGCACACGTTCACCAGAACGATAGACTAAACTCATTTCAGGGTCTTGCTTCCAGTACTTAATGACAAAATCCATGAGATATGAGTCCATGCAAGCTCCATTGCCAAATGTATTATAGATATAGTCAACTTTGACTATTTCGACATCACCAAAAGAATTATTCACCATCAATTCCTGATAATGATGTTTCTATTTCTGATGCTGAAACTCATTCTGGTAATGAACAGTCACCTTCTGATAATGAAAAAGATAATGATGAGGTTCATGAAGACACACAAACAAATAATAAAGAACCAGACAATGATGTTGAGATAGAACTAGTTGTTGATCTTGATAACCCACAACTCAAGAATAAAAGTTATGATAAAAGAGACTTTGTTGCTAGAAAACACGGTAAGGAAAGAGAACCATGGGTTAAAAAAACCTATGCCCTTTCCACCTAAATCAACTAAGAAGAAGGATCATGAAGAATTTGAACGCTCTGCTGAAATGATTAGGCCAGTCTTTTTTGCGTACCCGCTTGACGGATATCTTAAAAATGACCCCTTATGCAAAGTACATGAAAGACATCATCACCAACAAGAGAAAAATACCAGAAGCGGAAATCTCCACCATGGTTGCTAATTATTCTTTTAAGGATGGAGTACCTAAAAAACTTGGAGATCCGGGAATACCAACTATACCTTGCTCCATCAATAGAAACTATGTGAAAACTACTTTATGTGATTTAGGAGCTGGTGTTAGTGTTATGCCTTTCTCTTTATATAAAAGACTTGATTTGAATAAACTCACACATACCAAAATATCTTTGCAAATGGCTGAGAAATCAACTGCCATACTTATCGGTATTTGTGAGGATGTGCCCGTTGTTGTTGCAAACGTTACTATCTTAACTGACTTTCTTATACTTGAGATGCCCGAGGACGATAACGTGTCGATTATCCTTGGTAGACCCTTTTTGAATACTGCAGGGGCTGTTATTGATTGTAATAAAAGAAAGGTCACTTTTCATATCAATGGTAATGAGCTTACGGTGCACTTTCCGAAGAAACAATTCCAAGTGAATGGTATTAATGATATTGAAAAATCTCCGACAATCACTATTGGAAGTTTTCAACTACCTCTACCTACTGCCAAAAAGAAATAAGAAATGCTTATTGTTGGGGACATTCATATCCCCATTGAGGTAACTTAGTGTTTTACGGAAGTTCTTCGGTTTCATGCTAACCAAAAGTGGTTGTTAATAAGACTTGATCAACCTTATTAACGAATCATTTTTGAGAGGTACGAAGTTGATGAATTTAGTGAGCACTACCTTCTGTCCTTACATTTTGTTTTCTATTTTTATTAGTTAAATAAAATAAAATGCCATGTTTTGTGTGTTTTCTGAATTTCCCGTGCAATAAAAAATGACCCAAAAATAAAAGTTCTCATAATGCTCTGAAAATTTAATACGATTTTTTTATTTTTTTATGCAAATAACTTCAGAGGGTGCATCAGTGGGCATTAACCCACTGGGCGCGCCAAAGACCCTGCACGCACCCTAGTGGGTTGTGGTCCCCCTCACTTATCTCTTTAGCACATGTCACCACCTACCTCCAGAAAAAAATTAGCATTACTCTCTCTCTCTCTCTCTCTCGTGTTCTTTCTCTCAAACCCGTGGATTTTGATCTCTTTGCTCAAAGCTCCATTTCTGAAACTGTTTTGGGGGATTGTTGCTTGGTATGTGACTCCTCCATTGGTCCAATTAGTTTTTTTAGTGGTTTATATTCTGAATAATTAGTTACTCTTTGTGCTGCTATAGATGAGCTTGCATGTTGAATTATTAGAGTTCTAAGTAGTTTGAATGCTTGATATGGCCTCTATGCATCCATATGAGTAGTTGCTATCAATCTTGTAAAGTTTTGTTGATAAAAATTTTGTGACCCAAAAAATTCAGAAAATTGTACGCAAATATGATGAACCTCTTTGGAAGGAGTTCTTCGAGGAGGAGGTCCTCGGAGGCATCTTCTAGTAGCAGCTTCGTTTGTCGGTGTTATGTTGAACCAAGTGAAAATTCCATACCAGATGCCGCCACCAAATCATGTTTATGGCCATGCAACGATTTTATGGTGCGTGTAGGTATTAAAGAAGAATTTGAGCAATATGTTCACAATGCCGAGCTAGGTCCCTACATTGCAGATAAGTGCAACCAATACCTCAGCCTCACTGAATCAGTTACTAAAGAATTTAAATTCCATCCTCGTGAGTCTAGAGTGTCATTTAAACTATATGACTATCCTTTCACTCTACCCTTAGAGACATTTTCTAACTACTGCAAGATTCCATTTTGGGGTTCATTGGACGAACCACCAAGATCTGAGTATGATATATTCTTGACTATCCTTTGCTATGGTGACATTAAAGGAGTGACGCAAGGTAGAATAAAGAGCATTCATTTTCCCTCAACTCAATACTTTGCACTATTAAATGGAAAATGCATTGTAGGCAAACAAGATTGTAGTACACTTTGTGCTCCCAACTTGAGCCTCATACGCATTGCTCTCACCGGTGACAAAAGTTATAACCTTGGAGCGATTGTTGCACGCGGGTTGCAACACAATGCTGGTAGTGGATATTTTTATGCTGGAATTTATGCACACGTTTAGCAAGGGAGCTAGGTGTTTCACCTTGGCCTTACGAATCCATCCTACCCACGCGGTACTTGGACTTTGATGCTATGAAATGTCATAAGATCCTTAGTGGTGAAGCCCATAATTTTACATATAACCTGTTGTTTAATAAAAAGTATGTTGTGGACACCTTTTTGCATGCGCCTTCTCTCTTTGATGTTCACAGCAAGGGAAGATATTATGTTGTTGAGAGGGAGGCCCGAGTGCATAAAGTGGAGGTTGTGGCTGCGCGGCTGGCTGAGGCGTCTGCACCTAGAGCCTCCGTGAGCTATCACTTCGACCACTATGCAGGCTACTGATGGTGATTACCAAGTTAGGCCAAAATCCTAAGCTTGGGGGAGTACGTATTTCCACCGACATTATATTCATGTTCACACATTTGATTCCAGTTGTCGGTGTTCATACTTTTTCATTGTATTATCCATGTTAGATTTATTTTCTTGCCTTCTTCTTGTGTGTTTCAAAAGCTTTGAGAAAATCCAAAAATATTTCCTTTTTCTTTTCGGTTTTCCTTTCTAACGTAGTTAGTTGTAGTGTTAAAAAGAAAACCCAAAAAGATTTCTTGATTCTTCTTTTGCTTGTTGGGAGCTTTCCCGTGTAAATAGTTTTTCTCATTTTTGTTTTCCCCTTTAATTTGCTTTGTTCTAGAAAAAACCCAAGAAACTCCAAAAATATTTCAGTGTGTTTCTCTGAATTTCTTTTCTATTTATTGAGTCGTACCGAGGACAAGACCACGATGAAAATGTTGAGTGGCTCTCATATGCATTATTGTTGATCTAACAAAGAGCCCATATTACCTTGTCTTCTCCTATTGAATAAAATGTTTGCAGATTCCAGCTTAGTCCACGACACTCTTGCACTATTATTATTTTCTCATCATTCGGTCGTGCAAGTGAAAGGCAATAATGACAATATTTTATGAACTGGCTGTGGCAGGGAGAAATGGGTATGAACTCAACTTGTTATTTTTTTGTAAATATGTTTAACCTAGTATCCATGATTCAGCCTATTATGATCAAACATGTTTGCAATGACAATTAGAGATTATAGTTTCTCATGCCATACTTATGTAGCTAGGAGTGGATAATGATTTATCTTGGATCTCAACATTGCGTTAAAATGATTGTGATGTGGTATGATGATATGGTACCCTCCTCTGAATGTTCGAGTGGCTTGACTTGGCACATGTTCATGCATATAGTTGAATCAAAACCAACATAGCCTCTATGATATTTATGTTCATGGTGTTCATATCCTACTCATGCTAGTATCCAATGTTACTTATGCATAATGCATGTTCATGAACGTTTTCAATCTCTAGCTAGCCGCTTACCAGCCTATTTGCTAGCCTTCGCATGTACTAAGCGAAATTACTTCTTGTGCATCAAAATGCTGAAACACAAGTTATTCCAGATGAGTCCACCATACCTACCTATATGCGGTATTACCATGCCATCCTAAGTAAATTTGCATGTGCCACCTCTAGAAACTTCAAATAAATATCCATTTTTGTGTGCCTAGATTGTTCATAGAGCGACAGGAAGTAGTCAGTATCTTCCATGCTAAGCGGGTTATTCTCATGATGAGTGTTTAATCACTCGTCCTTGCATGAGAGGGGCGGTAATAGGGATTCCCAGTCCCAAATTCAAATTGCAAATAATTAAACAAAACTCCCCATGAGTGTTTTTGGTATGGACGGTACCCATGGATTCGGATCAGCCATGGAGTGTGTTTGTTGGTGGAGGGGGAGTAAACCTTTACTTTATCACTTGGGAACCTCCACTAATGTGTTTAGCATGGAAGATACCGATAACTAATGGTCGCAAATTAAACAAGAAGGGTGCATTTCTCAAAATTACATTTACCTATGTTCTAAAAAATTGAGCTCTGGCACTGCTGCAAATCATTGCTTCCCTCTGTGAAGGGACTATCTACTTACTTTTATGTTGTGTCATCACCTTCTGAAATAAGTGTGAGATCCTGAGAGCACTATTGTCGTCCTCATGCATTGTGTGTAGCTAATGTTGGGTGCATCATGACTGGATCTTTTCTACCATGAATTACAATGTTAGTCCCTGCTTGAACTTTGGAGGTGCTCTGCATTTATGTTTTGCGGTCTCAGAAAGGGCTAGCGAAATACCACTATTGTCATATTATCTCATGGTTGTTTTGACAAAGTGTTGTCATTTGAGATATCGTATTATTGATCGCTAGTTGATTATGCCATTGATATGAGTTAATATAATTTTTAAGAGTTATTGTTGACATGGTTAGTCATGATCTTGGGTAAAAACCTAGGTGCTACTTAAGCTTACTTATGTAAACAAGAGCAAAAGAGTTCATAAAAGTTTTTCTTTTCCACTTTCAGTTTGTCAACTGAATTGCTTGAGGACAAGCAAAGGTTTAAGCTTGGGGGAGTTGATACGTCTTCGTGTTATCTACTTTTCGTAATGCTTTTCCTCTTGTTTTGGACTCTAATTTGCATGATTTGAATGAAACTAACCCGGACTGACGCTGTTTTCAGCAGAACTACCATGGTGTTGTTTTTGTGCAGAAATGAAAGTTCTCGGATTGGAATGAAACTTTAAGAGGATTTTTTATACAATAAACGATAATTACTAGAGCCAAGAACCACCGGAGGGGGCACCTGGGTGGGCACAACCACCAGGGACCCCCCCTCCTGGCGCATCCAGGTGGGTAGTCCCCACCAGGTGGCCCTGTAGACCTCAACCCTGATACTATAATATCACATTTTCGGAGAGAAAATGAAGGGAGAAAGAATTATCGCATTCCACGAGACGGAGCCACCGCGGCCTCCTGTTCTTCATCGGGAGGCCAGATCTGGAGTGCGTTTGGGGCTCCGAAGAGGGGGATCTTCGATCTTCGTCATCACCAACCCTTCTCCATTGCCAATTCCATGATGCTCCCCACCGGGAGTGAGTAACTCCTTTGTAGGCTTGCTGGTCGACGAGCAGTTAGATGAGATTCATCATGTAATCGAGTTAGTTTTGTTAGTGCTTGACCCCTAGTATCCATTATGTTCTGAGATTGATGTTGCTATGACTTTGCCATGCTTAATGCTTGTCAGTTTGGGCCCGGGTACCATGATTTCAGATCTGAACCATTTATATTATCACCATTATATCTATGTTCTAGATCCGATCTTGCAAGTTATAGTCACCTATGATGTGTTATGATCCACAAACCCCGGAGTGACAGAAGTCCGGATACTTTTCGGTGATGACCGTAGTTTGAGTAGTTCATGTATTCACTATGTGTTAATGCTTTGTTCTAGTTCTCTATTAAAAGGAGGCCTTAATATCCATTAGTTTCCCTAGGACCCCGCTGCCACGGGAGGGTAGGACAAAAGATGTCATGCAAGTTCTTTCCATAAGCATGTATGACTATTTACGGAATACATGCCTACATTATATTTATGAACTGGAGCTAGTGTCGTATCGCCCTAGGTTATGACTGTTATATGATGAATATCATCCAACAAATTCACCGATCCAATGCCTACAAATTTCTCTCATATTGTTCCCGCTAAGTTACTACTGCTATTATTACTGTTACACTTGCTACAAAATCATTGCTATCACTATTCTTGTTACTATTGCTATTGCTACTACTACCAAAACTATCATACTACTTTGCTACTAATCACTTTACTGCAGATAATTAATCTCCAGGTGTGGTCGAATTGACAACTCAATTGCTAATACTTACAAATATTCTTTGGCTCCCCTTGTATCGAATCAATAAATTTGGGTTGAATATTCTACCCTGGAAAACTATTGTGATTCCCTATACTTGTGGTTTATCAAAAACCGACCATAGGAGCCCACTTGATTGATCGTAGCCTGGCCGTTGTCGAGTCTGTCAGAACCGGGGCTTCCGGGAACCAAACAAGGTTCGAACTCTGGGGCGTGTGCGAAGGATCCCGCCTAGCTACAACTTGTTGTTCACTTCCTCATGGCTGGGCCTCGTCAGGTTCGAGCAAAAGGGAATAAGAAGTGCACACGGTGGTTTACCCAGGTTCGGGCCACCTTGCAGTGTAAATCCTACTCCTGCTTTGTGGTGGATTTCCTCGCGAGGAGGATGGATATGAACTAGTACAAGTGTGAGCTGCCTCGGGAGAGCTCAATGGCAAGGGATCTGATCTCCTCTCCTACGATGGAGACTATCCTATATTTATAGTGGCCTTGGTCCTTTTCCCTCATAGCTTAGGCGGGAAGGAATACCACATCGACCAATTTGAAAGGGGGCATAAGTACACCCTATCCTGACTAAAGGTGGTCTTCACCTGCAAAGCTACTGGTCATGACATAGCGGTGGGCTCGGTGACGGCCTCCATCCAGCCGAGTTTGTAGTCTTGGTCTTGCTGCACTGGGATGGAAACCTTTGGGGGATTCCTTGGGAACCCGCATAAGTCCTTGCCTCCTCATCTCGGTCTTTTTTGCCAGCACGGTGGGGCCCTTGCACTTTGCTTCCTTGGCCTTGGCCTTCTTGTCTTCAGGGTCGACATTTGGGTGCTTGAGGAGGCCTTCGCGCACTTGTATGCCAAGTTGAACATCTCAAGTGCCGAGCATAGGTCATCGTGGATGGCGAGCTCCTCGCTCATATTAACGTCTGTGACGCCCTCGGTGAACGCCGAGATGATGGCTTCATATGAGGCCTTCAGGATCTTGAGGTGGACCTAGGTGAAGCGCTAAATGTACTTGCGAAGAGTCTCTCCTTCATGCGCCACAGGTCGTTGACGGTGAGGGCGCGGTCACGCGTGCCTTGGAAGTTGGCGATGAACCGCTCACGGAGCTCATCCCATGAGGAGATCGAACCCTGCGGGAGATGCATGAGCCAGGAGCGCGCGCCGTCCTTGAGGGCCATGGGGAACTAGTTCGCCATGAACTTGTCATCGCCAATTACCGCTTCGTTGTAATGTAAATACAATGAAATTAATTGTGTAAAAGGGGCCTAGAAGTGCCTACTACTACACCACACTACACTTGGGTCTACACATTTACAGAGCTTACCCCTGTCTAGTGTCTGGCAGGACATTGGGGGCTTCAATCGTCGACTCGTTATCCCCATATCAGCCCAGGCTAACGGAGCCTAGATTTTTGTGATATAATATATTTTCTAACTATACAGTTTATATACAAAAATATACCCTAATCCATTTTTCCTTCCTTGAATCCTTTAGTTTTAGTCAGTTCATGAAAAAAATTATACTACTAATTTCTTTTTATCCACAATGGATTTACCTGGACCAGTAGAGCTGGAGGAACTCCGCAAGGTCAGGGATGTCGTCGTAGCACGGGGGCGGATCTGGCTTGAACTTGACCGGCCAGACAACGCGGCGCAGTTCACGGGTGAAGGTGCGGAAGCCTGCCGCGCTTACAGGCGCGGCCCGCGCGAGGCAGGCACGGTCCTAACGCCCATGTGCGCCAGCCTCCAGAGTTGCCCGGTCTTTGTGTTGGCGCTGGGAGCGCATGCTGTCGTACTACGGTTGCTGCATGACTTGGCAGCTGGCCTCGTCCCGGGCCGACGCTGGTGCTCCGCGAGGTGGGTCACGCGGACGTGCGTCATGCCTTGGCCCGACATTAGCGCTACGCAGAGGAGGAGGCAGAGGCGTACCATGAGCCACATCGCCCGCACGAGACGGCGGGGAAGGAGCGAGTGGGAAGGCCCCATGGCCTCACCTGCGACGTTGACGAGCTCGGTGATGCGACCAAGCCAGGCGTCATAGCCCTCCTTGGCAGGATGGTAGCGCGGGAGCTCATGCGCCATGAGAATAGCAGCCTGCACATTCACCGGCCCGCGACGAACATGGGAGGACGAGGCCGTGGCGGGAGTGAGGGAAGGCGTGGTGGTGCGGCCATCACGCTACACGGAGGGCGGCAGCGAAGAGTCCTGCTGCTCGTGGGCAGCAGGGTCGGTGGCGGCGTTGGCTGCGTGAGAAGCGGAGCGGCTGGGGGCGCCACGGCCCACGGGTGTCGGGCGACACAGGCAGCCCGGCGCTCGGCGTGAACTCGATGGGCGCCGGCCATGGGAGCGGTGAAGCTAGGACAGAGCGAAGCAGAAGGGAGAACTTTGACACAACCCTTCCTGGCGCGCCAAATGTCGGAACCGGGGATCTGGGGACCCAAACAAGGTTCGAACTCTTGGGTGTCTGTGATGGATCCCGCCTGGCTACAGCTTGCCGCTCACCGCCTCATGGCTGGGCCTCGTCGGTTTTGAGCGAGCGAGAAGAAGAAGTGGACACGATGGTTTACCCAGGTTCGGGCCACCTAGCGGTGTAAAACCCTACTCCTGCTTTTGTTGGAAATATGCCCTAGAGGCAATAATAAAATGGTTATTATTATATTTCCCTGTTCATGATAATTGTCTATTGTTCATGCTATAATTTTATAAAACGGAAACTGTAATACATGTGTGAATACATAGACCACAACATGTCCCTAGTGAGCCTCTAGTTGACTAGCTCGTTCATCAATAGATGGTTCTGGTTTCCTGACCATGGACATTGGATGTCGTTGATAACTGGATCACATCATTAGGAGAATGATGTGATAGACAAGACCCGATCCTAAGCACATCACAAGATCAAGTAGTTCGTTTGCTAGAGCTTTTCTAATGTCAAGTATCTTTTCCTTAGACCATGAGATTGTGCAACTCCCGAATGCCGTAGGAATGCTTTGGGTGTATCAAATGTCATAACGTAACTGGGTGACAATAAAGATGCACTACAGGTATCTCTGAAAGTGTCTGTTTGGTTGGCACGAATCGAGACTGGGATTTGTTACTCCGTATGACGGAGGGGTATGTCTGGGCCCACTCGGTAATGCGTCATCGTAATGAGCTCAATGTGACTAAGGAGTTAGTCATGGGATCATGTGTTATGGAACGAGTAAAGAGACTTGCCTGTAACGAGATTGAACAAGGTATAGGGATACCGACGATCAAATCTCGGGCAAGTAACATATCGATGGACAAAGGGAATTGTATACGGGATTGATTGAATCCCCGACATCGTGGTTCATCCGATGAGATCATCGTGGAAAACATGGGAGCCAATATGGGTATCCAGATCCCGCTATTGGTTATTTGGCCGGAGAGGTATCTCGGTCATGTCTGCATGGTTCCCGAACCAGTAGGGTCTACACACTTAAGGTTCGGTGACGCTAGAGTTGTAATGGGAATAGTATGTGGTTACCGAAGGTTGTTCGGAGTCCCGGATGAGATCCCAGATGTGACCGGAATGGTCTGGAGGTGAATATCGATATATTGGACGAAGGGTATTGGAGTCCAGAATTGTTCCGGGAGTACCGAGTGACGACCAGCGTGACCGAAAGGAGTTTCGGAGGCCCCGACAAGCGTTTGGGGGGCTTATGGGCCAAGGGAAGGGGGCACACCAGCCCACTAAGGGGCCGTGTGCCCCTCCTTCTTCTTCTTATTCTTCTTATCCTTCTTCTTCTTCTTCTTCTTCTTCTTCTTCTTCTTCTTCTTCTTCTTCTTCTTCTTCTTCTTCTTCTTCTTCTTCTTCTTCTTCTTCTTCTCCTTCTCCTTCTTCTCCTTCTCCTTCTCCTGCTTCTTCTCCTTCTTCTTCTTCTCCCTAATCTCATGTAACATGGAGAGGTGGGGGCGCCTTCCCTAGGGAAGCCGCCCCTCCCAGCTTGGGGGCCAAGTTTCCTAGGGGTGGGGGCGCCCAAACCCATCTAGGGTTTCCCCTGTGGCTACTGCCCTTACCGTAGGGAAACCCTAGGGCGCCTCCTCCTCCCCCTTCCCCCTATATATAGTGAGTGAGAGAGAGGGCAGCCGCACCCCTTCCCTGGCGTAGCCCTCCCTCCTCCTACACCTCCTCCTCCTTCGTAGTGCTTAGCCAAGCTCTGCTGGAGAACCACGAGCTCCAACGCCACCACGCCATCGTGTTGCCTGAGTTCTCCCTCATCTTCTCCTTTCCCCTTGCTGGATGAAGGAGGAGGATATGTCCCCGGGCTGTACGTGTGTTAAACATGGAGGCGCCGTCCATTCGGTGCTTGGATCAGATCTTCCGCAATTTGAATCGCCGCGAGTACGACTCCATCAACCATGTTCTTGTAACGCTTCCGCTTAGCGATCTTCAAGGGTATGAAGATGCACTCCCTCTCTCTCGTTACTAGTATATCCTAGATTGATCTTTGTGACACGTAGGAATTTTTTTGAATTATTACTACGTTCCCCAATAGTGGTATCAGAGCTAGGTCTATGCGTAGATTCTATGCATGAGTAGAGCACAAGTAGTTGTGGGCGATGATTTAGTCAAGTTGCTTACCGTTACTAGTCTTATCTTGATTCGGCGGCATTGTGGAATGAAGCGGCCCAGACCGACCTTACACGTACGCTTACGTGAGACAAGTTCCACCGACTGACATGCACTTGTTGCATAAGGTGGCTAGTGGGTGTTTGTCTCTCCCACTTCAGTCGGATCGGATTCGACGAAGAGGGTCCTTATAAAGGGTAAATAGCAATTTGCATATCACCTTATGGCTTTTGCGGTAAGAAACATTCTTGCTAGAAACCCATAGCATCCACGTAAAACATGCAACAACAATTAGAAGACGTCTACCTTATTTTTGTAGGGTATGCTATGTGATCTGATATGGCCAAAAGGATGTGATGAATTATATATGTGATGTATGTGATTGATTGTGTTCTTGTAATAGGAATCACGACTTGCATCTCTATGAGTATGACAACCGGCAGGAGCCATAGGAGTTGTCTTAATTTATTGTATGACCTGCGTGTCAGTGAAAATGTCATGTAATTACTTAACTTCATTGCTAACCGTTAGCCATAGTAGTAGAAGTAAAAGTTGGCGAGACAACTTCATGAAGACAAGATGATGGAGAGCATGATGATGGCGATCATGGTGTCATGCCGGCGACGATGATGATCATCCTGCGCCTCGAAGATGGAGATCAAAAGCGCAAGATGATATTGGCCATATCATGTCACTTTATGATTTGCATGTGTTGTTTATCATGTTTACATCTTATTTGCTTAGAACGACGGTAGCATAAATAAGATGACCCCTCACTAAAATTTCAAGAAATGTGTCCCCCCTAACTGTGCACCGTTGCGAAGGTTCATTGTTTCGAAGCACCACGTGATGATCGGGTGTGATAGATTCTAACGTTCACATACAATGGGTGTAAGCCAGATTTACACCTGCGAAACACTAAGGTTGACTTGACGAGCCTAGCATCTACAGACATGGCCTCGGAACACGAGAGACCAAAAGGTCGAACAAGAGTCGTATAGTAGATGCGATCAACATGGAAATGTTCACTATTGAAGTGTAGTCCATCTCACGTGATGATCGGACACGGCCTAGTCGATTCGGATCATGAATCACTTAGATGACTAGAGGGATGCCTATCTGAGTGAGAGTTCATTAAATAATTTTATTAGATGAACTTAATTATCATGAACTGAGTCTAAAATTGTCTTTACAATCTATCTTGTAGATCCAATGGCCCACGCTAATGTTGCTCTCAACTTCAACGCATTCCTAGAGAAAACCAAGCTGAAAGACGATGGAAGCAACTATACGGATTGAGTCCGTAACTTGAGGATCATCCTCATAGCTGCCAAGAAAGCATATGTCCTTGAAGCACCGCTAGGTGACGCACCCATTTTCCCTGCAACTCAAGATGTTATGAACGCCTGGCAGTTGCCTAGTGATCATTACTCCCTGGTTCAGTGCGGCATGCTTTACAACTTAGAATCGGGGCTCCAAAAGTGTTTTGAGCAACACGGAGCATATGAGATGTTCCAAGAGCTGAAAATGGTTTTCCAAGCTCATACCCGGGTCGAGAGATATGAAGTCTCAGACAAATTCTACAGTTGTAAGATGGAGTAAAACAGGTCTGTCAGCGAGCATATACTCAAAATGTCTAGGTTGCACAACCGCTTGCCTCAGATGGGAGTTAATCTTCCAGATGACTCGATCATTGACAGAATCCTCCAGTCGCTTCCACCTAGCTACAAGAGCTTTGTGATGAACTACAATATGCAAGGGATGGAGAAGTCCATTCCTGAGTTATATTCGATGCTGAAATCGGCAGAGGTGGAGATCAAAAAGGAACATCAAGTGTTGATGGTGAATAAGACCACTAGTTTCAAGAAAGGCAAGGGTGAGAAGAAATTCAAGAAGGACAGCAAGGGAGTTGCCGCACCTGGTAAATTAGTTGCCGGGAAGAAGCCAAAGAATGGACCCAAGCCTGACACTGAGTGCTTTTATTGCAAGGGAAATGGTCACTGGAAGCGGAACTGCCCCAAGTACTTAGCGGATAAGAAGGTTGACAACGCCAAAGGTATATATGATATACATGTTATTGATGTGTACCTTACCAGCGCTTGTAGTAGCTCCTGGGTATTTGATACCGATGTGGTTGCTCACATTTGTAACTCAAAACAGGAGCTGCGGAATAAGCGGAGACTGGCGAAGGATGAGGTGAAGATGCGCGTCGGGAATGGTTCCAAGGTCGATGTGATCGTTGTTGGCACGCTACCTCTACATCTACCTTCGAGATTAGTTTTAAACCTCAATAATTGTTATTTAGTGCCAGCTTTGAGCATGAACATTGTATCTGGATCTCGTTTAATGTGAGATGGCTACTCATTTAAATCCAAGAATAAAGGTTGTTCTATTTATATGAGAGATATGTTTTATGGTCATGCCCCGCTGGTCAATAGTTTATGTTTATTGAATCTCGAACGTGATGTTACACATATTCATAGTGTGAATGCCAAAAGATGTAAGGTTGATAATGATAGTCCCACATACCTGTGGCACTGCTGCCTTGGTCACATTGGAGTCAAACGCATGAAGAAACTCCATGCAGATGGACTTTTGGAGTCTCTTGATTATGAATCATTTGACACGTGCGAACCATGCCTCATGGGCAAAATGACCAACACTCCGTTCTCCTGAACAATGGAGCGAGCAACCAACTTATTACAAATAATACATACTGATGAATGCAGTCCAATGAGCGTGGAGGCTCGCAGTGGCTACCATTATGTTCTCACCCTCACTGATGACTTAAGTAGATATGGGCATGTCTACTTAATGAAACACAAGTCTGAGACCTTTGAAAAGTTCAAGGAATGTCAGAGCGAGGTAGAGAATCAACGTGACAGGAAAATAAAGTTCTTATGATCAGATCGTGGAGGATAATATTTGAATCACGAGTTTGGCACGCACTTAAGGAAATGTGGAATTGTTTCACAACTCACACCGCCTGGAACACCTCAGCGTAATGGTGTGTCTGAACGTCGCAATCGCACTCTATTGGATATGGTGCGATCTATGATGTTTCATACCGATCTACTGCTATCATTTTAGGGTTATGCTTTAGAGACTACCGCATTCACTTTAAATTGGGCAATGTCTAAATCCGTTGAGATGACACCGTATGAATTATGGTTTGGGAAGAAACCTAAGCTGTCGTTTCTGAAAGTTTGGGGATGTGATGCTTATGTCAAGAAACTTCAACCTGAAAAGCTCGAACCCAAATTGGAAAAATGTGTCTTCATAGGATACCCTAAGGAAACTATTGGGTATACCTTCTACCTCAGATCCGAAGGCAAGATCTTTGTTGCCAAGAATGGATCCTTTCTGGACAAAGAGTTTCTCTCGAAAGAAGTGAGTGGGACGAAAGTAGGACTTGCTGAGGTACCCCCTCTTGAACCGGAGAGTAGCGCAGCATAAGAAAATGTTTATGTGGTGCCTTCACCGACTAAAGAGGACGTTAATGATGATGATCATGAAACTTCGGATCAAGTTGCTACTGAACTTCGTAGGTCCACGAGGACACGTTCCGCACCAAAGTGGTACGGCAACCCTGTCCTGGAAATCATGCTATTACACAACGGTGAACCTTCGAACTATGAAGAAGCGATGGCGGGCCCGGATTCCAACAAATGACTTGAAGCCATGAAATCCGAGATAGGATCCACGTATGAGAACAAAGTATGGACTTTGGTGGACTTGCCCGATGATCGGCATGCCATAGAGAATAAGTGGATCTTTAAGAAGAAGACTGACGTGGATGGTAATGTGACCGTCTATAAGGCTCGGCTTGTCACTAAGGTTTATCGACAAGTTCAAGGAGTTGACTATGATGAGACTTTCTCACCCGTAGCAAAGTTGAAGTCCATCTGAATCATGTCAGCAATTGCCGCATTCTATGATTATGAGATCTGGCAAATGGACGTGAAAATGGCATTCCTTAACAGTTTCCTTAAGGAAGATTTGTATATGATGTAGCCGGAAGGTTTTGTCGATCCTAAGAATGCTGACAAGGTATGCAAGCTCCAGCGCTCCATCTATGGGCTGGTGCAAGCATCTCGGAGTTGGGACATTCGCTTTGATGAAATGATCAAAGCGTTTGGGTTTATACAGACTTATGGAGAAGCCTGTATTTACAAGAAAGTGAGTGGGAGCTCTGTAGCATTTCTCATATTATATGTGGATGGCATACTATTGATGGAAAATAATGTAGAACTTTTGGAAACCATAAAGGCCTACTTGAATGAGTGTTTTTCATTGAAGGACCTGGGAGAAGTTGCTTACATATTAGGCATCAAGATCTATAGAGATAGATCGAGACGCCTCATTGGTCTTTCACAAAGCACATACCTTGACAAGATATTGAAGAAGTTCAATATGGATCGGTCCAAGAAGGGGTTCTAGCCTGTATTGCAAGGTGTGAGATTGAGCGCAGCTCAACGCCCGACCTCGGCAAAAGAAAGAGAAAACATGAGTGTCATCCCCTATGCCTCGGCCATAGGCTCTATTATGTATGCCATGCTGTGTACCAGACCTGATGTGAACCTTCCCATAAGTTTGGTAGGGAGGTACCAAAGTGATCCCAGTATGGAACACTGGACAATGGTCAAGAATATCCCGAAGTACCTGAAAAGGACTATGGATATGTTTCTTGTTTATGGAGGTGACGAAGAGCTTGTCGTAAAGGGTTACGTCGATGCTAGCTTTGACACAGATCTAGATGACTCCAAGTCACAAACCGGATACATGTATATTTCGAATGGTGGGGAAATCAGCTGGTGCAGTTGCAAGCAAAGCGTCGTGGCGGGATCTACATGTGAAGCGGAGTACATAGCTGCTTTGGAAGCAGCGCAGGAAGGGGTTTGGATGAAGGAGTTTATCACCGACCTAGGAGTGATTCCAAATGCGTCGGGATCGACGACTCTCTTATGTGACAACACTGGAGCTATTACCATTGCCAAGGAGCCCAGGTTTCACAATAAGACCAAGCACATCAAGCGCCGCTTCAACTCCATTCATGAATATATTCATGATGGAGACATAGATATTTGTAAAGTACATACGGATCTGAATGTCGCAGATCCGTTGACTAAACCTCTTTCATGAGCAAAACATGATCAGCACCAGAAATCTATGGGTGTACGATTCATCACAATGTAACTAGATTGTTGACTATTGTGCAAGTGGGAGACTGTTGGAAATATGCCCTAGAGGCAATAAGAAAACTGTTATTATTATATTTCCTTGTTCATGATAATTGTCTATTGTTCATGCTATAATTGTATTAACCAAAAATTATAATACATGTGTGAATACATAGACCACAACATGTCCCTAGTGAGCCTCTAGTTGACTAGCTCGATGATCAATAGATGGTTGTGGTTTCCTGACCATGGACATTGGATGTCGTTGATAACGGGATCACATCATTAGGAGAATGGTGTGATGGACAAGACCCAATCCTAAGCACAATACAAGATCGAGTAGTTCGTTCGCTAGAGATTTTCTAATGTCAAGTATCTTTTCCTTAGACCATAAGATTGTGCAACTCCCGGATGCCGTAGGAATGCTTTGGGTGTATAAAACATCACAACGTAACTGGGTGACTATAAAGGTGCACTACAGGTATCTCTAAAAGTGTATGTTGGGTTGGCATGAGTCGAGACTGGGATTTGTCACTCTGTATGACGGAGAGGTATCTGTGGGCCCACTCGGTAATGCATCTCATAATGAGCTCAATGTGACTAAGGAGTTAGTCATGGGATCATGTGTTATGGAACGAGTAAACAGACTTGCCGGTTACGAGATTGAACAATGTATACGGATATCGACGATCAAATCTTGGGAAAGTAACATACTGATGGACAAAGGGTATTGTATACGGGATTGATTGAATCCTCGACATCGTGGTTCATCCGATGAGATCATCGTGGAACATGTGGGAGCCAATATGGGTATCCAGATCCCGCTATTGGTTATTGGTCGGAGAGGTATCTCGGTCATGTCTGCATGGTTCCCGAACCCGTAGGGTCTACACACTTAAGGTTCGGTGACGCTAGAGTTGTAATGGTAATAGTATGTGGTTATGAAAGGTTGTTCGGCGTCCCGGATGAGATCCCGGACGTGACCGAAATGGTCCTGAGGTGAAGATCGATATATTGGACGAAGGGTATTGGAGTCCGGAATTGTTCCGGGAGTACCCGGTGATGACCAGTGTGACCGAAAGGAGGTTCGGAGGCCCCGGCAAGCGTTTGGGGGCCTTATGGGCCAAGGGGAGGGGGCACACCAGCCCACTAAGGGGCTGTGCGCCCCTCCCACCCCATCTCATGTAGGGATGGCACCCGCAGGGTTTGGTTACGGGTTGACCCACCCCATACCCTTACTCGTCCTCCTTGACCCATCACCCTTACCCATACCCGGCAACGGCTATAATTTTTCCCATACCCGTTATCCGACAGAGTAGATAGGTACTCGTGGGTAAAATTACCCATGTTTGCAAAGCATCCATTTGAAAAAACTCACAGTCATAAACAACAACATATAATCATAATTTATAAACAACAACACAACACAAACTACAACATATTTAACAAACAATATCACTTTCTCGTAAACAACAACACATCAATACAACATCATATAGTCACAATCATACATTTTGTGTTAACAAATTCATGATAAAGTGTAGAGATAATTTTGAGTTCACATAGATTTTATAAGGGTACATGTGTATGTGGGCATGGGTTATACGATCCCATACCCGTACCCTCTCTACCCGATGGGTTTCAGATTCCCCTATTTATATACCCATGGGTAAAAATAATTTCCATACCCTTACCCTAATAGGGTTTTTACCGACAGGGTACATGGGTAATGGGTACCCATTGCCATCCCTAATCTCATGTAACGTGGAGAGGTGGGGGCGCCTCCCGTAGGGACGCCGCCCCTCCCGGCTTGGGGGCCAAGTTTCCTAGGGGTGGGGGCGCCCAAACCCATCTAGGGTTTCCCCTGTGGCCGCTGCCCCTCCCCTAAGGAAGCCCTAGGGTGCCTCCTCCCCCCGCCCTTCCCCCTATATATAGTGAGGGAGAGAGAGGGCAGCCGCACCCCTTCCCTGGCGCAACCCTCCCTCCTCCTACACCTCCTCCTCCTCCGTAGTGCTTAGCGAAGCTTTGCCGGAGAACCACGAGCTCCACCGCCACCACGCCGTCGTGCTGCCGGAGTTCTCCCTCAACTTCTCCTTTCCCCTTGCTGGATCAAGGAGGAGACGTCCTCGGACTGTACGTGTGTTAAACACGGAGGCGCCATGCGTTCGGCGCTTGGATCGGATCTTCCGCGATATGAATCACCGCGAGTATGACTCCATCAACTGCGTTCTTCTAACGCTTCCTCTTAGCGATCTTCAAGGGTATGAAGATGCACTCCCTCTCTCTCGTTGCTAGTATCTCCTAGGTTGATCTTGGTGACACGTAGCAATTTTTTGAATTATTACTCGTTCCCCAACAACTTTGTGGTGGATTGCCTCGCAAGGAGGATAGGTATGAACTAGTACAAGTGTGAGCTACCTCGGGAGAGCTCAATGGCAAGGGATCCGATCTCCTCTCCTAGGATGGAGACTAGCCTATATTTATAGTGGCTTTGGTCCTCTTCCCTCATAGCTTAGGCACGAAGGGATACCACAGTGGTCAATATGAAAGGGGACAGGAGTACACCCTATCCTGACTAAAGTGGTCTTCGCCTACAAAGCTACTGGTCATGACGCAACGGCGGGCTCGGCGACGACATCCGTCGTACCGACCTCATGGTCTGGGTCTTGTTGTACTGGGATGGAAACCTTTGGGGGATTCTTTGGGAACCCGTGTACGTCATTGCCTCCATAACATCAAAGAGGAAACTGTCCTGGACTACACCCATTGGTGCCCTGCTGGCTTTGGTCGTCATGGCTCACATCACCACGCGCCTCGTGAGGTGGGCGCCTACCTATTGATGTCCGCACCTTTGGAGGCAGCCTCGGGGGGCTGTTCCTCGGGAGGCCTTGTCATCGTCGCCTCGCGAGGGTCTTGCTCGTGAAGCCTTGGAGTTGGGCCGTACTGGGCTTTCAATGACGCCGTGCACTGGGCCGCAGGCAGGCGAGTTTGGGAACCCCTGGTCCCAGAACTCCGATAGTAGCCCCCGGGCCCATGGTGCGCTCGGCCTGGCTTCGAGGCGGAGGCAGCGAAGGAGTGTTGGGTTCTACGGTGGGGTGTGTTGAATGCAAATAAAATTTTCCTACACGAAAAAAAACCAAGATCATGCTACGGGAGATGGATCATAGATCGTTACCACTAGACACCCAGTGCTGTGCAGCGGAAGAAGAGTTGGGGCAGCACGTCTGCATGGTTCATGTCTTCCTCGTTCGATCTCCCTCGAAGAGCCGGTCGTCGGATCCCACGTACTGGTTCGCAGGAGCAGTGCAAGTGCACCGCCTCTAACGGTATCCGCGCGTGTAGAAGGAACACCGTGCGGCAGATTGCTAGCTCCGATCACACAGTCGGCGGCGAGTGGAGGTCGCTATTCGCAACACATGCAAAACCTAGTGACAGCGCCAAAGCGATCATCCGAATGAGTGTGCCGCACCTCCACTATATATAGGCATCCGTCGCGGGCTCAACACTTAGGCCTCGCATGGATCCTAAAGCCCAAAGTCTATTTGGCCTGGATCCGAGTCCGAGTAGGATCACATCCGACTCGTGGAGTCGTGTCCAGCTGCACAGATTCATTCCCTTAAGCGCGTGACCCCTTAGGTTCTCATTCACTTGGTCGCGAGTCATATCACATCCGGCTCGTCTAGTCGGTAGCGGCCTCTAGCAAAGTGTGCCAACTCCAAGTGTGTGATGAAGCTGGTTAGGCGAACCTTTACAACGTGTCACACTTCTATTCCCTTTGCCACACGATATGTGTTGTCAGGCTCAAGGCGAGTCTGCCATCCTTGTGGTAGCCCGACCTCTTTTCCGTTCCAGTGATGCCAACCACAAACTAGATTATCTCATAATCCTTGTTGCATGGCCATGCTTGTCTTTGTCGGATCACATGAGGGGCTCAGAGTATATCGCTCCTGATCGGAGGGAAAATCCTATATTGCTCGATCATGTCTCGCAGCATGGGTCTGGACAAGCCCGAAACCTACCTTTGTAACTACCCAGTCACGGAGTAGCATTTGGTCAGCCCAAAGCAGGTCTATCACCATCCCGAGTACATGCGCCAACTCAGGTCTTAGGACATAGAACATATGTTGTATTAGAGACTCACAGATGACATATCGCCGCATCTCATAGTTGAGTCTGTCCAACTCGGACCTTATCTCGACTCGGATCCGACCATGTCGAATCCGACCAAATCCTTCCTAGCTCATATTATCCGGTTAGCATCTAATGCTCCGTGGCTAGTGAGACCGAGCCATGTACCGTGGCATATGCTAGTCTAGTTAACTGCGCGTCCACACAATCCTTTCGACTAGGGACCTTTAGGAGAGTCATCATACAATGCATAGTCCCACAAACAAGTCATGTACTTGCTGATACACATCATTGATAATGTCCAAGATCTTTATTCATAAACTGATGTGGAGTGGAACTCCGTACGGCCGATCTTTCACGAAAGGAGCGGATCCCGACTAAGAGCACAATGAACACACGGGGAAACACAAGGGAAAACACAAGAGGAAACACGAGAGAATCACTCAACCAACAAGAATAGATCACACATGCGCTAGATCGATGAACACAAAGGTGAGATACAAGATCCAAGTCCAACAAAGGACGATACAAAGGTAACCGGTTCTTCTCCATGAGGAGGTCTTGATGGGGCCACCCAAGAGGGGGTCTTGAATCTGCTTGGAAGGATCTTCTCCGATGGAGGCGCGTCTCCGAGGAGAAGGTAACCAAGTGGATGAGCAAAGCTCTCACACAAACATGAGCTAATCCTTTGCTAACCCTAACTAGGAGGAGGGGTTGTCCTATTTATAATCATAGTGCAAATGGGGGCAAAGTGAAGGGGTACATGGGCCTCAGCCATAGCGACCTGACCGAGGGACCGGACGTCACTGGGCACGGGACGTCCGGTGGTTCGAGGGACGGTCGTCCGCTAGCGCCGAACGTCCGCTGAAAGTGTTCTGTGGTCGGGATACCGGACGTCCGGAAGTCTCGGACTTTCGTTAATATTGCCGGACGTCCGGTGCGGGGTCGGACGTCCGCTCGCTGGGAGGGATGTAGCTGGCGTAGGCTGGGCGCCGGTCGTCTGTCGAGGGTCGGACATTCGCTTGATGTGAGAGACCGGTCATCCGGTGTCGTCCGGACGTCCGCTCGCTGGAGCTTCTTTGGTAGTTCCTTGTACTTGGTTTCCTCGCCGTCTTGTCCATGGTCTTCCTCTTGTTCCTAGTCATGCATAACACATATATTTGAGGTAGTAGCCATGTCTCACATATGGAAAGTGATGGTTCGAAGAGGAGCGAGTTCACCTTGTGTCCAATGGTGTATGTTCGAGGTCTCGTCATATGTCCTCTTGGGGCTTGGAGAGTAGTCGGAGTGTACATGGGGATGAACGTGGGATGCTCCGCATCATCTCCTCCCCCTTGGGAAAGATCCGACCTCGGATCGTGATCCTCGTCACCATGGAAACGGTTGTCGTGGACGAACTTTTAGTTGGACGGAGTGGAAGACGTTGCGTAATCCATGTACACCAAGGTGTCGCCGGAGTGGTATACATGCAAGAAAAGCAAACACAAATGACACTCAGAAATACAATGGTGAGCGCACACAAAGTGTCCATCAAGGAAGTATGAGTCCGTGAGGCAAGATTGTTCATGACAAAGCACATGAAGCTTAGCAAGATGATATAGAATGCGATGTAAAGCATTCATGGGAGCAAAAGCATTCATTGTGCACACAAATGAATTGTGAATATGAACAATGCAACCACGGTGCAAATGATGTCATAATGGGACGGTTTATCAAAAGCATGAACATGGTAATTGGTGCTCAATGTGGCTATGTGATCATGCAATTGATGGTGGGCAATATGATCATGATGTAAGAATATGCCATCAAGAAAGATCACAACAAATTTGCTAAGGAAATGCACAAGCTCATATATCATGGAAGACATGGGAATACAAGATGCAACAAAGCAATCATAAGGTGAGTCAATCCATGCATAAGATGCAAAATTGTGGTGACTATGATATGTCCATCGAGCATGACATGAGGAAGCACAATCAACAAATATGTATGTGTTGGTGCAATGTGTCCAAGGAGTGTTGATGTACCAATACTCGATGTCATGGCATAATTGGAGTTCCGGAGGTACATCCAATAAGTGCGAGTGCTCCTCAATGTGAAGGTCCATAGAGCCAATCTTCAATGTCGCTCCGCCGTTCACGAGATGTATCATGTATGCAACACGAAGGAAACAACAATGAAAGAATGACCCATCCACTATGTGTATTTGAGGATGGCTCAAAGGGAAGGAGGTCACCTTTAGGAGTTTCTCACGGATGGTGGAGTTGCGCATCTTGTATGCCTTCACATAACCAATATGTCTCATGATGGTACCGACTCTTGAATCCTTCAAAATGACGGAACGTGACAAACACTCGGAAAAACAAATGAGGTTAGTGCAAATGCAACACCTATCATTCGTGTGGTAAAGTACCCAACAAGTGTATGCATCATGTTCATCGTAAGAAAGGACAAGGGAGCATTTCATAGTATGGAGACATATGATGCGAGAACAACCAAATACGATAGGCTCAATCAAACAAGCATGCATCACAAGTAAGATGTCCAAGTCTCCACGATCAATAAGCATAGATGCCACAATTGGGGAATAGCGACAATGATCAAGATGTATCATGTGAGAGGCATGAACATATATGTCATCAACCCAAGAAAGCAAGTAAGAGCGGAACATGGGTGATGCGACAAAGCAAGCAATCATATGAATCAAGGCAAGCAAGCTAGTAGTGCAAATATGCAACATACTAGAAGGAATCATGTCAAGTATGTCATGTATGCAAATAGTGGTCATGAATAATGCACAAGACATATCACAAGCATGAAGGCAAGATATGAGCAAAATATCATTAATAGCATGAGGCACATGATAAACATGGCAATAGCAACAAGGATCTCCACCAAGTATGCAAATACACATAGGAGTAGCATAATGGTGAATCATGGGTAGATGCAAGCAAGGGTCACAATTGCATGGCAAAGGCATAAGCATAGCATGCAAAGTGAACACGGTAAAATGAGCATGAAGCGACAAGCGGTATATAGCCCATAGCCATGTGAGAACCAAGTGAGAGAGATGCGCATAGTCGTTGCACGAAGAGAGCGGTGGCAATGGTAGTCCACGGGATCGCAAATCCTCGTTGCTCTCAAGAGCTCGTTTCGTCAACTCTTGGGATTGAGAGGTTGACAAGTATACATGAGTACCTACACAAAACAAAGGCACAATGCACAAACCAAGATAGCAATTGTGTATATGCGGGAACAAACTTGAGGCACACGAGATGATATGATACCAATATGATATGGTATGTATGTAATGGATGGTGTAGATCGCTAATGTGCACAAGTAACGTTGGCGGCAATACTCAAATGGCTAGTCTCGATAGGCAAGTGATGCAAAATGGGCTAGGGGTTATCAGTGCAATTGCAAGGGGAATGTACAATGGTGTCGTCGAGGTTACCGTCCTTGGCGATGATGAGATGCGGTGTTCTTGATGTAGACACCAAGATGATGGAGACTCGTCCCTAAGTAGCCGAAACACCTTAGGAAACAGAAAAACCACAACTCAAAATCTCAAGGACCAAAGTCAAATGGTGGTAGCGGGATGTGGTGGTAGTTTTGCACTTGGCAATGCGGAAGTGGAACGATGGGGTTTGGAGTAAGTAATGCGGAAGTGGTGGTGGTGGTTGATGAAGAAGCAATCATCCCTAAGTAGCCGAAACACCTTAAGAGACTCGAATCACTACTCAAGAAACCACTAATGCTATATGGATCACAAAGGATTAGGTTGCGGAAGTCGGTGGTGGTGTAGCGGATGATGTGGTGGAAGCCCTAGGCAAAGATGCCAAAGTTCCAAAAATTTGATGGAGTCAAATGATGTTGGTGGTAATTTTTTGTGAAGGGGCATGTCAAGAGCTTCAAAACAAGCTAAAGAACGTCAAAAACGGACTCCGGATGAATTAGTTATGGGCAAAACAAAAATCTGCCGAAAGTTATATCTACATGTAGCGGACGTCCGGAAATGGACGGATGTCCGGTGGCCGGACGTCCGGTGAGCTTGGAAATCCGCTAATTTCGTTCTGGAATGGGATGCCGGACGTCCGGTAAGTATCGGATATCCGGTGGTTCCTAGGGCTCCGGACGTCTGGTAAAGTGGCGGTCGTCCGGTGGGTCGGGGTCAATGCGGGATTTGAGCTCTGAGACGCGATTTTGGGCGGAAAATGGAGATTTCGGGGTCAAAATTGAGGAGATTTCGTGGATAAAAGATGGACAAACTTGGGGAAATGCTAGATCCACTCGAAACCAAGCAAATCCAGGGATCAAAATCAACAAAACTTCATCACACCAACAAATCACAAAAAAAAAATTGGGGCTATTTTTGGTGGGGATTTTCAAAATTACGGAAGAACACAACAAAATCAATCTAGAAAACAAAGAGGTAGGGGCTCCAAATTCGTGATCAACCTTGCTCTGATCCAAGATGATGTGGAGTGGAAATCCGTACGGCCGATCTTTCACGAAAGGAGCGAATCCCGACTAAGAACACGATGAACACACGGAGAAACACAAGGGAAAACACAAGAGGAAACACGAGAGAATCACTCAACCAACAAGAATAGATCACACATGCGCTAGATCGATGAAAACAAAGCTGAGATACAAGATCCAAGTCCAACAAAGGACGATACAAAGGTAACCAGTTCTTCTCCGTGAGGAGGTCTTGATGGGGCCACGCAAGAGGGGGTCTTGAATCCGCTTGGAAGGATCTTCTCCGATGGAGGCGCGTCTCCGAGGAGAAGGTAACCAAGTGGATGAGCAAAGCTCTCACACAAACATGAGCTAATCCTGTGCTAACCCTAACTAGGAGGAGGGGCTGTCCTATTTATAGTCATAGTGCAAATGGGGGCGAAGTGAAGGGGTACATGGGCCTCAGCCCGCAACTGGACACAGCCAGGGACCGGACATCCGGTGGTTCCAGGGGGACCGGTCGTCCGCTAGCGCCAAACGTCTGCTGAAAGTGTTCTGTGGTCGGGATACCGGACGTCCGGAAGTCTCGGACTTCCGTTAATATTGCCGGACGTCCGGTGCGGGGTCGGACGTCCGCTCGCTGGGAGGGCTGTAGCTGGCGTAGGCTGGTCTTCAGGCGCCGGTCGTCCGCCGAGGGTCGGACGTCCGCTCGCTGTGAGAGGCTGGTCGTCCGGTGTCGTCCGGACGTCCGCTCGCTGGAGCTTCTTCGGTAGTTCCTTGTACTTGGTGTCCTCGCCGTCTTGTCCATGGTCTTCCTCTTGTTCCTAGTCATGCATAACACATATATTTGAGGTAGTAGCCATGTCTCACATATGGAAAGTGATGGTTCGAAGAGGAGCGAGTTCACCTTGTGTCCAATTGTGTATGTTCGAGGTCTCGTCATATGTCCTCTTGGGGCTTGGAGAGTAGTCGGAGTGTACATGGGGATGAATGTGGGATGCTCCGCATCATAAACACACAGCAAATATCATCGTACATGATTGACTCTAGGGCATATCTCCAACAGTCTCCCACTTGCACTAGAGTCAATCAAATTGGCATCGTATGCCCATCGCTCTAATGTGCCCCTCATGCTTGGGTTGTGGAAGCGGCTTAGTCAGCGGATCTGCAACATTTGCATCCGTGTAAATTTTGCATAACTCTATATCACCATTCTTTACGATCTTTCATATCAGGTGATATTTTCAATCTATGTGTCTGGTCTTGTGGTGATTCCTTGGCTCCTTAGCTTGTGCGATGACACCAGAATTATCATAATAAAGGTCCAACGGTTTTACCAAGGCAGAGAAAATACCAAGATCATCTAGAAAGTTCTAGATCCAAACACCTTCCGTTGCAGCTTCACAAGCCGCAATGTATTCGACTTCTATGCTAGTATCGGCCACCATATCTTGCTTGGAGCTTGTCCAGCTCACTGCTCCTCCGTTCATGATGTACACGAATCCAGACTGTGATCGACAATCATCTCTATCGGTTTGGAAACTAAGCGTCGGTAGTAACCCTTCTGACGAGCTCTTCCTGACCTCCATCAACTAGGAACATCTCTTTAGTCCTTTTTAGGTACTTTAGAATAGTCTTTACTACCACCCAGTGACTCTCACCTGGGTTGGCTTGGTATCTACTTGTTAGGCTTATTGCAAAAGCAACATCAGGCTGTGTACATATCATGTCATACATGATGGATCTGATTGCCAAGGCATACGGAATCCGACTCAACCTGCTTCGCTCATCGGATGTCAAAGGACTCTGAGTCTCGTTTAGCCTTATACCATGTGAGATAGGCAATAACCCATTCTTGGCCTCACTCATGTTGAACCGCTTCAACACTTTATCTATGTACGTCCTCTGGCTCAACCCGAGCAGCCTCCTCGGTTTATCTCTATAGATCTTAATGCCTAAAATATACACTGCCTCGCCTAGGCCCTTCATTGAAAACTTGCCATTCAATGATTCCTTGACCGAGTTCAGCATCAAAACATTGTTTCCGATAGCAATATGTCATCCACATACAGGATCAAAAACACTATCGAGCTCCCACTCAATTGCCTGTATAAACAAGCGTCCTCTTCGCTTTTGATGAAACTGAGGCCGGTGACAACCTCATCAAAACAAATATTCCCGCTCTGAGATGCTTGCTTCAACCCATAAATGGATCTCTTGAGCTTCCATACCTTATTAGCGCTAGTCGGATCGACAAACCCCTCGGGTTGTATCATATACACATCCTCGGTTAAATTTCCGTGAAGGAAAGCCGTTTTGACATCCATCTATCATATCTCATAATCAAAATATGCAGCTATATCTAGTACGATCCTTATCGACTTCAGCATCGCTAACGGCGAGTAAGTCTCGTCATAGTCAATTCCTTGAACTTGTCCATAACCTTTAGCGACAAGTCGAGCTTTGTGGATCTGAACATTTCCATCCACATCGGTTTTCTTCTTAAAGACCCATTTGCAGCCAATGGCTGTTATGCCAGGCGGCAGATCAACCAAGTCAGAGACTTGATTCTCATCCATGGACTTTAACTCGGATCTCATGGCCTCTAGCCATGCCTCGGAATCTGGGATCACCATCGCTTCTGCATATGTAGCCAGCTCATCGCTCTCTAGCAACAAAACATCACACACTCTGTGCAATCTTTCCGACATCTATGGTTCCGGTGCGGCTTCCACTATGAGTTCCCTGACAGACTCCGGTATGATCACATCATTAGCCGAGTTGTCCCCAAGTAGTATTCGAATTTCTTCGAGCTGCACCTGCCTCTCACTGGCTTCCCGCCCGAGAAACTCTTTCTCGAGGAAGGCCCCTTTCTGAACAACAAACACTTTGTTCTCTTCGCGATTGTAGAAGCTATATCCCAAAGTTTCCCTTGGATATCCCACGAATATGCACTTATCCGACTTGAAAAATGCTTCACAACTCCTAATCTTTAGAAACAATTTGGGACTCTTCCCAGTCCACATCTCATGTGGTGTCTTGTCTATGAATTTAGCTGGTACTTTGTTGAGTGTAAAAGCTGCAGTTTCTAGAGTGTATCCCCAGAATGACAAGGGTAAATCTTATTTGCTCATCATTGACCGGACCATGTCCAACAAGGTCATATTCCTCCGTTCTGACATGTTGTTTCTCTGTGGCATACCCGGAGGTGTGAGCTGAGGTACTATACCTCGGTTTTCAGATGATCATCAAACTCCTGGCTCATGTACTCACCTCCACAATTAGATCCTAGAAGCTTTATAGTCTTGCAGAGCTGACTCTTAACCTCATTCTGGAACTCTTTGAACTTTTCAAAAGTTTCCGACTTGTGCCTCATCAAATAGATATATCCATATCCACTCAAGTCGTCGGTAAAAGTTACAAAGTACTGATAGCCACCTCCGGCAGTTGTGCTCATTGGACCACACACATCACTATGTATAATTTCCAAGACGCCCTCTCGCAACTCTTTTCAAAAGGTGACTTAGTCATCTTGCCGAGCAAGCATGATTCGCATGTCTCGAATGACCCGAAGTCGAACAATGTTGGGAGTCCATCATCATGGAGCTTCTTCATGCGTTTCAGACTAACGTGTCCAAGCCGGCAATAACAGAAGTATGTTGGATTTATCTCATTAGGCTTATGCCTCTTGACATTCACGTTATAGACCGGTTCCATTTCTTGATTCGATACAAAAAGCCCATCAACAATGGGTGCATAGCCGTGGAACATACCATTCAAATAAAATGAACAACCATTGTCCTTTAAATTGAATTCGTAACCCCGACTCATCAAGCATGAGGCAGCAATAATGTTTCGACTAAGTGCGGGAATGTAATAACAATTTTTCAATTCCAAAATAAATCCACAAGGAAGCTGGAGCTGCATCATGCCGACCTCCAATGCAGTAACTCTTGCTTTGTTGTCGACCCTGATGTCAATATCCCCTTGTGCCACACGCCTAGTTCTTACCAGCCCCAGCATCGGGTTGCAAATATGAACAACCGATCCAGTATCAAATACCCAAGAGCTACTAGGTATGTCAGCAAGGTAAATGTATATAACATATGCGACAAGTGTACTTTTGCCGGAAGAAGCATTTCCGGCCTTCTTGCCATTCTCTGCAAGCCACTTGCTACAGTTCCTCTTCCATTGACCAATTTCCTTGCAATGGTAGCAAATGGTCTTTGAATCTGGTCCAGACTTCGGTGCAGAAGTGGAGGTTACCCTCTCTGTGCCCTTTGCCTTAGCCTTTTTCTTGGACCAACTCTTCTTGAACTTAGCCCATTTCTGCAACATCAACACTTGATGTGTGCCTTTCTTAATATCCTGCTCTGCCACTTTGAGCATCCCATGCAATTCACTGAGCTTCTTATCCATGCTATATATATGATAGTTCGAGATGAATGCCCCATAGCTGGGCGAAAGAGAACCCAGAACTGTATCAGTAGCAAGCCCATCCAAGAGAGGGAAGCCCAACCGATCCAAAGCTTGCACGTATCCGATCATATTGATCACATGTGGGCTCAGTGGATCACCTTCCCTCAGCTTGCAATCCATCAAGGATCGCTAGACGTTGAACCTTTTGGTCCTAGACTATGTCTAAAACATGCTCTTGAGACTCTCGATCATATCGTAAGCCTCAACATTTTCAAAATGCTGTTGCAAATCGGGCTCCATACAAGCCAGCATCAGACAACTGATCTCCGTTGATTCATCAATGAGTTTCTTGTAGGCATTCTTGGTTGTGGCATTAGCATTATCGGTTGGTTCCTCTGGAAGTGGATCCTCTAGAACATGTTCCTTTTTATCGTGCTTGAGAACAATTCTCAAATTTCTATTCCAGGTGGTAAAGTTTGTTCCATTCAGTTTATCCTTTTCCAGAATTGATTTCAATGCAAAGTTGGGTTGAGCAGGTGGTGCCATTGATATACAACATAAAAATATGCAATCATTAAACAATGTCTTTATGTAGAGTAATTCAAGCCTAAACAAAAATACTCCCACTGAAGTCGGCGTCCCTCCGCAAACTCTGAGTGTTTCAGGATCCGACTAGCGCATGTGACTAGTGAGCTTTAGCATCACTGCTAGCCAACATGACTATCCGGTAAGAAACTCTTTGCTAATTGTATCTCTGTATGACTCTTGTCGGTCGGGTAGGTATCTTATACCCCATCTCCCGACCTCCTTTGCCACAAGGCCCAAAACCGTTTTGATAGCCTTGTTAAGATAACCTAATGCAATGCATGTCCATGTCCGACACAAACCCTTCAGTTCAAGGACACCTAGCAGCACCCCAATTTTATGAGCCCACTCCTAGACGTACTTGATGTGTGAAGGTGCAACATCGGGAATGGAAATTCCCTTGATATTAATGAGGGATCGTTCTACCATTTTAACATGCATAGAAACTAAGAAGCACAACAATCACAAATAAACATATATTGTGAAATAGCATGGCTCCTTCATGGATGTTCTTCCAGGTCGGCTCTGACTCCCAATGACCATCTAGGAACTCCATCCTGTTTTTCACGCTGGGAAGCCAAGACACCAACCTGGTCTCTGGTATCCAACTACTACAACTAGTAATAAATTTTACATAGAATCACAAGTCGGCACGCAGGTCGTTATACATTATAATGACAGCACTTTGGCTCCTACCAGCTGACAAACATGACGCGCATGCCATGTATAAATTACACACATGCATCACATACACATGAGCCATACTATTCACATCCAACCCTGCAAAATAAAGTTATGCATAGAATCGCATTTTACCGGTTTTGAGTGATCGTGTATAAAATACAAGGCGCTACGCACACACATACGTAATCCATGCACTCATGCTGCCTCTCGTCGCACCGAATAGGGGCGACGATGCGGAGAAGAAGAAGAAGAAGCCGACTGCCGACGCAAAGGTACCCCTCATCCTGAGGGTGGCCTCGGTGGGCGCGGGGGCGCGCTGTGCCGATCCGGCGCAACCCTTGGGCGCGCGGGAAGCAACTCGCCAGGGCGCACAGGCATGCCGCCCCCTCCTGGGGCATCGCCGGTGCCGCCTGGAGGGCCGACCAACAAGCACGTGGGAGCCAGCCGAGCAGCACCCAATGCCACGGTCGCAGCAGCCTCGGTCCTGTGGGAGGGGGCGGCACCCCACCTCCGCTGGCCGAACCTGACTCGGGGCATGCACCGACGCAGCCTCAGGCAGTGCCGACCCCCGTAATCCAATAGGTCGTGGCATCAATTGCTCTTACTGTGTCGCTGGAGCTAGGCGCGGAGAAAGGCCCGGAGCCCCCGATGCCTCAAGTGGGCCATACCACGACCTCATCGCCCGTGGCCCCGGCCGGCGCGTTAGTGGCGCTCCCACGCCAAGCCCTTGTGCTTGTGAACTGTGGCCCCCGGATCAGGCCTGGGGCTCTGGATGATGCTTATGCCGCTCTCGGCTGCTCCGGGCGGACCTCTAGGAGGCTGACAGATGCCTTGAGAGGGAGCGCCTAGGGCTTGCCTCGGCATGGGTCCGGTTTGAGAAGACAATCCAGGATGCCTAGAAGCGGTCCGAGGCTGCCGCCACAGAGAGCAGAGAAGAGGCCGCCAACGCCAAGGTGGCCCGCGCTGACACGCTGGCCGAAGCAGGGGCGGCCACCAAGCGCTGCAGCAAGGCGGAGGCCGGTCTGAAGGCGCTTCTAGAGCAACAAGTTGCACGCTCGCAGCTACTCCAGCAGCAAGGGGACGACCTCAGGGCTCGCAAGGCGAAGCTCGCGGATCGTGACTCCGTGCTGTCGAAGGTGGTCGTCGAGCAGGCCGCGAAGCGCGAGCACCTAGACAAGCTGCAGAAGGAGGTGGTCGAGGCCCGAGCATCCCATGCCAAGCATGCCTCTGAGGTGACGGCTCGGCTAGACGCCCGGGTGAAGAAGATCCTTGCTGACGCCAACGCCAAGGTGGTGGCGGACCGCGACGCCTTTTCTGCTCTCGAGCTCAGGGATCACCAAGCGTTGAAGTCGATCTGCAGAGGAGGGTTCGAGGGCCCGGTTGCGACATCCGAGGACGGTTATGTAGAGTTATCCTGTAGGCTCACCACTGAGCTCGAAGGCACCGGCACCAAGGTGGACGCCATCCTGGAGGAGGAGTGTCGCGACCTCTTCTCCGCGGCAGCGATGCACGTCTTCAGCCATCTTTATCTCCGCGACGCCAGCTTCAACTTCGACGCCATGATAGGCTCTGTTCCTCTCGAATTCTGCGCCAACACGGCGGAGGCCGTAGATGGCCACGTGGCCACACTGATTGAGAAGTTCACCTGCATCGATGACGGATCAGACGCAGCCGAGGCAGGCGGCGGCGATGGTGATGACGGTAGCGGCGGCGATGGTCCTTCCTCCTAGAGTTTATCGTGCAATGACTTAACCATGCCTCATGGAGGCGTAAGACTTTGTTTGGATTTGTGATACATTTGGTGCCTGTAATAATTGTTTGAACTCCATAATTTCCTTTCCGTGCTTGATTTTCTTCATGCTTGCCTTCGTGCTCTATGTTGGAAGGGCCCAGACCTGCGCATACCTCGGCCGCCGTTGAAATATCAGGTCGTGATGCCTGGACAAAGGCAAGGGGCAAGGGGCTACGTGACTAGTGAGGCCCCTGAGTCTTGATGCTTAGGGGCCCCCCTTGACGTGCGAGTGGCCCACATGAAGGAAACATGGGTGACGACGAGGTTATCCCGGGGCCCTTCATACCTTTTTCTCGTCAGCCTACGCCTGGGGGACGCGAGAAGACCATGCACCAAGAACCTGATGAGGTGGCATGCGCGGGGGCAGGCCTGTGAGCCAAGTCTTAGCCTCAGCGTAGGCACCGTGTCCAGCCCCCTCTCGCGTGCAGACCATGGGAAGGCTACGAGCAGTGTCGCCTGAAGAGCCAAGAGGACATCATGAGGTTGATGCTATCCATAGGGCGCCCTCGGTTGATTATCCACCAGTGCGGAGCATGGGGCTTCCACTGGGCATGGGCATGGTCGTAGTGCAACTGTATCCTCCAACACTGAGCATGGGGTTTCCACCGGGCGTGGGTAGGGAGCGATGTGATAGAGTCTCCGCGCGTGTACAGCCCTGTTTCGTTCATACACATGGCTAGCACCGCAGAACTTTGAGGAGGTGTATCTGGACACTCATGAGCCAGCGCGGGGCTCGGGAGGTCCTACCTCAAGGCGGATTGCGCATGGGTTTTTGGCGTGGAGCGCGCTTGTGAGACCTGAGTTAAGACGGCGACCTACGCCAAACGAGCGTTCGAAGGCTGTCGCATGAGAAGGATAGACACCAAGGACCCATAGGAGGTGACATGTATGGGACCGGCCCGCCAGACAGAGCTCGGTCGCTTGGGTTTACCAACGCTGCAGGGACGGATCCGAGCACAGATGTCATGTCGAGTCTTCTCATGCAACAGTCTACGGAAGAACACCCGGTGCGCGGCTCCCGCGGTGACAAAGCACCAAAATTGTGGTCGTATGAACCGGGCCGCATGCCCTTGCTCACCTACCCTCGATGAGCTCATGCGAGGACAAGGCACCAAGAACTAGGGGTGGATTAACGAGCTATTCGGCTCGTTAAGCTCGTGATCGTTAAGGCTCGGCTCATTAAGCTCATTAAGATTAACGAGCAGAAACTCGTGCTCGGCTCGGTTCGTTTGAAGCTCGTTAAGCTCATGAGCACTTGTTAACAGATTATAATGTGCTATGTTCTACATGATGAGTGCATAGTTGTGTTTTTTAAGATGAAATATGGTGGCTACGAAAGAAATACACTCGTTTTTTGCGGCCTATGTCGATTAGATTGAATAGACGAGCTGAGGTGCTACAAAAAATTTGCCTCATAAGATGAAAATATGTGTTGTGTTGTTACTAACGAGCTTAACGAGCTACTCATGAAAGTCGTTAGCTCACTCGTTAAGCTTGTTAAGCTTAACAAGCTGAAATCTATGATTGGCTCTATTCATTAAGAAGCGAGCTATGAGCTTAACGAGTTGAGCTATCGATTGCTCATTAAGCTCGCGAGCTACGAGCTTTTGGTCCAGCCCTACCAAGAACCCCGGGAGGTGGCGTGCGCAGGAGCTGGCCCGCGAGATAGAGCTTGGTCGCTTGGATTTACCAACAATTAGGGACGGACTCAAGCACAGATGTCGTGCCAACCCTTAATCATGAGGCAGTCAAGAGTGGGCTCGCGAGGGCGCGACAAAAATCATGGTGACGAAGCACCGGACACGCAAGCTGAAACATCAAGGGAAATCTTATCGAGGCAAAGCAATGTTTGATACATGAGCAAAATGACACAACTGCAGGGGCGGACCCGAACCGCTTGACGATAATGCAGCCCGAGGGGCGCCCTCAATTGAACAAACGAAAATTCACCTGGCACCGGTGTTGCATAGGTGTCGAGGAAGCTGAAGAAGCGTGCCCTGGAGGTTCGCTCCTCACGAGCCGGGCGGCTCCGGAGGCTTGAGAGGCTCGCGAGGCCCAGGGGCTCACGAGGGTCTAGGACCTCCTGAGATGCCACCGCCGAGCGCCGAGCCTCATGGGACGCCATCTCTCGCTGCATGAGTCGCTGGTATGAGGCGCCGACATTCAGCAGGCCAAACGGCATGCAGACGTAGCTGCAGGGGTAGCCCCCACTCTAGCCGACGCGCGACGGCCAGAAGAGGTCCTGCGAAGAGGCCCTGTTGAGGCCTGGGATGTTGAGTAGACGCGTAGCTCGCCACCCGCGTCAGGGGCGGAAGCCGCACTAGCGGGACATGTGGGGCGGCGCTCGCCGCGCATGGCTTGAGCTTCCTGAAGTTCCTCGGTCGCCTTGGTGATGAATTCCCGTGCTCCTGGCGCCTCGCACCTCATTCCTTGCTTGTGGGGGCACACGCCAAGGCATGCCTCCAAGTGGTGCCCGAGCACCTCGCTCATCGCGCTGGTCAGGTCAGAGGCTCTCTAGACAGAAGCCCCCGAGCCCGTCCTGAGGGAGGCGTCAGGCGCGCCTTCCTATGTAGGAGGAAGAGATGCCTTGGCAGCAAGCTCGGCGCCTGAAGCGTCTCCAGCAGGCGCCATCTGATCCTCAGGACGGCCCTTGGGGAGGAGCCGTTTCTTCTTTGTAGGGGCAGCCTCAGGGGGCGCGCCACCAGAGTTTTTGGCCGATGCGGCACGGTAGGCATGCTCAAGGGAGCAGACTGCATCCTTCTCATCACAGGCAACCGTGATGATGCCACTGCACCATGGCGTTATGAGGACGTTGTAGCCATGGTGAGTCGCCGCCATGAATTTGGTGAGGGTAGGGTACCCAAGGATGGCGTTGTATGAGAGGCCCATGTGGGCCACGTCAAAGGCAATGATCTCAGTATGGTAGTTGTCGCACTTGCTGAAGGTGACAGGGAGGGGCACTTGCCCCAGGGGGATGGTAGAGCCGTCAGTCGCCCCAGAGAATGGCCTGGTGGGCATGAGCTAATCATAAGGCACTTGCAGCGTCTCGAAGGTCTCGACGGAAAAAAGCCACCATCGATGAGGGTCTTGGTGACGAAGATGTTGTTGATGGAGGGCGTGCACAGCATGGGGAGCGCGCCGGCTGTGTCCATGCACCTGAGATGGTCCTTGGAGTCGAACGCGATGACGTACTGCGGCCACCTTAGGGGAGGCACAACCTCAAACTTCGGGAGGGCCACATTCACCTCACGAGAAAACTACTTGAAGATGCGGTTTGAGGCGGGTGCCTGGGCACCACCGAGGATGCAGGCAATCGCGCGAGGCTCCTGATAGCCCCCGACCCCATCGTCCTGATGGTTGTCGTCGTTCCTCCTTGGTGGCGGCAGCAGTGGAGGGAGCCCGTCGTTGCCCTGAGGATGAACCTCCCGTGGCTGATCACGCCAGGGGTCGTCACGAGGATGATCGCGTGAGCCACCCTCCCGAGGCTGGCCGCACCAGCCCTGATGGGGGTTGAAGTTGTCCCAGCGGCCTCCACTGCAGCCTCCTCCGCGGCCGAAGTCATGGTCACCACGGTCGGGGCGGCGGCCCAGGCACTCAACCCGGAGCGCCCTGAGCTCCTGAGAGTCAACGGTGTTGTGGGTGCGAACGTTGTGGAAGTCACAGAATGGGCGGCTATCCTTGGCGGGCTCATCGCAGTCACGGCCGCGCGTCATCTGGGGCTCTGCTGCCAGCACGGTGGGGCTCTTGCGCTTTGCTTCCTTGGCCTTGGCCTTCTTGTCTTCAGGGTCGACATTTGGGTGCTTGAGGAGGGAGAGGCGGCCTTCCTCGGCCTGGGTCTGACGTCAGCGCTGCATAGAGGAGGCGGAGGCGCGCCATGAGCCACATCGCCTGCACGAGACGGTGGGGGACAGAGTGAGTGGGAAGGCGTTGGGGCCTCGCCTGCGGTGTTAATGAGCTCGGTGATGCGACCAACCCAGGCATCATAACCCTTGTTGGCGGGATAGTAGCGCAGCACCTCACGCGCCATGAGAAGCGCAGCCTGTGCGTTCGCCGGCCCGCAACGAACATGGGAGGACGAGGTCGTGGTGAGATTGAGGGAAGGCGTGGTGGTGTGGCCATCATGCTGCACGGAGGGCGGCAGCGAAGAGTCTTGCTGCTCGTGGGCGGCAGTGTCGGTGGCGGTGTTGGCTGCAGGAGAAGTGGAGCGCTTGGGAGCGCCACGGCCCACGGGTGCCGTTTGGGCGACGCAGGCATCCCGGCGCTCAGATCAAACTTGACGGGCGTCGGCCATGGGAGTGGTTAAGCTAGGACAGAGAGAAGCAGAAGGGAGAACTTAGACACACCCCTACCTGGCATGCCAAATGTCAGAACCAGGGCTCCGTTGACCCAAACAAGGTTCGAACTCTGGGGCGTGTGCGAAGGATCCTGCCTAGCTACAGCTTGCTGCTCACCGCCTCACGGCTGGGCCTCGTCGGGTTTGAGCTAGCAGGAAGAAGAAGTGGACACAGTGGTTTACCCAGGTTCGGGCCACCTTGTGGTGTAAAACCCTACTCCTGCTTTGTGGTGGATTGCGTCGCGAGGAGGATGGGTATGAACTAGTACAAGTGTGAGCTGCCTTGGGAGAGCTCAATGGCAAGGGATCCGATCTTCTCTCCTACGATGGAGACTAGACTATATTTATAGTGGCCTTGGTCCTCTTCCCTCGTAGCTTAGGCGGGAAGGGATACCACAGCGGCCAATTTGAAGGGACGGGAGTACACCCTATCCTGACTAAAGGTGGTCTTCGCCTGCAAAGCTACTGGTTGTGACGTAGCGGTGGGCTCGGTGACGACCTACGTTTTGCCAAGCTCAGGTTCTTGGTATTGTTGCACTGGGATGGAAACGTTTGGGGGATTCCTTAGGAACCCTCATACGTCCTTGCCTCCTTAACACCAAAGAGGAAAATGTCCTGGACTCCACCTGTTGGCGCCCTGATGGCCTTGGTTGTCATGGCTCACGTCACCGTGCGTGTCGCGAGGTGGGGCGCCTGCCTAGAGATGTCCGCTCCTCTAGAGGCAGCCTCTGGGGATTGTTCCTCGGGAGGCCTTGTCATCGTTTGCCTCGCGAGGCAGGGGCCCTTGCGAGGGTCTTTCTCGTGAAGCCTTGGAGTTGGGCCGTACTGGTCTTTCGATAACGCCGCGCACTGGGCCATAGGCAGACGAGTCTAGGCACCCCCGGTCCCAGAACTCCGACAGAGTCTAGAAAAAAATATTTTCGGAGTCTACTTATATTGGAGAGTAGGAATTCTTTTTACTCCTTATTCCCCTTCGTTGCTCTGGCGAGGATTTGTGACATAGGTGTTTTTATTCTACTCCTCTTCCCCTTCAAATTTTCTTTAGGATCACGCGGGTATTTCCGATCATTTCGATGTCAATCCTTTTTAACTGGTGCACTTCTCTTCAAGGTATTCCATACGAGCGCCATTGAGAAGCCTAAGGATTCGTTAGTTTCACCCATACAAAGTTGTTTTTCTTTTCCCACCCTCCCGTCATTTTTCTCAACGGAGCCAGAAACCTCAATCAAATTATCATTCTATTTATACCAGACCTCTCCATCATTTTCTACCATGTTAAACCCAGTGATTCTCATGAAGATGATAAGGAAGCTTCAAGTTAATCATTCTTCATTCTCTTTTCTTCTCCGGTGGACTAAATTCAAACTTCGGTGTTGATCATATATCTTCCTATTGTTTCACATGTTTTCCCATGTTGGAATTTCTTATCCAAGGGTCTCTTATTTATTCACCTCTGTCTATTCATATCTGGAGTGTAGAAGATATCTCAGAAGATTTGTGTTTCCATTCTGAATCCATTCAAGCTATTTCGAGGTTGTTATCTCATTCAAGCTATTTAATTCAACCGGTGCAATATCTCTTTAAAAATTGTTCAATGATGTTTTCTTTTAAGTCGGCCCATAACCCACAGGTCTTTTCCCACGATTTTACTTGACTCTAACCATTTTTCCGAAGCTATTCTCAAATTCATTTTAAATTTTGACGTGAGAATGAATTTTCATCAGTCAGATGCCTCCTTCATGAATTTTCATCAGTCAGATGCCTCCTTCATCTTTGGCTCAAACTTTCGATTCTTCATTATTCTGGAGTATCTCAGCAATTCTCAGTGGTGTTCCTCATCGTCCTTCTTAGCGTTGAAGACCGAAGAAGATTTTCTCTTAAATCCTTGTCTGTTCTCTTGAAGATTCGTAGTTCAAGCTGGATGCTATCCTCTCAATTTTTTCTGATCGTGAGAAATTCTTTTCATACCAATCTGAACCATTTCAGGAGTGTTTTTGTTTTGATTTCCAAAGGCCATCATTTCAGAATTCTTCATTCTCAAATTTCTACTCTAGTTCTCAAATTTTTCTGATGCATCGTTCAAGTATTCTCTAATCAGCTTGTGATCTCTTTGTTCTCATGTATTTAAAATCCCTCAAGTATCTTCCTTCATTTTCCATTTCTTCCTGGCATTTTGTTCTTTTCTTCATTCATTTTTAAATTCTTACACCTGTTCGTTCGAGATTTCTCTTCCTTTGTTTCCATACCAATTCATTCGCTCTTTCCAAATCCTACCAGTGATTCGTTGAAGATTTTCGCAAATTTGTGCTATATATCTCTTTAATCATTTTCAATGAGAATAAGTAGTATGCCAAATCCGGTACTTGTCATCAATTTAAGTTGATGAAGGATAGGCATAACATAATCCTTATTCTTGTTTCCTCGAGGTGATTTAATTCTTTTTTTGGAGTTTGTTCATGAGGAATAAATTCTCGGTTCGAAGTGATCCATCTTTCTTTAGCGGGGTTCCAACCTATCTCAATTATCTTATCACGAAGCTCCATATAAATCATTGCAAGGCTTCATATTGTTCTTTTCAACTTTCCTTTCGGTTCATCATTCTTATTACTGGAGTTCTCACGAAGGCTCAACATGGTCGTCGTTAAAGATCTAATTCATTATTGAAGTGTTCTTCAAGATTTTGCTGGAGGAGCTCATGTATTCTTCATCTTGCATCTGAAAGTGCAAATTCTCTCCACCTTATCTTTTGAGGTGATGTTATGTCATTCTTGACAATTTTCCTTCATGCTTCATGATTCACAAGTTGTCAGGATTGAAATATTTTAAAACCATATTTTTCTATTCTTTCATGAGTTCTTTCAACCCAACAATTTCTTCGTTGGTGTTATCTTAGTATAGATTTCACCTAATGCCTTCCCTAAGGATTGGGCTAATTGTGGTGCTTATCAATGATCCAAGTTTTCTCCTATCCTCTTAGCGAAAGAAGTTTTCATCTCTTTGTTAATCTCAGCCAATCAATTGTTTCTGTCAGTGGCCTGTTGTCACCTCACAATTTTGAGATGTTTTCCATAAGCCCAGAACAAGCTTATTCTTTTTGTTGTTGATTTTCCAAGAACTCGTTCAACCTTCCTTCGTAAGGATGCTTGCAAATTCATTTGTGGTAGAAGATGTTAGTTTCTCCACCGTTCTGTTGTTTAAAAGTATCTAGCTTCCATTCTTTCATTTGTTCCGGAGGCTCTGTGTTGTTGCTTCCGTTTCATAATATCTCTTAAATGCTCATATCTCTTAAATGGTAACTCCAATTAAAAGAAACTATATATGTAAAATGCTTAGAATTTTGTGCAGATTCATAATATCCAACTTCTATCCATGTTCAAAAATGTTTAAAATTGTTGTTTGCATTAATTTGCATTATTACATGTTAAAATGGTTTATTTCATAACTACATAACCATAGCTCCGAATTAAATGAACTTTATATGTAAATGGTTTAGAAAAATGAATAGATTAACATGGTCCACTTTATTTTCCTGTTTAACAACAATAAAATTGTGTTTTAGGCAAAACTGTACCAAATTCGAAATTTGCATATGTGGATTTTTCGGAATTGTTATTTGTTGTTTCCGGCCTCATTTAAATTGCCTAGATATGTACTTTAATTATGTTTCACCTCTTCCCATGTTTAACGACATTTAAAATTGCTGAGTAGGATAAACAAGAGCGGACATAATATTGAATGTGGAGTTTTGTCAATATGCAACTCGTTGCATATTGAGCCCCACATAATTTGTAGTATGTGATTGTTGCTTTGGCATGTCATGCCTCATTGATTGGGCCATGCATCATACTTGGTTGTGCATCATGTCATGATTATGCTATATGTGTTTACCATGTTGTTTGCTTCTTTTCGGTTGTGCTTCTTCTCGATAGTTCCTAGTACCGTTGCGATTGTGAGGATGCGTTCGACTATGTTGGATGCTCTACTTCATGGACTCGGTCTTCTTCCTAGTGGGATTTCAGGCAAGATGACCATTACCTTGGATATCACTACTATCTTTGCATGCTAGTTGCCTTGATGCTATCACTGTGTCACGCTACCTACCACTTGTTTTGTCAGCCTCCCAAATTACCATGAAACAACCTCTAACCTTTTTAGCCTACCAGCAAACCATTGTTTGGCTATGTTATTTGTCAGTGGAAACGACACCTATGGGATCACAGGGAATCCCTTCTATGGTTGGCATGCGCGGGGCTGTGGAAAGAGCGGGTGTAGAAGATCAACACAGGGAAATTTATCCAGGTTCGGGCTGCAAGTGATGCGTAATACCCCTACTCCTGTTGGTTTGTGTTTATCTGGTGTTCTTGGACTAGCTACAGAGCGTGCAGGGTCTAAAAAGTCCGAATCCTCTTCCAGTATGCCTCGGGCCTCCTTTTATAGCCAAAGGGGTCGCCACAGTGTCACACAGGAGGTGGAAAGTTTGTACTGTATACAAGTCTATCGCCTGGCACCGTAGGACAGACGCATTTAATGCGCTGCCGACGTGCCCTCTCACTTTATTGGGGACGGCAAGGAAACTCGTCTCATCTGTCGCCGCCTCGTCTCGCTCTGACGCGCGTCCAGGCTGACTAGGTGTGCAGCGCCACACTGACTGGGTGGCTGCTGAGTTGGTGCAGTGGCAGAGTCTTCACGAAGATATGCATGCCACCACGCAGGTGCTTGCTAAGTTGGCCAGGAAGCTGCACGTCTCCACGCAGGTGCCTGCCTTGTTGGCGGGTTGACTGCTGTGTTGGAACGGCGGTGGAGCCTTGGCAGGTGGGGGTCTGGTTGCGGCCCCGCAGAGGTCCCCGGCAAGGGTCTTGCCGGGGTCTCGCAGGTGTCCCCGGCAAGGTCTTGCTGCGGGTCTTGTGAGCGTCCCCGTCAAGGATCTTGTCGGGGGTTTCCGTCTTCTGGTTCTCATCTAGTCTTGTATGTTCTTGGTCTTCACGAAGATCTGCATGCCACCATGCAGGCGCCTCCCGAGCCTTGGTTCCAATGTTGTCGATGGTGTCAGAACTCTTAGGCTCAAGGGTGGCGACCCTGCTGGTGTTGGGCAAGTTGCCCCGGCAAGGCTCTCGCCGGGGCTACTTGAGCTGTCCCCGAAAGGCTCTTGCCGAGGAGAGCCCACCTTGTCCCTTCGCTCCTCGCGCCTCTGTCTTGGTGTTGCTCTGGTAGTCTTGTGTCTTTGCTTCCTCTTCTGTCCCGCCAAGCGCTGGTTGCAGAGCGTCTTGGGTCTGATCGCTCACAAGACAAGTAAAGGGGTATAAAGGACCTGTCGGCGTTAAGGCAGGGGTCCCCAGTGACTTGCTGCACTGCGGCTGCGGCGTGGCTCAAAGGGGGGCCCATCACGGCCCATCTTCATCAACACGAGCTCAAGACTCTCGCGAGGGGCCAAGCTTCGTGGGGCGGATGACAGGGAGCTTCCTCTGGCACGGCCTCATCAGGCTGGCTCGCGAGGAGGCGGAGAGATCAAGGCGGGGTACCTCACGAGGTGCCCATGACGCAAGCCATGACGACCAAGGGCGCCATGCGGGCGCCAGCCAGCCATGATGTCCTCCTTTCCTCTTTGGTGCAAAGGGAGCAAGCGCAGCCGAGAGCATCAAGCAAAGGCATTCATTTCAGTGCAACAAGACCAAGACCAGCCCAACGGCAGAAGGAAGTCATTGTGGAGCCCAAGCCGGCGTCACCACCAGAGCCTTTGACAGGCGAGGACCGACTTTAGTCAGGATAAGTGTACCAGATGTTCCCCTTCAAAATGGCCAATTGTTGGCGCCCTTCCCGCTCAATATTTGGGAAGAGGCCCAGGGCCTCTGCCTATAAATAAGGACTAGCCACCCACAGGGTAGAGACATTCAGAAAGATAGCAAAAGAACAAACGAGAGAGATAGAGAGAAGCGACTGAACTCCCCCTAGCAGTTCATCGCATTTGACCAAGAACAGACCCTCGCGAGGCTGTTCTTCCTTGTATTGTTCATCACCATCAGCCCAAGAGGCAATCCACCACGCCACAACTAGAGTAGGGTATTACACCACAATGGTGGCCCGAACTAGTATAAACCCTGTGTCTCTTGTGCTGTTCCTTTCGTAGTTTAGATCCTAGCGAGGCGGCGGGGTGCAGGTAGGTAGAGTGCGAGATTCCGCGCGCACCCCAGTGTTCGAACCTCAAGGGTCTGCCGGAACCCGAAGTCCGACGTTTGGCGTGCTAGGTAGGGGGTGCGCCGGAGTTTCCCTTCCGCCACCGCTGCGGCCCGCCTCACGATGAGCAGCGCGCCCGCTTTGCTCCGGCCCGCCAAGACCAGCGGGGGCGAGGGGCTCGAGCCTAGCCCTGCCTTGCAACAGGTGCGGTGGCCGGACAAGTTCAAGCCAACGACGCCGCCGCGCTACGATGGTGCGACCGATCCGATGGCTTTCCTGCTGGCGTACGAGGAGGCCATCCTCGAAGCTGGAGGTGATGACAGGGTCATGGCCAACTGGCTCCCTATGGCCCTCACCGGCGCTCCGCTCGCGTGGCTGATCCACCTTTCGGCAGCCTCTGTGGCCTCTTGGGAAGAGCTCCGGGGCCTCTTCCTCACCCACCACGCTGCGCCGGCGCCCCAGGTCGTCGCGGCCCTCCTGGGCGGCTCGCGGGCGCCGCCCTCGAGTCACCACATCAAGCCGTTCGTCCGTCGGGTCGGCGCCATCTCCACACAGCAGGAAGCCCCCCAGGACCGGTCGGCGCCCAAGGCCAGTCTGACCTTCAGCTCGGAAGACCACCCCTCCAACTCAGCCTGCTCGGGTGTGCTCCCCATGCTGTGCACCCCCACCATCTGCCAGGTGGCCGTCACCAGGACTCTCATCGACGGAGGCGCGGGCCTCAACGTGCTCTCAGTCGAGGCCTTCAACCTCCTCTGCATACCCCGGGAGCGGCTGCAGCCCAGCCGGCCTTTCTTGGGCGTCGGGGGCGGGTCATCCAGCTCCTTGGGAAAAATCCGGCTCCCGCTAACTTTCGGCACCTATGAAAACTTCCACACGGAGCAGGTCGATTTCGACACCGCCCCCATTGGCCTCCCCTACAACGCCATCCTCGGCTATCCAGCACTAGCCCAGTTCATGGCCGCGACTCACCCGGCGTACAACCTCATGAAGATGCCCGGGAGCAACGGTGTCCTCACTGCGTCTGGGGACACCGGAGATGCGCTGCGAGTGCTCAAGCTCGCCTTCAAGACGGCGGCGCAACCCGCCGACGCAGAGACCCCTGAGCCCAAGGGGGCTGCACCAACCAAGAAGAAATAGTTGTTCACCCAAGACAAGGCAGAGACCAAGCAAATACCCCTCGACGAGGACGGGTCCACTGACGCCACTTTCACCATAGGCGCCAACCTCGAGCCCGGCGGGGAGGAGGCCCCGGGTCAAGTTCCTGCGCGCAAGAAAGAAGAAGGTATTTGCACAGGAGCCTGATCAGTTGGCGGGGATCCCTAGGGCGTGTCGAGCATCACCTCCACGTGTGCCCCAACGTGCGCCCGTAAAAGCGAAGCGAGGTGGCAGTCCACCGAAAAGCAAGCCTTCATCGCCCGGAGACCCGCAAACTAGAAGCACCATTGGGGTCATTCGCGAGGTCCGTACCGGATTGGTTGGCCAACCCTGTTGTTGTACCAAAGAAGGGAGGGAAGGAGCGCATGTGTGTCGACTTCACCAACCTCAACAAGGCATGCCCGCAAGATCCGTTCCCGCTTCCTCGCATCAACCAGTTGTGCTTCTTGGATGCCTTCTCCGGGTACCACCAGATCAAGATGGCGGTAGATGAAGTGGAGACGACGGCCTTCCTGACCCCGTGCGGGGTGTACTGCTACACGTGCATGCCATTCGGGCTGCGCAACACTGGGGCGACCTTCCGGTGGTGATGCACATCACCACAGGGTCCGCAGCTCGGGAAGAATGTTGAGGCTTACGTCGATGACATTGTGGTGAAGTCTCGGGAGGCCGAGAACCACGATACAAGACTGGAGGAAACCTTCGCGAGCCTCGACGCGGTGAACCCACTGGCTCAACCCGAGAAATGTGTGTTTGGAGTCCCCTCGGGCAAGCTCTTGGGCTTCCTCATATCCCACCGAGGCATCGAGGCTAACCCGAGAAAAAGGTCAAGGCGGTCGAGGACATGAGCCCGCCAAAGACCCTCGTGGAAATGCAGAAGCTCACTGGCGCATGATCATGCGCTTAGGGCGCTTCATCTCCAAGTTGGGGAAACAGCTGCCTTTCTTCCGACTAATGAAGAAAAAGGGGCCTTTTGAATGGGTGAAGAAGTCAACACATGCGTTCCAAGATCTCAAGAGGTACTGACCAGCCCTCGATCATGGTGGCCCCACGCTCAGAGAACCCCCGGTGCTCTACTCGCCGCCACTCCCTACTCCGGCCAGCAGCTACGGGTGGCGGTTAGGGAAGAGGTCAGACCAAAGCCACAGCAGCAGCCCAGGTCAAGGCAAAGTAGGAACAAGGAAGACCCACAGAAACCACTGCCGCGGCTGAGAAGGGTCAGCCGCTGCAGGGGAGCACGTTGGGGGAGGAAGAGGTCCCTCCCCCAGACTACCAGCCTCTGGAGGCCCCACCGCCTCAGGAGGCGCCACGGTCCCCGGAGGGCGCCAGCGGCACTGGCGCTACAAACCTCGTTGAGCACCCGGTATACTTCACAAGACGCAGTCTGCGGGACACAAGGGCGCGGTACCCCATGCCTCCGAAACTCCTCCTCGCGCTATTGGTGGCCTCACGCAAGCTGCGGCACTATTTTCAGGCTCATCCCATCAAGGTCATCTCAGCATACCCCTTGGAAAGGGTGCTCAGGAGCCCTAACTCAGCCGGAAGGGTCGCTGAGTGGAACATTGAACTGCAAGCGTTTCAGCTCGAATTCAAAGACGACCAGAGTCATCAAGGGGGCCGCGTTAGCGGATTTCGTGGCATAATGGACGGAGGCACCGGGCCTCAAGGCCGACGAGGATCGGTCCCTCTCTCCGGGAAGCGAAGCGCCGGAAGGCTGGGTCATGTACTTCGATGGGGCGTTCTCCAGGCATGGCGCTGGGGCTGGGGCGGTGCTCGTATCTCCCACTCAGGACAAGCTCTACTACGCTGTGCAGCTCTGTTTCCAGCAAGGTGAAAAGGTCTCCAACAACATAGCGGAGTATGAAGGTCTAATAGCGGGCTTGAAGGCCGCGGCAGCCCTGGGGGTGAAGCGCCTTACCATCAAGGGCGATTCGCAGCTCCTTGTCAATTTCTCCAACAAGGTGTACAAGCCAAAAGATGAGCACATGGAAGCCTACCTTGCGGAGGTCCGCAGGATGGAGAAGCAGTTCTGGGGGTTAGAGTTGCAGCATGTGCCCCGCGGCACCAATCAGGAGGCCAACGACATCGCCAAACGAGCATCCAGGCGGTTACCTCAGGAGCCTGGCGTGTTCGAGGAGCGGCTTTTCAAGCCCTCCGCCATGCCATCACTATCAAACACAGCGCAGCCTCGGGAGGAGCTCCCCCAGCCACCTGCCTCAGAGCCAGTGTGGCCCGGCCTGCCCGAGGCGCGCTGCTGCCGACGATGGAGCCTCGGGAGGGGTCTTTGGATCACAGAACTCTGGAGCTACTTAACGCAAGGGACCCTGCCGGAGAAGGAGGAGGAAGCGGAGCGCGTGGCACGGCAAGCCACAACATACTGTATCAGGGATGGAGAGCTCTATCGGAAGCGGCCGAATGATGTGGCACTGCGCTGCATCTCCAGGGAGCAAGGGAAAGAATTGCTGGCGGATATACACGGTGGAGATCATGGGCATCACTCGTCATCACGAACCCTCGTGGGCAAGGCATTCCGGAGCGGTTTCTATTGGCCTCTTTGCGCTCAACGACGCCAGTACAACTAGTGAAGGCTTGCGGCCTGCCAATTCCATGCCAAGCAGATCCATCACCGGCAGAGGTCTACAAACTATACCCCTCTCGTGGCCATTCGCGGTCTAGGGGCTGGATATCCTGGGCCCGTTTCCTCGGGCGCCAGGGGGCTATCGCTACCTCTACGTCGTCGTGGACAAGTTCACCAAGTGGGCTGAAGTGGAAGCCATCCGCACCATCCCCACAGGTTCTGCGGTCAAGTTCGTCAAGGGCCTCGTGAGCTGGTTCGGGGTGCCGAACCGCGTCATCACCGGCAACGGTTCGCAGTTCACCAGTAACCTCTTCAAAACATATTGTGCTAACCTGGGAACGCAGATATGCTACGCTTCGGTGGCGCACCCCCGAAGCAACGGCCAGGCCGAAGCGGGCTAACGCAGAGGTCTGAGGGCCTCAAAACGAGAACATTCAAGAAGAAAGCCGGAGGCTCACGGGCGGGGGTTGGTACATAACGAAGCTTCCTGTGTTGTGGTCCATCCGCACCACCACAACCAAGCCAATTGGAGAGACCCGTTCTTCCTGGTCTATGGAGCCGAAGCGGTCCTTCCTCACGAGGTCGACGTCGTTCCGCACGGGTCCTGGCGTTCGACGAGGCGCAGCAGGACGCCATGCGGGGGACGGATCTCGTGCTGGGGGAGGAGCGCCGTCGAGGAGCTGCGTTGCGAGCAGCAAGGTACCAACAAGCACTGTGACGATACCACTGTCGCAATATCCGCCCCAGAACTCTCGAGGTAGGGGACCTCGTGCTCAGGCGGGTTCTCTCTAGGGAAGGGTTGCATAAGCTCTCTCCCATGGGGGAGGGCCCGTTCAAGGTTGTTCATGTTTCCAGGCCCGGCTCTGTGCTTGGAGACTCAGGAGGGGTGCCAGCCCGAGCAGAGTGGAACATCCAAAGCACCTCCGGAGGTTTTACCCTGAAAAGGCCTGAGCTCGTGAAGAAGGCAAATGCACGTGAAGCTGTCTTTTGGAAAAGGCCCAGAGCACATGAAGAAGGCAAATGCCCGTGAAGCTGTCTTTTGGAAAAGGCCCAGAGCTCGTGAAGAAGGCAAATGCCCGTGAAGCTGTGTTTTGGAAAAGGCCCAGAGCTCGTGAAGAAGGCGAATGCCTGTGAAGCTGTCTTTTGGAAAAGGCCCAGAGCTCGTGAAGAAGGCGAATGCCTGTGGAAGTCTTTTTGGAAAAGGCCCAGAGCTCGTGAAGAAGGCGAATGCGCCCGTGGAAGCTGCTGCTGGAAAGGCCGGAGCCTGTGAAGAGGGCCAATGCCCGTGAAGCTTGCTTCCCCCAAGAAAGGCCCGGAGCCTGTGAAGAAGGCCAACGCCTGTGAAGCTCGCCGCCCGTGACACTCTCACGTAATAATGAGTTGGGGCTGTACACGCCCCGGATTCTCAGGAGCGCCGGCCTCGGGCCCTGGGGCTCTCTCCCACGCCCAGTGGCAGCTCTTAGCTCCGCGCTGGTGAGAAGACGTCGAAGACTAGATTAGGTGTCGGACGCGTCTTTTTCATTTGCTTTCTGCAGTTGGCTTGTTCATTCTCATTTGAAGTTTTACCGAAGCTGTTGTCGTTTTTGACTTGTGTCTCTTCGACCTTTCGCCCTCTTATCTCGATTTCTCTCGCACAAGGTCACGCGAGGGGGCAGCTCGACGCCTCGCTGAAAGTGTTCTCTCGCCTTATTGTTCGAGGTTTCCGCATTCGGGTCCACTACAGGAGCACCCCTCCAGTCCACGCCTCACGGGCGCCGCGACACGAACACCGGACCTGGGTCTGTCGCCTCCACAGCTGAGGCCGGGAACTACCCCTCCAGACTAACCTTCGCAGGACATGAAGCGTTTGATTTAGGCCATGACAAAGCCCTCGAGCTAAGTAATTTCTACGCGCGAGCGTGTAGCACAAGGGCATAATACCGACATAGCAGAAACAATACGATAATTAACAAAAATAGTCCAAGCACGCCCATGCGGGGCCCTACGCTATTGTTTCTTTGCGCAGGAAAAGGAAAAAGAACAAAACAGGCGCGGCTCGCCTAACACCAACTCGCGGGGGAGACTCGAACTACCTCCGGAGCTCAGGCGGACTCCCTCTCGCGCTTCACCGGGGCGAGATGGCGGGCGGACTCGCTACCTCCCTCCAGGCGGGCGCTGGAGGCTAGTCGCGACCACCGCTGGAGGAGCCGCTGCCCGAAGAAGAGCCGTCGAAGCTCGACGAGCCCCGAGCATCGCCGACCACGCGCGTGCTGTCGTCTTCATCGTCGCTGGGGCTGAACCCGCGGCCATGGTCATCATTCTCAGGGCAGCACCCAGCACGGCGACCATCCTCCCCGAACACCCTCACGTAGAGGGTGGCATCGCCGTCGAACTTGAAGTGCAGGGTGCATCGCCGGCTCAGACGGCCTTGCTGCTGGCAAGCGCTTGCTAGCCGCTGGTAGGGGCAGCTCACGCAGCTGTAGAGACCTCAATGAAGCCCAAGAGGCCCGGGACTGCAGCAACCATCCGCTGAAGCTGTGAGGCCGCCTGGGCACCAACCGGAAGCTCACCTAGGAGGAAGCGAGGGAGGCTGGAGCCGGTGCCGTCGGTTTCACGACCACACCACCGAACTCCGCAGCACCTCTGCCGAGTGGAAGCGCTGCCTGGGGGCGCAAGGCCTCAGACCCCCCCAGCAGCGGCTCACACTCCGCCACTGCCATGGGAGGTCACCTCCACGACCGAGGAGCCACCATGGGAGCCACAGGGGTGTTTGCGAGGACGGCCTCGACTGCAGCTTGGGCGGGGGAGAGTCAGGCCCTACCTGGCGAGCCTTCCCCTTCTCTGCGGCCGAGAACCTCTTCGGCGGAGCCATGGGGAAGAAGAAGAAGTAAGGAGGAGATGAATAAGAAGGGCAGGCGCTGTCCCGTACTTATAGCCGGGGAAGGCCAACCGCCGACCTCCACGATCGCAGGCAATCATGACCCGCCCTGCATGCAGGGAATTGTCAATTCGTATAGTTGCCGAGGCATCGTGGGGAAGTGGAGACGCCCACGTCCAATCAACCACCACTCGGCGCCCAAGGCCGCAGGCTGTTAGGGCCATGGCGGCGCACTTGCCCTTCGCCTCTCTGCTCGGCCAAGTCAGGCGCGCGCCTTTGGGCCCGGGCTACTTGTCGGCGTTCTGGGAACGGGGGTCCCTCAGACTTGCTCGCTGCGGCCTCATGGGCGTGGCTCAAAGGGGGCCCATCACGGCCCATCTTCATCAACACGAGCTCAAGACTCGCGAGGGGCCAAGCTTGTGGGGCGGATGACGGGAGCTTCCTGCACGGCCTCATCAGTGGCTCGCGAGGAGGCGGAGAGATCAAGGCGGGGTACCTCACGAGGTGCCCATGACGCAAGCCATGATTTACCAAGGGCGCCATGGGCGCCCAGCCCGACCAGCAGTGTCCTCCTTTCCTCTTTGGTGCAAAGGGAGCAAGCTGAGGCGAGAGCATCAAGCAAAGGCGTCCATTTCGTGCAACAAGACCAAAGACCAGTCCAACGGCGGGAAGGAAGTCATTGTGGAGCCCAAGCCGGCGTCATCACCAGTGAGCCTTTGACAGCGAGGACCGACTTTAGTCGGGATAAGTGTACCAGATGTTCCCCTTCAAAATGGCCAATTGTTGGCGCCCTTCCCGCTCAATATTTGGGAAGAGGCCTGTGGCCTCTGCCTATAAATAAGGACTAGCCACCCACAGGGTAGAGACATTAGGAGAAAGATAGCAAGAGAACAAACGAGAGAGATAGAGAGAAGCGGTGAACTCCCCTAGCAGTTCATCGCACCAGCCAAGAACAGACCCTTGTGAGGCTGTTCTTCCTTGTATTGTTCATCACCATCAGCCCAAGAGGCAATCCACCACGCCACAAACTAGAGTAGGGTATTACACCACAATGGTGGCCCGAACTAGTATAAACCCTGTGTCTCTTGTGTTGTTCCTTTCGTAGTTTAGATCCTATCGAGGCGGCGGGGTGCGGGTAGGTAGAGGGCGAGATTCCGCGTGCACCCCAGTGTTCGAACCTCAAGGGTCTGCCGGAACCCGAAATCCGACAGACCCCTACTTTTGTACACCGACAGGAGCCCCCAGGCCTGGGCCACATATAAGCGCGAAGCGTTATTGGGCCAGGCCCAGAATGGTGCGCGGGTATGCGTGGCAGAGTTTTACCGCAGTAACTCACTGTCAGTCGTGCTTCCCCACGACCCGCATTGAATGTGTGACGTCGGGGACGTGCGTGGGGCGATTGCTGCACGCTTGCATCACGTCGTGGTAAATGGTAAAGAGGCGGCCCGTGCCTTCCCCATAAAAAGGAAAAGCCGCAAGCCGCTGCTCATTTACCCCGTGTGCCTTTCCCAATCTTGGAACTGTCGCTCCCTTCTTATTCCTCAACCTCTTGCCTTTGCTCGCCACCACCGCGCCCCCATTGCCCTTAATCCTCCATCCCCTCTCAGTCGCTATGGCGCCCAAGACAAGCAAAGGCTAGGGGGCGTCCAAAGATGCCGGGGAGAAGGAGGCGCCGGAGAGCGAGTTGGCGGCGCTTCGGACGCAGCATGCCTACTTCCCCTCGACGGTCGATGCGGTCCATCTCAGGGACTACTTCAGGCCCCTGTGGGGGAGGGAGACGACGGGGCACCCTGCCACGTGCATCATCCCTGCCGATTTTGCCAAGGCCGGCCCAAATCGGTACCCCTTCTTTGTTGACTACTTCTCTTGCGGCCTCAGCCCCCCTTTCTCTGATTTCTTCAACGATGTCATGCACACCTACGGCTTCCATCTTCTGGATCTTATGCCGAATGACATGGCGTGCATGGCCTTCTTCGCCCATCTATGCGAGGGCTTCGCCGGAGTGCTCCCCAACACGGCGCTCTTCCACCACTACTTCTACCCTCGCATCCAGCCAGGGGGCGCCATCTCCGGCTGCATCACTTGGATCCGGAGGTCTCAGGAGAAGGGCACATACCCGGAGGGTGCCCAGAAGGACAGGTGGGAGGAGTGGCGGAGCCGGTGGTGCTGGATCGAGGAGGAGGATCCACAGGAGTTCTACCGGGTTCGCCGAAGTCCGCCGGTCCACCGCAAGGACTGGAGCGACCTCGACGCCAATGATAAGAAGCTCTCGGTCGCCACCACCAGGATCTATCGCCTTACCGTGGCCGGGCTCATCCTTGAAATGATTGGGACTGATTTCATCTGCCGCCGGATTGCCCCACTACACAACAAGGGGAGGCCGGCCTGGGACTACAAGAACGCGGCCGACGTCATGAGGCTGCGCCCTGGCTTGAAGCACAACTTCACGGTGATGGGGCATGCTCACTTTTGCCAGAGGCTCTTCGAGCTAAAGGTGACTGACGACGGCAGGGCCGAGAGGACCGGCAGAGCCGAGAAGGCCGGCAAGACCATCAAGGTGTCTCTGTTTGTGTTGCCGGTGGGAGTGGTCCCGTTGAGCAACAACTCTTGCCAGACCGCCATCATTGCCATGATGCCGGTCTTCAATGCGCATGGCCTCGATCCGCTCTAGGACGAGCCGGAAGCGGAGGAGGCACATGCATTCTTCGACAACTTGTCGGAGAATTATGTCCACGACGAGCCGCTGCTCATCCGTGACACCACCAAGGAGGAGCTGGACTACATCGTCGCCAGGGCGGCTGATGCGGCGCTCGCCAAGGAGGCTCACAGCACCGGCACCATGGAGGACGAGGCTGACACGGCCGTGGAGGAGAAAGAGCTAGCCAGATGGGCAGAGTCCGCTAGGGAGGCTAGCAGCATCGTCGCTGGGGCCCCTCTCGTTGAAGACATGGTCGAGGAGTCGGCCGAAGAAGAGGCCGAGGCTGACGACCCCTGGCCACAGGGAAGAGACGCGTCCTGCAGCAGGCTAGCTCTAGCGAGCCGGTCCAGCCCGGCGTCACCGCACAGCGGCAACAGGTCCAGGAGCAGTCCATGCGCCAGACGAGGGCCGCAGTGACTGTCGGATCTCAGGTTCCGGCAAAACCCTTAAGGTTCGAACTCTGGGGTGCGTGCGAAGTTCTCCCCCTACCGATCCACGTTCTAGCTTTGCTAAGCTCCCAAGGATTAACTCGACGAACTCGCAACACAAAGAACACAAGATTTATACTGGTTCGGGCCACTGTTGTGGTGTAATACCCTACTCCAGTGTGGTGGTGGTGGATTGCCTCTCAGGCTGAGGATGAACAGTACAAGGGGAAGAACAGCCTCCTGAGGTCGACGTGTTCTTGTGCTCGGTGTGCGGGTGAGGGTTATCTCTGTCCCTCTCTATGGTGGTGGCTAGGGATTGGCTCAAGATCAGATGCCTGAGGCTTGGTTCTAGGCTGAGTTGCCTCCTACGGTGGTGGCTAGTCCTATTTATACAGGCCCTGGTCCTCTTCCCAAATACTGAATTGGAAGGGAGCCAACAACGGCCAATTTGAAAGGGGACAGCTAGTACAACTTATCCTGACAAAAGTAGTCTTCGCCTGCCAAAGGCTCTGGCGGTGACGCCGCCTTGGGCTCCATGGTGACCTCCGTCTTGCCGTCTTGCTGGTCTTGGTCTCGTTGCACTGATGAAACCTTTGCTTGATGCCTCGGTACTCCACGCCTGTGCTTGCCTCCTTGGCACCAAAGAGGAAAGAAGGACTCTATGCGCGCTGGCGCCCGCCTGGTCTCAGTCGTCATGGCTCACGTCATGAGAACCTCGCGAGGTTTTCCTTGCCTTGATCTCTCCGCCCCTCGCGAGCCAACCTGGTGAGGCCGCTCCTGAGGAGGTCTTGTGTTGTCCGCCTCGCGAGGCTTGGACCCTCGCGAGAGTCTTGAATGCTTGTTGGTGAAGATGGGCCGTATGGGCCCACCAGCAGAGCCATGCCGTGGGCCGCAGGCAGGCAAGTCTGGGACCCCCGTTCCAGAACGCTGATAGTAGCCCCCGGGCCCAAGGCGCGCTCGGGCTTGGCTTTGAGGCGAAGCCAAAGGTCAAGTGCGGAGCACCGCGGGCCCCAATAGCCTGCGGCCTTGGTCGATGCATGGCAGTTGATTGGACGTGGGCGTCTCCGCTTCCCCACGCTGCCTCGGAAACTGCCCGACTTGACAAGTCCCTGCGACATGCAAGGGAAAACCATCATTACCTGTGATCATGGGGGCGTTGTTTGGCCTTCTCTTGCTATAAATGGGGAGGGGGGCAGAGCCCCTGTCGCCCATCTCTTCCCATTCCGCTTGCTTCTCCTCCTCTACTCCACCGCCGACACCAATGGCGCCAATCCGAAGATTTTCTGCCACGGAGAAAGGAAAGACTCCCCTCGATGGGCTCGTGCCGCTCCCGCCGAAGAAGAGGCCGGTCCACTACCGCGACATTGTCGTGTGGGTGGAAGTGACGAGGCCCTAGTGCGAACGGACGCCTCCAGGGTATCCGCTGCCCTTGTACGCCCAAGCCGGGGCTCAGGAGGAAGGAGCGACGAGCGGCGTCACCCGCGCAGCGACCACGGCCGTCGCGCCATGGCGACACGCGTCGTCGCCCCTAGAATCCACGCTGCGGACTCCTCTCACGAGCTCGTGATGTGGGCGACGATGCCCCCAAGCACTTGGATCCGCTTCCCATGGTTCTTCCCCGACGTGATGCCGCCGAGGGGACCCCTCGAGCTCTGGTTGCAGCATGCTGACTACGACGCTCCAGCGACCGGAGCAGAGGTTGAAGTGGTCTCCTCCGGCAAGATCTTCATGACCCGCGGCTGGGGTGAGGTCGCGCGGGTTTGCCGTGCTGAGGGCGCTCTTGTGATCCACTTCGATTATGACGGTGCCTCCACCCTGTCCTTCAAGGTCTTCGATGAGGGCCGTCGCCTGGAGTGCTGCCCTGGAGGGGAGCGCCAGGACGATGCGTGCCCGGCCTGCGGCTCCTCCAAAGGCCGGCGACTCTTGGCGTCAGCGGTTCTCTCCGAAGCTCTCACGAGACTCGGAGACGAGCGATGACAGCTACGTGCCCCCGAGCTCTTGCCGCGCCCGGAGCAAGGCTACAGCGTCCAGCCGCCACCGTCGCTGATCGGGATGGGGTTGGCGCCGGCCTCCCATGGCCCACTGTTGATGGTGGCGTCGGTCGCGGAAGCGTGTAGTTAGGATTCCCCTAAATTCTCGTCTTTTGTTCCCTACGAGGAATCAAGAAGTACCCCGTGGGGGCATGTAAAGGGTCTATAATGTCTTTTGTTGATATCATCTTTGTTATGAAAATTTGCGAACATGTGTCCTGTTCAGGCTCCGTCTCCCCTTTCCAACCTCGCGACGGCTTGTTGCTCTACGCTGACAGGTCCCGGTCCCCAGGCAAGCTGCAGCCGTCGCTGGTATGCCAGCTCGCGTGTCGTGGTCAAGGCCAGGAGGTGAGCAGCCCGAGGTTCAGTAAGAGCTCCTGAGACGCGATGCTCAGGAGGTCCCTTTTAGCGCTCAAGCAGCCGTGGTAAGGTAAGAAAGGGAGGCGATGTTGCCGCAACAGGACTGTGGCGAGCGTGACCCCTAGGCTCCAACGATTTAGCCGATCTAAGCACGAGACTTATCTTGGTGGTCCGGGGCCGATTCCTTGCAATGCGCCATGTTCATGCGTAGCTAGGTCAGGTCCATGTGAGCCTCCCCCTCTTCTCCATGCTCTCCTTCATGCTCTGTGTCCTTAGGTCCCGGCCCTCGAGCGAGCTCGGCCGCCGCTGGTATGTCAGGTCGCGTGCCGTGGTCAAAGCCAGGGGGTGAGGGCTGGAGAGCCAGTAGGAGCTCCTGAGTCGCGATGCTCAGGAGCCCCCCTTTTAACGCACAAGCGGATTGCATGAGAGAAGAGGGAGCTCGCGGTGCCGCCTGCTGTCGTTTTCATGAGATTCCTGCAAGCCAGCACAAAGAGAAACACAGTTTGCCATTATGGTTGCCGGTCCGCCGCTGGTTGCTCCGAGAGGAGATGGAGGCACTGAGGGCCTGGTGAGGTGACGTGTGCGGGGCGTGCCGCGAGCCAGAGCTCGACTGCTCAAATTTGTCGACGTTGCAGGGACGGACCCGTGCACAAGCGCCATGCCAGCGTGAATAGCCCTCGTGGGAGGTGAGAGTCAAACAGGTGATAGTCATAGATAGATTAAGCATGGGAAGCATACTGGCTTAAGTAAATGCAGGAAGGATACATGCTTTGGGTCGGGGCCCGGAAGCGGCTTGGGGATGATGCAGCCAGGCGCCTGAAAGAAGGTAAGTTAAAGACATAAAAGGGGATACATGCCACGGGGGCGGACCCACGCTGCCTGGGAATGATGCAGCCAGGGCGCTCGGCTAAATAAACTTGGAAAATGTCACCTGGTTCTCGCTCGATGAAGGGATGTCGAGCAGCTGAAGGTACGCGGCGAAGGGGTCGCTCCTCACGAGCCACCAGGGCCCTGAGCCTTGGGAGGCTCTGGGGGTCCAGGCGGTTCCTTGAGGACCGTCTCCATCTCCATCAGGACGGCATGGTGCCTAACCTCCTGGGATGCCAGGTCGCGTTGTTGTGTTGGTAGGCGGTCGCCACGCTCAGCAGGCCGAAAGGCATGCAAATGTAGCTACGCGGTGGACCCTCGCAGCGTCCCACGTGCGAAGGCCAGAAGAGCTCCTGAGATGCGGCCCTGTTGAGCCCTGGGACGTCGATGCAGACACGCAGCCCGGCATCCTCGCCTATATGGGGAGCTGCGCCTGGTGAGCGGCGGTCGCCGCGCATGGCCCTTGCGTGTTGCAGTTCCTGAGTGGTCCTAGTGATGAACTCCTGAGCGGTGGGCTCTCCTCGCCCTTTGTTCCCCTGAGGGAAACGTGTCGTGAAGCACGCCTCCAAGTGGTGCCCGAGCGCCTCCCTCGTGATGTTGGCAAGGTCTGAGGCCCTCCAGAAGAGAGCCCCTGAGCCCTGCCCGAGAAGGGTGCCAGGCGCGCCTTCCTATGCGAGGGAGGGAGGCGCCCCAGGCGCGGGCGCTGATTCTCACGAGGTCCTACTCGCGATGCCACCTTCCTGAGGTCCTGCACGGAGCAGCTGCTTCTTATTCTTGGGGGTGGCCTCAGGAGGGCACTCGCCCTTGCTGTCGGGGTCGTCGATTGCTGCAGCTTGGAAGGCGCGCTCAAGGGAGCACACCGCGTCTCTTTCTTCGCACGGGACAGTGATGATTCCGCCGCTTCCTGGCATCTTGAGGGCATTGTAGCCGTGATGGGTCATCGCCATGAACTTGGACAGGGCTGGATACCCGAGGATGGCATTGTACGGTAGACGAATGTGTGCAACGTCAAAGTTGATGAGCTCGGTGCGGTAGTTGTTGCGTTCTCCGAAGGTGGTAGAGGCGGACCTGCCCGATCGGGTAGTGGAGTCGTCGGTCCACTCCCCGAGAAAGGCTTGGTGGGCTGAAGCTGGTCGTAGGGCACTTGAAGGTTGTCAAACGTGTCGACGGATAGGACGTTGAGCCCTGCGCCGCCGTCGATGAGGGTCTTGGTGACTTGCACGTTGCTGATGACTGGTGAACAAAGCATCAAGAGGGCGCCAATGGTAGCCGCGCACTTGAGCTGATCTGCCGAACTGAACGTGATGGCGCACTTGGATCATCTGAGCCGGCGCGTGGCCTCGAGCTTGGGGAGGACTGCATTCACTTCACGAGCAAACTGTTTGAAGATACGCTGCGAGGCTGGGGCCTGAGCTCTGCCCAAGATGCAGGCGATAGCACGCGGCTCCTGGAAGCCCCCAGCCCCCTCGTCTTGGTGGTGGTCGTCATTCCTTCTTGGTGGTGGCGGTAGCGGAGGAAGACCAGTGTTGCCCTGAGGACGATCTTCACGAGGCTGATCCCTCCAGGCGCCCTCGCGAGGCTGATCCTGCCAGCGGTCCTCACGAGGTCGTTCGCGCCACTCTTGGCGTGGGCCACGGTCATCCCAGCATCCGCCACCATGTCCTCCTCTTCGGCCGTATCCCCAGTCGATCCGCTCGGGGTGTGGACTGAAGCGTCCTTCTCGAATGGCTCTGAGCTCTTGACATTCGCTGGTGTTGTGGCTATGCAGGTTATGGAAGGCGCAGAATGGTCGGCTGCTCTTGGATGACTCAGGCTGGTCTCTGCCACGCTTGGTGTCCAGCTCCACCGCGAGCTCGTCTTCTCCCTTGCGTGTCACGTCCTTAGCCTTGGCTTTCTTCTCCTCCGGGTCCGCAGCCGGGAGCTCGAGGAGGGAGAGGCGCCCCTCCTCAGCTCTTGCGCACCTGGTCGCCAGGTTGAACAGGTCCAGGGACGTGCAGAGCTCCTCGTGGATGGCGATCTCCTCCTTCATCTTGACATCACGGACGCCATCAGAGAACACGGAGATGATGGCCTCGTCCGTCACCTTGGGGATCTTGAGGCGAACGTTGTTGAAGCGCTGGATGTACTTCTGGAGGGTCTCTCCCGGTTGTTGCTTAATGCAGCGTAGGTCACCCGCGGCCGGAGGGCGGTCGCGAGTGCCCTGGAAGTTGGCGACGAAGCGGTTGCGCATCTCGTCCCAGGAGGAGATCGAGCTTGGAGGCAGGTTGAGGAGCCAGGAACGGGCACCATCTTTGAGTGCCATGGGGAACCAGTTCGCCATGACTTTCTCGTCGCCGTTGGCTGCCTCGATGCTCAGCTCGTAGAGCTGCAAGAACTCCGCGGGGTCGGGGGTGCCGTCGTAGCGAGGAGGCAGATCCGGCTTGAACTTGCCCGGCCAGGCGACGCTACTCAGCTCGGGGGTGAAGGCGCGGCAGCCGGCCATGGTTACCGGGGCCCATCTTGGAGGTGGAGCTTGATCTTGGCGCCCGCGTGTCGCCTCGGCAAGCGGCTCGGGGCCCTGCTACAGCAAGCGATCCTCGCGTGGCGGTGCGGGGAGTGGCGGAGCGTTTTCTTACGGTCGAGGGACTTCTTGGCAGCTTCTTTCTTCTTGCACGGGCACCGGATGCGGCAGGTCGCGCCGTGGGGCCTCGCGCCTTGGTGCCAAGACTCCGTCTTGGGGCATAGGTGGTGGAGGCGCTCCATGGGCCATGCCGCCCGCAGCTGGTGGAGGGCGAGGCAGCTAGAGGGACGGCGCAGGGTGAGGGAGTCCTGGATTAGGGGGTCCTCGGACAGCCAGACTATACACCTTGGCCGGACTCTTGGACTATGAAGATACAAGATTGAAGACTTCGTCCTGTGTCCGGGTGGGACTCTCCTTTGCGTGGAAGGCAAGCTTGGCAATTCGGATATGTAGATCTCCTCCTGTAACCCGACTCTGTGTAACCTAGCCCCTCCGGTGTCTATATAAACCGGAGGGTTTAGTCCGTAGGACAAGAACAGTCATAATCATAGGCTAGCTTCTAGGGTTTAGCCTCTATGATCTCGTGGTAGATCAACTCTTGTAATACTCATATCATCAAGATCAAGCAAGCAGGAAGTAGGGTATTAACTCCATCGAGAGGGCCCGAACCTGGGTAAACATTGTGTCCCCTGCCTCCTGTTACCATCCGCCTTAGACGCATAGTTCGGGACCCCCTACCCGAGATCCGCCGGTTTTGACACCGACATTGGTGCTTTCATTGAGAGTTTCACTGTGCCGTCACGATAAAGGCTTGATGGCTCCTTCGATCATCGATAACGATGCGATCCAGGGTGAGGTTTTTCTCCCCGCACAGATCTTCGTATTCGGCGGCTTCGTACTATGGGCCAACTCGCTTGGCCATCTGGAGCAGATCGAGAGCTACGCCCCTGGCCGTCAGGTCGGGTTTGGAAGCTTGAACTATACTGCCGACATCCGCGGAGACTTGATCTTCAACAGATTCGAACCCATGTCAGGTGCGCCACACAGTCATGACGAGCATGACTTAGCTCTGCCATCGGACGGTGTTCGGGAGATCACACCTGTGGCTACTCCGGCCCTCAATCCGGAGCAGATCGCGTCATCCGAGGACGGGCGGATGGACCACGCCACGGAGGCCACACACTCTGCGGCGATAGGGCCGAATAATGACTTCACCTCCGATGAGACCTATGTTGCCGGACCCTTGGATTCGTCCCCAGCCACGGGCTCCGAACCGCCTGCGTCCGTGCCTATCGAATCTGATTGGGCACCGATCATGGAGTTTACCTTCGTGGATATCTTTCAGCACTCGCCCTTGGGCGACGTGCTAGATTCATTGAGGTCTCTCTCCTTGTCAGGAGACCCTTGGCCGAACTATGTCCGGTTTGAGTGGGAAGCGGACGACGAAGAAATTCATTCCCCAACCACCCACTTAATAGCCACTGTCGACGACTTAACCGACATGCTTGATTTCGACTCCAAAGACATCGACGGTATGGATGGCGATGCAGGAGAGAAACAGGAACCAGCGCCCACAGGGCGCTAGACAGCCACTTCATCACACGGTATATACATGGTGGATACACCCAAAGAAAACAACGACTAGGAACGGGAGGATGCAGCGAAGGATAGTCCCCTCAAGAAGCAGCCAAAGCGACGACGTAGGCGCCGCTCCAAATCCCGCCTCAGCAAAAACAGCGATAACAGCGCAAGAAAGAATAATACCCTGGTCGACCCCAAAGGAAACGATGACCGCATGGACCCAGCGATGGAGGAGGATGAGCCAGCGGACGGCGAACATAGTACAGAACCGTTGTCCGATCACGGCGACGACGAGGGTAAAGCTCATCAACATGTCTCCGGAGAGGAGAACAGTCCGGATGACGATGCACACATCATCCCGGAAAGGCACTTGGAACAAGAGAACCTCCATAGAAGGCTTATCGTCACCGCGAGGAGCCTGATGAAGTAGAAGCAAAGGCTTAAGGCCATGCAAAATACACTCAACAACAGATGGAATAAAGTGCTTGACACTGAAGAAAAGTACGGCGGCAGTCGCCACACAAAGAGCTATCCAAAGCGCAAGCTGCTGCCTGAATTCGACAACGAGGCTTTAGAGCCGATTCAGCCAAAAAATAAAACGGCCGATCAGCCGGATCGACCACCCCGTGGCCACGACAGGGCGGCTAATGATGTCACACACAAGTCAGCACACGATTTACGTGAAGACCTGCACAAAAAAGCCGGTTTGGCCAGGTCCATCTACGGATCTAGGAAGCGCGCTCCGGCACAGAATCATGGTGGCCCAAACGACTATACTGACCGAATAGCAGCTCGGAATCAAAACCAAATGCTACAACCGTCCGAAGAATGCCATGAAACATCCAAATACAGGGGTGCCGTGCACCCCCTATGCTTCACCGATGAGGTGCTGGGCCACGAATTTCCAGAGGGATTTAAACCCGTAAGCATAGAGGCATACGACGGAACGACAGACCCTGGGGTCTGGATTGAGGACTTTATCCTTCACATCCACATGTCTCACGGAGATGATCTCCACGCCATCAAATACCTGCCCCTCAAGTTGAAAGGACCAGCTCGGCACTGGATGAAAAGCCTCCCCGAAAACTCAATTGGAAGTTGGGAAGAGCTTGAGGACGCTTTTAGGGCCAATTTTCAAGGGACCTATGTCCGACCTTCGAACGCTGACGATTTAAGTCACATAATTCAACAGCCCGGAGAGTCAGTCCGAAAGCTTTGGAACAGATTTCTCATGAAGAAGAATCAAATCGCCGTCATTGCCGGATGCGAAGCCTTAGCGGCTTTCAAACACAGTGTCCGGGACGAATGGATCGCCAGACACCTCGGCCAAGAAAAACCGAGGACAATGGCAGCCCTGACAAGCCTTATGACCCGCTTTTGCATGGGCGAAGATAGTTGGCTGGCTCGTAGCGGCACCAGCAACCCAGGCACATCCGGAGTCAGGGATGGCAACGGGAAACCACGACGCAATAAAAGCAAGCGTCGAAACAACGAAGACAGCCCAGACAACACGGAGGTAAACACCGGATTCAGGGGCTCTCGACCCGGTCAACGGAAAAAGCCATTTAAAGGCTGCAGAGATGGGCCGTCCATCCTAAACAAGATTCTAGACAGATTATGTCAGATTCACGGCACCTCCGACAAACCCGCAAATCACACCAATAGAGAATGCTGGGTCTTCAAGCAGGCCGGCAAGCTAAACGCCGAACAGAAGGGGAGGGAGACACCAAGCAAAGACGAGGATGAGCCTCGCCAGCCGAACACTGGGGGGCAGAAAAAATTCCCACCAGAGGTCAAAACAGTGAACATGATTTACGCAACTCACATACCGAAGAGGAGGCGCCAGCGCGCACCCCCGAGGCGTATACGCCGTGGAGCACGTCACCCCCAAGTCCAACCCTTGGTCGGCCCGCCCGATCACTTTTGATCGTAGGGATCACCTAACTAGTATCCGGCACGGAGGATCGGCTGCCTTGGTGCTAGACCCAATAATTGACGGATACCACCTCACCCGAGTCCTTATGGACGGCGGCAGTAGTCTTAATCTGATATATCAGGACACCGTCCGCAAAATGGGGATAGACCCGACAAGAATAAGCCAAAGCAATACTACCTTTAAAGGAGTAATACCAGGCCCAGAGGCCCGCTGCACGGGCTCTCTAGTTTTAGAGGTTGTATTCGGTTCTCCCGACAACTTCCGAAGCGAGAATTAACCTTCGACATCGCTCCATTCCGAAGCGGCTATCATGAACTACTTGGAAGAACGGCCTTCGCTTGTTTCAACGCAGTACCGCATTACGATTATCTTAAGCTCAAGATGCCCGGTCCACGTGGCATCATCATAGTTAGAGGAAACACAGAGCGTTCCTTACGTACGGAGGAATATGTGGCGGATCTAGCAGCCAAACACTGAATGACCTCTCCAACCAGAATAAATGATCGGTCGTCAAGACCGCGGACACGGTTAGATGAGTCCGGCGCACCACTAGCTGTACCAGCTCAGATAAACCTGAGATTGGGTCGATATACCCCCATAGGTGGTGCTAGGGGCTTCCCTCATGTAAAAGGGCTACAGTTCGGCCTGACCCTATTTAGATTGCATTTTAATGGTTCATTAAGAATAACCAATTTTTCGCACGAAGACTTTCACCTGAGTTTTTCTCTTTTACAGATGATCATCGTGCTACACCCTTCCAGGATACGGCACAATGGAGACACAGGCGCAGATGTGCAGCAGGGCCCCGCTCAAAGGTTTCTTTTTAGATTAAGACCCTGTGTAAACCTTTTTTACGGTCTCTTGTTGCTTCACACCCTCCGGATACTCAACACAACCGAGAGGGACGCTGGCGTTATTGGCATTTCATCACGTCAGACTAATGCACGTACCTGGAAATTCAGGGCTCATTATCGAGGGCGTTACTCAGCCCAGTATATGTTGTAAAGTCTGAATACCTTAGGGAGTGTTCGGCGTCGCGAGTTTGGCCTTATATGCATCAGCTCCGAATCATGTCTTTGGTCAATAGTTGGGTTTGCCCGACTCCCGTGTTTTGCTACCTTACGTTCCGCTCTATCGGCTAAGGAGGCACCGGGAGAATTACTACGATTGTGCCCTGGTTCATCTGGATGAGCACCTTAGTAGAGAAAGCCAAAAACTGACTGTCATGATAAAGCGCGAGACTGGTCAACTACTCGATGACTCAGCGGAATCTTCGCGATTCCTCCACACTAACGAAGGGCCGGTTTCCCGGTCATGTATGTACGCGCACCTTATTTGGACAAGCGCGGAAGTACCAGGGGCTATATTGTAGCCCCACCGTCAAACTCCTATGGCTAAGTGAAAGTGTTAAAGCTATATAGTCTGATTGCCTTGTTCGCCGCGCTGTCACCTCCTTAATGGACCAAGACGTTGGGTCAAGTGTGAATCTGGCGCTTTTCGAACACCCCGCATTATGTCTTGAAATTTGAAACCCGGCATTTGCAAACTTTCAGGTTATATACATACATAAACGGCCGCCCAGGAGGCATCATAATACTTTCAGGCAAAATTATAAACATAGCCTTTATAATCCAAATAGCATTGTTTTTACAATTGGGACACATGTCACTCGAACATGATACTCTTCGAGCACTGAGCCTCTATTACACGAGCGCCTTCTAGGACTTCTTCAAAATAGTGCTCAGCCGGGACCCGGCCTACGGCCAGATCCCGGGTTGCAATAGCGGTGGCCTCCATCTCTGTCCAGTATGTCTTAACACGGGCAAGGGCCATTTGCGCACCCTCTATGCACGCCGACCTCTTTATAGCATCAATATGCGGCACAGCACCAAGGAATCTTTGCACTAAACCAAAATAACTATTCGGCCTTGGTCCCTTCAGCCAAAGATGATCCACGACAGACCTCATGGCAAGTCCGGACAACCTATGGAGCTCGGCCCACTCGGCCATTTGTTCATGCAGCGGACGCATTGGAGCACTGAACTGCGACCAGAACAATCTTTCCACTTCATGATCTTTCTGATCTTTGAAAAACTCAGTCCCATCAGCAGCACTAGTTGCCAAGTCCAAGTACACGTCTGCAGCACTCCATAATTGATTCAGAGGGGCATAATTCGGATCTCCGAACTTCGTCCGCAACAAAAAAGGCTGCCCAACCGTGATATCTCCGGCTTGACGGAGCTCCTCGTTTGCCGCTCTAATTTGAGAGCGGGTTTCCTTGGCTGCTTCCACGGCTTTTTTCCGGTCCGCCGCTTTCGCTTGGCTTTCCTTTTCAAGAAGCTCATATCGGCCGGCGGCATCTTTCAGCTCAACAGCCCTCTTGGCTATTTTATCTTTGCTCTGGCGATGAGCAGCCTGTTCGGCTCTTAAGTCTTCGGCCACCTTTAGGGTGGCCGCATCACTTCTCCTGGCTTGTTCCTTGGCTCAGGCAAGTTCCGCCCGAAGTGTCTCCACGGCGGCAGCTCCATCTGCAGCCACAACATATTATAGATACTAGCATCATGCTCCTCTTAATATTTGTTGACCAACCAAAAATACATACCCTGTGCCTCGTCAAGCCGCTTGTTCACAAGAGCAATGTCGGCATCAGCCGCGTCAAGTTGCCGCCTCAGTCCGGCAAACTCAGCAGTCCGGCCAGCCACCGGACCCTCAGCTGCCGCACATGAAAGCAGCGCGATCATTACCTGGGACTATGATCCTCTGTTTGCCGCCTCTGGACAGCAACCAGAGTCTCAGGGGCTACTATCTGTATAGAGCACACCTAGCGTGTGCGGTACCATCAAAAAATTTATATTACTTTGCGTACCTCAAAACATCTTAGCAGGCTCGTAAAAGCCTCATGCAACGCACTTTTGGCGGAAGAAATCCTCTCAACCACCGTACCCATTAAAGTACGATGCTCCTCTAAGATAGCCACTTGCTCCAAAAGGCCCATCAGTACGTCTGGTTGCGCACCGGACAATCCCAGACTCTTTCCGTTGCTCTCCTTAGGAGCCGAATACTCCGGACTTCAGGTGGCTGAAGGGTTACCTTCTAGCCTTGGCGGATCAGGAGAACTCCTTCATGATGACACCTCAGGGTCGTCCGCCCCAGGAGGCGGGGAGACATGGGGAGGTGTTTCGCTCTCCATCATCTCCAGAAGAAGATCCCCCACAGACGAACTCTGTCGAGAAGGGCTACGATCCGTACTGCAAGACATACGTCTCGGTCATTGTCCTCGGAGATAAAGCATGATATATTTACCAAAAGTACTCTTGTTCACTTACAGCTTGGTGGAGGGCTGACCCCCTTGCGGGCACTGTGCGGTAAGGACGCCCTCCAGGGCAGGGCCCCCGGGTGAAGGTTTTTCCCTCGTTTGGAAACCCTCGTTTCCAAGTCTTCAGAGCCGGTCCTTTTCCTTCCTTGGGGAGACGGGATTCTAGATTCTTCTCCCCGATTATCCTCCTTCGCGGAGACACTAATTCCCCCGGTTTGGATGAGTAATGCATGAGGCCCGCTTTCGACTTCTTTATTCCTCCTTTTATCTTCCCCTGATGGCACTTGATAAGATGCGTGCTCAAGCATCCTGGCTAGCACAGGATCCGGGGAGCCTTCGGGAAGGGGAGCCGAACACCTGATCATCTTCGCCTTTCTTATCCAGTCCTGGCCAAGAGCGATTTTTTCAGAATGATGTTGTGACAAATAAAAAGACAGCATGTTCGGCTGCAGAATTACTTATGTGGGTATCTGGACGGTTGAAGTTGAGACCCGCATCCTCGGTGGTGTCCGGATACTTTATTCGTGATCCAAAGAACAATCTATACATCTCTTCGAGCGTCACGCTGAAGAATTGGTGAATAGTTCGCGGTCCTTCCGGGTTGAACTCCCACATGCGGAGAGATCGACGTTGGCATGGCAGGACCCAACGAACTAGCATAACTTGCATTACCTTGACGAGACTGACATCTCTCTTGAGGAGATCTCGAATGCGACTTTGCAATGTTCGCACGTCATTAACTGGGCCCCAGTCCAGCCCCTTGTTGACCCATGATGCCAGTTGTGGCGGGGGGGCTGAGCGGAAGGCGGGGGCAGCTGCCCACTTCGTACTTCGGGGAGCTGTGATGTAAAACCACTCCCGCTGCTATAAGTTGGACACCTCCGAGAATGAACCCTTGGGCCATGGAGCATTGGCGCCTTTGCTTATTATGGAACCTCTGCATTCTACGTGTCGCCCATCGGTCTTCTTCGGCTTCACATTGAAGGTCTTGAGCCATAAGCCAAAGTGTGGGGTGATGCGGAGGAAGGCCTCACACACGACGATAAACGACGAGATGTGAAGGATGGAATCTGGGGCTAGATCGTAGAAATCGAGCCCGTAATAGAACATAAGCCCTCTAACAAAGGGATCAAGATTAAAGCCTAGCCCTCGGAAGAAGTGGGAAACAAATACTACATTCTCGTTGGGTTCAGGAGTGGGGATGACCTGCCCTTGAGCAGGCAGCCTGTGCGAGATTTCGGCGGTCAGATACCTGGCTTCTCTTAGCTTCTTGATGTCCTCCTCTGTGACAGAGGAGGCCATCCACCGGCCTTGAAGGTTGGATCCGGACATGGTTGAATGTCCGAAGCACTTAGCCTGAGCCTTGGGTGTTGGAACTTGAGGTGGGGGAAGGGAAGGATCGAGTGCGAGAAGAAAAAGACAGACCTTGGCCCCTTTATAAAGAGGGCGAATATCAAGCGTCCTCCGCATGGCCGTTTGGAACTTGCCTAAAATCGAGGAGTCATATTAACAAGCACGATTGGGTTACCCACACCCGTATTGATGAGAATCCTATGATAAGCGGAACACGATCTCTGCTTCAACAAGACGTGCCAATAAAACCGCCTCGCAACACGTGCTGTGGCAGGCTGGGAAAAACAAGACGGACACGATCCTTGTGTTCAAAATCTTCTATGAAGTATCCGGAGGAGGAACCCGCCTTGTAATGTCGAAGACAATCTGCGCGCCGGACTCATCGTCATTGAAGCCTGGTTCGAGGACTCTTGAGGAGTCTGGATTAGGGGGTCCTCAGACAGCCGGACTATATACCTTGGGCGAACTGTTGGACTATGAAGATACAAGATTGAAGACTTTGTCCCGTGTCCGGGTGGGACTCTCCTTTGCGGGAAGGCAAGCTTGGCAATTCGGATATGTAGATCTCCTCCCTTGTAACCGACTCTGTGTAACCCTAGCCCCCTCGGTGTCTATATAAACCGGAGTGTTTAGTCCGTGGGACAAGAACAATCATAATCATAGGCTAGCTTCTAGGGTTTAGCCTCTACGATCTCGTGGTAGATCAACTCTTGTAATACTCATATCATCAAGATCAATCAAGCAGGAAGTAGGGTATTACCTCCATCGAGAGGGCCCGAACCTGGGTAAACATTGTGTCCCCCGCCTCATGTTACCATCCGCCTTAAACGCACAGTTCGGGACCCCCTACCCGAGATCCGCCGGTTTTGACACCGACACAGGGGAGCCCCCTACAGCGCTGACAAGCTCGGTGATGCGGTTGAGCCAGTCCTTGTAGAGGTCGTCGACGGGGTGGTAGCGCAGGAGCTCGCGCGCCATGCACAGAGCGGCCTGCGCGTCCACGGGAGAGCAACGAGCGTGGGATGACGAACCGGCCGGGGTCAGCGATGGAGTGGCGGTGCGGCCGTTCTGCCACACCGAGGGGTGCAGCGAGGACGCTTGCTGCTCGTTCCCCACCGGGCCGGTGGCGGCGTTGGCGGTAGGTGACGGAGAACAACGGGGTGGCCCGCCGTCGGGAGCCGGCTGAGCAACGCGGGTGGCGAGGGCAGCTCGGCGCTCGGCGCGAGCGCGTCATGCGTTTGCCATGGAGACGATGAAGCAACGGGACGCGGAGCAATGGAAGGGAAGCTTCGGCGCACCCCTACCTGGCGCACCAAATGTCGGATCTCGGGTTCCGGCAAAACCCTTAAGGTTCGAACTCTGGGATGCGCGCGAAGTTCTCCCCCTACCGATCCACATCCTAGCTTTGCTAAGATCTCAAGGACTAACTCAACAAACTCGCAACACAAAGAACACAAGATTTATACTGGTTCGGGCCACCGTTGTGGTGTAATATCCTACTCCAATGTGGTGGTGGTGGATTGCCTCTCGGGCTGAGGCTGAACAGTACAAGGGAAAGAACGGCCTCCTGAGGTCGAGGTGTTCTTGTGCTCGGTGTGCGGGTGAGCGTTATCTCTGTCCCTCTGGTGGTGGCTAGGGATTGGCTCAAGATCAGATGCCTGAGGCTTAGATCTAGGTTGAGTTGCCTCCTATGATGGTGGCTAGTCCTATTTATACATGCCCTGGTCCTCTTCCCAAATATTGAGCGGGAAGGGAGCCAACAACGGCCAATTTGAAAGGGGACAACTAGTACAGCTTATCCTAACAAAAGTAGTCTTCGCCTGCCAAAGGCTCTGGCGGTGACACCACCTTGGGCTCCATGGTGAACTCCGTCTTGCCGTCCTGCTGGTCTTGGTCTCGTTGCAGTAATATGGAAACCTTTGCTTGAGCCTCGGTACTCCGCGCCTGCGCTTGCCTCCTTAGCACCAAAGAGGAAACAAGGACTCCGTGTGCGCTGGAGCCCGCCTAGTCCCGGTCGTCATGGCTCACGTCACGAGAACCTCGCGAGGTTTGCCTTGCCTTGATCTCTCCGCCCCTCGTGAGCCAACCTGCTGAGGCCGCTCCTGAGGAGGTCTTGTTTCGTCCGCCTCGCGAGGGTCTTGAATGCTTGTTGGTGAAGATGGGCCGTACGGGCCCACCAGCAGAGCCACGTCATGGGCCGCGGGAAGGCAAGTCTAGGGACCCCCGTTCCCAGAACACCGACAGCGACGAAGTCCGCGACAGCAAAGAAGGCGGTGAAGGCCGCAGTACCGAAGAACACGGCGGCTGCTTCCTCCTCGTCCAAGCGGCGCCAGACCCCATCCCCTTCTCCTCCTCCTTTGGATGGCATCCCGGAGGTTAATTTTGACCTTGGGTCCTTCAGCCCGAAGAAGAAGAGGAGGCTAGTGGAAGAGGAGGTGGAGGACGAGTAAGCATGTTGCCCTCTATCTTCTCCTGACCCCATGCCTGTGCTATCCTTCTTTAACTTGATGTTATCCTCACGGGGACACAGAGACGTTGGCCCAGAGGGTGGCGAAGAGGGTCAGGGCCTCGACGGGCGACCAGCCCCCGGCAAGTACTCCGCGCACACCGGAGTTGGTGGTGATCAACCCGGACGACAGCCCCCGACGCAGCCCCCACTTGAGCCCCTGGCGTGAGTTCACTACTCACTTCCCGTCGGTGTGTGTTGGGGCACGATCCCTTGGTGCTGACCTTGCCGGGTTTGCAGGAGGGGAGCGGCAGGAGGAGGAGCCGCTGAGGGCCACCCCCAACACGCCACCCCCGTCGACCACGCCGCCCAGATGGGCGTCCCCGACAAGGGCACCAAGCACTGAGCCCACATGCACGGAGGAGGAGAACTTGGGTGGCAGTGGATCCATCCCGGCAACGAACGTTGGCGGGGAGGGAACCACTTCTTCCCAGCGTACGTGGCCTCCCTCCTGTCCCTGTCTTTTCTTCTTCTTCTTTTTTGAACCTTGATTTTGGCCTCATCTCATTCTCCTTCTTGGTATCTAGACTCTCCCTCGGCGGACAGGAGGATATTGATACCGTCATCGAGGAGGTCGCCAAGGACGCCGAGGCCGAGGTTGACAAGATTGCTACCGAGGAGGCCGCCAAGACGGCCGCTGAGGAGGCCTCCAAGGGGCTTGCCGGGGAGGCCGGCAAGGGGCCTGCCGGGGAGGAGGTGGCTGACGACCAACCTTCCTCCCCTATAGCCCCTGTCCCGGGCAAGTACTTGAAGGTGTGCGACGACCTGTTCGCCCACCTCCCAGGGACGGCGAGCACCAGGGCACCAGCCGAGGGGGAGGTTCTTCGACGACGAGGTGCTCACCACCACCGGGCTCCAGGTTGTTGATGAACCGAGCGCTGGCGGTGGCAGTTCCCAAGAGGAGCAGCTTCTCTGGGCCATGAGCGTCAACTTCCAGAAGCTCCAGGCACTCCATCGTGCCCGCCTAGACAAGGCGAAATCCAGGATGGCGGAAGCGGACAAGGCGGTGGCGGATCTTGAGGAGCGCGTCGCTCAGACGCAGGCTTGGTTCCGTGAGGCTCGGGAAGAACTGAAGGCTGCCCAGGGCGAGCTGGATGAGCGCAAACGGGAGCTCATCCGGAAGCAGGCTGACGTCGAGAAGGCCCAGGAGGTGGTGAAGGAGCAGGCCGCCAAGGACGAGGCCGCTCGGCAACAGCACCAGGCTCTGCCGAACTCCCAGGAGGAGGACCTTGCCGCCCGTGATGAGGCGCTCGCCGCCACACTCAGCGGCAAGGATGAGGAGGTCGAGAAGCTCGTCGCGCAGCGGACCCAGGAGCTGGAGCAGAGGCACAAGGACGTGCTCGTTGCTCGTGCTCGGGTTCACGCCAGCGAAGTGGAGAAGCTTGGAGTAGGATGGGCTGAAGAAAGTGGTCTTGGAGCTGACGGAGGAGAGGGACACGGCCAAACGCGCTTTGGTGGATGCCCAGGCCGCAGTCTGTGACAAGGCCAAGCTGCTCTCCGAGGCCAACGACTCCACCAATGACCTTAAGCTGAAACTTGACGGCTTGGAGGGGAAGCTTTCGGAGGCCGGAGCTCGTGAGGAGACCCTGAAAAAGGCCCTGGAGGACGAGAAGCGGCTGCGGAGCAATGATGCCGCCGAACACAAGGATTATACGAAGAGTGTAAACCGTTGGATCAGGCGCCTCGTCGATGTCGCGGAGAGGCTCACCATGCAGCTGGCCGCCATGGGCATGCCGAACTTCAAGTACTCCACGGAGGTGAACGTGAGCCCCAACGCCATGCTAACCTTGTTCTTCGAGGGCGTCCTTGAAGCCTTGGAGCAGCTTCATTCCAACGAGCGACCTCTCTGGCCAATGAGGCCTGGAAGCTCTGCAGGGCGCCCTGACCAAGGTCCTCACCAAGGTGGCATACTGGAACCCCAACGTCGCCTTTGCCGACGCGCTGGAGAGCTTGCCAGAGGATGTGGACCTCGCGGTGCTCGAAGAGTGTATCGAGCCCATCATCAGGCGCGTCGACGGAGTCAGGAGGGTGGAGGGCCTGCGCCGAGACTAGGCACCCCGTTTCTCATTGCCGTTGCGAGTTCATGACCAAGATGATTTTATCTTAAGTTAGAACCGCAACAACAATTGATGTAATATAACTCTGTAGTACTTTAAGATGAAACATGATATCTTCCTGTATTGATCTTTCTTTGTACATATACACCCTACGCCCAGTAGGATAGGTTCGCCGGTGCTTAAACCCATGCTATGGCGCTTTGAGGACGGATCCTTAGCAGCCTGTCGGGGGGCGCTTGTTGCCGAACAAACCACCTTGCCACTCTCAGCGCGGCCGCTTGAACTGTTGAGCGGACTCGAAATAGAACAAGGGTGTTGCTAATAGCGGGCAGGTCACCTTGCCGTTCTCAACGCGGCCGCTTGAACTGTTGAGCGGACTCGAAACGGAACAAGGGTGTTGCCAATAGCGGAAGGGTCCCATTGCATCTAGGTTTTCCATACAAAGAGCAAGATCTTTCGAGGAGAATAACCTTATATTAAGAAGAATTACTCAAAGTTGTACGTGACTTAGCTTTTTGCGGCCACGCGGATGGTCGTTGCAGCTGCGGACGGCACCAGAGTGCGGCTGATTGACGTCGCCCTCTCTTCTCGAGCCATCGCGACGAAGGAGTCGGTAAGTTGACTCCAAAACCGGATTTTCACAGCTTGCGCCCCCTACCTGGCGCGCCAAAGATGTCGGTGGAAACGACACCTATGGAATCACAGGGAATCCCTTCTACGGTTGGCGGGCGCGGGGCTATGGAAAGAGCGGGCTTAGAAGATCAACACGGGGGAATTTATACAGGTTCGGGCCGCATGTGATGCGTAATACCCTACTCCTGCTGGTTTGTGTTTATCTGGTGTTCTTGGACTAGCTATAGAGCGTGCAGGGTCCAAAAAGTCCGAATCCTCCTCCAGTATGCATAGGGCCTCCTTTATAGCCAAAGGGGTCGCCACAGCGGCACACAAAAGGTGGAAAGTTTGTACTGTATACAAGTCTATTGCCTGGCACCGTAGGACAAACACATTTAATGCGCTGCCGACGTGCCCTCTCACTTTATCGGGGATGGCAAGGAAACTCGCCTCGTCTGTCGTCGCCTCGTCTCGCTCTAACGCGCGTCCAGGCTGAATAGGCATGCAGCGCCGCGCTGGCTGGCTGGCTGCTGAGTTGGTGCGGTGGCAGAGTCTTCACAAAGATCTACATGCCACCACACAGGTGCTTGCTGAGTTGGCCTGGAAGCTGCACGTCGCCACGCAGGTGCCTGCCTTGTTGGCGGGTTGACTGCTGCGTTGGAACGGCGGTGGAGCCTTGGCAGGTGGTGGCCTGGTGCGGCCCCGCAGATGTCCCCGGTAAGGGTCTTGTCGAGGCCCTGGCAAGGGCCTTGCCGGGGTCTCGCAGGTGTCCCCGGCAAGGGTCTTGCCCGGGGTCTTGTGAGCGTCCCCGGCAAGAATCTTGCGAGGGGTTTTTGTCTTCTAGTTCTCATCTAGTCACGAAGATCTGCATGCCACCATGCAGGCGCCTCCCGAGCCTTGGTTCCAATGTTGTGGATGGTGTCGGAACTCTTAGGCTCAAGGGTGGCGGCCTTGCTGGTGTTTGGCAAGTTGCCCCGGCAAGGCTCTTGCCGAGGCTACGTGAGCTACCCCGGCAAGGCTCTTGCCGGGGATAGCCCACCTTGTCCCTTCGCTCCTCGCGCCTCTGTCTTGGTGTTTCTCTGGTAGTCTTGTGTCTTTGCTTCCTATTCTGTCCCCCCAAGCGTGGCCGCAGGCGTGCGGCTGCGACTGCCCGCGCACAAGTAAAGGGGTACAAAAAGGACCCCTACTTTTGTACACCGACATTATTGCTTTTCCCAACCCCTCTTATAGTGTTGCTAGTTGTAGGTGTAGTTGCAGGTTGTTCCATGTTGAGACAGAGATATCATGGGATATCACACTATCTCTTATTTAACTATTCCATCTATATACTTGGTAAAGGGTGGAAGGCTCGGCCTTTTGCTTGGTATTTTGTTCCACTCTTGCCACCCTATTTTTCATCTTACCAGTGTTATGTTCCTTGATGAGCGCTCCTAACACATGTGGGGTATTATGGGCCCCCCTGATCATTCGCTTAGGTTTAACTGTTATAGCAAGGCCCAACTTTGGTTTTACCATTTGCCTAATAACAACTAAAACTGCATAGGGAGTAATTAACCCAAGGATGCTTAATCAACAAACTCGGGCCAGTTATCCTCATGAGTGTTGGCCCACCTACCTAGCAGTCGGCGATGCCGCCTCGGGGAAAATCGAGGTCTTTTGGCTATCGTCCACTATGGATAGACAATTGTGTCCTGAGAACGAGATACGGGCGGCTCTTATCGGGGTGACTACACATCGGGCGGTCTTCTGGTTTAGTTGTACCTTTGACGAGTCACTTGTCCACCGAGATTCCTCGTAAGCATCGTGTTATTCATGGTGTGAGGATCTTCCATCAGATGTAAGTGGTAATTTATAATGGAGCACCCCTGCAGGGTTAAATCTTATCGAAAGCCATGCCCGCGGTTATGTCGCAACTTGGAAAATTATAATATACGGTCGTAGAGAACTTGACACTAAATACACCAACCGCGTGCGTAACCATGACCGTCACTTTTCGAGGGAGTTCGGGAAGAGAACACAGTGGGGTTATGTTTGGCTCATAAGTAGTTCAGGATCACTTCTTGATCATTACTAGTTGGCGACTGTTATGGGTAGTTTACTCTTCTCACCCTTGTACTCGTAAGTTAGCCACCATACAGATGCTTAGTGCTTGCTGTAACCTCACCACTTATTCATTCCATCCCCATTAGGGTTTGCTAGTCTTGATACCCATGGTAATGGGATTGCCGAGTCCTCGTGGCTCACAGATTACTACAAAAACAGGTGCAGGTACAGGTAAAGTGACGCTTTGATGTGAGAGGGATGCATGTTTGCTTTTGGATTCTTATTATGCTTCTTCTTCATCGATCATAGGATGGGTTGCCGATCGGGAGCCTAGATTAGCAGGGTGGATGTCATTCTTCTTTTTCGTTTGATCTCATCCGTAGTTGGATCCTGCTCTTCTGTATGATGATTAATATGTATTCATGTTGTCGCTTGTGGTGAGTGTAAGCCTTTATCTGGTATTATCATCTATTCAGTACATGGTATGTTGTAATGATATCCACCTTACTATGCACTTGAAATGCGATTCTGCCCCAATCATGAATTCATCAAGTGATCAGGATACAATTACATCTTGGGCACTACAGCGGAACACCACCTCCACCAGCTCATCTTGTGCAGGGGAGGGAGATGCTTGCACGCTCGTCCCACTCTTCGCCATTTAGGATGGAGGGATCTCGTCTTTCGATGTCTTGTCACCGAGGATGGTGCACTGCGAGCTGTAAAAGCAAGTGGTGCATCATAAGTCAAAAATGTGTTAATCAAAACATGCTACATAAAAGCATTGTAGTTAAGTTACCTCTTTGACGGCGGCCTCCCTCGGCGCCGCAGAGGCGCCACGTCCCCTCAGATTGGGAGGGCATGGCCTCGACTGGGCTTACTTGTAGAGCCTTCCGAAGCCATCTGCGGACCCTAGGAGGGTCATCCTCATCGATGTCCTCCCACCCCCTTTTCCTTTTAGGGGAAGGTGCTGCCCCCTCTACCGTGTCATCCTCCTCTTTCTCCTCTTCCAGCTCATGGACAGAAAAGGCATGAGTGTCCTTGGATTTAGCATCTGAAGGACCTCGGATCAGCAGGCCCTCCCTTTTCTTCTTTGGCTCCTTCTCTTTAACCAGAACCAGAAATGGTTTCTCGACTAGTAAAGCTTCGAGCTGAGGAGTCCAAGCTTCTTTGGGCAATGGTGTTGGGAACTTCATTCTTTCTGCCTTGATACGCTAGGTCTGATTATGGGAGGGCAAACATAGTTTCTTTGTTAAGAGTCATGAGATATGGAAATAATAATGGACGGCTTGAAGAGCATTGTCCACATGTCGTCGAGGTCAACACGGAAGAAGTGGTGCATGGTTGCCTCATCCTCGGGCTTGTATAGCCACATCGGGCTGGCCCAAAGTTGAAGGGGAAGGTTGCGGCACTAGAACGTGACCTGGATCATGTCCACCAGCTTGATGTTGCGTGTCCACCGATTTGATCCTCTTCTAGAGCATCATCACTTCATCTGAGTTTCCCAGTCGAGGCACTTCTGGGTCCAGGAGACAAGCCTTGTTTGAGGCCTGACCGTGAAGGCGGGGATCGCTGTCTGGCTTCAGCGTGTAGCTAGATGATGTAGAACCACTCCCTCGTCCACACTTTGATTGTCTCCACAAAGGTGCCCTCTAGCCATGCCACCTTCTGGAGTTTTCTTATCACGGCCCCGCCGCATTCCTCAAGTTGGGTGCCACTACTCTTCGGCTTAATGCCGAAGGTCTTCATACATATGCCGAAGTGTGGCTTGATGTGAAGGAAAGCTTTGAAACGGTGATAAACGCCGCGATATGAAGAATGGAGTTCGGGGTTAGATGGTGAAAATCTAGCCCATAGAAGAACATCAGCCCCCTCACTAAGGGGTGGAGGGGAACCCTAGACCTCGGATGAGGTGGGGAACGAATACTACCCTCTCCCCTGGATTGAGAGTAGGGATGCACTAGCTGGGCTCCGGTGTCCGACAGACAGCTCCGGCGGGTATGTAACCCACGGTCTGAAGCTCGTTGATGGTGCCCTCCATGACATTGGAGGCCACTCACTTGCCCTTCAACTCAGCGTCAGCCATCGCTAGAGAAAGGCAAGCACTTGGAGGAAATTGGAGGTTTGGGAACGAATCTGGGGCGCTAGAGATCTGGAGGCTATAAGCAATGGCACAAGATGGAAGTGTGGGGGAAAGCAGGATTGCGACCCTTTGATTTTATAGGTCACTAAAATACCAAGAGTCTCCTTACTGCGTTGTATGAATCGCCACATTCCAAACTTCCATGCCATTATGCGCGCATTGGGTGAAACAATTCACTGATGATATCTCCTAAAAATGGAGCACGATCTCTACATTGATGAGACGTGCCAATGAGAAAGCTACATCGGGCCGCAAGTCGAGTTACAATAACTGGCTCAGTTAGTGCTATAGGTTGTGTCGGTTCGGTAAAGTTGTTAGGCAAAAACCACTGTTCACGCATATGCGGTAAGCCGTTGGGCTAAGCTATCTCAAGACTTCGGATGCCGAAGTATGACTTTTAAAACATGTGGTTGCTGGGCAATCCTGTTAAGGAGAACCCGAAAATCGCTTTGGATGGGAAAGATTTCGGATCTGAGTGAAAGCCAGCTAGAGAAAGAAATTGCTCGCCAAGCCAAAGACTTCAAGCCGAAAACATTGGTCCAAGGATGGAACTTTCGTCCTTGGCTCCAAAGACAAGTTCAGGGGCTACTGATGGTGTTCTGGACTAGGGGGTACCAACCTATGTGACCCACAGTCCATGGGCCGAGCTTACGGCCCACCGATCTCCATAAGACCGGTTGTTTGATCCAGACGTGGTGGGTGCGGGCTGCGGGGGGCCTGGGCTGTGGGCGGTCGTGTTCGTGGTGGTGGTCCGCTGGCGGAGGTGGCGGCGCAGAGGTGTGGGTCTCGCCCTTCCTCTCCTCTGGTTTTGGTCAGGGGCTGGAGTCTAGGTGGGGCTGGTGGTGGTGGATGTGTGCCAGCCGGATGTGGCAGTTTTTTTCCACGGGCGACGTGGGTTGGGCAGCAGCCTAGAGTGGCAGCTGCTCCGGCTGTGCATTGCGGCAGCGAGGTGGCTCAACCATCTAGGCTTGGCGGCTTCCATTCACTGAGCCGGCATCACGGCAGTTCGACGGGTCGGCTGCGGCCGGTTTTCTGGCGTCGGCTCATTTGTAGGCGGCCCGTTGCGAACTTCGGTACCTCTCCACGTTGTTTGTTCGCTACCGTCGTCGAAGGTGCGGCCCTTCCCCGGCTACGTTCTATCGCTCATTTCACACTCGGCAGCAGGACCGAGCCCGTCTCGCGCTCGGCAGCAGGACTGTCTCGTCTCGTGCACGGCAGCAGGATCGACCTCGTCTCGCACCTGGCAGCAGGACCGGCCTCGTCTCGCGCCCGACAGCAGGTCGAGTCGATGTAGGCGTTGGGGGTAGCCCAGGGGTGCGAAAGGCGGGTCCTTTCCGCCCACATCTTTGGTTGGGGTAGCGGTGGGTCTCGAGTGAGGTGGTATCCATGTCTTGGATATCGAGGCGGCGGCCCTGGTGGTGGTTCTGTGGTGCTCTTGGGCAGAGCCCGTGGCTAGGTGATGCCCGGTGGCCATGGTCGTGTGGGCAGCGTAGTCGCCGGGGTGTGGCGTTTGGTGGCGGTGAGTGTTGGCCAGGGTGAAAACCTGTTCTATCTTCGTACGGACCGGCGGCAGTGAAGCTCGTTCCCTTCTTGAAGGCACGACGCGGCTTTCATTGCCCGTCGTGTTGCTCCAGGGAAAACTCTGATCCTCGGGTCGGGCGGTGGTGGCGCTCCGGTGTCGTTTCCTTCCTGAAGGCGCCGCCTTGGAGCCCATGATTCGTTCTATGTGTCTTCATCTCTTCGCGGTGGCATGTTCACGGTTGGGGACCCCGGTTGCTGTTGTAGCACTAGGGTTGTTGTTGTTGTTGCGCTCAGCCCCTATGTATCCTACCTTGGGTCTGCGCGTGTGTAGTGTTGGCGGGTGTTTGTACCGAGTTGTTGAGGATCATTGCTTTATATATAAAGTGGGATGAAAGCCTTTTTGGGTAAGGACTCCGGAAGCCACAAGTCCTGGCGTGATCAAGATGGACACCGCTGAAGACTTGGCGTATACTTCAAGGACAACTCCAACTATCGGTGTGTTTATTCCTAGTTGGCAAACCGACCATATGTAACCCTAGATACCCCTGGTTAAGCCGGAGGGTTTAATCCGTAGGGACACAATCACAATTACCAGCCTTAGGGGTTAGAACACAACATACGATCTCGAGGTAGATCCACCTGTACTCGATACTCCATCATCAGTATATTCAAAGCAGTTCGTAGGGTTTTACCTCTTCAAGAGGGCCCGAACCTAGGTAAACATCGTCTTCCTTGTCTCCTACTACCCATCATTCCTAGATCCACAGCTCGGGACACCCTACCCGAGATCAGCCGGTTTTAGTACCGACAGAGTCTTGGACGTCATCTCCATATCGAAGGCATCGTCAGTTGCAATCATTGTCACCTCGTTCCGGCTGCTCAGGGGGAAGCCCTAAATCAGGATTCCTGAATCGGACGATGACGGGGCCTTTAGGATGATGTCTACTATGCAACTTTATTCTTGCAGACTCCTGTTGGGCCTCCAAGCGCAGAGTTTTTTATGACAGTAGCAATTTTCCTCAAGTGGATGACCCGAGGTTTACCAATCCGTGGGAGGCATAGGATGAAGATGGTCTCTCTCAAACAACCCCGCAACCAAATACAAGAAATCTCTTGTGTCCCCAACACACCCAATACAAGGGCAAATTGTATAGGTGCACTGGTTCGGCGAAGAGATGGCGATAAAAGTGTAATATGGATGGTAGAAATATATTTTATAATCTGAATACATAAAAATAGCAAGGTAGCGAGCGATAAAAGTGAGCACAAACGATATTGCAATGCTTAAAAATGAGGCCTAGGGTTCATACTTTCGCTAGTGCAATCTCCCAACAATGCTAATATAATTGGATCATATAACTATCCCGCAACGTGCGATGAAGAATCACTCCAAAGTTCCTATCTAGCGGAGAACATAAGAAGAAATTGTTTGTAGGGTACGAAACCACCTCGAAGCTATTCTTTTCGATCGATCTATCCAAGAGTTCGTACTAAAATAACACCAAATAATTTCAGATTCATAATACTCAATCCAACAAAAAGAACTTCAAAGAGTGTCCCAAGATTTCTACCGGAGAAACAAAGACAAGAACGTGCATCAACCCCTATGCGTAGATTACCCCAATGTCACCTCAGGAATCCGCGAGTTGAGTCCCAAAACATATATCAAGTGAATCAAAATAATACCCCATTGTCACCATGAGTATTCATATGCAAGACATATATCAAGTGCTCTCAAATCCATAAAAGTATTCAATCCGATAAAACAAAATCTCAAGAGGAAAACTCAATTCATCATAACAAGATAGAGAGGGGAAAACACCATATGATCCGACTATAATAACAAAGCCCGCGATACATCAAGATCATGACATCTCAATAACACGAGAGAGAGAGAGAGAGAGAGAGAGAGAGATTAAACACATAGCTACTGGTACAAACCCTCAGCCCCGAGGGTGGACTACTCCCTCCTCATCGTGGTGGCCGCCCTGATAATGAAGATGGCCACTGGTGATGATTCCCCCCTCCGGCAGGGTGGCAGAACGGGGACTAGATTGGTTTCTCATGGCTACAGAGCCTTGCGGCGGCGGAACTTCTGATCTAGGGTAACCCCGAGGGTTTTGGAATATTTGGGAATTTATAGGGCGAACAGGGGGTGCGGGAGGCCACCGAGGTGGGTACAACCCACCTGGGCGCGCCTCGGCCCCCAGGTGTGTCCTGGTGAGTTGTGCCCCCCTTCGAGCACCCCCAGGTGCTTCTCTGGCCCACTGGATGTCTTCTGGTCCATAAAAAGTCCACAAAAAGTTTCACGGTGTTTGGACTCCGTTTGATATTGATTTCCTGCGATGTAAAAAACAAGCAAAATACATCAACTGGCACTGGGCACTAGGTTAATAGGTTAGTCCAAAAGAATGATATAAAGTTGCTATAAAATGATTGTAAAACATCCAAGAATTATAATATAACAGCATGAATACTTCATAAATTATAGATACGTTGGAGACGTATCACAGGACCGTACTCCCTCTTGGGGGCATCATTTTGGAGCAGGTGTTGACTGGAGGGGAAAAGGAGGAGTGGTGTTGCATCTACCTTTGTGACAACAACAAATCTCGGCAGTGTGGAGCAGTGGGGTCTCAGGGTTTGACGCGGTTTGATGGACACACGCAAGTTGGTGGCGCTGTCTGGCATCGTGGTGCCGTCGATGGCAGATGGGATTGGCAAGATCTATGCAATGATACTGATACTTCTCCATCGTATCTACTTTTCCAAACTCTTTGCCCTTGTTTTGGACTCTAATTTTCATGATTTGAATGGAACTAACCCAGACTAACGCTACTTTCAGCAGAATTGTCATGGTGTTATTTTTGTGCAGAAATAGAAGTTCTCGGATTGACCTGAAAATTTACGGAGAATATTTTTGTAAGATATAAAAAATACTGGCGCAAGAAATAACCAGAGGGGATCCACCTAGAGGCCACAAGCCTAGGGCGCCCCCTGGGGCGCGCCTAGAGGGCTTTTGGGCCCCTGGACCTCCTCCGACCTCAACTCCAACTCTATATAACCCTATTCGGGGAGAAAAAATGAGAGAGAAGGATTCATCGCATTTTACGATACGGAAGCGCCGCCGCCTCCTGTTCTTCATCGGGAGTGCTGATCTGGAGTCTGTTCGGGGCTCCAGAGAGGGGGATTCATCGCCATCATCATCACCAACCTTCCTCCATCACCAATTTCATGATGCTCACCGCCATGCGTGAGTAATTCCATCTTAGGCTTGCTGGACAGTGATGGGTATGTACAATACTAGAACTGGAAGCTCAAGTGTAATATGGCCGCAGATGAGCGATATTCCACGGTCGGCGGGTCTCCTCCTCCGACTTGCGGGAGTCCTTGTGTTCTCGAACATCAATGAGGTAATATGACCCGTTGTTCAAATTTTTGCTGACCACAAAGGGCCCTTCCCAAGGAGGGGACAGCTTGTGCATATCTGTTTGATCCTGGATGAGCCGGGCACCAAATTGCCCTCTTGAAAGGTTCGAGTTTTAACCCGGCGGCTGTGATACCGACGTAAATCTTACTGATAAATCGCCGAACGAGCCACTGCAAGGTCACGCTCCTCATCCAAAAGGTCCAGAGCATCTTGTCGTGCCTTTTCATTATCAGCTTCAACATAAGCCGCCACACGGGACGAGTCGTGTCGGATGTCACTAGGGAGAACCGCCTCAGCGTCGTAAACCATGAAAAAAGGTGTATAGCCCGTGGATCTGTTGGGGGTAGTATTAATACTCCAAAGCACTGAAGGCAACTCCTCAAACCAACAACCTTGTGTCCGCTTCAGAGGGGCCATAAGCCGGGGTTTTATGCCTCTCAAGATTTCTTGATTGGCTCTTTCAGCTTGACCATTAGACTGGGGGTGAGCCACTGATGAAACGTCAAGCCGGATGTGCTCTCGTTGACAGAATTCCTTCATAGCGCCTTTAGACAGATTCGTGCCATTGTCAGTTATAATGTTGTGAGGGTAACCAAAACGGAAAATCACCTTTTTGATGAATTGAACTGCCGTTGCTGCGTCACACTTACTGACCGGCTCTGCCTCCACCCACTTTGTAAACTTATCAACTGCCACCAAGAGGTGAGTCTTTTTGTCCTTAGACCTTTTAAAAGGCCCAACCATATCCAGCCCCCAAACCGCAAATGGCCAAGTAATTGGAATCATCCTCAATTCTTGAGCCGGCACATGAGCTCGTTTTGAAAATTTCTGACAACCATCACACTTGCTAACCAGATCTTCTGCATCAGCGTGAGCCGTCAACCAGTAAAACCCATGACGAAACCTTTAGCCACCAGAGACTTTGAGCCAGCATGATGACCACAATCTCCTTCATGAATCTCTCATAGGATTTCACGGCCCTCATCAGGGGAAACACACCGCTGGAACACTCCGGTGATGTTGCATCGGTGTAACTCGCCATTGACAATGGTCATTGACTTGGACCACCGGGTTATTTGCCTGGCTAAAGTTTCATCCTTAGGCAATTCTCCCCGGGTCATATAAGACAAATAAGGAACTGCCCAATCTGGGGTGGCATGAAGAGCCGCCACCAATTATGCCTCCGGGTCAGGGATTGCAAGATCAAAGCATCTGACCTGGCTTAAATTCATCTCCTTAGGCGCGCGTAGACCATGAACCAAGGCTTCATACTCAGCTGCATTGTTAGTGCAAGGGAACATTAATCGTAGCACGTAACAAAATTTATCACCATGCGGGGAAGTCAAAATAACTCCAGCCCCCGAGCCCTCAAGCTGCGAGACCCATCAAAATGGATTGTCCAGTAAGTGTTTCCCGGCTTATCCTATCTACAACTCTGTCCAGTCGTTGACGAAATCCACAAGGGCTTGAGATTTGATAGCTGTCCTTGGGGTATATTTCAACCCATGAGGTCCCAGTTCAATGGCCCACTTGGCCACTCATCCTGTGGCCTCTCTGTTTTGAATTATATCACCTAAAGGGGCTGAGCTAACCACACTAATAGGATGACCAAGAAAATACTGCTTCAATTTGCGACTGGCCATAAACACCCCATATACTAGCTTTTGCCAATGAGGATATCTTTGCTTTGACTCAATCAGAACTTCACTGACATAATAAACCGGCCTTTGAACCAGATATTCCTAGGCTCCTTCCGTTCCACCACGACTGCAACGCTGACGGCTCTGTTGTTTGCCGCTACATACAAGAGCAATGGTTCCTTCTCAATGGGAGCTGCGAGAACAGGCGACTCAACAATCTGCTTTTAAGTGCCTCAAACGCCTCGTTAGCAACATCACTCCAAACAAAATGATCTGCCTTCTTCATCATCTGATACAGAGGAATAGCCTTCTCTCCCAGGTGTGTTGAAAAGGTTTCTTGCATTGTACTCTGGAGGAAGGCGACTCTGGTGCCTACTTCTAATGATGGCATTTGAGGCATTTTGATCCAAGGTAAGCCGGAAAGACTCTGCATGAATCCCTTGTGCTTCAGCGTCCAAAGCAGCTCGCTCCGTGGCCATCCTAGAATTTTCAGCCGCCATCTCTTCCTTGGCTTGAGCTATCTCCTCTCGCAGTTTTGCGACGTCCACCTTATGCTGCGCTTGAGTCTCTGGGGTCACCTCCACCCCCATCAGAGCTGCTAAGGCGTCCAGGAGCTCAGACAAAACCTGAGCCGGCGAGCGCGCGGAATCGCTTGCCCCAGCTGTTGCCTCGGTTGTTGAACCGGAAGTCATCGCCGTAGCAGTTGAGGAACGGAGAGCCAATTGGGTGCCGACCATGAATATCACAACCCTACTTGGCGGCTCATAAGGGTCCAGAATACTGTTGCCATTGGAATAGCCCCCAAGACCGCCGTCTTGCAACTGATACATTGAGCCAGTCTCACCGGTCGAAGACTCATCATCAGAATAGATGGTCTTCTCTCCTTCAGATATAGATCCTTCCTCAAGTTCCGCCCCATGGATGAAACCCACAAAGGCGTGCTTCATAGCGGTCTGAACCTTGGCGGGTCGTGCACGCGGAGCCGTCTCGATGATGTCAGTGCAGGTGTCCAGCTCAGGGCCCGATTCACCGATCTCGCTGATGAATGCGTGGATTCTGCCGAAGGGGACCCGGTACCCGTACTCAATTGAGCCGGCCTCGGGGCCCCAGCCTGCGTCGTTGATGTAGAGCTTGTCGCGACGACTCTTGGTCATCCGGCCCATAGTGTATCCCTTGATCCGTGTGAAGTTTCCCTTCAAGAACTCAAAATCACCGTGCGCTGGCCCCACGGTGGGTGCCAACTGTCGTGGACTTAACACGTCAGATGTCCTAGCGAAAGGACTTAGGTGTGGAGCCATCGCAACTAGGTTAGCTTAAAGGGGTTAATCGGAACAAAGGACACAGAGAGTTTATACTGGTTATTTTGGCGGCGAGGTAAAAGCTTACTCCGGTTTGGGGTTGTATTGCTTGGGTTTCGATTACCAGGGAGCGAATACGCTTGACCTAGTTCTCGACTTGTTGTCTCTTGAGTTAAGCCGCCGCCGAGTCACCCCTTTATATACACAGGTTGATGCCCGACGGCTTACAGAGTCCCGGTCGGCTCATACACAATGTGTCCGGCTCGATGACTAACTAAGATTGCCTTACAATACAAGTTGCACATATGGCGGTTCATCCTCTCGGGCCTCAAGTCGCCTCTGGGCCTTGGGCCTTCAACAGGCTTCTTTCATGACCCGCCATCTTCACTTATTAACTCGCTAGTGGTATAACCCGGCTCTCCTGGGCAGGTTATGCCCAATAGTTATATCCCCAACAATTTCTATTACTTGGCAGAGAATGCCGGCATCACCGCCTTCCTCCAAGATAAGTGTGAACAATACCTCTTACTCACAAATACCTTCGTGCAAAATTCCACTTTCACTCTAGGAAGGATCCTCCCATGGTAGAATTTCACTTGTATGATGTGCCCAAGCGAATGACACTGTATGATTTTTGCAATGTTTGCAAATTACCTTATGAGGGCAGCGTTAGTAAACCACGTCCTAGAGACGTAGAGGACTTTATTGCTGAAACTACCGTAGGGGAAGAGAGAGGGGTGTCAGAAGCGAGAGTGGCTAGCTTACATTTTCCTGTTTTACGCTATTATTCATTATTTGCTGGGAGATGTTTCATTGGTCGTGGGGAGAGTGGAGGCCTTAGTGCCCCTGACCTTGCTATTTTGCGCCATGCTCTATATTGTGATAGAACTTTTAGTTTGGGTGCCATTGTTGCTCGGCGGTTAAACACAAACCGCACGAAGGGTCCTATCTTTGGAGGCATCTATGCCTCCCATCTTGCTAGACATTTTGAGATACCCATTAGGCATGAGGAGGAGCAGTGAGATGTTTTTACCCACTAAATTTTAAAACTGTAATAGTATGGTAGCACACGATTTTATTAAGAAAGACGATGACAAACGACTCCTCTACAACCTAGTATTTAGTCAGGGTACTTGTGAGACTATTGCTCTGCCTGCACCTTCTTTGTTCGATATTTATTCAGGCAGGTACACTATTATGCCCGAGGACATCTACAGATTTTGGGGTCTTTCACAACACCTAGCACCTGAGCCAGCACCAGTTCCTGATCCATATCAGGAGCTTGTTTTCAGTGGGAGCCACAGGAGCTCGCCAACCAGTGGAACCCTCAGGACCCGCTGGAGTATCGAGGAGAGGATTATTTCGAGCCGTGGCCCTAGACCAACTTAGGCCAAAAGCCTAAGCTTGGGGGAGTAAGTATTTCTCACCGACACTACATTCATGTTCACACACTTATTTCAGTTGTCGATGTTCATACTTTTCCATTGTATTATCCATGTTAGTTTATTTTTCTTGCTTTCTTCTTGTGTGTTAGAAAAACTTTGTGAAAATCCAAAAAAAATAGTCCTCGCTTCTTTTTAGTTCCTCTTTTCAATTTAGTAGTAGTATTAAAAAAACCCAAAAAGATTTCTCGTTCTTCTTTTGCTTGTTGGGAGCTTTCCCGTGTAAATAGTTTTTCTCGTTCTCGTTTTACTTCCTTCAGAAAAACAAAAACTCAAAAAAATATTTCAGTGTGTTTCTTTGAAATTATTTTTCCTTTCTTTGTATCGTAAGGAGAAGACCACGATGAAAATGTTGAGTGGCTCTCATATGCATTATTGTTGATCTAACAAATAGCCCATATTACCTTGTCTTCTTCTTTGAATAAATGTTTGTAGATTCCAGCTTAGTCCAATGCACATGCACTCTTATTATTATCCACAACGTTCGGTCATGCAAGTGAAAGGCAATAATGATGATATTTGATGAAAAGATTGAGATGGAGAAAAGGTAGTGCGTACTCGACCTATTTTATTTTTGTAAATATGATTAGCTCATCATTCTTGATTCAGCCCATTATGAATGAAACATGTTTGCAATGACAATTAGAGATTATAGTTACTCATGCCATGCTTAATTAGCTAGGAATTGATAATGGTTTACCTTGCGTGCCAACATGCTTTTAAAATGGTTATGATGTAGTATGATAGGATGGCATCCTCCTTTGAATGATTTAAGTGACTTGACTTGGCACATGTTCACACATGTAGTTGAATCAAAATCAGCATAGCCTCCGGGATATTTATGTTCATGGTGATTTATATCCTACTCATGCTTGCACTCAATGTTTGTTAATCTCAATGCATGTTTATGACCGTTGTCGCTCTCTTGGTCGCTCCTCAATCTTTTGCTAGCCTTCACTTGTACTAAGCGGGAGTACTGCTTGTGCATCCACTTCCTTAAACCCAAAGTTGTTCCATATGAGTCCACCATACCTACCTATATGTGGTATTTACCTGTCGTTCCAAGTAAATTTGCATGTGCCAAACTCTAAACCTTCAAATAATAATATGTTTTGTATGCCTGAATCGCTCATGTAGTGATTGGGGGCTATCGATATCTTCCATGCTATGTGGGTTATTCTCACGATGAGTGTTTATTCACTTGTCATTCACAAGAAACTGACTGGTAATCGGGATGCCCAGTTCCATGCTCGAAATCAAATCAAAATATAATCTTAAAACAAAACTCCCCCAGGACTGTTGTTGGTATGGACGGTCCCCGTGGATGCGGCTAGCCGTGGAGTGTGATTGTTGGTGGAGGGGGAGTAAAAACTTTACCATCCTGTTTGGGAACCGCCTATAATGTATCTAGCATGGAAGATAGTGAGATCTCTTGGTTGTTATGTTGACAATGAAAGCTTACCGCTCAAAATTATATTCATATTTGTTTTAAAAGCTCCGAGCTCTCGCACCTCTGCAAATCCCTGCTTCCTCTGCGAAGGGCCTATCTATTTAATTTTATTGTTTAGTCATCATCCTCTTATAAAAAGCACCAGTTAGAGAGCACCATTGTAATTTGTATGTTTTTTGTTAATTGATGTTGAGTATGAGTGTGACTGGATCTCTTTTGCCAAGAATTATAATGTCTAGTCAGTCCTTGATCTTCAGGGGTGCTCTGCATTTATGTTTTGAGGTCTCGAGAAAAGGGTTTGGCGAGATACCATTTTGCCATATCATATCATAATTGTTTTGAAGAAGTGTTGTCATCCGAGATTTATTATTATTGCTCGCTAGTTGATTATGCCATTGATATGAGTAAATGTGAGACCTAAATGTTATTGTGAATATTGTTAGTTCATAATCTTTGCTGAAAACCTGAATATTGGCTAGACATATTTGCAACAGCAGAGTTTGTTAAAGTTTTTCTTTGTCACCTTTAGTTTATCAACTGAATTGCTTGAGGACAAGCAATGGGTTGATCTTGGGGGAGTTGATACGTCTCCATCGTTTCTACTTTTCCAAACTCTTTTGCCCTTGTTTTGGACTCTAATTTGCATGATTTGAATGGAACTAACCCGGATTGACATTGTTTTCTTGCCATGGTGTTATTTTTATGCAGAAATAAAAGTTCTCAGATTGATCTGAAAATTTACGGAGAATTCTTTTGGAATATATAAAAATACCCGCGCAAGAATTAACCAGAGGGGGTCCACCCAGAGGCCACAACCCTGGCCCCCTCAGGGTGCGCCTAGAGGGCTTGTGGGCCCCCTGGACCTCCTCCGACCTCAACTCCAACTCTATATAACCCTATTCAGGGAGGACAAAAATCAGAGAAGGATTCATCGCGTTTTACGATGCAGCCGCCACCGCCTCCTGTACTTCATCGTGAGAGCTAATCTGGAGTCTGTTCGGGGCTCCGGAGAGGGGGATTCGTCGCCATCGTCATCATCAAGCTTCCTCCATCACCAATTTCACGATGCTCACCGCCGTGCATGAGTAATTCCATCATAGGCTTGCTGGATGGTGATGGGTTGGATGAGATTTATCATGCAATCGAGTTAGTTTTGTTAGGCTTTGATCCCTAGTATCCACTATGTTCTGAGATTGATGTTGTTATGACTTTGCTATGCTTAATGCTTGTCACTAGGGCCCGAGTGCCATGATTTTAGATCTAAACCTATTATTTTTTCATGAATATATGTGAGTTCTTGATCCTATCTTGCAAGTTGTGGACACCTATTATGAGTTATGATCCGCATACCCCAAGCTGACAATAATTGGGATTTTTTCTGGTGATTACCATAGTTTGAGGAGTTCATGTATTCACTAAGTGCTAATGCTTTGGTCAGGTTCTCCATTAAAAGGAGGCCTTAATATCCCTTAGTTTCCATTAGGACCCCACTGCCACGGGAGGGTAGGACAAAAGATGTCATGCAAGTTCTTTTCCATAAGCACGTATGACTATATACAGAATACATGCCTACATTATATTGATGAATTGGAGCTAGTTCTGTGTCACCCTAGGTTATGACCGTTGCATGAATATCATCTGACACAATTATCATGCCGATCCATTGCCTACGAGCTTTTCACATACTGATCTTTGCTAAGTTACTTTTGTTGCTACTGCTGTTACAATCACTACAAAACTGCTACTGTTACTTTTGCCACCGTCACCATTACTTCCATACTACTTTGCTGCTAAATACTTTGTTGCAGATATTAAGTCTTTCAGGTGTGGTTGAATTGACAACTCAGCCGCTAATACTCGTGAATATTCTTTGGCTCCCCTTGTGTCGAATCAATAAATTTGGGTTGAATACTCTACCCTCGAAAACTGTTGTGATCCCCTATACTTGTGGATTATCAAGACCTTTTTCTGGCACCGTTGCCGGGGAGCATAGCTCTATTCTCTGAGTCACTTGGGATTTATATCTGTTGATCACTATGAGGAATTTGAAAGATACCAGAACCAAGATTTTTCCCTCTACTACGAGGGGAGGTAAGGAACGGCCATCTAGCTTTGCACTTGATTCACCTTCTGTTTTGCGTAAACTTGCAACGCCTATACCTGCTATTGATTCTGATATGTCGCATGTCATTGATGATGCTACTTCTGCTATGCATGATGCTTATGATGCTACTACTACTTTGCTTGATAATAATGTGCCACTCGATGAATTTTTTGATGAACAACTAGCTAGAGCTAAAAATATTGAGTATGTTGAAGATTATGATATTTCTGAAACTGTTAAAATTATTGAAACTGAACACTTTGAAACACCTGTTACTAGCTCTCCTAGATATGAATTGCCTTTTATGCCTGAGGGTTATGTTATGGATGGAGAGGTAGCTAGGGTATTTCTCTTGTAAGGATAGAGATGATCTTAGGAAATTACTATGCAAGTGGAAAGAAAAATCTTTGAATGCTAGAATGCAATATGATCCCAAGTTTTCTACTTCACCTATCTTTGTTACTGATAAGGATTATGAATTCTCTGTCGATCTTGAGTTAATTACTTTGATTGAATCTGATCCTTTCCATGGTTATGAATCTGAAACTGTTGTGGCACATCTCACTAAATTGAATGATATAGCCACCCTACTTGCTCATGAGGAAAAAAATCACTATTACAATATTCTTAAGTTATTTCCTTTCTGATTAAAGGGTGATGGTAAGTTATGGTTTAATTCTCTTGCTCCTGGTTGTGTGCGTAGTCCCCACGAAATGATTTACAACTTCTCTGAAAAATATTTTCCTGCTCATAAGAAACAAGCTGCTTTACAGGAAATATTTAATTTTGTGCAAGTTGAAGAAGAGAGTCTCCCACAATCTTGGGAGAGGCTTCTCCAATTACTTAATGATTTGCCTAATCATCCTCTCAAGAAAAATGAAATACTTGATATCTTTTATAATGGACTAACTGATGCTTCTAGGGACCAGCTAGATAGTTGTGCTGGTTGTGTTTTCAGGGAACAAACTGTTGAACAAGCTGAAGTGCTATTGAATAATATATTGAGTAACGATAATGATTGGAATATTCCCGAACCACCTCCTAAGCCAACTCCGAAGAAGAGAGGTATTCTATTTCTCAGTCCTGAAGATATGCAAGAGGCAAAGAAATCCATGAAGGAAAAAGGTATTAAAGTTGAAGATGTTAAGAATTTACCACCTATTGAAGAAATACATGGTCTTGATAACCCGACACAGGTAGTAGAGGTAAATTCTCTCTATAGATTTGATGAAGGTGATATTGCTCGTAATAAGTCTGCTAGTCAATGCTTGGATGAATTTGATAACTTTATTGTTAAACAAGAAAACTTTAGTGCATATGTTAATAGACAATTGAAACGTAATGCTTATATGCTTGACTGCTTGGGTGACTATATGTGTAGAACTGTTAATGATCTCAAGATTGTTAGTAAACATGCTTCCATGGTAAAAACTCAAGTAGAACAAGTTTTTAAGTCACAAAATGATTTGTTGAATGAGTTGAATAATAAGGACAATGATAATGTTGTTAGAGTTATGACTAGAGGAGGTAAAATGACTCAGGAACCTTTGTATCCTAAGGGCCATCCTAGGATAGTAGAACAAGACTCTTAGAGAATTAATACTGATGCACCTAGTCCTTCTAAAAAGAAAAAGAAAAATGATAGGACTTTGCATGCTTCTAGTGAACCTGTTATAGACACACCTGAGAATCCAAATGATATTTCCATTTCTGATGCTGAAACACAATCTGGTGATGAACATGAACCTAGTGATATGTTCATGTTGATGCTCAACCTAGTAATGATAATGATGTGGAGATAGAACCTATTGTTGATCTTGATAACCCACAACCTAAGAATAAAAGATATGATAAGAGAGACTTCATTGCTAGAAAACATGGCAAAGAAAGAGAACCATGGGTTCAGAAACCAATATGATATTATTATTGTTGGGGACATGCATATCCCCGTTGAGGTAACCTAGTGTTATACGAAGATTCTCCGATTTAATGTCATTCGGAAGAAGTTTGTTAATAAGACTTGATCAACCTTGTTAATGGATTCCTTTTGATGGGCATGAGATGGATGAATCTAGTAAACACAACTTTCTGTACCCACTTTTTAATTTCTGTTATTTAGAGTAAATAAAGCAAAAATACTATTATTTGTCTGTTTTCTGAATTATCCGTGCAATAAAAAATGACCAAAAAATAATAGTTCTCCAAATGCCCTGAAAATTTAGTATGTTTTTTATGGATTATTTAAGAATTTTTGTCACATCAGGGGGTGCACCAGTGGGCCACAAGCCCACAGGGCGCGCGCACCCCCATAGGCGCGCCTACAGGGCTTGTGGGGGCCACGTTGGTCCCCCTCATTTATTCCAGCACCCATCCACTTCATCTTCCTCTAGAAAAAATCCCACCATTGCTCAAACCCGTGTTCTTGCTCATTTTGCTGCCATTTTCGATCTCCTTGCTCGGAACTCCATTTCTGAAACTGTTTCAAGGATTTGTTCATCGGTATGTGACTCCTCCAATGGTCCAATTAGTTTTTGTTCTAGTGTTTTATGTATTGCCAATTTTTGCTACTACGGTGACCTTGTTCTTGAGCTTGCATGTCAAATTTATATGGTCCAAAGTAGTTTTGTTGCATGATATAGCCTCTAGACACTTGTGGGAATAGTTGCTATAAATCTTATTGAGTTTTGTTCACTTTTATTTTGAGTCACTAAGAATTTGAGAAATTTTCAGAGAAAAGAAAAACCATGAGGAGGTTGTTCAGGGGTTCTTCAAGCTGGAATTCAGAGCGAAATGAGAATGAGGAGAAGAAGAAGCCCAAGTACAACCTTCCTCCTGCCGCAGAGGTTCGGCCGTGTGAGTGACCAAGTGATGTATTCTTGTGGGAGGCCAAAATGTATAATGATTTCTGTAGTGGACTTAACACGGCAGATGTCCTAGCGAAAGGACTTAGGTGTGGAGCCATCGCAACTAGGTTAGCTTAAAGGGGTTAATCGGGACAAAGGACACAAAGAGTTTATACTGGTTTGGCCCCTCGCTACAAGGTAAAGGCTTACTCCAGTTTGGGGTTGTATTGCTTGGGTTTCGATTACCAGGGAGCGAATATGCTTGACCTAGTTCTTGACTTGTTGTTTCTTGAGTTAACCCACCACCTGGTCACCCCCCTGCCCGGCGGCTTACAGAGTCCCGGCCGGCTCATACACAACGTGTCCGGCTCGGTGACTAACTAAGCTTGCCTTACAATACAAGTTACACATATGGTGGTTCATTCTCTCGGGCCTCAAGTCGCCTCTGGGCCTTGGGCCTTCAACAGGCTTCTTTCATGACCCGCCATCTTCACTTATTAACTCGCAAGTGGTATAACCCGGCTCTCCTGGGCGGGTTATGCCCAATAGTTATATCCCCAACATTAGGCCCAGGTTGATTTGAACGTGTTCACATCAATCTTCATCATCTTGACTTAGCAAACTCTTCCATTATCAACTCATAGTAACCTGCCATGACGTCACCTCACAAAACTTTGGTAACCCGCCGTGACGTCATCATTAACTTCACATAGAGCCTAGTGTATCTCAATGGATCTTTGCTTTAGTGGATATCCCGAAAATCGAGGCGTTCACATAGCCTCATAACCATTTTTCGGACTCCTCGATTCCCACACACGTCATCTGATCATTACCTTATAAATAGGGAGGGGGTCCTGGTCTTCACTTTTTTCCCCTCACCTCGTCGTCTTGGTCTTCCTCCTCGCGGCCCCTCTACACATCCAAGCTCAGCCGTCGTCGACCTCCGTCCGCCGCATCAACTAAGGCCACTGCATCAGCCTGACTAGACCAAAGAACGCCAGCGCGCCACCGCGATCCATCAGCACATGTAAGTAAGCCTTCTCCCATCTATTAGATCTCCATTAGGGTTTGTCTAGTTCATCAGAGTTCTTCCCTGTTCTTCATTGTTCCTTCATAACACCCCTAGTTTGATCATAAAACACTGCGGAAGTTGTGCGGAAGTAGTTTAACACTCCTTTTCAATCATAGAACACATTTTTCCGTCACAGAAATCCCGCAAGCACACAAGTTCCTTCACTGTCGCAACCCTAGGTTTAGAATTTATCTTCTTTTCCAGACAGCGTCAGATCCCAAACTTACTGAACCAATCTGTAGAATCTGTTTGTCCACCTCTTAGCAAAAATTTCTCTGATGGGTCTGAAGTACCATAACTGCCATGGCGGCTTATATCACAAACCATGACCCGCCATGCGACGTTATACCAGCAAACCTTGTCAAATTTTAGCTTTGCTCCAGATCTGTAACCATTAGCCCTTCATGGTGGTTTAAATGATAACTTGTAACCCGCCAGGTACCTGCCGGTTTAACTCCAAACTGCTTTTTCAATCACCAACTCAATGTTGATATAATCAGCTACACTTACCAGTTTAATCACGTCTTAAATCGTCTTGTTTAGTCCGTGCACCCCAATCATGACCAAGACAGTAACGTCATGCGATTGGGTCCCGTCTATCGTCACAGAAGAAATGCTTCAGGAATATGTCAAAATCGGCTTCTTACCAGCGAAAAATGTCATTCACTGGCGTGTTCCAAACCCAAATGAAGTCAGACCTCAGCCGCAGGATAAGTTTTTACTGATCACATGAACCAGGGTTTCTCACCGCCCGGGTCAAAATTCTTTTGTGACGTTCTGCATTTCTTCAACTTCATCCTCAAGACATCGGACCCAATTCCATCTCCAATATCTGCAATTTCCATGTCTTCTGCGAAGTATATATTCAAGAGGAACCTAGTGTCGAACTCTTTAGAGCGTATTTTTATTTGAACTGCCAGAATGAGTTCACTGATGGACCCAGCCTAGAACTTGGGGGTCTCAATTCAACGACGAAGAGATGCCATTTTTCCTTCTGCTGTGCTTCCAAGTCAACCTAAAGGATGGAATCAAACTTGGTTCTATTGCCAAGATACATCCCCAGCTGAAGAAAATCCATGCCCGTGTTATCGTGACCACCGGCTCAGCGCAAAGCACCCTCTTCCAGACCAGCTTACTACCGCTAAATGAGCCAACACTACAAAAAAAATACACTTCCGTGATGATACGTGTTTGTCACAGTAGGTCGCGCTTTTTGTCATGCATGCACATCCATGACAAATTTATGACAGAATCAAGATAGTCATACTGTCTTTGTCGTAGAAGTGTTCCATGACATTACCAAAATTATCATCACGGAAGTGTCCACTTTCATGACGCTAAATCGCGTCACGAAGTGCTTTCGTCAAGGGTGACCGACACGTGGCATCCACCAGAACGAACGCCGTTAAGCTATCGGGTCGGATTTTGGATCCGATAACCTGCTAATGACCACGACCAATACCGATTTTCCACGTGTAAAATTCTCATTGGCCTTTAGCTGGGCCGGCCCATTATGGTCTGCAGAATCTTGTGGGCCTTTAGCTGGACCAGCCCAAAAGTGGCCCACAAAGTTTAAATGGGCCGGCCCAACCGAAGGCCCATAAGATTTAGCGGACCATAATGGGCCGGCCTAGCTAAAGGCCCACAAAATTTAGCGGACCATAATGGGCCAGCCCAGTTAAAGGCCCACAAGATTTTGCGGACCACAATGGGCCGGCCCAGCTAAAGGCCCACAAGATTCTGCAGACCATAATGGGCCGGCCCAGCTAAAGGCCCAACATTCTCTGTCAAATCGGCCCGTCAACGGCCTGGTCTAAACTTGTCATCAATGCGGTCCATGGTCACTTCTGGCCCGATAACAGTCTGCTAAGTAATTGGGCTGAATTACGGCCGGTGTATTTCCTACTGTTAAAGGTCCGGCTTCATTTGGGCCCATTTACAGGCTATCAAAACTTTCGGCCCATAAACGACCGTGAAGGATTTGGGTCATATTCGGCCATGTATGTCATTCGGCCTGTTAGAGGCCCACTAAAGATTTGGGCCACTTTCGGCCTGTTGTCATTTTCGGCCTATTAACGCCGGATGTAAACCATGGGCCATATGTGGCCCAACGTCATATCGGGCCCATTAACAGCCCATGTAAAAATGACGATAATCTAGCCCGACCGAAGTTCCGGCCTGTTAAAGGCTCGTGTATTAGGTCGGCGCATTCTGACCCGTTCAATTTCGACTGTCAAATATCCGCATCGTAAATGGGCCACCATTTCGCCTGCTAAGTCGATGGGTTATTTGGCACAATCAGGGCCCAATCTCACTTTCGGTCTATTAAAGGCCCATGTTTTTATGGGCTCGAGATATTTACACACAGAAGCGGCCTATTTTTACTGAGGGCCCAAATTATGTTTAGGCATGTTAAAGGCCCACTATGGGCACAGACCTACCAGAAAAATTTGAAAGCTTATGCTAATTTAAGCCCAGATATTTTTAGTGGGCTACATGCCAATTTCGGCCCGTAATCGTTTTTAGCCCAATTGGAATGGGCCCGACGAATGTTGGCATGTTGGGCTCCTACGAAGCTTTCGGTCGAATACATTACTAAGATAAACCTACACTATACAAAAATAGCGTCGTAATTACTGCAGCCTGTGGCAGCATCATAAATGTTGTATCACAACAAAATAAATTCCAATCATACAACAAAAGGCCTGTTGGCATAAAGTTTACTGATCCTTCCAGATAAAAGCACCATTAGATGTATAGAAGCACGCAGATCATTTGACCTGAGTGCTAATGTTTCAGCTGTAGAATGCGATGGAGCAAAGACGATCTCCACCTTTTTCCGCCATTGCTCTTCAACAACGGGTTTAATGTCCGATAGTTTGGTTTCAAAACCATTCATATCTTGACGACATTTCTCAACCACTATTCTTGTTTCCGAAACAACGTCCATTAGGGATTGGACTTGTATGCGGAGCACAGATATATCACTTTGTCTAGCAGGAAGATTTTGTTCAAGAGGGCGATTTGGGCGAGGTTACCTTGACAACCAACCCGAATTACGCAGGAAGGTGCTTTTTGCCTTTATTAGTGGAGAGATACTAGCGCTTTTCTGACAAGAGGTGACATTGTGCCCGTAGTAGCCTCGTCACCTTCGGTGGTTGTGGCTGTTCAATCATTTGTTCCATAGCTTCACGAAAGTTTGAACTTGTAGATTAGTGTGCGGATAAGTCACTAATGAGACAAAAACAAACAAAGTAGATTAAGCGTTTATACATAACTTATTTTGGTGAACTCTTGTAATACATTAGCATGTATTGTAGTGCCAACTACATAATAAAATCACTTTGAACATATGTCCATGTAGCATGCGTACTGTATTGTCTATTTCCTCACATTCGTTGACATCTAAGGATAAAGAGACATGGTTTAAAGTAGGATGAACATAGTATGACATCATTCATATCATTGGCAAACAGATATAAAACAAACAGGCTATTTTATCATTGTGTGCGCACGTGAACATAACAACTAGATTACAGATCAAAACCAAAATAATATCCTTCATCTCTTTTAAACCATGTAAGGTGAAATGATACGTTAAGACAATTGTGTATAAAAGTGAACAGAGTAACTGATATTGGCTGCAAACCAAGTAGTTAAATGAACACATCACAGTACCAATTAGTTCAAGGCAGGAGGAGTAAGGACTTACAACAGCGGCTTGAACTGGTGTGCTCATGCCCTTCATCTTCTTTGGTGTGGCAATCCTTGAAGATTTACCGCATTCGGTTCGAGTTCTTTTGGTCCGCACGGGCTTTCCTCTGTATTTGGAACAAGTCGGTATAGATACGATAATATGGCACATAAAAGAAGGAAGTAGCAGCTATTTACAAAAGCCTCGCAGTGTGCAATATAGCTACGAGATCATGTTGTCTGTTGGAATTTCACTTTAGAACGGTTGGTTTTGTTATTCAAACAGTTAGCCTAGAAGAAGATACACTTGTAAGGCACATACATAAATACAAGTTCAGTATGTGGTCGGATCAAATACATATAGCCTACCTGATACTTTGGAACAGACCAGTGTTTAACGAGGGCTGTCCAGCCTTCATCTGTAATATATTCCACTGGAGATGTTTGGGCGATTTCATTGTTAGCCTTACCTTCAAAGTGAGATTTTCTAAGGTGGTACCGACATCGTCGCATGAGCGGTGAAAAACATGAGTGCATGCTTGTTTAGTTGCATCATCTTCGGATCCAACTTGAACCTCATCTGTTGAAAAAAGAATGTGAGTCTTATTAGGAGGAAGCTAGAAAGTATGGGATGAGCAAGACAATATTACTAATTGCGATGAATAGCATTACTTACGGATAAGTGGTCAAGGAAGGTGTTAAACTGGGTATTGTCTTTCTCATTCTGTCTTTGGATCCACGTTGGGAGGATACGGCGCATGACACCTAACGGCAACGGCTGCCTCTGATACTAATTTGGCTGACTCTGTAGCATCACGTGGCCTTTTTAAACCCGCCTCAAAATGGATCTCCATTCTTCCTCCTTTAGATTTTGTTAATATGTCAAGCATTATCCCTGATGTACATTTCGCTTGCGCCGTGGTGCTAGTTCAACAACGAATATGGAAAGTGTTAGTGTACATCAAACTATGAGAGTACATATAAAGGAGCATGCAACTGCAACTTGACTCGGTCAGGTACCGTCTTGGTGTTGATGATCATGAGGTTCATATGATCTTGCCAAGTCCTGTTGTGTCAGCAATGCTTTGGAAGGCAGCTTGGGAACGGCGATTCGAGCAAACGAATGAGTAATCGGTTGAGATCTTTGAGTACAGTTGAAGCGGATGTTGCGGCTGGTGGAGCAGGTGATATTGTGTTTGTAGATTTAGCTGGTGGACTTGGACCTTCTATCGCACTATAAGTACCGTGAGAATCTCAACGGCGTAACCTTTTCCGTTTCACCCGATGAGTAACAAAGACTCCCTACTATATTATTTTCCTTGCTCTTTTTGACTTTGCCATGTCAAGTTGTACCCACAACACAAAAGAATAAAATCACTCTTCGTAACTCATTGATGCATGATACGGACAAGCAATACTTTGATGTAAGACAACCGTATGAGGATGGAATATGTAAGAAAAACAGACGACATGCCATATTCACAGCTACGATGTGCAAACTAAGCGAAGGATTTTCAAGAAAATAGAAGTAATGCAAGCTAGACACCATATGAAAGATGCAACCAATATTACTCGCCAAGTTAAAAGTGTCTTGTCATAAGTGGCAATTCAAAAAATTAGAAGCAAGACAACGTAGAAATCAATGCAAGATGCAACCACTATCAAACTGCCATGTTAAAAGCGTCCAATCATGAGTTCTTGATGCGGGATACACAACAGCAGTACTTTGATGTAAGAACATGGTATGATAGATAGATGCGATGTATTCTAGACACGTAAAGCCATGTCATATGCACATGTATAACGTATAAACTCAGCAGGTGCAATTTAATCAAAATAGAATAAATACAGGCTAGACAACATATGCAACATGAAACCAATTATCACACTTTGTCAACTTAGAGCAAGCACTGCAATGGTGGAGTGCGGAGATGAACTCATCATGTAGACTTGGGACTTCAACTTCATTAGCGATGGCGATGACAAATCTAGAGAGTCTCTGTTTTGCGTCGGTGCGGAGTACCACCAACATCCCCTAACTTACTCGCTTCCTTCCTATTTTACGATATTGCCTTATGAAGTCAAAACCACAAGAAGATGAATAAAATTAGCTCTGCATAACTGGTTGATGCATGATACGTATTGAATACTACTTTGATGTAAGGCAAGCACGCAGGATAGGAGGATGGAATATATACAAAAAGACAGTGTTTCATATTCACACGTCACGATAGGAGGATGGAATATGTATGAAAAACAAGATCTGTGGAAGGCATTCCAACAAAATTAGAAGAAATGAAAGCTAGGCACCATATGAACATGCAACCAATATCACTCTATCAGGTAAAAAGTGTCTCGTCATAAGTGTCATTTCAAGAAATTAGAAGCAGTACAAGCTAGAAGACAATGCAAGATGCAACCTACATCACAGTCCCAAGTTAAATGTGTCATATGGGTAAGTGATCGTTGCAGGTATAAGTTGTAAGCTACGCAGATGCAATTCTACATAGTCAAAAGAAATACAAACTAGACATCATACGGAACGCAACAACGTATAACAATTCCAAGTAAGAGCAAGCACCTGTGATGGTGGAGTAGGGGATATGTGCTCATCATGTACACGTATGTTCTAGAAACAGGAACACGTGTCATATTCACAGGCATTATGTGTAAAGTAAGCATATGCAATTCAAGTTAGAAGCAATACAAGCTAGACATCATACGCAACATGCAACCACATATAATAGTGTCAAGTTAGAGCAAGCACATGTGATGTTGGAGTAGGGGAGATGTGCTCATCATCTACACCGCTACGTTGGTATCGACCTTGTGTTGTCTTGTGAATCTTGTTGGGAGGATGGCGGAGTAGAATCTGTAGAGACCCCTGTTTGAGTTGCTCGAAGGACCACCATCATCCATTCTTGGGACTAATTTCCTTCAGCTGTAATGATTTTGCATTGTGAAGTCAAACCGATAAGAAAAAGGAATAAAATTCGCTCTTGAGAACTCATTCATGCATGATAATCTTGTGAACACTACTCGGATGAAAGGCAAACACATGATGCGAGGATGGAATATGTATGAAAAACAGGATGGTGTGACATATTCACACCTATGATGTGGTAACTAAGCGAAGGCATTTCAACAAATTAGAAACCTCGCAAGCTAGACACCATATGAAAGATGCAACCAATATCACTCTGCCAAGTTCAAACTGTATGGCGTTTCAACAAATTAGAAGCAGTATATGCTAGAAATCATATACAAGACACAACCAATATCAGAGTGGCGACTTAAAGGTGCCTTACCATAAGTGACTAATGCGGGATATGCAAGAATAGTAGTCTGATGTAGAAACAGGAACACATGTCATATTCACAGGCATTATGTGTAAAGTAAGCAGATGCAATTCAACAAAGTTAGAAGCAATACAAGATAGACATCATACGCAACATGCAACCACATATAATAGTGCCAAGTTAGAGCAAGCACCTGTGATGGTGGAGTAGGGGATATGTGCTCATCATCTACACAGCTACGTTGACTGTCTAGCCTTGCGTTGTCTTGCGAATCTTGTTGGGAGGATGGCGGAGTAGAATCTGTAGAGAACCTCTGTTTCAGTTGCTCGGAAGGACCACCATCATCCAATGCCTTGCCAATTTCCTTCAGCTTTATTGATTTTGCATTGTGAGGTCATACCGACATGAAAAAGGAATATCATTCGCTCTTCAGAACTCATTCATGCATGATCTTGTGAACACTACTCGATGAAAGGCAAAGTCGTGATACGAGGATGGAATATGTACGAAAAAATGGGCTGACTTGACATATTCACACCTATGATGTGGTAACTAAGCGAAGGCACTTCAACAAATTAGAAAACTGCAAGACACCATATGGAAGGTGCAATCAATATCACTCTGCCAAGTTAAAACTGTCTCGTCATAGGTGGCGTTCATCAAACTAGAAGCAATACATGCTAGAAATCATATTCAAGACACAAACCAATATCACACTGCCAACTTAAAGGTGTCCAATCATAAGTGGTGATGCAGGATACACAAGAAGAGTAGTTTCATGTAAGAACATGGTGTGATAGCAGATATAGTATGTACCAAAATCAGGAAAGCGTGTCATATTCACATGTATGATGTGTAAGCTAAGCGGATGCAGTTTACACTAATTAGGAGCAATCTGAGCTAGACACCATATGCAACATGCAACCAGGATATCACACTTTGCCAAGTTAGAGCAAGCACCTTGGATGGTGTAGTAGGGGAGCGGAGACTTGGACCATGTAATGCACTATCGATACAAGGAGAATCAGGCAGGATGATCCGTTTATGTTCTTCTGCAGAGGACCACCATCATCGCCTTCCTTACTCTTTTCCTTGCTCTTTCTTGATTTTGCCTTGTCAAGTCAAACCCACAAGAAAAAGGAATAAAATTTGCTCTTGAACTTATTGATGCATGATCTTGTGAACACTACTTTCATGTAAGGCAGCCGCATGATAGGAGGATGGAATATGTATGAAAAATAGAATGGCGTGACATATTGATATGTATGATGTATAAAGTGTAAACTAAGCACAAGGTGCTTGAACTTGTTAGAATCGATGCAAGCTAGAAACCATATGAAAGATGAAACCAATATCACTCTGCCAAATTAAAAGGGTGCCCTAACAAATGTATTTGACCAAATTAGAAGCAATACATGGCAACAGGCTAGAAATAATATGCAATATACAATGAATAAAGGTGACTCATCGTAAGTGATTGATGCAGGATCTGAGAGAGGTAGTTTCATGTAAGAACAAGGTTAACACATAGATGTAGTGTGTACCAAAAATAGGAAGGCATGTCATATTCACGGTATAGTGTGTAAACTAAGCGGATGCAATTTACCCTAATTAGAAGCATTACAAGCTAGACACCGTATGCAACATGCAACCACATATCACACTCTGAAGTTGGAGCAAGGACTGTGATGGTGGTGTAGGGGAAGTGCTGTCTTCAGGTACAGAGCAACGTTCAATATCTTCATTTAGGCTTGTTGTTTCTTGAGAATCATGTGGAGAGGATGAAATTGCATTCTTTATAAGAGTATTGTGTCTCATATTAACCCACGCGTGTGACTGTCTCATCATAAGCGATAGACGCAGGATACACAAGAACGATGAGTTTGATGTAAGAACATGGTGTGATAGGCAGATGTAGTATGTACCAAAAATAGGAAGGCGTGTCATATTCACATGTATAATGTGTAAGCTAAGAAGATGCAATTTAACAAATTAGGAGCATTGATGAGGGATACACAAGAAAAGTAGTTTGATGTAAGAACATGGTTAATAGAAAGACGTAGTATGTACCAAAAACAGGAAGGCATGTCATATTCAGAGGTATAAGGTGTTTAGCAGATGCAATTTACCCTAATTAGAAGCATTACAAGGTAGACACCATATGCAACATGCAACCACATATCACATTGCCAAGTAAGAGCAAGCACCTGCGATGGTGGTGTGGGGGAATTGCGGTGATCAACTAGAGAGCTACGTTGACTATCTTCATTTAGCCTTGCTGTTTCTTGAGAATCATGTGGGGAGGATGACCTGCACTCTTTAAACGAGTAGAGGCGTCTCACACAGTAACTCCACCGGGTGTTGTCTCATCATAAGTGATTGACGAGGGATACAAAAGAGCATTAGTTTGATGTACGAACATGGTTAATAGACATATGTAGTATGTATCAAAAACAGGAAGGCATGTCATTATCAAAGGTATAATGTGTAAAGTAAGCAGATGCAATTTAACCAAATTGGAAGCAATACAAGCTAGACACCGTATGCAACATGCAACCACATTTGACAGTGCGAAGTTAAAGCAATCACCTGGGATGGTTGTGTGTGGCAATTGAGACCATCAACTGCAGAGCTACGTTTACTCTCTCCAACTGCGACCTTTGCACCCATTAGAGCGCTGAAACGCTTAGTGCTTATCTTGAATTACACTGGAGTGACTTACATCTTTTCTTTTACGCATTCATCAACACCGCGTCGAGTCTGAAATACCCATGCATAAAAAACAATAATGTGAGTATGGGTGAAGTGTGTGCACAATTAGTACAGTGTAAAGGTAGCGAGATAGCGGTCGGTGAGAAATAAATGACGGGAGACATATGATAGCTCTACAACATGCATGGCACACTCAATTACTACAGGATTCTATGAAAATAACGATCATTGAAAGCAAATAGGTCAGTCCATTTTTTTCTGCATCGTATGATGTACAAAGAACGGGCAGATCGCCTTCATCTACCTCCAGCCAGTCAGTGTTGACGATCTTCCTCGAAATGCCAGCGACCACCGGCCCAGTATTCCTCCCCTGCATGCGCCCTCCCCTCGACCTCACCGCACCACCATGCTTGGCACCGCCCCCCGGCAATCCGTTCAAGCCCCGCCGACCTCCAGATCGGGTGCAAGCAGCTCCTGCGCCCCACACCCCTATGATAGACACCGATGCGCCGCTTCCCCGGGGAACAGGCGGACTAGGTGCTCCACGCGCCTAAGCGGGTGCTGCTTCTTTTAATTGCGGTTCGGCCGACCTGCATTGAAATCCAGGCAGACTCGACCTCTAGCAAAGGTGAAATAGTAAAGGGAGGAAACCTTGTGCGTTTAGTATCACGAAGAAGATGCGAAGAAGCGCTCAACTAGTTTCTTTCGTGGGATGAATACGGTGTGGCGGAGACGTAAGATTTGCACGAATAAGGGAAGAGGAGTACCTCTTCTGCTTTGGCGATGTTGTGTCCTCCTTCTGTTTTCCGATGATCTTGTTGTTCGCCGGAAACCAGAAGTTGTGGAGGACGGTGCAGCCATGGGCGAACCCATGGCCAAGTTGTTGAGTGTGGTGCGGTGGCCGTCTCGTGGCGGGGAAGCAGATCCGAGGCGGCGAACAACGGCGTAGCGGGAACAGCTCCGGTGCGGTGGACGGTTGCGACAGTGGAGCCGCAGCAGTGAGGCGCAGGACGGCGTGGTCGGAGTGGTTCTGGTACGGCGCACGTCGGTGTCGGCGTCGTGGAGGCAACTCTGCCTCGACTTCAGCTGCTAAGTCCTTGAGGGCGTTGCGGTTGCGGTTGCGGTTGCGTTGGACGACGACGTTGGGGTACCGGCTCCGGCGTGATGGAGGAGGGCGGCGGTGGATTGGCCGCTATGGGGTGGAGGACGGAGGAGGCTGGGGTTTCGCGGCTGGTGGAGAGGGCGTTCGCGCCCACAGAGTATGAATGGGGAAGCGGAGGGAGGCGAGGAACTAAGGGGAACAATGTTTCGGTTTGAGGCGCTTGTTTGAAATTTGGGGAAAGTTGCAAACTTTGCCCCCATCTAAAATTTCGGACATATTGCGGGTTGGGGTAGAACGATCATGTCAGTGTCCCAAATGTGGGCGGGATAGATTTGACGGCGCATGGGTGTTTAGGCGCCCACGGCGTATGAATGCTTCTCGTTGGCGGTTGAGAATGGCGTCTTGGTGAAGTTACAAACCTACCCCGGTTTAGACCTTTGGACATCGGGCCGATTGGCTACACGGGCAAGAGTCAGGACAGTAATTTCCTACCACCAAAACATTAGTCTCGCGCGATTTCGGGTGACCAGAGGCCTATTGGCGCTTCGTTCAATATTTGGGAGCAGAAGCATTAACGTTTTCGGTTCTCTTGAATTGAACTTTCAGGATTTGTCAAACTTCACAAATCTTTACTCTTGAAAATCCTAAAGCTACGATTATTTTGGAATGGGGGGGTACATTTTAATATACATTGTACACGAGTATATATTAAAAAATATGCAACTTACCTCAGTTCAAACATGGTTCCAGGTATAATCTCCTTGTTTGCAAAAAAAGTTAGATATGCGTATGAATATATATATAGCATGTTCAAACTCACAACAAAGATTGATGCCCCCTTTTACATCTGATTTACAAATGCCATTATCTCGGGTTCAAATAGATGAATGCACTTCCTATGAATTGAATCTTGAAACCCCTTTATGTTGAATTTGACATGTATTTTATTTACGTAGCTAGCAATTTGGAATGTATCCATGCAAGTGACAAATGTATAAAGTGCTTCACACTAACAACATGGAGTGCACTAATTAATGTTTATATATGAATTGCAAAAGCATCCATTGCCTGTATTTCAAACTCACTCTATGGATCGATAATATGAAATAAACACATGCACATGCTAGAATTCAATAGAGTATGGGTGTCTGATAGACCAATTTTCGTCCATACGCAATTTTGCAAAATTCATGATCTCATCCAAAAATAATAATGCCATTTATATTTTAATTTAATGCGTAGAACCGCCTTTTACACGTATATGCACTATGCCTCGAGCATCGGCATTTCTCTTTCACACATGCTCACAATCTCTCTCAGGGTGTCGGGGTGTCTCACACACATGCTCTCTCTGTTTCTCTCTCTCTCTTTCTGACTACTATGTACCACTCTTTTCACTAATCTCAGTTGGAAAACACTATTTCTCTCACATGCATATATACACATGCACGGTCTCTACTAGCCCTCTATACGCACATATATGTGCCTACGTGTCTCCCTCACACACATTATCTTTAGGCCTCTCTACGCACACATTACCCCCGACACACCTCTCTAATAGTAGTTGGAAGATATTATTTCATCATATCATTCGGTAGGATATCCACAGCTGTTAGGCTGGATGGTAATCTGAGTCAAAGTTTTACCCTAGTTCGGTCGGACCCTTGCAGTTGAAGAAAGAGCCTACTCTGGTATTGTATATTAGTGATAGGGGTGTGTACAAAGTACACGTGAATACCGAGCATTGTGCGTGTGTGTATACTATCGACGAACTAGCCCCCAAGCTTGTATAACATACTAAGGGCCTAGGGTTACAAATCATATATAGTCGGCTTATCACCCGGTGGGGATAGAGTCCTCCATGACTCTGGTAGCCGTGTTGTACGCCGAGTCCTCCACATGGGTCTCCGTATAACACGTCTCGGTCCAACCTATATGTGGCGCAGGATGGAACCGACCCATGAGTCCTCATGTTGACCCACCACAACTAGAAATGATGTGCCCACCACACCACACGCAATCGGCCACTAAGAAAATAAGCATATACAATAGTACAACGGTATCTAGCTCACGATACGTCTCCATATTTTGTTGATGACACTGGCGGACTTTGCATTTGATGCGTGCTCCGTATTTTGTTGAGGACACTTACGGTCATTGTATTTGAAGCGAAAGCACGATATGGTCACTGGACTTAGAATAAGCTCATCACGGTCACCACATACATTTTGTCGTGCTAACCAACATGTGGTTGGATGGTTAGAGGACAGTGGTTTCTCGAGCCCACCAAGGTTAAAGTCCCGGTGCTCGCATTTATCTTGTGTTAATTTCATTATTTTCAGGCGATGTACTTTCAGTGGGAGGAGACGTTCCACTCAACTACGAGGCACCTATGGTGACTTCGTAAAATCTCAAGATCATGTAGATGAAAAAGTCAGTCGACTGACGTGTAGCCTCACCCCGCACGTACACATGCACGCACGCAAGACACGCACACATGTAGGCGTGCAACACATAACGTACACACGCACGCATGCTGGCATGCAACACTTACACGTACACATGCACTCACGAACACACGCATGTACGCACCCATGCATGCAACATTGAAACGCACCCTTGCACGCACGCAACACTCGCACGCCTGCCTGCACACAGCACACGACGCAAGACACACGCTCAACCTATACGTGCATGCACCCTTTGTTAAGGACATGGATTGTTACGGGTATTAATCAATCTTATCTGTGATAAGCAGAACATTGATGTTTGCATCGATCTTTATGAATCTAGCGTGTCGAACGGGCTATCAATATAGTAGGCTTAACTACATGAAAAAGAAGATGTCACACTCAATGAACAATCATCGGTTTATGAAATGCCCGCTTCTGACCGCCCTGGCCCACCAAAGGTTCCTCTGTTGTTCGCTGCCTGCGTTGGGTCACTGACATGCAGGCCATGCACCCAAAGAGCCCTGCGTCGGTGGAAGAACGTGAGGTGTCCTAGGTCGAGTCGAGGGCGCCATCATGGCACGCCCGGCTGAACACGCCTCCGTGCCGCATTCAAACGCCTCCATGAAACCCGCCCGTCTGGAAGCCGAGAAACCCACTTTGGACACACGTCCGTTCATGATCGGGCCGGCGTTAAACGCAACGCCGGCCGAGCTCCTCCCGTCCGTCGTCTATTTAATCCCCTATTTAAATGAGGCCAAACGCCGGCCAAGAATCGCACACCTCCGCCGCTCCCCTATCTCCTCCACCATTTTGTCCACTCTTACAACGGCTTACGAAGAGTAGTTATTCTGCATCCAAGCCGGCTGGGTAGCCCGCCGGATACAAGCTATGCAGCTCGCTGATCCACCTCCCTCTCCTCGCTCGACGGAGCCAGTTGCCGCCCCAAGCCGGTGCACGGTTCAGCAACTCGCCGCTCCAGGCCAGCTCGACGAGGAGCGGCGCACGGGCGTCGTTGCAGCCATCCACGCCGCCGCCTCGTACCGCATCTCCCGTTTTTGTGGCCAAGACTCCCATGCCGGCGTCCGCGCCATGCAAGCAGCAACAGAAGCCGGGTGCGCGGAGAGCGACGAGTCGGTGGCCAGCGCCTCCGCGTCCCCCGCCATCATCTAGGAGAAGTAGAACACGGGAGGCCGCTGGCGCTTGGGTCCCATGAAGGCCACCGCGGAGGCAACGCCGGCGTACACAGCAGGTGTCTTACCGGATCCTTTTGTTGCGAGGACCTTCATCGACCCCGCATGGGCTCCACGAAAGAGGGGAATGTTAGGATGAACTCGAGCCGGTGTCGGCCATGGCGAAGTAGTGGCCGGTGATGAACTCGAACCGGTGCCGGCCACCATCATCTTCGGCACCAGCCAATGATATCAGTTGGGCAGTGGGGAAGCGAGCCGTCCTTTGCGCTGAAGCATATACCTCCGGGGCTCTCGACAGTCCGATGATCGTGCTGCCGGACATGAGGAACACAAATCGATCGGTGGGCGACCATTTAGGCCAGGTATTATATACTTGTGCTGTCCAGAACTAGCACCGCGTAGTTCATTTGAATGTAATGAAATCCGTCATGTTTGTGTGAAAATCCGGTATTTTATATGATTCCCGTCGTTGTTTATATGAAATATCAGTTTGTCTACGTGTTTGCATGAATTTCATCCGGTTGGTTGAGTTGCTGTCATAATGTGTGCGTCTACGATTGGATGGCATAATTTGCGGGTCGCCGGTCGGTCTGCGGGCGGCTCGGGCGGTGTTGTGGGACAAAAAAACACAGCTCGTGCGAGCTCGTCTCCAACGTGCGCGCTGGAGGATGCATGACAGCATGAGCACCCGAGCCATTCCTCGTTCATCGGTGGCAAAGGCACCGGTGGACAAAAGGGTCGCCAATATTTTGGCTACCCCGGGCAAGATCCAAATAGCCCCTCCCAACAGATTCAAATCCCTCGTTCGCCGTGGAATTTTGCCATGTTTTCATGGACTAGCAAGATGCCCGTGCATTGCACGGAACATCAAGATGCATTTTTTTACAAACTCCCGCATGCATGCAAGGGATAATTAATGTCCTCCTTTGCTAGTACCACGAGGCAAACACCATTAATATTGCATCGGTTAGTGTTAGTAGCCTTGTATATCTGCAAATTGTAATTTTGATAGTGGCCCCTTGTATATAAAAATGGAGGGAGAAATATGAGAGATAAAGTGAGGAGGAGTGGGGCGTGGTGCCGTGGTGGTGACTGGTGGTCGGACTGGGCGGAGGCACGGGGATGGACGGCGCATTATGTCTAGGTTTGTATCTCTCTCACACACACACCCACGTAGGTGGGGGACGCACTGAAGAGAAGAGGTGCACGCAGGCGCCACGTACTCCCGTCTCTTTCCCAACCACACCCGCGCGGGTACACGGTGGAGCTCATTTCTGTACGAAAAAGGCAGCCCACGTGGTAATTTGGCACGTGTACTGGTTGTCCACTTGGTGGAGGGAGGATCGTCTACCACGGGTGAACAAACAAATTGCAACTTGACGCGTTATGTTAAATTAAAAAAAGAGGCAAACCATGTGGGGCCTACCTTAGAGGCAAGGCTCTATACCTTTGGAGTACTTTTGATGTGTCTCGTCAACTCGCATGAACAAGGAGAAACTTGCTTAGTCGTCGTCTCCCCACGCAGGCGCGGTGGCTCGCAGGATGAGGTGAAGCTTACTACTCATGCGCCTTTACGCCCGCTCCCTTGCCCACACGCGCGGTGGCTCGCAGCACAAGGAGAAAATTGTACTACTCCCTCCGTTTACTCCTCGTCCCTACTACGTACTTTGGTTAGTACTCCCTCTATTTACTTATACAAGGCCACTATAAAAAATACATTTTGCATCTATACAAGGCCACAAATAGTAATCGAGACAAAAGTTACTACTCCCTCCTTTCCAGTTTATGGCTCAATTTCAAAATCTCTCCAACCAAGGTAGACGGTGAGTGGTCGAATTAATTTACGTAGTTTGCACAGTCGCTCGCTTTTCTCAAGAAGTTATGTTTACCGAGGCATTAATTAGAACGAATGCATGAATGACCACTAAATTTCCATGAACTTGTACATGCATTGGTTAGTTTCCTCTTGACACTTGCTATGCGTTGGGTGATCTAACGCACCTCGAAATCCAACATGTAATGGTACTACTAGTAGTATAGTAGAATTGAGACTTATCAAACGGAAAAACGAATGTTTGTTAGATGAGCCCTATAAACCCTAGTGGGTACGTACTCCGTAAAAACAGATTTTTCCAAAACTAAGTCGCTCCCTTTCATGAATTTTGTAGTATACTCCTCCGTCGATGCTCCCTCTCATGAATTCTGTACTTCCTGTCGCCGACATGTGAGACATATAGAATCTGGGTCGACGTGTCAAGCACCAAATAACAGTGCAGAACAGCAGGGGGGACGCACCCCACTCGTACCGGCCTAGTAGTAGTAATGAGCAATGAGACGTCAAATCACAATGCCGCACCTTCCCAGACGAATGAAGCAACCATTATTTCACACTTCGGTTCGACATCATCTCAAACCACGTACTAGTATTGCTTCTGCCTCAAGAGGGACACGCGCATCGCCTTGGTACATCATCACACGTGGGACCGCATGACAGGCCATGCTCCTCCGCCGATCGCTCGGTAAAATCACCTCATTTTTACTATACTTCCTCCGTATCAGTTTACTACATGGCATGCACGTCATTCTAGGTTGAGAATTTAACTGGCTATATATATGTGATGAACAGTACGCTAGCCTTTTAAAAAATGTATACTTTTGTACAGTAGTACTCCACTATCGATGGATTGCGCAATGGAGAAAAAATTGAAATTTAAAAAAGGTGGTACATATAGAGAGCGCCACGCCAAATTATGCATATAGTACTATTAAAAAAGCTAGTACGTGCTTAATTGGGGTGCTAAATTCTATTAAAGAAATACTAGTACTAGTATGTACATACTTAAGAGTTAAAGTAACGATAAGAAACATAACATAGTTCTGCTGGGGGCTCAGTACAACACACCCCTCAAATTAAACTAAGCACACCTGAAATTAAACTATACAACTAATCCGGTAGACACTGCATTAGAAGTTTAGAACCACCATGAGCAACGACACTGCCACCTTACTCGGAGTCCTCATCCACGTCCTCGACTTCGTCCTTGTCCCTCTTCCTCTTGGCTGATACTTCTTTGCTTGAACCGCCAACTTGGTTGTTGCTCTTCATCCAACCCTTGTAGATATTGAAACAAAGGTAGCCATCCATTGCAGCGTCTTTGGATGTGGTCTATATCTAGTACATTCCGCTGCCATGCATGACGATGAAAGCGTGTATGGAGGTTTCTCCGGTTTACCGTCTGAAGGATGAACCATGGCTCCTGCCAGGTCAGCATTGAAGGTGACGAGAGGGCACCGGCCGATTCTTACGGAGGTCGAAGGGGTTGCATACAACGAGGCCTATCCGACGCATGACTTCTTTGTCGTTCTTAAAGTCTCTGAACGAATTTGACTGTTTTGTCCTCGAGGAAGTTCTTAAAATCCACGGCACTCAACGTCGGCATGGCATATGTGGTAGACCAAGCAAGCGTTATGTACACAAACACGGATCACGGTGGGCTTCTTCCTCTCTTCATCCTTTAGATCCTTCTCTCGTCCCCACTAATCGTGGTGTACTCAACATCTAGCCCAGCGACCCACTCATCATGTGAGTTTTCGAACATGCGTCTAAAGCGAGGAAGGCATCCTTTCACCTTCGCGGAAGTACGGGTGTAGATGACGTCAAACTCATCGCCGGTGATGGTTCTAACCTTGTACTCACCGCCGATCGGGGAGATTTGGGACGCCATGGATTTGGGAGGAGGGTTAGGATTAGTGGAACTGCCGTAATGTGAATGGACGGGACGACTAGGAGTGAACCGCCGTAGTATTAAAGGACGTGCGGGACGAGTAGGAAGCGAACTGCAAGGCGAACGGCAGGGTAGTGGCTTTCCATTCTCCCATGATACGGGCTTCCGAGAGCCCTTGGATCTGAGATCGAGCAGTTGCATGGCGTGATTCTAGACCTATGGGTGAATATCCTATCACGGAGGGTTATTACGCAAATTTTCAGCAACTTAGCATGCGACCGTTTGATCTCAGATCCAAGGGCTGCCAAGAGCCCGTATCATGGTCGCGCCTACCACGACCGTCAGCGTCGCTCATGTGATCAGCGCCCTTGGAGATTTAACACTGTGCGTTAGGCTCTCCGATGTTGGCATGTCATACATAGTCATCACTTAGTCACTCATACTACAACAAGGTTGGCTATAAGCGTATTTTTTACTCCTCTCTATCTCTTTCTTCGTACTCCCTCCGTCCCATAATATAAGAACATTTTGACACTAGTGTAGTGTCAAAAGCGTTCTTATATAATGGGACATGTGAGTACTAGTATTTATTGCATTTGCCAAGGAGTGACCTCTTCCAATGAAATGGTGTTGCTAAGTTTGCTTCATTTAATTAGCTATAGACTCAAAATTGTCTTTTCACCTAGGTACACGCCGCTTAGCACCGCTTTCTTCCTTGAGTCACCAAACTAGTCTCTCTCTTCTTGATTAACTTGCCACATCAGACTTTATGCCTATGTGGCAAGCTTAAGCACCAATAGGAGCAAGTAAGTACAATAGTGCGCTTTACATGGCATTTTGCATATGTGGAGGAAATAGAGGCAAGGAAAAGTGGAGAAGTGGGCTCTCATGCAAGAGCCAGCCTCTACTACTACATGGTGGAGCATTGGGAGAGGCACTGTATGGAGGTGGTCAGGGAATCGGGAGACTCACCCGGTCGTGGCGCCACATTTAAAGTGATAATGGCAAGTCAAATCACGGGCCTCGCCTGTCCATGAGTAACTTCATTGTCAAATCACATAGCCCTACGTTTGCGATAGCCTACTCCCTCGTCTTCTCGCGTCTCTGTCGAACCGACTAGGCGGAACTGCCCGCCTACCAAGCAGGAAAAGCCCCGCCCTCGACTTTTAAATACAACTACTCCCTCCGTCTAGGTGAGTAAGTCATCTTACGAAAACCAAATCCAAAATACTAAGGCACGGTGCATTAACTTCTACCTCGTTTCTTGTTTCTTCACATATCAACCAATAAGAATCCAATGATATACTTTTTGTGACATAGTAACTCATATTTAGTTAGTCAAATGGATGACCTAGAACTACGTGGAGGGTAGTTCAGCACGTATCTTTTTAGATCAATATAGTCGGGATTCACCAAGGAGCAAAACCAAGAGGTAGGCTACTCCTGTCGTGTTGGCGTAGCAACTCAAGCGAGGTTAGTCCGCTTTACGAAATGGCGACACACTTAACAGGACCCCTTTGGCAGACATGTGGCTCATCCACCGTCTTGTTCCACGTGCGATGCCCCAAATCACAGTTCGGAGCAGCGGTTGGAATTGGAGGCACCCCGGTCGTAGCGCCATAGTAGTAGAAAATGAGCGATGAGGGGTCAAATCACAAAGCCCCACCTTTCCTGCATTAAGCTGGACAGACGAAGCAACCATCATTTCACTCTAGCGCGCAAGAGCATAAAGAAAAGAGAAAACAATGATGTGTGCGGCAGCTACCTAGGGCACCCTAGGGTAGGGGTCTCCACTACAGATCCTTTTTTTGAAAGCGCCTCCACTACAAATCGGCTTCTCCCTCGTCCTCTTGAAGAAAACCGATGATGAGTGCGGCGGTAGGGTTTGTAGGAGTACTACGGCGTGTGGGGCCACGTCATAGTAAACGGGTTCGAGTCGACACCTTAAATATGTGTGAGCCGCTTGGTTTTACGAGAACGAGGCAGCATTTTGGGTTCGGGGACCAGTGGAGATATAGCACGTACAAAAAATTGTGGACGTAGGTTCGACCGAAAGGCAATGATGCACGGGCCCTGCACTTTGATATACCCGGGGCGGCGTGAAATTTGCTACTCTACTCAAAACTAGTAAGGTACACATGTATTGAACGCATGAGATTTTGAAACCAAATTATGAATAAATACACACTATAGCATGTAAAGCTTTGAGTCATATATGCATGATGTAGATGTTCATTTAGTTCTTATTGTTCATCTCATTCAAAATCAATTAGTTTTATAAAAATGTTAAGATTCATGGGTTTGTGCATTGTAAATCATAAAGTAAAAAACAAATAATGGCAATTCATTTAGAAAAAATAATCAATTATGATACGTAAGATTCTAGAACAAAGGAGAATTGCTTGTGTTTTGAGGTTTGTGCATTATGCTTAAGTTCAACCATGGAGTCTTCTAAATTGTACATGTGGCAGATCCGGTGGAATGTTGATGATATCCAACGGCCAGTAGTGCTCGGATTTGCCCATCTCTGCACTGTCGGGTTAGCTTCATCCGGCGTCCATCTTTCAAAGTTATTGGCACACTACATAGTTCTTGTGCCATAGTTGCATGTTTTGGAAAAAAGCTACTAGTGGGTTGTACTATCTATTTAGGAATAGAAGATGTATACATGGAAGTTGTAGGGAAAGAGATGACATGGAGGATCTCAATTCCTATGAGTAGGGATTGGAAAAGAGATGTCATTTGGTTCACATCATAGGAACTTTTCTATTGAATCTAGAGATGACATGTATCTCAAGTCCTATGAGGAGGGATTAGTAAAGAGATGTAATTTGGTTCATATCATAGGAACTTTTCTATTGAATATACGCTAATGTTTATTTTCCTTTGAAATTAAGGGAGTATAGGAATCCATTCATATGAACCAAGTGGCTCTAAAGCTATAGAAATGATATCATGTTTATTTCCTTTGAAATGTAGAGTATATGAATCTATTCCTATGAACCAATTGGCTCTAAAGGAAAAAAATCATATAAAAATCATATCATATAAAGTTCCTATGATATTCCTCGACACTAAAGGATGGTTGAAATTGCTGCGGGTGATACGATGGTCTTTCTTTGTAGACTCCTCACCCATCTTTATAGTTACCTCTCAAGATGAATGAAATGATATATGTGAGGTATTCTACATGTGCAATTTGGTACACAAAAACTCGGTAAAAGTTTGCGAGGTTCTAATTTTCAATAAAGCTATATGCACTGCATTTCGGAACGGAAGGAGCATACGGCAGTTGCTAACACTCACATGGAAGATTTGTGTGTAGGAGGAATGGCTGTTCTGTTAAATGACATGGCAAAACTGACATTGTCGGATGCCGATCTAACGGTCCTTATGGTGTTCGTCAGGAAAAGGCTTGTGGCGAACGTTTGTCGGATAATGATTTACGGACACATGCATTGCATTGATATGTGCCCCCCTATCTCTCACGCACACGCACCCTCACGAGTCACAACTCTCTCGAGTCCTCTCGCAGACTTCAAGACGTGGCACCCATCGTCTATCTGCAGGTAGACTTCACACACATATGTGCTCTTCACACCCTACCCTCAGAACTTCTAAAAAACAAAAGACGGCGCGCACATTTTATTTTAGCTCACACGCCACACACTTATATTATTACTCTTGCGGCGAACGTTCTTTGGGCATAGTATATATTGTACTCTCACGAAGAGAAGCGGTGCACGCACGCACTAGTTCTCTCACACCCACTTTCGGCGTGTACACGTAGGAGCGCAATTTTTTGAAGCCGGTACAACAAAATCACTCCACTATATATAAAAGCAGGAGCCTTAGCGCTTGCTTTACTAGGGTTCCTCTCGTTCACTCTCTCATGCTCTCCAGATCTAAGCAAGACATAGGTGGCCACACACACTCTCTCTCTCTCAGCTCACGGCTGGTCACAAATCCGGCCGGACAACCTCGACCGGGGCAGGGGGTGTAGGAGCATCGTTCACGCTGTCGTCAGCGGCGAGGGAGGAGACCAACGGCTGCCCGCGTGTCCCGATCTGCAGCCGTGTCGTTCTCTCCGAGAGAGCGCCGGCTCGGGAGGGCCTCCGACCCCTTCTTCCTCCCTACGGTATTGTGGCCAAGATGCGGCCTCCCGACGCCGTCTTTTCCACATGCCGACGACCCTAAGGTATATATTCCTTCGAAACCTGCCTTGCTCTACTGCCCCAGCTCTTCCCCCTTCGTGTGGATCCTTTTCTACTTCCGTCTGTTGTTCCAAAGCCACCTAGACTTCTACTATTATGAGAAGTAAAGCTAGTTCATACAGTCAACTCAAATCGTTGGTTCAAACAGGGAAGAAAGTGGGAAAGCTGTAGCATGAATCTAGGACTTGGTTGTAAGAGGAAACGGGGGATAGTAGTAATATCTGTCACTGTTTAAATAACCGTATTTCGTATTTGCGCAAACAGGGATGTATGTCTCCATATCGTTTCGGGATGTCTGTCTCCGTATCGTTTCTATCCGCGCAATCAAAAGCACACACCTCAGTTTTAGTACAACTGTGCAAAATGAGATGGCTATCCATCGTTGCCGTCGTCTAACCTCCCGTCTTCAAGGTATCCATATATTGGTAGTAACTAAGGTAGAATGACCTACGCAATCTAAACGAAGCTGATTCATACGTTTTACTTCCTGATTGCAGTGCAGGGACGAGCGAAAACAACTGGCTGGCACGGCTGCACGGAGGTTTTTTGGACAGGTGCACGGACAAGAGGCATTGTGGTCTGCTTATTTCTGCAAATAGCGGTGCTTAAATTTAGTGGAATGCACAAGAATTTCACCTGGTCAAGATAATCGTGCATGGTTCGATTCAGCATTCCAAATTGAGACCACAATTATAATTGGTTATTCGGAATGAGAGAACCTAACCCGGATGGTGGCAACAAGAAAAACCAGAGTGAACTCCGGAAATTTAAGCTCGCCGGGAGGCCCTTTTGCTCGGAAGAAGCCTTGCTTGTTTTTTTCCTGATTTGTAAACCTTCTCACAACTTTGTCTTTTGTTGTGAACTAGTATATGTTTGTTATGTTCTATGAATCATTGAGATGTATAAAACTGCTTAACTTATGCTTTTCAAGATTTTTATGAAGACGAGTTTAATGTGAGTGTTCCACATGAGCGCTGGACTAGCATTGAACGTTTGGAATTTATTACATTGTGGCCTCAATTAACTGCATGAACCACTGTAACAAGATACATAGTTGCTTGTATGATTCGCGGGCACACAAAAGTAGCAGCAGTTCCCATAGACGGATTCAAATAGAGTACTAGCCCCAGAGGGGTCGATAACAGGCAAGGTTCGGATAATTAGACACAATCCAAACTACTATTAAACACTAGCTGGGGCAACTATTTCATGCCTCGATCTAATTTGGGCTGGACACAAGACGGACCTTTCCATGAACATCATCAAGGACGTCCCGCAGCAGCTCAATCCTCGTGAACCTTCATGAAGACAACCTTGTGGCCTTGCCATCGATAAACTTGTTTGTGGAGGCATGCCACGTCATCTTCCTGCGTAAGCTTGACAAGAACAGTATGCCTCACAAACGAAGGAGTAGCTTTGAACTTCTTGTGCTTCAGTACACCCTGGACAACACACCTGACAACAGTGAGGCTGGAATACACCTCTTCATTGGTATTACCGCAAATGGCTTCCAGGATCCAACGGCCTAAGAACTCTGTTTTCCCAGTGTGTATATTCAGGTCGTCCGCCTCATAGCGAGTGACATGCACAAACACACAATCCTTGTCTGCATCAGGGCTCTAATTGAAACAGAAAAAAATTCTGAATTACTTTTCAGTATAAGAAACACAAATTATTTAAACCACTATGTATAGCATGGCATCGAAGCTAATAAAATTTTGCATTATTAGTCACCACATACTTCATTTTCTTTTAAAAATCACCACATACTTAGATGAAAAACCACAATCGAGATCGGCAAAGAAGGAAATCTCCTTGGGCAGCTCAACGGGGGACACATCCTCGAAGGGGAAAACTGCTCTGTGGTGCCACAGGGATGTAACCTCAAACAGGCGTTGACCATCTCAAGAGTGGCCGTGAGCGTATCTGGGTCGGCTCGGTGCTTGCCTCCATCTTCTTGGAGCTCTCTGTCTCGTGGGGATCAACCTCCCGCGTCTGCTCCAATATCGGCAGATCTTTGCCTGGTTCTCCTTGGTCCATCATGAAACTGACGAATACTAGGAGACCACTGAAAGGAAAACACAATCGCAATGACAATGAAACAAAAAAGAGAGTGAGGATCGGTTCTTTGCTTTGCAAAAGTTCTTTTTTCTCTCGAACGAAAATATACCAACATCATGGATCCGCTTACCTTCCCTTCGTTGGGAGAGAAGAACAAAGGCGGATGCGAATGTTGCCTTTCTTGAAGACGGTGAGGGAGAAGGGGATTCAGCGAAGAGTGAAATGATGGTTGCTTCGTCCGTCAAACTTAGGATCAAGGGGAGGTAGGGTTTTGTGATCTGACGGCTCGTTCTTGCCGCGCTACAACCAGTGGTGACTCTCCGCCGCATACGCCTTCTAATTTGGTGGATGGCATTTGGGCCCTTGCTGCATGGCCCGCATGTCGGTGAACAAAAGTATAACGACATTCAAGAGAGGGAGACGTTTCAATGACCTAGGAGGAGCCAAGCGGTAAAGTGTCTCCACTCTACTAGTAGTAATTGTTTTACGGGTAGTCAGAGAGTGTCGCCACTGTACTAGTATTAATTTTTTCTCTGTGCCGAAGAAAAAACTTCCAATCCACAATATTAATTATTAAAATAAATTAAAAAGGCGCTACCAACACCCTGCACACGGCCCCCCCCCCCAAAAAAAACCTGGGTGCTCTTCTTCCTCCTCGCTCCAACCCACCTCACGTCAGCTCGCTCCACTCGTACCCCCAAATTCCTCACCTCACTCCTACAAAAAAACCCAGCTCCCCTTCTTCCTCACACCTACAGAAAACCCCCAGCTCCCCTTCTTCTTCGCTCCCACTACAACTAGGCTCGTCATTCGTTACTCTGCTCAAATCCTCGAGCGCGGCGCGACGCCCTCGAGGAAAATGGAGTCGGCTAACCCAGCGCCAAGAAGATGAGGCTCGCCACGGCGACGCTCACAGATCCCGCACCCGGCAGCGCGGGGAGAAGAGGCGACCCCGCCCCCACCGGATCCCAGGAACCCGTAGAATCTCGGCTGGACCGCATCAGCGATCTCCCGAACGCCATCCTTGGGGAGATCATCTCGCTTCTCCTCACCAAGGATTGCTGCCGCACCCAAGTCCTCTCAATTCGGTGGCGCCCTCTATGGCTCGCCGTGCCCCTTAATCTCGACTGTCGTCAGCTATCTCTCTTCAATGATTTTGAAATCCCCAGATCCATCATCTCCTCCCACCAGGGCTCCATTCAAAGCCTCTGCATCCCATCATGCTACCTGAGTAAGCATACCATGCCCTGCATGGTGGACGCCTGGCTGAAATCCCACAATTCACAGAACTACAGCTGCTTGAGTTCTACTATTCCCCGAAATCACATACCACATACCGAACGCCATGAACTTGTGCCTCGGCACCGATGTCCATCTCGCGGTTTTCCTCCTCTCTCCACACCGCCACCTTTATACTGTTGTGCTACCTACCAGACAATCTAGTACTAAACCTTCGACTCCCATTTCTCAAGAAACTTTCACTTGTGTGGGTTCAGATATCGGAGGCCTCATTGCACAAAGATCATCCACTCCAGTTGCCCTGCTACCGGAGTGCTTGGTGCTTGTTTTCCTGATTAGAATCGGTTGTCTCCAAATAAAGTCGCCTAACCTTGTAGAATTGGAATTTCTTTTGACGAAGGCAGCTCATCATCCAAGATGCCCCTTCACTTCAAAGGTTGATCCTTGATTCTAGTTATTCACCGTTGCAAATAACCGTCCTCTCTACGCCTAAACTGGAGACCTTGGGTGTAATACATGATCTCTGTGCTCACTTCAATATGGTGTTTGGCTCCACAGTTCTTCAGGTACTTTATATTATCATCTACACTTGTAACCATAAGCTGCATTTTAAATTTCTGCGCATAATTTATATATCATCTTAGAGTACACATTTTGTACTCATATTATGTTCAATGCTCAATGAAGAGTTTCTACAATGATGGCCTATCAATGGTGCTGGATTCTGTCAAGATCTTATATATCCAAATGAATAGTTTTGATCTGAACAAGATTATTGGCTTGCTGCAATGCTTTCCATGTCTGGAGAAGTTGTATATAAAGGTGATAATTTCATGCACATTGGAAGCCCGCATATAGTGTACTAGAATTAACCATTCAGCTGTTGCTCTTTCGACACTCTTCTTTTAGACCTTAACCGTTTTCAATCTTCATGTCTATTTAGGCAACAGGACGGGGTAAGAAAGTTATAACCAATTGGTGGATTCGTAAGCATCGGGATTTTCTCACTTCTCATGAGATTTGATTGAAGACAATAATGCTAGAACGATATGTAGCCAACCGTGCAAACACAAGATTTGTCACATTCTTCTGTTGAATGCGAGGTTACTATTGTCCATCGTGCTTAAGTTTATCGCCAGCATGGTTTTGACGGATGGGTATGTCGAAGAGCAAAAAAGGAGTTTCGGTGGGCAAAAGAGCTTACGAACGTGTCGGGCTTCTATTTACAACATGTTGTGGTCATAATCGATAAATTTTACGACCCAGATGTTCATTCTATGGACTGGCCGATCCATTTGATTTGACTGCCGAAAACAGTCTGGAGTTAGATGTTGTTGCCCTTTTAAATCTGGGTTTTTTGTAAACCCGATGAACAGTCAACCTCGTGCTTTTGTACAGTTTGTAAGCTAGAGTAGATGTTCCTGCCCTTTTCAACTCGTCAGGACTGTCATATTTTCTTTGAAACAAGGCAAATGGCTTGCCATTCGTTTAATTTAGAGTGAAATATTGTAACAAATCACAACCAAGGGAAATAACATCACTCACGCCGGCTGCTTGAGCTCACTGCATTACGTAAGCCAAGTGATTAGCCCCCACCAAAGACCCACAAACTTATTTGAACTAGCACATCAAATGGGCTGTAAATTTTCATAGGATAGGCTGCATGACCGTGACAGATTTGGATTCTGACATTTGGGACCCGCGAGGAAATAGCCTATCCAAGGTGGTGTTGACTTACTAGCCAGTCAACAAACGATTCTGCCTACCAGCTGTTGGATTGACATCCAACATCTCTCGTGTATCTTCTATCTCTTGTCTTCTTCTTCCTCCAGCCGCCCAAACCAAACCACCCCGTCGGCTCCGCCTGCTCCCGCCTCCCATGGCTGGCTGCACCTTCGCCGCCCTACCGTACGTACCCTCCAACGTTGGCCAGTCCCTCCCAATATTCCTCCACACGTCATGTTATTCTCCGGCGACGTCAGCCCCAACACGCACTGCGTTCTCGAACCGATCAACCTCGTACTCCCCTCACTGCAAGCTGGACCGGCACATCTTCAACGGCTCTTGTTCGTTCCGTCTGAGGCCTCGCCGTCGTCCTCCGCCTTGTGGCCTTGGTTCGCTCGCCGTGCGCGGTGCGCCGCCCTCTTGCATTGTCAACTTCGTCAACAACCGAGAGGAACAAGGAGATGATCAGACGTGGAGAGGATGATGAGGGACCCACCAGCGTCATGGCAAGACGCAAAGCAAGTGCCTCTATAGTACAAGCCCAAAAATATGGTTCCTCCTAACGGTTGGACATCCGGGGCTCACGCCATTGTCAACGTAGTCAATAAACGAGAATTACATCACGAGCGGCCGACACCGGGGACCCAAAGCAAGTCGCGTAGTTTTTTTTGAGGAACAAGCGGTTGTTATTTATACTAGTTTTAGCGACGGATCGAGGTAACAACGGGAAATTTGGGGGTGTGGCCCGTCTAGCTGTGGTTTTATTTATGTTTACCACATCATGAGCACAGTTGTGTTTTTTTCTTGCTGAAAATGGCTAGCCCAGTTCTATTTTTTTAAAGAAATACACAAACAAGGCCTACTTGCTTTATCGGCCCTGCTGAACTACAAATCTTTCAAGACGATGAGAGTTTCATTCGGTTTGCCCAAAAATGGCCTGTACATTTTTAAAACACATCAAACCGGGAATTAGTTTCAATTTTTTTCATTACAAGATCTTAAATTCCATTGATTTTTATGCGTGGACAATTATTTGGATTTTATATTTACATAAATTATTGTTCAAAATAGTTTGAATGTGAATCGATATTTCTGGATTAAAAACAGTTGACCGCACCGAAATATGCAAAATTCCGTACACTTTTTAACCGTGTCCACAATATGGGGTGTAATGCTAACAAAAAGAAGATGGGCTCCAAAAAAACCTTAAGAATTAGCAAATGGGTTGTACATTATTAGAAATAATGGCAAATGGGGTGTATGTTATTTTCCACAGATTTGAGGCTGACTTGTGCGCCTAATACAGGTTGACGCGTATGCTTTCATAAAAAAAGGTTGATGCACACGCAACGCCCTCTCAACTTAGTCAACACACGAGAGAAGTGACTGTTGGATGTCCATCCAACGGCTGTCGTGCTTTTTCAATCTCTGCTCTTCATGCTCCAGCCACTCAAACAAGCGTGGACTGCTCGCTCCCTCCTCCCGCGGCCGGCTATGCTGCCGCGCGGGCCTCACGGCCCCACTATACTCCCATCGCTGGCCTAGCCATCCCTCGACTCACCCACACATGTTGTTATTCTCCGGCGACGGCAGACGAACCAGTAAACCCTCGTACTCCTCCGCGTGGGAAAAAATTGCCGAGTATTCCCTGGCTCCGTGTCGTTCCCTTCCTAGGCCTCGCCGTCGTCCACCGCCCTGGTGCTCGCACGCCTGGTCAACGTGGTCAATGAGCGACATCCATCGGAAGTGGACTGTACATGGAGAGGTCTGACAAGCTGGGTCCACGGTCGCACGCAAGGAAATGCCTCCTTATTACGCCGCAAAATAATGATTCCTCCACCGACAGCTAGGACCTACAGGAAGGGCCTACGTATTTCAGAAAAAACGTTCCCCCGACAGGTCGGACCCACCAGCTATATCTTCGCACGCAAGGAAGTGCCTCCTTATTACGCCCAAAAATGAATACCCCTCGCTAGTGGGACCCACCATATTGTTGGGCTGACTTGTGGACCTACTAAGTTGACGGGGACGGAGGGCTTTGTCAACTTAGTCAATACTCCAGTGACCGTATGATGTCCATCCAATGGCCATAGTGCTTCTTCAACCTCTGGTCTTCTTGCTCCAGCCGCCCAAAGCAGAGCCGGTCGTGCCGCCTGCTCCTGCCTCCCGTGTCCAGCTGTGCTACCGCCTGCTCCTACCTCCCATGGCCCGGCTCCGCGTCGTCCCCTTCCTAGGCCTCGCCGTCGTACACCGTCGTGGTGCTCTCGACGTGGCGTGGTCAATGTGGTCAACGACCGACTTCCATCGGAAGAGTACTGTATGTGGAGAGGCGGCGGTGGGTCCACAGCGGCCGCAAGGAAGTGCCTCCTTATTACGCGGAAAATAATTATTCCTCCACGGCGGAGGGACCCACCAGACGGGCCAACAGTATTTTGCGAAAAAATCGTTTCTCGGGCTGGGACCCACCGGACGGGCCACCGTATTTCGCAAAAAAACGTTCCCCCCGCTGTCAGCTCGGACCCACCGGAAGTGCCTCCTTATTACGCACAAAAAAATGAATACTCCCCTTGCTAGCTGGGACCCAGCTTGGTGGGAGGCTGTCTTGTGGGCCTACTAAGTTGACGGGGGCGAAGGGCTTTCTCAACTTAGTCAATATGAACGATTCTAGCTCCAGTGACCGTACGATGTCCATCCAATGGCCGTAGTGCTTCTTCAACCTCTGGTCTTCTTGCTCCAGCCGCCCAAAGCAGCGCCGATCGTGCCGCATGCTCCTGCCTCACGTGGGTCGGGTTGTTGCCATGAGGCCTCACCGCCCCTACTATTCCCACCGCTAGCCAGGCCACTGCAGCCGACGGCGACCTCACACCGCAGCAACCAAAGTGAACCCTCGTACTCCTCTCCGCGCGGGCTTCCACTGCCGCGTCTTCCCCGGCTCCACGTCGTCCCCTTCCTAGGCCTCGCTGTCGTCCACCGCCGTGGTGCTCTCCGCGCGGCGTGGTCAACGTGGTCAAGGAACGACTTCCATCGGAAGAGTACTATACGTGGAAAGGCTGACAGCTGGGTCCACGGCCACAGCCCAGTTTTTTTGTGATTTGCCAAGTAAGTCGCTTTGTCATGCCTGTTGGGCTGCAAATCTTTCAAGACGAGGAGAGCTTTCATTCGGCTGGCCGAGAAAATGGCCCTTCGGTAATGAGAAATGGGTTGTACATTTTTAAAACACATCAAATCGGCAATTAGTTTCAAATATATTTTTTTCATTTCAAGATTTTAAATTACATTAATTTTTATGCATGGAGAATTTGTTGGATTTTATATTGATATACATTTATTTTTAAAATCAGTTTGGATGTGAGTCGAAATTTCGGGATTAAAACAGTTCGGACCGCTTTTGAAATATGCAAAATTTCGTATAATTTTTTAACCGTGGCCACAATATGGGTTGTAATGCTAACAAAAAGAATATGGGCCCCAAAAAAAAACCTTAAGAATTAGCAAATGGGCTGTAAATTATTAGAAATAATGGCAAATGGGTTGTATGTTGTTTTCCATAGATTTGAGGCTTTCCTAAAAAAAGGTTGACGCACAAGCAGTGATGGTTGGATGTCCATCCAACGGCCGTCATGCTTCTTCAATCTCTGCTCTTCCTCCTCTAGCCGCTCAAACAAGCGCTAGCGGGACTGCCTGCTCCTTCCTCCCCGCGGCCGGCTGTGGTGCTGCACAGGACTCACCGCCCCATCGTACTCCCATTGCTGGCCTAGCCATCCCTCTACTCACCCACACCTGCTGTTATTCTCCGGCGACGGATGACGAACCAGTAAACCCTCGTACAGTCGTACTCCCCTTCGCGTGGGAAACAATTGCCGAGTCTTCCCTGCCTCCGTGTCGTCCCCTTCCTAGGCCTCGCCGTCGTCCACCGCCGTGGTGCTCTCGGCGCGGCGTGGTCAATGTGGTCAACGACCGACTTCCATCGGACGATCTTGTCTTTGGAGAGGTCGACAGCTGGGTCCACGGCCGCATGACAAGGAAGTGCCTCCTTATTACGCCGCAAAATAATTATTCCTCCACCGGCGGGGACCCACCGGACGGGCCACCGTATTTCGCGAAAAAATGTTTCCTCCACATTGCTGGGACCCACCGGCTACACCTTCATACGCAAGGAAGTGCGTTTGGGCAAAAACGATTCGCCCCCTGACTGCTGGGACCCACTAGCTACATCTTCGCATGCAAGGAAGTGCGTCCGGGCAAAAAAAATGATTCGCCCCCCTGACTGCTGGGACCCACCAGCTACATCTTCGCAGGCAAGGAAGTGCCTGAAAGTCGGGACCCACCTGGTCGAAGCGTACGTAGCGTTGTCATTCTATTCGCGAACGTGTACGTAAATATATACTGGTGGATGTAGAGGCGCGCACGTAGCATGTACACGCACGTCTAGCCGCCGTGGTGCAAGAAAGAAAATACGCCACGTATGTGTACATACGGCGGGGTCTCGAACGCCTACTCGCGCATACGTACGGCGAGGGCTCGTGTACATGGCTGGGTCGGAACGGAGAAACAGCGTCGTCGTCGTGTTCATGGGGAGGCAACGGAATGCGTCGTGTTCATGGGGAGGCAACGGAATGCGTCGTGTTCATCGGGAGGCAACGAAACGCGTGGGAGCCAACCGGCTGGGTCGGAACGGAATGCGTGGTCGTGTTCATCGGGAGGGCTTGGATGGAACAGGCGATGGAACGAGGCTGGCGTGCCGCAAAACGGAGGAAGCAGACCTCCTACATTGAACGGGTCCTGTTGATCAGAGTGCTGTGGCGTCGCCAAAGCGGAGGAAGCGGACCTCCTACGGTCAAAGCAGGGGTCCTGTTGATCGGGAGGGTGTGGCGTACCACAAAGCGGAGGAAACGGACCTCCTACGGTCAGCAAACGGGGTCCTGTTGATCGGGAGGGTGTGGCGTACCGCAAAATGCATTTAAACGGACTTGTGTTGGAGCGCCACGGTCGAAACGGGGTCCTGTTCGCCGGGAGGTGTGGCATACCGTAAAAGCGGATGAAACGGACTTGTGTTGGAGTGCTACGGTCAAAACGGGGTCCTGTTCATCGGGAGGGTGTGGCGTGCCATAAGCAGGACTCCACGGGATACTGTTCATCTCCATCGTCGACCTCCTCGAGCCTCCACGGGCTACCGTCGACCTCCTCCAGCCTCCACGGGCTCTGTTCATCTAGCCTCCACATGCGCTACTCCACCGGGCCATCGTTCAACCACCCCTCCACAGGCACACCTCCACCTTCTCTGCTCATCCAGCCCTCCACACCACGGGGTCTGTTCAACCACCCTCCACCGCTCATCGCTCATCCAGCCCTCCACACCAAGGGTCCTGTTCATCCAGAGGCAACGCCACCACTCACTGTTCATCCAAACCCCCCCCCCCCCCACCCCCCCTCCCCCCGCAACGCTCACTGTTCATCCAATCGATCGGCTTCAGTTAGCAGCAGTAGCAAAGGAATCGCTCCATCGGGTTCAGTTAACGACCATCGATCGATCGCCGGGTTCGATAACGCGTAACCTGCGGTCTGCAATCGCCGAGTTGATTAGAGCCCAACGCCTCGCTTCGGGTTCGATTAGAGCCAACGCCTACGCACGCGTGTCTGAGAAAGCAGCGCATCGCTTCGGCCCCGATCCTCCCACCGTAACTGCAACTCCCGAAATTTTCCTCCCCTCGCTTCTACCATGGTTTTTCCGTCATGGACGGCCCAAAGAATGTCATGCAGCTGCGTCTCCGGCCCGCCAGACGAAAAGCCCATTTTACATCATGATTTTTTGTCATAGAAGTAGGAGCCCACCACATCTATGATGATACCGGGTTTTGTCACAATTATCGTCATAGAAGTGTCATATGTATGACAGGAAAAAAATTCGTTCGGCCCAAAATGTTAGGATGTGTCTTTTTTTTTGTAGTGCAAGTATATGCCTACCTTTTGAAAGGTTAGAGCTTTTTTGGCCAATAGATTGACTGGTGTCGACCTGGTCCGCTGCAGGGTGGCTTGGAGGATCATACCTTTGAGCCGCTGGTCTGGATTAATGTGCACATATACTTGTGATACCAAAGATCCACTGCGCCACTGCCCAGCACGCTTGTCTGATAAAGCGATCAATGAGATGACCAAAACCCTTCTAGGGGAAAGCTTGGAAAGCTGCAGCAAAGTGGGGCTGAACCCCTTCTGCAAACTTAACCCGCCACCTGAGGTAAGTTCCTCAATTCTCTTATTTTGCCTCACCATTTATATGATCTGCATATCTCTTACCTTCATATGACTTACACAGGCAACATCCACCTTTCGGAACAAGAAGTGTGACGAGAAGGCAGCCAAGAAAGCCAGGGCTAAGACTAAAGCCCTTAAGAAGAATAAGAAGAAATTAACCTCTTCAAAACTTTTAAACTTGGAGGAGGATGATGAGTCGGAGGTAGATCTTGATTCCCTTGGCTCTTATTGACACTGATTACTATCAGGATGACGCGGAAACCAGCCAGGCGGGTGATGAAGAGGTAACCATTATTTCCTCCGACTCAGAGCCTTTGCCAAGACATAAAATTCGACAAGTAACCCGGAAAGTGAAGTTTTCTCACCCCTTAGCTTACTTGGATCCCAACTTTATTTTGAAGCAACAACAACATGAGAACCGGCGCAGAACTCGGACTAGTGGAGGTGGAGAGCTATCCACCGGGTTACCCAACACACCAGCCCCACGCAAGCGCCGGAAAGAGGTGCCTCAAAATTCAAACTCTTTCTATCCAAAGGCGGGTCTTATTCGACAACCACTTAATCTTTTCGACTCCAATTATGAGGGGACTTCTCATTCTTCCTCTGGCGATTCATCTCAAACCCAGCTGCCGGCTTTCAAGACTGCCCCTGGGTAATGATTTTATTTCTGCTACTTGCACATTTCTATACATATACTGACCCCGTCAATTCTCTTGCAGTGGAATAGCAAAGCCTAGCAAGAAGGCGAAAACAAACAAACCGGTTGAAGACCCCAAAACTCATGAACCGGAGAAGCCAGCACCAGTATCTGAAGCCTCCGTGCAACACCTGGAGGAGCTTGCTGATGACCCGCCACCAAAGAATCCTGACGCCTCCACTGATCATACAATTATCGATCCTTTGGGTGCTAAACCGCCAAGCCCAATCAAGCCTTTAGAACCAAATACTAAAGAAGTTCTGATCACCGGCACTGGTTTCCAAGAACCGGGGAATCCCACTGCCTTGGTGAAACACTCTGTCAAAGAAGAATTGATTGAGAAACGCAAAGTCAAGTTTGACATGGCCAATTATTCTCATCTCAACATCAGTGAAGTACTCTCCGGCTACCTCAGTCAAGTGCACAGTAGCCGTGATCTTGAGATTGATATGGTCAAACAAATGCATCAGAAATATGAGGTATAAATTTTGATTCACCTACTTAAGATATATTCCTTCAGCCCCCAAGTCTACTGAATATGATAGAACTGAATATGCTGTAGACTTTTAGATAGCCTTAGATATGTATCAAAGTCAAAACCAGTAGCCCCCAAGGGCCGGCTTAAACTTATTAAGTTAAGCCGGGGCTTCAGATGGTAGGGATCAATTTTACCTGTAGCCCCCAAGGTCCGGTTTAATCAACATGAATAAGCCGGGACTTATCACCGTTACTGTGAATAAAATCTCACCTTATAACCCTCACAGGCCGGGTTATCTTTGAAAAAATGAACCGGATTTATCTGTCACTGCTTCATAAAAGAAACTTTCTATGCCCATTAGCCCCCAAGTGCCAAGTGCTATTGCTTCCAAAGGGCTTGGGACTTTTTCTGAATTTGTACTGTGACATAAATGTTGATAATCATTTAACCTTTTATTTACAAGAAGCCTCAGCTCAATTTCAATCTCAATTGGCTGATGTAAAAAAAACCGACTTGAACTGCAAGAAGCTGAGACCCGGAAGGATGACTCCAAGTTCAAATTTAGCTTGGATGAAGCAGAGAAGCTTAAAACCGGGTTTAACACTGAGAAAGCCGCCTGGCCGAAGAGAAAACTGCCCTAATACAGAGAGCCAAAAAAGTTGAAGCTTCTTTGCAAGAGGTCACCACAGAACTTACCGGCATAAAGCATCATATGACACAGATGACCTCTACCATTTTTGGTAAGTAAGACTTAAATATTGTAATGAATTTCCACACTCCACTTTATAAGCCGCCTAGTAACTTAACCACATTACGTTATACAGGCCCCAGGAGCAGCAATCTTGGTCAAGAGATGCTGATAAAGCTCAAGGCGGTTTACAAGCTGGTGGAACAATTATATACTTGTGCTCAGCGCACAATAGCCACCATCTCACCTACCAATCAAGCACCATCCCTTCTCAGTGATGTTTTAAGCAAACTTTCTGTCATGCCCGCAAGAATTGAAGAAATCAAGCGGTCGGCTGCGAGAGCCGGTGCCATTACAGCTTTAAGCCGGGCTAAGGCATGCCAGGCAGAATTAGACCCGGCCGAGCTAGCTCCTGGCTGCCCCAGTTTCAAAGAGGACTGGTCTCCCTTTGATAAGAAGGATTTTGCTGCTTGTGTGAAAGAGATGCGTACGTTGGTGAGTCAACTCGTCGAAGAAACAGACTTATCAAGATATTAGGCGGCTTATACAGCAGACAATCAAAAACTACCAACGTCGGCTTATAAAATTGTGGATCTTATCCCTCCAATCCGTAAGCATACTTTTGATCCTGAAATCGATCTGTCTGAACTTATCGATGATGAAGCTGAATTTCAAGCCTTGACTGGCATCAATTGGTCATCACCTAACTTCTAGACCATGGAGGAAGAAGAAGAACCGGCGCAGGATGACCCGGAAACCTCAACCCGCCAAGACCAGGAAAATTGATCCGTTGGACGGCTCATAATTTGCATCATCAGACATCGCATAAAAAACACTTAATCATTTAGGCTCGCGGAGCCATGTAATAGACTAGTAAAACAATGATCTGTCGTGCCATCATGCATGTTTTATCCTCTGGAAAACTGATCCTACTTGTTCTTTTGTCGTGAAAGATTATGGAAAGTAGATCATGTTATCTCATAATGCATCTGCACACATGGAATAAAAAAATGCCTTGTAGACCAATAGCATATTGATGCTATAAATATGTAAGTCTGCAAGCCGGAAGCTCTATATTCTGTTTTTCAAAAATTTCATTTTTATCCCATAAGCGGGCTCTCACGTGACATAAATCCGTTGTTTTAACCTAACCAGTTTAGGGTCTTATTGAAAAAAGTAACTGGCAAGAGTACAAACGGGCCACATGGTGGAGAGACTACGAGAATGGGTGAGTTTATCCTATCTCTCTGTAAGGCGGCTCTCACGTGACAAAGGCCGCCGTTTTAACCTTGACAAGTTCAGGGTCTTATTAAAAGAGTAACTGTCAAAAGTTCACAGGTCACCTAGCGGAGCAGCATCAAGCAAACAAGCAGGTTTAACTCAATGTTCGGGTTGGAAACCGGATCACATGGGTGTGAACATCTATGCTCGGGGAGCAGGAAGCCCCCATGTGACCAATAAGGTGGCCGGAGGCCGGATCAAGATGGGTGAGCAAGCTATGTTCATTGAACAGGAAGCCCCCAAATGTCCAATAAGGTGGCCGGAGGCCGGATCAAGATAGGTGAGCTAGCTATGATCAATGAAAAGGAAGCCCCCAAATGACCAAAAAGGTGGACGGAGGCCGGAACAAGATGGGTGAGCGAGCTATGTTAATTGAACAGGAAGCCCCCAAATGTCCAATAAGGTGGCCGGAGGCCGGATCAAGATGGGTGAGTGAGCTATGTTCATTGAACAGGAAGCCCCCAAATGTCCAATAAGGTGGCCGGAGGCCAGATCAAGATGGGTGAGCGAGCTATGTCCATTGAACAGGAAGCCCCCAAATGTCCAATAAGGTGGCCGGAGGCCGGATCTAGATGGGTGAGCGAGCTATGTTCATTGAATAGGAAGCCCCCAAATGTCCAATAAGGTGGCCGGAGGCCGGATCAAGATGGGTGAGCGAACAGGAAGCCCCAAAATGTCCAATAAGGTGGTCGAAGGCCGGATCAAGATGGGTGAGCGAGCTATGTTCATTGAATAGGAAGCCCCCAAATGTCTAATAAGGTGGCCGGAGGCTGGATCAAGATGGGTGTGCGAGCTATGTTCATTGAACAGGAAGCCCCCAAATGTCCAATGAATCGGCTTGAGAACCGGATCTCATGGGTGTGAACAGCTATGCTCGATGAGCAGGATGCCCCCATGAGACGAGTAAATCAAGGAACAAATCCTCAATTTTGCTGGAAACTGAAACAACAGAGGCCCCGAATTCTCAGGGGTGCCGGCTTTATTAAACTGAATCGTAATATATACATTGGTCTAAGTATGTACAATACTAGAACTGGAAGCTCAAGTGTAATATGGCCGCAGATGAGCGATATTCCACGGTCGGCGGGTCTCCTCCTCCGACTTGCGGGAGTCCTTGTGTTCTCGAACATCAATGAGGTAATATGACCCGTTGTTCAAATTTTTGCTGACCACAAAGGGCCCTTCCCAAGGAGGGGACAGCTTGTGCATATCTGTTTGATCCTGGATGAGCCGGGCACCAAATCGCCCTCTTGAAAGGTTCGAGTTTTAACCCGGCGGCTGTGATACCGACGTAAATCTTACTGATAAATCGCCGAACGAGCCACTGCAAGGTCACGCTCCTCATCCAAAAGGTCCAGAGCATCTTGTCGTGCCTTTTCATTATCAGCTTCAACATAAGCCGCCACACGGGACGAGTCGTGTCGGATGTCACTAGGGAGAACCGCCTCAGCGTCGTAAACCATGAAAAAAGGTGTATAGCCCGTGGATCTGTTGGGGGTAGTATTAATACTCCAAAGCACTGAAGGAAACTCCTCAAACCAACAACCTTGTGTCCGCTTCAGAGGGGCCATAAGTCGGGGTTTTATGCCTCTCAAGAGTTCTTGATTGGCTCTTTCAGCTTGACCATTAGACTGGGGGTGAGCCACTGATGAAACGTCAAGCCGGATGTGCTCTCGTTGACAGAATTCCTTCATAGCGCCTTTAGACAGATTCGTGCCATTGTCAGTTATAATGCTGTGAGGGTAACCAAAACGGAAAATCACCTTTTTGATGAATTGAACCGCCGTTGCTGCGTCACACTTACTGACCGGCTCTGCCTCCACCCACTTTGTAAACTTATCAAGTGCCACCAAGAGGTGAGTCTTTTTGTCCTTAGACCTTTTAAAAGGCCCAACCATATCCAGCCCCAAACCGCAAATGGCCAAGTAATTGGAATCATCCTCAATTCTTGAGCCGGCACATGAGCTCGTTTTGAAAATTTCTGACAACCATCACACTTGCTAACCAGATCTTCTGCATCAGCGTGAGCCGTCAACCAGTAAAACCCATGACGAAACCTTTAGCCACCAGAGACTTTGAGCCGGCATGATGACCACAATCTCCTTCATGAATCTCGCGTAGGATCTCACGGCCCTCCTCAGGAGAAACACACCGCTGAAACACTCCAGTGACGCTGCATCGATGTAACTCGCCATTGACGTTGGTCATTGACTTGGACCGCCGGGTTATTTGCCTAGCTAAAGTTTCATCCTTAGGCAATTCTCCCCAGGTCATATAAGCCAAATAAGGAACTGTCCAATTAGGGGTGGCATGAAGAGCCACCAACAATTGAGCCTCCGGGTCAGGGATTGCAAGATCATAGCATCTGACCTGGCTTAAATTCATCTCCTTAGGCGCGCGGAGACCATGAACCAAGGCTTCATACTCAGCTGCATTGTTAGTGCAAGGGAACATTAATCGTAGCACGTAACAAAATTTATCACCATGCGGGGAAGTCAAAATAACTCCAGCCCCCGAGCCCTCAAGCTGCTGAGACCCATCAAAATGGATTGTCCAGTAAGTGTTTCCCGGCTTATCCTATCTACAACTCTGTCCAGTCGTTGACGAAATCCACAAGGGCTTGAGATTTGATAGCTGTCCTTGGGGTATATTTCAACCCATGAGGTCCCAGTTCGATGGCCCACTTGGCCACTCATCCTGTGGCCTCTCTGTTTTGAATTATATCACCTAAAGGGGCTGAGCTAACCACACTAATAGGATGACCAAGAAAATACTGCTTCAATTTGCGACTGGCCATAAACACCCCATATACTAGCTTTTGCCAATGAGGATATCTTTGCTTTGACTCAATCAGAACTTCACTGACATAATAAACCGGCCTTTGAACCGGATATTCCTTACCAGGCTCCTTCCGTTCCACCACGACTGCAACGCTGACGGCTCTGTTGTTTGCCGCTACATACAAGAGCAATGGTTCCTTCTCAATGGGAGTTGCGAGAACAGGCGACTCAACAATCTGCTTTTAAGTGCCTCGAACGCCTCGTTAGCAACATCACTCCAAACAAAATGATCTGCCTTCTTCATCATCTGATACAGAGGAATAGCCTTCTCTCCCAGGTGTGTTGAAAAGGTTTCTTGCATTGTACTCTGGAGGAAGGCGACTCTGGTGCCTACTTCTAATGATGGCATTTGAGGCATTTTGATCCAAGGTAAGCCGGAAAGACTCTGCATGAATCCGTTGTGCTTCAGCGTCCAAAGCAGCTCGCTCCGTGGCCATCCTAGAATTTTCAGCCGCCATCTCTTCCTTGGCTTGAGCTATCTCCTCTCGCAGTTTCGCGACGTCCACCTTATGCTGCACTTGAGTCTCTGGGGTCACCTCCACCCCATCGAGCTGCTAGGCGTCCAGAGCTCAGACAAAACTGAGCGTGGCCTTGGCTGAATCGCTTGCCCTGTATTGCCTCGGTTGTTGAACCGGAAGTCATCGCCAGTAGCGATTGAGGAGCGGAGAGCCAATTGGTGCCGACCATGAATATCACAACCCTACTTGGCGGCTCATAAGGGTCCAGAATCTGTTGCCATTGAATAGCCCCCAAGACCGCCGTCTTGCAAGCGATACATTGAGCTGGTCTCACCGGTCGAAGACTCATCATCAGAATAGATGGTCTTCTCTCCTTCAGATATAGATCCTTCCTCAAGTTCCGCCCCATGGATGAAACCCACAAAGGCGTGCTTCATAGCGGTCTGAACCTTGGCGGGTCGTGCACGCGGAGCCGTCTCGATGATGTCAGTGCAGGTGTCCAGCTCAGGGCCCGATTCACCGATCTCGCCGATGAAGGCGTGGATTCTGCCGAAGGGGACCCGGTACCCGTACTCAATTGAGCCGGCCTCGGGGCCCCAGCCTGCGTCGTTGATGTAGAGCTTGCCGCGACGACTCTTGGTCATCCGGCCCACAGTGTATCCCTTGATCCGTGTGAAGTTTCCCTTCAAGAACTCAAAATCACTGCGGCGGCCCCACGGTGGGTGCCAACTGTCGTGGACTTAACACGTCAGATGTCCTAGCGAAAGGACTTAGGTGTGGAGCCATCGCAACTAGGTTAGCTTAAAGGGGTTAATCGGAACAAAGGACACAGAGAGTTTATACTGGTTCGGCCCCTGGCGGCGAGGTAAAAGCTTACTCCGGTTTGGGGTTGTATTGCTTGGGTTTCGATTACCAGGGAGCGAATACGCTTGACCTAGTTCTCGACTTGTTGTCTCTTGAGTTAAGCCGCCACCGAGTCACCCCTTTATATACACAGGTTGATGCCCGGCGGCTTACAGAGTCCCGGTCGGCTCATACACAACGTGTCCGGCTCGATGACTAACTAAGATTGCCTTACAATACAAGTTACACATATGGCGGTTCATCCTCTCGGGCCTCAAGTCGCCTCTGGGCCTTGGGCCTTCAACAGGCTTCTTTCATGACCCGCCATCTTCACTTATTAACTCGCTAGTGGTATAACCCGGCTCTCCTGGGCAGGTTATGCCCAATAGTTATATCCCCAACAATTTCTATTACTTGGCAGAGAATGCCGGCATCACCGCCTTCCTCCAAGATAAGTGTGAACAATACCTCTTACTCACAAATACCTTCGTGCAAAATTCCACTTTCACTCTAGGAAGGATCCTCCCATGGTAGAATTTCACTTGTATGATGTGCCCAAGCGAATGACACTGTATGATTTTTGCAATGTTTGCAAATTACCTTATGAGGGCAGCGTTAGTAAACCACGTCCTAGAGACGTGGAGGACTTTATTGCTGAAACTACCGTAGGGGAAGAGAGAGGGGTGTCAGAAGCGAGACTGGCTAGCTTACATTTTCCTGTTTTACGCTATTATTCATTATTTGCTGGGAGATGTTTCATTGGTCGTGGGGAGAGTGGAGGCCTTAGTGCCCCTGACCTTGCTATTTTGCGCCATGCTCTATATTGTGATAGAACTTTTAGTTTGGGTGCCATTGTTGCTCGGCGGTTAAACACAAACCGCACGAAGGGTCCTATCTTTGGAGGCATCTATGCCTCCCACCTTGCTAGACATTTTGAGATACCCATTAGGCATGAGGAGGAGCAGTGAGATGTTGTTACCCACTAAATTTTAAAACTGTAATAGTATGGTAGCACACGATTTTATTAAGAAAGACGATGACAAACGACTCCTCTACAACCTAGTATTTAGTCAGGGTACTTGTGAGACTATTGCTCTGCTGCACCTTCTTTGTTCGATATTTATTCAGGCAGGTACACTATTATGCCCGAGGACATCTACAGATTTTGGGGTCTTTCACAACACCTAGCACCTGAGCCAGCACCAGTTCCTGGTCCATATCAGGAGCTTGTTTTCAGTGGGAGCCACAGGAGCTCGCCAACCAGTGGAACCCTCAGGACCCGCTGGAGTATCGAGGAGAGGATTATTTCGAGCCGTGGCCCTAGACCAACTTAGGCCAAAAGCCTAAGCTTGGGGGAGTAAGTATTTCTCACCGACACTACATTCATGTTCACACACTTATTTCAGTTGTCGATGTTCATACTTTTCCATTGTATTATCCATGTTAGTTTATTTTTCTTGCTTTCTTCTTGTGTGTTAGAAAAACTTTGTGAAAATCCAAAAAAATAGTCCTCGCTTCTTTTTAGTTCCTCTTTTCAGTTTAGTAGTAGTATTAAAAACCCAAAAAGATTTCTCGTTCTTCTTTTGCTTGTTGGGAGCTTTCCGTGTAAATAGTTTTTCTCGTTCTTGTTTTACTTCCTTCAGAAAAACAAAAACTCAAAAAGATATTTCAGTGTGTTTCTTTGAAATTCTTTTTTCCTTTATTTGGGTCGTAAGGAGAAGACCACGATGAAAATGTTGAGTGGCTCTCATATGCATTATTGTTGATCTAACAAATAGCCCATATTACCTTGTCTTCTTCTTTGAATAAATGTTTGTAGATTCCAGCTTAGTCCAATGCACATGCACTCTTATTATTATCCACAACGTTCGGTCATGCAAGTGAAAGGCAATAATGATGATATTTGATGAAAAGATTGAGATGGAGAAAAGCTGGTACGTACTCGACCTATTTTATTTTTGTAAATATGATTAGCTCATCATTCTTGATTCAGCCCATTATGAATGAAACATGTTTGCAATGACAATTAGAGATTATAGTTATTCATGCCATGCTTAATTAGCTAGGAATGGATAATGGTCTATCTTGTGTGTCAACTTGCATTTAAAATGGTTATGATGTAGTATGATAGGATGGTATCCTCCTTTGAATGATTTAAGTGACTTGACTTGGCACATGTTCACACATGTAGTTGAATCAAAATCAGCATAGCCTCCGGGATATTTATGTTCATGGTGATTTATATCCTACTCATGCTTGCACTCAATGTTTGTTAATCTCAATGCATGTTTATGACCGTTGTCGCTCTCTTGGTCGCTCCTCAATCTTTTGCTAGCCTTCACTTGTACTAAGCGGGAGTACTGCTTGTGCATCCACTTCCTTAAACCCAAAGTTGTTCCATATGAGTCCACCATACCTACCTATATGTGGTATTTACCTGTCGTTCCAAGTAAATTTGCATGTGCCAAACTCTAAACCTTCAAATAATAATCTGTTTTGTATGCCTGAATCGCTCATGTAGTGATTGGGGGCTATCAGTATCTTCCATGCTATGTGGGTTATTCTCACGATGAGTGTTTATTCACTTGTCATTCACAAGAAACTGACTGGTAATCGGGATGCCCAGTTCCATGCTCGAAATCAAATCAAAATATAATCTTAAAACAAAACTCCCCCAGGACTGTTGTTGGTATGGACGGTCCGCGTGGATGCGGCTAGCCGTGGAGTGTGATTGTTGGTGGAGGGGAGTAAAACTTTACCATCCTGTTTGGGAACCGCCTATAATGTATCTAGCATGGAAGATAGTGAGATCTCTTGGTTGTTATGTTGACAATGAAAGCTTACCGCTCAAAATTATATTCATCTTTGTTTTAAAAGCTCCGAGCTCTCGCGCCTCTGCAAATCCCTGCTTCCTCTGCGAAGGGCCTATCTATTTAATTTTATTGTTTAGTCATCATCCTCTTATAAAAAGCACCAGTTAGAGAGCACCATTGTAATTTGTATGTTTTTTATTAATTGATGTTGAGTATGAGTGTGACTGGATCTCTTTTGCCAAGAATTATAATGTCTAGTCAGTCCTTGATCTTCAGGGGTGCTCTGCATTTATGTTTTGAGGTCTCAGAAAGGGCTGGCGAGATACCATTTTGCCATATCATATCATAATTGTTTTGAAGAAGTGTTGTCATCCGAGATTTATTATTATTGCTCGCTAGTTGATTATGCCATTGATATGAGTAAATGTGAGACCTAAATGTTATTGTGAATATTGTTAGTTCATAATCTTTGCTGAAAACCTGAATATTGGCTAGACATATTTGCAACAGCAGAGTTTGTTAAAGTTTTTCTTTGTCACCTTTAGTTTATCAACTGAATTGCTTGAGGACAAGCAATGGGTTGAGCTTGGGGGAGTTGATACGTCTCCATCGTATCTACTTTTCCAAACTCTTTTGCCCTTGTTTTGGACTCTAATTTGCATGATTTGAATGGAACTAACCCGGATTGACATTGTTTTCTTGCCACGGTGTTATTTTTATGCAGAAATAAAAGTTCTCAGATTGATCTGAAAATTTACGGAGAATTCTTTTGGAATATATAAAAATACCCGCGCAAGAATTAACCAGAGGGGGTCCACCCAAAGGCCACAACCCTGGCCCCCCCAGGGTGCGCCTAGAGGGCTTGTGGGCCCCCTGGACCTCCTCCGACCTCAACTCCAACTCTATATAACCCTATTCAGGGAGGAAAAAAATCAGAGAGAAGGATTCATCGCGTTTTACGATACGGAGCCGCCACCGCCTCCTGTACTTCATCGTGAGAGCTAATCTGGAGTCTGTTCGGGGCTCCGGAGAGGGGGATTCGTCGCCATCGTCATCATCAAGCTTCCTCCATCACCAATTTCATGATGCTCACCGCCGTGCATGAGTAATTCCATCATAGGCTTGCTGGATGCTGATGGGTTGGATGAGATTTATCATGCAATCGAGTTAGTTTTGTTAAGGTTTGATCCCTAGTATCCACTATGTTCTGAGATTGATGTTGCTATGACTTTGATATGCTTAACGCTTGTTATTAGGGCCCGAGTGCCATGATTTCAGATCTAAACCTATTATGTTTTCATGAATATATGTGAGTTCTTGATCTTATCTTGCAAGTTGTAGGCACCTATTATGAGTTATGATCCGCATACCCCAAGGTGACAATAATTGGGATTCTTTCCAGTGATTACCATAGTTTGGGGAGTTCATGCATTCACTAAGTGCTAATGCTTTGGTCCGGTTCTCTATTAAAAGGAGGCCTTAATATCCCTTAGTTTCCATTAGGACCCCGCTGCCACGGGAGGGTAGGACAAAAGATGCCACGCAAGTTCTTTTCCATAAGCATGTATGACTATATGTAATACATGCCTACATTATATTGATAAATTGGAGCTAGTTCTATGTCACCCTAGGTTATGACTGTTACATAATGAATATCATCCGACACAGTTATCATTGCCGATCCGTTGCCTACGAGCTTTTCACATATTGATCTTTCCTAAGTTAGTTTTGTTGCTACTGTTGTTACAATCACTACAAAACTGCTACTGTTACTTTTGCCATCGTTATCGCTACTTTCATACTACTTTGCTACTAAATACTTTGCTGCAGATATTAAGTCCTTCAGTATAAGATGTTCTGATAATTATTTATGATCGTACTCCATCCATTCACAAATATAAGATGTTCTAGTAATTTTTTCTAAACTGAATGTATATAGACACGTTTTAGTGGTTTGTTCACTCATTTCAATCCGTATGTCGTCCATATTGAAATATCCAAAACACCTTGTGTCACTACTGGGAAAGGGCTTATAGGTGAACCCAACTGAATGGCGGCGAGGCATGGCACCCATCACAGTTATTTTAAAACTAGCAATGGCAGGTGATAAAAAATGCTCGCAAGTGCTATACAAGTAACAGTGGCGAGCTCGATCGAGAACCCGCCATAGCTACACGATTTCTAATTCCTTCATAGCTGACAAATAGCTGTGGCGGGCGTAGTACATGCCCGCCATTGGTCCATTGCATAGTTGTGGCGGGTTCGACTAAGCGCCCTCCATAACTATATTTGGGTACCCATGCGCCAAATAGTTTCAATTTTTTTAGTGCGTAGTGGCAGGCTTTGGCAGTCGCCGTCACAGCTATATTTGGTCACGTTGCCGCCTACTACACATATATAGTGGTGGCGGGCATTGCTCGGCGCCCATCACTACTATACATGACCTTATCCACCGCATCCCCCCACCCGCAGCCAGTTAGTCATTTGAAACGCAAACATCTCTTTCTCTACTCTGTCTTGCCCTCGCCGGCGTCATGGCGTCGTTCGGCGCCACCCGGCGAGGTCGCGGTCCACCGCCTTGAACGGCGTCAAGGACTTAATCTTCCTTGTTGCCCACGCCATCCGTCCCTGCCTCAAAGTTCGTCAGCATCGCCGAGCAACGCTACCTCGAACTACTTCCTTGTGACCGTCGCTCGCGCCTTCCTCCGCATCCAACATCGTCTTCGTCTTCATCGAACTCGCCGTCCGCCGACGCCTCCGCCATCGACCTCGGCCTCGTCCAGCCTGCCATCCGACTTCGGCCAGGTAAGCACACCTCCCTTCTCTCTGTTAATGGTGATTTTAGTTGTTCCCATTATTGTATTTGTAGATCTGCAACATTTTATTAGTGTAATTAAAATATGTTGTATGATGTAACATTGAATCTTCGTAAGTAGATGTCTTAAATTTGAACGCAAGTGCTAGACAAAATGTACTACATATGGATGAACATATAGTACAACATTTTATTAGTATAGTTAAAATTTGATGTATGATGTACCATTGAATCTCCAATAAGTAGATTTCTTAAATTTAAATGTGTGTGCTAGAAAAAATGTATTACATATGGATGAACATATAGTACAATATTATTTTCATGATGCAGGTATTCATAGTGAGTGCCAATATTTTTGCAAAGCGTGGTTTAAGTTTAAGTTGCTTAATTTTGAGTACTTAATATGTCCAACTTCTATCAAAGGTCATGCCGTTTTTTCCGTATTACTTTTTTATGGATGAGCTACTTTTTTTTTGAAAAACAAACATCAACTTTATTAATTAGAGATAATGGCTACATCGTCTATAAGAAAAGATACAATATTTTCCATGGGCTCCTCAAACCAATCCCTGGTCATGGAACATTTTGCCATTCTAGCAAGCTCATGGGCAACTTTATTCGCTTCTCTATTACAATGCTCAAAACTAGTAAGAGGAAAATCACAAGCCATAAGAAAGCAATCCTCAAAAATTGCAGCCGCTGCTCCAGCAGAATGACCTCCATTCTTCATTGTGTCGATGACTTCTAAGTTGTCAGATTGATTATGAGACGGTTACACCCCGCCTTTTGAGCCAGCAATAATCCAAACCTAAGTGCTAATGCCTCCGCTGTCACAGCATCCGCACACCACTCAATCTTGCAGTTTCCACCTACAATGAAAGTTCCTTTATCATCCCTGATAACAGCACCTGTCGTGCCCCTTAGCTGATCCTGGTCAAAAGAGGCATCCACATTCAATTTAACAAAACCTTTGGAGCTTCGTCCATCCTTCATCCTTCCTCTTTGCCTTCGGTGAGTAGGCATTTACATAATTTGCTGTTATAGCCCGAATCCCAATCGATGTTTGGAAAGCCTCTTGCGATTTTCCCTCATGAACTAGCTTCCTTCTATTCCACCATAAATACCACACGGTTATAGCAATCAGCTCCCGTGCATTTTGGGAAACCAGAGTAGGTAATTGATCATCAGGCATAAGGAGTAATGCTTCCAGTACTGCCTCTCCCGTTTGGTCCGCAACACAATTTTTTTTAATCACTTCATATAGTCCCAAAATTTTCCACACTTCTTTAGCCTTTTGGCACAGAAACAACACATGTTTAGTATCCTCTGGCCCATTTGGACATGTTGGGCAAACGGGCAAAGTTTTAATGTGTCTATTCGCCAGCGTAACACGGCACGATAGAGTCCCATGATTATGGATGGGCTACTTACGAAGACATGTAAATGTTTTATCTAAATGTCAACTTGTTTAATGCGATTTAGATGGAGAAGCCGAGACGCCTCGTTAGGACTCCTACACCCATAGATGGAATTTCTACTGCCGTAGACATCGTCACGAGGGTGGCTCAGTACACAAAGATCGTGCTCGCCTATGTCGAGAGTGCTCGAGCGGCCAACAAGAGCGCTCAAGCATATTCCAAGAGCGCTAGAGCAGCCACTGAGAGCGCTAGAGCGGCCGTTGAGAGTGCACAAGCAGCCGCCGAGAGTGCGCGAGTAGCCGTCGAAGGTGCGAGGACCACTCAAACCGACATCACGAAGATAATGGAAGGCCAGGATAGCTCATGATGGAGCTGAAGTTTTACTTCTGAACAACTAGTGCACTGCCTTCATGTGTCTATATGATTGATGCGTGTGAACTTAATTCTAAGTTGTTATGATGGAGCTAAACTTTTGCTTCCGTACTACTAGTGAACTGCAACTTGGTCATTTGTATCGTCTATGATGCTATGAAGATTGTGACTTGACTTTGCTCTATGTGATTGGATAAGTATGAAACTGACTTGTTAACTTGTTTATTTATCTTCTTAGATGAAGTGGAACTGGTATGTGGTGTACGCCGGGAGGAATCCAAGAGTATATGATTCATAGGAGATATGTAAGGAACAAGTGGACGGTTACAAGAACAACTGCTATAAAGGATATAAGACTAAAAAAGAAGTTGATGATCATTATGCCAACTACGTCCACAAAGAGAAAATCAACTATGAAGTATGCAAGATCGTGTGGACATGTAGACGAGTAAAGAATTTAATTATCTTTATCCAGTTCATTGTCATTATGGTGTTGTTGTTATCATGAGTTCTTATATGTATGTGTACTAATGATGCGATGTGAGTTGTTGTACTCTAATGCGTACATCTATTTGTATGAAGTTTAGATTATTGTTATGTTAAATGTAAGGTGTATGATCACTTATGTTATTTGTATGTTGTAATGTGTATTGGCTGTTGTTTGTTGGCAATTGGCAGGGCTGGCGGTTGAACAAGTAGTTGCGGCGGGTGCCCTAGAATGCCCGCCACAACTAACAATATAAGCAGTGGCGGGCAACATAGCTCGCCCACCACTGCAAAGACTCTACCAATGGCGGACGCGTGCACATCACTGATGCCATTATAGTAGTGCCATTATAGTAGTGGTGGAAGGTCAGTGGCGAACGCCCCTAGGAGCCTGACCCACCACTGCTGGACTTTTTGCGCTCGCAAATGCTAGGCTTTTTGCGCTTGCAAATGCTAGGCATTCCTGCAGTGTGTTTGTGAACGGATTAAGCATCAAATTACATGGCTCCCAATAAGGACCTAAAATGTCCAGTGATAATTTTCACAGATGGCAAGTGGGTGCTCTATTCATGACTAGCTGCTTGTCTTTTTTGTCTCGATAAGATGGACAAATTAGGCGTCGTGCACTTTTTCAAGGATACATCAAAGGTTCAGATCATAGATAGAAAGCAGATAGTTTTACAACTTAGCCACGCCTAGCTTAGCCAATGTTTGACATACGAATAACTCACTAATAGCCCACTCATCTACTCTAATCGGAAGCGATCCCGCCTCGCGCAACAGTCCTGTCATCCTCCAGTCTTGCCCTTCTAAATCAATCTTCTTGAGAAGTTCACTCATGGAAGGAGTCGCTCCATTAAACACAACATCATTTCTGTGCTTCCACAACATCCATGCAACCAGCGCAAATCAAGGTTCATGTCTCCTTCCTGAGCTTTGGTTGTGGATCTATGGAGGTCCACCATTCCATCATATTGGCATCCACACTTTGGTAGCCATGCTGGTTTGTCCCCGTGGTCGAGGATGGTGAGCCACACTTGCCTAGCAAAGACACGACAAAGCAGGATGTGGTTGATTGTTTCCGATGCTTGATCACCGAATGGACAAGCCGAAGGATGCGGTAGCTGTCGTTGCGCAAGCCTGTATGCCATCCAACACCTCTCCCTAGCAGTGGCGGAGCTAGCATCTGATAGCAGGGTGGTCCGCACCAATTATTATTTTTGATAAACAAAATGACATGTGAATGTTCTAATTCCCAATATCATATAGAAATGGATCAATATGGTCTTACAAACATAGTAAAATTCTTAATTAAATCTCAGCTTTGCATAAGGAACCCTACATAGTACATACTACATAGACAATAATACATACCTTAAAATTCAAAAAGACATGCTTCCTGCCTACCTTTATGGTTCGATATAGACACTGTTGGTTCTTGAGTTCGTTCTTCACAAATCACAACCGGCACACAAGCTCTCCGGTTTGCTCTTCATATATAGCTTATTTTCCCCTATATTCATAGCTTCTTTTTGGAAAAAAGAAACAATGGCTCCGGTCCTTTTTATTCTTCGACAGTTCTGTAATAAAAATTACTATCGATCCATAAATCTAATTGAGGAAGAAATGATGTGCAAAGTTATATATGTGTTGACTTGATAGCATAGTGCAAAAAAAAACCCTAACTCAGAAATTGGGGTATTTTGATACCTTAAATTGGGTTGCTTTTGCAGTCTTGATCACTTACTGCCTTGCTACCGCCGGGGACAACTGCTGCTGCTGTCGGCTTTGCAGAGGGGCGGCACAGGGCAGGCCGCCAAGGGCGCTAGGCGGCCGGGGGAGGGGCGCAGCCGCGCCCACGCAGGGTAGAGTGCAGGGCGCACGCAGGGGGAGCGGCTGGAGCCGGGCGGGCGGCAAGGAAAGGCGGGACGGCGGCTCCAGCCGGCGACCGGCGAGGCCACGAGGTCAGCGAGGAAAGGCGAGGCGGCAGGTGCTCCTGTGCGAGGGCGTTGGGAGAGACGGCTGGTTCCGCTCGATGTGGACGAGGCCGTGTGGGTGCGTTCGTCCAAGTGTTATTGGGCCTTTTTTCTCAGGCCCAGTTAAAAATGCATAGGTATATACGCAGATGCAAAATCCCAACAGAGGCCGCGGCCCACCACAGCCACCACAGCTCCGCCCTGCTCTCTAGCCGCCAAAGAACGCAAACAACTTGCTTGGTCGCCGCACTCTCGACCGCCAGATTTGCATGGCTCCATTGGCCTCCTCTCTCTCCCAATCATGTCGGAAGCATCTGTTTGCCTCCCAAGCCCAGACTAGCTTGTCTTCAATACCGCACAGGAGCTGAATGTGTTAGGTTACATCTCACGAGATGCAAGAACTCGCTTAGTGCTTGAGGGCACCTGCTAGGCGACACGTCTTGCCACCATCCATCAACAATGGCTTGTTTCACTGTTCTCTCCCATGCTCTATTCTTAACTGCCGCTAATAAGTTTGGCAGGAGGTCTTGGATTCGCTCTTTCCACAACCACCAATATGTCCAAAACAGTGCCACCTCTTCATTTCCTAGCGTGCACTTTTTTTTTGAGAGAACGTCGGCTTTATAGATTAATGAACAACATTACACAGAGTTTGCCGGATACAATCCGGAACAGAATGGAACACACAAAGACTAGAAGAGTTCATACAAGATTTAGCTAGCACATGAGCAGGAACATTTAAATGCCGAAGCGAACATGTTTGAAGGAGATCAAGAGAAGCCTTGAGACAAAGTCTTGATATCAGCCACCACCACTCCAATTGAAGAACGGTCCCTCATAGGCGAGTTGATCCTTTGCACAAGTGAGAGACAGTCGAGGCGAAGATAACATCTGAAACTTGTTCATCATGCGCCAAAAGAACAAAGCACGTCGAAGAGCCATGGCCTCAGCCATTTCAGGTTCCAAGCTACCCGCAATAGGCTCGCCATGTGCCACCACGAATTGACCTCCGCCAACCATGCCGACGACCCCAATGCCGGACTTATCCGGGCTCGAGAAAGTTGCAGCCTCCGAGTAGAACATAATGGTACTGACGGCGGCGGAGACCAGTTGAGCTGGACGCATTGGTTTCACGCTGTGTTCGAATCTGAGGAAGGAAAAGATCTTTGCAGGATAAGGGCGACATAAGCCTTGATCTTCTCAAGAAGACGTCGTGGATGGGGAGCCTCCGGATTGTTTCTCGTAAAGTTTCGAGCCTCCCAAATATGCCAGAGGGTCACAACCAGTGACAAGACGCACCGATCGACGACTCCAGCCAAGAAGTCAAAAATCCATTGCCTTGGAGATGTAAAAGTGCCACGGTGCAGGCTGAAATTATATTCCTCTTTGATGATATCCCACACGTCCACGGCATGTGGGCAAAACAGCAGAGCATGCTCAACAGATTCAGGCCGAGCACAAAAGCAACGGTGTTCAGCGTTGGGTACTGGCGGCGTTTAAGTTGTTCCCGGATGGTAAACAATCCTGCGCAAGAAGCGCCATAAGACGACTTTCATCTTGCCCGGTGCTTTGATAGACCATAACAGTCTCCAATCCTTTTCCTGGGAAGAAAAATTGGAACTCAAACCCATTCCTTTGTTACTATGAGACTCCAAGAAGAGTGCAGACCGAGCCAAGTTGTAGGTTGATCGCACCGTGTATTCTCCGAATCTTGTGAATGGCCATCGAACAAAATCCTCACCATGCTTGTAGATAGGGATCCGAAGAATCTTGCATGCGACGTCGTTCCGAAAGAAGGCACGCACCGTTGCTTCATTCCAGACCCGCTTTCCTCATCCATAAGGCACTTAACTTTAGCATTAGCAGGAATAGGAGAGAGCGGTTTGAAGAACACAAGGCGGAGATGATGGGATCCGGTGGTCGGAAATAATGTGAACACGGCAGCCGCCGCCAATTCCCCATTGAACTCCCTTCTTGAGCAGGTCACGGCCCGCAAGAATGTCGCGCCAAGTGGCGTGGTTTAACGCGGGCCGGTGCATTCAGAAATCCGTGAGGGAAATACCGGCCTTTTAAGACACGAGCACACAAGGAGTCCTAACGGTAAGCAATCGCCACCCTTGTTTGCCCAGCATTGCCAAATTGAAGATGTGCATATCCCGGAAACCCAACCAGCCAAACGACATGGGAGTTGAGAGCCAGACCCATGATATCCAGTGTATCTTCTTTTCCCTTCCTCTACGCCCCACCACTCATCGGCAATAATTTATGCGAACATTCTGCAGATAGCCTTAGGAAGTTCAAAGCAGCTCATGATGAAAGTAGGGATCGCTTTGAATGATAGATTTCAAAAGTGTTTCTTTCCTCGCTCGAGACCGGTCGATCCGACCATCCATGGACACATCGCCAAGCTCTATCCGGCAAGAACTTGAAGATACTAGTAGGGGAATTACCAACCTCGGTAGGCATACCAAGGTATGTGTCATTGAAGGCTTCATTAGATATCCCAAGACTCGCCTTCACTCTTTGTTTAACAGTCTCCGAACAGCCATGACCCAAGAGTAGAGAGGACTTGTCCTTGTTAATTAACTGACCAGAACCAGAGCAATATAGGTCCAGAGTAGTCTCCAAAGCAGCCACGCTACGAGCATCGAGATCTTGCAAAGAAGATCTTGCCATCGGCAAACAGGAGGTGTGAGATAGGAGGACCGGAGCGACTGCTCCTAATGCCATGTAGCTCACCACAACTCTCCTTTTGGAGTAACAGACTTGACAGTCCTTGATGCAGAGCGAGAAACAAATAGGGGCTGATAGGATCACCCTGACGAATTCCTCTCGATGGAACAACAGGTGCAGTAAGCTCACCATTAACCCTTACAGCATAGCGGACATTGGTTACACACCTCATCACGGAATTGATCCAAGCAGGGTTAAAACCAAGTTCCGAGAGAGACAGCCATGAAGAAAACTCCACTCAACACGGTCATAGGCTTTCGTCATGTCAATCTTCAAGGCAAAGAAGGGTTGTTTAGCTCGCTGATGTCTGATGGTGTGAAGAGATTCATAAGCGATAAGAGAGCTGTCAGTGATCAATCTTCCAGGCACGAATGCACTTTGAAACTCAGAGATGACAAAGGGAGCAATAACTTCAAGCGATTGGCCAAAACCTTCGAGGCAATCTTGTAAAGAACATTACATAGACTAATTGGGCGGAAATTATTCAGGTGCTTGGGTCGTGTCACTTTAGGAATAAGGGCGATCATCGAAGTCACAAAAACCCTCGAATTGAACTTCCATCCAAAAAGCATCTCACATTCGACAAATCTCCTCTCCCAAGAAGTCCCAATGATTACGATAGAAGAGGGCTGGAAAGCCATCGTGTCCCGGAGCTTTAGTAGGACCCATCTGGAAAAGAGCAGCCCTGATTTCCTCATTAGTGTAGGGCTTACTCAAATCCTCATTCATCTCGTGGAGAAATCTTTTGAGGGATAGCATCCAGGACTGCATCGCCGCATCACAAGGTTCGAGATGTGAAAAGTTTCTCGAGAATTGTTGCACCAAACCTTTAATCTCCCGAGTATCACAAAGGGACCCATCATCACGGACCAAACGCTGGATTTTGTTGGTCCTCTTGCGGGCAGCAGCTCGAGCATGAAAAACTTCGGTGTTGCGATCCCCTCACGCAACCAATCAACTCTTGAACGCCGACGAGCCATGATTTCTTCTCTTTCAAATAACTCACAAAGTTGAGTCTCAATAGATCTTTCCTCCGCCAAAGATGAGTCCATGACTGGCATAGACCGGATGGACTTAAGTTGTCGCCCACCTATTGATCGGCGACGGATAGAACCAAAGGAGTCACGACTCCAGGACTTAAGGGCCAGCGCGACACGGTGAAGATTGTCCCATGTCTCGTGAGAGAAGAATCACCACTCCGCCCCTCGGTCCAGCGCGTTCCAAGCGCTTCCTTATAGTCGGCCGCCCGCAACCACATAGCCTCGAACTTAAAACCTTGTCAGACCGGTCGTATGCGCCCTCTGGGTGGGCTGCCCGGCAAGCTCGATCAAGATAGCATAATGATCGAGAGGAGGTGGTGATCACATGTTCAACGACGCATACATCATGCAACCTTATAAAATCTGAATTGGCCATCGCTCTATCAAGCGGACTTTCACATGGCACTTCGGGTCTTGGCGATTACTCCACGTAAACTTAGGCCCAGAGAAACCCAAATCCATCAACTCACGGTCCATGAGACAATCACGAAAGGCTGAAATCTGAGCTTCAGATCTGTCCCGGGACCACAATGCTCGCCCTGGGAAAGAACCTCATTGAAATCCCCACATACAATCCAAGGACCGCCATTGAGCTTTCAAACGTTTCAAAGAACTCCTTAATTGTGGCCTATCCTCCCTCCTCGGTTCGCCAGACACAAAGGTAGCACGCCAAGTTGAGCCCGCCTCAAGTAACAAGAACATCAATACATCGAGCATTGATCCCCTTTGAGAGAAACATCAACAGGACGCCATCCAAAATAGAGCCAAACCACCACTCGGACCGTCCGGAATTGACAGCAAACACCCGTAAATCCTAGAGACCACATAAAGTTTCGACACGTGAATCCCTCATCTTCGTCTCGAGAGAAAGAGGAGGGTGGGGCGTGAAGCTTCACTAACCAAATGGCTTCGCCAACCGCCGAGTCCGACCCCAAGCCTCGGCAGTTCCCAAAGATAACAGACTCATTGCGTCTGGCGGCACTTTCTGCGGCCCGCCGCCACGGATCCGCCGATCGGGTAGGAGAAGTCCTCTGTTTCTTAAATGACTCAACATCTCCAGTCATTTCAAGCAAAGGAGCAGCTCCAACAGAATTGCCAGATAGAACAATAGCAAGTTGATTGATTTCAGAGCAAGTAGTTCCTACAAAGGAGTCGACCAGTGTGTGTCTTTAGCAGATTTGCGTTTCTGTCGAGACATGCCTTTCTTTGATTTAGAGATCGGAACAATTCCTTGCGGAGCCCCGGTCTTCCCTCGCCACGACCACGGGCAGAATCGGCACGCCCCTTCCACGGGATGAGCTACCACAGCCGGGACCACCCTTCGCAGGGAGGAAACCTCTGCCTCATCAACCACATCATTCTTGGCAAGATTATTGGCTTGACTACGGGATCGGCAACTCTAGTGCCAGCAGTAAAAGTCTTCGTCCCGAGGTTCTCTGAAAAAGCCCGACGAGGAAGAAGCAAAGCTGGACTTTGAGCCCCGACCGCTTTGGTTGATCATCGAAACACACACTTTCATGGCAGCATAGGGAGCTCTCCATTTTCATCACGGACGCCCGGGTCGGGCACAACATCGACGAAGTGACCCAACAGGCCACATGAAAAGATGAGAAAGGTAGCCGCTCAGACATGGTGAATATGTTTCGGTGCTCTTCGTTTTGGCAGATGTTACAAGTAACATACCTTACCACCGGTTCTGAACCAAAACCTCAGCCCGAACCCTCATGTAGGGGCCCCAACAACGACCATCGATCCGACTCCACACGCACAATCTTGCCAATGGGCTTTGCAAACTCCATACCAAGCTTGGATTTCATCAGTCTTGGAGGCGAGGGCCATAATTGGCGCCCATATGGTCGGTCGATCAAAGACCATCTGCGTTGGTTGAATTTCAAAGATCAAAATCCTTGAAAAGGACAGACATGGCGACCAACCATCCATGGTGAACCTTCTAACACGAGCACGGTCTCCGCAGGGGTTGCTAACTCCGCCACAAACAGGTTATCTCTGCCGGATGGAACAACAAGCCTTGGGATTTCCCCACGCCGCCTCATCGCCGACGAGATGGTGTTGATGTGGAGGACGTTGGGGAGAACACCTTCCCCACCAAGGCGACCGGATCCACGATCCGCCTCATCTTCATCGTCCACCAAGACCGGTTGCGCCTCAATCGCCGTCGACGGAGGCGCTCCATCATCTCCACCACACGAGGGCGGAATCAGAACCCAATCCCCTTGCACCGGGCGGATTGGCACCGGATCCTTGTAGCGGTGGCGTGGTAGCGTCGATCCAGGAGTCCAGAGTCCCACCTTCTCCAAAGAGCCGCCAGATCAAGGATGGAGTTCGAGCCTCGACCGCCATTGCCAAGGCGAGCGGCGATGCAGATCGCCTAAATCGCCCGAACAATCTGCACTCTAGGTCAACCCACCACAAGATAGCTCGGCAAGGAAGACGGAGAGGGGAAGAAAGCAGGAGAGAGCGACCGGAATCGCAGTCCCAGACGAAGAATCCTCCAAGGAAATCAGTAGCGGGGGCACCTGGATGTCCTAGGGGAGGGGAACAGAGCAGGAACAGAGGAACGGACCCGCCCCTCGTCCATACTTGATTAGCTCCGGGCGGCAGCAAGTTGAGATGCCGCCCGCTGCGAAGGAAAGCAGCGGCCATCCCCCTCCTAGCTTGCACTTGGTCGAGGATGGTTGTCCATGCTGGTTTGTCCCCGTGGTCGAGGATGGTGAGCCACACTTGCCTAGCAAAGACACGACAAAGCAGGATGTGGTTGATTGTTTCCGATGCTTGATCACCGAATGGACAAGCCGAAGGATGCGGTAGCTGTCGTTGCGCAAGCCTGTATGCCATCCAACACCTCTCCCTAGCAGTGGCGGAGCTAGCATCTGATAGCAGGGGTGGTCCGCACCAATTATTATTTTGATAAACAAATGACATGTGAATGTTCTAATTCCCAATATCATATAGAAATGGATCAATATGGTCTTACAAACATAGTAAAATTCTTAATTAAATCTCAGCTTTGCATAAGGAACCCTACATAGTACATACTACATAGACAATAATACATACCTTAAAATTCAAAAAGACATGCTTCCTGCCTACCTTTATGGTTCGATATAGACACTTTGTTGGTTCTTGAGTTCGTTCTTCACAAATCACAACCGCACACAAGCTCTCCGGTTTGCTCTTCATATATAGCTTATTTTCCCCTATATTCATAGCTTCTTTTGGAAAAAGAAACAATGGCTCGGTCCTTTTTATTCTTCTCGGCAGCTTCGTAATAAAAATTACTATCGATCCATAAATCTAATTGAGGAAGAAATGATGTGCAAAGTTATATATGTGTTGACTTGATAGCATAGTGCAAAAAAAAACCCTAACTCAGAAATTGGGGTATTTTGATACCTTAAATTGGGTTGCTTTTGCGATCTTGATCACTATCGCCTTGCTACCGCCGAGACAATCGCTTCTTTGCCGGCTTTGCGGAGGGCGGCACATGGCAGGCCGCCAAGGGCGCTTAGGCGGCCGGGGAGGGCGCAATACCACTAGGAGTAGAGTGGCGACGCAGTGAGCGGCCGGAGCCAGGCGGCAAGGAAAGGCGGGATTTGCGGCTCAGCCGGGCGATCGCGAGGCCACGAGGTCAGCGAGGAAAGGCGAGCGGCAGGTGCTCTGTCTTGAGGCGTTGGGAGAGACGGCTGGTTCCGCTCGATGTGGACGAGGCCGTGTGGGTGCGTTCGTCCAAGTGTTATTGGGCCTTTTTTCTCAGGCCCAGTTAAAAATGCATAGGTATATACGCAGATGCAAAATCCCAGCGTAGGCCGCGGCCCACCCTGGCCACCCTGTAGCTCCGCCCCTGCTCTCTAGCCGCCAGCAACGCAAACAACTTGCTGGTCGCCGGCACTCTCGACCGCCAGATTTGCATGGCTCCATTGGCCTCCTCTCTCTCCCAATCATGTCGGGAAGCATCTGTTTGCCTCCCAAGCCCAGACTAGCTTGTCTTCAATACCGTACAGGAGCTGAATGTGTTAGGTTCTGTCTACGAGATGCAAGAACTCGCTTAGTGCTTGAGGGCACCTGCTAGGCGACACGTCTTGCCACCATCCATCAACAATGGCTTGTTTCACTGTTCTCTCCCATGCTCTATTCTTAACTGCCGCTAATAAGTTTGGCAGGAGGTCTTGGATTCGCTCTTTCCACAACCACCAATATGTCCAAAACAGTGCCACCTCTTCATTTCCTAGCGTGCACTTGGTCGCCGCATTGTAGACCTGCAGGCGTTGTGCACTACATCCCTGAATCTTTTGAGAACTTTTGAAGCATCATTTCATACTGGACCCAACGCCCCTACAGGAATACGAGTGTTCCGCCAAACATCGAATGGTTTCACACTAATAAGAACAAGTACAAGAATTATATAGTTTTTTCTGCAGGTAAGAGAATAAAAGAACATACATAAAATCATAAGAATTTCACAAGCATCAGAACATGTGATAAAAGAATATTACAAATGAACATTGTATTACAAATGAACATTGTTAATCAATGGTTGTGCGCCAAACATAAATCCGTTACTGTACACGGCAACCTTGTTCTGCATTGCCCAGCAATCTAAGGCTAAGAGATATTCTCTGCAGGGGCAAAAAATAGTGCAACATTAAAACATGATATCTCCCGTAAGGTTCCAATGCAAATTTAGCCTTGAAGCTAACCTCCCGAGTATCACAGAGGCGTAATAGTTCTAGTTTATCCGATGGCCTCAAATTAATCAAGTTGACAAGCTGCAGAAAAGACATAAGTACATGGCACCAAAGATATTATATCCTTCACCTAAGAATCTGCAGGAACAAGGCTTACCCAAAAACTGAACTTCTCAGGGTCCTGTGGTGCAGGAATGCTCTCAAGATCGAAGTGTCTTGCCCGGCCCACTGCATTCGGTAAAACAGGTGAAAGTAGAACACTGTGGGCATCGGTTGAGCACCAAACAACAAACACAGCTTTCTTTTTTCGCAAATACGCAAGTTGCGTATCTTTGCATTGATAGAAGAAGAGTTTACAGCAAGAGGTTACAACCACACGCAAGCCATGTACGCTAGAGGCATGATCGCGGGCGGTGGAGCAGACAGAACAAGGGGCTGCTCATCCCCAAAAACGCAAAAAGTCTAACTCCCGGGAATGATGTTGCCAATCCCTGCGGCGCCGGCCTTGGCCCATAGGCGCGCCTCGTCTTTGATGGCTGTGGTCAGGTGGGAGAGGGATGGCCGATCGTGGTCGAAGACATAACCGTTGCGGTGTTTCCAAATCTCCCAAGCAGTGAGGATGATGATGGAGGCGAGGCCTTTGCGAGCGGGGGTGGACGCATGGTTTATAGAGGTTGCCCACCAAGCTTGGAAGGGGGTGTTGCCATCGGGAAGGCTAGTAGGAGCTCGTGCCCAGGCCAGGATCTCGTGCCAAATCTGCCTGGAGAAGGAGCAGCCCGCAAGGAGGTGCTGCATGGTCTCGGGTTCTTGGTCGCAAAGGGCGCACATGTTGTCGTCAGAGAGGCCGTGTCGGAGTAGGCGGTCCATTGTCCAGCAGCGCTCTTGCATCGCGAGCCACATGAAGAACTTGATGCGAAGAGGTGCCCATGGCTTCCACGTGAGTTTCCAGTGATCGTCACCGCAGGACCCGTAGAGAAGGGCCTGGTAGCAGGAGCTGGCTGAGTAGACGCCAGAGGCCGTCCATCTCCAAGTAAGGGTGTCGGGGGTGGCCGAGAGCTCGACATGCCGGATCTGCCGCCAAAGGTCAACATACTGTAGCAGGGCCGCTGGGCCCAGTGCTCCCCTGATGTCTTGAACCCAGGACCTGAGGTGCATGGCCTCGCTAACGGTGCGAGATTTTCGTTGGCGTCGAGGCACAAGCGAGTGCACGAGGGGGGCGATCTCAGCCACCGATCTCCCATCGATCCAGTGGTCGCTCCAGAATTTGCAGCTGGTGCCGTTGCCAATGCGCCAGGTGGTGGACGCCCTGAAGATGGCGGTGACGTCGACCTCGTGTGGGATATGAAGGCGGCTCCAGGGTCTGGAGGGGTCTGTGCGTTGCAACCAAAGCCATCTCATACGAAGAGCGATTACGGCGCGGTATAGATCGCGGATGCCTAGCCCACCGAGGGAGATGGGTCTGCAAACTTTCTGCCAATTAACGAGGCACTTTCCGCCGGTTGCGTCCTTGTTGCCGGCCCAAAGGAAGCTCCGGATGATCCGATTGACCCGTTTGAGGATCGACTTGTTGAACGCGATGGCGATGAGGAAGTGTGTTGGGATCGCGCAAAGGACATGGCGGACCAAGGCAAGCCTGTCACCTTTCGAGAGAAGGGAAGCGCGCCAAGTGGAAAGCTTCTTCTCGAGCTTGTGGACGACTGGAAGAAGGCTCGAGGTTGGTGGCTTGCGGATGGAGAGCGGCAGCCCAAGGTATTGGATAGGGAAATGCTTGATGGGACATTGCATCTCAGCCCTGATCGTGTCAATGTGGTCATCACTGCATTGGATTGGTGTTGCGGAGCATTTGTCGAAGTTGGTGCGGAGCCCCGAGGCCACCCCAAACACCCGAAGGAGCTCGCGCACGGTGGCAATGTCGTGACTGTCGGGGTGGCAGAAAATGACGACGTCGTCCGCATAGAGTGAAATGCTCGAGGCCACGTGGCGCGTCGTGAGGCGCTGAAGGAGGCCAGTGTCGACCGCCCGGAGGAGGAGCGAGTTCAGGACATCAATGACAATGGTGAATAGCATGGGGGAGATGGGGTCTCCCTGTCTGAGGCCGCAAGCGTGGTCAATAGGAGGGCCAGGGTGGCCGTTGGTCATGACCCGTGTCGACGCGGTGGAGAGAAGGATCGAGATCCAGTCACGCCAACGGTGGCCGAAGTCGAGGTGCTGCAGGACCTGAAGCAGGAAGGGCCACGAGACGGAATCGAAGGCTCGGGGCGATGTCGAGCTTAAGTAGCATGCGAGGGGTCTTGAGGTTATGGAGGAGGCGCGCAGTTTGTTGGACGAGAAGAAAGTTGTCGTGGATGCACCGTCCAGCGATGAACGCGCTTTGGTTCGTGGAGATCATCGAGCTAAGCCTTGGAGCGAGACGCAAGGCTAGTACTTTAGCGAAAAGCTTGGAAATCAGGTGGATGAGACTTATGGGCCGGTAGTCCGAGAGGGAGGCGGCATCTGGTCTCTTGGGGAGCAGCGTGAGGAGGGCCTCGTTGAGCTTTTGGAAGCCGCGCCCGTTCAAGGTGTAGAGCTTGTCGAAGGCGTCACAAATATCCTGCTTGATGATGTCCCAGCAGGCGCGTAGGAACTCGGAGGTGAAGCCATCAGGGCCAGGCGCCTTTCCCGTTGGAAGGCTCTTCACGGCTCACCAAATTTCGTCCTCAGAGAAAGGGGCCTCGAGGTCCAGGAGGTCGAAGGAATTGACGTGGAAGCTGGTCAGATCCAATGTGAATACTGACAGTGGTGGACGCACCTTAAGTCATGGGTCTATAAAAGCCCAGTCTTATTTGTAAGACCCCAAAATAAAGTAGAATCCCGAAAGATTTAGAAATATTTGAAGTTTAAGAAAATAGACTATAAATATATGTATACATTGTCAGGATCCCGATGGATCTGACAAGGAGGGAATTCAACAAGATTCAGTAGAACAGTGATAAATTGCAGGTCAAAGAAGATAAAATGCTGGAATTTTAAGAACTGAGATAAAGAAATAAATACATGATAAAATTTGGGTTTTGATTTCTTAGCTGAACAATGATACAAGGATAGCCTTATAAAGAATCTGGCCGGTACAAGATAACATCCCATGAGAAATGATGATAATGCCCCTAGGTAATAAATCCTTAATACACCGTTATCCTAATACCCTGACATATATGCATAAGGTACTACGGGTTCCAAAGCCTAGCTTCACGACCTATGCATACTTGGTCTTATGGTTTGCCTAGCGTGCCTGAGAGTGAAATGCATCATACCCAGTTCCCATGGTACTTGAACTTTGTTCATCAGAATCACTAAATTGAAAAGGATATTCATGCAATGTATTCAAAATATCATACCAGGCCTTATGGTTTCTCTGGTACGCCTAATGTACGCCCTAGCCAGTTCTGAAGCTTCATTGGCCCTTTCAATTAGCTGCAAAGAATTAGATCAAATATACAACTCAATACAATTGTTGAGGTAGAATTATCTGTTTACCATTGCATTGTGGTTAAACATGCTATTTATTTTCCATTGAAGTGGAGATGATGGCATGATGCACGCAGAACAATAACCACAAACACAGAGAAAAGAAACCACAAACAAGGCATTAATTTCTTAATGGAACAACCAATTGCCACACAATGTACAAAAATTAAAATTCAGATGCCAAACCACTTTCCACAGTAAAATTATACTGGAAAAATTCGCATGCATGAATTATACTGGAAAAAAGTAATGTACGCCACTTTCCACAGTACTTGTAGCTTTTTGCAGTATTATGTATTTGTCACAAAACCACTTACTAAGAGCAGTTATCAGCTCTTGTGTAAGTAGATATGTGTATAAAGTTTGAGATGTGCTGGCAAAGAAATATCTATTTTCATATAGTTGTTTTCCTTTTACTTCTTTTGGTTTTAGAAGATAGAATGACATATTCCACCACAGTTGAAACTTCTTCAAGCACTTCTGGTAACAAAAGGAGATAAATTTGATAAGGTAATTAGTTTTTACATCTCTTCTCTCTTGTGATCCTTCTGGTAAAGAAACATCTTGGAACCATTCAATTTCAGCAACACGGTACCTACAATAAAAAACAACAAAAGTAAGAAATTGTCGAAAAGGGCTGGAACAAGACAACAGGTTCTTCCAGATAAATTATGCATCACATAAACATACTCCCTCTGTTTTTATTTACTTCGCATATTAGCTTTGTCTCGAGTCAAACTTCGTAAACTTTGAACAAGTTTATACAAAAAATTATTAACATCCAGAATACCAAATCAATACCATTAGAATCATCATTCAATATATTTTCATACCGTATATATTTGTTATTGTGAAAGTTTAGATTGTTTTCGATAAACTTGGTCAAACTTTATAAAGTTTGACTTAGGTCAAAGCTAATATGCGGAGTAAATAAAAACTGAGGGAGTATATAGAGCATTCTGGACTCACCCATCTTCATCCCAGGATCGCAAGATACGAAACCGTCGTGAACCTTCCACCTATGAACAAAAGAATTATTTACCCTCTGATAATAGCTTCAATTTTAAAATTTAATTGTTTTTGACAAGTCAATAAGAAAAGAGGCCAAACCCTCAAACTGATCAATATTGAGAAAAGTCCACATTACAACCCTGAACTAACCACTCGGTTCAGAGAGAAGTCCACATTACAACCTCGAATTAACCACGCTGTTTAATTTGTAACTCTGAACTTCGAAACCGGTGGACCAATACCCCAAACTTACCATGCAGTGCAAAAGTCAACCCTCCTCCCGGTTTTGCCTCGGTCAAGCCGTTCTGACCGCATGTCCGCATAGACTGCTGAATGGGCAGCGCCACATCAGCAGGCATGCCAATTAAGCTAGGGCTGGGTCAGCTCTCTCTCTCTCTCTCTCTCTCTCTCTCTCTCTCTCTCTCAACCTGGCCCGAGTAGCTCCCGCATACAGCAGCAGCTGCCTCAGCCACCCACGCTGCGCCCTCCACCGTCAGCCACGGTCAGCCACCGGCGACCTACAAACAGCAGCACCGCAGCTCTGCCGGCATCCCACTTGTCCCCATGCCCGAGTCCGAGCCCCTCACCACCACAGCCATAGCGGGCTTCCTGCGGAGTCCTCCTGCAAAAAATAAGGACGCTGAGCATGGCGAGATAAGTCGGGCATGGCCGAGCATGGCATAGTCATCAGCAATGCGTGCACAAGGCCACGCGCCTGTGCTGAAGGACGCCATGCTCACCCTCAAGGATAACACAGGACAATGAGTCCAGGCCGAAGGCGGCGTTGCGGGCGCGCTTGCTGGAGGAGCAGAAAAGGCCCCATGACTCCGCACGGACCAGCGGCAAGACGGCAACTAGAAGCGGAGCGAAAGCCCGTCGAAGCACGAAGAGCGGCGGCGGTTGTGCTGGCAACACGGAGCCTGAAGTGTCGTGGTACGGTTCGGGCCGGTCATATACGCGTCATGAGTGATAGGAGGAAACTGGCGGGCTTGACCACGGGAGCTGCAGAGCACAGGAGGAAGAGGTGCAGAGGCATGCATCCAACGCACCCGGCGCCTCGTAAATTCGCCAGGATCTCCCTCAACAAGGCGCAAGGCCACGCTTTTTCCCCTCAATCAATTTGACCACAGGAGCTCACTTTGCTCGCCTCCAACCACGGTCGCCCTTTCCAATTTTCTTCGGCCTAATCTTCGTCCGTACTGAGCAATTCCCTGCACCCCTGTTTGACTCAGTGCACCCAGGCCCCTCCTCTAACCTCCGTGGATCACCTATGGCCTTAATTTTTGCAAGAAGAATCCACGGGGGCTCCAATTTTACGACCAGCGCACGCTTGCCAGAGCCGGTGTGGGTCATCGTGTCGCGCACCATCGACATGGAGGAAGCGGAGATAGTCCTGTCCTGTGTGATGGTGGTGCCCATCACCGGCAACCACCCGTCCGTCTCCACCAACGAGGTCACCAAGGTGCTCCTAGATTCCTTCAAGCTCGTCGACACGCAACTTCACCGTCGACGTGCACCATCCCGAGGATTTCTTGATCCTCTTCAGCTTGCAGGACACCAAGGACCGCCTTGCCGGTGACCACTTCATACACTCACCCCGCTTCTCCCTGTCGATGCATCCATGGTGCAAGTTCGCCCACACCGGCTCCGACGAGTTTGAGTACCATGTCGAGCTCGAACTCCGCGGAATCCTGGCCCAAACCTGGCACCTGTCGATCGCCGAGCACATCCTTGGGCAGAGCTGCTGGATCGAACACCTACACCCACAAACCAGCTCCTACGCCGACTTCGCCACATCCCGGCTGTCGAGGCGCACGCATGAACCCCGCTGGCATTCATCGCGCCGCCATCCTCGAGGTTGACGAACAGGTCCCTGCGCGCCTGAGTTCCGACACACCGACCATCCGGATGCTGGCCTACCCCATCAGGATCGCACTCGCTCGCGCCGCCATGATCACGGATCCCCCACCCGCCGTGCTATAGGGTGTTGGCCCCAACGGAGACAGAGGCGCCGGCGGCGCTCATGGCCGTTGCCCAGGGCCCGCACGCTGCCACGGGCACAAGCGCAGACGTACGGATGCGCATCCCTCCGGTTGCGTCGATGGCATGGTGATGGACGACCTGGCATGGCGTGCTGGCGGCCGCAACGCTCGTGCAGACAGTGTGGCCATATCCGCATCCGCACCGCCCACCGCCGAGAGGCACGCACATGCAGATTCTTCGGACGCTTGGAATCCTTGGAACCAACCAGGAAATCACCGCGGCAAAGATGAAGGCCTAGGATGACGTGTTCGCCGCACCTATACCGCTAACAGTCCTCACAACAATTGCCGCATTGGTTGATCGAGAGATCCCAGCATGCATGGCGTCGCTAGTGACCACCGCGGCGTGTGTCGAGTCGCCTGCGGGAATTAGGTGGCAGTCGATACCGTCTGCATGGACCACGGCCATAAAATATGGATATGGAACATGTGCAGCCTCAATGCACGGGCACAGCGCCATGCCATTCGAGCATTGCTAGACACCACAGGGACCTCGATTGTTTGCTTGCAAGAAACAAAAATGGCATTGATCTGTTCGTCAGTTTTCCTCGACACGCTTGGTGCAGAATTCGACGACTACACGTATCTTCCGGCACAGGGCACGCCGGGTGGCATACTTCTTGCGTGGAAGAGCAGGGACGTGACTATCACGAACCCATTGTTCACCACTAACGTTATCACTGCTAAGATCTCCATGATCGCAGGCACGCCCTGATGGCTAACTGTGGTCTACGGGCCACAAGACGACGCCGGCAAGATGGCTTTCTTACAGGAGCTCCACGATGTCAGGGCTAACTGCCCCAGGCCTTGGATGTTATGTGGTGGTTTTAACCTCATCCTCCGCGACGAGGACAAGAACACGGACAACCTCAACCGGCGCATGATGGGCAAGTTTCGCTGTCTAACTAACGATCTAGCGCTCCAGGAGATCTACCTCACCGGCCGGCGCTACACATGGTCAAACGAGCAGTCACCGCCGGCGTTGGTGCATCTCGACCGCGTGCTATGCACCTCGGACTGAGACGATGCACACGGCGAGTGCCACCTCCGATGATTCGCGTCTGTCGTGTCGGATCACTCCCCACTTCTGCTGGACTGCTCGCCAATGCCCAAGGCCCACCGACGATTTCACTTCGAGGAATACTGGCTGCGCTTGGAGGGAGACCACGAAACTGTGACTGCAGCCTGGGCATCCACTTACGACGCCGACCCTTTCCGCCGCTTGGAGCTCCAAATCAGTCGGGAACATTCAGGCCAAGATGGCTATCTCCCGCGAGCTCATCTTGCGCTTTAACAAAGCCCCGGAGGACCGCACTCTCTCGCCCCCGAAGGACTGGTTACGCAAGCAGCTCAAAGTTTCACCTCAGCCTCGCGTCCATGGAGCGAACGATCACCCGATAGCGCTCCCGCATAGCCAATCCCCGGGACGGCGACGCTAACACAGCCTTCTTCCACCGGCAGTGCTCCTTCCGTCCGCAGAATAACCGCGTCTTCAGTCTGACCGCCAATAGGGCATGGTGTTCACGGAGCATGCCAAGATGGCTCAAGCGGCTTTCTCCCACTTTGACGCTCTGCTTGGCATAGCCGCGGAACGCGATCACACGCTTGACATGTCGCAGCTCAAGTGCGACCTCACCGACCTTGACGCACCATTCAGCGTCGAGGATATCTGAGAAGCCGGCAATCGCCTCCCAGTATGCAAGGCGCCTGGGCCCGACGGGTTCACGGCTAATTTCTGCGCGCGTGTTGGGGCATCGTCAGGCAGGACTTCCTAGATGTGTTCCAGTAGCTCTTTAACCGGCGAGGCAGGGGGTTTTGCAAATTAAACCAAGCCCTCCTGGCTTTGCTACCGAGGCCGCTCATGCACACTAGCTGCGCGACTTCCGTCCGATCTGCCTCATTCACCTTGTGGCCAAGATCTTCACCAAAGTCCTATCGATCCACCTCGCCCCCAAGTTGGATTGCCTTGTCAGCCGCAATCAAAACGTATTCATCACGGGATGGAGCCTCCACGACAACTATGTCCTCGTGAGGCAATCGCTCAAGACGTTGCACTAGTTGGGAGCCCCGAGAGTGATGCTCAAGCTTTCTAGCCTAATTTTGTGTGTTTTTGTCCAATTTCAAAAAAAAACCACAAGAAATAGCCATACCAAAAAATTTGTGATTTGTTGGTTTGATGATGTTTTGTTGAATTTGATCTGTGGATTTGTTGTGTTGCAAGTGGATCTATCTATTCCCCACCTCCCCACCACGAAATCCACCTAAAATCCCACAATTTTTCTTTCTCTCCACCATTTTCGTGTTCATCCCGAGCCCTATCCCGAGCAAGTTGACCTGCCCGGATCAGCCGGATCCTCTCCCGGATCTTCCGGCTTCCACTAACAGAACTGAATTTTTTGACAGAAATTTCAGCCACCGCCCACACTTCCGCATTACCACCTCTTCCACATACCACCACCGCTTTCCACAATCACCATCTCTTATCCGCTACCACCTCCGATTTTGACACGTTTGTTTTGAGAATTTGAGTTGCGGTTTCCGTTTCCTAACATGTTTCGGCTACTTAGGGACGGTTCGACACCGACATCACCGCCGCTCATCTTCGCCACGGATCCGTCATCGACAACAACCGCTTTACCTTCGTGACACCATCAACCATGAGCAAGAACGGTAACCTCGACGACATCTTCGGATACTCTCCCTTCCCATTGCATTGTTAACCCCGAGCCAATTTTTGCGTCACTTTCCTATCGAGACTAGCCATTTGAGTATTGCCGGGCAACGTTACTTGTGCACTTTAGTGATAATCGATCTGCACCTTCCATTGTGTGCATATATCATCGTATCATCTCTTGTGTTATCAATTGTTGCCGCATATACATCATTGCTACCTTGGTTCGAAAATTTCGCACAAGTGGCCAAAGGAAACTACCAAAAGAGAGAACTTTTAAGCAAAGAGAAAACAAAGAGCTTGTAAGCAATAGCCATAGCATCGCCACATTGCATATCAAATTGTCATATTCGATCATCTTGGATCACCGTGAGAGAATCACCGGGAGCCATACATACATAGCATACTTGGAATAGAAAGTAGATATGTTTTGTCTCTTATAGGTTGTGCACAAGTTTCGTATCCGCCTATTGAGCAATCGTGCGTCTCTCTAGAGTTGTGCAACAAGAGCATTTTCCGTGGATTCCACATTTTGAGCTCGTTCCTTCGTTGCACAACCCTATTTCTCTATCCGTGTGTGTGTTTCCGTGTACCACATATTGCTTTGGTCTACTTGATTCACTTGCGAATTTGTGAATCTCTTTCAACATTATTGAATTTTGCCAACAATTGCATAAATTTTGTGCCGCCATCCTCACCTAGCTACTCCAAAAGCTTTACTTGTGTAGGTGTGAGAATTGAGATCCGGTACCAATTGTGCTACTTCCATAATACTACATTGGGTGATCTTTGATCCATCTTCCACATTGGATAAGGTATATTTGGTCTAGTTCTTTGATTTCGTCCACTCACATATTTGCTTGAGATGATGGATAGGTCAAGTACTTCTACCAACCCACTCTTCATCAAGTAAGAAGAGGGGCCCAACAACTACATCACCAAGAATCAACTATTTTGCGTACATAGAGCTTTGCACCAAGCGAATGAAGCATTGGGCGACCGCATCGACCAACTCACCACCGACTTGCGATAATCCGAGCAACGCACAAGGGACTACCTTGACGGCAAGCTATCATCGCAAATGGACGAGTTCCATGCTTTGATGGTCAACCGTTCTTCTACAACTTCGTCATCAAGACGGCGCCATTCAAGTCGACACTTTTCGGATTCTTCCTCGGAGTCTTCCATGAGCTCGTCCGCATCGTCACCAAGACCATGAAGATCATCAAGCTCCACAAAACCCGTTTCATGGCAATGGTTTACAAGACCGCCTTCGGAAACGTGAACGACATCGTCGTCAAGCAAATGATCCCATGGATCAAGAGCAAGCTCCAATACGCCAAGATCACCAAGTAAACCAAGATGGCGACGCACTTCAATAAGAGCAACAAAGCCGTGACGAACAAGCCTCGAAGCCCAACGTGGTCTCAATAAAGTGATAATTGGAGAGAACGATTGCTTGTATTGATCAATCAGGGTTACAGCGTTTATATATTACATGTACTGAACCGACTTGGGTTGGGGCTTTGACTATCCTACTCCAACACGCTGGCTATTCTAGTCCAATTCGGAAACATATCGCTAATACCCCCCCCCCCCCCCGCGCAGTGTCAATGTCAGGTGTCACGATGTTGAGACTGGAGTGTATGTTGGTGAAGGGTGCAGTTGAAAGACCCTTGGTGAATATATCTGCAAATTGGGCACTTGTCGGAACATGGAGAACGCGAACTTCACCAAGAGCAACCTTCTCACGAACAAAGTGGATGTCAATCTCAATATGCTTCGTGCGACGATGATGGACAGGATTGGACGCCATGTAGACTGCAGATATGTTGTCACAATAGACAATAGTAGCACGCTCAATCGGTCGATGAAGCTCAGCGAGAAGCTGGCAAAGCCAAATAGATTCGGCCACTGCATGGGCAACGGACCTGTACTCCGCTTCGGCCGATGATCTGGAAACTGTAACCTGCCTTTTGGATGACCATGAAACAAGATTATCACCCAAATAAACACAATAGCCGGATGTAGATCTTCGAGTATCAGGACAACCTGCCCAGTCCGCATCAGAATAAGCTGTCAAACTTGTAGGAGAAGAAGAGTTGATAAGTAAGCCATGGTCAAGAGTGCCTTTGAGATACCGTAGTATTCTTTTGACATGGTTGAAGTGAGGAAGACGAGGATCATGCATGTATAAACATGCCTGTTGGACGGAGTAAGATATGTCGGGACGGGTAAGAGTAGCATATTGTAGTGCGCCAGTGAGACTACGATAGAGACTAAGATCTGGAACAGGATCGCCGTCAGCCGATAATTTGGTTCCAATGTCGGCGGGCGGGCGTGAGGGCTGACAGTCACACATGCCAGCACGAGTTAATAAATCAAGGATATATTGTCGCTGAGAAAGAAAAAGAGTATTAGTAGAACGAGAGACGGCAATGCCAAGAAAATGATGTAGGGTTCCCAGATCAGTCATAGAGAATTCACGGTTAAGCGATGAGATGATGTGGTGTAAGAATCAGAGGATGCGGTGAGAACAATATCATCAACATAAAGCAAAGATAGGCTGTCCGTTCGGGGGAGCGAAAAATGAATAAAGAAGAATCAGATTTAGAGGATGTAAAACCAAGAGTGTGAATAAAGGTTGCAAACCGATGAAACCATGCCCGGGGTGCTTGTTTTAGACCATATAAGGATTTGTGAAGTAGACAAACAAGATCCGTAGAAGAAGGTTGCTCAAAACCTGAGGGTTGCTGACAGTAGACAGTTTCGTTGAGAGTACCATGAAGAAATGTGTTTTTAACGTCAAGCTGGTGAATTGGCCAAGAAGAGGAAACAGCAAGACTGAGGACAACACGAATAGTACTTGGTTTGACAACAGGAGAGAATGTCTCATCAAAATCAACTCCATGTTGTTGAGAAAAGCCTCGGCAGACCCAACGAGCCTTGTAACGCGCAAGTGTACCATCAGCATGAAACTTGTGCCGAAAAACCCATTTACCAGAGACTACATTAGCATTAGCAGGTTTAGGAACGAGAGTCCAGGTGTGATTTTGAGTAAGCGCATCAAACTCATTGCGCATAGCAGCAAGCCAGAGAGGATCAAGAAGAGCGCGCTTATATGATGTGGGGATAGGAGAAATAGTCGGTGTGGCGGTTAGGTTGAGTTTACGCATTGGAACATGAAAGCCGCGCTTGCCTCGAGTGCGCATGACGTGGTCATTCTGAGGGATTGGAACAGAAACTGCATGAGGAGGAATAGGAAGATCGAGTGGCGGTGAAGAACTAGAGGCCGGTGGAATCAGTGTGCTCCAATGAGTGAGGCTCGGTAGATGAAGATGGAGTTAACAAGACTGGAGGAGATACTGGGGAAGACGCGGGACTCGGGTCAATGGGTCTTTGGTCCATGGGAGGCGGAGAGACGTGCTCGGAAGAGGATGGAGAACTATGAGCTACAGGAGTATGTATAAGAGGACTGGGCACATGAATAGATACAGGCGAGGAAGGAGTAGGCGGCGCGGTAGAGGAGGACGTAGCAGCATAGGGGAAAACATGCTCGTCGAATTTTACATGGTGGGAAATTATGACACGTCCAGAAGAGGGATCATAGCAGCGAGAACCCTTGTGATCATCAGAAGGTCCAAGATAAACACATGGCAAGGAGTGAGGTTCGAGTTTGTGTAAGGTGGTGGCGGTGGTGTTTGGAAAGCATAAGCATCCGAAGAACGAAGGGAAGAATAGTCAGGATGGTCGAGAAAAAGAGATTGAAAAGGTGTGTAAAGAGGACACGTTTTGGTGGGTCGAATGTTTAAGAGGAAGGTGGCAGTACGGAGCGCTTCCGCCCAGAAGCGAGGAAGCGAGGCTTGAATGAGTAAGGTACGAAGAATGTCGTTAATGGATCGAAGAGATCGTTCGGCTTTCCCATTTTGGGGAGAGGTGTATGGGCAAGAGAAACAAAGAAGCGTGTCAATAGAGAGAAAGAAGGTGCGATTGCAAACATTATCGAACTCACGACCATTGTCACATTGTATAAAACGAACGGGAAGGCCGAAGTGGACAAGAGCATATTGGCGAAAATTGAGGAAGATAGTGTGAGCATCCGACTTGGCACGTAGAGGAAACGTCCAGATATAATGGGAATAATCATCAAGAATAACAAGATAATATTTAAGACCGGAAACACTAGGTACAGGAGATGTCCATAGATCAGAATGTAAAAACTCAAAAGGGAAAGAACTAGCTGTAGTAGACGTGCTAAAGGGTAAGCGAACATGTTTGCCGCATTGACATGCCTTACAAAGTTTAGAGTCGTGAGACGAGCTAGAGCTAGAAATACAGAATTCTTGAAGTAGGGATGATAGTGTATTTTTATTGGGATGACCCAGTCGGCGATGCCAAATATCAACAGAGGCGTGTAGGGCATGTGGAGTGGAAGAAGGCGCGCCTTGAAGAGGATAGAGATCACCCGAACTATTGTAGCGAGCGAGAAGCGTCATGGTGGTCAGATCCTTCACAGATAAGCCAAAATGGTCAAATTCCACAGAAACATAATTGTCAATAGTGAACTGTCGAACAGAGATGAGATTTTTAATTAAGGATGGAGCAACAAGAATATTGCTGAGGACAAAATATGTATTAGAATTTGGAATATAAGAGTGACCAGTGCATGTGATGGGGATAGAAGAGCCATCACCAACGATAATGGAAGAAAATTCCGAAGGAGAGCAGGATGACAGCAAATTCATATTTGAAGATATATGCGATGATGCACCTGAATCGAAAATCCAATCCGTACCTTCGTTGTTTGGCGTGAAGTTGTTCACGGCGGCAATGAATGCCGCTTGGTCCCAGCTTGGCGGCGAGGACGGAGTCGACGGTGCGGGGGTAGCCGACTGTGCCGATATGTAAGGTAGGGCTGGAGGATCACCGTACGTGTAGGGTGTGGGAGTCGATGGAGCCGTGTAGCCATACGAAAGGCTGGGGTAGACGGGCGCCAGCGCAGGAGCGCCGTACATCAACGAAGTAGAGTAGACTGGTGCTGGTGCAGGAGCGCCGTACATTGGCGGAGTGGTTGCAGTGTAGACTTGCGAAGGTGGCCGAGCTCAAAGTGCCAGGGACCTGCCGATGGGCGAAGACCGTGACTCAGTCTTTGGTATAAGCAGGTGCTCCCTGGTATAAGCAGGAGGAGCACCGTAGGGAGACGGGGCCGTCCATGGCATGGGCCAGGCTTGAACGAGACCGGTCCAAGGATCATGAGGTGGGCGCCATGTTGATGGAGCAGTAGGCACGGCCGGAAGAGGCGCTGGTGTTGATGTAGAGGAGCTGCCTGGCGACGCAGGAGTGACGCCCCGAGGTTGCGGCGGCCGATACACCGGGTTCTTGCCGCGATAATTAGGGCTTGGACGCCAGCCTTGAGGAGGTTGCACAGATGCCGGAGGCGCAGGAGTGGTGACGGGAGTAGAGGGCCTTGCGCTTGTGTGGAAGACTTGGTGCGGACGAGCGGCCTTGCGGGCTTGTGTGAGAGATTCAAGCTGCAACATAGAGCGAACCTCAACAAAAGAAGGATGAGGACGCATCATGGGGATGAAGGCGACTTGCTTCTCGAATTGATCTCCAAGGCCAACGAGTAGAGCATTGATAGGGTGCGAACCTCCACATGATCGCCAAGCTCCCGAAGCTCGTCACCGATGGCCTTGATCCGTTGGCAGAAGATAGTGACCGGTGAGTCCCCTTGGGCGATGGTGCGGAGCTCCGTGTGAAGTGCGTTGGTCCGGGCGTCGCTGTTATCTTGAAAGAGCTGACGAAGAGAGGCCCATAGCTCGGCTGCAGTGACACCGTCGTTGGAGCAGATTGAACAACTCCGTCGAGATGCGGTGTATATCCATTGGATAATTGCTAGATCGTCTTGGACCCAACGTGGATTTGCTTAGTGCGAGGCGGACGTGACTCGATGTGATACCGAAGACCGCATCTGCCGAGATGAATATGGAAAAGATGTCGCCAATGATAATAGTTATGCAAAGCTAGATCAAGGCAAATAGGGATGAAAGGAGAAACATCAGCAATGGAGTCAGCAAGGGAGATCGGAGCTGCTTGCATTGGATGTTGGAAGGAGGTGGAGCTGGAGGTAGTAAGAGTCGAGGAGCACTGGGCGCGAGCATCGGCAACGGTGAAGAGAGGCCGCAACGGCAACGGTGGAGGTTTTGACGGCGGAGCCATGGTGAGGTGCGGAAAACCTAAACGTCTGATACCATGATGAAAGTGCAACTATTCCTGGGTGGTTTTGGTAATTCCTAACAACATATAGCTCATTGAGCTAATGCTATTTTAAGATAAATATTTCAGGAAAGCTCAATGATTGGCATGGCATGGATTAGAAAGTGGACCCCTCAAAATGCTAAGGACAAAAGATTGGCTCAAGCTCAAAGCACAAGACTCTACATTTTACTTTTAGTGATCCAAGATCACATTGAGTCCATAGGAAAAGTCAATACTATTAAAAGGGGATGAGGTGTTGCTTAATGGGTTACTTGCCCAAAATGCTTAGTGATATGCTCCAAAAACCCTCAACTACTTTCTCATATCCACATATGTCCCAAACCAAAAATCAAACTCGGCCCCACCGAAATATTCTATCCGGCGCCACCGGGTTCACTTGACATAGCCACTGCCACAAACCCTAGTCACTTCGGTCTCACTGATAGGGATCTCGGTCTCACCGAGATGGGATTGCAACCTTGCTGTTTCCCTTCGTAACGTTTCGGTCCAACCGAGATGAGCGATCGGTCCCACCGAGATTGCAATGCAAACTCTACATTTCCCGCCGTAACGTTTGGTCTAACCGAGATGAGCGAATCAGTCCCACCGAGTTTGCTCGACCAACTCTCTGTTTGTCTATTACCAAAATCGGTCCCACCGAAGTTTGTGTAATCGGTCCCACCGAGATTACGTTATCGCTAACCCTAACGACATCGATCATGGGTCCAGAAAATCCTAACGTTCACATCTTGAACTAAATCGGTCCGACCGAAGTTTTATAATTCGGTCCCACCGAGTTTGGTGATTTGTGTGTACCAGTTAGATTTTGTGTGGAGGCTATATATACCCTCCACCCACTCTTCATTCGTGGAGAGCCATCGTAACATGCCTACACTTCCAACATACATTTTACGAGAGAGACCACCTACACTTGTGTTGAGGTCAAGATATTCCATTCCAACCACATAAATCTTGATCTCTAGCCTTCCCAAGTTGCTTTCCACTCAAATCATCTTTCTACCAAATCCAATCCTATGAGAGAGAGTTGAGTGTTGGGAGACTATCATTTGAAGCACAGGAGCAATGAGTTCATCATCAACAAACCATCTATTACCTTTTGGAGAGTGGTGTCTCCTAGATTGGCTAGGTGTCACTTGGGAGCCTCCGTCAAGATTGTGGAGTTGAACCAAGGAGTTTGTACAGGCAAGGAGATCGCCTACTTCATGATCTACCCTAGTGAGGCAAGTCCTTCGTGGGCGTTGGCCATGGTGGGATAGACAAGGTTGCTTCTTCGTGGACCCTTCGTGGATGGAGCCCTCCGTGGACTCGCGCAACCGTTACCCTTCGTGGGTTGAAGTCTCCATCAACGTGGATGTGCGATAGCACCACCTATCGGAACCACGGAAAAAATCTCCGTGTCTACATTGCGTTTGCTCCCTCCAAACTCCTCCCTTTACCTTCATATGCAATTGTTTACATTCCGCTGCTATACTCTTAGAATTGCATGTGTAGGTTGACTACTTGATTTGTGCTAAATTGGGAAAAGGCTGGATTTTTATTTGGTCAAGTAGTCTAATCACCCCCCCCCCCCTCTAGACATACTTTCGATCCTACACATGATAATTGGAGAGAATGATTGCTTGTATTGATCAATTAGGGTTACAGCGTTTATATATTACATGTACTGAACCGACTTGGGTTGGGGCTTTGACTATCCTACTCCAACATGTTGGCTATTCTAGTCCAATACGGAAACATATCGCTAATATGAAGCAACCCAAGCCGTCTGCGCACGCAACCGGGAACAAGAAGAGGCTATCCAATGAGAGCTACAAGAAGCCGCACGCCTCGAGGAGCGCCAAGAAATGAGGAACCGTGCAAGAATCCCATGCCCTCAACGTCAAGCTAATCAAGAGGAGCACGAGGAACAAGCGGTCGAAGACCCTCAACCAAGGCAAGAGCGCCTTCACAATCGACCCGCACACATTGAAGACCAACGCTACGGCAAGCTCAAGTTCACCATACCTAAGTTCTCTGGAAGCAATGATTCCGAAGACTACCTTTGATGGGCATTGAAGGTCGACAAGATATTTCGTTTACACAACTATGAAGAAGAAAAGAAGATTGCCATGGCATCTCTTGAGTTCCAAGACTATGTCCTTATTTGGTTGGAGCAAGTCATTGAGCGGCAAGAAGCAAAAGTTGACCCACCAATCACATCATGGAATCAAATGAAGGATGTCATGCGAGCGCACTTTGTACCCACGTACTATAGCCATGACTTATTCAATAAGTTGCAACCCCTCAAGCAAGGCACCAAGTCCGTTGAAGAGTATTTCAAGGAAATGGAAAACACCATGATCCGAGCCAATGCACGCTTCTTGAATGGACTCAACCACCCTATCAAGAAGATTGTGTATTTCCAACCGTACTCGAACCTCCTCAATCTAGTGCACCAAGCTACCAAGGCGGAGCGACAAGTGCAAGACAACAAGTACGCCAAGTACTCTTCCAAGACCTACGACTCATACACTCAAGCTTCAACGACTACAACGCCTCAAGATGCCAGGGTGCAGCGGCATCATCATAGTCGCCTGCGATGAGAAGGATGCTGTCTGCTCTCTTAAGCGCGCTTATCAAGCTGCGGCGGCTGAAAATTCTGACGATGAGGGCGGCATCCTGCCTCCTGAGGCCACCCCAAGAAGAAGCAGCTCCTCCCCAAGAGTCGTCAGGAGGCCGAGGTGCCCGCTGGCGGTGCCTTGGGCTCCGCGCCCGTTGCTGGGGCGCCTCTCCCTCCCGCATAGGAAGGCGAGCCTGGCGCCTCCCTCAGGGCGGGCTCGGGGGCTTCCGTCTGGAGGGCCTCTGACCTGACCGGCGCGACGAGGGAGGTGCTCGGGCACCACTTGGAGGCGTGCTTCGATGCGCGTCCCCACGAGCAAGGCGCACGGCGAGGCACCAGGTGCGCGAGAGTCCATCACCAAGGCGACCCAGGAGCTTTAGGAGGCGCGGGCCATGCGCGGCGAGCGTCGCCCAGCACGGCCTACCAGTGCAGCTGCCACCCCTGACGCCGGTGGCGAGTTGCGGGTCTGCCTCAACATCCCGAGCCTCAATAGGGTCACTTCGCAGGACCTCTTCTGGCCGTCGCACGTCGACCGGAACAGGGGCTACCCCTGCAACTACGTCTGCATGCCGTTTCGCCTACTGAACGTGGGCGCCTCGTACCAGCGCCTCGCGCAGCGTGCTATGGCGTCTCACGAGGCCAGACGCTTGGCGGTCATGTCTCGGGAGGTCCCGGACCCTTGCGAGCCTCCTGCGCCTCGCGAGCTCCCCGGGCCTCCAGAGCTGTCCAGCTCGTGAGTAGTAGCTCCCGCGGCACGTTTCTTCAGCTACCTCAACGCTTCTACAACACCGGTCCAGGTGACTTCTTGGTTTGTTCAATTGAGGGCGCCCCCCCCCCCCTGGCTGCATTATCCTCAAGCCGTCCAGGCCCCTCCCTGCGGCTATATCATTTTGCGCATGTGTCAGAACTGGCTCTGCCTTTTATGAATTTCCTAAGTATTTCAACCTGGATGCCCGGTGCTTCGTCACCATGAATGTCGCTGCGCCCTCAAAACCCCGCCCGCGACCGCCTCATGATTAAGGACTGGCACGACGTCTGTGCTCGGGTCCGTCCCTGCAGCGTTGTTAAATCCAAGCGACCGAGCTCGCCTCGCTGCCAGCTCCGTGCACGCCACCTCCGGGGTCCTTGGTGCCTTGTTCTCGCATGAGCTAATCGCGAGTGGATGAGTAAGAAGCGCGTACACACGGTTCAGACAAACGCTAGCCAAGATTCGCCGCCGTCGCGGTAGCTGCCAAGGCCGAGTGTCCTTTCGTGGATTGTTGCATGAGAAGATCAAGACGGCAGCGTCGTGCTCGGGTCCATCCCTGCAGCGTCGATAAACCCAAGCGACTGAGCTCTGTCTGGTGGGCCGGCCCCGTTCACGTCACCTCCTGGGGTTCTTGGTGTTCGGCCATCTCATGCAATAGCCTCCGAAGGTTCATTCGGCGCAGGTCGCCCCCACCACAGAGGTTTCATAAGCGCACTCCGCGCCAGAAGATTCAGGCGCAACCCGCCTTCAGGTAGGGCCTTGTGAGTTCCGCACTAGCTCACGGGTGCCTAGATACACCTCCTACAGTTCTGCCGTGCTAGCCACGCGTACGAACGGGGCTGTACACGCCCCGGAGTCTCCCTCCGCGGGAGCTCCCACCCACGCCCAAGTGGAAACCCCATGCTCCGTGCTGGCGGACGACACGGTCGCACAGCGACTATGCCCACGCCCAAGTGGAAGCCCCATGCTCTGCACTGGTGGATAAACAACTGAGGGCACCCTAGGGGCTGCACCAACCTCAGGATGGCCTCTCGGCCCTTCACACGGCCCTGTCACGCCACATTACCCTGGGATGCGCGCGCGAGGGGGCTGGACACGGGGGCTACGCTCAGGACAGGCCTGGCGCACGCCACCTCAACAGGTCCCTTGTACGTGGTCTTCTCGCGCCCCTCCCAGGTAAAAGCTGGCGAGGAAAGGTATGGAGGGCTCTGGATTAACTTCGCCGTTGCCCATGTTTTCTTCATGAGGGCTGCTCGTACGTCAAGGGGGACCCCTGAGCATCGCGACTTAGAGGCCTCACTAGTCACGTAGCCCCTCGCCCCTTGGTCTCGTCCTGGTGATCCGGACGCCCCAACGGCGGTTGAGGTATGCGCGGGACTGGGCCCTGCCGACACAGAGCACAAAGGCAAACAAGAAGGAAATCAAGCACGAAAAGGAAATAACGGAGTCCCAACATTTATTGCAAGCACCAAATTTTCTGCAAATCCAAACAAAGTCTTACGCCTCCACGAGGCATGATAAATGTCGCAGGATAAAATCTAGGAGGAAGGGCCACTATCGCCTTGGCCGTCGCCACCACTTGTCCCAGTCGCAGGAAGCTCGTCGTCAACATCGTTGCCGCCATCGTCGCCGCTGCTGGCCTCCACCGCCGGAGGCTTGGCATCAGGAATGCTTCTTCAGCAGTGCGTCCACGTGACCCTTCACGGCCACCGCAGCAGTGGCACGGGACTCAGGAGCAACCGAGCGAATCACCGCGTCGAAGTTGAACCCCGAGTCCTGAAGGAAGAGCTGGCTGAAGACACACGTCGCAGCTGTGGAGAAGAGCGAGCAGCACTCCTCCAGGATGGAGTCCACCTCAGCGGCAGCGCCCTCGAGCGCTTCGGCAAGCTTGGAGGAGAGCCTTGTATAGCCGCCCTCAAGGGTCGCCAGCGGCTCCTCGAATCCTCCCCTGCAGATGGAGTGTAACGCCTGACGAGACTGAGCTCGAGGGAGGGAAAGGCGTCGTGCAAGGCCATGCCGCCTTTCTTCTCGGCGACGAGGGTCTTCTCCCCGGCATCCATTGGCGCCGAGACGCTACTGAGCGTTGGACGTGGGGCGTCGTTTGACCACCTCCTTCAGCTTGGCCAGACGCTCGCGCTTCGCGGCCTGATCAACGGTCACCTTCGACAACGCTGAGTCGTAATTGGCGAGCTTCGCCTCGCGGGCCTTGAGGTCCTCCTCCCGCTGGTGGAGCCGTTGCGCGTGCGCAGTCTGCTCCTCCTGAAGGACCTTCAGACTAGCCTCTGCCTCACTGCAACGCTTCTCGGCGGACACTACGCTGGCCAACACCGTGTCGCGAGCCTCCTTGGCTTCGGTGGCCTCCTTCGCTTCTCCGTGGCGCGGTTTCGCCCGCCTCGGGCTGTCTCGGTATTGTCGGCTCGAGCCACCTGAAACAAGCCCCAGGGCGCCCTTTAGGAGGCACTGTCGGCGTCTGGGGTCGGCTCGGATCCGCCGAGCGGTGTAGGCCGTCAAGGCCCCGGCCCGATCGGGGGCCAGCTTATAGCCGAGGGCTGCACAGCAAGCGGCGCTGCACGCCGATCGTGATGCAGGATCGAGGAAGTAATGGCAAGGCTGACTTGGGGCACCAGAGCGACTGGGTTACTTACTCCTGGAATTCCCACATGGGCATCATGTGCGACTGGAGCAACACCAGGCGTTGTGTCAAGAACTCCTTCACAAGCATTCCCCTCGTCAACCACTTGGCCTCCATATCCGAGGATATCCTCTTCAAAACGAGCTCCGCCCGGGGGTCGGAGAGCTTGGCATGGCCCCATCCCTGGAGCCGCTCGGGCAGCGCCGTCGGCAGCTCCAGGCGCGGGTTGAGACCCTTGGTGTCTAGGAAGACCCAGCGGTGCCGGAAGTCCTCCACCTTCTTCCCGGCCTTCAAGAGGATGTTCCCCTTGTGGACCGCGACGAAGGAGGCGCAAGCGAAGCGTTGCGTCCGGTCATGCAGCCGCAAGCTGAAGAAATGGCGGAAGAGCGCCACGCCTGGATCTTGTAGTGGCTGAGGATGGCGCAGAAGAACTGCGAGAGGGGCGGGACGGGCCCCGCGAAGATGCTGCGGAGTTAGAAGGGATAAACCGTCCGCGCCAAGGTGCTCCGCTCCGCAGAGCCGGCTCAGATCACGGTCTCGCCCCATTCGTTGTCTTTGCTCGCCGTCTACGGGAGCACGGGGCTGAGATGCCCCTCCTCAGCGATGGAGGACACGTCGAGCGCAGGCAAAGGAGAGGAGGAGGTCGCGACCTAGACCGCGGGCTTCGACTTCCCGGGCGCCCTTCGCGTGGTCGCCGGCGTCGAGGAAGAGAAGGAAGGGGGCGGAGTCGCAATTGGATCTGGAGAAGCTTTCGGCTGGAGGCGGGGATCAGGAGCAAGGCGAGTGTGAGCAATGATGGCCCTGTGGCGCAAGCCAGTCTTTTGTCAGCCTGGGCAGTTGCCGAGGCGGCGTGGGGAGCGGAGCCGTCAGTGTCCCATCAAGCGCCACGCGTCAAGTCTGGCCCGCAGGCGATTGGGGCCCGCGACGATTCAGACTCTTCTCCTTGGCTTCGCCTCGAAGCCAGCCCAAGCGCGCCTTAGACCCGGGGGCTACTGTCGGCATTCTGGGATCGAGGGTATCCAGATCTGCCTGCCTGCGGCCCATGGCGTGGCTCCCTCGACGGCCTGGTATGGCCCAGCTACAAGACCCCCCCCCCAGGACAAGACCCTCGTAAGGGCCCCCCGGCCTCGCAAAGAGAACGACATCAAGGCCTCCCGAGGGGCAGCTCTCCGAGCCTGCCTCCCGAGGAGTGGAGGTCTCTATGCAGGTACCCAACCTCACGAGGCTCTCCATGACGTAAGCCATGACGACCAAGGCCAGGCGGGCGCCAGCAGGCGCAGAGGAGGACAGTTTCCTTTTCGGTGCTAAGGGAGCAAGGCCAGGCGCAAGTTCCCCAGGAAGGCCCGAAAGCTTTCCATTCTGGTGCAATGAGATCAAGACCACGAGCTCGGCGGGACGAATGTCATCACCGAGCCCACCGCTGCATCATGGCCAGAAGCTTTGCAGGTGAAGACCACCTTTCGTCAGGATAAGATGTACTACTTGTCCCCTTTCAAAATGGGCCATTGTGGGATCCCTTCCCGCCTAAATTATGAGAGAGATGACCAAGGCCACTATAAATATAGGCTAGCCTCCACCGTAGAGAGGGATCAGATCCATTCCACCTCCACTACCCGAGCCCTCGCGAAGCCGCTCATCCACTGTACTAGTTCATCCTCAGCCTCCTCGTGAGGCCAATCCACCACAAAGCAGGAGTAGGGTTTTACACCGCAAGGTGGCCCGAACCTGGGTAAACTGCCATCTTCATCTTCCCCGCTCGCACGAACTCGACGAGGCTAGGCCGTGGGGTGGTGAGCTTGAGGTTAGAGTTGGTGGAGATCTTCGCACACGCCCCAGAGTTCAAACCTTCTTGGGTTTACGGAGCCCTGAATACGACAAAAGGAAAGGAGTACGTGCTACGACCCCTGTCGCCAAGCCAAGTGATCACCGACAAGCAAGTATCCACCTATCATGGAGAGAATAGTGAGAGAGTGGGCCACCAAAAAGAGAGTGAGCGCCACAAGCCAAAATTGAGTGCCTCCACGATGAGTGACAGGAAAAACTTAGTGCTTTTAGCCACCAAAAGAGATATGAGAGTTGTGTGTGAGCGCCCATCGAGTGTTCTTCACTATGTCCTAGTGTGCAAAGATGAAGCAGCAAGAACTAACACCTCTCACCATCTACCTCTAGTGTTGTCTAATCTATTGCAAGAGTTCAAGGACGTGTTTCCCGATGAGCTACCTCCCGGATTACCTCCACTTCGTGACATCGAACACCGCATCGACCTCATCCCCGGTGCACCCCTGTCAACCCCAAAGAAATACAAAAACAAGTACAACGCCTCATTGACAATGGGCATGTATGTGAGAGCTTAAGTCCTTGTGCCGTTCCGGTTATTCTTGTTCCTAAGAGGGATGGTAGTTTTCGCATGTGTTCTGATTGCCATCCAATAAATGCTATCACCGTTCGCTATAGGCATCCCATTCCACGCCTTAATGATATGCTAGATGAGCTTAGCGGAGCCACCATTTTCTCAAAAATTGATCTTAAAAGTGGCTATTACCAAATTCGCATTCAAGAGGGTGATGAATGGAAAACCACTTTCAAAACCAAGTTTGGCTTGTATGAGTGGCTAGTCATGCCTATGGGCTTATCTGAAGCACCTAGCACTTTCATGTGTGTTATGCATTATGTTCTTCGCAAATACATTGGCATATTTGTTGTGGTCTACTTTGATGATATACTTGTGTTCAGTGAATCTCTAGAAGATCATGTCACCTATCTTAGGGCCATTTTGCAAACTCTTGGAAACGAACGACTTTATGCTAATATGGAGAAATGCACATTTGGTGTTGACAAGCTTGTTTTCTTGGGTTTTGTTGTGTCTTCTAAGGGTGATCATGTCGATGAAGCTAAAATTGATGCTATTAAAACTAGGCCACAACCAACAAACTTGCAACAAGTGCGTAGCTTCCTTGGCCTAGCCGGTTTCCATTGTAGATTAGTTAAGGACATTAGCACTATTGCATCACCATTACATGCTTTGAGCAAGAAGAATGCACCCTTTGTTTGGGACCCTCTCAAGCTACCGCATTTGAGGAGCTTAAGAACTTGCTTACACATGATCCATTACTTGCTTTACCTAATTTTGATAAAACTTTTAAAGTGCATTGCGACGCTAGAGGTAATGGCATGGGTGGTGTGTTGATGCAAGAAAAGCGACCCATTGGTGAAAAACTTTCCGGAGCACAACTTAACTACCCCATATATGACAGAGTTGTATGCTTTGGTGAGTCTTGCATGCTTGGGAGCATTATCTTCATCCTCGTCAATTTGTCATCCAAATGGAGCAAGAGAGGATTAAATACCTTTAAGGTCAAACAAAATTGAATAAGCGACATGCCAAATGGAGTGAGTTCATTGTGTCATTTCCTTATGTTACCAAGTATATCAAGGGTAAGAAAAATGTTGTGGCGGACGCTCTTTCCTGCAAATGCATGCTTGTAACTCAACTTGAATTGAATGTCATAGGATTTTAGCACATCAAAGACTTATATGCACATGATGCTTCATTTGTCATTCCTTTTGCAAAATGTCTAACACATCACACTTGGGAGCGATACTATATCAAGGATGATTATCTTATGAGAGCTAACAAACTCAGTATCCCTGAGTCTTCTTTTCGTTTGTTGCTTTTGCAAGAGGCTCACGGCGGAGTACTTATGGGACACTTTGGACGCGGCAAGACATTCGCTTCGCTCTCCAAGAACTACTTTTGGCCCAAGATGTTTCGCGACGTCTCCCGCTACACCAACCGATGCTCTACATGTCGCAAAACTAAGTCCAAAGTTCAATCTCATGGTCTCTATATGTCACTTCCTATTCCGTATCACCCATGGGAAGATATTAGTATGAACTTTGTGCTTGGTTTGCCTAGAACTCAAAATGGAAAAGATTCGGTATTTGTTATTGTGGACCGTTTCTCTAAAATGGCGCACTTTATTCCATGCAACAAGATAGACGATGCTTCACATGTTGCAAATCTCTTTTGTAGGGAAATCTTGCGTCTGCATGGAGTGCCCAAGATTATAGTGTCGGACCGCGACGTCAAGTTCCTTAGCTACTTTTGGAAGACCCTATGCGCCAAGCTCGAAATCAAGCTACTCTTCTCTTCAGCATACCATCCACAAACCGACGGCCAAAAGGAGGTCACCAATCAGACGCTATCCACACTTCTTCAAGTCTTGATCAAGAAAAACGTCAAGAAGTGGGAGGAATGCTTGCACATCGCCGAGTACGCCTACAATCGAGCAAGACATTCTACTACCGGCAAGTCCCCCTTCGAGGTCGTTTATGGATTTAATCCATTGTCCCCATTGGACATTCTACCGCTACCTCTACAAGAGCGCATCAACATGGCCGTGAGTGCACGCGCAAGCTATCTCAAGAAAGTGCATAAAGATACAAGGCAAACGATCGAGCGCCAAGTACAATGACTCGCGACAGAGCTCAACATCAACAAACAACCCATGATAGTCAACATTGGAGATCTTGCGTGGCTACACCTCCGCAAGGACCGCTTCCCCAACGAATGCAAGTCCAAGCTACTAGCTCGAGCCGACGGACCCTTCAAGGTGCTAGCACAATACAACAACAACGCCTACAAGATCGACATCCCACGCGAAGTATAACATGAGTGACATCTTCAACGTCACGGACCTATCTCCCTTCCATGGTGATGAGGCTTTCGATCTGAGGTCGGATCTTTCCGGGGGGGGGGGGGGTGATGCGGAGCATCCCCATGGACCTACCTTCGTCTCCCCAAGTGCCAAGTGGATCGATGACACGTGCACGAGCAAGAGCTCTCGAGACCGAGGTGACATCTCTCCTCTCGCAATTCCCTTTCGAAACACACGAGACATGGCTACTACCTCAAACGGAGACACTTTGCATACTCAGGTACCAAGGAACTAGCAATGGAGAAGCTAAAGAGCAAGGCCGAACAAAGGGAGAAGAGGAACGTGAAGACGGAGAAGAAAACGAGCAAGTCAGCAGCTACCCGGATGATCCTGACCAAGTCCCGGACGATCCGGCTACCGCGCACCAACACTACTGCAGCCTCCTCGACGAAGCCGGATCGTCCGGACCAGCTCCGGATCATCCGGATGGAGCCGGACATCTGGACCAGGACCTGGACGACCGGACCAGCCGCTGCCTCCACGACACATCCGGACGATCCGGACGGTCACCCGGATCATCCGGACCTTGCCTGCGGGCATGACTTGGGCCGAAGCCCATGTAACTCCACCTACCCCTAGACTATATATACTCCAACTCTGCCCATGTTTTAGGGTTGGCATTGTGATAGCTCAACATTGAGATTGAGCCTTGCTCATCCACTTATCCCTACTCCTTTGGAGACCTAGACCTCCTAAAGGAGAAGATCCCCTAAGTGGATTCAAGACCCCTCTTGAGGGAAGATCCCCCTAGTGGATTCAAGACCTCTTACCTCACGGATTGGGATGAACTAGCTACCATGTATCCTCCCTTGTTGACTTTGGATCTTGTATCTCCCCTTTGTGTATGTGGATTTAGCACATGTGTGATTGGATCTCGTTGTCGGATTTCGGGTTCAGCGGACCCTCTGGGATTCGAACTGCAGGGGTGTGCGGAGATCTCGCCTCTACCTACACGCACCTCGCCCGCCTCGCTAGGATCTAAACTATGAAAGGAACAACACAAGAGACACGGGGTTTATCTTGGTTCGGGCCACCATTGTGGTGTAACACCCTACTCAGGTGTGTGGTGTGGTGGATTGCCTCTTGGGCGATGATGAACAATACAAGGAAGAAACTGACCTCATGAGGTGCATTCTTGGCTGGTCTGATGAACTGCTAGGGGAGTTCGATCGCTCTCTCTCTCTCTGCGATTGATCTCTTGATGTGATCAAGCTCGGATCGGATCCCTCTACCTGTGGGTGGCTAGTCCTATTTATAGGCGAGAGGCCTGGGCCTCTTCCCAAATATTAGCGGGAAGAGGCGCCAACAATTGGCCATTTTGAAGGGAACATCTAGTACACTTATCCTGACTAAAGTTGGTCCTCGCTGCCAAAGGCTCACAGTGGTGATCTTGGCTTGGGTTCCCACGATGACTTCCTTCCTGCCGTTGACGGTCTTGGTCTTGTTGCACCGAAGCGGATGCCTTTGCTTGATGCTCTCGCTGCGCTTGCCTCGCTTTGCACCAAAGAGGAAAGGAGGACAACTGCGCAGTTGGCGCCCCTGGCGCGCCTTGGTCGTCATGGCTTACGTCATGGGCACCTCGTGAGGTACCGCCTTGATCTCTCGCCTCCTCATGAACCAGCCTGACGAGGCCGTGCACGAGGAAGCTTCACATCGTCAGCAATCTGGCCAGCCCTCGCGAGGGTCTTGAGCTCGATGCTAATGAAGATGGGCGTCTTTGGGCACCCTTTTTGAGCCACGCCATGAGCCGCAGTGACAATCTGGGTACCCCGTTCCCGAGCAGCCGACGGTAACCCCGGGCCCAAAGCGCGCTGGACTTGGTTGAAGCGAGAAGCGAAGCGAAGTGCGGCGCCCATGAGCCCTAACGACTGCGGCCTCGGTAGCGCCAGCGTGGCGGTTGATTAGACGTGGGCGCCTTAGCAAGCTGCGAATCGACAAAAAGCGGCATCTGTCTAGGCTTTGCTTCCTTGCCTCAGCCGGTCATTGCTCGGATCCCCTTTCTTGCGCCTTTCCTTCCGCCTCAAATCTCGAGATCTACGCCGACCGCGTGCCCTAGCAAGACATGGCGCCTCGCCCGAGACCGGCCGGAGCTTGGTACTCACCGCCTTGGACTCGCGAGCGTGTCGGAGAAGGGCCTTGCCGGTGCGCCGGATGGTGGCGGCGCAAAGGCAACAGAGGCGAAGGTGCTCAGGCAGCTCCGCCCTTCCGAGGCCAAGGAAGCACCTTCTATCCGCTCTTCGTGGCGCCATTCTTTGCCAGTCTGGTGCCTCCCTTTTCCGAAGTTCTTCTTTTACATCCTCCGCCATTACAAGCGCAAGCTCTGCACCTCCACCCCAACTCTGTTCTTCTTGGCGATCTTCGCCTACTATTGTGAGGCTCATGTCGGGTGCAGCCCTCGGTGGCCTTGCTGCGCCACTACTTCTACCTCCGGACCTCTCGCGGTCCCATCTCAGCGTCTTGTGAGCTTTGTCGCGTATGGCACCTCAGCGCCATCTCGAAGCCGGGAAGAGGATTGAGGGCTTGAGGGCAAGTGGGTCATGGTAGATCTTTGGCGCATCCACCCTCGGTGATTACGCCCACGAGCACCCGACCTCCGACGATTGGTCTCGCGGAACTCGTGGGCTCCCATGTGGCTTGGTCTTTGGAGAAGATGAATCACGGACTGTGGCAGGCTGACATGGCGAGCGGCGAATGGCCAAGGTCGCTTCGCTCTGAGGGAGTTCTGGAGCACCAGTGTGGCCCCGCTTCGTCGATGCCATTTTTCGGCATTTGTAGGCCCCTTGAGCCCCTTGATCTTGGCCAAGCGAAGATCTGCCCACGGTCCTCCAATCTTTGGTCGGGGAGGCGTGGCGAGGTTTGGAGGGCACGAGGCGCCCTGTTCCTTGAGATGATTGGGAGGCGGGCGGTGGACTCCATGCCCGTCTTCAATGGGGACCAGGCCCGTGCCTTGAGGTTCCAGGGACCCGGCGGCCTGGCGGCAGTGAACGTGTCTCTGGCGACTCCAGTGAAGAGGAGGAAGAAGAGGCGGGAGGAGGGGGACTCGACTCCGAGGCGACCGGAAGTCGAGCGCCGCCTCCCGGCGCAGGTCCAGCTCTCCGCCTCTTGCCGAGCGGCAGCGAGGATGGCGATGAGCGGGCGGCGAAAGCTGCCTCGATCCGAAGAAGGACAGACAGGTTGGTCCTCCAGCAGGTACGCCCGGCTCCCGAGGCGATCCGCATGAGACATGCCTCCCGCCCGGCCTCTTGAGGCTGATCCTGCGGCGGCTCTCGGGCTTCAAGTATGGCGAGGAGGTTGCTCGAGCTTCATGGCGATGACCCGATAAGTGCTTGATTCTTGTTTTATTCCTTGCTTTGTCGCTAAGGCTTGATATTTGTATCTCTTGGCTAAATTTGGCGCTGCGGCCGTTTGAAGGGAGCTCTGAGGCTCCGTCTGGGCAAGTGCCTTCCTTTCATGAAAAGAAAGGCGGCAACAGACACGGGCCTCTCCTGCACAGTCATCCTCGCGAGCTGGCGAAGGCTGGTTGGGGCGAGCTTCGGCCCCCCATGGCCCAGCGACTCTGAGGTATCCTTGCTCGACGCCTTGCGCCACAATTTGTTAGGTAGCGGAGTCCCTTCTCGGGGATCTTGTAGTCACTGTTGCCGTCCTCTCCTCCTACTCCACCAATCGCTATCTCTCAGAGCTCCTCCCATTTGTCTGGATCGTCTTCTTTGCTGAATTGGACCGGCTGCGGCAAGATCTTACAGGCGCCGACCCTCGCTTCGGTGGCCGGCGCTTGAGGCTGGTCTCCGGTGGAGTTATTTCGGCGCTTGATTCGGCGTGGCTGGTTCGAGCCTCGGCGGCTGCGGCGAGGAGAATCGAGCCGATCCTTAAGGCGAAGGCTGCTCGCGACGCCGCCTTGAGGGAGGTAGCCGATGTCCGAGGTCATTTGCAAAGTGACTGGAGAAGCGAGCTGCGGGGCTTCGCGTGACTAGCTTGCCAAGGAGGCCCGCGTTCGCCAAGAGAAGGAGGAAGACATGAAAGCTCGCGAGGCTGACCGTCGAGGCCGGGACGCTAAGCTTAACAACAAGCGCCGTGACCGCTGGAGTGCGTTGGAAGGCGAGTTGGAGGCGAAGAGGTCATTTGGATGGCAAAGCGCGGGTCCTCGCCGAGGACCGTGGCCTTCAGCGGAGATGGAGGTGAAGGCTCGCGCCTTCTTTGAGGTCGCTTCTGACGGCGGCTGGAAAGCCCGTTGGCGGCGCAGGGGCAGCCGCCAAGCTGCTTCCTTCACGATCCGCGCCCTTGAAGATGTCACCCTTGGCCTTGGCCCCACGGTGAGGCCGAGGCGCATGTCTTGTCTTCTCTGGTGACGGCGTGTCCTTACCACGTCTACCTTCGCGATCCGGCGTCGACCTCGGCGACTGCTTTGGAGCCCGTGAGCGGCGAGCTTGCCCTTACTGGCATTCTTGAGCCGTGAAGAATTCGGCGGAGGCTCTGCTGGCGAAGTTAAGGGCCTTGGCGCACCAAGCGCGGCAATGTTCTGCAGTCTGAGGCTTCACAAGGCGAACCCGCTCGGCGCAGCTCCGTCGTCGACAAGTGACTCCGTTGTGGCTCATGTTTTGCTTTCAGCTCCTGCAACATGCATCATGCCTCGGGGAGGCGTTTAAACTTGCGTTTGGTGTTGTGAAAAGAGTTATGGACTGTAATATTTGCTTTTGAATTCCTTGAGATTTGCGCTTTTCCTTCCTACTTGCTTATGTTCTACGCCGTGAGCCAGGCCCATACCTCTCGGCCGCCATTAGCCCCGACCGAAAATCGGGGCGGGACCAAGGAGTGAGGGCTACGTGACAAGTTAGGCTCTGAGTCGCGATGCTCGAGTCCCCTTAGCGCCTGAGCGACAAGTAGGGAGGTGAGATGTGTAGGTGAATCCACCATTCTACGCTGCAGCCCGGCCCAGCGCATACCTCAACCGCCGTTAGCCTTTGAACTAAGGGTGAGGGGCTCACGTGACCAGTTAGGCTCTGAGTCGCGATGCTCGGGAGTCCCCTTGGCAGCTCAAGCGGCCTTCGTACCTTGGCTCCGCTCGGGGAGGACGTGCGACGAACCAGCCCGAGGGCTGGCTGGTGAATGGCGTCGTGCTGGCGTGACCCAGGCGTAGCCCGTGCCCGGCCCTCGCGCGGCACTCCCAAGGGAGGCGTTGCGATGAGGCGGACATTTGAGCTCTGGGCTCCCACGAGGTTGATGCGGCCGAGGCCGCCTCCGATTGTTTATCACCGGTAGCAGACATAGCGCTTCCGTATGTGTCTGGGCATAGCCGACTCCTCGGCGGTGTTGTCGGCCGGTAGCAGACATGGTGCTTCCAGCAGTGCGTGGGAGGGGCTCCCCTCCGGGAGGACCCAGGCGTGTCTGACCCAATACTGACACGTGGCTTGCACGGTAGGGCTGACGAGGTGTGTCTGGGCACCCGTGAGCCCGTGAGGACTCACGGGCCCTACCTCAAGGCGGGTTGCGTCGGCACTTTGGGCCTTAACTTGTGATGTGTTCCTGCCAAATTTGGTTAGATGCCAGCGCTCTACGTCCTCGGGTCCGGCCCTCGGCGGGTCTCGATCGTCATTTGGTATGCTGTGTCGCGATGCCGTGGACAAGGCGGAGGGTGAAATTTGCGGAGAGCGATGAGGAGCCCATGAGTCGCGATGCTCAGGTACCCCCCCTTTAACATGAAAGCGGCCGACATGAAGGAAGAAGGGGTGCCACGGACAGGCATCAAATAACAATCATAATGGGTCGAACGCATGACCCGAAATAAGCATAAAGAGGGTACATGTCACTGGTGCAGCCCGGCGGCTTGGGGATGATGCAATCTGACCAGGCGCTTCAACAAAGTAAGCTAGGAACATGAAGTAAAGGTATACATGCCCGAGGGGACGGACCCACAGCGGCACAGGAATGATGCAACCACAGGCGCCCTACTGGCAGCGCCAAATGTCGGATTCGGGTTCGGCGGACCCTCTAGGTTCAAACTACTGGGTGCGGCGGAGATCTCGCCTCTACCTACACCGCACCTCGCGCCTCGCTAGGATCTAAACTATGAAAGGAACAACACAAGAGACCACAGGGGTTTATCTTGGTTCGGGCCACCATTGTGGTGTAACACCCTACTCCGGTGTGTGGTGTGGTGGATTGCCTCTTGGGCCGATGATGAACAATACAAGGAAGAACAGACCTCATGCAGTGCATTCTTGGCTAGTCGATGAGCTGCTAGGGGAGTTGATCGCTTCTCTCTCTCTGCGATTGATCTCTTGATGTGATCAAGCTCGGATCGGATCCTCTACCCTATGGGTGGCTAGTCCTATTTATAGGCGGAGGCCACAGGCCTCTTCCCAAATATTGAGCGGAAGAGGCGCCAACAATTGGCCATTTGAAGGGAACATCTAGTACACTTATCTGACTAAAGTTGGTCCTCGCTTTGCCAAAGGCTCTGAGTGGTGGCCGGCTTGGGTTCCACGATGACTTCCTTCCTGCCGTTGTGGCGGTCTTGGTCTTGTTGCAAGCAAGCGGATGCCTTTGCTTGATGCTCTCGCTGCGCTTGCCTCCTTTGCACCAAAGAGGAAAGGAGGACCTTTACCTGAGCTGGGCGCCCTTAGTGCGTCATGGCTTTACGTCATGGGCACCTCGTGAGGTACCCGCCTTGATCTCTCGCCTCCTCGCGAACCCGGCTGACGAGGCCGTGCACGAGAAGCTTCCTGTCGTCCGCCCCGTGAAATCTGGCCCCCTCGCGAGGTCTTGAGCTCGTCTTGATGAAGATGGGCGTCTTTGGGCCACCCTTGAGCCACGCCCATGAGTCAGCAGGCAGGCAAGTCTGGGTACCCCCGTTCCCAGAACGCCGACACTCGTTGATTTGAGTGTTTTCCCTCTCTTGTGTTCATCATGTTCTTCGGGAAATCCCCTCCATTTCGTGAAAGATCGACCATTAGGGTTCCACCCTACAGCACAACACCTGGGCTCGTGACATCCACGACACTCTTGCATCAACGAGATCGGGCAATACCTGCAATTATGGCAGATCATGCAGAGCATCGAGCTCTCCGACGCCCCTGACAGGCTGATATGGAAGTTGTCCGCGGATGGCACCTACTCGGCGCAGTCATGCTATACGGCAACGTTCCACGGATCTATGACCTGCTACTCTTGGAAGCTAATTTGGAAGAGCTGCGTGCCATGGCCATGGGTCAAGTGCTTCCATGGGTTAGCCAACCAGGACCGTTGTTGAACTGCTGGCTCGCCACGACTGCTTGCCACCTTGTATTTGCTTACTTTGTGATCAAGCACGGAACGCAACCGCCACTATTCTGCTGGATTGCCCCTCACCGACAAACTGGCACGAGGTTACGGCACAACCGCATCTCGGCCCCAACACCCAACCAGAAGCCTACTCTTATGGACAGTTTGCTGCACGCCAAGGGGAACACGCCGCCGATCCTTCACAAGGCTCTGAAATCCGTCGCGCTGCTTGTGCCTTGGATGATCTGTAAGCATAGAAATAGTTGCTTCTTTGACAACGAAAGACCCTCCCTTCATACGCTAGTCGATAGGTTCAAGGACGACGCTCACTCTTGGGCACAAGCCGGGGCGACTGGCCTTAGGATAGTGTTACCACAAACCTGGGATGTGCACTGATCTTGATGTAGTCCACGCGTCCTCAGACACTTGTAACTGAACTCCTACCTTTTTCAATGCAAAGAAACGCAAAGGTCCTTTGCGTTTTCTCGAGAAAAGAGTGTTGCGCGATCTGGAGAATACCAAGACTGCAATTGTTCATCTTGAAGGCAAATGAGAGGTTGATCCGTTGGATCTGGCACTTGAACTGCATGAACTGAAGACCATTTGTGCTTAATAGTTCTATGCTCGAAGCACCCGGGTTCTTCACGCACAAAAAACAGATGCACAACCACAGTAGCATACGGAGTAGGAGATAACCATTCTGCCAATTCATTCCACGCCCTTGGTTGGCGGTCCTGTGGCCTCCACACATATCCAAAATCACCATAGACGCAGTCATGAGTTATGCCATGGAACATGGCAGCGTTGTTCACAGCAATCTGCACTCAAATAGGGGGCAGCCATTGTTGTTGCTCAATGTAGGATGGACGCATGCGCTCATCGTGGTCAAGGCTTCCTGTCGAATAGGTGGTGCTTCTCGGGGCAGCAATGTCGATGGTGTCGACGACGTCATAGTGGTACGCCTCGCTGGTCATTGGGGAAACCAACCGGGGAAAGGCATCGTTGGTAGTGAGAAGAGGCATCACCCAATCGCTCTTATGGGCGAGGGATTATGCCGAGCACTTGGTTGGCGGAGGTGCAGTAAGGTTGCTGGAGACGAAAAGGATGATGTTGTAGTCCAACTCGCTCGCTGCTAGAGGAAAGGTGTTGAAGTAGGGCAATGGTGAGTCATCTAGTTCCTGCATGCTGGCCCTGGGGTCGACATCGGTTGTGGTCGCCACCGGAGGGACGACCTTGGCGGTAGAGGATGCACCGGTGCTGATTGAGGGTGTCGCCTGCACAGTTGTGGGTTGCTCGACCTCCCGAAGGATGAGATCGACCCTGAGCTCAGAGTGGATGGTGGTGGCGGTGTCGTGGACCTCGTCGACACTGGCGACAACGTCGATCTGGGTCGAGCACTCAATCATACAGGTGAAGGGCGCTATCTCGATACAGATTGGGGATGCGTCGTGGGCGACCGCAGGGACCTCTCGGGCATGGGTGGTGGCGGAGAAGGCGTCAGGAACAACCATAGGGATGGTGGTGCCGATGGAGAGACCGCCATCGGAGGCCATGACGGCCGAGCGCGTCAGTGGCGGAGGCGGAGCTCCTGGAGTGAGCAAGGTCGCTCGCAGCTCAAACTGCTTGTCCCAGGCGTCGTAGCGTGCTTTCGTCTCCACACGAAGCTTGTCCAGGTAAGCTTTTACTTCCAGATGCATGGTGGTGGATAGAATTGTGTGCTAGAAAAAAATTGGGCAGAAATTTGTGTGAATTTGGGGATGAATTGGAGATGAATCGGAAGGCTGGAGGGAGGCTCTAATACCACGATGTTAGGATCCCAACTCACAATTCACTAATCTCACATAACTACAGAGGAATTCAGTTCGGATACAGGTCTTGAGGAAAAAGAAAGGCGAACAGGGGAGGGAGCCGGAGGTAGAAGAAGATAGAGCCGTCGTGCCGAATCGCCAGATCCAAGACCGGATAATCTCCTGCTACTCGTCGTGCTGGTATTTGTACTTAGCCCTGTTCAGCAGGGTGCACATCTTCAGGTCCGGCCCATGTACAAGTGGCTTGGTGGGCTTGCTGCCTTGGCTGCCATGGTAGCGCTTCTTGTCGACGCTGCTGCTGCTGATGTGGCTGCCATGGCAGCGCTTCTGGAAGATCTAGCCTTGGTAGTATTTTGGGTCGAACGGTGTATGCGATGGCTCTGGCGACGCCCCTGGCGGCAGCAGGCGCTCTGACTGCCACACCTTCCCGCCCTCGAGCCCCGCCACAGCGGCGTCCGCCTCCCAGCCCATGGCCCCTTCCTCCGGCTCTCCACGGCTGTTGTGGGCCGACATCGCCGAGGCCAACAGCGTTACCGCTAACCCCGTCGTGTGCTTGGGATCGGGTTCCCCAAAGGCCCGGCCTGCCGCCACTGACCTCGCCGTGACCCTACTCCCGGTGGGAGTTGAGTCGCCCGTGGGTCGGGACGGCGCCGTCGTCTTCCTCTGCCGCTCCCGTACGCAGAGAAAGCGCAACCTTTGGGTCGGGGTTGCCCCACGTGGCGTCCTTGTTGGCAGGCTGGGGTGTTGCCGGCATGTTGGCCCGGGCCAGCTCTCGCCTCCACAAACCCCGACCATGGCCGTGCCCTCCTGCTGCTCCATCCTCCTCCGCCACGGCCGGTCCGACTCCGGCGATCCCGCCCGGGCTCGCGGATCCTCTCCGTCGGACCCTTCCGCCCTTCTTCCTCCTTCAGTAGGTCCGGCTTGGGGCCCCAACCTCGGGGCCGCCCTCGCCTTCCCTCGCCGCCCCGTTCGCCCGCTTGGCATCTTGTGGCGGTGCTCGGAAACCCTAGCGCCCGCTTGGGTCACCCCAGGAGTCGTCTGGGGCAGCTGTGATCTGGGCGGCCAGGGCTGGTTGCAGCCACACTCGAGGATGGTGGAGTGCGGGTTGACCCATGGGAAACCCGGCCTCGGCCCGGTGGGAGTGGAGCCGGCTAGCTGGATCGGTCCCTTTGGCCCAATCTGCCCCGTGACAGGCCCATTTAGGCGTTCCATTTGGCCGCCGTGGGGTTCCCACGCCCGCTCCTCACACTCCCAGCGCTGACCCACTTGCCTCATGCGGTCTCTGTAGTCCCGTCCAAACCCACCTCGCCATGGGCGCCGCCCGTTCTCCTCCCGCCGCTTCCTCCTCACCACCCATGACTCGGGAGTGGGGGATGTGTGAAGGCGCCCTAGCGTCAGGCGGACGGCGCCGCGACCACCGCTCCCTCCACGATGTGGCCTTGTGACAAGGCGATCTGGAGCAGCTCTCGCCTCGGCCGGCTCGGCGCTCCCGACAGCAAGTCTCGCCGCCCTCACGCCCTCGCCGCTTCGCGGTCCATGGCGACCGTCGCTCATCGCGGTCCACAGCCCGCCGCTCTCCCTAGGCGAGTCCGGGATCGTGGTGATCGCCCGGCCGAGGAAACGGCTGCCTCGCGTCAGCGGTCCCGTCGCCGACCCATCGCCCGGGACGGTCCAGCTCCCGCCCGTTCTGCCGTCGCCAACTCCAACAACTCGCAGACCACCACGGCGCTACCAACCGCCCAGCGCGAGCTGCGTTCCGCCGTCTAACGCGGTAATGGCAACCGAGGCGCCCGAGGGCCAAGAAGAAAGAAGAAGAAGGGCCTCAAGGCTCGGGCCTTTCTCACGCATCCGCGCCGCCGCAGGCTACTTTCCGGGCTCAATGGCCTCCGGCGACGGCCGCCGTGCTTCAAGCGTAACTGGCGGCCACTTTCGGTGGCTTGCCCCAATCCCCGATGTGCTACTGTGCAAGATTAAGGGCATCGGCGATTCTCTGTCCGGATCGCCCGGTGGCGGAGGAGATCATGATGTATGGCCACGGCATCGAGGACATGGCCTTCTTCCACATCGAGGTGCGGAGATCCACTCCCTCCCTCCTCGGCGATGGCGACAGACGGTTGTCATGGGCGAGGCGGTCGCCACTCGGGCTGCGAGGTCGAGCTCAACCACTTGTGCGAGATGCTGCGTGGGGTAGCGGTGACCCCGCGCCTCCGGCGCCTTCTCGATGATCTTCCCGGCGCCATGAGTATGGGATTACGTACGCAGCAACATCACCACGGCCCTCAACGACATTGTGGTGAACATTTACGAGCCACGTTGGGATCCCAAGGCCGTCGCTGTCACAGACGCTGCGTGGCTCCTCATCTCGAACTGCCGGATGTGGCCCGATGCGGCGAGTCATCCGCATGACATGTCAAAGATCCTTGGCAAGGTGGTGGTGGTCGGCGAGCTCTCCTTACGCAGCGAGGAGGAGGTCGGGTCAAGGTGAAATGCACGGACTCCTCCAAGCTCCACGTCACGATCCGTGTCTTCTTCAATGACGGCGGCTTCGACCTCAAGATCTGCCCCGAGCCCCCGAACCACGTCGGCCGCCCCGCTTCTCGGATGATAGCCACACAGGGGTGGCCCGGTGATCTTAAGCGACTTCCTTGTAAGCAGCTCACGCCCGCTCCAGCCTCGGCGACGGGAGAGGATGAGGGGCTGACTTCGGAGCACTCCATTTCCCCCTCCATGAGCTATCAACCCCGCGTGGTCGTGGTGGCGCTTAGTGGCTCGTAGGAGGCCTTCGAGAATGTCGGCGCGGACCTTGCGGTGGCCCTCCAGCAGCCACCCACGGTCGAGCCCTCTCTGTCTCCGTCCCGAGTCGGCCGGTGACATCTCCCGGTGTGGGGCTTCTCGTGGCCTCCATCGTCGCCTCGCTCACACTGCTCTCGCTCGTCGGCTCCCTCGCCCGTAGGGAGCTGGACCTCCGTCCCCAGGCCCGACCTCCCGGCCCCAGCTGGTGGAGGCGGATCACGAGGTCCCCGTTACGCCTACTCGCCTCCTCCCATGAAGTCGCGTGTAGCCAGGAGCTTCAAACCCGCCCCTTGTTCCGCCAGTGGCCTCCCGTCGACCTCGCTCACTCATGAGCCAAACCGTCGTCCCTCGGTGGCTGTGGGCGTCTCCTCGGCTCCTCATGCGCCCCGGCAATGGCGTCGCCAGTGGACCAGCTCCACCTCGGCGTCGGTGGCGTCCTCCCGCCCATGGCCCTTGCCTCGGCCCGACCGACAGTGCTTCTCGGCGCCCGTCCATCCGCCCGATCAGCGGTGATCCGGAACCTCGAGTCAGTCGGACTCAGACCTTCCAGATTCCTCCATTTGTTCATTTTCCGCTCTTGAGGCGGCTCACTTGGCCACCTCGCTAAGCAGGTGGCCAATGACTCGACCATAGTTTTCGAGGGGAAGTTGGTCCCCTTAGAAACGATCGCGGCCATTAGGGCCGGGAGATCTGGGCGGCAAGCTTGCGAGACCGGGCCCGCTGCTTCGCCCCCGAAGGGCGCCCATCCACTCGCGGGCTGGCCCCTCCGGTGGCCGACGGATTAGTCCGTGGGCGCACCCGTTCGCGCATTGCAGCCCTCCGCGCAAGCGCTTCCGTGTTCTGGGTCAGCGGCCCCGATGGGGAGCTTAGATGCGAGCCACGATGCGGAACATCCGCGGCTTCGGCCATGATGGTCGTCGCCGCCAACTCATAGAGGCATTGACATCGCCGCCATCCGAAACCTTGCGCGCGAGTTCGCCCTTGAGGAGCTTGGCGCCTTAGCTCCGCCTCTTCGCTTGCAGCTGGCTCCCTTCTAGCGGGACCTCGAGGCCACTCTGGCGGCATCCTCTTAGGGGTAAAGGATACCACCTTTGAGGTGGGTGGCATGGACGGGCGAATTCTTCGTTAGTATGGAGATCTCTGAGCGCGCCCTAAATTTTAAATGGGAGGTCATTATTGTCTATGGTCGGCGGACCACCGCGCTCCGGCCTTCCCTAACAGGCTGCGGTGAAGATCTCTAACTTCCCTCCTCCCGGTTCTAGTGGGCGGAGACTTTAATCTCATCCGATCTCCGGATGAGAAGAATAATGACGGATCAACCTTCCTCGGATGCAACTATTCAGCGATTGGATCGCGGAGGCCGGGGCTCCATGAACTTGATCGGGCCAGTGCGAGTTCGCTGGGCGAACCGGCAAACAGATTGTCCGACACAATCCGTCTTTGGGCGTGTCCTAGTTTCCGGAATGGGAATTACGCGCCCACAGCCGTTCCGGGCTGTCACCGGATCGGGTCCGACCATGTCCTCCTCCTCTCCCTGCATGCGGACGGCGGCCCCCATGGCCGCTGAATTCGGTTCGAACCCTTCTGCTCAATCGGGCCAGGCTTAGGAAATTGTTGTCGCATATTTGGATTTTGCCGCTCTGCTCCCCATCGATCCATGTCCGCCATCGACTCGTGGCATTTCTGCGTAAGCTTGCCTGCCAATTCATGAAGAAATTTGAGGCAAACCTTGGCGGGATCTTAGAAGCGCCAAAAAGGCCCTCTGTTGGCTATCAAGACACGGGCCTTGTGGCAAACTTCGGCCGAGATCTCACGGATGAGTGGATCTTTGCGTTACGACACTGGAGGACCAGCTATCCACCATTTACACCGACGAGGAAGCCTCTGGCGTCTTCGGGCACCAGTGGGTCCTTCGGAGGAGATGCCAACACCGCCTACTTTCAGGCGGTGGCGAACGGCCGGCGTCGTCGTAACTCCATCCACTGCCTATGGGATGGCGACAATCCTATCGTTCTCCCCTCGGCCATCCGTACCCATGTAGACGGCTTCTATAAAGCCCTATTGGGTGGGGCTAGTCTGGCCCCCGACATTTGGTCGGGTGCGCAATTGGTCTCGGCTGAGGCCAACGCGACATTAGTGGCCCCTTGATGAGGTGAGGTCACCATGACCATTAAGGGGATGAACCCCTCCTCGGCCCCGATGGGATGGTTTGCCGTGGCGTTCTTTAAAGCGTTACGGGATACCATCAAGCCGGAGGTCATGGCTCTGCTCGAAGAATTCTATCACGGGCTCAATGGACCTTGGGCGTCTCAATTATGGGATCGTGACCCTCATCCCCAAGGTCCCGGGCGCCTCGGATATTCGCGATTCCGCCCAATCACGGTGATTAACGTGATCTTTGGATCTTGGCGAAAGGGTACGCCCGATAAGGTGACCCTTCTAGGCGACACGATCACCCATCCGAATCAATCCGCCTTCATACAAGGCCGATTCATTCTCGATGGCGTGTTAGTTTTCCACGAGGTCCGAGTAAAACGCCATCGCGCGGTCTTTCTAAAGCTAGACTTTCATAAGGCCTATGACACGGTCCACTGGCCATTCCTGCAAGATGTTACGCCCGCAGGGCCCGACGATCGTTGGGTGACCAGCGTCATGCGACTTGTCTCCGTGGCGGACGCGGTAAACATCAGCGAGGACATTGGGCCCTACTTTCCCGCCCTCTTGTAGAATGCGTCGGTGACCCTTCTCACCGTTCTTGTTCGACATGGTGGTCGATGCCAGGCATCCATCTTGGATAGGGCTAAGAAATTGGCGGCCATATTCACGGCTTAGTTCCCCACCTAGTAGGAGGGAGGGTCTCCCTCCTACAATATGCGGATGATACCATTATAATGGTTGAGGGATCCGCACTTGATATTACTAACACGAAGTTCCTCCTCGTGCTTCCAACAAATGTCGGGCCTAACCATTAACCCGATAAGAGTGAAGTGATGGTCCTCGGGTTCCCTTGGAGGAAGCAGGCCATCGCTAACCGACTAAAGCTGGCCGGTGGGTTCTTTCCCCACGACCTATCACGGGGATCCCATTAGCGATTCGCGCCTCACGTGGTGATCTTAGCCCCACGGTGACCGTATTATGCAACACCGCGTTGAGCCTTGGAAAGGTATTTGGCTAAGGCGGCCCGAGTGATCCTTATCAACTCTTCGCTTGCTAGCCTCCTTTGGTTTCTAATGAGCTTCTATAGCCTCCATGAAACCTGCACGGAGATTGCCAAATACCAATCCGCATTCTCTTGGGCGGCGAAGGGATAGCGAAGTACCACATGGTCGGTTGGCGGATATATGCAAACCCAAGGACGAGGCGGTCTTGGGATTTTGTCCTCGGCATGAACATTGCCCTCTCGACACGTTGGCTCACGGCGCATTGCCAATGGAGATGGGGTCTACGGCTCACGATAATCGAACAAGTACTGCGTGGACAGCCTCTCGCATTTTGTCGGCGCTCTGGCGGCTCCGATTTTGGCAAGCCGTCGTCCGGTATTACTGTTTTGCGCATTGGCACTTCCATCTCGGTGGAGTCTGGGTCCTCGACCCTATTGCAGCTTGATAGATGGCTGGAGACACCCTAGCTGCCGATTTCCGATCCTCTTCGACATTGTTGTTAACCCTCGGGTCTCTGTCGAGACGGCCCTTATTGACTTAAGGCGCCTCGCTTTCCGCCGCCCTTGGCCCGCTTTGAGATTGCGGCTTGGGATACCTACTCCGGGACATCGCCTACTCCTGCCGATAGGCGTTACCGACTCTCGGACGCCATCTCTGGCGGCCGAACCCTCGGCCGCTTCTCCACAAGATCCCTATACAGCGGCTATCGCTCCATCGACGGCCCCGAGCCCTTGATTTGATTTGGGACATCCGCTGCCCACGAAGATCAGGATTTTCTGTGTGATGGATCCGCGGCCGCCTCCCGTCCGGCGTGGAGGTCCTTAAGCGCCACGGACACAGGGGATGGGATGTGCCCCATGTGCGGCACGGTAGAGGATACCAACCACATCTTCTTCTCGTGCTACGGCCACGACAGTTCCTTTGGTCCTGTTTAGCGAAAGCGGTTGGGGGCGATGGCGCAACACCAACATCCTGACGACCGCTCGCGGAAATTCGGGCATCTCACCTCGCTTCTGAGCATATTAGATGGCTTTGCGTGGGGATCCTTACTGGACGCTATGGATCGTCCGCAATAAGCTAGTCATCGAGAAGGTGCCTCTTGGCGTGCTCTGACTTCCATCTTTAAATTGTGTGGTTACTTGCGACTCTGGCGGCGCTTAGCCGCCAGGGGCCGGGGCGTCATCGGCGCCTCCTCGCCGATCTTCGTTCGATGGCCTTCCGCTGGCGCCCCGCTCCCCGCCACCTCCGGGCGGACTAGACTCCATGTCTCTCGGCGTGTGTGCCTTTTTGTTTCTCTTTTAGGGCTTGTTGAGCTGTGCCTCGGCATTAACCCTATCGTTACTTATTTATGCGGAACTTTTCGTGTGTGTGCGCGTGTGTTCTTGAACCTTGTTGGATGTTGGCTTGGGCATTTGCTTTATATATAAAGCGGGGCGAAAGCCTTTTTCGGTATTTTGGGTCGCTGACAGCTAAGTTTTTACATGCAACACCACCAGCTGAGTTGTTGCTGGATAGCAGGTCAACCTGACCAGGCATGGGCAAGTTCTAAATGCTTCGGTTGTGGCACTATTTGTATTTTGGTGGTTCTTTCTAGGTAGTCAATGTGTGTAATATAAACCTTGAAAAGAAAGGCGTGCACACAAATGGTTGGTAATCTTGCAAACAGAGCATGAATTTACCTCTAGATAAAAACGTCCATCTGGAAGTGGCTCGCACCTACACATTTATGAAGACAGGTGAGACCGGAAGTGTTGGCAGAATTTTGACAAAAAATGAAGAAAACTGGACTCACTCAAGAATTTCCACCTCACAACCACAGTCAGCTACAGTTCCCGTCGCAGAATCAATAGCAACCTGGATTATATAATCAGTCAATGAATGAACTCTTTAGGCAAGCATAATATCTCAGATTTGAAACTGACCATTCCCATCCGATGATTCCCTTCCATTATTCTCCTTACCTGTTTCCAATGGGGAAAACAAGGCTGTGAATATATTGATAGAACACATCCTAGCAGTGTTTTAAAACATAGCAAATAAGCTAAGTTACAACTCAATGGAGGTTGTGGAATCACAGGAATGATTGTGTGTTTAATAGGGTGGCATGATGTAGCCGCCTTATAGCTTCTGCTTTTTTGGTCGAGGTCGTTAATAGTCAGTGGCGTGCTTGTAATTTACTCATTAAGTGGTGTGTGGGTGGGGTTGGGGGTTGTATTTTGACTTTTGACTTTTGACTTTTTAGTGCAATGATACGGCAGCTCTCCTACGTATTCGAGAAAACATCTCAATGCAAATGGATGGATAGCAATATGGTCAACTATGTAAACAAAGAAGAAATACCCATCTGGAATTTTGTACAGATTTGATACCAGAAGGTGACGGATAGAAAGATATTTTTTATTTCTGTTTTATTTACATTAAGAGTTTACAATAAGGATTTAGGGAAAATATAATGTTCTGATTATTCAACCTACTCCCTCCATTCCCAAATAATTGTCTTTCTAGCCATCTCAAATGGACTACAACATACGGATGTATGTAGACATGTTTTAGAGTGTAGATTCACTCATTTTGCTCCGTATGTAGTCACTTATTGAAATCTCTAGAAAGACAATTATTTGGGAACGGAGGGAGTACAATTTTGTACAGCAAGCTTTCTGGGAAAATATGATGAATCTTACTTAGCTACACCTGCAAGCTACATATCAACTTGCAACCATGCAGTAAGATATGTTGATTAAGTCAGAAGGTGCATAGCTGTAAACAAATGCATCTTACAAACAAAAAAACTAAATTGCAATAGTTGTACCATCAGCCTGTAGCGAGGTTCAAATATGTTCAGTGCCATCTTTTGGCATGGTAATACGACATCCATAACAAAGAGAGGCATCAAATCAATGCCTGCATATGTCATATTTTCATGTTCTGACCTCCTCTCAGCATATTCTTCAGGGAAATTTTTCTGAATTATGTTGCTCAATGTTACGCTGAGGCATTGAAACATGACTAACATCAGAGAAATCAAGGGAAAAATGAATGCCTAAAGGGAAACGAAACTTCAGTTCAAATGAATAAATCTAATTTTGTAAGACAACAAAAAGTACCTTATAGGATAAGTTCTTGGACCAATAAAAAGAACTGTCCGACACATGGGGCACTTATTGCCTATTGAAAGTAGCACATGATGTGAAGCTCAAACTAACAAAACCAGCTAATCAAGTATATTAATATTTGCTGAGCTCACCGTGATCCATTGCCTGATGTAAACAAGAGCGACAGAACGTGTGCCCACATGGAGTGGTAACTGGTTCAAACAATAGTTTAAAACACAATGTGCACTCAAAATCATCAGTCCTATCTAGCCTTGGGCATCTTGCTCTGGCTGCAGCATTTGTACTTCTATCCAGATCACTGAGGCAGGTTTGTAGGATATGGCTATACATGTAGCAAACAAGTATTACAAAATGTGCAAGAGGATCAGTATCACCTTCGAATATCTGCTACCTATTCAGTGAATATGAATATCACCATGGATCAACAATCGTACCTGAGGGGATCAACTTGAAGACCAGCCAGAAGGGACTCACGTGCCTCCTGATATCGCTCCAGCTGCATATGCAAGGAAACACGATCCAATGGTTACCCCAACAGATGATAATAAGGGAGGACTGATAAAAGTTGTTGAATTTATGTCTTAAGGACTCTCAGATCAGCTATTGTCCTCTTAAAGGTAGCCTGTCCATAATAAAGTGATAAAGCAACATGACATTACAGAAGCATATTTCTGGTAAGAATACTGAACTTCTTTCTGCTTGGACAAAATTAGAACTTATATATTGTAAGTCTTGACAATATGAAAAATAACTGTATTACAAAGCATATAATTACAATGCAAATCTGTAGAACAAAATATCATAGAAACAGATATGTAGGAGATAATTGCACCAATGGTGAGAGAATAGTGTGCTCTGTCTTCTCTGCTTTTGCAAATTCCCACCAGTACTTTGTAATTTGGCAGACTGCGGCATATACAATGTTCTTCCAAATTTTGGTGCGTAATTACCACCTTATATTTTTGGATCAGGTGGACAGATCTTAAACTCAACTCATGTGAAAGAAAATGAAAATAAGGAGCAGAAATAAATAATTTTGAAGTACTGGTGGTGGTGGGAGTCTCCAAGAGCGCAAAACTAGAGGTATAATCAATGGAACAGTTTAAATGAGTAAGATACAGTGTGAGGCTAAATAACCAAAACGTCAACCAAGTCAACCAAAGTTCTCCTGCAAATCCCAATAAATTATCCTAGATGGTGAAAAGCTACAGCTAAATTGAATTATACTATCCAGGCGTAAGCATTGGGTGTTGTCCCCATGAAATAATGCTGAAGCTAAGATATATAAAAAGAACAAAAGTAAAGTTTCAGGGTGTTACCAGAATAAGTGCGTATGCCTTGAGAAGATATGGCCTAGGAGAATTACCGTGGGTAGTTACTACCTTCTCTGCATCCTTCAGAGCTAACTGCAGCAAAATTTACTTACAAAATAATAAGAATTAATGATCCATACATTCACTTATTTCAAATCTGAATTTCACATTGGTGAGAAAGACCTTTTTAGCTACTCATACCTCTGCATGTGTTGTAGGATCAAGGCCATTCAATGGCTGGTACTCTGAGTCGGCTGCTGATCTCTCCCTCAGAACTTGACTTATCCTGCCATAAAAGCAGCCACGAAAGGGTCATGAATACAGACCAAATATTTCAATATGGATTTCTGAGCAGTAGCATAACTGCTTACCTATATTGCATAAGAATGGCATTAATATAACATTGTGAAGGAACTTACAAACAGAAAGCAGAACTTCGATTGCTAAGGATAATCGGATCTCCTGATCTCAAATTGTGAGCTTTAGAATAAAATGAAATAGCCTGAAACAGAACCATATCAAGCATCATAAACAATGAAGTCAACAGATCGAGTAATCAAGTTTGTGCAAGTGAATGTGGAATGGTGGTGGGGATTGGCCGAGGATCGGTAAGTCTGATACCAAGTTGTCACGGTCCTAGGCCGATGAACGTGAAAGGGTTGGGGGTACAGCTCCAAGGAGGGAGGCTTGGCCGGCCATGGTGCCAGGGATGACCGGGAGGGAAGGTTGGGGACGGGGATTAGATCTTTACTAGTTTATTCTCATTTGTTCCATAATCCTTATAGGGTACATGGTGTCCCTTTTATAGGGAAGATTCGACTTGAAGCCAAATAATAGAATCTCAACTTTCCTAACAAACCATGTCTCTGTCTTCCTAACTGAACCATATCTTTCGTAACTAAATAGATAAAAAAGGGTAGCCCGGTGCATGTAGCTCCCGCTTGCGCAGGGTCAGGGGAAGGGTCCGACCATTTTGGGTCTATTGTACGCAGCCTTTCCCTACATTTCTGTAAGAGGCTGTTTCCAGGACTTGAACCCGTGACCTCATGGTCACAAGGCAGCAGCTTTACAACTGCGCCAAGGCTCCCCTTCTTTCGTAACTAAATAGATATCCTTACTAATTATCTCTAATGAAACAAGGGATGAGATACGCACGTCTCACAATAAATATCTCAGAAAAGTAAAGGATATAAATGACAAGAAAAATGACTGCCAGCGCTAAGATAAATAAAACTAGATGTCATTTTAACATTTGAGCCAGGTAAGGAGGTAACATTATTCGAATATTGACTAAGCACTAGCTCAGTGGCTAGAGCCCACGGTGGTGGTCTCACCCACCCGTGTTTGAGTCCGCGTAAAATGGATTCCGCTGGGGTGTTATCCAGAGGTATTTCTGCACAGAGGTCTCATATCCTATCTAACTAACGGGCAGTTAGCAAGGGATTCTTCCCCCTTTAGCCAACGTTTCAATATTGTTCAAATATTTATGCAGTGATGCAACAATAGTCGAAACCTTTACTGGGTTTTGTCCATAGTTACAGAAAGTTATCATAGTCGAATGAGGCAGTTCCCTACCAGCTCCATGACAACAAGAATGTCCAAAATAGAAGGACTAGAACATGTAAAACCGCAAACATCTAATGTCCCAAAGAGACAAGCCTCATTAGTTACTAAATCAACCATTCCTGTAATTAAGAAGCATCATAAACTGATGTGAGCCATTGGGAATGGCTCGACGGCCCTGTTTTGGGAGGATTGCTGGATTAATGGCAGTCGGTCCGCGAGCTCGCACCCCTGCTCTACCAGTGCATCCCCAAATGGCGACGTAAAGAGAGAACGGTGGCAGAAGGGCTCGCCGGGTCCTCAGTCTTCACGAGATCGGCCAATACCTACTGCTTTGGCAGATCGTGCACCGCACGATCCTCTCGAACGAGCCAGACCGGCTGCTCTGGAAGTGGACGGCCAACGGCATCTACTCGGCGCAGTCATGTTATGCGGCCACTTTCCAGGGATCTACGCAGTGCCCCTCCTGGAAGTTGGTTTGGAAAAGCTGGGCACCACCACGGGTAAAATTCTTCCACTGGTTGGCCAACCAAGATCGCTGCTGGATGGCAGAAAGGCTTGCGCGGCTCAGACTGCAGCATCATCCCAGATGTCTCCTTTGCGACCAGGCCAAGGAAACAATCCAACACCTGCTCCTGGCCTGTCCCTTTGCTCTACAAACTTGGCATACCATCCTGGACTGGTTGCGCATGCCGATCCAGGCACCAGATCAGGAACCCACTGTCATGGAATGGTGGCTGCGCGCGAAGGAACATATGCCGCTGACGCATCGAAAGGCCCTCGATTCCATCGCCTTGCTCGTTCCCTGGATGATATGGAAGCACAGGAACGCATGTGTCTTCGACAATGCGATGCCCTCCATCGATTCGCTAGTTGATAGGATCAAAGACGAGGCCCGATGTTGGGCAAAGGCAGGAGCCCAGGGGCTTAGGGTTGTTCTGCCCACATCCTGGGATGTCCATTGATCGGGCTCATGACATTGTAAAACTCACCTCCTAGGAGGATTGTTCTCTCGTCCATCTTTCCAACGAAATGAAACGCAAGCGTTTTCTCGAAAAATTGACTAACTAACATGAACACAGTATTTCCTTTCCGGTGCTGGTACAAAAGATATATCAGCATGCCGCACTAAATTTTCTGTTCGCATCTCACCATTCACCAATTCAGGCACTCGTGCATCAACATACAAAACTAAGCCGCCCGTAGCCCTGTTACATCTTACATGCACTCGCCCTAGTCAGTCCCAATCCAGTTCCCATCCTCTCCCGATAACTGAAGCTGCTGCCGTCAAACCATCGGACACCGTCGGGTGCAATCGGGCTACATAGGACGAACAGAGTGGGCAAGTTAGTGGATTACCTCGTCGAAGCGGCGCTCCCGGAAGGCGCGGGCGCCACACTGTGCGAGGTCGAACACCTCCCGGTGCTTGTCCGGTGGCATCTCCATCTTGTCATCCCTCTCCAACTGCGCGGCACAACGAGAAGGGAAATCCAGTTCAAATTCAATTAAAAAGGAAAACCTTCTCCCTTCAAGGGAAGCGAATCAGACGCACCGATGGGAAATCCTCGACTACGAGCCCGGCGGAGAAGGAGGCGCTCGGCGTTACCATTTGGAAATCGCGGTGGGAGTAGGGATTGTATTGGGGAATGGGGGTTTGGCGAGCAAGGGGATTGGAGTTTGGACTTTGGGAAGGTGGTGGTGGTGGGGGAGGATGCTGCGTTCGTGCGCCGATGCCCAGTGGTTTTTGCGCGGCCACGGCCACGAAGACGTGTCCCAGTATTGTTTGCTAAGAGCATCTCCAGTCCCCTCAAAAAAAAAAATAAGAGCATCTCCAGCGGTTCCGTCCTAGGAGGCATTTCTTTCGCCGCTTGGGGGGCTGCCGGCAAAAAAATTTGCCTGGGAGCGAAAAAATTTCCACTCGTTGCGCCCCCAGAGCAGGTGCGCGCCCGCGCCCACGGCCATCTTGTGCTTGTCGCCGCGCTCTGCCTGCAACTCATTGGAGTCGCCATCAGAAGCGGCGCCGCGATTAAAATCGCGGTCTTGGCGCCACGTCGACCATCCGCCGGGCGACAACGCCGAGGAGCGGAGTCGGAGAGGAGCGAACACGTGCTCGGCGATGGCTCGCCGCCCTTGACTGCGGCCATGACGGCGAAGAAAGAGCGAGCCAAGATGGCGAGGAGCCGGCCTGACTCGTCGTCCTCGCGGATTCGGCAGAGCCGCTAGAGTCGTCCGCGGAGGGCTTGAGCAGTGGGTCGGAGACGTCGCAGGCGGCAAAGGCCTTGGCGGTGACACAGGCGACATCTGGCTGGCGGGTAGAGGAAGAAGAGGGTGTCGCCCGAGCTTAGCGGGGACGGACTTGGCCGCCGCACGTACGTCGGCTTGGTGGATGGCGGGATCCCCCACGGATCCAGCCCGCCCACCTTATCTTCTTGCGCCATGGCAATGGACAAGGAGGACATGGAGACGCGACAGCCGGCGCTGAGCCTTCTGATCGCCGTCGGCGTGCCCATCGTCCTCTGCTTGCTTCTCACACTCTGCCCAAGCTCAAGCTCGGGTTGGAATTGGATGCTGCTCTGCTCTACTAGGGGCTTTGTACCGGATTGGGTGTGGCTCGATCACGGAGGAGGAGCTCACACAAGTCGACAAACAAGTGGAGGCATGACATGACGCGCCCATGGCCTTGAGAGACAGCGCGGAAGGTGGTGGCCTCCTCGGTCGCCGCCTCGGCGTCGGGCACGAGCAGGTCTCCGGCGTCGACGAGGCTGAGGCGTGCCAAGCAGCGGGGGGCGGGAGCGGTGGAGTTCGGTGCCCGTGTGTGTGTGGAAGGAAAGAGAGAGGAGGGAGCATGTGGGTGGGCCAGCACCCACAAAAGTGAGTTAACATGAGAGAGATGCTGGCTGGTGGGCCAGCGCCCACAAAAAGGCGAGATTAGGCCTCCTAGGAGCCCCCCGGTGCGCTGGGTGTGGCATGGGGGTCGCCAGCATGAATTTTTGCTTTTACCGGCAAAAAACAACGAGTTGGGGCCCGAGTGGGGCAGTTTTTGCCCGCAGGCGCCCAAAAAGTGGCTTGGGGAGGCTTCTTGGGGGGGGCTAGTGGAGATGCTCTAAGGCCTTGTTCGGCACTGGTGTTTTCACACCCCCAACGGCCCCTCAATTCCCCAATAATCCCACCCCATAATTCCCTGCGTTTGGTACAAGACTGTGGCTGGCAGAGCAGCAACAATATTCTGATAAGATGATGGTGATAGATCCATGGGATCATGTAGGCCAGGATTTCGGCAGCAGTGGTAAGAGGGGATGGGGTTTTACCTTCTCCCGCGCTTGTGGAGCAAGAGCTGGAAGCCATGGCGATGGTGGCGATGGTGACAATAGAGAGAGAGCGAGGTGGTGGCAGCGGTGCTTCCCGTCACTTCGAGGCTAACCTAGACCAGTAGGTTGTGTTGGTGGGGTGTGCGGCTGTGTGATGAACCTCGTAGTGCATGCCCCGGCCCCCACCTCTTTATATAGCTCGCTGACAGGGGGCCGTCAACCATAAATGGGTTGAGCGTCCCCGATCAGGACGCGGATCTAAGGGTCCGGTGGGCCCACACGGGAGGAGATCAACCTAACATTGTCCCCCTTAATCTCAACTTTACTTTTAATCATATACTTTTTACTTTACTCGTTTCATCACAGATCAATACAAAGAACATGTTTCATCGTCACAGCTCAATTGCCGATAAAATCAGACAGCTACAACATACCTTTCTGTTTTGAAACAAAATTATGTTCCTTTTGGGCCTCTCATGATCCAGGAGTCATAGGCTTTCCCTTAAACCCATGCCGGCTATGTGTTCCTTGAACACATTGGGTGGTAAGCCTTTCGTGAGCGGATCTGCAAGCATATCCTTTGTCCTTATATGCTCGAGACTTATAGTGTGATCCTGGATTTTATCTTTCACTACATAATACATTATCTCTATTGTTTTGGCAGCATTACTCGACTTGTTGTTCTGAGCATAGAATACTGCGGGCCGGTTGTCACAATACATCTTTAGTGGTTTGTGAATGCAATCTAACACTTTCAAGTCAGGTATAAATTTCTTTAACCATATCGCCTGCCTTGTGGCCTCATAATATGCTATAAATTCTACATACATCGTGGGCGATGCAACTATTAACTATTTGGAGCTTCTCCGCGAAATAGCCCCTCCAGCGAGAGTGAACACGTATCCTAACGTGGATTTTCTATCATCTCTGTCCCCCGCAAAATCTGCGTCTGAATACCCTCTTATCTCTAGGGAATCAGATCTACTGTATGTTAGCATGAGGTCCTTCATGCCTTGCGCATAACGCAAAGCTTTCTTTACCATCTTCCAATGCTCTATGCCTGGATTGTCTTGATATCTACCGAGTACCCCGGTAATAAAAGCTAAATCAGGGCGAGTGCACACTTGTGCATCTGTAAGCTTCCAACAGCCGAAGCATATGGTACTGCTTTCATCTGATCGATCTCGTACTGGTTCTTGGGACATTGGAATTTTCAGAACTATCGCCCTTGACTATAGGAGCAGGTGTGGCTTTACTCGCATGCATATTATACTTTTTAAGAACCTTTTCTAAATATGCCTTCTGCGATAATCCTAAAACTCCATTTTTCCTATCTCGGTGAATTTTTATGCCCAAAACATATGATGCTTCACCAATATCTGTTATATCAAAATTTGAGGACAATAACTTCTTTGTTTCTTGTAGCAGACTAACATCACTGCTAGCAAGCAAGATATCATCCACATACAAGATTAGGAAAATATATTTTCCATTTTAAAACTTTGCATAAATGCAGTTGTCCTCAATATTCTCTTTAAATCCAAAACTTGTAATTGTTTCATTAAACTTTAGATACCACTGTCTAGAGGCTTGTCTTAATCCATAAATGGATTTCATCAGGCGACATCCCATATCTTCCTTACCTTCCATGATAAAACCCTTGGGTTGTTTCATGTAAACTTTTTTTTTAAATCCTCATTCAGAAATTTTGTCTTTACATCCATTTGATGTAACTCTAAATCAAAATGTGCAGCTAATGCCATTATGATTCTGGAGGAATCCTTACATGAGACTGGGGAAAATATCTCATTGTAATCTATCCCTTATCTTTGTGTAAATCATTTTGCCACAAGCCATCCTTTATACTTTTCTACATTCTCTTTAGAGTCATACTTAGTTGTGTACACCCATTTACAACCTACTGTTTTGGCTCCTTTAGGAATATTCTCTAAGTCCCAAGCATCTTTGGAACTCATCGATTTCATCTTGTCTTCCATTGCCTTCATCCACTTTTATGAGTGAGGGCTTCTCATGGCTTCTTCATATGAAGTGAGATCTTTTTCCGTATGAACTATTTATGTGTTATAAACTTTATAATCAGTAGAAATAGCTGACTTTTGTGTCTTTTAAACCTTCTAAGGGCCTCAACTTCTGGTACATCTTCTAAAAGTGGTTGGTGCTCCCCCCTTTCATGCTCAACAACGGGTTCAGTCGGCTCCTGACGGACAGGTTCCGGATCTTCTCCCATAGTTGTCATGGGTGGAGTTACAATAGGTGCTTGCACCGCAACCTTAGGGGTTGTCGGTGCAGGCACAACAGGTAGTGATAAAAACAGCTCCTGAATCATCGGATTAGGTGCATGCACCCTCTTCTCCTCAAAATCAATTTTCCGAGCTACCATGCCCCCCCCCTCATCATTTCGTCCTCTAGGAAGACTGCATGTCTTGTTTTTACAAACTTTGTGTATCTGTCTGAACAGTAGAAACCAAAACCTTTTGATCTATCAAGATAGCCAATGAAGTGGCAACATATTGTTTTGGGATCTAACTTTGCAATATTTGGATTAAACACTTTTGCCTCAACTGGGCTCCCCCAGACTCTCAAAGTGCTATGGAGAGGGTACTCTTCCTATCCATGGCTCGTACGGTGTTTGGGGCACCGACTTGCTTGGTACTCTATTGAGAATGTGAATGGCAGTTTAAAGCGCCTCCATCCATAATCCCAATGGCAAGGTGGAATAAATCATCATATTGCGCACCATATCCATAAGTGTATGGTTACGCCTTTCAGCTACTCCATTTTGCTAAGGCTCGCCCGACATTGAATACTGGGCCACTATGCCAGTCTCCTGTAAGAACTTTGCAAAAGGTCCAGGTACTTGGCCATATGGAGTGTGCCGACCGTAGTGCCCCCCCCCCCCCACACCACCACCACCACCACCACAGCCAGACCTGTCTTTTATTCTTTTATTATGCTATTTTCAACTCCGGCTTTGAATATTTTAAATTTATCCAATGCTTCAGATCTTCCTTTGATGGGATAAATATAACCATACATCATTTGTGAGTATTATAAATGAGTCATAGCCATCCACACTTTTCACCGGAAATGGTCAACAAATGTCAGTGTGAATTATTTCTAGTGTTCATGTGCTATGATTTGCACCCTTTTTGATTTGTTTTACATACTTTCCCTTAATGCAATCTATGCACTCCTCTATGTTTGAGAAATCTAGTGGAGGAAGAATTTCATTTTTAACTAGTCTTTCAATTATCCCCCTCGAAATATGGCCCGAGCGATAGTGCCATAATTTCGATGCATCATGAGTTATCTTTCTTTTTTTTGTACTTTATCCAACGCGGAAACATGCTCATTCACATTACACACAGAATACACTTTTTCACGCAGTGATAATAAATAGAGCTCATTGTGAAGTAACGCATCACCCACATAAGCATTATTAAACCATATGGCACGCTTGTCATGTCCAAAATAACATTCATAATGATCTTTGTCCAAACACGAAACACTAATAAGTTTCTATGACATGAAGGGACATATAAAACATCTCTAAGCAGAAGCATGAATCCATCAGCTAACTCTAGGGAGATGTCGCCGACAGATTCAATTTCTTCTTGAACTCCATTTGCGACTTCAATGCATCTTTCGTTTCTTTGCATAGTCCGCATCGAATGGAATCCATGTAATGAATTTGCATCATGAACGGTTGCACCTGAGTCAATCCACCAAGTGTTGGGAAACATAGCATGCAATTTCAAAAAAAATCCTACGCTCACGCAAGATCTATCTAGGAGATGCATAGCAACAAGAGGGGGAGAGTGTGTCCACGTACCCTCGTAGACCGAAAGCGGAAGCATTTGACAACGCGGTTGATGTAGTCGAACTTCTTCCCATTCCGACCGATAAGCACCGAACGTACGACACCTCCGAGTTCTACACATGTTCAGCTCGATGACGTCCCTCGAACTCTTGATCCAGCAAAGTGTCGAGGGAGAGTTCCGGCAGCACGACGGCATGGTGACGGTGATGGTAAAGTGATCCGCACAGGGCTTCGCCTAAGCACTACGAAGATATGGCCAAAGGCGTAAACTGTGGAGGAGGGCGCCGCACACTGCTAACAATTGTTGGTGTGTGTTCTAGCGGTCCCCCGCCCACATATATATATGTTGGAGTGTAGGAGAGGCAGCCAAGGGGGCGCCCCAAGTAGGAGGAATCCTACTTGGGCGCCTCCCCAATTCGGCCTCCCCCCTTCCATAAGTTTCAGAGGGGGGAGGAAGGAGGGAGGAGGGAAGGAAGGGGGAGGCGGAATCCCTCCCCTTCCTTCTCTCTTCCCCTCTTTCCTTCTTCTCCTATTTCAGCCTATATGGGGGCGCACCAGCCCCTTAGGGGCTAGTCTGTCCACTCTTGGCCCATTAGGCCCATATAGTTGCCGGGGGGGTGCCCGAAACCCCTTCCGGTGACCCGATATGTACCCGGTACCCCCAGAACACTTTCGGTGTCCCAATATCATCGTCCTATATATGAATCTTTACCCCTCGACCATTTCGAGACTCCTCGTCATGTCCGTGATCTCATCCGGGACTCCGAACAACATTCGGTCACCAAATCACATAACTCATATAATACAAAATCGTCATTGAACGTTAAGCGTGCGGACCCTACGGGTTCGAGAACTATGTAGACATGGTCGATACACCTCTCGGTTCGATAACCAACAATGGAACACGGATGCTCATATTGGTTCCGTGATATTCTTCGAAGATCTTTATCGGTCGTACCATAATGACAACATACGTTATTCCCTTTGTCATCGGTATGTTACTTGCCCGAGATTCGATCGTCGGTATCTTCATACCTAGTTCAATCTCGTTACCGGCAAGTCTCTTTACTCGTTAAGTAATACATCATCCATAACTAACTCATTAGCCACATTGCTTGGAAGGCTTATTATGATGTGTATTACCGAGAGGGCCCAGAGATACCTCTCCGACACTCGGAGTGACAAATCCTAATCTCGATCTATGCCAACCCAACAAAAACCTTCCGAGATACCTGTAGAGAATCTTTATAATCACCCAGTTACGTTGTGACGTTTGATAGCACACAAGGCATTCCTCCGGTATCCAGGAGTTGCATAATCTCATAGTCGAAGGAATATGTATTTGACTTGAAGAAAGCAATAGCAATAAAACTGAACGGTCATTATGCTAAGCTAACGAATGGGTCTTGTCCATCACATCAAATACAATATATGCAAACTAGACCCTATATATAGTGAGACGTGAGGCGGATGTAACCCCCACGCAAAACCCTAAACTCACCTCTTTAACTTGGTATCAGTTAGCCAACCGGGCCGCCGCGAACCCTACGTCGCCGCCCCGATCCATCCGCCGCCGTGCGCCATCTCGTTCCGTGCCGCCGCCGCCGCGAATTCGCTTCTCCACCGCCGCACACCGCCCTCCTCCGCGCTGATACGTCTCCAACGTATCTATAATTTTTGATTGCTCCATACTACTTTATCTATTGTTTTGGACTATAATGGGCTTTATTTTCTACTTTTATATTACTTTTGGGACTAACCTATTAACCGGAGGCCCAGCCCAGAATTGTTGTTTTTTACCTATTTGGTGTTTGAAGAAAGCGGAATATCAAACGGAGTCCAAGCGGAATGAAACCTTCGAGAACGTGATCTTCTCACCGAGCGTGATCCAGGAGACTTGGACCCTACTCCAAGAAGTGCGAGGCGGTCACGAGGTGGGCGCCCCTGGGCGCGCCTGCCTCGTGGGCCCCCTGACGCTCCACCGACGTACTCCTTCCTCCTATATATACCTACGTACCCCCAACAGATCAGAGAAGGAGCCAAAGACCTAATTACACCGCCGTACCTTCCAGTATCCACAAGATCCCATCTTGGGGCCTATTTCGGAGCTCCGCCGGAGGGGGCATCCACCATGGAGGGCTTCTACATCAACACCATAGCCCCTCCGATGAAGTGTGAGTAGTTTACTTCAGACCTTCGGGTCCATAGCTAGTAGCTAGATGGCTTCCTCTCTCTTTTTGGATCTCAATACAATGTTCTCCCCCTCTCTTGTGGAGATCTATTCGATGTAATCTTTTTTGCGGTGTGTTTGTTGAGACCGATGAATTGTGGATTTATGATCCAGCTTATCTATGGAAAATATTTGATTCTTCTCTGAATTCTTTTATGTATGATTGAGTTATCTTTGCAAGTCTCTTCGAATTATCCGTTTGGTTTGGCCAACTAGATTGGTAGTTCTTGCAATGGGAGAAGTGCTTAGCTTTGGGTTCAATCTTGCGGTGTCCTTACCCAGTGACAGGAGGGTGAATTGTGGGTTTATGATCCAGCTTATCTATGGAAAATATTTGATTCTTCTCTGAATTCTTTTATGTATGATTGAGTTATCTTTGCAAGTCTCTTCGAATTATCCGTTTGGTTTGGCCAACTAGATTGGTAGTTCTTGCAATGGGAGAAGTGCTTAGCTTTGGGTTCAATCTTGCGGTGTCCTTACCCAAAGGATGAAGGGGTTGCAAGGAACGTATTGTATTGTTGCCATCGAGGATAACAAGATGGGGTATTTATCATATTGCATGAATTTATTCCTCTACATCATGTCATCTTGCTTAAGGCGTTACTCATTTTTAACTTAATACTCTAGATGCATGCAGGATAGCGGACGATGAGTGGAGTAAGAGTAGAAGATGCACAATCGTTTCGAACTACTTCTCACAGACGAGATGCCTATATACATGATCATTGCCAAGATATACACATACCTATGCTAAATTCTCATCAATTGCTCAATAGTAATTTGATCACCCACCGTAGAATATCTATGCTCTTGAGAGAAGCCACTAGTGAAACCTATGGCCCCCGGGTCTATTCTCATCATATCAATCTCCATCACTTTATTTACTTGCTTTGCTTTTACTTTTTACTTTGCATCTTTATACCAAAAATACCAAAAATATTATCTCTATTAGATCTCACTCCCGTGAAGGGATTGACAACCCCTAATCGCGTTGGTTGCGAGTAGCTATCGTTTTGTCTTGGTCACGAGGGACTTGCGCGTGGCCTCCTCTTTGGATTGAGACCTTGGTTCTCAAAAACTGAGGGAAATACTTACGCTACTGTGCTGCATCATCCTCTCCTCTTCGGGGAAAACCAACGCAAGCTCAAGACATAGCACTCCGCGATGTCGTCCGCTACCCTATCACTCTCCAACAACGTCGGCGCCATCACCTCGCCCGCGGATGTCACGGTTCCCGCCGCACTCGCCGTTACGACGATCTCCGTCCGCCTTGGCCGCCACAACTTCATGCTGTGGGGGGGGGGCATCGCCAGCACCGTGCTCGCCGGCGCCAACCTCCATGGCTACCTGGACGGCACCACGGCGGCACCCGACAAGACCATCATCGTGGGCACCGGCGATGCCGCGACGACTGCCGCTAATCCGGCGTACCATCATTGGTGGACTCACGACCAGAAGGTCAAGGGCCTTCTCCTCACCTCCATGGAGGAGGATATCGCTTGTTAGCTCATTAGCTACGAGACGGCGCAGGCGGTATGGACTGTCGTTGGTGCCATGTACGGCGCGTAGAGCCGCCCCAACATTCGTCATATCCGGCGTCAACTCCAGACGCTGAGGAAGGAGGAGATGTCCGCGGCTGAGTACATGCACAAGATGAAGGCCCTCCCCGACACCATGGCCACCGCCGGCTCTCCGATCCATGATGATGAGCTCATTGATCACATCCTCACAAGACTCGGCTTCGCCTACAACCCCATCGCGCCTCCCTGGGTGTGAGTAACGCACCTATGCCCTACTCCAGCTTCTACTCGCTCGTTTTGTCGTTCGAAGCGTTGCAGGCTCAGCAGAGTGCGGCGGAGGGGTGGACTCCCTCTGCCAATGTCGTGACCCGCTCGGGCTCCTATGGCAATGGCGGACGTGCACCCTACTCGGAGCCCTACCCCTCCTAGGGTGGGGGTTGCCCGGCCGATGGGAATGGCCCGCCCGAGCAAGGCCGTCAAGGCGGCCCCAACGGCGGCCGCGACTGCAACCCCGGCTACGCCATCAACGGTCGGCAAGGTGGCAGGGGTAATGACAGCAACAACGGCGGTGGTGGCCGTCGCAACAATCTCTGGCGCCCTAGGTGTCAAATTTGCAAAAACCGGGGTCATGAGGCCGATGATTGCCGCAAGCGCTATGACCAGGACCACAACACTCGCTCCGCCAACTCGGCCTCCACCAACACCGTCGACTACCCTTGGGTACTAGATACCGGGGCTACGGATCACTTGACGAGTGGTCTTGAACGTCTCCAGGTTCACGAGCGCTATGATGGCAAGGACCAGGGTCAGGTGGCCAATGGTGCAGGTTTGTCTATCTAACACATTGGTCATTCCCGTTTACCCGGTTCATCCCTAAAACTGCGCAACATCCTTCATGTTCCACCCATCAGAGAGCATCTTCTTTCTGTCTATCGCCTTGTTTGTGATAATGACGTGTTTGTTGAGTTTCACCTTCGTCTTTTCTTTGTTAAGGACAAAGCAACTAAGCGCGTCATTCTTCAAGGTAGCAGTCGGGGGGGGGGGTCTACCCGATTCCCTTTACTCGTGCATCGTCCTCGTCATCTCGTCATGCTTCATCCAATGTCCGAGTTTTGTCATTGCAATGGCATCAGCGTCTAGGTCATCCTACAAATAATGTGGTCACCTCCATTGTTCAGAGCCATGATCTTCCGTGTTCTAGCTCAAATAATTCACCATTAGTGTGTGATGCATGTCAGCGTCCTAAGAGTCATCAACTACCGTATTCTATGTATTATCATGTCACTACTGTACCTCTTGAACTAATACACTCAGATGTTTGGGGTCCCGCTATTGCGTCTTCGGGGGGGGGGGGGGTACAAGTATTATGTTAGTTTTGTTGATGACTACAAGCGTTTCACTTGGATTTATTTGCTTAAACACAAATCTGATGTTGAGCAAGTCTTCTATAAGTTCCAGGCTCATGTAGAACACCTTTTGGATTGCAAAATCAAGGCCATTCAGTTCGATTGGGGTGGTGAATACCACGAACTCCATCGCTACTTTCAACGCACGGGCATCTCCCACCGTGTGTCGTGTCCACATACATCTCAGCATAACAGTATTGCTGAGCGCAAACACTGTCATTTGGTTGAGACCGGCCTTGCCTTACTTGCGCACTCGTCTCTCCCATTCCAATTTTGGGATGAGGCCTTTCTTACGGCATGTTATCTCATCAACCGTATGCCCACTCTGGTTCTCAACAAGGACACGCCCTTGTTCGGACTCTTTCATGTTCAGCCCAGATTTTTGGGTGTGCTTGCTGGCCTAGTCTCCGCAAGTACAATGCTCACAAGCTGGAGTTCCGTTCCAAGATGTGCATATTTCTTGGCTATAGCCCTCTGCATAAGGGCTACAAGTGTCTTGATCGCACCTCGAGGAGGATCTATATTTCTCATGATGTTGTTTTCGATGAGACAGTTTTTCCTTACTCCAACCCAGGTGTTTCGGTTGACATTGCTTCTCTTGAGGATGCCCTCACTTTCCCATCTAATGAACCGGTTTTGGATGTCCATGTGCGGAAATACGACCTGTCATATTTTTCATCCGACTTGTTTCCTGTAGATGTTGATTTATTGTCTTCCCAGGAACCCATCGTTGCACCTGCACCCGCCGATGTGATCGATGTGCATGCCCCCAACGTGCATGCCATGCCTCTGAGCTTCATTATCCTCAACAATACCACATCTAATCATGCCAGTTTGTAATTCCTGATAATATTCCTCTATAGAATTTTTTCCTTGTCTTAAATGCTGCAATTTTTGAAGTAATTCACGTTGATAATATGGTGGAACCCAATGAGTACGCATAGCAATTTTCAAAGCATCCCAACTAGTTGGAATATTATTCGGCTTTAATCTACGATGTTCAGACCACCACACACAAGCAAAACTAGTGAAAGCACAAAGTGCAGCAACAAAACATCCCTCCTCGGGATATTCTAAACATGTAAAACGTTGTTCGGTTTCTAACTCCCAAGTAAGATATATATCAGGAACGTATCTACCCTAAAATGGTGGAATATTCAATTTCAGTTTAGGGAGATGGTCATGATCTCGTACCTGAGGGGGAGCCCTACCATTGCGATTATTTGCATGTGGACGACCTAGTGGTTGTGGTGCTGGTGGTTGCACGTAGTTCTGATTTTGATCAACCTCATCCTCGTAATCTCCCGCATAATCATCCTCCTCCTCATGAGCAGCAGGAGCCACAAAAGTATCAACAGCAACACCAACAGTTTGGCCAGGCTCAAGAGGGATACGGCTCGCTCGGTGGAGGGCTGTTTCGCGACGTGGAGGTAGTCGTCGTCGTTGTTGTTGTTATTGCAGAGGTGCGGCGGGTGCAGCCGGTGGTGGTTGTGGAAGACGCGCAAGCAGTTCATTAAATTTGTTATCGAGCTTTGTTTCAACGTCTTCTCAAGGCCAGTTATCTTATCCATGGCCTCTTCAAAATTATTCAGCACATCTTGCACCTGTTCAGTCATCATGTGCTAAAATTTATCATGCAACTCCTTATTCGTCATGTTCTCCCAGTCAGTCTCATCGACTTGTGATCCTGCCATGGTTAGCAGCAATAGAAACACACAAGAATATGATCCTACAGACTACTAGAAAATGGTGGTGGTGGGCGTTGATACGTCTCCAACTATCTATATTTTTTTTATTGTTCCATGCTATTATATTATCCATCTAGGATGTCTTATATGCATTTATATGCTATTTTATACGATTTTTGGGACTACCTACTAACCCAGAGCCCAGTGTCAGTTTCTGTTTTTTCCTTGTTTTTGAGTATCGCAGAAAAGGAAAACCAAACGGGGTCCAATTGACCTGAAACTTCACGGAACTTATTTTTGGACCAGAAGAAGCCCACGGAGCATCGGAGATGGACCAGAAGAGTCACGGGCTGCCCACGAGGGTAGGGGGCATGCCCACCCCCTGGGCGCGCCCCCCTGCCTCGTGGACAGCCTGGAGACCCCCCTGACTTGTCCTCGATGCCAAAACCTCTTATATATACAGAAAACTTCCAGAAGGAAACCTAGATCGGGAGTTGCGCCGCCGCAAGCCTCTGTAGCCACCAAAAACCAATCGGGACCCTATTAGGCACTCACGGAGGGGGGATCCCTCACCGTGGCCATCTTCATCATCCCGGCGCTATCCATGACGAGGAGGGAGTAGTTCACCCTCGGGGCTGAGGGTATGTACTAGTAGCTATGTGTTTGATCTCTCTCTCTCCCTCTCTCTCTCTCTCTCTCTCTCTCGTGTTCTTGATTTGGCACGATCTTGATGTATCGCGAGCTTTGATATTATATGTGGATCTTATGATGTTTCTCCCCTCTACTCTCCTGTAATGGATCGAGTTTTCCTTTGAAGTTATCTTATCGGATTGAGTCTTTAAGGATTTGAGAACACTTGATGTATGTCTTGCATGTGCTTATCTGTGGTGACAATGGGATATTCACGTGATCTACTTGATGTATGTTTTGGTGATCAACTTGCGGGTTCCGTAACATTGTGAACTTATGCATAGGGGTTGGCACACGTTTTCGTCTTGACTCTCCAGTAGAAACTTTGGGGCACTCTTTGAAGTTCTTTGTGTTGGTTTGAATAGATGAATATGAGATTGTGTGATGCATATCGTATAATCATACCCACGGATACTTGAGGTGACATTGGAGTATCTAGTTGACATTAGGGTTTTGATTTATTTGTATCTTAAGGTGTTATTCTAGTATGAACTCTTGAATAGATCGATCCGAAAGAATAACTTTGAGGTGGTTTTGTACCCTACAATAATCTCTTCGTTTGTTCTCCGCTATTAGTGACTTTGGAGTGACTCTTTGTTGCATGTTGAGGGATAGTTATATGATCCAATTATGTTATTATTGTTGAGAGAACTTTCACTAGCGAAAGTATGAACCCTAGGCCTTGTTTCAACGCATTGCAATCCCGTTTGTGCCACTTTTATCGCTTGCTACCTTGCTATTTTTATATTTTCAGATTACAAAAACCTATATCTACAATCCATATTGCACTCGTATCACCATCTCTTCGCCGAACTAGTGCACCTATACAATTTACCATTGTATTGGGTGTGTTGGGGACACAAGAGACTCTTTGCTATTTGGTTGCAGGGTTGTTTGAGAGAGACCATCTTCATCCTACGCCTCCCACTGATTGATAAACCTTAGGTCATCCACTTGAGGGAAATTTGCTACTGTCCTACAAACCTCTGCGCTTGGAGGCCCAACAACGTCTACAAGAAGAAGGTTGTGTAGTAGACATCAACCTCTTTTCTGGCGCTGTTGCCGGAGAGGTTAGTGCTTGAAGGTATATCTTTAGATCTTGCAATCTAATCTTTTAGTTTCTTGTTTTATCACTAGTTTAGTCTATAAAAGAAAACTACAAAAAATGGAATTAAGGTTGCCTCACATGCTTCATCTTTTTAATGTCTTTCGTGAAAATGATGGGAAGGAAAATTGTGCCCAAGTACTAGAAGAAGAATTACATAGAATGCTTCGCATAAAATATGTGAATGATGAGCATGATTGCAACGTTGTTAGTATGAATTCTTTGAATACCCATGATGCTAATGATATGCAAAGCTACAAGCTTGGGGATGCTATGTTTGATGAAGATGATATGTTTTGTCCCCCAAGTTTTGATGAGCAAATTTATTATGATGAAAGCATGCCTCCTATTTATGATGATTATTGTGATGACACATATGCTATAAAGAATAAAGATAACCATGAAACTTGTCATCATGATTCTAATTTTTAATTGGATTATGCTTCACATGATAGTTATTTTGTTGAGTTTGCTCACACTACTATTCATGAGAAGAAATTTGCTTATGTGGAGACTAGTATAATTTCTATGCAAGTAGATCATGAAAATAATGATTTAGGTACTGGTTATATTGTTGAATTCATTCATGATGCTACTGAAAATTATTATGAGGGAGGAATATATGCTTGTAGGAATTGCAATAATATCAAGTTTCCTCTCTATGTGCTTAAAGTTTTGAAGTTATGCCTGTTTTGCCTTCCTATGCTAGTTGATTATTGTTCCCATAAGTTGTTTGCTCACGAAATCCCTATGCATAGGAAGTGGGTTAGACTTAAATGTGCTTGCCATGTGTTTAATGATGCTCTCTTTATGTTTCAATTCTTATCTTTTATACGAGCATCATTGAAATCATCATGCCTAGCTAAAAGGCATTAAAGAAAAGCGCTTGTTGGGAGACAACCCAATATTTACCCCTACTGTTTTTGTGTGTTCACATGATTAAGCTACTGTAGTAATCATGTTTTATAGCTTTTATTTCAATAAAGTGCCAAGTAAAACCTATAGGATCTTCTTGGATGATAGTTATTTGATCTTGCTGAAAAAGACAGAAACTTTCTGCTCACGAAAACAATTGTTAAAAATCACCAGAAAGTGATAAAATAATGATTCCAGTTGCATTAGATAAATAATCTAATTATATAGATCGTCCTATTTTGGAAGATTTTTCTGAGTTCCATAAGTTTGCGTTTGATAAAGATTACTACATACTGTTCTATTTTTGACAGATTCTGATTTCATTGTGTTGTTTGCTTATTTTGATGAATCTATGAGTAGTATCGGAGGGTATGAACCATAGAGAAGTTGGAATACAGTAGATATTATACCAATATGAATTTAGAATGAGTTCACAACAGTACCTAAGTGGTGATTTATTTTCTTATACTAAGGGAGCTTACGAGTTTTCTGTTGAGTTTTGTGTTGTGAACTTTTCAAGTTTTGGGTAAAGATTCGATGGACTATGGAATAAGGAGTGGCAAGAGCCTAAGCTTGGGGACGCCCAAGGAACCCCAAGGTTATATTCAAGGACAACCAAGAGCCTAAGCTTGGGGATGCCCCGGATGGCATCCCCTCTTTCGTCTTCGTTTATCGGTAACTTTACTTGGAGCTATATTTTTATTCACCACATGATATGTGTTTTGCTTGTAGCATCATTTTATTTTATTAGTATTTTATTGATTTTATTTAGAATAATGTTTTGCATCTCTATTTTCAATAAAAATGTCAAGGATAGCCTTTACCATGCTTATTTTGCAAGTATACATGTTGCTGCTTCAAAACAGAAGGTTAACCGCTGTTGCAAAAATTCCCTATAAAAGTCAGAATATGATAAAATGTTGAAACATTTTTCATATTGAGCTCTGATAAATTTTCTACAGCGCAGTAGAATTTCATAATGTTTGGAGTTAGGGAAGTATGATGAATCTTGCATTCTTTACAGACTGTACTGTTTTGGCAGATTGCTGTTATGTTTGCATTGTTTGCATATGTTTGCTTGTTTAGTGATTCTATTTGAGAATAGGAGTATTAAATATGCAGAGGCATTTAGTATGCAATGTTGAATAATAATTTTAGTGATTTTTTACAGTAGAGAATGATAAGGTTTTTGCATTGGTTTATACTAACTTATCTCATGAGTTCTTGTTGAGTTTGGTGTGGATGAAGCTTTCGAGATTTAGGAAACCGTGATATAAAAGGAATTAAGGAGACGCAAAAGTTTAAGCTTGGGGATGCCCAAGGCACCCCAAGATAATATTTCAAGAAGTCTCAAGCATCTAAACTTGGGGATGCCCCGGTAGGCATCTCACCTTTCTTCCTCAACAATTATCGGTTAGTATCGGTTGAGCCTAAGTTTTTGCTTCTTCACATGATGAGTGTTATCCTTGAAGTGTCATTTTATTTTGTTTTGCTTGCTGTTTGAATAAAATACCAAGATCTGAAATTCTTAAATGTTAGAGAGTCTTCACATAGTTACATAATTATTCAACTACTCATTGATCTTCACTTATATCTTTCGGAGTAGTTTGTCATTTGCTCTAGTGCTTCACTTATATCCTTTTAGAGCATGGCGGTGGTTTTATTTTTGTAGCGACCATACCCGAATGGATCTAGTGCTCTGTGCTCAGTGTCATCCCTGGATCAGTAATGCTGACACCACACAGTACTTCGAAGGATTTATAGCAGAGTAGCAATCACACACTTATTACATCGTTGTCCACAAGGGAACTTAATACAATAATATGGCTTAAGGCCATCTAATAATAACAATGGAAGGCTTGGAAGACAAGTGAGTCCATCAACTCCAACGGCATCACCGAGTATAGAACCACGACCTAACACCTTACTAGTAAATGAAAAGTGCATAGCGTGAAAAGTTGCAGCCAGCGGTCAAGACATGGAATATCTTTGGCAATGTAACACATAGAGAACAATGAAGCAACAAGCCTATACTACATGCATATATGGCTGGTGGTAAGGCTCTCTGATTTACATTTTTGCATAAAGCTGGTTTTTCCCTACATCAAAGGAATAATTTTATTTAACTATCATGGTGGTTGTTAAACATTGAGAATGGTTAATGACATCCTCAATCCCAATTAAAATACTCATTAAACCCAAACAAATTATATTAAGTAACGTTGATGAGATTCACATGATATTCAAGTACTAGATACTCAAGATGTCCATAACCGGGGACACGGCTAATCATGATTAGTTTATACACTCTGCAGAGGTTGCGCACTTTTCCCCACAAGACTCGATCGCCTCCGTTTGGTTCTCGCACTACATGGTGTTTGAGAGGCGGATGACCGAGACATAGTCTTCGGAAGCGCTAGCACCTTACATGTGGGTAGACCGTACCAACCTACATCCCCTACATCGGCTAGCCTACCCGTAAGAGTTCGCACAACTTAGTCAACTACGCCATGAGCCCATAATTGGCTTGTGGCTGCACACGAAGTTTCGGTTCGAATAATCTTATGATCCCTTTGGGCTGGGTGGCGGTCCGAAGAAATACAGTAAGTCCTGATAGAAACCAGGTGCCTCAATCCACCCAGATGTGTGTTTAGGTTGCCACCTTAAATAAACCATTAATTAACAATCTCACATCATCATGGATATTCACTCACCCAATCCACGTCTACTAGCATAGCATGGCATAATCAAGCAAACGTGAAGTAACTCCCAAGGTTTCATAAGTAAAACAGGTGATAGGTACTACCTCAATCTACTTCCCATCCCACAATTTAATTAGATCCTAAACATGCAAGTGTTTGAGGGTTTGATCTAATGCAATAAACCGGGTAGTAGAAAAGGCATGATCAAAGTGTTACTTGCCTTGCCGATGATCCATGAGTCCTAGAGATTGAAGTAACAAGCGGTAAGACCGGGTGATCTAACGCAGACAAACAACAAGCATACAATAAGTACTCATCTAATGCACGGGAAATCTCGAATAAAAGATCTAACCAGATAGTTCAACTTAAGAACCCCGGTTGCAAAAGAATCGAATCAAATAAAGCATCGAAAGTCGGAACTCGAGAGAGAACGACTCGGTTTAGCAATCTGAAATTAAGTCAAAATTTTACAGTAGCAAAACTCTGTGTAAGTAGGTTAGTCGGAACGGCGGTTTCATAACGAAACTCTAGGCGCTTGAATCACCTGATTCCGATAAACGAGCAAGAAATAAAACAGATTTGAAAATCGATCAGAAATCGAATCTGAAAAATAATGGATTAAATCCGATTTAAAAGAAAACGACGAACGGATTAAATAACGGATGTTCGTTAACAGAACTAATCCAACGAACACGTTCATTGAAACGAACGGGTCGGTGAACGTTCACTAAATAAGAAAACCGAAAAAAAGTAAAACCGTCTAGGTTTTTTTAAAAAAACCGAACATCGCAAAAAAAAAAACCCGGATCGGTCTTTTAACAAAAACTGGATCGGATCGGATCGGGGCGGCGGCTACCTCCGGCGGGTCTTCGCCGGCGGGGCTCCGGCGGAGTCGAGGCGGACAGGGCGAGTCGGGTGGGGCGGCGAGGCTCGGGGTCCGGCGTCGGCGAGGCGAGGCGACGGGCGGCGGCGGCGGCTCGGATGGAGGGCGGCGACGGCGGAGTTGAGGGAGAGGAGCGGCGGCGGGGTTAAATAGGAGGGTCCGGTTGCCTTGGGGAGGGGGCACAGGTCCTCGAGCCGGACACGGCGGGCGGCAGGCGGCGTCTTGGCAGGAGTTCATGTGAGGAGGGAGAGGAGGCGTCGGGCGCTGGGCCAGCACTGGCTGGCCGGGCAGGCCTTGGCCCAGGGGCGTTTTTTAAACAAAACAAAACGGATTAAAAGAAATATCAAACGAACTCCGATTTTAATAAAATTAATTTTCCCGACTCCTAAAAATGAGTCGAACAAAATGAACTTTAAAAGCGGCAAACATGCATATATTTTTAAAATGCTCATTTTGCCTAAGCAAAACAAATCTTCCAAAACCAAATTTGATTTATTTATAATATCTTCATTTTTCCTAAATATTGGGAAAGTCATATTATTCCCTCTCTTGAGATTTTTATAGGAAAAACTTTATGAAGATAATTAAATAAATCCAATGATCCTATTTTCAAAATTTGAGAAATCCCAAATATGATAATAATGAAACTTCCAACTCTCTCTGAGGGTCCTTGAGTTGGCGTGAATTTTTCTAGGATCGGAAAATGCGAGAAAAATATGATATGCATGATGACCTAATGTATAACATTCCAAATTGAAAATTTGGGATGTTACAAACCTACCTCTTAAGATGAATCTACGCCCTCGAGATTCGGGTTGGCTAGAAAATAGGTGAGGTGGTCCTTGAGCAAAACTTCCTCTCTTTCCTGTGTGGCTTCATCCTCGCAGTGGTGGCTCCACTGAACTTTGCAAAACTTGATAACCTTCTTTGCGGGTAACTCTGCCGGCATAATCGAGAATCTTAACGGTTTTTCCTCATATGTCAAGTCATCCTTCAATTGAATTGCTTCCATGTGGCACTGTGTCTCTTAACGGTACCTCTGCTATCTCGGGTGACATTTCTTCAATCGAGAAACATGGAATACATCATGAACTCTGACAGTCCTTCCGTAATTCCAACTTATAAGCAACTTCTCCCATGCGTTGCAAAAATCTTATACGGTCCAACGAAACGTGGTGCTAACTTTCCTTTAACTCCAAAGCGCTTAACTCCTCGAAGCGGGGATACTCGAGATATACTCTGTCTCCAACTTCATACTCAATCGCTGGCGCTTTGAATCGGCATAGCTCTTTTGTCCGGATCGGGCTACCTTGAGCCTGTCTCTAATAAACTTAACTTTCTGTTCATTCTCCTTAATCAAATCTGGTCCAACCAACTGACGATCTCCTGTTTCGTCCCATAACAACTGTGTCCTGCTCCTTCTTCCATACATTGCCTCGAAAGGTGCCATCTTCAAGCTGGTTTGGTAACTGTTGTTGTAGGAAAATTCTGCATTCGGCAATTTGTCGTCCCAGCTAGATCCATAATCTAGGGCACAAGCTCTCAAAGATGTCCTCCAAAAATCTGATTGACTCTCTCGGTCTGTCCATCGATGCAGGGGTGGAAAGGCATCTTGAATTCCAATCGGGTTCCCAATGTTTCATGCAATCGGTTCCAAAATTTCGAGGTAAACCGGGTTCCTCTATCCGACACGATGCTCCTTGGAACTCCGTGTAAGCACACAATTACGGTCATGTATATCTTTGCCAACTTAGCACTTTGCTATAGGTGGTCTTGACTGGAATAAAATGAGCTACCTTTGTTAAGCGGTCGACTATAACCCAAATCGAGTCATATCACGAACGAGTCTTTGGCAATCCTGTGATAAAATCCATGCCTAGTTTATCCCACTTCCATTCGGGTATCGGCAATGGTTGTAACAATCCTGCCGGCTTCGATGTTACGCCTTTACTTTCCGACATACGCCACAAACTGCTACATACTCCGCAATATCCTTCTTCATTCCGGTCCACCGTAAAGTATTCTTCAAATCCAAGTACATCTTGGTATTTCCTGGGTGAATCGAATAGGGTGAATCATGAGCTTCTTGTAAAATCAACTTCACGATCTACGGGTCATTGGGCACATAAACACGGTCTTCAAACCATAGGGTATCGTGCTCATCCTCCACGAAATCCTTTAGCTTTTCCTTTGCTCATTTTCTCCTTTATAGAGGCAACTTCCTTATACGCCTTTTGGGCTTCTCCGATTTTGTCCATCGCTGTCATTGAATCTCCAATCTTTGCTACATAGCCTCTCGGAACTATTTCCAAACATAGCTCTCGAAGGTCCTCGGCTAACTCATTGGGTATTCCTCCCATCATTAGGGTATTGACGCGTGGCTCTTACGGCTCAATGCGCCTGCTACGACATTAGCCTTCCCGGGTGATAATGCAATCTCATGTCATAATCCTTGATAAGCTCTAACCATCTCCTTTGTCCGAGATTCAATTCTTCATACGTGAAGATGTACTTCAAACTCTTGTGATCCGTATATACTTCACAATGATTTCCAATGAGAAAATGTCTCCACGTCTTCGAGGCATGCACAACGATCGCTAACTCCAAATCATGAGTGGCATAATTCAACTCATGGGGCTTAAGTTGTCGTGAAGCATCTGAAACAACTCTTCCTTCCTGCATAAGCACTGCTCCAAGTCCTCGACGTGAAGCGCCGCAATACACCTCATAATCCTTAGTCCGATCCGGCAATATCAAAAGCTGGTGAGGTAACCAATCTTTCTTCAACTCACGAAAACTTGCCTCACAAATTCCTCGGTCCATACAATTTATTTTCCTTCTTCAACAATTTCACATAGGCTTAGCAATCCTTGAGAAATTCTCAATGAACCTTCGGTAGTATCCTGTGAGTCCAAGGAAACTCCGAACCTCTCCAACTGTCGTTGGTGCTTCCCATTTGGTTACGGTTTCAACTTTTGTGGGGTCAATCGCTATCCCTTCTCCGGATATAACATGTCCGAGAAATCCAACTTCCTTTAGCCAAAACTCACATTTTTGAACTTGGCATACAACCGGTGTTCCCTTAGTTTCTCCAAAACCAATCGCAAATGTTCCTTGTGTTCCTCTTCATTCTTGAAAAAATCAAAATGTCATCGATGAACACCACGATGAACTTATCCAAAACTGCATAAACACTTTGTTCATCGGGTTCATGAAATAGGCTGGTGCGTTAGTCAGTCCAAACGACATAACGGTATACTCGTATAGTCCATATCTCGTGGTAAATGCTGTCTTGGGTATGTCCCGCTCCCGAATCTTCAATCGATGGTACCACGATCGCAAGTCGATCTTGGAAAACACCTTGGCTCCTTGCAAGCGATCAAACAGATCATTTATCATAGGTAGTGGGTACTTGTTCTTGATTGTTACTTCATTCAATCCACGATAATCAACAACCATTCTTAACGATCCGTCCTTCTTCTCCACTAGCAAACGGGTGATCCCCAAGGTGAAGAACTTGGGTGTATAAAACCTTTATCCAAAAGCTCCTTAATCTGCTTCTTGATTTCCGCCAAATCCTGTCTTTGGCATCCTATATGGTCGCCCGATATTGGGCCTGTTCCTCGCAAAAGCTCGATCAAAACTCAATGTCTCTATCCGTGGCATTCCCGGCAACTCTTCCGAAATACATCGGAAAATCCTTCACCATCGGTACTTCTTCACCGCACCACTCACGATAGGCAATTAACTTGCGCTCTTCTTGGCTCGTGCCGTGATACATACTTAATCCTTCTTCCTTACGGGCGTGGTGAGCAAAATTGACTTTGTGGTGCAATCTATGTTTCCTCCATACCTTGATAACCAATCCATACCTAATATCACATCCAATCCTTGGGATTCCGTAACTATTAGGTCCGAGGGGAAAACATAGTGTCCAATCCTTAATGGCAATCGATCACACCATTTACTAGCCATGTACTACTTGCTCCGGGTGAGGTTACTAGCATGGGTGACCTAAGGGCTTGGGTTGGTAACTTGTACTTATCCACAAATCCCTTGATATGTATGAATGCGATGCACCAAAGATCGAAAAAGAACAACTCAAAGAAATGACTTAACCAAAAACTTACCGACATCGCATCGGGCTGATCTTCAACCTCCTCCACTTCAATGTGGTTCACCTGTCCCCTATTGAAAGGGTTGGGCTTCTTTCCAGTAGCTTCCATTGCCATTTCCATTACTGCCTTCGACAGTCATTGGCATAATGCCCGATCTTGCGGCACTTAAAGCAAGTAATATGACTCAGTCTACTTTGGATGGTGTTGACGGTTGGTGCGATTACGTCATTCACATTTCCTCCATTCCTGCTCCCATTCTTGGTGCTATTATGGTTATGCGAATTACCTCCTCCATGGGTATCTTTGGCCCGAATTCTGATTTAGGGGTATAACGAGGTTTCTGCTTGAGCTCCAGAGTTATACTTCCCTTGCCCATACTTCCGCTTGCAGTTCTCAATTTGTCAGCCGCTTTCCTTCAATCATGAGGGCTCGGTCTACTAACTCCACGGTAGTTATTGAAACCGGCTACCATCAACGGCATGTCAACTCATCATTCAGTCCTTCTAGAAACTTCTCCTGTTTAGTTGCATCAGAGTAACGTCATCCGGGGCATAACGTGCTAGTTTAATAAAGTCATCCACGTACTGGCCAACAGTCCTTCCTCCTTGGCGTAAGTTGCTAAACTCACGCTTCTTCATGGCCATAGCTCCTGCTGAAACATGGGCGGTCTGAAAAGCTTGCTGAAATTGATCCCATGTGGCGGTGTCTACAGGGGTAAGTGGTTGTGAAATTCTCCCACCATCTTGCTAAGGGTCCTTAGTCGATGTCTTTGCAAACTTCACTCTTTCTCCATCCGTGCATCCTGCGTTGGTCAGCTCCCTTCCTATCTTGCGGAGCCACCATCTGCTACAATTGGCTCGGTGCTCTTTGGAATACACCGGCGGGTTTAGTCTAAGGAAACGAGTCGGATGATCCATGGTGGTGGTGGTGGTGGGTTGTTGTTGTTGTGGTTGTTGCCTCGGTTACGCACCAATGTTTGAATCAGGTATATTCTCTTGGATCAGTTGGGTGATCTCCAAGGAAAAGCGAATCCGGGTCGCGCCCCTGGAGGCATCCGATGGGTTTAGAAAAGATGAGAATTTAGAATAGAATGAGGTCTAAGGGAATCACTACCCAAATGCACATGAGCAAATACACACAAAATCACTTCATTCAATCAAACAAAGGCTTACAACGATCTAACTATCGCCAAAGTGCGTGTACTATAATGTTTACATGGAGGAATACTACTAATATGTGGGGACTTCTACTAATTTGAACCGTGGAAGACTCCATAATGTCTGCTCCAGCTTCGTCTTCAAAGTCGGGTTCACTTGGATCCGAATCGGTGTCGTCGATGTTGATGTAGTCGCTTGGGCAATCGACATACTGGTCTTCATTCCTGAGCGCCAACTTCTTCTTCAGTTCTTCATACTTAAGATCGTTATTGTGTCTTGCTAGAGCTACGATCTCGTCCATATAGTCCTTGCGAGTTGTCTTTAGTTCTTCTTCAAGTTCGATGATCCTTCCCTTTGCATTCTGCAACTCCAACATATCATTGCACATCTGGTTCTCCTGGCGTCGAATGTCTTTGGTTTAACTCCTGGATGAATGCTGCAATGGATCTATCCTTCTTGGTGCTGACGACGCCCCATTTGTCATCTCGGCGTCCGCAAATCTGGTAGATTGTGTCCTTGAGGTCTTCTTGATAAACTTCTCCAATGCGTCCCATGGTGATGTGAGCTGCCATGCTCTTTCCCAGACTCCAAGTTGGTGCATTGAAAACACTATCTATAGGCTTGGTGATTGGGGTGAATGTCCTTCCTGGAACGTGAGCGTGAATCTTCCAGTAGCTCCTCTTCAGCAGAGTGGCGTTGAAAATCCGGTGAAGCTTGGTAGTCCAATGTTCAGTACTTGGTAACTTCCTTCAAGTGAAATCCAAAAGGTGTGCCTTCATCCGGTTGGGTGTACTTGATCTTGGCGTCCTTCATCCTAAAGAGAGTAGAAAATATGAGGAGTTAGAAAATGGGAAGAGAATAGTGATCTATGGCTTTATCTTAGTGGTCGTGTCCTACGGTCGGTGTGTGCTCGATACCATTCTCTCAGAGCGACCCGGACCGAATGGATCTAGTGCTCTGTGCTCGTTGTCATCCCCGGATCAAGAATGCCGACACCACACAAGATTTCAAGGATTTATAGCAGAGTAGCAATCACACACTTATTACATTGTTGTCCACAAGGGAACTTAATACAATAATATGGCTTAAGGCCATCTAATAATAACAATGGAAGGCTTGGAAGACAAGTGAGTCCATCAACTCCAACGGCATCATCGAGTATAGAACCACGACCTAACACCTTACTCGTCAATGAAAAAGTCTGCATAGCGTGAAAAGTTGCAGCCCTAAAACGGTCAAGACATGGAATATGCCGCAATGTAACACATAGAGAACAATGAAGCAACAAGCCTATACTACATGCATATATGGCTGGTGGTAAGGCTCTCTGATTTACATTTTGCATAAAGCTGGTTTTTCCCTACATCAAAGGAATAATTTTATTTAACTATCATGGTGGTTGTTAAACATTGAGAATGGTTGACAGCATCCTCAATCCCAATTAAAAATACTCATTAAACCCAAACAAATTATATTAAGTAACGTGATGAGATTCACATGATATTCAAGTACTAGATACTCAAGATGTCCATAACCGGGACACGGCTAATCATGATTAGTTTTTTACACTGCAGAGGTTTATGCACTTTTCCCCACAAGACTCGATCGCCTCCGCTTGGTTCTCGCACTACATGGTGTTTGAGAGAGCGGATGACCGAGACATAGTCTTACAGAAGCGCTAGCACCTTACATGTGGGTAGACCGTACCAACCTACATCCCCTACATCAGCTAGCCTACCCGTAAGAGTTCGCACAACTTAGTCAACTACGCCAGATCCCATAATTGGCTTGTGGCTGCACACGGAAGTTTCCAGTTCGAATAATCTTATGATCCCTTTGGGCCTGGGTGGCGGTCCGAAGAAATACAGGCAAGTCCTAATAGAAACCAGGTGCCTCAATCCACCCAGATGTGTGTTTAGGTTGCCACCTTAAATAAACCATTAATTAACAATCTCACATTTGTCATGGATATTCACTCACCCAATCCACGTCTACCAGCATAGCATGGCATAATCAAGCAAACGTAGAAGAAACTCCCAAGGTTTAATAAGCAAAACAGGAAATAGGTACTACATCAATCTACTTCCCATCCCACAATTTAATTAGATCCTAAACATGCAAGTGTTTGAGGGTTTGATCTAATGCAATAAAACTGGGTAGTAGAAAAGGCATGATCAAAGTGTTACTTGCCTTGCTGATGATCCGCGAGTCCTAGAGATTCGAAGTAACAAGCGGCGCACTCCGGGTGATCTAACGCAGACAAACAACAAGCATACAATAAGTACTCATTTAATGCACGGGAAATCTCGAATAAAAGATCTAACCAGATAGTTCAACTTAAGAACCACAGTTGCAAAAGAATCGAATCAAATAAAGCATCGAAAGCTCGGAACTCGAGAGAGAACGACTCGGTTTAGCAATCTGAAATTAAGTCAAAATTTTACAGTAGCAAAACTCTGTGTAAGTAGGTTAGTCGAACGGGCGGTTTCATAACGAAACTCCAGCGCTTGAATCACACGATTCGATAAACGAGCAAGAAATAAAACAGATTTGAAAATCGGATCGTAAATCGAATCAAAAAATAATGGATTAAATCCGATTTAAAAGAAAACGACGAACGGATTAAATAACGGACGTTCGTTATATCAGAACTAATCCAACGAACACGTTCATTGAAACGAACGGGTCGGTGAACGTTCACTAAATAAGAAAACCGAAAAAAAATAAAACCGTCTAGGTTTTTTTTAAAAAAACCGAACATCGCAAAAAAAACCGGATCGGTCTTTTAACAAAAACCGGATCGGATCGGATCGGGGCGGCGGCTACCTCCGGTCTTCGCCGGGTTCCGGCTGGGCTCGCTGGCTGGGGCGACCGGCGAGGTCGGAGGGGCGAGGGGCTCGGGGTCCCAAGGCGAGGGCGGCGAGGGCGACGGCGGCCAAGCGGCAAGGCTCGGGTGGAGGGCGGCGACGGGCGGGGCGGGTTGAGGAGAGGAGGCGGGCGGGGTTAAATAGGAGGGGGTGGGTTGCCTTGGGGAGGCGGCGGGCGGGCGCATGTCCGAGCCGAACACGGCGGGCGGGAGTCACATGTGAGGAGGAGAGAGGAGGCGGGCGCTGGCCGGGCTGGCTGGCTGGGCCTTGGGCCTTGAAAGCGTTTAAACAAAACAAAACGGATTAAAAGAAATATCAAACGAACTCCGATTTTAATAAAATTAATTTTCCCGACTCCTAAAAATGAGTCGAACAAAATGAACTTTAAAAGCGGCAAACATGCATATATTTTTAAAATGCTCATTTTGCCTAAGCAAAACAAATCTTCCAAAACCAAATTTGATTTATTTATAATATCTTCATTTTTCCTAAATATTGGGAAAGTCATATTATTCCCTCTCTTGAGATTTTTATAGGAAAAACTTTATGAAGATAATTAAATAAATCAATGATCCTATTTTCAAAATTTGAGAAATCCCAAATATGAAAATAATGAAACTTCCAACTCTCTCCGAGGGTCCTTGAGTTGCGTGAAATTTTCTAGGATCGGAAAATGCGAGAAAAATATGATATGCATGATGACCTAATGTATAACATTCCAAATTGAAAATTTGGGATGTTACAATTTTGAAGAAATAGTTGAACTCTCATGCTTCATTTTATTATCTTGAGAGTCTTAAATAGCATGGTAATTTGCTTGGGTTATAAAATTTAGTCCTAATATGATAGGCATACAAGAGGGATATAATAAAAACTCTCATATAAAGTGCATTGAATACTATGAGAAGTTTGATTCCTTATGATTGTTTTGAGATATGAAGATGGTGATATTAGAGTCATGCTAGTAGAGTAGTTGTGAATTTGAGAAATACTTGTGTTAAAGTTTGTGATTCCCGTAGCATGCACGTATGGTGAAACGTTATGTGATGAAGTCGGAGCATGATTTATTTATTGATTGTCTTCCTTATGAGTGGCGGTCGGGGACGAGCGATGGTCTTTTCCTACCAATCTATCCCCCTAGGAGCATGCGCGTAGTACTTCTTTTGATAACTAATAGATTTTTGCAATAAGTATGTGTTCTTTATGACTAATGTTGAGTCCATGGATTATACGCACTCTCACCCTTCCACCATTGCTAGCCTCTCTAATACCGCGCACCTTTCACCGGTATCATACACCCACCATATACCTTCCTCAAAACATCCACCATACCTACCTATTATGGCATTTCCATAGCCATTCCGAGATATATTGCCATGCAACTTACCACCGTTCCTTTTATTATGACACGCTTCATTATTGTCATATTGCTTTGCATGATCATGTAGTTGACATCGTATTTGTGGCAAAGCCACCGTTCATAATTCTTTCATACATGTCACTCTTGATTCATTGCACATCCCGGTACACCGCCGGAGGCATTCACGTAGAGTCATATTTTGTATTGAGTTGTAATTCTCGAGTTGTAAGTAAATAAAAGTGTGATGATCATCATTATTAGAGCATTGTCCCAGTGAGGAAAGTACGATGGAGACTATGATTCCTCCACAAGTCGGGATGAGACTCCGGGCGAAAAAAAAGAAAAAAAGGAAAAAAAGAAGAGAAGGCCCAAAACAAATAAAAGCAAAAAGTGAGAGAAAAAGAGAGAAGGGGCAATGCTACTATCCTTTTACCACACTTGTGCTTCAAAGTAGCACCATGATCTTCATGATAGAGAGTCTCCTATGTTGTAACTTTCATATACTAGTGGGAATCTTTCATTATAGAACTTGGCTTGTATATTCCAATGATGGGCTTCCTCAAGATGCCCTAGGTCTTCGTGAGCAAGCGAGTTGGATGCACACCCACTTAGTTTCTTTTTAAGCATTCATACACTTATAGCTCTAGTGCATCTGTTGCATGGCAATCCCTACTCACTCACATATATATCTATTGATGGGCATATCCATAGCCCGTTGATACGCCTAGTTGATGTGAGACTATCTTCTCCCTTTTTTGTCTTCTCGACAACCACCATTCTATTCCACCTACAGTGCTATGTCCATGGCTCACGCTCATGTATTGCGTGAAGATTGAAAAAGTTTGAGAACATCAAAAGTATGAAACAATTGCTTGGCTTGTCATCGGGGTTGTGCATGATTTAAATATTTTGTGTGATGAAGATAGAGCATAGCCAGACTATATGATTTTGTAGGGATAGCTTTCTTTGGCCATGTTATTTTGAGAAGGCATGATTGCTTTGTTAGCATGCGTGAAGTATTATTGTTTTCATGTCAATATTAAACTTTTGTCTTGAATCTTATGGATCTGAATATTCTTGCTACAATAAAGAAGATTACATTGATAAATATGTTAGGTAGCCTTCCACATGAAAAATTCTATTTTTATCATTTACCTACTCGAGGACGAGCAGGAATTAAGCTTGGGGATGCTGATATGTCTCCAACGTATCTATAATTTTTTATTGTTCCATGCTATTATATTATCCATCTAGGATGTTTTATATGCATTTATATGCTATTTTATATGATTTTTGGGACTAACCTACTAACCCAGAGCCCAGTGCCAGTTTTTGTTTTTTCCTTGTTTTTGAGTATCACAGAAATGGAAAACCAAACGGAGTCCAATTGACCTGAAACTTCACGGAACTTATTTTTGGACCAAAAGAAGCCCACGGAGCATCGGAGATGGACCAGAAGAGTCCTGGGCTGCCCACGAGGGTAGGGGGCGCGCCCACCCCCTGGGCGCGCCCCCCTGGCTCGTGGACAGCCCGGAGACCCCCCTGACTTGTTCTCGACGCCAAAACCTCTTATATATCCAGAAACTTCCAGAAAGAAACCTAGATCGGGAGTTCCGCCGCCGCAAGCCTCTATAGCCACCAAAACCAATCGGGACCCTGTTCCTAAGACCTGTCGGAGGGGGGATCCCTCACCGGTGGCCATCTTCATCATCCCGACGCTCTCCATGACGAGGAGGGAGTAGTTCACCCTCGGGGCTGAGGGTATGTACCAGTAGCTATGTGTTTGATCTCTCTCTTTCTCTCGTGTTCTTGATTTGGCACGATCTTGATGTATCGCGAGCTTTGCTATTATAGTTGGATCTTATGATGTTTCTCCTCCTCTACTCTCTTGTAATGGATCGAGTTTTCCCTTTGAAGTTATCTTATCATATTGAGTCTTTAAGGATTTGAGAACACTTGATGTATGTCTTGCATGTGCTTATCTATGGTGACAATGGGATATTCACGTGATCTACTTGATGTATGTTTTGGCGATCAACTTGTGGGTTCCGTAACATTGTGAACTTATGCATAGGGGTTGGCACACGTTTTCGTCCTGACTCTCCGGTAGAAACTTTGGGGCACTCTTTGAAGTTCTTTGTGTTGGTTTGAATAGATGAATCTGAGATTATGTGATGCATATCGTATAATCATACCCACGGATACTTGAGGTGACATTGGAGTATCTAGGTGACATTAGGGTTTTGATTGATTTGTATCTTAAGGTGTTATTCTAGTACGAACTCTTGAATAGATCGATCTGAAAGAATAACTTTGAGGTGGTTTCGTAACCTACAATAATCTCTTCTTTTGTTCTCCGCTAGTAGTGACTTTGGAGTGACTCTTTGTTGCATGTTGAGGGATAGTTATATGATCCAATTATGTTATTATTGTTGAGAGAACTTGTACTAGTGAAAGTATGAACCCTAGGCCTTGTTTCAACGCATTGCAATCCCGTTTGTGCTCACTTTTATCGCTTGCTACCTGATGACCCACAAGTATAGGGGATCTATCGTAGTCCTTTTGATAAGTAGGAGTGTCGAACCCAACGAGGAGCAGAAGGAAATGATAAGCGGTTTTCGTAAGGTTTTCTCTGCAAGCACTGCAATAGTAGGTAATCGATAGTTTTGTGTAAGATAAATAGTAACGAGCAAAAAGTAAATAAAGTAAATAAAGTGCAGCAAGGTGGCCCAATCCTTTATGTAGCAAAGGATAAGCCTGGACAAATTCTAATAATGAAGAAGGAGCTCCCGAGGACACATTGGGAATTATCGTCAAGCTAGTTTTCATCACGTTCATAAGATTCGCGTTCGGTACTTATATGTGGGTGGACCGACACTTGGGTACTGTCCTAACTTGGACAAGCATCCCACTTATGATTAACCCCTATTGCAAGCATCCGCAACTACAAAAAGGAGTATTAAGGTAAACCTAACCATAGCATTAAACACATGTGTCCATATTAGCCCCTAACGAAGCAACACATAAACTAGGGTTTAAGCTTCTGTCACTCTAGCAACCCATCATCTACTTATTACTTCCCTATGCCTTCCTCTAGGCCCAAATAATGGTGAAGTGTCATGTAGTCGACGTTCACATAACACCACTAGAGGAAAGACAACATACATCTGTAGGACCTTGAAGTATGTCTAGAGGGGGGTGATTAGACTACTTGACCAATTAAAAACTTAACCTTTTCCCAATTTTAGAGTTTAACAGATTTTAGCTATCTTAGGACAAGTCAAGCAATCATCACACAAATCAAGCAAGCATGCAAAGAGTATATGGGCAGCGGAAATTAAAGCATGCAACTTGCAAGAAAGTAAAGGGAAGGGTTTGGAGGATTCAAACGCAATTGGAGACACGGATGTTTTTGGCGTGGTTCCGATAGGTGGTGCTATTGTACCTCCACGTTGATGGAGACTTCAACCCACGAAGGGTAAAGGTTGCGCGAGTCCATGGAGGGCTCCACCCACGAAGGGTCCACGAAGAAGCAACCTTGTCTATCCCACCATGGTCGTCGCCCACGAAGGACTTGCCTCACTAGCGGTAGATCTTCACGAAGTAGGCGATCTCCTTGCCCTTACAAACTCCTTGGTTCAACTCCACAATCTTGTTGGAGGCTCCCAAGTGACACCTAGCCAATCTAGGAGACACCACTCTCCAAGAAGTAACAAATGGTGTGTTGATGATGAACTCCTTGCTCTTGTGCTTCAAATGATAGTCTCCCCAACACTCAACTCTCTCTCATAGGATTTGGATCTGGTGGAAAGAGGGTTTGAGTGGAAAGCAACTTGGGGAAGGCTAGAGATCAAGATTCATATGGTAGGAATGGAATATCTTGGCCTCAACACATGAGTAGGTAGTTCTTTCTCGAGAAATGGTAAGTTGGAAGTGTGGGTTCAGTCTGATGGCTCTCTTCACGAATGAAGAGGAGGTGGAGGGGTATATATAGCCTCCACACAAAATCTAACCGTTACACACAATTTACCAAACTCGGTGGGACCGATTCAACGGACTCGGTCGGACCGATTTAGTAAACCTAGTGAACGTTAGTGATTTTCGTGGACCGACATGCAACTCGGTGAGACCGATTCGGTTAGGGTTAGGGCATAACGTAATCTCGGTGAGACCGATTACATACAAACTTCGGTGAGACCGATTTTGGTAATAAGCTTTCCAGAGAGTTGGTCAGGTAAACTCGGTGGGACCGATTTGCTATTTTTGGTGAGACCGAAATGTTACAAAAGGGAAACAGAGAGTTTACATTGCAATCTCGGTGGGACCGATCGCTCACTTGGTTAGACCAAAGCGTTCTGAAGGGAAACAGAGAGATTACAATCCCATCTCGGTGAGACCGAGATCCCTATCGGTAGGACCGATTTGCCTAGGGTTTGTGGCAGTGGCTATGACTTTTGAAATCGGTGGCGCTGGTAGGAAGAATCGGTGTGACCGATTTTGGCTTAGGGTTTAGGTCATTTGTGGATTGTGAGAAAGTAGCTGAGGGTTTTGGAGCATATCACTAAGCACATGAAGCAAGAGGCTCATTAAGCAACACCTCATCCCTCCTTGATAGCATTGGCTTTTCCTATAGACTCAATGTGATCTTGGACCACTAAAATGTAAAATGAAGAGTCTTGAGCTTTTGAGCTTGAGCCAATCCTTTGTCCTTAGTATTTTGAGGATCCACTTTCATCATCCATGCCATGCCATTCATTGAGCTTTCCTGAAATAATGGTCTTGGAATAGCATTAGCTCAATGAGCTATATGTTGTTATGAATTACCAAAACCACCTAGGGATAGTTGCACTTTCAATCTCCCTCTTTTGGTAATTGATGACAACATATAGATCAAAGCTTCAACAAATGATAATAAGATTGAAAACATCGTCGCTTTGAGAAGTATGTGATAAGCAAGAGCTCCCCTAAATTTGTGCATAGTTTAAGATTTGCTTTGGACTGCAAATGCACAAGGAATTAGGCTCATGGGTTACTCTTCCATGTCACATACATCTTGGTGGAGCGCTCAAAATGATAAAGATTGAATACATGCACTCATCACCAAGCAAGGTGAATGATCACATAGGATAGATAAGATAATATCATCAAACATGCATAAGTGTAGCTTATGATCAAACACATGATCATCAATGTCTCACAGGAATAGTATAGTATCTCAAGAAATCAAAAGCAAACAAGTTTGAAACCACCAAATCAAGAGAGAACAAAAGCAACACTCTCTCTCTCGAAGCCTATGATCTATACATTTTTCTCCCCCTTTGGCAACAAGTTACCAAAAAGTTCATAGAAAATGCATAGTGCTAGATCGACTCTCAGGCTTGATCTTCAGGTGGTGGTGTAGAGATGGCTCCTTGGACGAAGACTTCAGTTGATGTACAGGGAGCTGGAGGAGTTGGTGCTGGAGCTAGTTGCACTGGAGCTGTAGGAGCCGTAGCTGGTGCAGATGATGTTGCTCTAGTGTCTGCATCGGCACTGCATCTCGATCTCTGAGCTCTAGGCACTCTGGCAAATACATTAGTGGTAGTCTTGCCCTTCCTCTCCTGCATGTCATCCTGCAAATGCTCCACAACCCGATCAATCTCGCCATTACTTTGACATCTAGATCATAGAATTTTTGTTCCATGATTCTTTCCAAGCTCTCCTGATTTTGAGTGAGGGTGGCCAATCCCTTCTCAATCCTCAGAGATGATGCTATCAAGTAACCAAGCTGCTCCTGCTTGTTCTTCAAGAAATACTCAAATGCCTCCTCTTGAGTTGGCATCTTGGCAGCCTTCTCCTTCCTTGCATTCTCCTTCTTCTCTTGAGCTTGAACTGATGATGGATCATTCTCATTCATGACAACCTGATTGTCCTCAAAGTTTGGATAAAGTGGAAAATGTTCCTTATCCAATAGATATTTGCCGGTGCCCATCTTTGAGTTAATCAACTCCTGAATCTGAGGGGCATATCCACAACTCCTCTTATGATCTGCTGCAGTCCTCTTAATGGTTTCAACTATAAGGCTCATGACCTTGAATTTCTGAGGCACATCAAATAAATGCAACATATTGATTGCATGCCCTCTGATCATGTCGTGGTCACCTGACTTAGGCAATAGAGTGTGCCTTAGGATCCAATTGATTGTAGGCAGCCAGCGGAAGAAAGTGGATTGATCCAAAAGAGAAAATCTCTAGGGCTTTGTCTGGGATCTCCTTGTACATATGTGCCATGGTATTGTGTCCCATTTTCTTCTTGGCATATACATCCAGGTCATCATCATTTTCCTTTGGGGCATTTATCAGCTTTGCCCACTCCTCAACAGTTGACTGGTACCTTGTACCTTCAGACATCCAAACTATCCTTCCATCTGGATAGAAGTGTGTTGTGGAGTAGAATTGCATGATAAGTTCATCATTCCAGTTGGTGAGCTTTTGCCCAACAAATCTGCAACTCCACAAGCAACAAAACTGTCTTGCACTCCAGGATAGTGCTCTTCCTTTTCCTTCATGTAGGTCCAGTCGACCCACCTCATATCACACACAATGGGCTTCTTGTCCAACAAGATTGTCTCATAGAAGTCCTACTGTTCCTTTGTATGGAACCTGTAATCAACAGCAGTCCTTCTCCTTGTGGCATATGGATCTGCCAACCTCCATAGCCTCAACCCTGAATCTTTTCTGATGTTCATGTCCTTAGCCACAGGATGGGCATCATTGTGGTCTGGTATTTTGGGCTTGAGCTTCCTCAGAACTTGTCCTTCTTCATCTTCCTCCTCACCAACCTCAGGCACTGGGGCCTTGTTCTTCTCAAAGAAATTGGAATACTCCTGGTATTCCTCTTTGGTGCAGACTTGGCCTTGGGGGCAGCTTTGGGTGCTTCCTTGGGCTTAGATGTTGTAGCCCCTGATCTAATAGCATCACCCATAAGCTTTGGTGCCTTTGGTGCTGGTGCAGCAAGCTCTTCTTCCTCTTCCATCATGGAAGGTTGACCAACAACTCTGGCCATGGTCTTCTTGACCCTTTACTTCCTCTTCTTTCCTTCAGCAGCTGGCTCTTTGGGATCAGACTTCTCAGGCAGTTTAGTTGAGTCTCTGGCTTTGGACATTGGTTGTCTTCCTGCAGGCCTTTTAATCTTCATGCCTGGCTTTGTATGCTTTGCTGAGCCATACTCCTTTTTGAGTACTACTTTCTTGGAGGTAGCCTCATCTTCTTATGCTCTGTAATCCTCATCTTCAGAGTCTGAGGTTACCTTCTTCCTTTGCCTGGTAGCAGCCTTAGGCAGGTTGCTAGGAGTGCTCCTGCTGCCTTCATCTGAAGAGCTGGAGGGACTAGTGCCCTCACTCATGTCAATCTGCCGTGCTGACCTGTTCTGACTATCACTCTGGTCTGACATGCTGCAAACACTGACTGCTGACCCTGTGAAGAGTTATAGATGAGATAGAGTGGACGAGCATCACAAAATGCAGAGATTTTTGCAAAAGAATGATTCACAAATTCAGTTTTAGTTTTCCACAGAAAGAATTTCGGATCATCCGATTTTCAAACTCGGTGATACCGAATCAGTTTTGGAACCTAAACTGATGAACTCGGTTGGACCGAGTCACAGTTCGGTGGCACCGAGACTGCTAGGGTTTCACAAAGTCCTAAAATCGGTCGCACCGACTAGCAATTCTCGGTCAGACCGAGATTTACTAGTGCAATGGCATAAGCCAAATCGGTGGGACCGAGTTTTTCAACTCGGTGGGTCCGAGATGGTTTCGGCGGAAACCTAACCCTAAATTTTCACATCTCATCTAATCTACGGATTGCATTGACTGGATAGGAGTGTTTCAATCGTGGCAAGAATCAATAAGAACACAATGTGCTAGGAATCGGACGAGGATAGCACTGTGATCGAGTCCATACCCTAGCTCGGCGATGAACTCGCTACGGCGGCAACGGCGGGGTTGAATTCCGTTGACGGCGGCGGAGACCAGCGACAGGAGGCGGCTGGCGACGAGGAGACGATCCGGAGACCTTGGAGGCAGAGCGAGCTATTGCGCGGGTGAAGGGGTTCAGAGAAATTTCCAAATTTTTGCCCGTGACTATATATAGCCCGACTGCCGGTGTGACCGAAAGTGGAACAACTTCGGTGGCACCGAGATGCATAACTGTGTTCAGTTACAACAACTCGGTGTGACCGAAAAGTTCAAATCGGTTGCACTGAGATTGAAAACCTAGATCGACTTAGTGATCTCGGTAGGACCGAAATGGAGGAATCGGTCAGACCGAGAATCACAAAGAAGTTTAAGTCTATGACGAATCGGGGACTCCGAGTGCTCCTCACACAGAGTGGTTCGAATCTGACTTGATCAAATTTTGTGATGTAGCATGAATAGAGTTTGAGACGAGAAAAGCATAGATAGCTAGAGAAGGTTCTTAGGCATTCTTGTCCATCCACTTGGCCAAAAGAAGAAAGAACCAAACAATCAAAACAACAAGTGGATGTCCTTGAATGAGTAAAATATGCACCAACATGCTCACACAAAAAGATGGCAAATGAAATATGTGTCAAAGCATGCACAACCAATTGTAGCATCTATCAAACAATTGGCGATGACTAGGTCATCTATATATGAGTATATTGACTTAGGAGTCAAATGATAAACATTTGATCATAGGTCATACTCAACGCTTTAAGCTCAAGTGGGGTTACCACTTTTACATAATGCATTGATGTGTTCACACCATTAGAGTTGCTTTGACTCAATTATTAGAGTTAAGCTCCCCTAGATGTGAGATCCCCCTTAGAGGGATGAACTAACCTTGGGTTTTGTCGATGATGACTTCATGTAGGTGTTGAAGATGTGGATGCTCAATGTTGATGTAGATCAATTGGAGCAATCCTTTGGAGTGAGTTGCACTTTCAACTTGCCTACATGGGTTAGTCCCACAAGGAACAAACAAGAATATCCATAGACATAGAGTGATGCACACACAAATGATGTCCATGAAATCATTAGGTTACCTTGTCCCTTGCCTTACCAACATGAGGGTTTGTGACTCCTTGAACTAGTGCAAGATGTGGAAGTTGATTGCACTTGTCCTTGCCATAATGGTATGAGTGAAGAATGTTGGCGGAGTCACCCTCAAGAACTCTCTAGTTCTTCTTCTTCGAGATCCAATCATCTTGATGGGAATCCTTGGAGTTGTAGTTGTACTTGATGAAGTAGAACTTTACGTAGTCTTGGGAATCCACTTGAACAAGGCCTTAGGTGCTTCTTCAAATGCATCAATCTCTTCTTGAAGCTTGTCCTTGCCTTTGTTCTTGTGGTCTTGTGGTGGAAGATCATCTTGTGCTTGTGTTCCCTTGAAGGAAGTAGGATCATACTTCTCTTGTTGAGGAACAAACTTCGTCTTGGGGTATTGATCTTCTTCCCACTCAACTCCATTGGCATTGAACTTTCGTTCAAAACCAACACCTTGATTCTTCCAGTGTCTTCCTTGCTTGCGTGCAATTTCCTCGAATTGCTTACTCCCGGCAAGGCTCTTGTAAACACCTTTCTCTATAATTCCCTTCAATAAGCTATTTTCTTGCTCAAGTGTAACTTGGCTAAGAGAATCATTAGTGGAATCAAGAGAACTACTAGAAGCAGCAATATTGGATTTGACATTATTATTGTTACTGCTAGAGGAAGTATCTTTCTTGTACTTGTTACTAGACTTGACTTGAGGCATGTAAGTAGATAGGAGTAAATGCTTGGCAATGTAAGAAGAACTTTTCTTACGGAGATCATCATTGATTGCTTTTAAGAACTCATGCTCTTGCTTAAGATTGAGCTTTTCAAAGCGTAACTTCTCATGAGCCCTTAAAAGTTCTCGATGATCTTGAAGATAGTTTCATGAGCCAACTTAAGAGTGTTTAGTTCTTTAGTTAGAAGCTCAATCTTCTCCTTATCATTGTCATTCGTTTTATCTTGATTAGCATGATTAATTGACGTTTCATCATAGTATTCATCACTAGAGTTGTCAACAAGTAAATCATCATCCACAAGCAAGTCATCTTCATCACTATTGAAATCAACATACTCGGGATGTGTTACCTTTGGACCTTTGGCCATGAAGCATCTTCCAATTCCTTCATTTGGTGAATCAAATAAGTCGTAGGAGTTGGTTGACACAAGTGCTAGACCGGCAACACCTTCATCTTGAGTATATTCGGAGTCGGAGTGATAGCTTCTCTCGGAGTGTTTGTCGGAGTCGGAGCCGGATACCCATTCACCAACATGAGCTTGATGTCTTCGTTTTTTGTAGCTCTTTGATTGCTTATCCTTCCTTTCCGAATCCTTGCTTCTCCGTGAGGATCTTCATTCATAACGATCATCTCTACTCCTCCTCTCTCTTGGTGGTGATTCTTCTCTTTTGCTTCTTCTTCTTGGAGAATCTTCTCTTCTTTTGTAGGGTGTCGTACACTCATTGGAATAGTGTCCAGGCCTCCCACAATTGTAGAAATTGCGCTCTCGACTAGAAGATCTTTTGTCATGGTAAGTCCTTGACTTGGAGCTTCTTCGTTTGCTTCTACTCTTGTAGAATTTGTTGAAGTTCTTCACCATTAAGCTCAATTCTTCATTGAAGGTTTGTTTCTCACTTGATGATGTGGGGGCTTCACTTGAGGCTTTGTAAGCACCACTTGACTTGATGTGAAGTTCCTCCTTATCCTTGAGTGACATCTCATGAGCAACAATTCTTCCAATGACTTCCGTTGGCTTGAGATCTTTGTAGTTTGGTATCATTTGGATCAATGTGCACACGGTATCATACTTTCCATCCAATGCTCTTAGGATCTTCTTGATGATGAATCATCGGTCATCTCTTCACTCCCTAAGCCGGCAATCTCATTTGTAATAAGAGCAAGCCTAGAGTACATTTCAAATGACACCTTCACCATCCTTCATTTTGAACTTGTCAAGCTGACTTTGGAGCACATCCAACTTGGATTCCTTGACGGATTCGGTACCTTCATGCATATCAATCGAAGTATCCCAAATTTCTTTTGCATTCTCAAGACGGTTGATTTTGTTGAATTCTTCGGGGCACAATCCGTTGAAGATGATATCACAAGCTTGAGCGTTGTATTGAAGCATCTTCAATTCTTCCGCATTAGCTTCACGGTTCGGCTCTCTCCCATCAAAGAATTCACCTTGCAAGCCAATACAAATAATTGCCCAAACGGCGGGGTTATGTCCGAGAATATGCATTTTCATCTTATGCTTCCAACTAGCAAAGTTAGTACAATCAAAGTAAGGACCTCTACGGTGATAATTTCCCTTGCTAGACGCCATACTCTCCAAGGTTGTGAAACCAAGGCTATGACTACCAAAAGCTATGGAAATCAAAGCAAATGGAGACCAAAGCTCTGATACCACTTGTAGGACCTTGAAGTATGTCTAGAGGGGGGTGATTAGACTACTTGACCAATTAAAAACTTAACCTTTTCCCAATTTTAGAGTTTAATGATTTTAGCTATCTTAGGACAAGTCAAGCAATCATCACACAAATCAAGCAAGCATGCAAAGAGTATATGGGCAGCGGAAAGTAAAGCATGCAACTTGCAAGAAAGTAAAGGGAAGGGTTTGGAGGATTCAAACGCAGTTGGAGACACGGATGTTTTTGGCGTGGTTCCGATAGGTGGTGCTATCGTACCTCCACGTTGATGGAGACTTCAACCCACGAAGGAGTAGCAGTTCTTGTGAGTCCACGGAGGGCTCCACCCATGAAGGGTCCACGAAGAAGCAACCTTGTTTATCCCACCATGGCCGTCGCCCATGAAGGACTTGCCTCACTAGCGGTAGATCTTCACGAAATAGGCGATCTCCTTGCCCTTACAAACTCCTTGGTTCAACTCCACAATCTTGCTCTGAGGCTCCCAAGTGACACCTAGCCAATCTAGGAGACACCACTCTCCAAGAAGTAACAAATGGTGTGTTGATGATGAACTCCTTGCTCTTGTGCTACAAATGATAGTCTCCCCAACACTCAACTCTCTCTCATAGGATTTGGATCTGGTGGAAAGAGGGTTTGAGTGGAAAGCAACTTGGGGAAGGCTAGAGATCAAGATTCATATGGTAGGAATGGAATATCTTGGCCTCAACACATGAGTAGGTAGTTCTTTCTCGAAATGGTAAGTTGGAAGTGTAGGTTCAGCTGATGGCTCTCTTCACGAATGAAGAGGAGGTAGAGGGTATATATAGCCTCCACACAAAAATCTAACTACATACACACAATTTACCAAACTCGATGGGACCGATTCAACAGACTCGGTCGGACCGATTTAGTAAACCTAGTGACCGTTAGTGATTTTCGGTGGGACTGATATGCAACTCGGTGAGACCGATTCGATTAGGGTTAGGGCATAACGTAATCTCGGTGAGACCGATTACACAAACTCGGTGAGACTGATTTTGGTAATAAGCTTTCCAAAGAGTTGGTCAGGTAAACTCGGTGGGACCGATTTGCTCTTTTCGGTGAGACCGAAATGTTACAAAAGGGAAACAAAGAGTTTACATTGCAATCTCGGTGGAACCGATGCTCACTTCGGTTAGACCGAAACATTACGAAGGGAAACAGAGAGATTACAATCCCATCTCGGTGAGACCGAGATCCCTATCGGTAGGACCGATTTGCCTAGGGTTTGTGGCAGTGGCTATGACTTTTGAAATCGGTGGCGCTGGTAGGAATAATCGCTGTGACCGATTTTGGCTTAGGGTTTAGGTCATTTGTGGATTGTGAGAAAGTAGCTGAGGGTTTTGGAGCATATCACTGAGCACATGAAGCAAGAGGCTCATTAAGCAACACCTCATACCTCCTTGATAGTATTGGCTTTTCCTATAGACTCAATGTGATCTTGGACCACTAAAATGTAAAATGAAGAGTCTTGAGCTCTTGAGCTTGAGCCAATCCTTTGTCCTTAGTATTTTGAGGGATCCACTTTCATCATCCATGCCATGCCATTCATTGAGCTTTCCTGAAATAATGGTCTTGGAATAGCATTAGCTCAATGAGCTATATGTTGTTATGAATTACCAAAACCACCTAGGAATAGTTGCACTTTGAACATCTCATCAAAATATCGAACGAATACCAAATTCACATGACTACTAATAGCAAGACTTCACCCATGTCCTCAGGAACAAACGTAACTACTCACAAAGCATATTCATGTTCATAATCAGAGGAGTAATAATATGCATAAAGGATCTGAACATATGATCTTCCACCAAGTAAACCAACTAGCATCAACTACAAGGAGTAATCAACACTACTAGCAACCCACAGGTACCAATTTGTGATTTTGATACAAGATTGGATTCAAGAGATGAACTAGGGTTTTGAGAGGAGATGGTGCTGGTGAAGATGTTGATGGAGATTGACCCCCTCTCGATGAGAGGATCACAGTGATGACGTTGGTGATGATTTTCCTCCCGAGGGAAGTGTCCCCGGCAGAACAGCTCCGCGAGCCCTAGATTGATTCCGCCAAGGTTCCGCCTCGTGGCGGCGTGAGTTTCGTCCCGTAAGCTTGCCCATGATTTTTTCCAAAGGTAAAAGTGATGATATAGCAGAAGATGGACGCGGAGGCCCACCAGGGGCCCAGGAGATAGGGGTGCGCCCTATAGGGGCGCCTGTCTCTGGACAGGTGTGGGCCCCTTGCCTATTTCTTTTGCTCATAAGTTCTTATAAAATCCAAAAAGTTGTTTCGTGGAGTTTCGTGACTTTTGGAGTTGTGCGTAATAGGTTTCCAACGTTTGCTCCTTTTCGGCCAGAATTCCAAATTGGCATTCCCTCTTCATGGTAAACCTTGTAAAATAAGAGAGAATAGCCATAAGTATTGAGATATAATGTGTAATAACAGCCCATAATGCAATAAATATTGATATAAAAGCATGATGCAAAATGGACGATCAACTCCCCAAGCTTAGGCCTCGCTTGTCCTCAAGCGGAAGTCAAATCGAAAAATATGTCCACATGTTTAGAGATAGAGGTGTCGATAAAAATAAAATACGGACATGAGGGCATCATGATCATTCTAATAACAGCAACATATATGGATTTTGTCATATGATTCCCTATGCTCAAGTAATAAGCAATTCACAATGTCAAGTATGGTTCAAAAACTTCATTGGGAACTAACAAACTATAATCTCAGTCATTGAAGCAATTGCAATTTATCGTAACATCGGAAATAGTAAAAATAGAGCTTTTCAAAGCAAGCTCACATACTCAACTATCTCGTAGTCCCCTATAATTATTAACACTCACGCAATACTTGTGGTTATAGAGTTTCACCGGACATCGAGAAAGATAGGGGCTTATTGTGTTGCCTCCCAACGTATTCACCTTTAGGTGATGTCAACAATAATAGCCTATGCCAACTTACATCCAATTGGATATATGTATCATGATCTTTCAAACACGAGGAGCTTGCCAAAGGATAAAAATAAAAAGGGAAAGGTGATCATCACCTTGACTCAAGCATAAAGTAAAACATAAAGTAAAAGATAGGCCCTTCGCAGAGGGAAGCAGAGGTTGTCATGCGCGTTTAGGGTTGATGCATAAAGTCTTAGTGCAAAAGAACTTCACTTTATATTGCCCCTTGTATGTGGACCTTTATTATGCAGTCCGTCGCTTTTATTACTTCCACAAAAAGTTCGTACAAAGTTTATTTTCTCTGCACTAATAAGTCAACATATTTAGAGAGCAATTTTTATTGCTTGCACCGATGACAACTTACTTGAAGGATCTTATTCAATCCATAGGTAGGTATGGTGGACTCTCATGGAAAAATTGAGTTTAAGGATATTTGGAAGCACAAGTAGTATCTCTACTTGGTGCAAGGAATTTGGCTAGCATGAGGGGGAAGGGCAAGCTCAACATGTTTGGAAGGTTAATGACAATATACTTTAACTGAGATGTCGGAAAACATGAACCATTACGTTGTCTTCCTTGTCCAACATCAACTCTTTTAGCATGTCATACTTAATGAGTGCTTCACAATCATAAAAGATGTCCAAGATAATACACTACTGGAATCTGGCACTTTGCCATCTGCCATGGCAGATGGCAAAAGCATGGTCAGCGGATGGCAAAGCTTTGCCAGCAAACAGTTTGTCTGAAACCCTGCCGGTAAAGGCTTCTTTGCCGTCTGTTGGCTGATGGCAAAGAGCCTGTGGCTTTGCCATCAGCTGGCAGATGGCAAAGCCTCTTAACGGGGTTAGCCACGTTAGAAGGCTAACAGCATACTTTGCCGTCGCCGCCAGATGGCAAAGGCCGCAGTGACTCTTTGTCGCCCGCCAACAGATGGCAAAGGCTGCATGCTTTGCCATCTGCCAGCACATGGCAAAGATCTTTGCCATCTGCTGGCAGATGGCAAAGAGCCCAAATAGGCCATCCCAAATTTTACATGTAGATGATACGTGGCCTCTTTGCCATCTGCCAGCTGATGGCAAAGCTCTTTGCCATCTGCCAGCAGATGGCAAAGTGACTATATTGCCCCATATAATTTTATTTTTTCTTATATCAATTCATTTTCACCTTCCAATGAAATCAGATAGCAATATCAAGGCATGAACAGATCTAAAGAACACAAACCACAAGCATAGACTCGGAGAAGACCAGGCACGACCACTGTGACGTCACTTCCCTTAATAATTATATCCTTACACTATACACGTTTCACAACTATAATTTGAACACCTACTTGCCATAAATAAATATATGTTTACACTATACACAAGTGAATCATGTTGTGTCATTTACATGACGGTTAAATTAAATGGACATGTCTTGATTAGGTACGACATACTTTGGACAAGGAAGAGACCTGCAGATAAATAACACAATTAAACAAACAAGTACTGAAATATAAGTGTTCCGCATTAAGCTTGCTAGTAAGGAAAATATCAGGAGATGGCTTGCTAGCTTTCACCTCTAGATCACCCCCATGGTAACTTGATACATCAGAGCAAGAAAACATTCCCCAATGGTTACAAACCTTCGGTGCAAAATGACATTCATGGGATCTGAAGACATCACTAAGAAATATCAGGTTCTATATGAGTCTGACTTACTAAAGAACAGAGAGCAATGAAGAAAAGTGATGTACATTAAATCAAGGCCAAATGATACATTGCATGCATCAATGAGCGTAAAAAATAAATGGTGTCTAATATTATATTTTCCCTTCCAATAGAGAGACTCCTTCTATATGTTTAACCAGTTGATTAATTCGGTTACACCAAATAAACATAGTTCTAAATGATACCAACATTTTTATGAAACAAAGGACAACCAATATTAACTCCTCAAGGTGGAAACTTCATGTCCTTTCAACTCTGAAATTCCACCAAAGGTAAGCATACAATAATTTTATAGTGTATAGTTATACAAAAGAAGAACATGTTACGTGTGTAGATAGCGCAAGGTGGCATATTATCATTGAGAGCATATATTAGCACATAGTATGATGAAAATTGGAACCAGATGCAATCACAAGATGTCTTTCTCCTTATTCTATATATCATCATTTCCTCTACACTTGACATGATAGCTTGAGAAAAAAAAGATGAGTATCCAAATATGTACATAGTTATGGCTAGATTCCTTGTTTTGTCCAAGAAAGATAAGTCATGAGCCCATCATCTTATTACAGCAAGGCACATCTCTTTCAGTGGTGCAAGAGGTGTAAATTTTAAATTTTCTTTTCAAGAAAAAACTCCTGCAATTTCCAAATGTATGGTCACAGTCACTGGCTGCAACGTCGACCAATGGTGCTTGTCTCATGGGCGAAGTACAAGGCCGTTGGGCTCGTCACGGGGAGTTCGCAACCCACATCAGTTTCTATGACTATAATTTCTACTATTGTACTCTTTGTAGTTTTTAATGCATAAATTAATCTAATGTTGGGAGATTTCCAAGGACTAACTAAGACAATCAGAATCGGAGAGGAGAGTTTCTCAACAACAACAAAATGAATTAGAGGAGAGTCAACTAACCTTCCTTTCTTGCTTCGTCACCCCTCATGGGTTATGAGCTATGACGACCATGATGCCGGTCGTGCGTCCGAGCACCTGTGGTCTGTACATCGACGACCTGCCCTTTTCTCATTTTCTGGTCACCGAAGAGTTCGATCGACCAGAAACATGGAAGGGTGAGAGTACTCATGTTCCTGCCCTGTGTGTGTTTTCTTTCTTGTGAAAGTTCTGTTCAATCAGAGAGGTAGAACAATCAGAAAATGAGAAGGTCTTTCACTTCCTTACGTAATGAAATTTCTGTCTTGCAAGTTTACAAAGTCATCAAGTTAAGCACTTACGATAAAATTATCCGACTCAGAAAGCTGATATCACTCATACAAAAAACATGTTATACAATATTGAGTTTTGACATAGCTATCAAATCTGAACTGAACTTCACAGAATTCAAAAGTTGTATAGCTGACAATGGGCCGTAGATGATAATTTTCTGAGAATATATATGCTAGTTAGGCAATCCTAAGAAGAGCTGGTAAATATCAAGAGGCATATGCATACAACCGCATTACCGTAAAAGGAAATAGGGAAGAACTCACCCGATCGAGCCAAGAAAACAATGAGAACATCCAGCTTACATGCAACACCATCGGTGGTAAACCGCTGCTCTCCCTAAATCAAGAAAATATCAAAGAAATTAAACCATCATTACCAATGAGTGGATTTGTAAGAAAACCAACAACATGAAGATCCTTGATGTAGTAGTAATTAATAGGATATCGATATGAAGAAACTGATATTTGGTTGAAAGTAATCCAGATGTAGGCCAACTGCAAAAACACAACCATCTACAAACAGAAAACATGGGTTGGCATACAACAATCAGAAGCGGACTTTGCTCATCATCGCTTGATACTAAAACTTTAAATATTGATGCAGAATTTACTGAACCCTAAAAACAAACTACAACAAACAACTGAAATCTAATACTCTACACATGCTGGAATCATGTTTTTTACTACAAAAAAATGAAGTCATAAACAAGCTAAGTATCTCAGTTGTAGCTACCAAACCAGAAGGATTGCTACAGTACCTTCAGTTCAAAGAACACAATTCGGCGAGGTTGCAAAGTGGTGTTTGTCGCCTCTGTTGCCGTCGTTGTAGGAACCCAGCCCCATCCAAACCCTAGATGACTGAAAAAATAAATTAGGTGGACATGAATTAGAGAGAGGAGCTCACACAAGGAATTGTAGTCAAAAGGAAGGCGGAAGTAAACCTAGTTGTGCTCTTGGGCACAAAAGTGAGCAGTGTTGGCGCCAGGTCTTAGACGGAACACCCACCCGGCAACCATTTGTCCTCCCAGAAATTGGTCGTCGTCCCGTCACCCAACTTTATGTAGGAGCAGGCCTTGAAAAGGGCGGATGCCACACTGTCAGGGTCAGCCGGCACCAAATGCCATGGGTATTATCATATTTCTCCAAAATTGAGTGAAATGGTGCAATCGATCCATACATGTGTCAGAGCCAAGTGCATTTTCAAAAAGCAATTTTTTGGTATGATTTCTAGATCAAAGTGTCTTTTCATTAATCGAAGTTCAAGTCCAGGAGAAATATTCATATATGCACATGTATTGTTGACTACCTCAGACTTAACTTTCAGGAAAACTGCATGCACCATCTTGAGTGATTGACACGGTGGATGTTTGTTTCGGAAACCATGAAACCAATGAGAAGTTAAGAACTAAAGTGGATGTTTTATTTTGTAGAGACCATGAAACCAATGAGAATTCGACAAAGTATGCTTGAAACAGAATCGAGATTCAAGTAAAGTAAGATTTCAGCACAAGTATCAAACCGCATAAGTGATAATCCTACATCATACTCATAGTGAATTACTCCCTCCGTTCCAAATTACTCATCGTAGAAATGGATGTATCTAGAACTAAAATACATCTAGATACATCCATACCTGCGACAAGTAATTCGGAACGGAGGGAGTATAATCTTGCATATTTGAAGGCATATATTCAAATATTGAAGAAAAATTAGCTCCATTCCAATTAGTGTAAGCAATATCGTTTCACATTCCATATATGTATTCAGGCAATCAATTACTGTATTTTCAGAGGCAGGGGGAGATAGCTTGCAACAGGAGAAAATATATGATATGCTTCTAGACAATAAGCATGTCTCAATACCTCCTTCCACACACATGTCATTTGCTCCATGCTAATGATTATTCTTTGTCTATTGCAGGTGATTTGAAGCCATAAATCCTATTCTCTTCTTTGTAAGCAGTTTGTAGCAGAATACTGTGAGTGTAGCTTGGAGCAGAGCACCTTCAATCTGAGGTTATTTGGCCCATAAATCCTATTCTCTTCTTAAATAAAATGTCATATTATTTTGTAGATAGATACATAACTATACTCTATGCAATGTTGAACTGTCAGTACTGGAACCTAAATCTTCTGCTACAAATAAAATGGTTGAGGATAGCAAATAAAATGTCCTAGTTAAACATCTTTTAGTTCCAAATAAATCATTATTTTGTACACAGATGGTGTGCAATTGAATTATTTTTGTTCACATGTTGAAGTGTCATGTGAGTACTACAACCTAAATCTGCTTGCTGTAATTTTTTCCTTATGCTCAAATACTTGCTGTAATTAGTATCTCAATGTCCAAAGGCTTGCTGAAATTCTCTTAATGTGAAAGTACTTGCCGTAATGGGTTTCATAATGTCAAATGCTTGCTGTAATTTTTTTTCTTTAAGATCAAATGCTTGTTATAATTATTGTCTGAATGTCCAAACACTTGCTGAATTTCTTTCTTTATGTGATTATTGTTGGAGGAAGCATGGCCACAGGGCAATATGCAAAATGCTCAAATGACCCTCTTTGTACAGAAGTAATTAATCTTGAAGAAGACATAGCCAAGAAACCCCCGCTTGAAGAGCCCAAACCAGAAAAAGCAATAGATGGACTTTGTTAAGTGTCTAATGCTGAAAAATACCATGGTTTTTAATACTTTGTCGCGTTTGGCTTGAAAAAATCAAAGTTTTGTAAACCACAAGATGCTAGAAACCATGGTCTTTTGCAAGATTCAAAAAGAGGTCCGTCGGGTTCTCCTTCTCGTAGTCTAGTTTTGCTGCCAAAGAAATTAGTAATGATAACTTAGAATCGGACTTAAGACTACGACGCTTCCTATGTTCGCGATAAATAAAACAACTACACATATAGGTCATACAAATAGATTTATAATCAACTCCCAGGATGAAGCCTTCAAGAATTTCTAATAAAGGGAGGCATAAAGAAAAGAAAAGGAGGCATAAAGTGTATTGTAATACGAAGAAACTTCTAATCTGCATCTACTACCGAGCATTATAAAATGGAACCCTCAAGAATTATGCTACCAAGTCAAGGGAGGCATTGAGAAGAAAATGGTCGTACCTCATTGAGATTTTATATCTGTGCCATCCTCTTAGTCACTTCTTCCTGGGCTACATGAAACTTCTGTCATGAGTTGTGAATGAAAGATAAAGCAACAACAAGGAGGTGATAGAGATATAGCAGATCAGAACCATTTTGACAAAGAGGCTGTGGTCGACGGGGGACGGCGCGCCGATGCGGATGTAGTTGCGGTGCATTGCGGGGACGGTGAAGACGGGCGTCTCGGAGGAGACGTCCCAGTAGGCGAGCAGCACGTCGTCGCCGACAGTGAGGAGGTGGACCTTGTCGCCGCCGGCCTCGGGGTAGCAGACGACGCGGGCCTGGGCGACGTGGGTGGAAAGGGTCCGGAGCGGGCCCGCGGTGGGCTTGTCGACGCGAATTACAAGACGATGCCCCGCCGTCGCCGCTGGCGAAAGGGCCGTCGCAGTGAAGGAGGGCGAGAAGGCGGCGGCATCCTTGCAGACGGTCACCACAGGGCACGCACATGAGCGGTCGCCCGGCGAAGAGGTGCAGCGGAGGACCAAAGCGGCGAGATTGCATATGGGGGCGACGACGATGGAGTGGGATGGGATAGGGTTTGGGTGGTTGGGCTGCCCGGAGGGTGGGGGTTCTTTTTCTTTCTTTCTATTTTTTTTTGTTTAGATAAATGGGATGGATGGATGGATGTATGGATGGATGCCATGTCATCAATCCATGACACAAACATTTCAACCAATGAGAACAAAAATAACCCCACAGTTTTTTTTACCTGGAAAAAATAACCCCATCTCTTTGCCATCTGCCACCAGATGGCAAAGAATCTTTGCCGTCTGCTGGTAGATGGCAAAGAGGTGGGGCTGGTACGCCTTTACACTCTTGACGACCACAGGATTTGCCAACCTCTTTGCCATCTGCTGGCAGATGGCAAAGATTATTTGCCATCCACTAGCAGATGGCAAAGAATTGGCTGATGGCAACCATGTTATTTGCTGTCTGTCAGTTCTTTGCCATCTGTTTTTTATAAGCAGATGGCAAAGACGTTCTTTGCCATCAGCTGGCAGATGGCAAAGAGCTGGCTGATGGCAAATTCCCAGTTTCCAGTAGTGATATATTTATATGTGAAGCCCTCTTCCCTTATCACTTCCTATTAATTGCAACGATGACCAAGGCTACATTCTTCAACTCTCAACAATTTTTATGCCTCATACTTTCTATGTGTGAAGTTATCACTATCCATAAGATCAATATGAACTCTTTTGTTCTTTCTACTTTCTCAAGATCATAGCAACATAGCAAAGCCCTTGACTCAACACTAATCTTTATTATAGATAGCACACAGACTCGCTTACATAAAGAGATCACAAAGCAAAACTCAAAACTACTTGATATCAAAACTTCAATCTACTAGATCAAGATACTACTAGAAGGATCGAACTAAATAAAGCAGTAAAAATAGGAGTGTGATGGTGATACGATACCGGGGCACCTCCCCCAAGCTTGGCAGTGCCAAGGGGAGTGCCCATACCCATCTGATTATTTCTCCTTCTTCACGGTTGGTGTTATGATCTTCTTGGCGATTATGCCCTTCAGGATACAGTTCTCCTCCTCGAGCTTATTGACTTGTTGTTTGAGGTCCATATTTTCTTTTGGAGCTTGCCTGTAACGGACAAGGCTCCTTTTACCCAAGGATGCTGCATAGCTTCTGGAGAACAAGTGAAACTCTTTTTCATATTTTCATAAGAAAGAAATCTAGAGTTGGAAGGAGTGACCAAGTAGGGACAACTGTGCTAGGTAGTAGTTCCCCATAGTGAATTCTGCTCGAAGACGAGAGGTAACTTCTTGATCCTCCTCCATGGCATCTATCCTTTTCAAATCAGCCTCCATCTCATCCTCCGTTGATGGTCCAAAGTGATAGGCGTCACTATTTGCTCATGGACCTGGGGTTGGGTGAGACACCCGGCTCTCCCCAACTGACTCCTGAGAAGACATCTTGCTTTATTCTGCAACAGGAACAACTTGAAACGAAAACAGAGGATATTTGCATGATACGGTGGTTAAAACCTTTGGGAGTATATATAATGAATTTTTACCGACCAAAATACGTAACATACAAGAAAACAGAGTCCGGGAGGCACACGAGGTGCCCACGAGACAGGGGGCGCACCCTCCTCTCTCGTGGGAGCCTCGTGTCCCTTTCGGACTACTTCTTTCTTCCTAAAATTATTAAATAATCCAAAACTGATAAAAATTGCCATTAGAGTTGTTTTGGAGTCGGTTTACTTACCGTACCACGTACCTATGCCTTTTCGGAGTCTGGAACATTTTGGAAAGTGTCTCTTATGTATTCCTCAGGGGTTATGGTTTCAATAATATTAGTTTCAGCATTGATAGGATTACCTGAAATATAATGTTTAATTCTTTGACCGTTTACCACTCTCGGATTTGTGCCTTCGAAGTTGTTGATTTTTATAGCACCAGAACGATAGACCTCCTCGATAACGTAGGGACCTTCCCATTTTGAGAGAAGTTTTCCTGCAAAAAATCTTAAACGAGAGTTGAACAATAACACATAGTCTCCTACGTTAAACTCACACTTTTGTATCCTCTTATCATGCCAGCGTTTGACTTTTTCTTTGAAAAGCTTGGCATTCTCATATGCTTGGGTTCTCCATTCATCAAGTGAGCTAATATCAAACAACCTCTTCTCACCGGCAAGTTTGAAGTCATAATTGAGCTCTTTAACATCCCAATATGCTTTATGTTCAAGTTTAAGAGGTAAATGACATGCTTTTCCGTAAACCATCTTATATGGAGACATACCCATAGGATTTTTGTATGCAGTTCTATAGGCCCATAATGCATCATCAAGTTTTTTTGGACCAATTCTTTCTAGATCTATTCACAGTCTTTTGCAAAATTAATTTGAGCTCTCTATTGCTCAAATCTACTTGACCACTAGATCATGGGTGATAAGGATGTGATTCTATGATTGACATCATACTTAGCAAGCATCTTACTGAAAGCACCATGAATAAAGTGTGAACCACCATCGGTCATAAGATATCTAGGGACTCCAAACCTTGGAAAAATAACTTCTTTAAGCATTTTAATAGAAGTGTTATGATCAGCACTACTAGTTGGAATAGCTTCTACCCACTTAGTAACGTAATCAACAACAACTAAAATATGTGTATAACCATTGGAGGCAGGAAAAGGTCCCATATAATCAAAGCCCCAAACATCAAACGGTTCAATAACAAGAGAATAATTCATAGGCATTTCTTGGCGTCTACTAATGTTACCTATTCTCTGACATTCATCACAAGATAAGACAAACTTACGAGCATCTTTGAAAAGAGTAGGCCGATAAAAACCAGATTGTAGTACCTTGTGTGCAGTTCTATCTCCAGCGTGGTGTCCTCCATAGGATTCAGAGTGACACTTGCGTAGGATTTGTTCCTGTTCATGCTCAGGCACACAACGTCTAATAATACCATCTACTCCTTCTTTATAAAGGTGTGGATCATCCAAGAAGTAATGTCCTAAATCATAAAAGAACTTTTTCTTTTGCTGGTATGTGAAACTAGGCGGTATATATTTAGCAACAATGTAATTAGCATAATCAGCATACCAAGGAGCAGTACGAGAAGCATTCACAACCGCTAATTGTTCATTAGGAAAACTATCATTAATAGGCAGTGGGTCATCAAGAACATTCTCTAACCTAGACAAGTTGTCTGCAACGGGGTTCTCAGCCCTTTCTATCAATAATATGCAAGTCAAATTCTTGGAGCAAGAGAACCCATCTAATGAGTCTAGGCTTAGCATCTTTCTTTTCCATAAGATATTTAATAGCAGCATGATCAGTGTGAATAGTAACTTTGGAATCAACAATGTAAGGTCTAAACTTATCACATGCAAACACAACTGCTAAGAACTCTTTTTTAGTAGTAGCATAATTTCTCCGGGCAAGATTTAGAGTATTACTAGCATCTTGGATAACATTCAATTTCTTATCGACTCTTTGCCCTAAAACAACACCTACAACATAATCACTAGCATCGCATAATTTCAAAAGGTAAATTCCAATCGGTGGCTGAACAATAGGTGCAAAGTGATCAAGGCTTTCTTAAGTGTTTCAATGCTTCTACACAATCATCATCAAAGACACAAGGAATCTCTATTTGCAATAAATTAGTCAGAGGCCTAGAGATTTTAGAAAAGTTCTTAATGAACCTCCTATAAAAGCCGGCATGACCAAGGAAACTTCTTATACCTTTTATGTCCTTGGGACATGGCATCTTTTCAATAGCATCAACTTTGGCCTTATCAACTTCAATACCTTTCTATCTTGTGCCCCAAGACAATGCCTTCATTAACCATAAAGTGACACTTTTCCCAATTCAGGACGAGACTAGTGTCTTCACATCTCTGCAAAACTCGATCAAGGTTGCTCAAACAATCATCAAAAGAGGATCCATAGACGAGAAGTCATCCATGAATACCTCACAAATCTTTTCACAAAAATCAGAGAATATAGCCATCATGCATCTTTGAAAGGTAGCAGGTGCATTACATAAACCAAAAGGCATACGTCTATAAGCAAAAGTACCAAAAGGGCAAGTACAAATAGTTTTAGATTGATCCTTCGCTGATACAGGTATTTGAGGGAAGCCAGAATAACCATCTAGAAAGCAAAAATGTGTGTGTTTGGATATCCTTTCTAGCATTTGATCAATAAAAGGTAAAGGGTAATGATCTTTCTTAGTAGCTTTATTTAACTTACAAAAATCAATTACCATCCTATAACCTGTAATAATTCTTTGCGGGATCAATTCATCTTTATCATCAGGAACAACGGTAACACCTCCCTTTTTAGGGACACAATGGATGTGGCTTACCCATTCACTATCGAATCTAGATAAATAATACCTGCCTCAAGGAGCTTTAGTATCTCCTTTCTTACCACTTCTTCATTTTGGGATTTAATCGTCTTTGAGGATCTCTAACTGGTTTGGCATCTTTCTCCACTGAAATCTTGTGTTGACATAATGTGGGACTAATGCCGTTAAGATCATCCAGAGTATATCCAATAGCAGCTCGGTGCTTCTTCAGAGTTTTCAATAATCTCTCTTCTTCTTTCTCTGAAAGGTTAGCACTAATAATAACAGGATATATTTCTTTTTCATCAAGATAAGCATCCTTGAGATTATCAGGTAAAGGTTTGAGTTCAAACACGAGATCACCCTTGGGTGGAGGGGGATCCCCAAGAATTTCAACGGGAATGTTATGTTTCAGCATAGGTTCTTGTTTAAGGAACACTTCATCTATTTCTTCCCTTTCCTTCATAAACATATCGTTTTCATGGTCTAGCAAATATTGTTCTAACGGATCGGTCGGAGGAACAACAATGGAAGCGAGACCAATAATTTCATCCTTACTAGGTAATTCCTCTTCACGATGTTGTCTACGAAATTTAGAAAAGTTGAACTCATGAGACATATCACCTAGACCAATAGTAACAACATCCTTTTCGCAATCTATCTTAGCATTAACGGTGTTCAAGAAGGGTCTACCAAATATAATGGGACAAAAGCTATCTTGTGGGGAGCCAAGAACAAGAAAATCAGCAGGATATTTAGTTTTCCCACACAAGACCTCAACATCTCTAACAATTCCCATTGGTGAAATAGTATCTCTATTGGCAAGTTTAATTGTGACATCAATATCTTCTAACTCAGTAGGTGCAATATCGTGCTTAATTTCTTTGTATAAGTCAATAGGTATTGCACTAGCACTAGCACCCATATCACATAAGCTATGATAACAATGATCTCCTATTTAACAGAAATAACAGGCATGCCTACCACAGGTCTATGTTTATCTTTAGCACAAGGTTTGGCAATTCTAGCAGTTTCATCACAGAAATAAATAACATGCCCATCAATATTATCAGACAAGAGATCTTTAACAATAGCAACATTAGGTTCAACTTTGATTTGCTCAGGAGGTGTATAAGTTCTAATATTGCTCTTACGAACAACAGTCGAAGCTTTAGCATGATCTTTTATCCTAACAAGAAAAGGAGGTTTTTCAACATAAGCAGTAGGAACAATAGGATCACTATATGTAATAGTTTTCTTCGATCGTAATAGGTGCAACTACTTTCACTTCAACAGGAGGATTATATTTAAACCACTTCTCTTTAGGGAGATCAACATGAGTAGCAAAAGTTTCACAAAAAGTAGCTACTATCTCAGAGTCAAGTCCATACTTAGCGCTAAATCCACGGAAAGCATCGGTATCCATAAAAGATTTAACACAATCGAACTTAGGTGTCATACCTGACTCCTTACCATCGTTGGAACCCCAATCTTCAGAGTTGCATTTAATTCTTTCCAATAAGTCCCACTTGAAATCAATAGTCTTCAGCATATAAGAACCAACACAGGAAGTACCGAGCAGGTTGCGATTATCAAGAGAAAGCCGAGCATAAAAATTCTGAATAATCATTTCCCGAGAGAGCTCATGATTGGGGCATGAATATAACATTGACTTAAGCCTCCCCCAAGCTTGAGCGATGCTTTCTCCTTCACGAGGCCAGAAATTATATATGTAATTATGATCACGATGAACAAGATGCATAGGATAGAACTTCTGGTGAAATTCCAACTTCAATCGCTTATAATTCCAAGATCCCGTATCATCACATAGCCTATACCATGTCAACGCATCTCCCTTCAAAGATAAAGGGAAGACCTTCCTTTTGCCAACATCATCGGGAATACCTGCAAGCTTAAATAATCCACAAACTTCATCCACAAAGATAAGGTGTAAGTCGGGATGCAATGTTCCGTCTCCTGCAAAAGGATTAGCAGGCAGTTTTTCTATCATACCCGAAGGAATCTCAAAGTGAATATTTTCATAAAGTTCAATAGGTTGAGGAGCATCTCTTTGCTCTTTTGGTTGGGATGAAGATACCCCAAACAAGCCCCTCAAAGGATTAGTTTCCATAGTGACAAGTAACAGAAAATTTCAGCACACTATATAAATGTTTCCTTACCAAGTTCCACTCACCAAAAGCGCTACACACCCCGGCAACGGCGCCAGAAAAGAATCTTGATGACCCACAAGTATAGGGGATCTATCGTAGTCCTTTTGATAAAGTAAGAGTGTCGAATCCAACGAGGAGCAGAAGGAAATGATAAGCGGTTTTCAGTAAGGTTTTCTCTGCAAGCACTGAAATAGTAGGTAATAGATAGTTTTGTGATAAGATAAATAGTAACGAGCAAAAAGTAAATAAAGTAAATAAAGTGCAGCAAGGTGGCCCAATCCTTTATGTAGCAAAGGATAAGCCTGGACAAATTCTAATAATGAAGAAAGAGCTCCGAGGACACATTGGGAATTATCGTCAAGCTAGTTTTCATCACGCTCATATGATTCGCGTTCGGTACTTTGATAATTTGATATGTGGGTGGACCGACACTTGGGTACTGTCCTAACTTGGACAAGCATCCCACTTATGATTAACCCCTATTGCAAGCATCCACAACTACAAAAGGAGTATTAAGGTAAACCTAACCACAACATTAAACATATGGGTCCATATTAGCCCCTAACGAAGCAACACATAAACTAGGGTTTAAGCTTTTGTCACTCTAGCAACCCATCATATACTTATTACTTACCTATGCCTTCCTCTAGGCCCAAATAATGGTGAAGTGTCATGTAGTCGACGTTCACATACTAGAGGAAAGACAACATACATCTCATCAAAATATCGAACGAATACCAAATTCACATGACTACTAATAGCAAGACTTCACCCATGTCCTCATGAACAAACGTAACTACTCACAAAGCATATTCATGTTCATAATCAGAGGAGTAATAATATGCATAAAGGATCTGAACATATGATCTTCCACCAAGTAAACCAACTAGCATCAACTACAAGGAGTAATCAACACTACTAGCAACCCACATGTACCAATTTGTGGTTTTGATACAAGATTGGATACAAGAGATTAACTAGGGTTTTGAGAGGAGATGATGCTGGTGAAGATGTTGATGGAGATTGACCCCCTCTCGATGAGAGGATCATTGGTGATGACGTTGGTGATGATTTCCCCCTCCCGGAGGGAAGTGTCCCCGGCAGAACAGCTCCACCCGAGCCCTAGATTGATTCCGCCAAGGTTCCGCCTCGTGGCGGCGGAGTTTCGTCCCGTAAGCTTGCCCACGATTTTTTCCACGGTAAAAGTGATGATATAGCAGAAGATGGACGCCTGAAGCCCACCAGGGGGCCCAGGAGATAGGGGGCGCGCCCTATAGGGGGGCCTGCCTCTGGACAGGTGTGGGCCCCTGCCTATTTCTTTTGCTCATAAATTCTTATAAAATCCAAAAAGTTGTTTTGTGGAGTTTCAGGACTTTTGGAGTTGTGCGAATAGGTTTCCAATGTTTGCTCCTTTTCCAAATTAATTCCAAATTCCAAGCATTCCCCCTCTTCATGGTAAACCTTGTAAAATAAGAGAGAATAGCCATAAGTATTGAGATATAATGTGTAATAACAGCCCATAATGCAATAAATATTGATATAAAAGCATGCTGCAAAATGGACGTATCACTACCTTGCTGTTTTTATATTTTCAGATTACTAAAACCTATATCTACAATCCATATTGCACTCGTATCACCATCTCTTCGCCGAACTAGTGCACCTATACAATTTACCATTGTATTGGGTGTGTTGGGGACACAAGAGACTCTTTGTTATTTGGTTGCAGGGTTGTTTGAGAGAGACCATGTTCATCCTACGCTTCCCACGGATTGATAAACCTTAGGTCATCCACTTGAGGGAAATTTGCCACTGTCCTACAAACCTCTGCACTTGGAGGCCCAACAACGTCTACAAGAAGAAGGTTATGTAGTAGACATCAGGCGTCACAAATCTGTCAAGGAAATATCAAATTCTTACTAGTTCTTACCCAATAGCAGGCGGTGATCGGCAACCGTCATAGTTAAAATTCTCAAAGCTTGGATAGAGCGATTACCAGGGAGAGTCAAACGCACGACGTAGATGTATGTGGAGCTGGGAAGGCTTATAATATGGTAGCAAAAAGGGTCAGCAATAATCAATTCAGAGATGCAAAGTTGAATTAACGCTCAACGACGGTACTGTGCTGGTCCTAGGCTAGACCGTGCTAGAGACGCGAGCCTAGAACACTAACAAAATCACGGCGCTGCACGTAAACAAGGGAAGAGCACACTCCGATTTTTTTTCCTTTTTTTGCACTTTTTCCCTCTCTTTTTTGCTCCGCAACAATTTTTTTCGAAAAAGTCTACAAATGGTCTAAAAACTGCCTAGCCAGAATTTTCCAGACTTAGTTTTTTTTAAACTGGAACTATTTTTCTACTGCGGGTATCACGAAAGTTCGGGAGTCCTACTCTGTCACGACTCGGAGTATGGCGTGATCTGGAAATCCAAAACCGAGTAACAAAATACTGGACTCGGACTAGGATTGGTGGCGGAGATGAATCTGGTGGAACTCAGACTGGTGGCGGCGATGAATCTGGTGGAACTCGGACAGGTGGCGGATATATGGTGGACTCGGATTGGCGTGATGGCAGCGGATAGGTGGTGGCGTATATGGACTCGGATCGGCGGTGAATATGTGGTGGTGGTATATGGCAGCGACGATGAAGTTGATGCGGTGGTGGTATACGGTAGCAGCGGTGATGATGATGTGGTGGTGATATATGGCAGCGGCGACGTGACAACCTATGAACAGAACTCGAAACTCTAAAGGACTAAACGCTATGACCAGCAACTTGACACGACGATGCAACCACAAATTCAACAAAGCAAATACAGAAAAGATTATGCAAAGGCTCAGATTGGTTCGGATAGGATGAACTAACCCTATTTTTTTGGCTTTTTTGTGGACTGTAGGTATGAAGAACAGACTCGATCTAAACTACGAAAAAACTATAAAATATCACCGAGCAACCTGGAAATCTGATACCACTTGATAGAGGCAAAGGTGTCGCGTCTTTCGATGAGATGGTGGCTATCGTTTTGGAGGAAGTCGACTTTGACGATCCAACTACTTAACGACGTGCGAGGATCGCCGCTACTTTAGCCATCGCTAAACCAACTCCGAGAGGTTATTGACAATGTCGGAGCACGATCAACCTGACCACGAAGGTCAGTTTCCTGCAGGCAAACGAAGAACAAGCAAGAAAATAAGATTGCAATCTAGATATTGCGGATATAAGAGGAAAGCTTTATTGATCAAGGTGGGGTTCTATGACGCCTTTGTCTGGTCGTTGAACACAAACGAAGTACGCAAAGTTGCAGCTATGGCGAACTTTAATCTAAACAAAACCTGAAGTCTAAACGACGCCCTAAGGGCTGTATATACGGAGTAAGAGTGGGGAATTTCATGGCCCTTGGACGAGGGGTCCGAAACCAACTCTAACTCTTGTTTCCCCACACATACAGACTCTAAAAATAACCTATACTCAAGTATTTCGAAATTACATGGGCCTGGCCCAATAATAAGGTGACGCAACACCTATAATAGCCTCTGGACGAAATTTATGAAGTGGTATCTTGTATATTTCGTCCAAGGCTTCACGCACTCATTATGGTGGCTTCAAAGTCCTGAAATCATCACTTGTAACTCCGTTCTTGTTCCTTGCGCATGCCATCATCTCCATGCTTGATCTTGCTCCAATGATCATCCTTCTTGTCCAAGCTAGGCCCTTCATTTGTAAGCAAGACAAATGTATCCAATTTAGGCAGCATCATATTCTCATGAACATTAGAATCATTACCAAGACACGAAAATACCTGGTAATTTAATTGGCGTGCGTGAGCTCTAGTAATTGGTCCTGTATATGTATCAGTCGGGGTTGTGGGTGTAACTTTGTTAGTGATGTCCTCATCAGATCAGGGCATGCAGGTCTTTTGCATATCCTCACGTCCACAAGTCATGATGTTTTCAGCAACAGTACAGTCAGAAATTGTCAAACTCACTTTCTTACACCATGGTATATACATATTTCTTGTGGAAACCCACGTAAACCGAACAAATCAGGTAGACAAGTGGTAATTAGAGTGGGGTCTAAGTAGAAGAAGCAAGAGCTTTTTGAGATAATGAAGAGTAAGCAGTACTTCTAACCTCCTGTTGTTGTATTTGTGAGTTACAAAGTTGGTGTTGATCTCTTGTCTGAAGCAATTACTATTGCTACTGGGTTGGAGGCGTTATAGCAAAGGATAGGCTGGAACGGTTTCTTATAATAAGCGAAGTGTTCTTGAGAACACACACGAATTTCATCTTGTAACTTTCATCATGTTTGTTTGATTCGCGTTCGCTACTTTCATAATTTGATACGTGGGTGAACCAGTGCTTGGGTGCTGTTCTTACTTGAACGAGCCTCGCACTTATGATTACCCCCTCTCGCAATCATCTGCAACTACGAAATAAGAAGTAGGATAAATCTAACCATAGCATGAAACATATGGATCCAAATCAACCCATTATAGAATAGCGCATAAACTAGGGTTTAAGCTTCTATCACTCTAGCAACCCATCATCTAATTACTACTCCACAATGCCTTCACTTAGGCCCAAGTATGGTGAAGTGTCATGTAGTCGACGTTCACATGACACCACTAAAGGAAGCAACAACAGACATATCATCAAAATATTGAACGAATACAAAATTCACACGATTACTTATGACAAGACTTCTCCATGTCCTCAAGAACAAAAGTAACTACTCACAAATCATATTCATGTTCAAGATTAGAGGGGTATTGAATATCATCAAGGATCTGAACATATAATCTTCCACCAAATAAATAAACTAGCATCAACTACAAGATGTAATAAACACTACTAGCAACCCACAGGTACCAATGTGATGTTTTAAGACAAAGATTGAATACAAGAGATAAACTAGGGTTTGAGATAAGATGGTGCTGGTGAAGATTTTGATGAAGATTGATCCTCCCACGATGAGAGGGTTGTTGGTGATGTCGATGGCTTCAATTTCCCCCTCCCAAAGGGAAGTGACCCCGGTGGAATCGCTCCGCCAGAGAGCAAAAGTGCTCCTGCCCAATGCCCATGTAGCAATTTCAGGCCGATTCGAGGGGTTAGATGTAACGCCTAATATGCGGTCCTATCCTCAAGGAACTTAGAAGTACTGGTAAGGATATAAGTGCTAATGAGGACATCACTACCATAGTTACACCCACAACCCCTGTTGTTACATACATGGGACCAATTACTAGAGCACGCACGTGCCAATTAAATTACCAGGTACTTTCGTTTCTTGGTAACGATTCTAATGTTCATGAGAATATGATGTTGCCTAAATTGGATACATTTGTTTTGATTACAAATGAAGGGACTATATTGGACAAGAAAGATGAACATTGGAGCATGATCAAGCATGGAGATGATGGCATGTGCAAGGGGAACAATAACGGAGTTTCTGGTGGAGTTTTCAACACTTTGGAGCCACCATGATGATGTACAAGTGCATGGACGAATATACAAGATGCCCTTTCATAAATTTCTTCCATAGCTTAATATAGGTGTTGCGCCACCTTATTTTTGGGCCAGGCCCATGTAATTCAAAATACTACTTATAAGCTATTTTTTAGAGTCCGCATTGTAGGGGAAATGACTCAGGATGTGTTTTATTCCCACCTTGCCAAGGGGGAAAGAAATCCCCTCTCTTTCCCCCCTACAAATACAACCCTTAAGGCACCGTTTAGACTTTGGGTTTTGTTTAGATTAAAAGTTCGCCATATTTGCAACTTTGCATACTTAGTTTGTGTTCAACGACCAGACAAATACGCCATAGAACCCCACCTTCATTAATAAAGCTTTCCTCTTATATTCATAATATTCAGATTGCAATTTCAATTTCTTGCTTGTTCTTAGTATGCGTGTAACCTTGCTGGCAAGTGTGCTCCTTGTACTTGTGCATACGCAATCAATACAACCAAAGAAGGAGTAGGGTTTTATGCTTAACAGCGGCCTGAACCTGGGTAAACTTTGTCTGTTCTGCTAGTTCCGCTCTTTGTGCTCACCGATCTCCCAGTAGAGCCGCAAATGGGCCTTTGTTGGTCCCATAGATCGTCACACACGACACCTAGGGGCCGAGCTTTCACGAATTGGAGGGGGATTCATCGAAGAACACGAAGAACATGGGGAAGAATGGGGAGAAATCACAAGAGAACACTCAAGAACAAGTCCAATCACACATCCACTAGAGTAACAAACACATGGATCCACAAGGTATATGAACAATGAAAGGGAAATATACAAGGTAGAGTTAATCCCAAATCCAAAGGAGATGGGGTCTTGGTGATCTAGGTAGATCCTTCCCATAATGGGGTTTTTGAATCCCTCAAGATCTTCTCACATGCTCGGATGGAGGTCTTGAACACCATGGGAGTGGTCTCTCTCTCTCTCTCTCTCTCTCTCTCTCTCTCAAGAGAAGTACATGTAGGAGAAAAGCTCAACTAAGATGAGCTATCACATTTTATAACCCTAGAATGAAGGTGGAGGTGGAGTATATATAGGCAAGTCCATGAAGGGGTAAGTGAGAGGGGGATACATGGGCCTCGGGCCCTGTCCATGCACAGGCAGGCACCAGATGTCCGTGTTGGGGGCCGTATGTCCGGCTGTTCGCGAGATGCCGGATGTTCGGGTACTGGCGGGATGTCCGGCCATTTGATGGCCTTTGCTGCTGTACTCCTCTGCCAAATTTCCACGGGAATGCCGAATGTACGGGCTGTCAGGGTCGGATGTCTAGATCCTGTAGCTTCAGAAGCTCCGACTTCTTCTGTCTCCTCTTTCATGCTTCCCTCGCGGATGGCATAGTCATTCCTTGGCGCTCGTACTCCTCCTCGTCATCTACGAAGCTCCGACAATACATGTGTATGCACACAATTGGAGTGTCAAGTAGTATACCATCCTCGTAGAGTCAAGTGAACACATGTAAAGGAGATGATCCACCTTTACGTATGTGAAGTAGATGTCGCATGTGTCACTTGCCAAACGGACTCTTGACATGGTGATGTCCGTAGGATGCTTTGCATCATCCCCTCCTCGACATGTAGAAGTGGACGTTCACCAAGTACTCATCATCTTCAAGGTCGAAATAGGCACGCTCCAATGTCGCACCATTTTGGGATTCCTTCAAAAGGAGCAAGAACAACAAACAGTTGGAAAAACAAATATGGTTAGCGTTAATGCAAAACCAAGCATTCAAGTGGTTATTCACTAAACAAGTCGTCATCATGCATAGTATATGGTGTAACAAAGGATTGTGCATGGCATGTAAGCACGTAAATTGAGAAAAATCAAGGTCATCATGGAAACAAGCATGTAAATGTGAGGTAGTGATGCAAATATGTGTGACAAGAGAATAAGCATCTATCTCAAGTTCATAGCAAGCATGCATAAAGCGGTCAACAAATGGTCTATGGTATGCATAAGAACCATTCACAGCACCAAAGAAGATGATATGCCTAAACACATGGGTAAAGTGCAGGACAATCCAAGCATAACGTGCGTAGGGTGTAGTGAAGATAGTGTGGCACTCAACACAATAGAAAGAGCAATTGTTCATCGTGTGTGAGGCAATCAAGTCAATCTTGTGACAAGAAATGGGACATGGCATATGTGGAGAAATGACATTGTTGCAATCAAGCATATAATAGTAGCAAGTAATCCAAGAATAGGATGAAACCCACAAGGTATATATGTCACGAGGCATGGAAAGGTGGAGATGAAAAGTCGAAGCAAGATCTCCAACATGTGCGCAATCAAGTGGTCCAAGATGACCAATAAGTCTCATGGTGGAAGCAACACAAGTAGTATGATCCGCAATATCCATGATCAAGGTTTTGGGGTTCTCGAAAGAGAAGGATATCACCTCAAAAGTGTGTCCTTGTGCGCCCTTCACAATGCCAAAGCACAAGCAAGTGCGATGTACAAGCGCGTCGGTTGAAAGTTGTTCGCTCTCAAGAGCTCGAATTGTCAACTCACGTGACATGGAAGGCGACACGAAGTCCAAGTATCCTACACATGCACAAACAAAAGCAAAGAACGTATGCGCAAGGTAGATAAATACATCATCATGATGGTTCTCTTCTCTTGCACATAACCATTAGAAGCACAAGTGCATGAATAATATGATGCAACAATCTTAATGTTCATGGCACTATGCATATGGTGCAAATAAGGAAGGCAAACATGCTTCACATGAAATATGTCACTAGCTCCAAATATACGGGAGAAAGCTATGGGGGCAATCTCATTAGCAAGACTAAAATCATTGTTGCACTCAATACATGGAAAATCATCTAGCATGAGAGAGGCAACATATGGAGACATATGACAAAATCCAATAGCAATCATGTGCAATGCATGGAAATGGTTGTCATCAACTGCATGAAATGAGCAAGTATAAATCATTGGTGATGCAATACACAAAGCAAGCAAATCAATCATGTCGTGCAAACTAGTGGAGCAAAGATGCAACACACTAGAGGAGATCATGGCAATCATATCATGTGAGCAAATAGTAAATATAGGCAATGCACATGACATATCGCAAGCACGAACACAAAGCAATATCAGAGTATCATCATAGGCATGGGGTACAAAGCAAACATGGCAATAAGAAGCAATACTCCACCAAGCTTGTAAATACACATACAAGTAGTAGAATCAATCATCATGTGTAATGCAAAGCATGGGTCACAAATGCATGACAAAGGCATAGGAATGAGCATATCATGCAAAGTGAACATGGAAATATGGGAAAATGATACATAATGGACATTAACCCATAACCACGTGAGGGCCATGTAGAAGAAACGTGTGAAGTTCTTGCACAAAGAGGGCGGGTGGAGGGTAAGCACACCATGGTGGCGCATGTGTTCATTGCTCTCTAGAGCTCGTTTCGTCAACTCATGCGCTTGGGAGGTTGACGAGTAATTATGAGGACCTACACAAAAAATACACAAACGAAAGAAATGGTGTGTGTGGTAAATGTACACATCATCCATCATGATGTGTATGTGCATGAGAAAGTTAGCACAAGATAAGCATGGCTCAAAGAAATTTGAAGCATGGTATATAAACATGTCATCCATCATGAAAGAATAGTTGTTATGTATAACACGATGGGGACGCAAATTGAGCTTGCAAGTATATGTCACAACAATAGCATTTTGATTCATGGGAAGCATATTGTGCACACAATCATGGGAATCATGCCGTGGATGGGATGAATCAAAATCTCCTAACATGTATGAGGAAACTATGGGGGTCTCCTCATGAGCAATAGCAGAAACATCATATGGATAATATGAACAACATCCAAAATGATGCATGTCCGAAGCTAGGTGGTCGTGGCATGGCATATGATGGGTATGATGCAAAGGGTGCATATCAATATGATCATAAGAAAAACAAATGCCAATAACCATGGGCTTGTCATATATGCCATATGTGCAAATTGGGTTCAAATTAATGGCATATGCATAGTTACTATGGTGAGATTGCAAAGATGCGATATGGTTGATCTCATGCATAGCATATGACAAGTCAAGCAGATTGTCAAACATGATGTGACCGAGATAATTATCACACGAAATCCAATGCAACATGGCATCACAACTAATACACTCCACATGAGAATCAGCATACTCATCATAAATGGGCAATAAATCATCATATGAGGAAGTCTCACTAGCGTGAAGCATGGTAATAGGTGGATCAATATCATGCAATCAATCAATGCCAACTAGTGGTACTAGAGCATCACCTTCACATATGTTACCTTTTTCATTCCACTCATGTGCTGTAGGTGAGGTGGTAAAGATCAAATTGTGGTCATCTTCATCATGATGGAACCATGTGGGGTGCATCATATTCCACTATGGCCACTGTGTTGTCCAAAGGAAGGACGTAGTCGTCAAGGGTCGGCGCGTCATCATATATGGGACCTAGCACCAAACGAGAAGACACAATAGAGGTAGAGGTTAAGTCGTTAGATTTCAAAATGTCCTCACATGACCTATCAACTATCACACTTTCTCTATGTGGTGGCTCACTCACTCCCTAAAAGTAGGTGCACTCAAAGTCACATATGGTGGAGTCACTCATCTCACACAAGTGGCGGGGGTTGTGGCTCTCCTCACATGGGAATTGGGGCAACTCATCATATATGGGGCTAGTGAGCATGCATAAAGCGCCCAACAAATGGTCACAAGCAAGTGCAATGTAGAAGCGCGTCGGTTGGAAGTTGTTTGCTCTCAAGAGCTCGGATTGTCAACTCACGTGACGTGAAAGTTGACACAAAGTCCGAGTACCCTACACATGCACAAAGAAAAGCAAAGAACATATGCGCATGATAGATAAATACATCATCCATCATGTTGGTTCTCTTCTCTTGCACATAACCATTAGAAGCACAAGTGCATGAATAATATGATGCAACAATCTTAATGTTCATGGCACTATGCATATGGTGCAAATAAGGAAGGAAAACATGCATCACATGAAATATGTCACTAGCTCCAAATACATGGGAGAAAGCTATGGGGGCAATCTCATTAGAAAGACTAAAATCATTGTTGCACTCAATAAATGGCAAATCATCTAGCATGAGAGAGGCAACATACGGAGACATATGACAAAATCCAATAGCAATCATGTGCAAAACATGGAAATGGTTGTCATTAACTGCATGAGATGTGCACGTATGAATCATTGGTGATGCAATACACAAAGCAAGCAAATCAAGCATGTCGTGCAAACTAGTGGTGCGAAGATGCAACACACTAGAGGAAATCATGGCAATCATGTCATGTGAGCAAATAGTAAATATAGGCAATGCACATGACATATCGCAAGCACGAACACAAAGCAATATCAAAGTATCATCATAGGCATGGGGTACAAAGCAAACATGGCAATAAGCACTGGTACAACAAGGTGCTATACAAACGGTTTAAACCCCTTTCTGCGACGGAGTTCTGAACCGTCGCTAAGCGAGTGACTGCGATAGGGGGTCCTTCCCACAAGACCCAGAAACTATCGAGGATAGGCCCTCCTGGTACACACGAACGACAAAATGAGGTCGTGTGCGACGGGCGAGCGATGAAATACGGTTATGCGTACAGTTGTGCTGAAAAAAATACAATTATATAGGCCAAATCGTTTCCGGTCGTAAGTACATCCCACACAGTCAGTCCCGACTAAACGTTTCCATTCGTATGTACATTCCACATAGTCAATCCAAGGAATACATTTACGTTAGTATGTACATCCCACATAGTTAATCCAAGAAGTATATTTCCGGTCGTATATACATCCCATACAGTCACTCCAAGGAAAATGTTTCCGTTCGCAGGTACATCACACACTATTTTCCCCATTAAATCGTTTGTGATAGCATTGCCATTGCACACGATATTAACAATTTTATCATTTGTGTTATTGAATGCATCACACATGGTGCGTAGAAGAAACTGTGTGGAAAGGTTGTCCATCACACACACTTTTATGTGGTAAACGTTTGCGCAAGGTGGCCTAACGCAAACAGTTTTCAAGAGGATGTCGTGTGTTATTGTTCATTGATCTAACATGGTTTATTCCTAGAAACTGTGTGCGTTGCCTGAGGTCATCGCCCACGGTGTTTTCTCAATAACCGTTTGCAATAGAAAAACCCAATTAGCACGCCAATTGCCCTATTATTAATAATACATTTATTAATCTAATTGACATTTCATATTAAGCACACAATATATTTCATTTTCATATTAAGGAAGCATGATTTCATAGTTGAAATACATCAGAGTACAACATCATATAGCTTCAGCACTCAGCTACCCCATTAAACAACTACACCAGCACCAAGTTTCACATGCAACATCTATAACCTTTTGAAATTAGCATCATAGACGGTACATAGACAGATTGATCTCATCTGAAAAACTACTGAAGCAGAAGGCGAATATTGGGCCTTCATTATTGATGTTGAAGGTCTTTGCAACTTTAGGCCAGTGCCTGTCCATCCTTCATCCTCTTTAGGAACACTTCAATATTGAACAGTGGGTGTTGTATGAATACCTTCCTCGCCTCCTGACCATACATGTGGTTTGAGAGGTAATCATTAGTGAACTACTTTGGAAAGGCCTGAAAACAAGGATATGCATAAATATCTTCTCTAGATTTTAAATGGCGCAAAAGAATTAAAAAGACAAGGATGACAGTTAGTATCATCCTGTAGTGAACTGATGTCTTCTTCATTGTGCAGACAAAGATCCTATTGTTTTTTGTTGCTAATTTCTTTATCGTAACAATCTTTCTGAGTTTCTTGACCTATTCATGGACAACTCATTTCCACATATGCAAAAGGGTTAAACAGTGGGTCAAAACCTCTGACAACGAGACCTACATGTGCAAGACCAAATTGTTAAAAACCTACTATTTAAAAACAAGAAGTGGAAAGGTGTGTTATTAACTGCAACAACCCTAATATTCAAAAACAAGCAAACATAGTCATTCAAACTTGTATTGTGCATGTCTAAGTACACTAGTTATTGGCCTTGTTTGGATCCATGGGTTATAGTCAGTTTGAGCTAGTTTGGGCTCAGATAGCCCTAAAGTATCCAAACATGAGGCTTGTTTTAGCTAGTACCCACCCAAAGCAACTATCCCACCCAAGAGGTGCTGATTGGGGCTAGTTCTCCTAGTGCATTTATTGTCAATCTGACACTGTCATCCAAACACCTCTTTGGCTAGAGTTAGTTCAGGGTTAGTCATTGTTGAGTATCATTGTTATTTAGGAAACGTAGGATAGCGTAGGATTTATTCTACCTTGACTTGTACTCCAAGATGACCATGTACTCCTATATATATATATATATATATATATATATATATACATATATATATATATATATATATATGCCCACGAGGCTCAAGCAACATCTGTGTGACCCGACCTCGACGGTCAAGCCTACGTGTTCTTGTGCCATCCTCGGATCAAGATATCTTTGCACACACAAGACATCAATGTATATATCAAAGTGCAATCACATGTATAATTAACGAAACTGATATATACCTCATAAGTCATAGCGAAACAAATAGTCGGGTGTGGAGTCCCATCAACGCCATCGGGCAGTTGAGTGTAGACCGTAACCTGCACTGCACTCTTACTCGTCGGAAGAAAAATATCTGCAACATGTTACGTTGCAGCCGTAGGTCAAGACATTGAATGTACCGCAAGATCACAATAAGAGAAAACAGATGATAAAATATACTATATGCGGTATGGCTTTGTGGCTCGTATGCGAGTTTTGTTTATGCGTAAAAGCGGATTTATTTTCCCTACATCAAAGGAATAAATGAAGTCTGTACTATGGAATTTTCTATCATGACATGGTTCCGCCAACCGATGTCTCATAGCCCAAAATCATCATAAGTTGCCCACAATTAAGTTATCGATCCGGTGTTGAGAGTTCCGAGATAGATCCAAGTCCGAGGCTCAAATTGTCCGTAATCGGGACACGGCTAATCGATTAGGTTTAAACCCTCTGCAGAGGTTTGTACACTTTACCCGCAAGATTCGATCCCTCTTTTTACGTTCTCGCACTTCGTGGTGTTTGAGAACAAGACGATCAAACATGGTCTTAGAAGAGTTCCTCGACCACCGTCCGGTGCTCATCCAATCCTACCGTAGTTCTACATCTGCTAGCACCGTCCCAGCCAGAGTCACAACTAAGGTCAACCAAGCCAGATCCCATAGTGACTTGCGGTTGCACATGTAAGCTTCCGGGCATGAAGTATTCTTCCGTCTCTTTGAGTCTGGGTGAAGCTTTCCGCAAGATGTCATGGCGCTTCTCCATGCATCCCGGCCAACCACTGGTTTCTCCAGGGTGCCCGTCAACCGTCCTTCACCCAAAGAGTGTGTATTGAATTCTTGTCTCGAGTCTTGAAGTCTTGAGGCCTTGAAGATGCAGTCCTTGCAGGTTCCATCATGGAGTTGTTGTCATTGACGTAGAGTCCTCCTTCTTCACACCACTCGAACACTCATACCAAACCCCGTCTACTATAGCGTAGCATTAAAATAAATAGCGTCCCGGGCTTGGTAACAGGGTGATGGGTTCCTACCTCATGCATACTACTCAACTACAAGGATTCAATAACACTACTGAGGGGTGGTTGCAAAGATGCCACTAAATGCAATAAACATAGGTATGAAAGCATGGTCAAAGTGAACTTGCCTTGTCGACGATCTTGAAAACTAGGGACTCGTGGTAGCAAGCTTCAGACCGGAAATTCTACCGAGGCAAAGAACAATCATAATAAGCATATAGCATATGATCACTTAACATAATAGCATGCTAACATAACACACCAAACAAAGCGAATCAAAACCCAAAGGAAAACTCAAGAAATCCAACTCAATGCTTTCCTACTTCAAGCAACAACTAAAAATAGTTTTACATAACAAAAAATTTCTTAACAGAACCTAAGCATGGGTTTATGCTACCTAACAGAAAAGGATTCACCAAGCAACTAGTAGCAAAAAGAATCACCTTAAAAGCTATTATAAAACTCCTATTAGGCCTAAAGCAATTTCTAATAAGAAAAATAAAATAAAAGTTTTATTTGTTATAAATAAAAGTTCATGCTCTGAAGTTACAGAAACTAACCTAGAATAATCTATCTCTCATGAAAAATAAATTTATTTGCTAAGTAAAACAATAGGAAAACAGTAGCTAGTTAATTAATTAAGAATAACATGATTCTGATTAAAACTAATTTTTTTATTGATCCTAAAATACCCAAATAAATTCCTACGGTTAGGCAATGCCAAAACAAAGTTGTGGCAAAAAGAATCACTAAAAAAATAATTTTCCTAACTCTTTTTATGGCAGAATTACTATTCTGTCTAAATCTAAAATAAGGAAATTTTAAATAATTTTAACATGACTAATTATATTTTCTACAGAAACTATAAGAAATTTGCAAACCAACAAAAAAAGAATCACTTAAAAATATTAAGTAGATTAAAAGATATGAATTTTACAAAACTGAAACTATTCTGTTAAAAACAGAAACGAAAAAATTAACTAAAAGGAAAAACTGGGCTAATGGGCCTATCTAACGCATCGGCGTAATATAACTAAAACGCGCCGGGGAATTAAACCGAGTCGGGCCGGTCTAATAAAACCGTGACTTAAACCGGAACTAAACCGGATCTAAACCGGTTTATTTAAAATAAACCTACCCCTTCGGGGATTCTAATCTAACGCGTTCGTTTTAGATCGGACGGTGGGAAGATCTTCGGCGATTTCATCGACGGGCGGCGGTCGACGGCGGCTCAAGGCGTGCGGCGGGGCTTACGGTGGTCGGGGACGACGGCGAAGGCCTCCCGGTGCGGCGGAGCAAGGGAGTTCGGGGTGGACTCAGGCGAGCTCGAGGTGGTCGGGGTGGCGGAACGGGCTAATGGCGCGGGCGGCTCGGGAGCTCGGCTGACGGATTGCGGGCGAGGGAGGTCGGGCGAGGGAAGTGAGGAACGGGCGAGGGGGTATTTATGAGGGAGGGGGGCAAACGACTTGGACGAGGGGGCGAACGCGAGGAGATCACGGAGGATCCCGGATCTCACGGGATTCCGGCGGCGGCGTGGGCGTGGCGTGGGGAGGAAGAAGGTGGGGTGGGGCCGGGTGTCGTGAGAGGAGAGAGAGAGGAGTCGGGCGGGCGATCGGGCGAAGGGTTTTCGGCAAGCGCTGGGCTGTTCGGGTCTGGCGCGGCTGGCCGGGTTCGCCCACTGGCTTTGGGCTGGCGCTGGGCCGGGTCCAGTAGCTGGCCGGGCGCCCGGGTCCCTTTTCCCATTTTTTTGAATTTAGAGAGAGAAAAATATATGTAAATATAAATATTTTATATAGGACATATATATATCAAAATGATCAGAAAAAGATTTCCTACAACATGAACTATTTTTCAAGTTCAAATAAAATACACAAAAATTCAAATAAAACAAAGAGTGTTTCTGCTCTAATAAAATCCAATAAAAATCATTTTTAAAAATAGCAAAATGACTTCAAATTTATTTTCTCCTAATTTTCCATTGAAGGGAATCATTTTACCCATATTTCCATTTATTTATTTTTAGGAGAAAAAATAATTTTGAATAAAATCCAAATAATTCCAAATTTGAAGGGGAGTTTCAAAATACCTTCAAATGACTTTCAATTTGATTCTTTTTAACTTCCAACTCATATTTCATATAATTGAAGAAGTCATTTTATCTTCCCTCATGAAAATCATTGAGTTGCATAAAGCTTTGAATTTGAAATATTCTCAAATGAAATTCAAATCTTTTCAAAACCCTTTTCATTTCAAATGGAAGAAGTCATTTCATCTTCACTCTAGGGTTTTGGTGTTGGAATGGAATTGAATTCATTGAGATCCAGAAAGGGCAAAAGGGATAGTTTCGGAAAGTCATTTTATTCCCTCTCATCCAACTTTCAAAAGTTTCAAATTCCACTCAATTTCACTCAATCAATCAAACAAACAATCAGACAACAAGCATAGTTATTTATCTAATATAACATTCCAAAATTTAGAATTTTGGGATGTTACAAATACAATCAACTATTCCACAAATCTCTCTCTCCCTTTAGCTGTCATGAGCTAGAAACTAACTCTAACCTCTAGCTAAGTTAGAGTATCCAAACAGTGCCATTGTTAAATCAAATGGAAAGGCGTGGTAAATTCTCCCTCCAGTCCTTTTTACGCTGCATATAAGAATTGTCTGCAGTCAAACTTCATAAAGTTTGACCTTATTTATATGAAAAAATATCAACATCTACCATGCTAAAGTTATACAATATGAAAATTTAAGTCATGACACATGTATTGATATTGATTTCATATTGTGAATGTTGGTATTTTTTCTATAAAGTTGGTCAAACTTTACGAGGCTTGACTTTAGACAAATCTTATATGCGAACTAAAAAGATTTGGAGGGAGTTTAACATGCTTAACAACAACCAATATAGTCATTAATAGAGCTATTGTTAAAATTGGTATCGATGAAATTGAACTGCAAAGTTCATACTAGCACATATAGAACATCACACTATCAATAGCTGAAATAAACAAGGCATGCTACAAACAACCAAAGATGGCAATTGAAACTGGACATATGCTAACTACAAACAACCGAACAACCATAAACCATAGAAATAAGCAAGGCGTAATGCAAACAACCAAATATAGCAATAAATACTGTACATGCTCTCACTACAAAAGGGATTCGAGAAAACATATCATGGGTTTCCTCACTTGTCACAGATTGGCTCCTCCTTGTGGTAGCCGTTGATGAGGTCTGACTTGCCAGCTGAGGATCCCAAGCCAGCATCACAGAACATGTCCTTCAGAAATGACAAAAGGGGCTCCATGGCTATGAAGGGTGGCAAATTGTTCATAACGAGCCTCAGGAGATCAGCGGCAGGGCCATCGATGAGATCGACGGCTGTCGAACCCGAAGGGTTGGGGGGTGGGCAACTTAACTTGTGACATAACTCACGTCAAGCCGTCAGTGTCGACGACCTCGATGTCGTCAGTGGTGTCCGCAACATGCGAGAATACTCTAGCCCGCTGATTGAAAGGCTCAATCCAGGTCCAGTCATCATCATCAGCTTCCTCGACGGCCACCTTGCCGATGTCGGGCAAAGAGGCCGCGGTAAAGCTCTTTTGTGCCATTCGCTCCTTGAGCTCCCTGGGAAGCGTAGCCAGGCTTAGGTTGCGACGCTCTGGAGTGGGGGTGGGTGGGGATTGGGATCTCTGGGAAAGGGGGCGTTTCACAGGCGTCATCTAAGAAACTCAGGGTGGCGAGGGTATCTATATCGGTGGGTAAGCTGCACGGACAGACCGGTAGAGGTTGATGATGGAGGTAGCATGGCGGCGACAACGGCGACCTTAGCTAGGTTTGGAGCAAGGGAGGGGTGGTGTATATGTGTGTGAGCGGGGGAGGGGGATTTGGGGTGAGCGAAGGATTTGGGGTGTGTGTGTGGAGGGGGTCCAAGGAGGTGTTTGAGGAAATGCCGCGGGTACTGAAAATTTTACTAGGCAGGAGTAAAATGGCGGGGCTACCGAAAATTTGGATCAAGGGATCGAAACAGAGCAGGGCGAGAGTAACGAACATCACACATGGTTAAAACATAATAGTCGTGTGCTATCAAACGAACCACTCTAGCCGAGCAGATATTTTTGAGATTGCGAGGGATGCATGAGGGAGTAAAATGCCGAGGCTCCTGTTAAAAAAAATCCGGGGCTACTAAAAATTTGGATCAACTGATTAAAGCAGAACGGGAGTAACAGACATCGCACACGGTCCACACATACGAATCGTGTGCTATCAAACTGGAAAACCCTCCACGTGGGTAGATATTTTTGAGATTATGAGGCAATAGATATTTTCGAGAGCTGGAGGCAAGCCTCATGGGGCCCAATCTACTCTGTTGGTGTGACTGACTGCAGGGGCACGGGCGTGGCACACAGGTAGTCTGACCGAATCGTGTCTGTTGCGTACCCAATCGCAGACGGTTTTTTGCATCCAACTCGTGTGCTGTTTATAAATTTGGCAAAAAGAATAACACCGAAAAGGGTTAGAACACGAACACACTTGCATCTGGACCAAATATATGCATGAAAATGGTGGTTTGATGTTCGAATATCCAATGCACAACTTTGATGTGGCACCTGTCGCACAAAGCGCACAGTATTGCTAGTCAGCCACCCCCTATGAACCCCACTTCGTGTCATCGGTAAGGGAATACTAGCTACGAATCCATGCCCCTAGATAGTTAGGTTTGAAATATCACCCTACCGTAACACAAAACCTATAGGAGTCCATCATATATATGGTCAAACTTCCCCTTTCGCTTTCGGACAAAGGTGGACCGTGTCCCGACCCACAAATGTGTGCTTGTGGCAGGAAATGGGTGAGACCACATACGAACCACCTGTGGGTGGCCCTATACTATATGTATGAAAAGGGTGTGGTGTCATATTTAACTATATAACATTCATAACTTTGATGTGGCATGTGTGCCTCGCAAAATAATTGGACTTCCCCGACCCCATGGACGCTATTATACACGTGTCGAGGGGAGGGCATCTCACCAATACGTATTGTAACACGGACCAAACAGAATCCAACTTTATCGTACAACCTCTCTCGCTCATTGTTGGTCAAAGTGATGGACGTCCATACGGCCCCGCGCAATGGGCTAGCTTGTCGTCGATAAATTTGTGAGGGAGTACTGTCTGAAGACAAAACCCACTATGTGCATGTGGCCCAATTATGTATGGAAGTGGTGTTTGTGGTGTTTGAAAACGCAATGCGCAAATTTGATGTGGCACCATGCTTTGGAGCCATAAAATCCCCACACTGATCGAGGGTTCATGATGCGTAGCATGCATGCGCTCTAACTTAATTAGGCCTAGAATGATCGACCTACTACTATATGGTAACACGAACCAAAGAAGAAGAATCCACCCTGGTAATCTTTCTCGTCATCGGTCGAAATGATGGACGTCCACGTGGGCCCACAAATATATATAGGCTTGCCGCCCATATATAACCAAGCGAGTGACAGTGTGCAAAGATAACCATTTCATGCATGTGTCCTAAACATATTTATGGAGGTGCGTGATGCATGCATATGTGTTGAATTAATACCCAATGCACAACATTGATGTGGTGCATGCATTCAAAATCGCACAGGTCCCCACACAGAGCAAGAGGTTCATGACGTATCGTGTGCTCACCCCCCTCGATCTAGCGGGATGGATTCATGTGTACACATGCGCTATTATATATGTAATCTCACCTATATCGCGAGACAAGCAAAAAGTTAATCCCCTCCTAAGTCAAAATAATTAACCTCTCTCGTTGTCGGTGAAAGTGATGGACCGAGTGGGCTGACAGATGGAAGCATGGCGATAACCACGCGAGTTAGTGCCACAGGACAAACACCATCACTTGCATGTGTGCCAAAACATATATATGGAGAGGTGTGTGGTTGTGATGTTTTGAATACCTAATGCACAACCTTTGATGTGGCATTTGCCTCAAAAACCGCAAAGTCCCCACACAGAGTGAGGTTCATGTGTGACACCTAGTATATGTTGGTCCCATCTCCCCTTCGACACGTACTATATATATACTCCTACCCTAACACATCCCTAAAAGAATTAATCCTCCTTGTTCGTCAAATGTGCCTCTCTCTCGTTGGGTCAAAGTGATGGAGGACCTCTCGCGGGCCCATAGATGGAATTGCCATACGCGAGTGAGTTCCTATAGGGCAACCATCGCATCCATGGTATTGCATGATGTTTGAATACAAATTGTAACATCCCAAAATTCTAAATTTTGGAATGTTATATTAGTGTAGCGACCCGACCTCAGATGGTCAAGTCTCTGTGCTTCCGTGTCATCCCTGGATCGGTAATGCTGACACACACAGTACTCGAAGGATTTATAACAGAGTAGCAATCACACACTTATTACATCGAATGTCTCAAAAGAGAACTTATTACAATAATATGGCTTAAGGCCATCTAATATGATAACATCGGAAGGCTTGGAAGGTAAAGTGAGTCCATCAACTGCAACGGCATAGCTGAGCTACACGGCAACGACCTATCGAACCTTACTCCTCGTCTGAAAAGTCTGCAACATAATACGTTGCAGCCCGAGAACGGGTCAGCACATGGAATATGCTGGCAATGTAACACAATAGAGAAATAACAGAATAATGCTACCACTACATGCATATTTGGCTGGTGGAAGGCTCTCTGATTCTGATTTTAGGAAAGCCAATTTTTCCCTACAACAAAGGAATAATTTTTTACTTTAACTATCATGGTGGTTGAAACATCATTGAGAAGGTATAACCCCAACTCAATCCCAATTAAGGTACTTAACATCCCAGCAATATCAATTTAGAGTGATGAGATACATGTAATTACTCAAGTACTAGATACTCAGAATTGTCCATAACCGGGGACACGGCTAACCATGATTAGATCGTACACTCTGCAGAGGTTTGCACACTTTTCCTCACAAGACTCGATCGCCTCCGTTGATTTCTCGCACTGCATGGTGTTTGAGAAACGGATGACCGAGACACGATCTTCGTAAACATTAACTCTTTACTCCGGGTAGACCATACCAAACCTACAAAACCCACTACCTGCTGATCTACCTCTTCAAGAGCTTCACATAACTTACTCAACTATGCTAGATCCCATAATAGCTTGTGGCTGCACACGGAAGTTTCTAGCATGAATAATCTCAGTTCCCTTTGAGCCTGGTGGCGGTCCATAGGAAGATCACACGGGTACCCCGGGATTTCCAAAAATAAAACAGACAACACTGGGTTCCCCAGGTGCCTCAATCCACCCGGATGTGTATTAAAGTTGCCACCTTAAAGTAAACCATTAATTAACAATCTCTCATCTGTCATGGATACACTCATACCCAATCCACGTCTACGAGCATTGCATGGCAATATAAGCATAACGTAGAAGTAACTCCCAAGGGTTTGACAGTAACAGGGCAATAGGTTCCTACCTCATCATCTACTTCCCAACCCACAAATTAATGACATCCTAACCATGCAATGTTTGAGGGTTGAAACTAATGCATAAAAACTGGGTATGAAAAGAGTATGATCAAAGTGTTACTTGCCTTGCTGACGATCCGAGAATCCTAGAGACTCGTAGTAACACGCTTCACACTCCGGGAATTCTATCGCAAACAAACAATACATACATAAGCAACAAGCAAAGATGCACAGACGAAACTTCAACTGAAAGAGGTTGACCGGAGAGTTCAACTTAAGAACTCCGGTTCACAAGAAGAATCAAACCAAACTGAGCAACAAAACTCAAACGGCGAAAGAAACAAGATCCGTTTACTAATCTGAACTAGGGTCAAATTTTACAGAGGCAAAAACTTGTTTGAGTTGGCTATTCGGAAAGAGGGTTTCGAGATGAAACTCCAGGCGCTTGAATCGCCTGATTCCGATAAACGAGCGAAAAGTTAAACTAGTTCGAACATCGAATCAGAAATCGCGATCAGAAAAATCGCGGAATAAATCCGATAAAAAGAAAACGACGAATGGCTAAACGAATGAACGTTCGTTAGCAAAAACTAAACGACGAACACGTTCGTTAGAACGAACGAACGAGCGAACGCTCGCTAAACAAATAAACCGGAGAATAAAACCGATCTATAAAAAAACGAACTAGGGTTTTTTTTCAAAAAAACTGAAGGGGTTTTCTAAAAAAAACCGGGCGGCGGCGGCTACCTCCGGCGAGGTCGTCCGGCGGGCGGGCGGCTCCGGCGGGGCTCGGCAAGGGGCGCGGGGTGGCGGCAAGGGCGCGGGCGGCGCGGGAGGCGGCAGCGGCGACTCCACGGCGGGCGGCGGCGACTGGCGAGGCGCGGTGAGGGGCGGCGGGTTGGTCGGCGGGCGAGGAGACTCCGGCGGCGATGGTGGAGGCTAGAGGGGGGGGGGGGCTTATATAGGTTGGGGGGGCTCCGACTTGGGGAGGGGGTCGGGCGGCGGGAGGCGGCGGCGACCCGGACTCTCCGAGTCTGGCGGCTGCAATGGGGAAAAGCGGTGGCAGGCGGGCGGCCTGGCTCGGTGAGCTTCGGCCCGGTCGAGTATGAGTCCTCTTTTTAAACGTTCCGCCGACTAAGAAAAATCCTAGAAAAATAAAAAATAAAAATCTGAAAATTCCAAAATAAGTTTTCTCCGTCTAAATGAAATATTTAGGACAGGATGAACTTTTCTTGGCCGCTAAAATGCAATTTTTTTAAAACATGCAATTTTTTCTAGGGCGAATTAAAATCCAAAATAAATCAAATAAAAACCAAATAATGATTTTAACATTTTTCCTCCGATATTTCAATTATTTTGGAGAAGTCATATTATCTCCTCTCATTTATTATTTTAAAATGAAATATTTTTCCGGAGAGAAAGTAATTAAAATAAAAAATCCTCGTCTTCAATATTTGATAAAATCAAATATGAAATTCGGAAAATCCCCAACTCTCTCCGAGGGTCCTTGAGTTGCTTAGGATTTCGAGGATTGCAAACGAGAATGCAATAAAATATGATATGCATGGATGACCTATGTATAACATTCCAAATTGAAAATTTGTGATGTTACAAACCTACCCCCTTAAGATGAATCTCGCCCTCGAGATTCGGGTTGGCTAGAAAATAGGTGCGGGTGGTCCTTGCGATTATCCTCTTCTCGCTCCCAGGTGGCTTCCTCCTCGGTATGGTGGCTCCACTGAACTTTGCAAAACTTGATAACCTTGCTGCGAGTGACTCGATTGTCGAAATCAAGAATCTTTATTGGCTTTTCCTCATAGGTCAGATTACTATCCAGCTGAATCGCCTCTAAAGGCACTGTATCATTCAACGGTATATCGGCCATCTCAGCGTAGCACTTCTTCAGCTGTGATACGTGAAACACATCGTGAACTCCTGACAATCCTTCAGGTAACTCCAGCTTGTAGGCAACTTCTCCCATCCGTTCTAAAACACGATACGGTCCTACAAATCTTGGGGCTAACTTTCCCTTAACTCCAAAACGTTTCACTCCCCTCAAGGGTGATACTCGCAGATAGGCTCTGTCTCCAATTTCATAGGTTACTTCCTTGCGTTTTGAATCTGCATAACTCTTCTGTCTGGACTGAGCAATCTTTAGTCTGTCTCTGATCAGTTTAACCTTCTCTTTTGATTCTTTAATCAAATCTGGTCCAAACAACTGACGGTCTCCAACCTCATCCCACATCAATGGTGTTCTACATCTGCATCCATATAGGGCTTCGAACGGTGCCATCTTCAAACTGGCCTGGTAGCTGTTGTTGTATGAGAACTCTGTGTACGGCAAGTTGACATCCCAACTAGATCCATAATCTAGCGCACAGGCTCTCAACATGTCTTCCAGAATCTGATTGGCTCTCTCGGTCTGTCCATCCGTCTGCGGGTGAAAAGCGGTACTGAACTCCAATCTGGTACCCAAAGTCTGGTGTAGCTGATGCCAAAACTTTGAAGTAAATTGTGTTCCTCTATCTGATACGATGCTCCTCGGAACTCCATGCAAACATACGATCCTGGACATATATATCTTGGCCAACTTAGCACTTGTATAGGTTGTTTTCAGTGGGATAAAATGGGCTACTTTGGTCAAACGATCCACAGCTACCCATATTGAATCATATCCTGCCTTGGTTCTGAGTAATCCGGTAATGAAGTCCATGCCAAGTTTGTCCCACTTCCATTCAGTTATTGGCATAGGCTGTAACAGTCCTGCTGGCTTCTGATGCTCTGCCTTCACTCTCTGACATACATCACATACAGCTACATACTCGGCAATATCCTTCTTCATACCAGTCCACCAGAGACGTTCCTTCAGTCCAAATACATCTTGGTGTTTCCGGGGTGAATCGAGTATGGTGGGTCATGAGCCTCCTGAAGTATTAACTTCCTGATCTCCGGATTGTTGGGCACATAAATCCGGTCCTCAAACCACAAGGTATCGTGCTCATCGTCGCGAAAACCTTTGGCTTTTCCTTCGCCCATATTCTCTCTTATCTCAGCAATCTCTTTGTCCTCCTTCTGAGCTTCTCGAATCTTGTTCAATAACGTCGACTGAACCTCCATTGTTGCAAGAAAACTTCTTGGAACAATCTCCAATCGAAGTTCCATGATCTCCGCAGCTAACTCCTTTGGCAATCCTTTGCTTTCAAGGATATTGGCATAACCCTTCCGGCTCAAAGCGTCTACTATGACGTTGGCCTTTCCTGGATGATAGTGTAGTTTCATGTCGTAATCCTTTATAGGTTCCAGCCATCTCCTCTGTCTGAGGTTTAACTCCTTCTGTGTGAAAATGTACTTCAAACTCTTATGATCCGTATACACATCGCAACGGCTTCCAATAAGATAATGTCTCCAGGTCTTCAACGCATGTACTACAGCTGCTAACTCCAAATCATGCGTGGCATAGTTCAACTCATGTGGCTTCAGTTGTCGTGAGGCATACGAAACAACTTTTCCGTCCTGCATAAGAACACATCCAAGTCCCAAGCGAGAGGCGTCACAATACACTTGAAACTCCTTATGTATATCCGGCAATGTCAAGACCGACAGCAGTAGTCAATCGCTTTCTTCAACTCACGAAAGCTTGTCTCGCAATCCTCTGTCCATTTGAACTTAGTATCCTTCTTTAGCAATTCAGTCGTTGGCTTAGCAATCTTGGAAAAATTCTCAATGAATCTCCGATAATATCCTGCCACCAAGGAAGCTGCGGATCTCGCCGATCAAGTGGGTGCCAACCATTGTGATCGACCGAACCTTACCGGGATCTACTGCTATACCCTCTCCTGATATAACATGCCCAAGAAATCCAACTTCCTTCAACCAAAACTCGCACTTGCTGAATTTGGCGTATAACTGGTGTTCCCTGAGTTTCTCGAGAACCAAACGCAGATGTTCCGCGTGCTCCTCTTCGTTCTTTGAGTATACCATAATATCATCAATAAACACCACAACAAACTTGTCCAAATACTCCATGAACACCTTGTTCATCATACTCATGAAATAGGCACGGCGTTAGTCACCCAAATGACAGGACCAGATACTCATATAATCCATACCGTGTGGTAAATGCTGTCTTTGGTATATCCTTCTCTCGGATCTTCAATCGATGATATCCTCGATCAGAGATCAATCTTCGAAAACACCTTAGCTCCTTGCAACTGATCAAACAGATCATTAATCATCGGTAAGGGATACTTGTTCTTTACCGTTACTTCATTCAGAGCTCGATAATCAACAACCATCCTCAGGGATTTATCCTTCTTCTCCACCAAAAGTACTGGGGCTCCCCAAGGTGATGAACATCTACGAATGTAACCTTTCTCCAATAACTCCTTGATCTGCTTCTTAATTTCCTCCAGATCATTTGCGGGCATCCGATAGGGTCTCTTGGATATTGGCCCCGTACCTGGCAATAACTCTATCAAGAACTCGATGTCTCTATCCGGTGGCATGCCTGGTAACTCCTCTGGGAAAACATCCGGATAATCCTTTACTACAGGTACTTCCTTCTGTACAACTCCCGTGAGGGCATTCACTTGGCTCCTCCTAGGCACATGCCTAGATACATACTTAATCCTTTTTCCCTCTAGGGTGGTAAGATAAATTGACTTGCTAGCACAGTCAGTACTTCCTCCATACTTTGACATCAAGTCCATACCTAATATCACATCCAATCCTTGCGACTCCAAGATAATTAGGTTAGACAGAAAAACATGCGTGCCAATGATTAGGGGTATCTGGGTGCACCATCTGCTAGCCATGTACTCTACTCCAGGCGAGCTCACTAGAAGAGGGGTCCTAAGGGTTTGGGTTGGTAACTTAAACTTTTCCACAAATCCCCTTGATATGTATGAATGCGATGCACCAAAGATCGAAAAGAACAATAGCGGTAAATGATCAACCAAAAACTTAGCTATTACCGCTACCGCTGCTCTTCAACTTCCTCCACGTTAACGTGGTTCACTTGTCCTTTGTTGAATGGATTGGGCTTCTTCCCGCTTCCATTTCCGCTTTCCATTCTTTCCTTCAGGCAGTCATTGGCATAGTGCCTGTCTTCCCGCACTTGAAGCAAATAACTTGGCTTAAGTCCCTCTTGGCGGGTGTAGCTGGGTTAGAGCGATTCTGATTATTGTTGCCTCCATTCCCATTCCCGTTCTTCGCACCATTTTGATTATGCGATCCTCCTCCAGTATGGTTATGAACAAGTCCTCCCGAGTTCGGGGTTAAGCGAGGCTTCTGGTGAGTTCCTGAGTTATACTTCCCTTATCCATACTTTCTCTTACGGTTCTCAATCTGCTGTTGCTTCCCTTCAATCATTAGGGCCTTATCTACCAACTCCTGGTAGTTGTTGAAAGTTGCCACCATCAACTGCATACTCATCTCATCATTCAGCCCTTCCATAAACTTCTCACCGCTTCATGCATCCGTGGCCACATCATCGTGGGGCATAGCGTGATAACATGCTAAACTCATCCACGCATCGGGCCACAATACGGTTCCCCTGGCGTAAGTTGCGAAACTCACGCTTCTTTATCTGCATGGCTCCAGTTGAGACATGGGCCGTGCGGAAAGCTTGTTGGAACTGGTCCCAAGTGACATTGGCTATAGGAAAAGTAGCCGTGTAATTCTCCCACCATGCGGCTGCTGGTCCATCCAATTGATGTGCGGCAAAGCGCACCCTCTCAAAGATCCGTGCATCTGCGGTGGTTAATCGCCTTCCAATTGGCGTAGCCAATCATCGGCAACTATTGGCTCGGTGCTCTTGGAAAACACCGGCGGTTGTAGCCTCGTAAAACGGGTTAAATTGTCCCTTTGGCGGCGGGTTGTTGTTGGCATTGTTGTTGTTGTTGTTGCCACGGTTACGAACTAGCAATTGCATCGGGGCATTACGCATCTGGATCAACTGGGTGAGCTCCGGTGGGAAAACAAAACCGGGGTCACGTCTCGGAGGCATCTGAGGGTTTTAGATGGAAGAGATTAGAATAGAAAAAGATCTAGGGGAGAAACACTACCCATATGCATATGAGGCAAACACACACATTCATTCAATCAATCAAGCAAGGGCATACAAAACGGTCTACGACTATCGCATAAGTGCTCAACTACTATTAATTACATGGGGAGTACTACTATTATATGGTGGTCATCTAGAAGTTTTGATCGGTGGAAGACTCCATGATGTCTGCTCCAGCTTCATCTTCGTAGTCATCATCACTTGGGTCAGAGTCGGTGTAAATGCCGATGATGATGTAGTTGTCCAGGAAAAGTGGGATCTTCTTCCTCTTCTTCCGGTGCTGGTCCTCCCATGAAGACTCCGATCTTCTTGACTAGGTCGTCATTCTTCTCCGATGAGGGTCTTGATTTCTTCCTCATATCCATTGCGTGTAAACTTGAGTTCTTCCTCCATTTCGATGATCCTAGTTTTCGCCTTCTTCATCTCCATCATGTCTCAAGACATCTGGTTCTCTGACGTCGAATGTGCTGGTTTAGCTCTGGATGTAAGCTGCAATGGATCTATCCTTTTGGTGCTGACTACTTCCCATTGCTTGTCTCGGCCCACATATTTGATATATGGTGTCTTTAAGCTCCCTATTGTAGACTTCACCAATGCGTCCCATGGTAATGTGAGCTGCCATACTCTTGCCAAGGCTCCAGGTGGGTGCTTCAAAAGAAAACTCTATGGGCTTGGAAGTTGGCGAGAACGTCCTTCCTGGAACTTGTACTTGAATCATCCAACGCTCTTCTTCTGGTAAAGTGGCGTTGTACGTCCCGGTGAAGCTTGGTATTCCAATATTCAGGTACCTAGTGACTTCCTTCAAGTGGCGTCCAAAAGGTGTGTCTTCATCCGGTTGTGCAAATTTGTTCTTCATCTCCGTCATCCTAGAGAGTGGAAAAATGGAGAGGAGTCAGAAATGAGTAGAGAAGAGTGACCTATGGTTTTATCTTAGTGGTCGTGTCCTACACTCAGCGTGTGCTCTGATACCATCTTGTAGCGACCCGACCTCAGATGGTCAAGTCTCTGTGCTTCTGTGTCATCCCTGGATCGGTAATGCTGACACACACAATACTCGAAGGATTTATAACAGAGTAGCAATCACACACTTATTACATCGAATGTCTCAAAAGAGAACTTATTACAATTAAAGAAAAGCATGGGTCACAAATGCATGGCAAAGGCATAGGAATGAGCATATCATGCAAAGTGAACATGGCAATATGGGCAAATGATACATAATGGACAATAACCCATAACCACGTGAGGGCCATGTAGATGAAATGCGTGAAGTTCTTGCACAAAGAGGGAGGGTGGAGGGTAAGCACTCCATGGTGGCACACGTCTTCATTGCTCTCTAGAGCTTGTTTCGTCAACTCATGCGCTTGCGAGGTTGACAAGTAATTATGGGTACCTACACAACAAACACACAAACGAAAGAAATTGTGTGCGTGGTAAATGTACACATCATCCATCATGAAGTGTATGTGCACATGAAAGTTAGCACAAGATAAGCATGGCTCAAAGAAATTTGAAGCATAGTATATAAACATGTCATCCATCATGAAAGAATAGTTGTTATGTATAAGACGATGGGAACGCAAATTGAGCTTGTAAGTATATGGCACAACAGTAGCATTTTTATTCATGGGAAGCATATTGTGCACACAATCATGGGAATCATGAAGTGGATGGGATGAATCAAAATCTCCTAACATGTGTGAGGAAACTATGGGGGTCTCCTTATGAGCAATAGCAGAAACATCATATGGATAATATGAACAACATCCAAAATGATGCATGTCCGAAGCTAAGTGGTCATGGTATGGCATATGATGGGTATGATGCAAACGGAGCATATCAATATGATCAGAAGAAAAACAAATGCTAATAACCATGGGCTTGTCATCTATGCCATATGTGAAAATTGGGTTCAAATTAATGGCATATGCATAGTTACTATGGTGAGATTGCAAAGATGCGATATGGTTGATCTCATGCATAGCATATGACAAGTAAAGCAGATTGTCAAACATGGTGTGACCGAGAGAATTATCACAAGAAATCCTATGCAACATGGCATCACAACTAATAGACTCCACATGAGAATCATCATACTCATCGTAAATGGGCAATAAATCATCATATGAGGAAGTCTCACTAGCGTGAAGCATGGTAATAGGTGGATCAATATCATGCAAGCAATCAATGCCCACTAGTGGTACTAGAGCATCACCTTCACCTATGTTACCCTTTTCATTCCACTCATGTGTTGTAGGTGAGGTGGTAAAGATCAAATTGTGGTCATCTTCATCATGATGGAACCATGTGGGGGTGCATCATATTCCACTATGGCCGTTGTCTTGTCCAAAGGAAGGACAAAGTCGTCGAGGGTCAGCGCGTCATCATATATGGAACCTAGCACAAAATGAGAAGACACAATAGAGGTAGAGGTTAAGTCGGTAGATTTCAAAATGTCCTCACATGACCCATCAACTATCACACTCTCTCTATGTGGTGGCTCACTCACTCTCTCAAAGTAGGTGCACTCAAGTCACATATGGTGGAGTCACTCATCTCACACAAGTGGTGGGGGTTGTGGCTCTCCTCACATGGGAATTTGGGCAACTCATCATATATGGGGCTAGTGGTGAACTCAATATCACTCTCAATATGGTGGCACAAGTCTCTCAACTCATCACTATACGCCGTCGTGGTTGAAGGGAAAATCTCATGCTCAACCGTCTCGTCCCCATCATCGTGGATGAAGGCCGAAGATGGCACACCATCACTCATCTCCATGATCAAAGGGAAAATACCATGCTCAATCATCTCGCTCTTGCCTCCAAAGATGGAAGCATCATCCTTGGGAGACTCTGTAGTCGTAGTCGTCGTCATGTCGTCTTCAAAAAGAGTCGTGGTAGATTCCGCATCATCAATGCCACAAAGAGGGATGGCGGTGAAGTCGAACTTGGGAGCATCATTTTGGAGCTCGTCAAGCTTGTGCATCGTGGTGGTACTATCCTCATGCTCGTTGTCGTGGAGCTTGGTCATCGCGAAGTGTGCCTGGGGTGGAGAAGCCTTGGCCTTCATGTCATTGGTGCGCGTCGGTCCTAAACAAATGGTTTTTCTACCCCTTTCCGCGGCGGCATTTGGAATCGTCGCCAAGTGAGTGTGGGCGATAGGGGGGGTCCTTCCCACACGGCCCAGAAACCGTCGGGGATAGGGAGTCTTGATGCATACAGTCGTCCCTATATAACCGTTTTTGATATCTCGAATATCCCAAACGCTTCATCCTTGCTACTCGTTTGTGCTCGCATTGCCATCGCAGTCGGAGTTTTGTGGTTTTGCCTAAAACCAGGCAGATTCCAGGCACGGGAGTTTTCCAGGCAGATTCTAAGCACGGGAGTTTTACGATGCCTAGCACATCACAAACAGTTCATGATTATAAACCATGTACGATGGGTAGACAATCACACACATTTAGTTTTTCCGCATCGTATGTGACAGTGTCTGACATCACACACGCTTTGCAAACGGCAACTGTGTGCATGCTTGCACACTTTTCCTCTCTGTGAACCGTCTTGGATTATGGTGTATATCGCAAACATTTGTGTTTTACCAACCGTGTGTGCCGTAATGACCTGCACAACGTAATTTCGCCCTAATTTAATTGCTGCTATTTAAAATTGTACCTAATTTAAACTTGAAAGTAGGCTATAGCTTTATTCATATCCATCAGGTTCAAACAACCAATGCATTATTTGATTCACAAGTACATATGTTTAAGAATTACATAAGTACCAAATGAAGAATGATGTACCCGGGTTCTATACTTGTACTATTACAGATGGTAAAGAAAGAGGTGACAGACATTCCAGTTGCTGAACAAGGTGAAGCGGAATGGCCCTATTGTGCTCTCCTGGATGTAGAAGGCATGCAGGACTCTAGTCCAACCCCTTGTGATGGACGGCTGCCAATCATGTAGTTTGAGAGGTAATCTTGAGTAAACTGCTTCAAGATCCACTACAAAAGAAAAAGATTCAGATATTGTCATCTAACACAACTCATTACGGGCAGTAAAAAGAAGGCTACACGGTTCTTACTTACCATCCTACAGTTCAGTGTTGTCTTGCATAAAGTGTAAACAAATAGTTTGATTGACATCCTTTGACCCATTTTAATAACAATCTTTATCAGTTTCCTCACTTGATGCTGGTTCATGAATATCTCATTGCCCCATATGCAGAAAGGGTTGAAGTGTGGATCTTTGGCAATGATATATGTACCTAAAAGCACCAAGTTAATATTAGAAGCTAAATAACAATTGAAAAATGATGTAGTACAACACTCCATCCATCCCATTATATAAGATTTTATTACATGTATATCTAGACATCATCAGAACATTAAGGTAACACTCTTCCTTGTTGCTATGTAGCCTAGGATTGCATATTTAGTCATTCAGTACAATGCATGTTGCTAAACAACAATTGAAAAATGAAAAGGAATGTTAACTGCAATATCCTTAACATCAACCAAATATCGTAATTCATAGTGGTATTATTGAAACTATTATTGATGAAATTGAACTGCACGGCAAATAGTTGCACATATAGAGCATCATATTGTGAAGAACCAAAATAAACAAGTCATAAGGACATCTCTAGGCGATCCTTAAAAAGTTAAATGACTAAAACCCTTAGTGGACACACACACACACACACACACACACACACACACACACACACACACACACACACACACACATAAACACTATCATGATCACGGGATCAAAATAATATTCTGATCACAACCTGAACTTCCCGTATAAAGCGCCTGAACTTCCCTGTGTACGAACCCAACCTTCGGGCTATCTTACATGGCAAGTGGCTTCCTTGAATTATTCGATCGGTAGTGTTGTCTCGTGATGTGATTGTAATCCAGATACTCATACCTGCATCTAAATGCTCGTTTTGATTCGTAATTTTGCATTTTGGCGAATTCACTCTCGGGGCGGATGAACTCGTGTCTGTTTATAAGTTTAATGCATTCACTGCATGTTCTGGAACCTCCAACATGATGGTAATTTGGTGTAAGTATGAGTTTTGTGGGCAATTTGTCCTTAATTTCAACGGATTTGATTTCGGGTTCTGTGTTCTTCCTCTGCGGGAGTTGTTTCCGCGGCTTCTGTCGATTTGTTGTTTTTCTGTGAATATAGAGGGCGGATATGATTGGAGTAGTTAGATTGTATCGTTCATGCGCTGTTAATTTGATCATCCAGGCGAATACACCCTTGAAATCGGGCGATTGGATCTCGTGTCCGCCTGTGTTGGTTCCGGTTCTTCGATGAGACAGCTTGATGGCTTGTCGTTTTGATGTTAGGGCGTAGTAGGATATCGTTTGAGGTCGCGGACTGAGAAGGTGTAGTCACCCAAGTGACGAAATCTGAAAAGCAAATTTGATAATGCGTTTTTCCAGTTATTCTACTGTCTGTGTTACAGAGTTGGACTTCTGCACCTTTTTTTCTTGAACTTCCCTTGTTTTAATGCATGTTTTTTGGGTGATGCTGCAATACGATCTGTTCAGTTGGTGTTGTTATAAAATTTTTGTGTACGTTTTTTTGTTTTACAGAGTACTCATATACGTAAATGTGGAGCTGGTCCATAGATACACAAATCATCCTTTTTATATTTATTCTGTCTTCGGGACTAGTTTTTTGGATCATCCACATTACGTGGTAGTAATTGGACTTCTATGGTACCGGTGATTGAACTTCCTGATTTCCACATTGCAAGGTGGTGCAACATCACGCTATATTTTTCCTTTTTTTGTTTTTTTTGTAATTTTCAATTTTCTAATTTGGGTTTTAGTTTGTTCCGTGGCAACTATGGGATTATTCCCCGAATATGCGTGCATACCTTAATTTTTTTGTAACATGTTTGCATACTTCAAACAGTGGTAGAACTTTAGTTTGTGTTTAACGTGAACTTACAAGATTTTTGCTTCTGTGTAATTTTTCTTTCTACATGTTCATTTGATGTTTTTTCAAAACACCGAACTTCTGTGTTTTTACAACTTGAACTTACCATTATTAAGAACATTTGATTAGTTGACTTACACCTTGTGCATTTTGTTTCTTCGACACTAAACATTATTATTCCTCAGGTGCTTCTTTCTTGGTTTTTTATGTCACAGCAAAATTTTTCTAGAATGCAGGTTCATCTTTTTGACATTGATATTCCAGGACAGATTACATTCCAGAAATAAAAAACGCTTTGTAGATTTCTTTCTGCAATTTGTTGTAACTAGTGTGTAAGTGTGGAGCTGGACCACAGGCACTATCTTCAGTAGGAGCTGGACTTCTTTTTTATTAATGGTTGAACATCTGGTTTTGGAGATTGCACTCCACATTGGAAGGCAAAGGTGCATGATCCTCTATATTTTCTTTGTTTGGTTTTCTTTGCAATTTTAATTCTCCAGATGTTTTTTTATACTTTTGTCTCGTGAGCAATCATGGGATTAGCCCAAGTATGGAACGAGCCGGAGCAGGCGACGACGCGGCGTGCCGCGTCGTCACATGCGGAGGCGAGTCCATCACATCCATGACCCCACTATCTATCTTAGGGTTTTTAGGGTTTAGGGTGCGTGCGGTGGGGGTGGAAACAGAATAACCGCATTGCGTCCTGTCAAATCCTAGCGCGCATGCGGTAGCGCGAGGCCGAGCAGGTGGGAGGGGGTCGGGACCCCTTCCCTCCTGCGAGGCCGAGACAGAACGAAGCCGGAACAGGCGACGACGCTGCGGCGTGCGCCGTCGCATGCGGAGGCTACCCATCACATCCGTGACCCCACTATCTATCTTAGGGTTTTAGGGTTTAGGTGCGTGAGGTGGGGTGGAAACAGAATAACCGCATTGCGTCTGTCAAATCCTAGCGTAAAGCAATGCAAGAGCGCGAGGCCGGCAGGGGGTGGGACCCCTTCCCTCCCCTGCGAGGCCGAGACAGAACGAGCCGAGTAGGCGACGACGGCGTGCTGGCGTCGTTGCATGTGGAGGCCGATCCGTCATCCGTGACCCCACTATCTATATTAGGGTTTTTAGGGTTTAGGGGTGCGTGCGGTGGGGGTGGAAACAGAATAACCGCATTGCATCCTGTCAAATCCTAGCGCGCAGCAATGCGGTAGCGCGAGGCCGAGCAGGGGAGGGTCGGGACCCCCCTCTCCCCCTGCGAGGCCAAGACAGGAACGAGCCGGGAGGCGGTGACGGCGGCGTGCGCGTCGTCGCATCTTGAGCAATCCGTTACATCCGTGACCCCACTATCTATCTTAGGGTTTTAGGGTTAGATATGAACTTCATCTGCTTTTGTACTTGAACTTCTTCTTTTTGTTTCTTTATGGTTTATTTATTCTTATTCCTTTACTTCTTTTATTAGAGTACTTGAACTTACATTCTTTATTTTTGAACTTCTTTTCTCTTGTTTTTTAGGGGCATATTTATGTATGTATGTTTCTTCCTTTAGTAGTGTATTTGCCATCTATTTTGGTTTTGAGGATATCAATTTGTCTTTGTTTGTGATCTTATCTCATTATAATAGATGCATTCAAATGGTGCATTTATTTATCTACACATGTATTTACTATTTTAGCTGTTGGGGGTAAAATCAGAATTCAAGTGGCGTTGCAAGTCCCACGACAGAGAGGCATTAAGTGACCATCTCGCTCACCACCACCTGTCAGAAAACTCCTCTCCCCTTGTCGCTTGCTCTCTCCCCCCTCTCCGTCGCTCCGTTGCCTTCCTCGCCTCCAACTCCCCCCGATTTCTCCGCCCCTGTCCCCTGCCCTCGTGCTGGAGTAACCGGCGCACGCCCCCGCTCCTATTTCTCCCCCACGCCCCGCTCTCTCTCGCCCAGCCCGCTCTCTTCTGCTCCGAAGCGAGGGCGGCAACTGCCTGCGCGGTTGGAAGCTGCGCGTGGCATCGTGGGGAGTGGAAGAACCGGCGAGGATTCGTGCATGCGGGGGTCGTCTGGAGAGGTACAAGTTCTGTCCCTCCCCCTCCTAATGCTTGCTTCTAGTTTCGTCCGATCCATCGAGTCCGCCTCCTGTGTGCTCTCGCGTCCGCGTCCTACCCCCTTTCTTTCTGATGGTTTGGTGGGAGATTATGTAGGGTTCTTGTGCGTGTGGTGGGTGGATTCCATTCCCCCGTGGTCAGATTTGTCTATGAGATGCTTGTGTGTGCTATTTTATCCGTTCAGAGATGAGTGATTCCATTCCCCCGTGATTTGTCTATGAGATGCTTGTGTGTGCTATTTTATCCGTTCAGAGATTAGTGGATTTCATTTCCCCTTTGGTGATTTGTCTATGAGATGTTTGGTATGTTTCTGATGTGCAGATTTTTAGCAGGTTGTTCTAGTATTTGGAGTTGCATTCATCAAGGCGGTTGTGTTGTCATGGCTTTAAAACCTTCTACAGGTATCTTAATGTAGTTGTATCTTGTATTTTAAATAGCATTATTCTCATATATGTCTACCCATAACTTCACTTAGTATTCATATTGGACTGCCACTGTTAATAGTGTGAACTTCTAGTAATGGTTATGTGTATGCTTTTTTCATCTTTTTATGTGCTACTTGCTTGGGTCACGTAGTTGAACTTCTGGTTTTAATTATTGTTTGATTGTAATGAAATTTGGTTGAACTTCTGTTATGCAGATTTTGTTTTACTGCTTTGTTATGTATTGTTGAACTTCTGGACATTCATGATATATGTAGTAGCCCCTCTGGTCTAGATTGTTTTTATATTTAGTTTGTAGATTTTTTAGTTTGTTTTTTGTGTTTACTGCTTTGTTAGGTATTGTTGAACTTCTGGGTATTGGACATTGTTGTAAAAGTAGAAGTCCCTTTGGTGTAGGATTGCGGATTAGAACTCAGCTGCCTTTTTACTTGCATTTTTTGTAGTTGGTGATGAGTTGAATAGTTCTGAAAAAAATGTGTCACATCCCAGTTAGGCCATGCATTAGTGTGTGCATCATGTTTAAATTTCATTTTAATTTGAAATGGGGAAGACAGAAACCCCCAGAACCCCTTTTAAATCCAACTAGGGTTTACTAAAAATTATTTCAATGAACCTGAAATGCCCTTCTAAAATGCTCATCATTTTTGCTTTGGTTCGAGCCTCGCCAAAAGTGGTGCACAATTTTCTAGGTCATCCTAAGGTCCTTGAATTAAACCATAAGTATTTGAGTTTGGGCATTTAAAATTATATAAAATATTTCAAATGCCCAAATATTCCCAAACTAAAATGTTTCATGTTGGAAATATTCCAACAATGGACCAGAACAGCTTTGGTGATTTTGGAACTGTTCTAGTATTTTTAATAACTCCACAAAGTTACTGAAAATTAGAAAACTAAAACAAATAAAAAGAGAGAGAGAGAATAACTTACCTGTAGCCACCTAGCGCCCCATCCTGCCCAAAGATCGTGGCTGAGGCCCAGTAACTCCCCACCGTCTTCAACCTCTCGCCAAGAGGGCGAGGCGTGTCGACGCCCGGCCAAGGCCAAGCCTCCACCTCCTCCCTCCCAGCCTGCTGGCTCCTCCTCGACGCCCGGAGACGCCACGCGCCTCCCGACCCCCTCTCACTTCTCTCGCCTGTGGCCTCTCTCCTCCTCTGCTCTCTCACTGACGCACGGCGGAGCTCGTCGCTGCCGCTCGTCGTTGCCGCGACCACCGGGCCTCCCTCGCTTCCCCGACTAGCCCACAAGCTCCGCCACTCCATCCTCGCCCTCCCCGCCGTCACACACGACCGGAGAAGCCCCGAGGCGCCGCCCCGCCGCTTTTCCCCTTCTCGGACTCGCCGGTCGCCGTCGCCCGATTCGTCGAACTCCGGCCGCCTCGAGCCTTGACCCTCCAAACGGACTCACGGTGAGCCCCCGAGTCGTCCTCCCCTTCTCCCCTGGTCTCTTTCGACCTCTAGGCCCTAGCCCCGTCTTGGTCGAGAACCCCACGCCGCCGGCGATGTCGCCGCCGTCACCGCAGCCAGTAAAGCTCGAAACCGAGCACGGCATCGTGCTCCTAGCGTCTTCAGGAGCTCGGTGAGCCCCTTAGCCAGCCCTCCCGTCCTCTGTGGCCTCGCGCCGCTCGAACCCGTAGCTCCGGCCGCCGCCAAACACGTCGCCGGGCGCTTTTCCGGCGACCAGCCCAACTACTTGCACCACCCGACAGGCGCTCTTCCAGCCTAACCGTAGAGCCCCTCCGCTCTTTTGGTCACCGGAGGCGAATCCGCCGCCCTCCGCTGCCTCTCGGCTCCGCCCAACGAGCCGCATGGTCAACTCCGTGAGTTGACCTGGGTTTGACCATGGTTTGACCCCTCTCTTTCACTGACATGCGGGCCCCGGTCCCTGTTATTTAGCTAAGTGTTAAAATTAACTTAAGTTAATCCTATAGTCACTGACGTGTGGGTCCAGGGACTAATTAGCCTAGATTAACTTTTAGTTAGTACTAATTAACCCTGTTAGTTGACTGAGACACTGACGTATGGGTCCCACAGGTCAGGTTTGACCTGGCCGACCCTGTTGACTTGCTGACGTCACACCGACGTCATGCTGACGCAGTTAATGATTTTCTGGAATTTAAATAATTCAGGAAATTCCAGAAAATACCCCAAACTTCTAAAATTCGTAGAAATTCAACCGTAGCTCAGAATTAAATAATTTATATATGAAAAATTATCAGAAAAATCCAATCTATCCATCTGTACCATTATCATGCATGTTTGATCAAGTTAACTTCACTGTTTAGGATGAAACATGAACAGGGCAACTTTGATAATAGTTTTGGAGTTGGGATTTGATATAGTTTTGAATTCCACTTCAATCAAAATGACTTGCTGTTGCATTAGCCCAAATCAGCATATTGCCATGTCATGATCATGCATCATATTGCTGCATTGCATTGATTGTGTTTCTTCCTTGTTTGTCGGTTGCTTGTTCCCTCTCGGTAGGCGTATCCCGACGATGAGTTCGATGACATGGATGAAGAACTATATTATCTTCAGAAGTGCCAGGCAAGCAAAACCCCCTTGTTCATTCCGATACAACCCCACTCTCTCGCTCCTGCTCTCTTTTACTGCATTAGGACAACATCGATTCATCATTACTTGTGCATGGTAGCTGAACCCCTTTATCCTCTGCATGACTGTCATTCCACAAGAAATAGATGAAACCCACTAGCATGAGTAGGAGTTGTTTGAGCCCTGTTGTGCCTACTCATTCATGCTTGTTTGTCATGCTCGCTATCGCTCGTAGTTGTGTGGGTCCGATTCATCGAGGATGAATCGGAGGTGTGTGAACATGTCCTAATGTTGAGAGCTAAGTGTGTGAACACGATTTGGTAAAGGTAGCGGTGAGAGGCCATGTAGGAGTACATGGTGGGTTGTCTCATTGAAACCGGCCTCGTGAACCGAAGTTCTGTGTTTGTGATCCATGAATAGCTACTACCACACATTGGAATGCTTAAGTGCCCTCTCGACTTATTAATCAACTTGATCTCTGTCCGGGGAGTTGCAACTAGTTTACGGTGTTTGTAGGTAGTGTTAGTAGTCTACCAAGTGGCACCCGATACAGGTGGGCTTGGGACAGACTAGGCACCGTGGCACGGTGTACCAAGCGTAGATCCACCCGTCGAGGTGGGCTTGGGAACCCTGCTCACATCGTTTGGGGCCGTGAGCGACACCCCGGCCGGATCTCCTTGCGGATGGAACCCGAATAGGCGATAAACATGGACTAGAGACTTGTGTGGTTAGTCAGGTCGTGGCCGACACCCTCGCTGGGCTTCCGCTTGAAGGTTGCCGAGTACATGTCGTGTAAACGGCGATAAGTGGTGAGAGCGTGTGTGAAGAAGTACACCCTGCAGGGTTATAAATGATCTATTCGAATAGCCGTGTCCGGAGAAGGACTTACGGGTTGCCTATATCAGTTCATAGACAAGTGAAAGTGGATACTCTAAAATGCGCAAGATAAGCGTGAGTGCTATGGATGGGCGTTCTCGTAGGGAGACGGGAGCGGGTCCATAGTGGTGTATTGATATGGTGAATATGTGGACTCGTGTGCGCCACCTCAAAAGAGTTACTTGCGATCGTAGTTCGGGATAGCCACCGAGTCAAAGGCGGCTTGCTGCAGCCAAACTCCACCACCCCTTTTGATAATGATGCATATGTAGCTAGTTACGAAGTAAGTCTTGCTGAAATGCGTTTGTACTCACGTTTGCTTATTTTATGTTTTGCAGAGAACTTCGGTCTCGCTAGTAGTTCCGCTTGGACTTCGACGGTTAGCTTGTTACCTCAGCTACGATCTTGTGCCCTCGGTAGGATCTGGTAGATAGTCAGGCTTCTCAGCCTTCTTCATTTATAGTTATGCGTACTCGAGACATGTTTAGCTTCCGCTTGTGCTTTTACTTGTATGCTCACGAGTGTTGGGTCATGAGACCCATGTTTGTAATATCTCGCTCCTCGGAGCCTATTGAATAAATATTTGAGTCGTAGAGTTATGTTGTGATGCCATGTTGTATCTACACATATTGAGCATATTGTGTGTATGTTTGAAATGCTTGGTATGTGTGGGATCCGACAAACTAGTTGTTTATCCTTGGCAGCCTCTCATATGGGGAAATGTAGTCTCGTGCTTCCGGCGATAGTAGTCCGCTAGAGCCGGTTCACCGAGTCCTGCTAGCCCAAAGACTACTGCTTGGACACTTGACTGGCGGCATGTGTTTCGCCGTTCCTATGTCCATCCTTCGGGGAAATGTCACGCGGTGTTATTCGGAGTCCTGCCTAGCCTGCTACAGCCCGGGATACCGGAGTCCTGTTAGCCCAGTGCTACAGCCGAATTTATACGTTGATGACCGATATGCTCGGTGTGATTCATGTATGCCTGTCCCCATGGGTTAGCGCCGCTTTGGGTTCACGACTAGCCATGTCGGCCGGGTTCTTTATCATGTGGATGCTAGCGACACTTGTCATATATCGTGAGCCAAAAAGCGCAAAGCGGTCCGGGCCATGGTAAGGCGACACCCGTGGGAATACCGTGCGTGAGGCCGCAAAGTAATATGAGGTGTTACCGGCTAGGTCAATGTGATTTGGAATCGGGGTCCTGACAAATGCCTGCGATCAAGATGGAGCTTCAGAGGTTAATACTGATGCTCCAATATCTGATGCGGCTAAATCACCCATTACCCCTTTGACTGTGATTGCCAAGGTTGCTTTGAGCCTTGAGAATTTTTCAAGCCTTGAGGATCTTGCTTCTGCAGCTCTTGCTTCACCTAGTATGTGAAACCCCTTTTCTTTTTCATTTTAAAGTTTTGAGCCATGTTTTTTTAGCTTGTTCATGTCATTTGTTTTTGTTCCTGACTTTTTTTATTTTTTGCTCCGATTTTTTGTATTCTTTGCAGATGTGTCCACAGAGGAGGAAGCTGTGAACACCATCAACGATGTTTTATCTGAGTTGGGTTTATCAAAAACCCCTGCTGCTACTGAGGAGGGGGCTCCGTCAGTCAAAGGTTGTGATTCCGTTTAGGATCCTTTGTGCTCTCTTCAGATGTCAGAGATGCAGTCGCAGTCTGTTGATGGCACTAAAACTGTCACGCAATCCGAGGATGTGCCTCTTCAGCTTCTCCTGGAGGACCAACGTAAGAGGAAGAAGCAAGAAGATTTTGACAAGAAGAGGGCGGCCCGCCTTGAGAAAGGTTCTGATGTTCCTGGATCTGTTCATGCGGCTGAGCTCACTGTTGAGGAAGACGTGCCGTGTGCTAGTGATGGCACGGTTGTCCCTGTTAAGAAGAAAATCAAGAAGACTGCTGCGAAGAAGCTAGTAGTTGGTGAAGTTACTCCTCGGAGGAGCCCACGTGTTTCAAGGCCTGCAGAAGTTGTTGAAGATGAAGGGTTAGGCCTTGGTGGTACACCATGCCGTAGTCCTTGTGTGCTTGCCACTGCCGCGCCTACACCTTCTCCGCTTGGTGCTGGTGCATCTGGTAAGGGGAAGAAATGCGGCGTGAAGCGCAAGGTTCCACATGCAAAGGTCAACAAGGGTGTGAAGAAGTGTTCTCGTGTTAATCCAGAGGACAAGGATGATGCTGATTTCAATGCTGATGATGAGGACGACGTCGATGATGCTGCTGCCGCTAATCAGGTATGAATGTCTCATGTTTACTGTTTTTTAGAGCATTTGTGGCTATTGCTGTAGTTTATTGTTTTTAGCACTACCTTGGCGTACATAGCTGACCTTCTGCTCCATCTCCATATAGACGAATAAATTAGCCGACGTGCTTTGCTTTTATGGTATTACTGCCTTTGTGTACATAGTTGGACTTCTGGGTATATACATGAAGAAATTAGCTTAACTTGTTGGTATACATGTTTGATTACTGCCTTAGTGTATATGGTTGAACTTCTGCTTTTTAAATTTCCAACATTTTTGAAAGCATGTTAACTAGTGTTCATACATGGTTGTATTGCCTATGTAGACATAGTTGGACTTCTGAGATACATGTTTGATTACTGCCTTGGTATACCTGGTTGAACTTCTGCTTTGTAAATTTCCAACAATTTGAAAGCATGTTAACTTCAGTCATACATGGTTGTCTTGCCTATGTGACATAGTTGGACTCGGTATTCATGTTTTATTACTGCCTTGTTGTACATGGTTGAACTTACGCTATGTAAATTTCCAACATTTTGATAGCATGTTAACTTCGGTCATACATGGCTGTCTTGCCTATTTAGACATAGTTGGACTTCTGAAATGTACTGAGTGTGTAATTTTGTAGGCATTAGTGGAATTTTGGTGTAGCTTGTGTATCTCATTGTTGTGACGCCCCGAGACCGATGCTCGAGTTGCCTTCCATTTATTTTCTGTTGTTGTCGTGTGTTTATTTTGTTTGTTGCATTATCATAATTGTTTTGCATATTTCATTCCTATATGTTTATGCCATGACCATGTTGAGTGCCTTGTCTTATTTTCTCTTCTTGCATCATGATCATCATTGGTTATGTTGCATTGCCATGCCCATCTCATTGTCACATTGCATTATGTATTTGCCATGTTCATCTTGTGCATTGCACCTTATATATGTTGTGTGTTGCTCTAGTTGATGTGTGTGCATCACCCCTTGCCATCTCTCTCTCTCAATCTATGGCCATGCACCATCACCTCCTCCTTCCTTCTTCTTTCTTTCACTTTGGCAAGTGACATTTTTCCCTCCTCCATAAATGTTCATTCTTTTCCTGAGGCTAGTTCACCATGCCTACACCCTCTCTGGCAATTTTCAGCTCATTTGAAGATGTTTTGGTTAGGTTAAAAAATGCCTCAAGTTTGAATTTTATTCAAACTTGTTTTATTTTTCTACCTCTAAAAATGCCCAAACCAACTTATTCAAATAGTGCACATTTCCAGGAGCACGAGGATGTTCTCATATCTCTCTCAACCCTCGCATATACTCCTGTGCTTTTCGATCTTTATTTTTCTGTCTGAAGAAAAAATAAAAGAAAGTAGAAGCAGCAGCCGCATCCCGCTAGCGCCAGCCGAACCTTGGGCCTCCTTCCGCCCGAGCAGGCCCAACAGCAGCCTAGACCCGCAGCCCCCGATCACCTCCCTGGTAAAATTTCCCCAATCGCCAGCTGATCACCCTGCTGACCCCACCTGCAGCGACTCCCTCCTCTCCTTTCTTCCTCCTCTCGTTCTTTCTTCCCTCACGGTAAAAGAAGGAGGCAGAAGCACATGCCCACGAGGGTAACCACGGCTTTGCCTCCCCTTCCTATAAAGGCGCCTCAGGGCCTCCCCTAGGGTTTCCCTCTCACCGCCGCCCCCTTTTCCTTCCCCTGTTTCTTCTTCTTCCTCAAGAGACAAGGAACAAAGAGCACCCATAGAAGAGAACCACCGAGCGCGTTCCACCGTCGTTTGTGAGGCCTCCTCGTCGTCTTCTTCAACTTCAAGCAAGGCCAGGAGCAAGAAGGGTCCAAGGGCGCCGCGATCTTCTTCCTCTACTTCGTCTGCTTCCTCTGCGTCGCCAAGTCCCGCGCCTGGCGTCCTCCCCTGCTTCCTTCTTCCTCGGACAGGAACCACGTTGGGTTCAGAGCTCGTCCGCGTCGCTGCCGGTTCGTCTCCGTGGCTGTAGCCGTGTCCTAGGGTGATTTAGGTATACATGCTTCGCTCCCTCTTATTCCTGTCGCGTTTAGGTCACCGGAGTCACTACTAGATCCATGCCATCGTCGTTCCCTCGCTGCTCCGGTGAATTTCTGAAACTTTCAGAGAAACGCTGCCGTGACCCATCCTGATCTTGTCCCCGCTCGTCTCGCTCGGGCCCCTGCTTCGCTTCACCTCGCCACATCCGCTGCACGCATCAGGTCGAGGCCACAGTCATCGTGCTCTCGCGCCCGTGTCCGAGCGCAAGCTCGTGAAGCTTCCTACTCCTGCTTCCGTCCTACCACGCGCCAACAGAGGATGTTTTCCTCCGCCGCATCCGCATGCCGCAGCCGCCACACTTGATCTGTTCTGCGCTCGCACGCTTCGCCGCAGCCGCACGCCCGAGCCGAGCCACACTCGCGCTCGAGCACAACCCCCTTCACCGCCTCGCTGGACGCCCGCCGTGCCATGGCCGAGCGCCTCGACCCGGAAGGCCGGCCTTTGTTTTTCTCTCTGGTTTGTCTTCTGCTTCTCTTAGAGCCGAGCTGCTTCTTTAGCATGATCCACACATACCCGTCAGCACACGCGCTCATGCACACTGCCACTGCCTCGCCGGGCCTCGCTACCATGGCCGAGACGAGCTCCTGCCTGAGCTTGTTCTTGAGCCCTTGCTCATGCCGTTTCTCGGCCCCTCTTGCAGCTCTACGCAAGCATGCGTGCACTGCCTTCGCTTCAGACGCCCGCCGCAGGTTCTTAACCCCAACGGCCATCATTTGTGCTTGCCATCGCCGTCGGTTGTCGCCGTGCAGCCATGGCCAAGCTCGACCTGTTGTTGAATGCTCAAAAGAGCCCGGAGCTCTTTGTATCACAATCAGTAAGCTAGCCCAGTGGTTCCTCCCTCGCGCACACATCCAGGAGGTCCTGGGTTCAAATCCTAGGCGCCCCTCTTTTGCTCTGTTCTTTTATTTCTTTTGCACACACCCACAGCTGCTTGGGCCAAATCCTCCTGGGCCACTGCCACTGTTTCAGATTCGGCCCGATTTTATTTTTTTTCCAGTCTGTGATTTTAGTCATATCTAGTGCCTGCATATTTTCAGAACAACCATTGTTTTGCATTGCTCATATTTAAATATGCATGCATCCAAATTAAACAAACTATATATGTAAAATGCTTAGAATTCTATCTAGTTTCACAATATGCTGCTTTCATCCATGTTTAAAATGATTGAACTTGCTGTTTGCATTAATTTGCATAAATAACATGCTAAAATGGTTTATTTCATAACTAAATAACCGTAGCTCGATTTTAATTGTTCTTTATATGTAAATGGGCTAGAAAAATGCATAGATTAACTTGTTGCACTTTATTTTCCTGGTTAACAACAATAAAATATGGTTTTTAGACAGAGCAGTACCAAATCTATAATATGGACATGAGGATTTTCCGGAATTGTTGTTTGTTGTTCCGGGCCTCATTTAAACTTGCCTAGATAGGTAGTTTTATTATGTTTCACTTCTTGCCATGTTTAACAACATTGAATATTGTTGTGTACCTAAACGAGAGTGAACTAAATAACTCGATGTGGTGTTTCGTCGATATGCAACTCATTGCATATTGGTTCCACTTAATTTGTAGTATTGTTTGTTGCACTTTGCCATGCCATGCCTCATTAAACCGGACATGCATCATACTTGTTTGTGCATCATGCCATGTTTATGCTTGTGTGTTTACCATGTTGTTTGTTTCTTTCCGGTTGTGCTTCTTCTCGATAGTTCCTGTTTCGTTGCGATCGTGAGGATTCGTTCGACTACGCTTGGTTCATCTACGCCCGTTCGTCTTGTTCATGGACTCGTTCTTCTTCCTAGCAGGACTTCAGGCAAGTTGACCGTCACCTTGGATCTCACTACTATCATTGCTATGCTAGTTGCTTCGTTCTATCGCTATGCTGTGTTACCTACCACTTGCTTATCAAGCCTCCCAAATTGCCATGAACCTGTAACCTTGTCACCCTTCCTAGCAAACCGTTTTGGCTATGTTACCGCTTTGCTTAGCCCCTCTTATAGCGTTGCTAGTTGCAGGTGAAGATGAAGATTGCTCCATGTTGGATTATGTTTATATTGGGATATCACAATATCTCTTATATTATTAATGCATCTATATACTTGGTAAAGGGTGGAAGGCTCGGCCTTATGCCTGGTGTTTTGTTCCACTCTTGCTGCCCTAGTTTCCGTCATATCGGTATTAGTTCCCGGATTTTGCGTCCCTAACGCGGTTGAGTAATTTATGGGACCCCCTTGACAGTTCGCTTTGAATAAAACTCCTCCGGCAAGGCCCAACCTTGGTTTTACCATTTGCCTCAGCACCACCTACTTTTCCCTTGGGAGTCGCTCTCTCAAGGGTCATCTTTATTTTAGCCCCCCCGGGCCAATGCTTCTCTAAGTGTTGGCCCGAAACGAGCAGACTGCGGGGCCACCTTGGGGAAACTTGAGGACTGGTTTTACTCGTAGGATGTCTCATCCGGTGTTGCCCTGAGAACGAGATATGTGCAGCTCCTATCGGGATTGTCAAGCATCGGGCGGTCTTCTTGGTCTTGTTTTACCATTGTCGAAATGTCTTGTCAATCGGGATTTGAGATCGATCGGGTCTTCCCGGAGAAGGAATATCGCCGTTGATCGTGAGAGCTTATAATGGGCTAAGTTGGGACACCCCTGCAGGGTTTGAACTTTCGAAAGCCGTGCCCGCTGTTATGTGGCAGATGGGAATTTGTTAATATCCGGTTGTAGTAAACTTGAAGTAAACTCTTCTAAAATACACCAACCGTGTGCGTAACCGTGAGTGTCTCTTTTCGGGGTTGTTCGAGAGGAGAACACGGTTTTTGGGTTATGCTTGGCGTAAGTAGGGTTCGTGGATCACTTCTTGATCATTACTAGTTGACGACCGCTTGCTTTGCTTCTCTTCTCGCTCTTATTTGTGTAAGTTAGCCACCATACATGCTTAGCCGCCGCAACCTCACCACTTTACCCCTTCCTTACCCATTAAGCTTTGCTAGTCTTGATACCCATGGTAATGGGATTCTTTGAGTCCTCGTGGCTCTGATTACTACAACAACGATTGCGGTACAGGTTGTGCGATGCTCGTGACGCGAGAGCGATGTTTACTTGTTTTGGAGTTCTTCTTCCGCTTCTTCGATCGTGGGATAGGTTCGGTCGGCTGACTGGGCTAAAGGTGGTGGATGTCGTTTGAGTTTCTGTTTGTGTTTCATCCGTAGTTGGATGGTGCTCTTATGTAAGATGATGTTGTATTCGTGTGGCATTGTATGACTTTTGTATGTATCCCCATCTATTATGTAATGTTGATGTAATGATATCCACCTTGCAAAAGCGTCTTCAAGATGCGCTTCTATCCTTGGTGGGACCTTCGAGTTCCTTTAGGATAGGGCCGCATCTTGGGCGTGACAATTGTGTATCTCATTTTTTCTAGTATCAGCTTGTGGAGCGGCCTGAGAGGAGGAAGAGAGGATGCAAAGCGCCCGAAGAAGGTGGCCATGGAGGAGGTGAGGCGAAACGTTTTAACAAGACGGTTTGCTGCTCACTAGGAGAGGTGAAGACGTGTGCGAAAATGCTACAGCTTAGGCACAAGACGAGGGTTATCAAGGCTGGTTTTGGTTGTGTGTTTGACTTGAAGGTTGATTCCAACATTTCTCGTCCTTTGATGGGCAACATCTACACGAGGATTGACCCTGCAACCATGATTCTGGACATGGGTGAGGCGAACAAGGTTCTGCGTATTACAAGTGATGCTATTCACCATCTGTTTGGATTCCTTCAAGGTAATCATACCCCTCCTAGGCCTTCGAGTGATGGGTTTGATGATGCTGTTATGAGGTTGAAGGTCAAGCTTGGGTACGCTAGGAGTGACGACATCAAGACAAAGGATCTGCGGAATATCCTCGCGGATATTGTGAAGGATGAGACGAAGGATGATCTTGCTCTGCGGTGTGTTTTACTGATTGTTTTCATGAAGGTGGTTATCCTGGAACGTCTACACGAGTGTCGGGGAGGCAGCAATGGCCGAGAATCTTGTGTTTGAGGATATGGCAGATATGGACTCTTGCCGCTTGGTTGTTGATGACCTTTGAAGTCTTTGTTGTTAGGTATCGACAAGGTACTAGCAGAGGAAAAGGCATCACAGTCGTGCCATCGCGCCGCTTCTTATGTACCTGGACTGCCTTATCATTGGCAAGACGCCTAATGTTGACTTGAGGACGCCTCGCATCAATTACATGGATCAGGCCAAGCTTCTTGAGCTCGCTGCGGCTGACTTGGTCAGGAAAGGTGATGACGACCCAGCCAACTGGGTGTTTGGGAGACTACCTGTGAGTGTTTCTTCTGTTACGTAGTTAGTTAATCGCCTTTGTGTGCATGGTTGAACTTACGCTATGTACATAGATGACCTTCTGGTTCATATAGACGAGTAAATTAGCTGAATTGCTTGGCTTATATGGTATTACTGCCTTTGTGTACATCGGTGAACTTCTGGATATATTCATATGAAATAAGCTAAACTTTGTTGTTGCACATGCATGGTTGAACTTCTGCTATGTAAATTTCCAACAATTTTGAAAGCATGTTAACTTCTGGTCATACATGGTTGTATCGCCTATGTAGACATAGTTGGACTTCTGAAATGTCTTTGCGTGTGTAGGCATTAGTGGAATTTTTGGTGTAGTTTGTGTATCCGATTGTTACGCCTTTTTTTCCTTGTCATTGTCTTTTTTTGATGTCGACTTGTGGTACTAACTTGAACTTCGCCATCTTGTCATCCGTATTTACGCTTCCATGTTCTTTCATTTGTTCTGACGTGTTGATTTTTGTTTTCATATATGCAGTGGAAGACACAGGCTGAGGTTGTGTTCTTTAGGGTTATCGAACGTCCTGTTCTTACTATGCCTCGTGCCGCCGGCCTAGGTAGTGGAACTTCACCGAGATTTGAATTCTCGCGGGATGTTAACGCTGGTGCCCCCTGTAGATCCAGGAGGTTCTTCTGCCCGTGTGAGTGCTGCAGGTGGCGTTTCTTCCCAGAGTTTGTTCAATGTTGCGAATATTTCCCTTTCTAGGATTGATGGACTTCTGGAAACTGTTTGTGGAGAGATGGCTCGTGTTCCGACAACGGTTGAGCGTCTTAGTCGCGTGGATGGGATTCTTCCTCCCGGCCACGGTTTTGATCTTGAGTCTTGAAGGAGCTTTTGTCGATTGAAGCTAAATATCTTGCCGAAGCTTCAGGAGAGCACTTCCCACCTCGGGCTAGTTTTGTCTTTGTTCAAGGAAATGCAGACGCCTTGCTGCAAGCCTTTTGAAGATGAGGCAAGTGTTGTTGTGAGAGAGATTCAGAGGCAGGATCCCGTTCGTTTGGGTCATGAAGGAGGCCATCTGGAGCGTACCGAAAGGGTTTGTTTATGTTGGCTTTTTATATTTCTTTTGCACTAGTGTTCATTGTTAGCTTTGAGTTATTATTGTAATGCAGTTATAGGGTGACCTTCTCTGTTTATAGGACCTGAACTTCAAGTGCTTCAGCACCTGAACTTCTATGACTTTGATGATCAATTCTTTTTGTTCCTTTTTGTATCTTATGGTAGTTTGGTATGTTATCTCGCTATGTTTACTGTATTTGGACTTCCATGATGTGTGGGTTGTGATAGTGACCTTCTCGATTATGTAACGTGAACTTCTGCAGATTAGGTATTTGTTTTCTACATGAATATTTTCTAGTCTTTTTTCTTTTTGGTACTAGTGTTTCCTAGGTGACCTTCTCTGTTTATAGGACCTGAACTTCAAGTGCTTCAGCACCTGAACTTCTATGACTGTCCCTTTTTATGTTCTTTTGTATCTTAATGGTAGTTTGATATCTGGTCTGCTATGTTTACTGTATTTGGACTTCCATTATGTGCCAGTTGTGATACATGACCTTCTCTGATTATGTAACGTGAACTTTTGTTGATTAGGTATTTGTTTTCTACATGATTATTTTCTAGGCCGTTGATGATGGTGCTGGGGTTAGGGAGGATGTTTTACCTGTGCATGAAGATGATCCTGTGCATGAAGCTGCCCCTGTGCATGATCCTTGCCCCTCTAGTGATGTATTAGTTGATGAGGTTCATGGCAGTGAAAATAAGGTACTATGTTTTCTTGTCCATTTGTCTTGTTGTTCTCGAGACGGACTTTCATCGCCTGCATGAGGTTCACCAGCCCTTTGTAATGACTTTTTGTTTCTTTTTGCGGCAGCAGAATGATGATGTTAGTGTTGCTCGCAGAAGGTTGCGGACATGTCCGTCTCAGTGCACCGGCCGCTCCGACGGGTGGTCGAGATCGAACCTCGATCGTCCATTGGCGCTTGAGGTTTACGATCTTCGAAAGGTGGCAAGACAACTGGAGACTTCATTTTGGAGAAAGATCATGTTGAGTCTGCTGTACAAACTGGTGGTAGTGCTGCTGCAAGCCCGGAGAAGTCTCATGCAACAGAGCCATCAGTTGATGTTGATGCTGTATAGCCACAACCAAATGTTCTTCTTGTTTCAGATTCTCTGGTTGCTCCAGCTGCTGCTGGTGTCCTTCCCGACGACGCTGCAACGTCTACTGGAGACGACGATGAAGATACCGAAAGCGATAGCTATGGAGAGGAGGTTGATCATTCGGTCGCCATCGGTCTAGGCAAGGATCCATGAAGAGAGGAGCATGCTTCTCTCTTCTTTCCCCATCCCTTCCCTCTTTGTTGTTTGGTTTAGTCCATGATATCCCCTCCGAAGGCCTGTGGTCTAAGTTGAACTTACGGTTTTGTTGTTTGTCGTGTGGGTTGTAAAGAATGTTAAGTGAACCTGTTTTTCTATGTGGGTGGAGGTTTGTAATGCATGTGTTGTGATGTCTATGATGTTGTGGTTTTATCCTTTACGATGTAGCAGTGAGATGTGCTTATGTTTTGAATGTTTGTGCTTGAATGTTGGTCTTAATTGAAACTGCCGTGAATCTATGTGCTTTGAGTGTTCTTTGTTAATTGCTATTTTCTTTTGGTGAGCGAGATAGCGACCTTCTTTGTCGTCTCAAATAAGGTTGATGACTTTTATTATAGTGTAACTAGGCTTAGGAATGATCGTTCCAAGAGGTGAGTGCAGCTGCTCAATATTTACATCATCCATGTACCCCCTGTGAATTGCCTGTGGTTTCTTACCTGAACTTCCCAACTCTATGTACCTGAACTTCTTGTTTTTTACTTCTCTGGTGCTGAACTTCTGGCCTCTTTTGTACTGTACTGCCTGTTGTGATATAGCTGAACTTCTGTGCTAACATGTGTTATGAACTTCCTGAGTTTCCTGATGCTGAACTTCTTTTACTTTACGCTCGCTTGTTTTAGATCAATGATTATGTTCCAAAACAAGGAGTGTGAAGCTTATGTTGAAGATGTCAATATCTTTTGGTCCTCGCGAATGCTTCGGTCTAATGTGGTGAGTGTGCACTCTCATCTGCCTACGCATAAGTACTGAGGATCGCATAAACTCATCTGCCGTATTGGGTTTGTGTAAATCAACCATACAGTGATTTCTTTTCCTTTTTTTCCTTACCATTTTTTTAGTTAAAACTTGTTTGTCTCATTTTTGTATTTTTTCATATGTTGGTGTTGTCTGCATTATTTTAGGACAAGATTTTCAGAGGTCAATTTGATTCCCGTGTGAGGAAGTACTTCATGGCGAGTGGTCCAGATAGCATGGATGCACATGATTCGGTATGCAATATCTTATTATTTGCCTCTGTATTAGTTTTGCAGTGCGATCCACTATGTTAATATTTGTTTTATTTTTCTTTTGTACCATTCTGATATTAATTCTCATTTTTTAATGATTCGTGTGTTTATGATGCTTCAGATTGTTTTCCCTACTTTTGACCCGCCTGAGGTTCCTGCTTCCATGGTTGGTATCGGTCATTGGGTGTCGGTATTCCTTGACTGAAGAATTCAATGTTCGACTTCTCGATTCCTACTATGGACCAAAAGATGAATGTCTTGATGCGCTGTTTGACGAATGACCGACAACATCAAGAGGCTTTGGAAGGATGCCAGCAACGATAGGGAGACACCCCTTAGTCCTGTTAGCATCGACAATTTCCCACTGGATTGGATTGATGTCCCCCAGCAGCAAAACAAGTATGAGTTCCACTTTTTCTCTTTATCACATCTGTTTAACTGTAGTTGTACTTAAGCTACGACGTGTTTAATTTGTTGGCTTTCTTTTTCTGTTCTAACACTATTGTTTTACTTTGTTTGATGGCAGTATCGACTGCGGATTCTTCATGCTTACGAATGTTAATTCGTATCATGACGGGGTTCTTGCAAATTATTCCCATGAAAATATCGGGGATATCAGGAAGACATGGCTGTACTCAATCGCTTCTTCTAACCTGTTTGAGGCAGACTTCCAATCTCTGTTTGGCTACAACACATGTAAGTATTTGGAAGTTGGACTGCTTAAGACCTTGCATCTTTTATTCTAGAACTTCATATTTTTTCTCTCAAACTTGGACTTACGCTTGAGATCCGGGTCAATTCTTTGGTTTGAAAGGAGAGGAGCATTTTCTTTGTACATGAACTTCATTTCTATCTTTTTTAATTTTGCTTGTGTGTTTTGTTTCAGTAATTTCTGTCCTTCCATTGCTTAAATGGACATGAGCATTTTCTTTTCTAATTGAACTTCAGAGATGATGCCTTTCTATGGTTTTTGTTAGCTGTAGTTGAATGATTTCGAGTTCATCGGTTTATCTTGAACTGTGCCTCTGGTTGTGCCTGAACTTCATTTAGTTTTTTACTGCACCTAATTTTTTTAGGCCAGCTTGAGTAGTAACCATGTCATCTTTATTAGTTGGACTGCACATTGTGATGTTCCCGAACTTCAGTTGTATTTTAATGGTGATTTTTTCTCTTCTTTTTTTCTTTGACAGTGGATCTGTTGGAGTTGACCGATTACCACTACTCATTCCTCGGGTCACAGGAATACCAACCTAGGGAAGAACCGATGAGTACAGCTCCGATAGAAGATGATAGACCTCGGACCCTCATTCCTTCCAAGTTAGGGAGCAGTGGTGGTATTCGTGGTACTCCAAAACCCCTTGCTATAGGAAGGCTGATCACGGTCGAAGCGGTACCAAGCGAAGTGATTTCGTCCGATGATGATTTTGAGAAGATTGCTTACGAAGAATGTTAAATGTCTTTCTGAACCCATTCTTTGGTAGAGGTGGGAAGAATGTTGTGATGACCAGGAGGAAACCGGCAGTTGAGTCTGGGAACATAACTACCTCCAAGCGAGCATCAAGATTGCCTTTGAAGTGGCGTTCTCCTGTCGCTCCCCTGAAAAAATACAGTTACCCTCATCTATCCGTGGCCCAGAAGTTGAAACAGTATAAGACGGTCTGGAGAAGTATTCTGAGTGAGTTACCCTCATCTGTCGTTCCCTTGCCTTGGAGTTGTAGTGTCTGAACTTCTGTTGTTGTATTGTCTGAACTGCCGTTGTTGTAGTATCTGAACTTCTGTTTTATATCTCCTCTTGCCTTTTGAGTTATAGTGTCTGGACTTCTGTTTGTTGTTGTATCTAAACTTCTAATATTTTTTTACCATCCTTTTGTATTCTGCAGGACTAGCTACTGCATGTTTACCATCCCTGGGAATGTGATTGACCTCACAGGACATGTCCTTTATAGGCTTTTCGGTGAAGGGCAGCAGATGGAAGGAGACATAATGGATTATCTCATAAATTTGTTTAAGGATAAGCCGGAGACATCTAAGATATTCACTAATGCTGACAGGGTTGTACTTAGTCCCTACTTCATACAAGTTTTAGTTCTTTGCATCCCTATCTCCGTTTTTTTGCCTTAGTTTTGTTGTAGTGGCATCTGGGAGGTGTTTTAATTGTGTTTTGGTGAATGCACAGTACTGCTTGGAGTATGACTTCTACGCTGCAACAGTTCCAAAGTTCAATGCAAAAAATTCGGCTAAACTCCTCCCAATGTTTGTTCGCAAGGAAGAAGACCTTCTTAACGCAAAGCTGGTTAGTTTTTCATAACTCTTGCTTTTTTTAATTTCATGTGCATCTTTTTGCTGAGTTTGTCAATAAGTTTTTGTTCATGCCGGTTCTTCAGTGCATATGCTTTATAGTTTGTGTTCACCGGTCCTTTCATTCTTGGAAGGCTTTCTTGATTCTATTCAAGCCAATTGGCACAACGGCGCACTACAGTGTGTACATGGTGAATAGATATCGTGGGAGCATTGACATCCTTGATTCACTTTCTTACGATAATATGGAAACGTCGCGATCGAGTTTCCACGGGGACTGCCAAAATATCTGTTGGGGAACGTAGCAGAAATTCAAAATTTTCTACGCATCACCAAGATCAATCTATGGAATTCTAGCAACAAGAGAGGGAGAGGATGAGCATCTTCATACCCTTGAAGATCGCTAAGCGGAAGCGTTACAAGAACGCTGTTGATGGAGTCAGATCATGGGCGATTCAAATCGCGGAAGATCCGATCTAGCGCCCGAGCAGACGGCGCCTTTCACAGACAACACACGCAGACAGCCAGGGATGTCTCCTCCTTCTTGATCCAGCAAGGGGAGAGGATAAGTTGAGGGAGAACTCCGACAGCACGACGGCGTGGTGTTGGTGGAGCTCGTGGTTCTCCAGCAGGGCTTCGCCAAGCACTACGGAGTAGGGGGAAGAGTTGGAGGAGGGAGGGGCTGCGCCAGGGGAAGGGTGCGGCTGCCCTCTCTCTCCCTCACTATATATAGGGGGAAGGGAGGAGGGGGAGGCGCCCTAGGGTTCCCTAGGGGAGGGGCGGCGGCCACAGGGGAAACCCTAGATGGGTTTGGGCGCCCCCACCCCCTAGGAAACTTGCACCCCAAGCCGGGAGGGATGGCTGCCCTAGGGGTGGCGCCCCCACCTCTCCTGGTTACGTGAGATGGGGTGGGAGGGGCGCTCAACCCCTTAGTGGGCTGATGTGCCATCTCCCCTTGGCCCATAAGGCCCCCCAACGCTGTCGGGCCTCCAAACCCCTTTCGGACATCACTGGTCATCACCGGTACCCCGAAACAATTCCGGACTCAAATACCCTTCGTCCAATATACCGATCTTCACCTCCGGACCATTCCGAGCTCCTCGTCATGTCCGGGATCTCATCCGGGACTCGAACAACCTTCGGTAATCACATACTATTTCCCATAACAACTCTAAGCGCCACCAACCTTAAGTGTGTAGACCCTACGGGTTCGGAACCATGCAGACATGACCGAGACGTTCTCCGATCAATAACCAACAGCGGGATCTGGATAGCCATGTTGGCTCCCACATGTTCCACGATGATCTCATCGGAGGAACCATGATGTCAAGGATTCAAGCAATCCCGTATGCAATTCCCTTTGTCAATCGGTATGTTACTTGCCCGAGATTCGATCGTCGGTATCCCAATACCTCGTTCAATATCGTTACCGGCAAGTCACTTTACTTGTTCCGTAATGCATGATCACATTGAGCTCATTATGATGATGCATTACCAAGTGGGCCCAGAGATACCTCTCCGTCTCACGGAGTGACAAATCCCAGTCTCGATTCATGCCAACCTAACAGACACTTTCGGAGATACCCGTAGTGCACCTTTATAGCCACCCAGTTACGTTGTGATGTTTGGCACACCCAAAGCATTCCTACGATATCCGGGAGTTGCACAATCTCATGGTCTAAGGAAATGATACTTGACATTAGAAAAGCTTTTAGCAAACGAACTACACGATCTTGTGCTATGCTTAGGATTGGGTCTTGTCCATCAGATCATTCTCCTAATGATGTGATTCCGTTATCAATGACATCCAATGTCCATGGTCAGAAACCATGACCATCTCAGAGATCAACGAGCTAGTCAACTAGAGGCTCACTAGGGACATGTTGTGGTCTATGTATTCACACATGTATTGCGGTTTCCGGTTAATACAATTATAGCATGAATAATAGATAATTATCATGAACAAGGAAATACAATAATAACCATTTTATTATTGCCTCTAGGGCATATTTCCAACAGTCTCCCACTTGCACTAGAGTCAATAATCTAGTTCACATCACTATGTGATTGTAATGAATCGACACCCATGGGGTTTGATCATATCTCGCTTGTGAGAGAGGTTATTAGTCAACGGATCTGAATCTTTCAGATCCGTGTGTGCTTTGCAAATCTCTATGTCATCTCCTAGATGCAGCTACCACACTCTATTTGGAGCTATTCCAAATAACTGTTCTACTATACGAATCCGGTTTACTACTCAGAATAATCCGAATTAGTGTCAAAGTTTGCATCGGCGTAACCCTTTACGACAAACTCTTTTACCACCTCCATAACCGAGAAAAATTCCTTAGTCCACTAGTTACTAAGGATAAGTTTGACCTCATCCTGTGTTCTATTCTGGATCACTCTTGTACCCCTTGGTGACTCATGGCAAGGCACACTTCAAAGCGGTACCGACATAACATACTATAGAGCCTACGTGAAGCATAGGGGCGACCTTCGTCCTTTCTCTCTCTTCTGCCGTGGTCATGTCTTGAGTCTTACTCAATATTCACACCTTATAACACAGCCAAGAACTCTTTCTTTGCCGATCTATTTTGAACTCCTTCAAAATCTTGTCACGGTATGTATTTATTTGAAAGTACTATTAAGCGTTTTTTGATCTATCTTTATAGATCTTGATGCTTAATGTTCAAGTAGCTTAATCCAGGTTTTCCATTGAAAAACACTTTTCAAATAACCCTATATTCTGTCCAGAAATTCTACATCATTTCTGATCAACAATATGTTAATAACATATACTCATCAGAAATTCTATAGTGCTCCCACTCACTTCTTTGGAAATACAAGTTTCTCATAAACCTTGTATAAACCCAAAATCTTTGATTATCTCATCAAAGCGTATATTCCAGCTCCGAGATGCCTACTCGGTCCTTAGAAGGATTCTCGGAGCTTTGCATACTTGTTAGCATCTTTTAGGATTGACAAAACCTTTTGGTTGTATCACACACAACCTTTCCTCAAGAATATCATCGAGGAAACAATGTTTTTTACATCCTATCAGCAAGATTTCATAAATCATGCAGTAACTGCTAATATAATTCCAACATACTCTTTAGCATCGCTCTGGTGAGAAAGTCTCATCGCATGATCCAACTCCTTGAACTTGTCGAGAAAACATCTTAACGACAAGTCGAGCTTTCTTAATGGTGACACTTACCATCATTGTCCGTCTTCCTTTTAAAATCCATCTGTACTCAACAGCCTTACGACCATCGAGTAGTTCTGCCAAAGTCTACACTTTGTTTTCATACATGGATCCTCTCTCGGATTTTATGGCCTCGAGCCATTCATCGGAATCCGGGCCCACCATCGCTTCTCCATAGCTCGTAGGTTCATTGTCTAGCAACATGACCTCCAAGACAGGATTACGTACCACTCTAAAGCAGTACGCATCCTTGTCGACCTACGAGGTTTGGTAGTGACTTGATCCAAAGTTTCATGATCACTATCATAAGCTTCTACTTCAATTGGTGTAGGTGCCACAGAACAACTTCCTCGTGCCCTGCTACACACTAGTTGAAGTGATGGTTCAACAACCTCATCAAGTCTCCACCATCCTCCCACTAAATTCTTTCAAGAGAAACCTTTCCTCGAGAAAGGACCCGCTTTCTAGAAACAGTCACTTTTGCTTCCGGATCTGAAATAGGAGGTATACCCAACTGTTTTGGGTGTCCTATGAAGATGTATTTATCCGCTTTGGGTTCGAGCTTATCAGGATGAAACTTTTTCACATAAGCGTCGCAGCCCCAAACTTTCAAGAAACGACAGCTTAGGTTTCTCTAAACCATAGTTCATATGGTGTCATCTCAACGGAATTATGTGGTGCCCTATTTAAAGTGAATGCGGTTGTCTCTAATGCCTAACCCATGAACAATAGTGGTAATTCGATAAGAGACATCATGGTATGCCCCATATCCAATAGGGTGCATCTATGATGTTCGGACACACCATCACACTATGGTGTTCCAGGCGGTGTTAGTTGTGAAACAATTTCCACAATGTCTCAATTGTGTACCAAACTCGCAATTCAGATATTCATCTCTATGATCATATCATAGACATTTTATCCTCTTGTCACGAAGATCTTCAACTTCCCTCTGAAATTACTTGAACCTTTCAATAATTCAGACTTGTGTTTCATCAAGTAAATATACTTAGCATCTACTCAAATCATCTGTGAAGTAAGAACATAACGATATCCACTGCATGCCTCAGCACTCATTGGACTGCACACATCAAAATGTGTTACTTCCAACAAGTTGCTTTCTTGTTCCATCTTACTGAAAAACGAGGCTTTTCGTCATCTTGCCCATATGGTATGATTTGCATGTCTCAAGTGATTCAAAATCAAGTGAGTCCAAACGATCCATCTGCATGGAGTTTCTTCATGCGTACATGCCAATAGACATGGGTCGCATGTCTCAAACTTTTCAAAAAACGAGTGAGTCCAAAGATCCATCAACATGGAGCTTCTTCATGCTTTTATACCAATGTGACTTACATGGCGATTGCCACAAGTAGGTGGTACTATCATTACTATCTTATATCTTTTGGCATGAACATGTGTATCACTACGATCGAGATTCAATAAACCATTCATTTTAGGTGCAAGACCATTGAAGGTATTATTCAAATAAACAGAGTAACCATTATTCTCCTTAAATGAATAACCGTATTGCGATAGACATAATCCAATCATGTCTATGCTCAACGCAAACACCGAATAACAATTATTTAGGTTTAACACCGATCCCGATGGTAGAGGGAGCGTGCGATGTTTGATCACATCAACCTTGGAAATACTTCCAACACATATCGTCACCTCGCCTTTAGCTAGTCTCCGTTTATTCCATAGCTTTTTATTTCAAGTTACTAACACTTAGCAACCGAACTGGTATCTTAATACCCTGGTGCTACTAGGAATACTAGTAAAGTACACATTTAATACAATGTATATCCAATATACTTCTGTCAACCTTGCCAGCCTTCTCATCTACCAAGTATCTAGGGTAGTTCTGCTTCAGTGACTGTTCCTCACATTACAGAAGCCCTTAGTCTCGGGTTTTGGGTTGAAACTTGTGTTTCTTCACTAGAGCAGCAACTGATTTGCCGTTTCATGAAGTATCCCTTCTTGCCCTTCTTGAAACTAGTGGTTTTACTAACCATCAACAATTGATGCTCCTTCTTGATTTCTACTTTCGCGGTGTCAAACATTGCGAATATTTCAATGATCATCATATCTATCCCTGATATGTTATAGTTCATCACGAAGCTCTAGTAGCTTGGTGGCAGTGACTTTGGAGAACCATCACTATCTCATCTGGAAGATAACTCCCACTCGATTCAAGCGATTGTAGTACTCGGACAATCTGAGCACATGCTCAACGATTGAGCTTTTCTCCCTTAGTTTGCAGGCTTAAGAAACTTGTCAGAGGTCTCACACCTCTTGACGTGGGCACGAGCCTGAAATCCCAATTTCAGCTCTTGGAACATCTCATATGTTCCGCGACGTTTTTAAAATGTCTTCGGTGCCTCAAGTCTAAACCGTTTAATATTACTGAACTATCATGTAGTCATCAAAACGTGTATGTCAGATGTTCGCAACATCCATAGACGATGTTCGAGGTTCAGCACACCGAGCGGTGCATTAAGGACATAAGCCTTCTCAAAGCAATGAGGACAATCTCGGTTTTACGGACCCAGTCCGCACAATTGCTACTATCAACTTTCAACTATATTTTCTCTAGGAACATGTCTAAACAATAGAATTAAAGCGCGAGCTTACGACATAATTTGTAAAGACCTTTTTGACTATGTTCATGATAATTAAGTTCATCTAATCACATTATTTGATGAACTCCCACTCAGATAGACACCCTCTAGTCATCTAAGTGATACATGATCCGAGTCAACTAGGCCGTGTCCGATCATCACGTGAGACGGACTAGTCATCATCGGTGAACATCTTCATGTTGATCGTATCTACTATACGACTCATGTTCGACCTTTCGGTCTCTTGTGTTCCGAGGCCATGTCTGTACATGCTAGGCTCGTCAAGTCAACCTAAGTGTTTCGCGTGTGTAAATCTAGCTTACACCCGTTGTATGTGAACGTTAGAATCTATCGCACCCGATCATTACGTGGTGCTTCGAAGCAACGATCTTTCGCAACGGTGCACAATTAGGGGGAACACTTTCTTGAAATTATTATGAGGGATCATCTTATTTACTACCGTTGTTCTAAGCAAATAAGATGCATAAACATGATAAACATCACATGCAATCAAATAGTGACATGATATGGCCAATATCATTTTGCTCCTTTTGATCTCCATCTTCGGGGCTCCATGATCATCATCGTCACCGGCATGACACCATGATCTCCATCATCCTGTCTCCACAAAGTTGTCTCACCAACTGATTACTTCTACTACTATAGCTAACGGTTTAGCAATGAAGTAAAGTAATTACATGGCGTTATTCAGTGACACGCAGGTCATACAATAAATTAAGACAACTCCTATGGCTCCTGCCGGTTGTCATACTCATCGACATGCAAGTCGTGATTCCTATTACAAGAACATGATCAATCTCATACATCACATATCATTCATCACATTCTTTTGGCCATATCACATCACATAGCATACCCTGCAAAAACAAGTTAGACGTCCTCTAATTGTTGTTTGCATGTTTTACGTGGCTGCTATGGGTTTCTAACAAGAACGCTTTCTTACCTATGCAAAAGCCACAACGTGATATGCCAATTGCTATTTACCCTTCATAAGGACCCTTTTCATCGAATCCGATCCGACTAAAGTGGGAGAGACTGGCACCCGCTAGCCACCTTTATGCAACAAGTGCATGTCAGTCGGTGGAACCTGTCTCACGTAAGCGTACGTCTAAGGTCGGTCCGGGCCGCTTCATCCCACAATGCCGCTGAATCAAGATAGGACTAGTAACGGTAAGCAAATTGTACAAACCATCACCCACAACTACTTGTGTTCTACTCGTGCATAGAATCTACGCAATAGACCTAGCTCATGATGCCACTGTTGGGGAATGTAGCAGAAATTCAAAATTTTCTACGCATCACCAAGATCAATCTATGGAGATTCTAGCAACAAGAGAGAGAGGATGAGCATCTTCATACCCTTGAAGATCGCTAAGCGGAAGCGTTACAAGAACGCGGTTGATGGAGTCGCATCATGGGCGATTCAAATCGCGGAAGATCCGATCTAGCGCCGAACGGACGGCGTCTCTGTGTTCAACACACGTACAGCCCGGGGACGTCTCCTCCTTCTTGATCCAGCAAGGGGAGAGGAGAAGTTGAGGGAGAACTCCGACAGCACGACGGCGTGGTGTTGGTGGAGCTCGTGGTTCTCCAAACAGGCTTCGCCAAGTACTACGGAGTAGGGGGAAGAGTTGGAGGAGGGAGGGGCTGCGCCAGGGGAAGGGTGCGGCTGCCCTCTCTCTCCCTCACTATATATAGGGGGAAGGGAGGAGGGGGAGGCGCCCTAGGGTTCCCTAGGGGAGGGGCGGCGGCCAGGGGAAACCCTCGATGGGATTGGGCGCCCCCCCCCCGTAGGAAACTTTGCCCCCAAGCCGGGAGGTGCGGATGCCCTAGGGGTGGCGCCCCCACCTCTCATGGTTATGTGAGATGGGGTGGGAGGGGCGCTCAGCCCCTTAGTGGGCTGATGTGCCCTCTCCCCTTGGCCCATAAGGCCCCCCAATGCTTGCCGGGGCCTCCGAAACCCCTTTCGGACACGCTGGTCATCACCTGGTACCCCCAGAACAATTCCGGACTCCAATACCCTTCGTCCAATATACCGATCTTCACCTCCGGACCATTCCGGAGCTCCTCGTCATGTCCGGGATCTCATCCTGGACTCAACAACCTTCGGTAACCACATACTATTTCCCATAACAACTCTAGCGCCACCGAACCTTATGTGTAGACCCTACGGGTTCGGGAACCATGCAGACATGACCGAGACGTTCTCCGATCAATAACCAACAGCAGGATCTGGATACCCATGTTGGCTCCCACATGTTCCACGATGATCTCATCGGATGAACCACAATGTCAAGGATTCAAGCAATCCCGTATGCAGTTCCATTTGTCAATCGGTACGTTACTTGCCCGAGATTCGGTCGTCGGTATCCCAATACCTCGCTCAATCTCAAGCTACCGCAAGTCACTTTACTCGTTCCGTAATGCATGATCCCGTGACTAACTACTTAGTCACATTGAGCTCATTATGATGATGCATTACCGAGTGGGCCCAGAGATACCTCTCCGTCTCACGGAGTGACAAATCCCAGTCTCGATTCGTGCCAACCTAACAGACACTTTTAGAGATACCCGTAGTGCACCTTTATAGCCACCCAGTTATGTTGTGACGTTTGGCACACCCAAAGCATTCCTATGATATCCTGGAGTTGCACAATCTCATGGTCTAAGGAAATGATACTTGACATTGGAAAAGCTTTTAGCAAACGAACTACACGATCTTGTGCTATGCTTAGGATTGGGTCTTGTCCATCACATCATTCTCCTAATGATGTGATCCCGTTATCAATGACATCCAATGTCCATGGTCAGGAAACCATGACCATCTGTTGATAAACGAGCTAGTCAACTAGAGGCTCACTAGGGACATCAGTGGTCTATGTATTCACACATGTATTGCGGTTTCCGGTCAATACAATTATAGCATGAATAATAGACAATTATCATGAACAAGGAAATACAATAATAACCATTTTATTATTGCCTCTAGGGCATATTTCCAACAATATCGTGAGTGTTTCTTAGCCTGAACCTCCTTTCACATTCTCTTGTTTGACACGAAGTTTATTATGCCTTGTGTTGACAAAATATGTTGATGTCTCTGTTTTGGTAATACTGCTTGAATTAACTATCATTTAGAAGTTGAACTTCTGCTATTTTGTTTAGGTGGATCTTATGCAAGTTTCGCTTTTTTATGTACCTGAACTTAACTATTTTGGTTAACATGTTTTTGACTTCATCGAATTTGGTTATTTCCGGCAGATGAAGAGATTTGTTGGGTTGCTCGAGGAGGTGTACGGCAAGGCTGCATACAAGGCGAGCAAGCAGCCTAACGGGGCGATTATTGCAAAGAGGCCGACTTTCATCGATGTTCCGAAGCAGAAGAGTAATGATTGTGGTTTCTTTGCCGTGAAGTTCAGCTCTTCGTATGATGGCGATGAGATTGTTGAAGATTTTGGTGATGTGGAAGTATGTTTTGTCTTTGTTCTTGTCTCATCATCCTTTGATTTTTCTTGTGTGTTTTTGCTGAGACGCTCCTGCTGTGGTTTTAGATATCCGTTACTAAACCATCATTTTCACCTTTCTTTTGTTTGCAAGCTGCTGCAGATGACTGGAAGGCTGAGTTCATGCACACTTTGATTTTTAGCGAGAAGAATGAAGTCATGCGTTCAGAGCTCCCTAAAGAGATCCAGTCCTTTGGTCCATGAATTCGAAGCATTAGTTTCATTGTAGATTTGATTTCGTACGGATTTTTAGGTTTGATAATGATTGGAACAATTCCGTAATGATTTGGTTGTAAGAATGTTTTTAGTGATTTGTGTATCTATAGGTGCGGCACTATTACTTATGATATTGTGGACAAATGCATTTGGTGTGAAGAATGATTTGGCTTTGTGAATTTCAATGTACTGCGTCGTTTTTCAGTATCCATGTGTTGGATGTTTTTGCCCCAATAGATGTACCTGAACTTCTGCCTCGGTTTTGGTTGAACTGCTTGATTTTTTTTGTGTTGTTTATTTTTGGGCCCCCAACATATGATCGTAGACTTGAACTTCGCTTTGAGATGTGGTTTGGGCTGCTTTGGTTTCAGATGGAGAGGATATTCTGTGTTGTGTAATGTATTGGTAATTTTCAACCCAACCAATATGTATGCTTTTGCGTAGAATCTACATTTGTTTTTTGTGTTTTTTCAAGTGCGAATGTATTTCATATGTAAATTTGTGCAGAGATATTGTTGACGTTTCTTTATCTTTGTCGGCATTGTACATGAACTTCTGCACGTATCCAAGCAGAACTTCACATTTGAACGCGTTGTCTTAGGCTTGCTAACCTTAGTTTATGCGGCGAAACTTTATTTTTTAAGCATATTCTTTTCCTACATCGATTTTACATACCAGAACTTCTTCTGTAAGCTGACATGAACTTCAAAACTGTATGATTATTTGCTGGTTGCTCTTTTATGGAATACAACACGAGCACTTCGTCTCATAACATACCAGACTTCGCAGTAATATTACTTGAACTTCACAATGTATGTTTTTCATGTTTGTTCTTGCTTGCACTTTCATGCAATACATCACCAGCACATCACTTCCTCTCATAACATACCAGGACTTCTGCAGCAATCTTACTTAAACTTCAAAGTGTATGTTTTTCAATTTAACAATGCTTGCACTTTCATGCAAGACAACACCAAAGACATCACTTCCTCGCCATAACATACTGTGACTTCGCAAGTAATATTACTTGAACTTCAGTGTATATTACCAAATGGATGGCATAATGTTCTCGCACATTGACATGACATAAGCTTGCATTGTGTTAATTGACCTATTCTAACTGCTCATGAGCCTTGCGCTCCTCCTAGGCTTTGGTGGTAGAGGTTTTTGCTTGACATGTACCTCTTCCTCTTCATCGCCCCTCTTCCTCTTCATCGTCGTCTTCCTCTTCATCGTCGCATTCCACTTCCTCTTCCTCTTCGTCTTCCTCTTCTTCGACTGTGTCTTCATCTTCGTCTTCCTCTTCATCTTCCACCACTTTCTTGTTGTTGGCTCTAGGTCTTGATTTCTGTTTCTTCTCTGGCATTTTGCTTGTCTTTTCAACATCTGCGCGCTTCGGGCATGTTCTTGCATTATGTGGTTCATACTCCTTGCATATGCTACAAAGTCTGATGCTTGCTTTCTTTGGGTGTGGTCCCTTCTTTTATTCCATAACTTTGGGCTGCTGTTTTTGAAATTTGGGTTGCTTGACCTCCTTAGCATTGTTTCTTTCCAAGAGTGTTGGATGTGTCGACTTGTTGTGTCCCGCAACCTGGTTGCACACATCGCAGCCTCGTGGTCCAAGTGGCACTCCGTTCTCATCGTGCACGCATTTACTCTTCCTGCAGGTGGTGCCTTTATTTGAGCTCTCTTGTCACTTTTCTTTGCTGCAGTAATTTTCTTCCTACCCTTTGTTTCAGAATACAACAGCAATTTCATCGTCTCTTGCCGTCGCTGCTCCATTGATTGACCATCACCCTGCTTGCATTGGTTGGCTTCAGCGGCGGCGTTGAGCATTTCAGCTGCATAATAATGAAGGTCATCTTCAATTTCAGCGTCCTCTTCAGCCATCCTTTCGTCAGCATCCGCTTGATTTGCTGAATGTATTGCATCAAGCTCTTCCACAAGCCTCTTGAGAACATAGTAGGCTCTGTCATATTGCTGGTCACATCTCATCGCTTTCTTGTTAACCATCAAATTCAGCTGCAAAGAAGATGTCTTGCTTCGATAGCCTTGAGCTGCCATCTGATGCGGTTGTGTTGTAGTCCCTTGTATCAAAGGTTGGTTGTGATCTTGAAGTCTTTGTGTACCGTTTGAGGATATACTTGTTTGGAAATTTGTCAGGCTTGAGGTAGTCCAGTATGTTCATGATGTGAAGGCAGAACATGCCTGCATTTTTGTGATGAATGCAGAATACATAGTTTGTGAGCCAGCAATCAGTTTCATAATTTTTGATATGATACTACTATTCTAGCTATTTAATGAGCTTGTTTTTTCGCTCACCTGTGTGTGTCCAGAGCTTGCATTCACACTCGTATATTTCATTCTCTGGGTCAGCTACAACCTGGAATTCATGCTTTGACGAGGAAAATCTTTCTTCATCATCATGGTCAGCCTTGTTGTGGTAGTACACAAGGTACTTAGTGGGCTCTGTTGTACGCTTTGCGCGAAATAGCGTGGCCTTTCTCATCCTATTCCTCATCTCGGTGTACACGGATCTCGTGTACTTGATAGACATGTCTTCCTCGTAGCCGTAAGTTGTTTTTGTCATAGGATTGGTCTGCACATGTCAAAAGTGAGATATTAGTCAAGCAGAGTCATGGGTTTCATTTTTAAAATTCAAAGTGCACATGTTGAAGGTAAAATGTAACATGATGGGGGTGTTTTGTACTTGTCATCATACCATGCTGGTCATTGTTTGCTCGTTCTCCTACGCATCCGAGTTTGTATGCAAGCATTGACCCGCCTAGCAAACTTGTGTAGGTTCTGGGTCCCCTTGACAAACCCTTTCTTTAGCACGTGGTTCATGCTCTCGCTTCGTTGTGTGGAAGTCATTCTAGCACATAAAATGTTCTTGTAATATGCTGAAATCCACATCTTCCTATCACCCGTAGCTACATCATCATCTGGTCGTTCTCCGTGTTGTACTTGTGCACGAAGTTTAGCCTGAGCATCTTCAAACTCCATTGGCATCAGCCGCCGCTTTAATATAGCTGTGAACTCCTCTTTGAATGTTTTATACTTTTTGTACAGCAACGCGAGGTATTCCCTGTACTTCTTCAAGATGTGCCAACGGCAATGCTTGTGGACGGTGTTTGGAAATGATTGTGGTATAGCTTTCACCATCGATGGGCATTGGTCTGCATGAATTAAAAAAATGAAACTTGATTCTTTTTTTGTACTGATGGTGAACTTATGTTGTACAAGTACTTGAACTACGCATCTTGGCAGTATGGTATCTAAGAATGTCACATGTATTTTTTCTTTACAACAGTGTTGCTGAACTTCTGTGGTATCAGTGCTTGAACTTCACAGTTATTAGTAGGACAAACTAGTAGTGTCGCAATCAAATTTTTCTTAAAGCATTGTTGTTGAACTTCTGTGGTGACAGTGCTTGAACTTCACGTAATTAACTATATTTTTTCTGAACATGCTACATATATTTATCTTACATATTTTGTCCTTGAACTTCTATGATTCATGTATTTGAACTTCACATTCATACCTAATATTTTTTCTAAACATGTGACAGATAATTTTGCTTTCTTGTACTGCTAGTTGGACTTCTGTGCTAACAGTGGTTGAACTGCATTCTTTACATTATTTTGAGACAAAACCAATGTACCCAACCAACCAACACAGACCCATAGAATGAAAAGATGATGAAACTTGAGGTGTTTTTTTTGAACTCACCTGTTAGAATGCAAGTTGGGTGCTTGTTGTTCATGCACCGTAGAAATGTATCGAACAGCCACTTGAAGACTTTGCATCTTCGTCTCTTATCAGGGCAACAGCAAATATCGTTGACTGCAAGTGATGGTTTGTTCCAACAAACACTCCTAGGGGCATATGAAATCTGTTGGTCTTGTAAGTCGTGTCGAATGTTACGCAATCGCCGAAGTCTTGATAGGCTCCTCGGCAGCTTGCATTGGACCAGAAAATGTTTTTAATTGACTTGTCCTTGTCCACTTGGATGTGATAGAAAAACTCATCATTTATCGCCTTCATGTCTTTGAAGAATGAAACAAGTTTCAATACATCATCCAAATCATCTTTCCTTGCATTCATGGCTTTCCTGCAAATCACATGCAAAGATGCATTTGTTTATTTTTTGCTAGCAAAGGGTTGTGAGCTAGGATGCTATTTTACATTGCAGTATGTGGGTGTTTGAATACTTACTGGTTTAGCAGGCCTCATCCGGTCATGCTTAGGAAGTAGCTTCCATCTTCATTTTCAGATAGCATGGACATGATTATTGTGTGCTTGACATCATGGTACTGTAGGAGCTTTACGTACTCCAAAATAGTGGGTCATATTTCTTGTGTGAGTGCAAAAATACCAGCATGTCATCAGTTTGCATGAGCTGGCGATTATGATTGTACTCAATGTCCACTGCCATGCATGTGCCATCCTCCTGCACCTTCACCCTCATTCTTGCATTGCAGCCCGTCCTCTGCGATGTTTTGTTTCACTTCCTGCTGGCCTCTTAAACAGAAGATGTGTGTATCCCTTGGAAGGCGCAAACAAAATACTTGTGGTTGTCATTTCCACCGTCTTCTGATTCCAAAACCGGCATGTCTGGCGATTCTGTTATAAAATTCCCTTGCTTTCTCTACATCTTTGAATCGCATCTTTAGTCTTGGTATTAGATAATCCGTAGATCTGGCGTCTCTGTAAGAAGAAGAAAATCCAAACATCGCCTTAAAATGCAGCTTTATGAACTTGTTATCCCGGAGGGAGCGTAAAATTTGCAGATAATACAAGATGCGTATATAAATATTTTTTGTTTCACTTACGTGCGTGTATGATCGCAACTCCGCCGGTGTCGGCTGCTGTCCCTCTGGGATGAGGCATGGCGGAGTAATCATAGCAGGATGCAACAGTGGATCACGAGGAGGAAGGAGGGCTGAAGATGGCCTCTCTCTTGTTTGCGTCCTTTTTTCTTGAGGTGGTTGTGGAGGTATTGCGATCCTGGTCTTGGTTTGCTCTTTTGTTTTGTGAAGCAATCCATCTACCTTATGCCCCATACAATTCTGACTTGTAGCAGCAGCAGCAGGATCAAACTGTGGTAGTGTGCAGATCACTCTCCTCCGTGTGTGTGTTGCTGTTGGATTTGTCCTGGGATCCGGTTTATTTGCTTCGCTTTGGCATTGATGAGGCACACCAGGATAACCTACAGAGTTACATGCAGGACTTGAGCTAACCCCCTCCTCCATCGGTGTGCTTGGGAGTCTGTTGGTGGATACAAAGAATCCACGGGGGATTTCCGGCGTCACCCAATTAGGTGGAGGCGCAAACTTGTGCGGTGTAACATCCCAAAATTCTAAATTTTGGAATGTTATAATATATAGATAGTTTTGATTGATTGTCTGATTGATTGACTGAAAGTGAGTGAATTTGAAACTTTTTGAAAGTTAAATGAGAGGGAATAAAAGGACTTTCCCAAACTTTCATTTTTGCTTTTATGATCTTTGGGAATTCAAATTCTTTTCATCACAAAACCACGGAGAGAAGATGACATGACTTCTTCCATTTATTTAAATGACAGGGGTGTTGAAAATATTTGAATTTCATTTGAGAATATTTCAATTACGAAACTTTATGCAACTCAATGATTTTCACGAAATAAGATAAAATGACTTCTTCAAATTATATGAAATATGAGTTGGGAGTTTCAAAGAATTAAATTCAAAGTTATTTTGAATTTATTTTCAATTTGGAGTTATTTGAGTTTTATTCAAACTATTTTTCTCCAAAAAATAAAATATATGGAAAATAGGGTAACATGATTTCCTACCTCAGAAAAATGGAGAGAAATAAATTTGAAACCATTTTGGTATTTTTAAAATAATTTTATTGGGTTTTAAATAGGTCAGTAGCACTGTTTGGTTTATTAGAATTTTTGTGTATTTTATTTGAAGGTAGAATAATGTTCATCATGTAGGAAATCTTTTTTTGAAAATTTTGATATATTATATGCCTATATAATATTTTTATTTCTTTGGTTTTATTATTTTTATTTGTCTCTGTTAAAAAAAAACAAATGTTTTAAAAAAAAGTTTCTCCGCCGCCTGGGCCGGCCCAGCCGAAGCTAGGCCAAGGCCTCGCTCCGCGCCGTCTCCCTCCCAAGCCCACCGATCAAGGCCAGGCCACCCGGCCCGGCCAGCCGATCTTGTGGCGCAAATCCCGACTCGTGAGTCCGCCTCCTCCACGACTTCGCCGCCGTCGTGCCGCCTCGGGACTCTCCACCCTCGCGCCGCCCGCCGCCACCGCCCTCCCGCCTTTATAAGCCGGAGCCCCGGATCCCCTCGCCCCGCCTCCTCTCCTCTTTTCCCCGCCGCGCCGCAGCCGGAGATCGCCGCCACCAACCGCCGCCGCCGAGCTTCCTCGCCGCCGCCCCGCACCTCCCGACCACCGCCATCGCCGCCACCGCACCACCGCCCGCCACCTCTCCCGTCGCCTCGCCGTCATCCCCGACAGCCATGCCGCCCGCTCCTCGCCGCGCCGCCCGCCGGAGATCCGCTGCCGGCTTTCCGCCGAAGACCGCCGAACCGCCGTGGACCGGTAAAACCCGCGCAAAAAAAAACCGCCCGGTTAGATCGGTTTTATATTTTTGAGTAGTTGATTGTTTTAGGTTAAGTTGCGAACGTTCACCGGTTAGGCACACTCAGCGAACGATTTTCGTTCATTAACGTTCTGTAATGAACGTTCACTGTCTAGCTTTTTCCTTTTTCTATGTTAGGGACCCATCCGTGAATATTTCTTTTACAGATTAGTCCCTAATTTTCAAACAGCTATAGCTTTTTACTCATTAGTCCAAATCCAACGAAACCAACACCCACGTCTTCGTTATGACCCCCTCTATCCAGTAATCCAACTCAAACATGTTTTTGAAAGTTTAAAATTTGAATTCAAACAGATTTGTATTTGAACTTCGTTTGATCATAACTTGTGTTTCGTAACTCCGATTTAGTTGATTCTTTTTGCAAATCGAAGCTCTTGACCTAAACTTTATGATAAGGCCAAATTCACATAATTTTGGTACTGTTAGAAATTGTTTTATGTTGCAAGAGTTATTTGCTTGGTTTTGTTGTTTTCCAATTTGTTTTCTTCGTTCTTTCCGGTCTTTGAGTGATTGCTTATGTGTGGTTACTATTGCTTGATTACGATAGATTGACCGGAGTGTGACGAGTAGAACTATCAAGAGTTTTGAGTGTGAATCATCTTCATCAACATTGCAGGCAAGTAACACTTTGATCATACTCTTTTCATACCCAGTTTTTATGCATTAGTTTCAACCCTCAAACATTGCATGGTTAGGATGTCATTAATTTGTGGGTTGGGAAGTAGATGATGAGGTAGGAACCTATTGCCCTGTTACTATCAAACCCTTGGGAGTTACTTCTACGCTGCTGTTTATATTGCCATGCTATGCTCAGAGACGTGGTTTGGGTTTGAGTGACTCCATGACGGATGTGAGATTGTTAATTAATGGTTCAACTTAAGGTGGCAACTTAAATACACATCTGGGTGGATTGAGGCACTGGGGAACCCAGTGTTGTCTATTTTTTTTGAAATCCTGGGTACCCGTGTGATCTTCCTATGGACCGCCACCTGTGCTCAAAGGAACTGAGTTTATTCATGCTAGAAACTTCCGTGCAGCCACAAGCTACTATGGGCTCTAGCATAGTTGAGTAAGTTACGTGAAGCTCTTGAAGAGGTAGATCAGCAGGTAGTGGGTTTTGTAGGTTTGGTATGGTCTATCCGGAGTAGAGTGTTAATGTTTCTGAAAGACTGTGTCTCGGTCATCCGTTTCTCAAACACCATGCAGTGCGAGAAATCAACGGAGGCGATCGAGTCTTGTGGGGAAAAGTGCGCAAACCTCTGCAGAGTGTACAATCTAATCATGGTTAGCCGTGTCCCGGTTATGGACAATTCGAGTATCTAGTACTTGAGTATTCACATGTATCTCATCACTCTTAATTAATATTGTTGGGTTGTTAATTACTTTAATTGGGAGTGAGTTGGGGTTATACCTTCTCAATGATGTTTCAACCACCATGATAGTTAAAGTAAAACTTATTCCTTTGTTGTAAGGAAAAATTGGCTTTTCGCAAAAACTGTAACCATAGAGCTTTCCACCAGCCATATATGCATGTAGTATAGTTTATTCTTTCATTACTCTCTATGTGTTACATTGCCAAAGATATTCCATGTGTCAATTTTTGGGCTGCAACGTTTCATGTTGCAGACTTTTCAGATGACGAGTAAGTGATACGTTAGGGTTACGATTTCTACACTCAACTTTGCCGTTGGTATTGATGGGAATCCACAACCTTGTTGCTTCCGCTATATGGATTGAGGTAATAGTATTTATGTTACTTTATACATGTGATTTACCACTGTTGTAAATCCTTCGAGTACTATGTGTGTCAGCATATCGATCCAGGGATGACACTTAAGCACAGAGACTTGATCCATTCGGGTCGGGTCGCTACATGCGGATAGGGCTGTGACCCAGCTTCTTCGGAGTATCCGTGTGTTTCGGGTGTCATCCATTTTTGGTCTGGAGCAGGTTGGTAATGTTGTTGGTGCGTTTGAGGTGTGACCCATTGAGAGGGTGGTGCAACGCAGCATGTGCTTTGGATTGTGTACTTGTCATTGAACTTCTAAGCTTCTTCATGCATCTCTCGTCTTGCTGACATAAAAGAAAAAAATGTCTATTAGCACACAAGTTATATCTGCATATACCTTTGTAACTTAACTTAGCATTATTCACAGCCTGAAATTCTCATATAAAAGTGGTGAGAGCCATCACACTATGCACTGAGCTGAGCATCTGCCAATGCCTTTGTACCTGAACTGAGCAGCCTTCACAGAATGAACTTCACATCCTGTTTTTTAATTCTACAATATTTGATTACTTATATTTACCTGAACTTATTATTTTGCAAATGGGAAATACTGTCTACAATTAAAAAACCTGAACCTTCATGAGTTTTTGAATGGTTGGACTGCTAGTGTGTACCAACCTGACCTTCATGTCATGCATGTTCTATTTTCCTTTTATTTTTTTGCATAGAACCAGACACATACCAACCTGAACTCTAGCACACTTACTAGTTGAACTTCACATGGCTTTTCCACATGTGAATGTGAATGCAGGCAGATTTTATAGTGTTTGTAGCCTGGACTGAGGCTCACATACTACCTGAACTTCACATGCATGTAAGCAGGCAGATTTTACAATGCTGTTTTGTAGCCTGGACTGAGGCTCACACACTACCAGAACTTCACATGGTTGTAAGCAGGCAGATTTAAAAAAAGCTTTTGTAGCCTGGACTGATGCTCACACACCACCTGAACTTCACATAGCTGTAAGCAAATAACAAACTGAAGGAAGGAAGAAGTTCAACCATACCCTGGCTAGAAGTTCGGCCAACCTTTTTCAGCAGCTGATAGGCCACCTTGAGAACAATTCTTCGTGGAGGTATGAGAGGAATCCCATGGCAATCCATGTCTTGCAGAGGGCGCGAAGTTCATCTGCACGAAGCAAGAAGGTCAGAGAAGGCAAGATTGAAGAAGAAGAAAAAATTGGGAGGAAGTTCATGTACTATTGCGGCTGAATTTCAGGGCGCAGCAGATGCCGCCTCCGTGGTGGAGTTGCTCCGTTGGTCGCGCCGCCCGTAGCTGCGTCCAGGCTCATCCGGGTGCCAAGGCTTGGGCGGTGGCGATGGGACGAGGATGCGGCTTCTGAAGTCCATGGCGGCTGCGCAAGGCGTCCAGCGACGGGCTCCCTCAAGGCCAGGCGTCCGCCGTCGCTGCTTTCGCCGCTCAAGGCCGGTGGCCGGCCAGAGCCGGAGACGGAGGGGAGGCGACCCGGACCGGCCAGGAGCCGGAGAAGGAGGGAGGCGGCGGATCCGGCCGGCCAGAGCCGAGACGGGGGGAGGAGGCGGATCCGGCGAAGATCGGCCGTGATGGAAGGAGCTGCGAGGAGGGGAGGGCGGCTCGGGATCGAGGGATCAGTGGATCTGCCGAGGCGACTCGGATCGGGTGGGATCGGTCAGGCGACTTCAGTTGAACCAGGCGATTCGGGGAAGTTCGGGAGGGCCTGTCGGGCCCTATATAGGGGCTTGTGATCCAAATAACTATTCTAATCCTGTGATTAGAATATATATATATATATATATATATATATATATATATATGTGTGTGTGTGTGTGTGTGTGTGTGTGTGTGTGTGTGTGTATGTATATACACCAGCAATTTTTGGCCTCTAGTCGATCCCCTAAACTTAAGGTTGTTAACTTCAATTTGATCAAGTTCAAAGCAGGTTCAACCGAAAGTAGCATGCATTCAAACATAAACATAGATAGTTTTGCATAATCAAACATAAAACATAAATTTAAACTAAGCTAAACTACTTTCGGTCGAAGTAGAGGTCGAGCCAATCCTTCCTCGTCATGTACGGTGTGCCGCGAGCCGGGTCCGCCAAGACTGCCGCTGTGGTCATTGGGAAGGCACTCCTCCACTCGTCGACGTTGATCTCCTCGTCCTCAGGGCTCACCTCGACGCCCTCCGCGCCGCCGTCGACGCCCTCCGCGCCGCCGTCGACGCCTTCGACCTCGTCATAAGAGGAGAGCGCGATAACCTCGCCGCCCTCTGTGCCACCATCCTCGCCGCCTTCGACCTCATCATCGGAGGAGAGCGCGATAACCTCTCCGCCCTCCGCGCCAGCAAAGATCACCCGTTCCGCCTCCACGAGCTCCGGGTGCTGCCGGCGGAGCTCTTGCATGTAGGCCTCGTCGGCGGCCTTGGCCTCGAGGCGCTCTGATAGAGGCGAGGGTCCTGATCTTTCAATGAGATGATAACTATCGATTTGGTGGAGACGACTTTGACGATCCGACTTCAAATGTGCTATGATGTTGCGCCTTAGCAATCGCTAAACCAACTCCGAGAGGTTATTGACCATGCCGGAGCACGATCAACCTGACCACGAAGGTCTATTCCTGCAAGCAATCGAAGAACAAGCAAGAATATGATAAATCAATCTGAATATTGCGAATATATATGAAGTATTGATAAAGGTGGTGATCCGGAAGCGGTCTTGGTCTGGTCGTTGGACACAAACGAAGTACACAAAGTTGCAATGGCTAACTTTTAACTAAAAAAATCCCCAAACAAAAAGCTACTAGATGGATCTACTTATATGGGAGCAAGGGGTGGCGGCCAAGGAGGTGGAAGGACGTCCCATGGCAGCCTAAAACTAACCCTAGGTCGTACAAGGCTTATGGGCCCAAGTGGAGGTGATGCAACAACTTTGGACTTGTTGTTTCACTCGGATTCTGCTGCAGCTTCAGATTGTTTCATTTATATCTTGACGCTCCGGGCGAATTTAAAGGTGAATCCAGTTGGGTTGGAAAGAGGACGAAATCTACTTTCCAACAAAAAAAATCACCTAATTCGGAGTCCGTACGAAAAAGTTGTTGGCGTTTTGAGTCAGGTATGTGTGTGCAGTCCGAATCTGAATCCAGAACGTGAGAGACTTGGACTCTATCTTCTCTTGGCCCGAAAGTGACGTGAGAGAACTTTTTGAACATAACCTAAACTTCTCATTTTCCCTTATCTTCATATGTGGATTGTACAAATGTCCCATACACCTGCAATTAGACAAAACACAAAAGTGTGTGAAGTATTTTTGTTCTGGATAACATAAATAGATTATTGAATAGTTTTCACTAGAAATCACGTGACAAATATGCATGTATGCAATATTTTTGGTCATATCCAAGGTAGTCATGTCCTCCTCATCCTCCCTTCTTGAAAACAAAGCCGTCCTTGGCGTTGCTTAATCTGAAATGTGGCTAACAAAAGAGACAAGGTGTACATGTTGTATATGTATATGTCATCCATTTTTACTTCCCTTGATTTTTGCACATATGACACATGTGTACATGAGTAACTTTCATAGTTCATAAAATATAAAGCCAAAATATTATCACAAGAAGTAGAAGACATGAAAATATTGCAACTCGGTTTGCACATACAAGTGAAGCTCTTATTCATATCAAAAGATTGACAATATTCATCATTAAACCATCCTAACATTGGTGAATAAACCTTACGTGCATCAAATTTACATGCTACAACATGCTTAAATAAGAAAACATGCAATAAGTCATTTGACACAGAATGATCACCAAGATTAGAAGTCATATCAAAATGATTAAACATTGGCACAATTATTTTAAAATGTATTTGATCGAAATCTGATTTATTTCCTGATTCGCATGGTTCTTTGACATCAACAGTTAATTCATTGGGCGCACTCAAAATTGTTGGTATTTCAGTTGTTTGATCACATGATGCATTCATGACAGTAACATGATTCTCTAAAATAGGTGGCGTGCCCAAATCAATGTGTAACTCAACACATGATGTATTTAAGTTAGTTAGGCATGCATCATTCTCATGTGAAGTTATATCATCAATACCTTTACTGTTACCTTGTCGCAAAGACGTAGTTGATGTAGGTATGGAAAATGACAATGTACCATACACTTGAGATGATGTCGCACTCACAATCTGAGGTGTGGATGCTCTAGTAGGTGCAACATTGGAGGAATCAACCGATGGTAGTGAGCATGAATTGGAATAGTAGTTGTTGTAGTCACCCAATGCATCCTCCTCAGAATTGTCTCTCAAAGGTACAAGCACGAACATACATACTAGTAATGCAACGAGGAATATACTGAAATCTTGCTTGAATATCATGGTTCAAACCACCAAAAAATCTATTCATTGTATCATCCTCAGATTCTTCTATGTCATTATGATGCATATAAGATTTGAACTCTTGGTAGTAAGCATGAACAGTGTTGTTGCCTTGTTTAAATTGTTCAAATTTGCGAAGCAATTCATGACGATAGTAAGGAGGGAAAAATTGTTGTCTCATTACATCTTTCAAATCTTTCCAAGTTGTGGGTTGGTTATCAATGTTTTTCTTACAATGCACACTCCACCAAACAGAAGCAAAACCAGTAAATGCTCTAGTGGTAGCTCGTACTCGCTCTAGTTCAGAAAAGTCATGGTGAATAAAAACTTGTTCTACTTCAAGCTCCCAAGCTAGAAAAATAGCAGGATTAAATCTACCCTTAAATGATGGTAAAGAGATAACTGACCATGTGCTTGTGTGTGTTGTCCCAACTCTCGTGATGGTGATGATGTGTCCGTTGTCCAAGAACTTTTATCTCCGGAACCTGTCATGATTAGTAGAAACAAGAAACAAAATTCGAGAATAATGTTCCTATGAACTAGTAGGATGTGGTTGTAAAGTGCTCACAGTAAAGCAAATATCAATATCTTACAAGTTCTTACCATGCGGCAGGTGGTGACAGGCAACCAGCGGTGTCAAATAACTCTGAAGAGTGTGTAAAGCGATTGCCATGGGAATGTACATATACACGATGTACAAATATGTGGAGCTGGGTTGGCTATATATGGTAGCAAAATATTAGCAATAATCAATTCAGAGATGCAATGTTGAATAAACGCTCAACGACGCAGATCTTGTCCGGGTCCTAGGCTAGACCGGAACTAGAGACGCGAGCCTAGACACTAATGAGGTTATGGCGTAGCACAACTAGCATCAATAAAGGATATGAAGTAGCTCTGGACAGCAAGATATAAGTGAAGATCACAATAGCAGTAAAGATAATGATGTGAAACCACAGCCAAGAAGGATATATCAACAACTTTCTCTCCAACTTTTCTCTGAAAAAGTTTGTGCTAATTTTCTAATATTTTTTCTCAAAATGGCACTGAGTCAAGCTTTCAAACGCAAAAAGAATCACTCAATTCCGAGTTGATATGAGGACTCAAAAAATTCTAAAACTGGCTTGAAAAACTGGAATAAGCTGTGTTCGCGAACTTTGGAGGGCAAAAAGACCTATTTAGAAGCCGATTTTGAGGTGCCAAATATTGAACTTTCTTTTGGAACTATTTAGATGTGGCTCATCGCTAGCTTTCGTTTGAATACTCGCGGAGGCAAAATGGACTTCGTATGAGGAAGTTATGCCTGTTTTACTGAACAGTGCACAAAACAGATTCCCCGAATTCAACTACGAGATTGAGTCTAGATAGATCCGAATTTTATTTTCTTTTCTCTCTTTTTTTCCTCACACTTTTTTTTCTTTTTCTTTCTCTCTTTTTTTCTCTGACTTTCTTTTTACTTTTTTCTCTGTCTTTTTTTCTCTCTCCCTCTTTCCAAAACAAACTAGATAAGATGCAGATGGGATCAAGCGAAGATGTGAACGGTCTCAACTATGATTAACTATGGGTAGCACGTGGTGGAAATCGACGGATGGGTGGTGGACAGCGGAAGGGATGACGATGCAGCGGCGACGTGACTTATGTGAACAGAACTCGAAACTCTAAACGAACTAGACACTAAGACCAGCAACTCGACACGACGATGCAATCGATAATTCAATAATGCAAACAATGAAAAGAAAATTGCAAAGGCTCAGACTGGCTAGGACAAAGGATAAATAGATCTAACTTTTTTTGTGGCTTTTTCTTGGACAATAGGTAAGACAATAAATCTAATCTAGGGATAACTAGAAATTCTCACCGAGCAACCTGAAAACTGATACCACTTGATAGAGGCGAGGGTACCGATCTTTCGATGAGATGATAACTATCGATTTGGTGGAGACGACTTTGGTGATCCGATTACAAATGTGCTATGACGTTGTGCCTTAGCAATCGCTAAACCAACTCCGAGAGGTTATTGACCGCGCCGGAGCACGATCAACCTGACCACGAAGGTCTATTCCTGCAAGCAATTGAAGAACAAGCAAGAATATGATAAAGCAATCTGAATATTTCGAATATATATGAAGTATTGATAAAGGTGGGGATCCGGAAGCGGTCTTGGTCTGGTCATTGGACACAAACGAAGTACACGAAGTTGCAATGGCTAACTTTTAACTAACAAATCCCCAAACAAAAAGCTACTAGATGGATCTACTTATATAGGAGCAAGGGGTGGCGGCTAAGGAGGTGGAAGGACGTCCCAAGGCAGCCTAAAACTAACCCTAGGTCGTACAAGGCTTATGGGCCCAAGTGGAGGTAATGCAACACCTTTGGACTTGTTGTTTGACTCGGATTCTGCTGCAGCGTCAGATTGTTTCGTTGATATCTTGACGCTCCGGGCGAATTTAAAGGTGAATCCAGTTGGGTTGGAAAGAGGACGAAATCTACTTTCCAACAAAAAAATAATCACCCAATCGGAGTCCGTACGAAAAAGTTGTTGGCATTTTGAGTCAGGTATGTCTGTGCAGTCCGAATCTGAATCCAGAACGTGAGAGACTTGGACTCTATCTTCTCTTGGCCCAAAAGTGACGTGAGAGAACTTTTTGAACAGAACATAAACTTCACCTTTTCCCTTATCTTCATATGTGGATTGTACAAATGTCCCATACACTTGCAATTAGACAAAACACAAAAGTGTGTGAAGTATTTTTGTTCTGAATAACATAAATAGATTATTGAATAGTTTGCACTAGAAATCACCTGACAAATATGCATGTATGCAATATTTTTGGTCGTATCCAAGGTAGTCATGTCCTCATCACGCTCCCATGCCTCGCGGTCCTCGCGGGCCATAGCCGAGCTCACCACCCCTGGCTCCGGCGGAACGAGGTGGACCGGACGTGTGCCGAAGGGGAAATTGAGCCTAGCCGCCATGGCAGTAGCGAACCTGCCATGGTCAGACTCCATGGCCATGAGCTCGGCCGTGTGGAAGCTACCGAGCGACCAGCGGGTGTGAGTCTCTCGATCTGTAATCTCGGTGACCCACGTCCCCCACCGCCGCTGCCGGACCCCGTGGTAGGACTTCGTCGGCTGCCGGGTCCGAGGAAGGACAGGGAAGTCCTCAAACCAGCGTAGGGGCGCGGCGGCGGGCGGATCGGGGGACTGGCGACAGTGGATCAGGCCCACGGAGGACGACGGGGACACCTCGGCGGCCACCTCGCCGGCGTCGGGCGAAAAGGCCTTGATAAACCTCTTTTTGGCCATTTGCTCCTCGAGCTCCCCGGCACACGGGCAAAGGTTGAGGATGGAGGCGTCAGCGATGGCGGTGACCTACCAATGGTTTCGAGGGTTCTGTGTGTCTATGTGAGCGGAGGTTTTGGGGTGTGTGTGGAGGGGGGGGGGGCAAGGTTGTGTTTGAGGAAATACTGCGGCAGCTGAAAATTTTACTAGGCGGGAGTAACAAGGCAGGGCTACTGAAAATTTGGATCAAGGGCGAGCAGATATTTTTGAGATTGCGAGGGATGGAGAGGCGGGAGTAAAATGCCGGGGCTACTGAAAGTTTGAATCAAGGGACTAAAGCAGAGCGCGAGTAATAGACATTGCACACGGTCTGCACATACTAATCGTGTGCTATCAAACATTAAAACATTCCAGGCGGTAGATATTTTCGAGATTGCGAGGGATGCAGAGGCGGGAGTTTTTGGGGAGTGAGCTAGTGTGCTTGACACGCCGGTGTGGATCAGCGCACCTTCTCGCGTAAGCCATAGGCGTACTATACACCAACGATGCTCAAAGATATTTTGTACTACATCTCACACGGTTGGTGATAATAAACTGTGTGGGATCTACTTGATTTGAATTATAAAATGGGGCCACAGCGCCAATGGACGCTGTTTGAATTGCTAGACCTTTTATCTGTAGTGAACATGCAACTATATGTGTGTCGTAAAAGAATTGGAATTATTCAGGGTTCGTTTGGACATTTATACAGTAAACTGGTTTTCTAGCCATTTCACGTGCACAATTCAAAATTAAACTACATGCACATGCTCCGGTGCATACAAATTGGTTGAAAAATCAAATGTGTGTCCTCCAGTGCATGCTTAGGTCCCATGCAAGAAATGGGAATGAATTTTTCAGGGTTCGTTTGGCCTTTTTATACATTAACTGGGTTTTCTAGGCATTTCATGTGCATAATTCAAATTTGAACTATAAGCACATGCTCCAATGCACCAAAGTTGGTTGAAAAATCACATGTGTGTCCTTGGGTGAATTTCTAGGTCCCATGCAAGAGATGGGAATGAATTTCAAACACCACGATACTGTTGATTTCCGGCAAAATGTTGACATACCTGGTTTTTAAATCATAGTAAACCCAAAACTCGTCTGAAATTCATGAAACTTGGCATGCTATCATGGAGCGGCATCAACATGCTGTGGTGAAAATTTTGTCCCATTTGGGGCAGGTTTGTTATTAGCTTCTCACAAACCAGAGCTTCTCACAACAAGCATGATGGTTTCGATAGGGAACGTACCACCTTTGGGGACGGGACGATATCCGTTGCCTCTTATTGCTTTCAAATTTTTTCTAGTGACAACATAGAACAACAGGAGTGTTGTGTTTAATCTTGGAATTTTTTGGGGTTCGTTTGTACATTAACTGGGTTTGTAGGCATTTTATGTGCATAATTCAAATTTGAACTACAAGCACATGCTCCAATGCACTAAAGTTGGTTGAAAAATCACATGTGTGTCCTTGGGTGAATCTCTAGGTCCCATGCAAGAGATTGGAATGAAATTCAAACACCAGGGCACTGTTGATTGCCGGAAAAACGTTGAGATGCCTGGTTTTTAAATTCTTGTAAATCCAAAACTCGTCTAAAATTCATGAAACTTGGCATGCTATCATGGAGCGGCATCAACATGCCGTGGTAAATTTTTTATCCCATTTGGGGCAGGTTCGGGTATATGCTTCTCACAAACCAGAGCTTCTCACAACAAGCATGATGGTTTCGATAGGGAACGTCCCACCTTTGGGGACCTAAACGGTATCCATTGCCTCTTATTGCTTTCAAATTTTTTCTCGTGTCAACATAGAACAACAGGAGTGTTGTGTCAATTTTTGGGATTTTTCGGGGTTCGTTTGGACATTTTTATGCATTAACTAAGTTTTCTATGCATTTATGTGCATAATTCAAATTTGAACTACATGCACATGCTCCAATGCATATAAATTGGTTAAAAAATCAAATATGTGTTCTTGGGTGCATACTTAGGTCCCGTGCAAGAAATGGGAATGAATTTCAAACACCAGGGCATCGTTAATTGCCGGCAAAACATTGAGATTCCTCGTTTATAAATTCTAGTAAATCCAAAACTCGTCTGAAATTCATGAAACTTGGCATGTTATCGTGGAGCGGCATAAACATGCCATGGTAAAAAAATTGTCCCATTTGGGGCAGGTTTGGGTATATGCTTCTCACAAACCAGAGCTTCTCACAACAAGCCTGATGGTTTCGGTAGGGAACGTACGTCCCACCTTTGGGGACGAAACGATATCCATTGCCTCTTATTGCCTTCAAAAAATTTCTCGTGTCAGCATAAAACAACAGGAGTGTTGTGTCAATTTTTGGGTTTTTTCGGGGTTCGTTTGGACATTTTTGTGCATTAACTGAGTTTTCTAGGCATTTTATGTGCATAATTCAAATTTGAACTACATGCACATGCTCGAGTGCATATAAATTGGTTGAAAAATCACATGTGTCTCCTTGGGTGCATGCTTTGGTCCCATGCAAGAGACGAGAATGAATTTCAAACACCAGGGAACTGTTGATTGCCGGCAAAACGTTGAGATACCTGGTTTTTAAATTCTAGTAAATCCAAAACTCGTCTGAAATTCATGAAACTTGGCATGCTATCATGGAGCGGCATCAACATGCCGTGGTGAAAATTTTGTCCCATTTGGGACAAGTTTGGGTATAAGCTTCTAAAAAACCAGAGCTTCTCACAACAAGCATGATGGTTTTGATAGGGAACGTACCACCTTTGGTGACTGGACGATATCCGTTGCCTCTTATTGCTTTCAAATTTTTTCTAGTGACAACATAGAACAACAGGAGTGTTGTGTTTAATCTTGGAATTTTTTGGGGTTCGTTTGTACATTAACTGGGTTTGTAGGCATTTTATGTGCATAATTCAAATTTGAACTACAAGCACATGCTCCAATGCACTAAAGTTGGTTGAAAAATCACATGTGTGTCCTTGGGTGAATCTCTAGGTCCCATGCAAGAGATTGGAATTTTTTCTAGTGTCAACATCGAACAACAGGAGTGTTATGTTTAATCTTGTAATTTTTCGGGGTTTGTTTGGCCTTTTTTATAGATTAACTGGGTTTTGTAGGCATTTTATGTGCATATTTCAAATTTGAACTACAAGCACATGCTCCAATGCCCAAAGTAGGTTGAAAAATCACCTGTGTGTCCATGTTGAATTTCTAGGTCCCATGCAAGAGATTGGAATGAAATTCAAATACCAGGGTACTGTTGATTGCCGACAAAATGTTGAGATGCCTGGTTTTTAAATTATAGTAAATCCAAAACTCATATGAAATTCATGAAACTTGGCATGCTATCATGGAGCAGCATCAACATGCCATGGTAAAATTTTTGTCCCATTTGGGGCAGGTTCGGGTATAAGCTTCTCACAAACCAGATCTTCTCACAACAAGCATAATGGTTTCGATAGGGAACGTCCCACCTTTGGGGACGAAACAATGTCCATTGCCTCTTATTGCTTTCAAATTTTTTTCTAGTGTCAACTGCTACGTCTTGAGCTTGCGTTGGTTTTCCCCGAAGAGGAGAGGATGATGCAGCAAAGTAGCGTAAGTATTTCCCTCAGTTTTTGAGAACCAAGGTATCAATCCAGTAGGAGGCCACGCGCGAGTCCCTCGTACCTGCACAAATTGATAGCTCCTCGCAACCAATGGGATTAGGGGTTGTCAATCCCTTCACGGTCACTTACGAGAGTGAGATCTGATAGAGATGATAGATAATATTTTTGGTATTTTTGATATATAGATGCAAAGTGAAAAGTAAAAGGCAAAGTAAAAACAAAACAAGTATTAAAGTGATGGAGATTGATATGATGAGAATAGACCCGGGGGCCATATGTTTCACTAGTGGCTTCTCTCAAGAGCATAAGTATTCTACTTGGGTGAACAAATTCTTGTTGAGCAATTGACAAAATTGAGCATAGTTATGAGTATATCTAGGTATGATCATGTATATAGGCATCACGTCCAAGACAAGTAGACCAAACGATTCTCGCATCTACTACTATTACTCCACTCATCGACCGCTATCCAAAGATGCATCTAGAGTATTAAGTTAAAAATGAGTAACACCTTAAGCAAGATGACATGATGGAGAGGAATAAATTCATGCAATATGACAAATACCCCATCTTGTTATCCTCGATGGCAACAATACAATACGTGCCTTTGCAACCCTTTACATCCTTTGGGTAAGGACACCGCAAGATTGAACCCAAAGCTAAGCACTTCTCCCATTGCAAGAACTACCAATCTAGTTGGCCAAACCAAACGGATAATTCAAGAGACTTGCAAAGATAACCAATCATACATAAAAGAATTCAGAGAAGATTCAAATATTATTCATAGATAAGCTGGATCATAAACCCACAATTCATCGGGCCTCAACAAACACACCGCAAAAAACAAGATTACATCGAATAGATCTCCACGAGAGAGGGGAGAACATTGTATTGAGATCCAAAAGAGAGAAGAAGCCATATAGCTACTAGCTATGGACCCGAAGGTGCAAGTAAACTACTCACACTTCATCGGAGGGCTATGGTGATGATGTAGAATCCCTCCGTGGTGGATGCCCCTCCAATGGAGCTCCTAATGTGCCCCAAGATGGGATCTCGTGGATACAGGAAGTTGCGGCGGTGGAATTAGGTTTTTGGCTCCGTATCTGATCGTTTGGGGGTACGTAGGTATATATAGGAGGAAGGAGTACGTCGGTGGAGCAACAGGGGGCCCATGAAGCAGGGAGGCGCGCCCTAGGGGGGCGCCCCCCCACCCTCGTGGCCGCCTCTGTTGTCCCTTGGAGTAGGGTCCAAGTCTCCTGGATCACGTTCGGTGAGAAAATCACGTTTCCGAATGTTTCATTCCGTTTGGACTCCGTTTGATTTTTCGTTTCTTCAAACATCAAATAGGCAAAAACAAAGAATTTCGGGCTGGGCCTCCGGTTAACGAGTTAGTCCCAAAAATAATATAAAAGTGGAAAATAAAGCCCAATATAGTCCAAAACAGTAGATAAAGTAGCATGGAGCAATCAAAATTATAGATACGTTGGAGACGTATCGGGCATCCCCAAACTTAATTCTCGCCATTCCTCGAGTAGGTAAATGATAAAAGAGAATTTTTGATGCGGAGTGATACTTTGGCATAATTTCAATGTAAATCTTCTTAATTGTGGTATGAATATTCAGATCCGAAAGATTCAAGACAAAAGTTCATATTGACATAAAAATAATAATACTTCAAGCATACTAACTAAGCAATTATGTCTTCTCAAAATAACATGGCCAAAGAAAGTTATCCCTACAAAATCATATAGTCTGCTATGCTCCATCTTCCCCACACAAAATATTTAAAACATGCACAACCCCGATGACAAGCCAAGCAATTGTTTCATACTTTATCATTTTCAAAACTTTTTCAATCTTCACGCAAATACATGAGCGTGAGCCATGGGTATAGCACTATATGTGGAATGGGATGGTGGTTGTGGAGAAGACAAAAAGGGAGAAGATAGTCTCACATCAACTAGGCATAACAACGGGCTATGGAGATGCCCATCAATAGATATCAATGTGAGAAATTAGGGATTGCCATGCAACGCATGCACTAGAGCTATAAGTATATGAAAGCTCAACAAAATAAACTAAGTGGGTGTGCATCCAACTCGCTTGCTCACGAAGACCTAGGGCATTTGAGGAAGCCCATCATTGGAATATACAAGCCAAGTTCTATAATGAAAAATTCCCACTAGTATATGGAAGTGACAAAATGAGAGACTCTCTATCATGAAGATCTTGGTGCTACTTTGAAGCACAAGTGTGGTAAAAGGATAGTAACATTGTCCCTTCTCTCTTTTTCTCTCATTTTTTTATTTGGGCCTTTTCATTTTTTATGGCCTCTTTTCTTTTTATTTTTTTATTTTTTGTCCGGAGTCTCATCCCGACTTGTCGGGGAATCATAGTCTCCATCATCCTTTCCTCACTTGGGACAATGCTCTAATGAATGATGATCATCACACTTTTATTTTTCTTACAACTCAACAGTTAGAACTCGATACTTAGAACAAAGTATGACTCTATATGAATGCCTCCGGCGGTGTACCGGGATATGCAATGAATCAAGAGTGACATGTATGAAAGAATTATGAACGGTGGCTTTGCCACAAATACGATGTCAACTACATGATCATGCTAGCAATATGACAATAATGGAGCGTGTCATAATAAACAAAATTGTGGAAAGTTGCATGGAAATATATCTCGGAATGGCTATGGGAATGCCATAATAGGTAGGTATGGTGGCTGTTTTGAGGAACATATATGGTGGGTGTATGATACCAGCGAAAAGTGCGCGGTATTAGAGAGGCTAGCAATGGTGGACGGATGGGAAAAAGTGCGTATAATCCATGGACTCAACATTAGTCATAAAGAACTCATATACTTATTGCAAAAATTTAGAAGTTATCAAAGCAAAGTATTACACGCATGCTCCTAGGGGGATATATTGGTAGGAAAAGACCATCGCTCGTCCCCGGCCGCCACTCGTAAGGAAGACAATCAATAAATAAATCATGCCGCGAGTTCATCACATAACGGTTCACCGTACGTGCATGCTACGGGAATCACAAACTTCAACACAAGTATTTCTTAAATTCACAACTACTCAACTAGCATGACTCTAATATCACCATCTTCATATCTCAAAACAATTATCAAGCATCAAACTTTTCTTAGTATTCAACGCACTCAAAAGAAAGTTTCACATATCTTGAATACCAAGTATATTAATATTAAGCGAATTACCATGCTACTAACGACTCTCAAAATAATCTAAGTGAAGCTTGAGAGATCAATAGTTTCTTTAAAACAAATCACCACCGTGCTCTAAAAGATCTAAGTGAAGCACTAGAGCAAAAATTATTACGCTCAAAAGATATAAGTGAAGCACTATGAGCAAAATTATCAAGCTCAAAAGATATAAGTGAAGCACATAGAGTATTCTATCAAATTCCAATTCATGTATGGCTCTCTCAAAAGGTGTGTACAGCAAGGATGATTGTGGTAAACTAACAAGCAAAGACGCAAATAATACAAGACGCTCCAAGCAAAACACATATCATGTGGTGAATAAAAATATAGCTCCAAGTAAATTACCGATGGAAGTAGATTTAAAGAGGGATGCCTTCCGGGCATCCCCAAGCTTTGAATTTTGGTGTCCTTGGATTATCTTGGGGTGCCATGGGAATCCCCAAGCTTAGGCTCTTGCCACTCCTTGTTCCATAATCCATCAAAAGAATTCACCCAAAACTTGAAAACTTCACAACACAAAACTCAATAGAAATCTCGTGAGCTCCGTTAGAGAAAGAAAACAAAAGACTACTTTAAGGTACTGTAATGAACTCATTCTTTATTTATATTGGTGTTAAACCTACTGTATTCCAACTTCTCTATGGATTATAAACTATTTGACTAGCCATAGATTCATCAAAATAAGCAAACAACACACGAAAAACAGAATCTGTCAAAAACAGAACAGTCTGTAGTAATCTGTAACTAATGCAAACTTCTGGAACTCTAAAAAATCTACCAAAATTAGACGACCTAGACAATTTTTTTATTGATCAGCAGCAATTGGAATCAGTATTTTATCACGTTCTTGTGATTTTTAATAGTTCAGGCACTGAGCGCAAAGTTTCTGGAAATTACAACAAGATCAAATAACTATCATCCAAGAAGATCCAATTGGTCTAGCTTGGCACAAACACTAATTAAAACATAAAACCACATCTAAAAAGAGGCTAGATGGATTATTTATTACTAGGCAGCAAGGAAAAATATTGGGTTGTCTCCCAACAAGCGCTTTTCTTTAAAGCTTTTTTAGCTAGGCATTGAGACTTCAATGATGCTCACAAGAAAGACAAGAATTGAGGCACAAAGAGAGCATCATAAAACATGTGACAAACACACTTAAGTCTAACATAATTCCTATGCATAGGCATATTATAGGCAAACAAATTATCATAGCAAGCAAAAACTAACATATGCAAGGAAGCGGAAAGGAACAATAGCAATCTCAACATAACGAGAGGTAATTTAGTAACATGAAAATTTCTATAACCATATTTTCCTCTCTCATAATAATTACATGTAGGATCATAAGAAAATTCAACAAAAAAGCTATCACATAACAAATTCTAAAAATGATACAAATGCAAGCTAAGAAGAAACTCTACCGAAATAGTGTGATTAAAATAAACTAAAGTAAAGACCTCTCCAAACCCACTTATATCAAAAACTTCATAAGATTGAACATTATCCAAATATGTGGGATCTAAAGTTGACACTCTTCCAAACCCACTTCCAATATTATTGCAAACACTATTATCAATCTCATATTCATCATGGGGATTAAATAAATTTTCAAGATCATAAGAAGAATCACCCCAATCATGATCATTGCAACAAGTAGAGGACATAGCAAAACTAGCATCCCCAAGCTTAGGGTTTGGCATATTTTTAGCACAATTGACATCAATAGAATTTATAGTAAAATCATTGCAATCATGCTTTTATTCAAAGATCTATCGTGAATCGCTTCATAAAGTACTTCATCACAATTTTTAGATTCACGAATTTCGTGCAAAACCTCATAAAGATAATCTAGTGCACTCAATTCACTAGCAATAGGTTCATCATAATTGGATCTCTTAAAGAGATTAGCAAGTGGATGAGGATCCATAAACTTTTATCAAGCGAAGATGCAAGCAAAAAGAAGGCACATGGTAACACAAGATTGAACGGAGGAAGGGCGAATAAAACGGCAAGGGTGAAGTGGGGGAGAGGAAAACGAGAGGCAAATGGCAAATAATGTAATGCGAGAGATAGGGATTGTGATGGGTACTTGGTATGTTGACTTTTGCGTAGACTCCACGGCAACGGCGCCAGAAATCCTTCTTGCTACGTCTTGAGCTTGCATTGGTTTTCCCCGAAGAGGAGAGGATGATGCAGCAAAGTAGCGTAAGTATTTCCCTTAGTTTTTGAGAACCAAGGTATCAATCCAAAGAGGAGGCCACGCCATGAGTCCCTCAGACTGCACAAATCGATAGCTCCTCGCAACCAACGCGATTAGGGGTTGTGGATCCCTTCACGGTCACTTACGAGAGTGAGATCTGATAGAGATGATAGATAATATTTTTGGTATTTTTGATATATATATATATATGCAAAGTGAAAAGTAAAAGGCAAAGTAAAAACAAAGCAAGTATTATAGTGATCGAGATTGATATGATGAGAATAGACCCGGGGGCCATAGGTTTCACTAGTGGCTTCTCTCAAGAGCTTAAGTATTCTACGGTGGGTGAACAAATTACTGTTGAGCAATTGACAAAATTGAGCATAGTTATGAGTATATCTAGGTATGATCATGTATATAGGCATCACGTCCGAGACAAGTAGACCGAACGATTCTGCATCTACTACTATTACTCCACTCATCGACCGCTATCTAGCATGCATCTAGAGTATTAAGTTAAAAACAGAGTAACGCCTTAAGCAAGATGACATGATGTAGGGGAATAAATTCATGCAATATGACAAATACCCCATCTTGTTATCCTCGATGGCAACAATAAAATACATTGGGTAAGGACACCGCAAGATTGAATCCAAAGCTAAGCACTTCTCCCATTGCAAGAACTACCAATCTAGTTGGCCAAACCAAACGGATAATTCGAAGAGACTTGCAAAGATAACCAATCATACATAAAAGAATTCAGAGAAGATTCAAATATTATTCATGGATAAGCTGGATCATAAACCCACAATTCATCAATCTCAACAAACACACCGCAAAAAGAAGATTACATCGAATAGATCTCCACGAGATATCCATAGCTGTCAAAATGACGTTAGTAGGATCATCGGTCGGGAGTCAAGTCAAGGGAGTGAAGTTGAGAGAGGGGGAGAACATTGTATTGAGATCCAAAAAGAGAGAAGAAGCCATCTAGCTACTAGCTATGGACCCGAAGGTCTGAAGTAAACTACTCACACTTCATCGGAGGGGCTATGGTGATGATGTAGAAGCCCTCCGTGGTGGATGCCCCCCAAGGAGCTCCTAACAGGCCCCAAGATGGGATCTCGTGGATACAGGAAGTTGCGGCGGTGGAATTAGGTTTTTGGCTCCGTGTCGATCGTTGGGGTGCGTGAGGTATATATAGGAGGAAGGAGTACGTCGGTGGAGCAACAGGGCCCAAGGTGGGGGCGCCCTTAGGGGCGCCCACCCTCGTGACCGCCTCTGTTGTCCCTTGGAGTAGGGTCCAAGTCTCCGGATCACGCTCGGTGAGAAAATCACGTTCAAGGTTTCATTCCGTTTGGACGCCGTTTGATATTCCGTTTCTTGAAACACGAAATAGGCAAAAAAAACCCGCAATTACAGGCTGGGCCTCCGGTTAATAGGTTAGTCCCAAAAATAATTTAAAAGTGGAAAATAAAGCCCAATATAGTACAAAACAGTAGATAAAGTAGCATGGAGCAATCAAAAATTATAGATACGTTGGAGACGTATCATCAACATAGAACAACATGAGTGTTGTGTCAATTTTTGTGATTTTTCGGGGTTTGTTTGGACATTTTTATGCATTAACTGGATTTTCTAGGCATTTTATGTGCATAATTCAAATTACAAGCACATGCTCCAATGCACTAAAGTTGGTTGAAAAATCAAATCTATATCCTTGGGTGAATTTCTAGGTCCCATGCAAGATGAGAATGAAGTTCAAACACCAGGGCACTGTTGATTGCCGGCAAAACGTTGAGATGCCTGGTTTTTAAATTCTAGTAAATCCAAAACTCGTCTGAAATTCATGAAACTTGGCATGCTATCATGGAGCGGCATCAACATGCCGTGGTAAAAAAATTGTCCCATTCGGGGCAGGTTCGGATATACGCTTCTCACAAACAAGAGCTTCTCACAACAAGCATGGTGGTTTTGGTAGGGAACGTCCCACCTTTGGGTATGAAACGATATCCATTGCCTCTTATTGCTTTAAAAAAAATTCTCGTGTCAAGATAGAACAACAGGAGTGTTGTGTCAATTTTTGGGATTCTTCGGCCTTTGGATATTTTTATGCATTAACTGAGTTTTCAATGCATTTATGTGCATAATTCAAATTTGAACTACATGCACATGCTCCAGTGCATATAAATTGGTTGAAAAATCAAATCTGTGTCCTTGGGTGCATGCTTAGGTCCCATGCAAGAAATGGGAATGAATTTCAAACACCGCGGCACCGTTGATTGCCAGCAAAACATTGAGATGCCTGGTTTTTAAATTCTAGTAAATCCAAAACTCGTCTGAAATTCATGAAACTAGGCATGCTATCATGGAATGGCACCCGACATGCCGTGGCATTTTTCATGTCCATTTTGAGAGAAGGCGCACTCGAATAATGACAACCAACAAAGGCATTTTGAAAAAATAGCTGCCACTTTAATATCTCAAACGTTTGTAGAATTCAAACCGTGTGCGTTCTTTTAACCATTCACGTGACGCCATGTGTCTTGGTTTTAATGGCTGTAGGATGTGCCGTGCGGACATCTGCTTGACCTTGACTGAACGGGACGTGTGCGAGCGCAGTCCGGTGCGCAGGCTGACCGAGAGGCGTGCAAGTTGTCCTCCAATGCGCAGGCTCACCGGGAAGCGTGCGAGCTGTACGCTGCGCATGCTCACTGGAAAGTGAGCCCTTTGAATTCCATGTCCGCCCACCTTCCTCTTCATTAATGGCGCCCGAGCCGCTGTTTAATACGGGCGACCTTACTGTTCGCCTCCCATTCCCCTCCCTCCCGCAGACCTCCATCAACGCCATGGTGCAGAACGATCATCTGCCACTAGTCTTCAAGTTTGGTGAAGTCGACTCCGAGCCAGAGGAGATAGAAAATAAGGAGGAATGGGGCCTCAAGGACATGGCCCAGAACGAGCTGGACGCGGCGGTTGCTGCCCCCGCTCCCGTCCCAGCTCCCATCCTCGCTGCCGCCATCATCCCGTAGCATTGACGGGCTGGTCGCCGAGCACTATCGTAGAGCTGGAAGCCGCGGGCGTCAACGAGGTCTCCGCGGACCCGCGCGAGCTCGTGTACATGCCAACACTAGCCCCCGTGCCCATGCGCGCCCCTCCACCCACCGTGGCGCCGGCCCTCGTGCATTTGCTTGTACCCGCCGCGCCTGTGCCCGTGCTCGTGCACGCGCCCCCCTCAGTGGCATGGGACGCTGCCGTCGACCGCTACCTCTCAGCGGAGCCAGTTGCCGTCCTCCCGCGCCCCGCCCGTCGATCGCGCGATGACATGATGTTTGATTTACAAGTGAAGAACATTTTGTGCTGCCTTGAAGACTTCAACAACAGCGTCCCGGAGGACGACAACGACAACGACGGCACGGCACGCTGCCGCCGCCGGAAATAGTTTTTTTGGGGTTTAATACTGTATCTCGAATTCTCGATCATATGAATATAAATTCGCAGTGTGACTGAATGAAAGATATGGTTTTAACGAACTTGTGGTTTTCTCTCTTAATGTACAGACTTATCAAACGATTTTCTTTTGAAAAAAACGTAAATGTTTTTAAATATAAAACACTCATCGCAAACGTTTTAGTTACAACACCCGGATGCAAACCGACAGCTTCCCCTGGCAGCCAAGGGAAAATGTGCCGAGCAGGATTTCTGCATCCCTTGAACGCAAACGATTGTTTTGCATGACCCGTGTGCAACCACGTACAAACAATTGGGTAAGATTTGCATATCTGTCATTTTGGGTATGTTGCCATTAGTCAAACTGGAAAGTTTGACATTTCTTTATCTAGTAACATTGCCATTTGTCAACCTTGTAACACTGCGATTTGTCAAAATATGCAGCTAAAAATCACTAGCACTATCTAATTTTTGCAACTAAAATCACTAGCACTGTTCATATGGACACCACTAGCAAAGCGTGAGTTGATGGACGATATGCAAATGTACCATTGATTACATACAACAAGTCATCAGCCCACAACGACAACGAGGATACACGTTGGATTATAGATCATTTCCAACAAAACATTCTAGTAAAGTTTTTCTCACACAACAAATAACGATGGGCTGAAATGAACTTCAGCTCACCCACTCGTTGATGACCCACAAGTATAGGGGATCTATCATAGTCCTTTCGATAAGTAAGAGTGTCAAACTCCATGAGAAGCAGAAGGAAATGATAAGCGGTTTTCAGTAAGGTATTCTCTGCAAGCACTGAAATTATCGGTAACAGATAGTTTTGTGATAAGGTAATTTGTAACGGGTAACAAGTAATGAAAGTAAATAAGGTGCAGCAAGATGGCCAAATCCTTTTTATAGCAAAGGACAAGCCTGAACAAACTCTTATATAGAGAAAAGCGCTCCCGAGGACACATGGGAATTATCGTCAAGCTAGTTTTCATCACGCTCATATGATTTGCGTTCGTTACTTTGATAATTTGGTACGTGGGTGGACCGGTGCTTGGGTGCTGTCCTTCCTTGGACAAGCATCCCACTTATGATTAACCCCTATTGCAAGCATCCGCAACTACAAAAGAAGTATTAAGATAAACCTAACTGTTGGGGATATTACTACTGGGTGTAAACCGGCCAGGACAGGCCGGGTTAACTTCGTCAGTAGTTGAGTATGTTAAAGCCCATGTAGGCAGATGAGGGCTCAAGGCCCATAGTCGGTTCAAGGCGTGTAGCTGTAAACCGGCGTCGGTATGTAACTTGTATTGTAAGTTAGGAATAATGGAGACCGAGCCAAATACATCTATGAACCGGCGTCGGGACTCTGTAAACCGACGGGCGCCACCCATGTATATAAGGGGAGGACCCGGCGGTGGTTCAGGGACAACAGACAACAACTCGAGACTTAGACGAAGCTTGTTTGCTCCCTAGTCATCGAAACCCCATTAATTCCATCACAACTAGACGTAGGCTTTTACCTTCATCGAAGGGGCCGAACTAGTATAAACTCTCTTGCGTCCTTGTGTCCGCTTTAACCCCTTCAAGCTAACCCGTAGCTATGGCTCCACGACTAAGTCCTTTCATGAGGACATCTGCCGTGCCAAAACCACGACAGTTGGCGCCCACCATGGGGCTATCGCACGATGGTTTCAAGTTCTTGGAGGGCAACTTCGAAGGACTCAAGGGCTACGCTGTGGGCCGGATGACCAAGAGTCGTCGTGGCAAGCTCTACATCGACGATGCAGGGTGGGGCCCCGAGGCCGGCTCGATTGAGTACGGGTGCCGGGTCCCCTTTGGTGGCATACACATCTTCATCGGCAAGATCGGTGAACCGGGCCCTGAGCCGGACATCTGCATCGACCTCGTCGAAACGGCTCAACAGGCGCGATCCGCCTGTGTTAAACCGGCCGTGAAGCATGCCTTCGTGGGAGTCATCCACGGAAGAGAATATGAGGATGGATCGGAATCTGGTAGCGAGACCATCATTTATTCCGGCGACGAGTCCTCAACCGGAGAAACCGAATCGTTGTATCAGCTACAAGACGGCCGGATTGGGGGCTGTTCCGATGGAGACAGTATTCCGGACCCCTCTGATCTGCCCAACCGGGTTGGAATATTCATGGCCGGTACACAGGCGGCGATCCACTCTTCGACCGCAGCAGCGATGATCTCCGGGTCAGCAGCGGTGACGGCTGCCGGGGCTGGAGGCCCTGTGCACCCGCCGGCTCAAGTTTTATCTGATCTGTTTGATGCGTTGGCTGCGCTGATGGCAGAGGCTAACCCGGCGGATCAGGACGCCCACAACACGGAAGTTGCAAAGGTGAGGGAACAGATCACTCAGGCCAAGGCTGACCTAGCAGCCAAGAATGCCAGGATGGTCGCAGAGCGGGCCGCTTTGGATGCGCAGGCCTATAGGCTTATGCTGGATCAAACCGTGTCGCATGAAGTCCTGAAGAGGAAGCACCGGTCTCGCCTGCCTCCGTTTTCGAAGCCAGAAATCTCTTTAACACCCCAGGAGCAGGAACTAGTAACCCACCGGTGATAAACCGGGCGGAGGCACTGGGCGAGCGCGCCAGTTGACCCTCGCGATGGAGCCGCCTCGACAGAACAATGTCGTGCCTCAGCCAGTCCCGACACCTCTGGGTCATTATTCCAATCCAATGGACAATCTTGTCGCGGCCACTTCACGATTGGAGGCCATCCCGATTGAAGGTGATTCTCCGCAGGCGGTGGAGACGCGCCGGGTTAAGGAGCTTCTTCGGACAACCTTGATTCAACATGAAGCATATTCATACAGCCGTGACCGTATTCATTCCACCCCCCGTCCGAGCCGGAGCTACAGCAGGCGTATGGATGAACCGGCCGTATCAAGTAATGCACGGAACCGTGAAGCGCCCCATGGCAATAACCCGGCAGGTGGTATTGGTGATGCTCAGGAAGTGGTGGACCGGGCCCGGCGAGGGAGGAGGCCGAAAGTTAAGCGGCGCTTGAAAGATGAGGCTCGTCAGCTTACGCCGGTTCGTCCAACCACCTCGGTCGAGCCAGGGGTTACTTCTAGTTCTTTGGGGGTGCCCTGTCTTGTCCCCGCTTTACGCAATGTGCGCCTGCCCAAGGATTTCAAGGGCTCGCGCAAGGTGCCAAATTACACTGCCGATTTGTCTCCAGAAACATGGGTGGAGAGCTATGAGATGGCCATGGAGATGCTTGATGTGGATGAAGCAGCGTGTGTGAAGTATTTCACCATGATGCTTGAAGGGACGGCCTGTACTTGGTTAAAAAGCTTGCCGGCCAACTCCATCAGTTCATGGGCCCAGTTGCGAGCCCGGTTTATCCAGAATTTCAAGGATACATGTAAGCAGACCATGTCGATAGTGGACTTAGCGGCCTGTGTCCAGGAGGAAGGAGAATCAACAACCCACTGGGTACGCGGAGTCTCGGAAATTTTTCACTCATCAGACCGTATCAACGCCGATACCACGGTTATAACTTTGGAAGGCAACTGCCAGTTTAAGCCTCTGAAGTTGAAATTGGGACGGATGAAGCGCCATTGTAATGATATGGGGACCCTCATGGCTGCGTTAGTGAAGTATGCTAATTCTGATAGTACCAAGGATCCCGAGTCTGATGATGACAAGACAAGGAAGGGAAAGAAGAGCAGCAACTCCAAAGGGCAACAACACAACACGGCAGGTCATGGAAACGGAGGCAAGCGTAAAGCGGATAGCAGCATGGACTTTGTGGCTAATACCGGTAGCAGAGGACAAGGGCCAGCGACGAAAGGGTAAACCGTCGAATCGCAGTGGAGCTCCAAGTCCTAACCCGGACCGCCTGACCTATCTGTTAAACCAGCCCTGTCCAAAGCACGAGACGAAGGAGATGCCAGCCAACCACCTTTGGAAGGATTGTTACATTATGCAGGAGTTCAAGAATTCTAATGCTTTCCGATATGATCACGGGTCAGGTGGTGGCTCAGGATCCGGATTCCATGGGCCGGGTCACGGTGGAGGAAATTCCGGTTCAGGCTTCAATGCTAATCCGGGTGGACATAACAATCAAAATAATCAGAGTAGCCAGGGTGGTTACAACCACCAGCAGCAGCAGTCGGGTTATCAGAGCAATCCGAAGCAGTTGAATAGCAGGCAATATCATGTCTTCACCACTAGCTTGGATAAGCGAGAGCGGAAGCTTCACAAGCGAGCGGTGAATTCTGTTGAACCAGCCGTGCCTCGTTATTTACGCTGGTCTAAACAGCGAATCATATGGAGCAGAGAGGATCACCCTCCCCGGGTTGACAATTCGGGCCAGCTAGCGTTGGTGGTGGCACCTCAGGTGGGAGGTTATAAATTCACCAAGGTGCTCATGGATGGAGGGAGCAGCATTAATATCCTATACTATGAGACCTTCCGCCGTACGGGGATAACAGATAAAAATCTTAAACCGTCGAATACGGTATTCCATGGTGTGGTACCTGGTAAGTCAGCATATCCTGTTGGCAAGATAGCTCTGGAAGTGGCCTTTGGGGACGATCATGATTCCAGGTCAGAGACATTGACTTTTGAGGTGGTGAAGATCCGGAGCCCATATCACGCCCTATTTGGGCGGCCGGCTTATGCCAAATTTATGGTACGACCTTGTTATGTGTATTTGCAGCTCAAAATGCCGGGTCACAAGGGAACAATAACTGTTCATGGAAGTCGCAAGATTGCTTTGGAGTGTGAATAAGGTGATGCGGCCTATGCAGAGTCGGTTTGTGCCACGGAGGAGTTGAAATACTACAAGGATAATGTTGATCCGGCGGACATGACTCCATTGAAGAAGCCAACTACTGAGCATGATCCGCCCTAAAGTTCAAATCGGCAATGAGACTAAGCTTGTTGACTTCAGACCGTGATTCGTCCAAGCGATTCAAAGATCGGTGCCAACTTGGATCCGAAATAGGAAAGCGCGTTCATCGAGTTCATCTGTGAGAATCGGGACATTTTTGCATGGAAGCCTTTTGACATGCCAGGTGTACCGAGGGAACTCGCTGAGCACACTCTTAATGTCGATCCTAAGTACAAACCGGTGAAACAGTTTCTCCTTGATTTAACGAAGAAAGGCGCAAAGCTATTGGAGAGGAGGTGGCGGACTCTTAGCGGTGGCTTTATTGTTGAAGTTTTCCATCCCGAGTGGTGGGCTAATCCGGTCTTTGGTCCTTAATAAAACGACACCGGCGCATGTGTGTGGATTACACCGACCTTAACAGGCTTGTCCAAAGAGATCCTTTCGCCTCCCCCCGCATCGATCGATTATTGATGCTCTGCAGGTTGTGAGCGTTTGAGTTTTCTCGATGCATATTCGGTTATCATCGATCAAGATGGCAGTTAAGGACCAGGAGAAGACGACGTTCATAACTCCCTTTGGAGCCTTCTGCTATGTATCTATGCCCTTTGGGCTCAAGAGTGTCCAGGCAACCTATCAACGGTGTGTACAAAATTGCCTTCATAAGCAAATCAGCCGTAATGTACATGCCTATGTGGACGATATTGTGGTTAAGTCAAGGGAGAAGGAGACTCTGGTTGACGATTTGAAGGAAACCTTTGATAACCTACGGACATACAAGATGATGCTCAACCCAGCCAAGTGTGTTTTGGGTGTACTGGCAGGCAAGTTCTTGGGTTTTCTGGTGTCCAACAAGGGAATTGAGGCTAATCCGGAGAAGATCACAGCTATCACCTCCTTGGCTAAGCCGAAGTGTATCAATGACGTTCAAGACTTGGCAGGCCGGATTGCCGCATTGAGCCGGTTTATCAGCCGCCTTGGTGAGAAGGCGATTCCTTTGTATCGATGTCAAGAAAAGCGGATCAATTAAATGCGGAGTTCATTACGATAAAGCGTTTGAGGATTTAAAGCGGCAGCTAATAATCCGCTTTGTTCTTGTTGCTCCGATTGACAAGGAACCATTGCTACTATATGTGGCAGCTAATGCTCGTGCAGTCAGCGTAGCTATTGTGGTGGAGCACAAAGAGGCGGGCAAGGAATATCCGGTTCAGCGTCTGGTTTACTATATCAGCGAGGTGCTTATTGAGTCCAAGGAAAGGTACCCGCATTGGCAGAAGCTGGTGTATGGAGTTTTCATGGCAAGCCGGAAGCTTAAGAATACTTCCAGGGACATCCCATCACAGTGGTCAGCTCTGCTCCTTTGGGAGATATAATTGTAGCAGGGGAGGCAATCGGCGGATTGCCAAGTGGGCTATAGAGCATGGGCCGCACGGACTGAAATACGTGCCTCGAACGGCGGTCAAATCTCAAGCACCGGTGGATTTCATCAATGATTGGACGGAACTACAAGCACCTGAAGAAAAGCCGGGTCACAGTTATTTGACTATTCACTTTGATGGGTCCAGGCAATTGGAGGGCTCGTGGGCTGGAGTCGTGTTAACTTCCCCACGAGGTGATAAGTTCTGTTACGCTCTCCGCTTAATGTTCCCTTGTACTAACAATGCAGCTGAGTACGAAGCTTTACTCCATGGTCTCCGGATGGCTAAGGAGATGAATCTCAGTCGAGTTAAGTGCTTCGGTGACTCGGACCTGGTGGCCCAACAAGTGTCTGGCACTTGGGATTCCAAGGATCCGCTCATAGCAGCATTTCGTCATGAGGTGGATATTGTTGCAGGTCACTTCAAAGGATATCAGGTGGATCACGTGGACAGACGGAAGAACGAAGCGGCGGACGCTTTAAGCCGGTTGGGCTCCCAACGTAAACCGGTCCCGCTTAATGTCTTCTTGGATGTTCTGCATAACCCGTCTGTCAAGCTCCCTGGTGAAGAAGATTTGGCTATTGCTGATCCGGAGGCTCAATTGGTGGCGGCTCTTCATGTCATTCCGGATTGGACGATTCCTTATCTTGCGTACATGAACCGGGGCGAGTTACCAGAGGATGAGACTCTGGCCAGGCAGATAATCCGGCGATCCAAGTCCATGACTATTGTCAATGGCGAGTTGCATCATTGCAGTGTGTCAGGGGCGTTTCAACGTTGTGTGTCTCCTGAGGAAGGCTGTGAAATCTTGCGTGAAATCCACGAAGGGGATTGTGGTCACCACACCGGTTCAAAGTCTTTGGTGGCTAAAGCGTTTCATCACGACTTCTATTGGTTGACTGCTCATGTTGATGCGGAGGACCTGGTTAGGCGATGTGATGGCTGTCAGAAGTTCTCAAGACGCGCTCATGTGCTGGCTCAAGAATTGAGGATGATTCCAATTACTTGGCCGTTTGCGACTTGGGGGCTGGATATGGTTGGGCCTTTCAAAAGGTCCAAGGACAAGAAGACCCACCTTTTGGTGGCGGTTGACAAGTTTACAAAGTGGGTGGAAGCGAAGCCCGTTAGTAAGTGTGATGCAACCATGGTGGTTCAATTCATCAAAAAGGTGATTTTCCGGTTTGGCTTCCCACACAACATCATTACTGATAATGGTACCAACCTGTCCAAGGGTGCTATGAAGGAGTTCTGTGAACGTGAGCACATCCGGCTTGATGTTTCATCAGTGGCTCACCCACAGTCCAATGGCCAAGCAGAGAGGGCTAACCAAGAGATCTTACGAGGCATCTAACCCCGGCTTGTGGTTCCTTTGCAGCGGACGCCGGGTTGTTGGGTTGAGGAGTTACCATCTGTATTATGGAGCATCAATACTACACCCAACAGATCGACATGATACACACCGTTCTTCATGGTCTACGGAGCGGAGGCGGTTCTCCCCAGTGACATCCGTCATGATTCATCTCATGTAGCAGCTTATGTTGAAGCGGACAACAAAGTAGCACGGCAAGATGCTTTGGACCTGTTGGACGAGGAGCGTGACATCGCAGCTGCCCATTCGGCGATTTACCAACAGGATCTTCGTCGCTATCATAGTCGCCGAGTTAGAACCAGAACCTTTGAAGAAGGATATTTGGTGCTTCGGCTCATCCAAGACCAGAATGATATGCACAAGCTATCCCCACCTTGGGAGGGACCTTTCGTGGTCAGCAAGAATCTGCACAACGGGTCATACTATCTGATCGATATTCGAGAGCATAAAGACTCGCGTACATCAGAGGAGGAGACCAACAGGCCGTGGAACATAGCTCATCTTCGACCTTACTATACTTGAGCCATAGGCTCTACTTATGTACATATTATGACAAAGGTATATGTTATGATCAATATAATAAACTGGAGCCTTATCTAAAGCGGGGTCTCTGTTATTTTTACATCATGTGTGGTTACACGGAGTTTTTGTCTTAAAGCGGCCTCCGGTTTACCCCTTGAGTTAGCTTTCTCAAAAAGCTTTATATCATATCACTTGGGGGCTTGGTCGTGTCCGAACCAATGCAACACCTTTTGATAGGCTAAAGCCACAGAATCACTTGGGGACTTGGTCACGTCTGAACCAGTCACGCCTCTTGATCGGCCTAAGGCCACAAAATCACTTGGGGGCTTTGGTCGAACCCAAACCATCGCTACACCTCTTGATCGGCGTAATGCCACTGCATCATTTGGGGACCTGGCTGACTTGAACCATAGCTACGCCTATTGGGGGCTTGGTCGTGTCCGACCATGGTAATGCCACTTGATCGGCTCAAACAGCCTCTTTTTGCAAATGATTTTATCTTTGTCTTTGCTTGAATTTTGTCTCTCCTTCGATGCATATTTCTTTTGTTGTGTTTTTAAACCGACAATTATTAAACTGGTTCGAATGTCAGTTGATGGACCACGGTCCATTCTTAATCCGGAGACTCTTTGCCAGGTTTGATTTTTTGTTAACATCCTATTATGGAGTAACACCGGTGTTCATCGCAACCCGGAACGGTTTACCTGGTAAACCGACCTTATATACACAGGAGCTGTTTTCTCCTCCAGCAGAGTGGGTTTCTTAAAACTCCGTTTCAAGATTGGCACAGCCAACTTCATGCCCTACGATGGCAGGTATCATATATTTCCATATTTGATCATATAAATCTAAGATATTATCTTTGATTTCATATACATAGATATTATGACCCGCCTGGTGATACAACCATGGCGGCATTTAAGCTTTTTGGCTGCAGACAACAGTTTAAGATTGATGATTCAACGGAAGCATAAGTTGCAATAAGTATGCACGAAGGCATATCAAAACCAAGTGTGGCAGCTAGCCTATTACAAGGCAACACAGTGCCCAGATAAGATAATTGTTTTCTGCGTAACATAAAGGAGCAGTAATTTAAACCGGCTTCCGGTTCATGCTTGGTCACCAGCTTGGCCCGGAGGTTGCGGGTCATCTTGCGCCGCTTCAACCTCGGCTTCCCTACCCATCGGCTGGAAATCAACAGTTGTCCAGTCGATTCCCGTTAATGCTTGAAAGACAGCTTCATCATTGATCAGCAACGACGGTTCAATGTCAGGAGCGTAAGTATGCTTACGGATTGGAGGTATAAGGTTCTCCGCTTCAGGAATTGGTGCAGCCACTCGTTTGTTTTGACCATCATATTGAGCTTGATAGTGAGACAAATCTGCCTCTTCAACCAATTGACAAGCAGAGGGCGCACTTCCCAGTTTATAGCTCGGAGATCCTCTTATTGAACTCTGTCCCGTCTTCCTTCAAGCTTGGGAAGCCCTGGGCCGCTTCAACAGGATGAAAATCCGGCACCCATGCTTTTGCCCGGATTAAGGCGTTTATAGCACCGGTTCTAGCAGCACATTTCTTTAATTGTCCAACCCGGGCAGGAAGCATTGACAACTTTTTAATAGTGTCCTGGATCAAGGTCGGCGCCGGGTTGTTGTGAGAAGCAGTACAGATGATCCGTTGCGCACCAGTATACAGTTGTTCTATCAATGTATAGGCGGCTTTCAATTTCTTCCGCACATCTGATCCCAAGTGGCCAATACGTGTCCCTGTATCATTCAAAGGGTTAGTAAACCGGCAATTACATGAGAAGGCCTCGTTACTCGTAAATCAAGAAGGCTTACCAAAGACAAGAGCGGTCATGGCATGCACTTGCCGTTTTACACTGGTCAATTCATCCACCACCGGTTTGAGTGCAGCCTCGGCTTTCTCTGATCATTGAGTTAAAGCGGCTTTTTCAGTGGCCCAATCTGCCCGCTCCTTGTTGAAACCCTCCTTAAGCTTTTCCATGACGCTTAAAGCGCTGGTTAATTCCTTTTTTGCATTAGAGGTTTCAGCTTGCTGGGACTTCAGATTTTCTTGCAGATCGGCGATTTGACTTTCTCTCTTGCTCAGATCAGCCTACATACAGATAATCATTTGATAAAGAGTACGGTGCAGAGTTGAAGTACCAACCACATAACAAGTTATGCCCTCGGTACTTGGGGGCTAATGCATATTTGGTTTTCATCATGCAATTTCTATATAAGTCCCAAGCTCAATACAAGTATTCAACTTGGCACTTGGGGGCTAATGCCTATTTGCTCTGTCCTTCAGTGGCACGGGAATTCTTACTATATAAAGGCCCGGTTTAACTGCATTAAGTTGAACCGACTGCATTAAAGTTCACATTGGAAAGTCCCGGTTTTAAGTTGATATCTTAAAACCGTCACTTGGGGGCTATTGGAGTTGACATATTGAAATATACAAGCAGAGAGTCATATGGAATTTACCTCATATTTGTCCTTCATCATATTTACCAGACCGGCTTCATAATCACGGCTGGTATATAGCCGATTCAGATAGCCGGAATGAAGATCTTGGGTGTTCAGAGCGGCATAAGTGGCCAAATCGGCATTCCATTTTCCTTTGCCAAATGCAGCAAATTCATCTTTGGCAGTGTGCTTAGATAAAGCGACAGGATTGCTTGGCTCGGAATGACCAACGCCAGTAATAACAACATCATCATCTTTGGCTTCACCGGTCCGCACTGGGGTCGCCGGTTTATCAGTATGCTTTGATGGGCTCATTGTTTTGTCAGTCTGGACAGGACTTGTGGGCTGATTAAAAGGGCCTGTGGTATCAACATGTGCCTCTTCAGCAGTAACATCATGATCTTGTGATGGTGGGTCGTTCAGCACATCGTCGCGGATGTGTTCTTCGGGATCTGGTATTTTGTCCGGTTCAGGAGGGTCGTTTTCTTCTGCCGCTTTGTCCAGATGAGCTTTCTTGCTTGGCCTAGGCTTGGCCCTGAAAGGAAGAAGACGGATTAGTTCAGTGAATATTGAAAGTGATATATCAAACAACATTATAAGGAATATGGCTCACCCAAGCACCGTTTTGAGTGGTGGTAGCTGGGTGGCTGATGACTCGCCGGAAGAAGAATGAGAAGTTCCCTGATAATCGGAGTCAGATGGATTAAGAGGTTGGCGAAAACGACCCGCTTTCGGATAAGCATTGTGAAAGAGTTAGAGACCTCTGAACAGCGTTTCGAACGGTATTCGGTAAACCGCGGAGGTAACTACCTGGCCCTGTGCAGGGTTGTGCGGCGAGCTTCGTGTTGTTGTGTCTTCATAAGAAAGTTTGGGTCCAAATAAGCAAGATGATGAGAAAATTTAACTTTCCCGTTTGCTCGACGGTTTTTTAGTGAAGGCAAAGGGTTTGAATCGGAAGAAAGAGCGATTACCTCTACAACATCAGCGTGACTGACTTCAGCATCGTCCTGGCAATAATCATTATCAATAAGGCGTGTGAAAAATAAACCAAGTGAGTCAAGCTCTACCTCAAGGTCCGGGTTACCCACATCATATAAATTTGGTGGATCGGAGGATGCAGTGGTTCTCTTCCTATTGGCCGGTTTCTTCACAACTCTGGTTTTGGGTCGGGTTGGTTTCTCCGGTTTCTCTTGTGGAGGTTTCTTGCTCCAAAATGGATCATCACCCTGTTTGAAAGATGTTAATGTCAAAAACGGTGCTTAAACATAGTCAGATTTCATGAAAGCATAAGATATGAGTCTTACGGCTGGCGGTTTGTTAATGGCACAAAAGGGAGGCAGGCCGGTTTGAGCGCAATCGACTTCGATTCATTTAATATCTTCTTCACAGCCTCACTAACCCGTCATCATCATTTGGATATCAATATGCCGTAGAGGGTCTTTTCACTTCTGTGTATTCGCACATCAAACCGAAGAGCAGGCTTAAGGGCAATATACTCCAAGATATCCAACAGCGAGCAAGGTCAACTCACATCAACCCGTTAGCCATGAAGGCTCGAGCTTGGATAATTGAGGAGCATATTTGCTTCTCTCCTTAGCGATCGATCTCACGGGGAAGGGACGTGTGTTGCTTAGCCGCTCGACGGTAATCCGGCAAGGGATTTTCTCCATCAGGAGAGGTATCTTTGCAGTAAAACCATGTTTGATTCCACTCTTTGGGATGGCTGTGCAGTTTGGCGTGAGGGTAAGTGACCTCTTTCCTCTTTTGAATCGCCATACCACCTAACTCGGTATTGGGACCGTCAAGAATTTGGTGCGGCGGTTCGGATGGAAGCAATCTCTGAATAATTCAACTGGGCTCCTCTTGAAAGAACACCTCACGAGCACTTGAAAGTGACAGATGTTGGTTACGGAGTTGGGGCCAATATCTTGTGGGCCTTGATTGGAAGTTGGCCAAGACATACCGATAAAACTTTGAACCGGGCGGACTGAAGCCCCGGGCTAGATGGTCAGCAAAAACAACAACCTCTCCGTCTTTGGGTTCTGGAGGATATTCCGGGCCAGGGACCCTCCAGTGAACGACATCTTTTTTGCCTAAAGCGCCGGTTTGTACTAAGCTATTCAGTTGAGTCTCGGTCAATCAAGAAGGGACCCAGTTGCACTCGTACACTTGCTTGGCCATGGTGCAATCTACAAAGCAGTAATACCGGTTCAAGAATATGTTGGAAGGGTATACATTGATGCATTCGTTGCTAAACCGGAAGCAGTTACTTACAAACCGGAGTTCTGCAAAGTGGCAATACTTAGCTAAGGAGTTCTGGCGGTTCAACAAGGGGACTAATGGTATATACCGAGTTGTCAATTTTTCTACAAAGTTAAACCGCCTGGTCTGAAACATTGAAGAGCCAAGATTGCAGATGAGTAGGTGTGTGAAAACAGGTTTCACAAAATTACATCACAGTTTTGGATCTGGAACATGTTTAGAAAAGATATAAATATTCAAGGTCCAAAAGGGAGCAATACCGAATCAATGAGCAAGGATACAGGGAGATCTATGGCTTTGAGATGCGCAAGTGACGACGGATGATAAAAACTACCGCTACGCAGAACAAAGATTTACAAACTTGTCTAAGATTTATCATATGAACAAGAAGCAAGCGATGAACGCTGAAGAACATGGAAACCCTAGAACAGATCTATGATGAAAAGATAGAAGACTTAGCAGAGCTGAGGAAGAAATGGAAGATCGCCGCGATGTTCTGGTATGTTCAGGGTGATGCAGCGGCCAAGGTTGGTGCAGAAGTCGAATGCTGCGGAGCTCCGAAGCTGGGCGACGCGAGGAAGACGAAGCAGAAGGGCACGAAGGGGAAAAAGAAATGACCCTTCGGTCTTATTTATAAGGCAAGGGACATGAGTTAGGCGCGAAAATCAAGGGGCCGCGAGTTTGGAAACGGAGCCGTCGCCTCGATTGTCGCAGATCTATTAAACAAAAAAGGTATCATGGATAGATTTTTATGACACGTGATGTCACATCGGTTTACAACAACCAGAGAAGATGACATCATGGCGGTTCAACAAACTACACAAAGATGCTGAAGATGAAGTTTTTTGCTAAGGATTGACATGAACCTGTTCAAATCAATCTGGGGCCTAATGTTGGGGATATTACTACTAGGTATAAACCGGCCAGGACAGGCCGGGTTAACTTCGTCAGTAGTTGAGTATGTTAAAGCCCATGTAGGTAGATGAGGTCTCAAGGCCCATAGTCGGTTCAAGTCCTGTAGCCGTAAACCGGCGTCGTTATGTAACTTGTATTGTAAGTTAGGAATAGTGGAGACCGATCCGGACACATCTATGAACCGGCGTCGGGAATCTGTAAACCGACGGGCGCCACCCATGTATATAAGGGGACGACCCGACGGCGGTTCAGGGACAACATACAACAACTCGAGACTTAGGCGAAGCTTGTTTGCTCCCTAGTCATCGAAACCCCATTAATTCCATCACAAGTAGACGTAGGCTTTTACCTTCTTCGAAGGGGCCGAACTAGTATAAACTCTCTTGCGTCCTTGTGTCTGCTTTAACCCCTTCAAGCTAACCCGTAGCGATGGCTCCACGACTAAGTCCTTTCATGAGGACATCTGCCGTGACAAAACCACGACACTAACCATAGCATGAAACATATGGATCCAAATCAGCCCCTTACGAAGCAACTCATAAACTAGGGTTTAAGCTTCTGCCACTCTAGCAACCCATCATCTACTTATTACTTCCCAATGCCTTCCTCTAGTCCCAAACAATGGTGAAGTGTCATGTAGTCGAAATTCACATAACACCACTAGAGGAAAGACAACATACATCTCATCAAAATATCGAACGAATACCAAATTCACATGACTACTTATAGCAAGACTTATCCCATGTCCTCAGGAACAAACGTAACTACTCACAAATCATATTCATGTTCATAATCAGAGGGGTATTAATATGCATAAAGGATCTTAACATATGATCTTCCACCAAATAAACCAACTAGCCTCAACTACAAGGAGTAATCAACACTACTAGCAACCCACATGTACCAATCTGAGGCTTTGGGACAAAGATTGGATACAAGAGATGAACTAGGGTTTTAGAGGAGATGGTGCTGGTGAAGATGTTGATGGAGATTGACCCCCTCCCGATGAGAGGATCATTGGTGATGACGATGGCGATGCTTTCCCCCTCCCGAAGGGAAGTTTCCCTGGCAGAACAGCTCCGCCGGAGCCCTAGATTGGTTCCGCCAAGGTTCCGCCTCGTGGCGACGGAGTTTCTCCCCGAAAGCTTGCTTATGATTTTTTCCAGGGTAAAATACTTCATATAGCAGAAGATAGGCACCGGAGGCCTGCCAGGGGGACCACGAGGCAGGGGGGCGCGCCCCCACCCTCGTGGATGGTGGGTGGTCCCCCTCTGGTACTTTCTTCGCTCAGTATTTTTTATTAATTCCAAAAATAACTTCCGTGGAGTTTCAGGACTTTTGGAGTTGTGCAGAATAGGTCTCTAATATTTGCTCCTTTTCCATTGAGAATTCCACGGCATTCTCCCTCTTCATGTAAACCTTGTAAAATAAGAGAGAATAGGCATAAGTATTGTGACATAACGTGTAATAACAGTCCATAATGCAATAAATATCGATATAAAAGCATGATGCAAAATGGACATATCAACTCCCCCAAGCGTAGACCTCGCTTGTCCTCAAGCGGAAGCCGATAACGATAAATATGTCCACATGTTTAGAGATAGAGGTGTCGATAAAATAAAATACGGACATGAGGGCATCATGATCATTCTTATAACAGCAACATATATGGATATTTCCATATGACTTCTTATGCTCAAGTAATAATCTATTCACAATGTCAAGTATGAATCAGAAACTTCATTGGGAACTAACAAACCTTGATCTTGACCATTGAAGCAATTGCAATTTATCATAACATCGGAAAGAGTCAATATAAGAGCTTTTCAGCAAGTCCACATACTCAACTATCATTTAGACTTTCACAATTGCTAACACTCAGGCAATACTTATGGGTATTGAGTTTTAATTGAACACAGAGAAAGATAGGGGCTTATAGTGTTGCCTCCCAACCTTTTACCTCAAGGGTAATGTCAACAATAATAATTCATGCTAACTTACATCCAATTGGATATATATATGAGGATCTTTCCAACACAAGGTGCTTGCCAAAGGATAAAATGTAAAAAGGAAAGGTGAAGATCACCATGACTCTTGTATAAGGTACAAGACAAGAATAAAAGACAGGCCCTTCGCAGAGGGAAGCAGAGGTTGTCATGTGCTTTTATGGTTGGATGCACGAAATCTTAATGCAAAAGAACGTCACTTTATATTGCCACTTGTGATATGAACCTTTATTATGTAGTCCGTAGCTTTTATTGCTTCCATATCACAAGATCGTATAAAGCTTATTTTCTCCACACTAATAAATCATACATATTTAGAGAGCAATTTTTATTGCTTACAACAATGACAACTTACTCGAGGGATCTTACTCAATCCATAGGTAGGTATGGTGGACTCTCATGAAAAAACCGGGTTTAAGGATATTTGGAAGCACAAGTAGTATCTCTACTTGGTGCAAAGAATTTGGCTAGCATGAGAGGGAAATGCAAGCTCAACATGTTGGATGATTCATGACAATATACTTGATTTCGGATATAAGAAAACATAACCCATTACGTTGTCTTCCTTGTCCAACGTCAAATCTTTAGCATGTCATATTTTAATGAGTGCTCACAATCATAAAAGATGTCCAAGATAGTACATCTATATGTGAAAACCTCTCTTTCTTTATTACTTCCTATTAATTGCAACGATGACCAAAACTATGTTTGTCACCTCTCAACAAATTTTATTCATCATACTCTTTATATGTGAAGTCATTACTCTCCATAAGATCAATATGATCTCTTTATTTCTTTTTATCTTTCTCTTTTCTCTCAAGATCATACCAAGATAATCAAGCCCTTGACTCAACACTAATCTTTATTATATATAGCTCACGGACTCGATTACATAGAAGGATCATAAAGCAAAACTCAAAACTAAATCATACTAAAACTTTATTCTACTAGATCAAGATATTACCAAAATGATCAAACTAAGGAAAACGGTAAATATAGGAGTGTGATGGTGATATGATACCAGGGCACCTCCCCCAAGCTTGGCAGTTGCCAAGAGGAGTGCCCATACCCATGTGATTATGTCTCCTTCTTCGGAGGTGGTGATGTGATATTCTTGGTGATGATGCCCCTCGGGATACGATTCTCCACCTCGAGCTTATTGACTTGCTGCTTGACATCCATTATTTCCTTATGGAGCTTACCCATGACGGTTAAAGCTCCTTTCACCCATGGATGTTGCATAGCTGCGGGAGAACAAGTAACACTCTTTTTCATATTTTCATAAGAGAGAAATTTAACATTGGAAGGGATGACCGAGGTTGGAATGGCTGAGCTCTGTAGTTCCCCATCGTGAATCCGGCTAGGAAACGGGAAGTAACTTCTTGATCCTCCTCCATGGCATCTATACTTTTCAAGTCGGCTTCCATCTCTTCCTCCGTTGATGGCCCAAAGTGATCATCATCACTGTTCACTCTTGGTCCCGGTGTCGAATTAGACACCCGCCTCTCCCCGACTGATTCTTGAGAAGACATCTTGCTCTAATCAGCAGCAGAAACAACTCGAAATAAAAACATAGGATATTTGCGTGGTACGGTGGTCAAAACCTCCGGGAGATTATATAATGAATTTTTACCGACCAAAAGAAGTATCGTGCAAGAAAACGGAGTCCGGAGGGCACACGAGGTGCCCACGAGTCAGGGGGGCGCGCCCAGGGGGTAGGGCGTGCCCTCCACCCTCGTGGACGCCTCGTGTCCTTCCAGGACTACTTCTTATTTCCCTATTTTATTAAATATTCCAAAACGGAGATTTGTTTTGCCATTAGAAATGTTTTGGAGTCGGTTTACTTACCGTACCACATACCTATTCCTTTTCGGAGTCTAAAACATTCTGGAAAGTGTCCCTTATGTATTCCTGTGGGGTTACATCAGTAACATTAGTTTCAACATTTATAGGATTACCTGAGATATAATGTTTGATTCTTTGACCGTTCACCATCTTTGGATTTGTGCCTTCGAAGTTGTTGATTTTTATTGCACCGGAACGAGAGACCTCCTCGATAACGTAAGGACCTTCCCATTTAGAGATAAGTTTTCCTGCAAAAAATCTTAAACGAGAGTTGAATAGCAACACATAATCACCTACATTAAACTCACGCTTTTGTATCCTTTTGTCATGCCATCTTTTGACTTTTTCTTTAAATAGTTTGGTATTCTCACAGGCTTGAGTTCTCCATTCATCAAGTGAGCTAATGTCAAATAGTCTCTTCTCGTCGGCAAGTTTGAAATCATAATTGAGCTCTTTAATGGCCCAATATGCCTTATGTTCTAGTTCAAGAGGTAAGTGACATGCTTTTCCATAAACCATTTTATATGGAGACATACCCATAGGATTTTTATATGCAGTTCTATAGGCCCACAATGCATCATAAAGTTTCTTGGACCAATTCTTTCTAGATCTATTAACAGTCTTTTGCAAAATTAATTTGAGCTCTCTATTACTCAATTCTACTTGACCACTAGACTGTGGGTGATATGGAGATGCAATTCTATGATTAAGATCATACTTAGCAAGCATTTTATGAAAGGCACCATGAATAAAATGTGAACCACCATCAGTCATTAAATATCTAGGGACTCCAAACCTCGGAAAAATAACTTATTTAAGCATCTTAATAGAGGTGTTATGATCAGCACTACTAGTTGGAATAGCTTCTACCCACTTAGTAACGTAATCAACAACAACTAAAATATGTGTATACCCATTAGAGGAAGGAAACGGTCCCATATAATCAAAGCCCCAAACATCAAATGGTTCAATAACGAGTGAATAATTCATAGGCATTTCTTGACGTCTACTAATATTACCAATTCTTTGACATTCATCACAAGATAAGACAAACTTACGGGCATCTTTGAAGAGAGTAGGCCAATAAAAACCGGATTGCAATACCTTATGTGTAGTTCTATCTCCAGCGTGGTGTCCTCCATAAGCTTCGGAGTGACACTTGGATAGGATTTGTTACTGTTCATGCTCAGGTAAACAACGTCTAATAACACCATCTACTCCTTCTTTATAAAGGTGTGGGTCATCCCTAAAGTAATGTCTTAAATCATAGAAAAACTTTTCTTTTCTTTGGTATGTGAAACTAGGTGGTATAAATTTAGCAACAATATAATTAGCATAATCAGCATGCCATGGAGCAAAGGCGAGAAGCTTTTATGACAACTAATTGTTCATCAGGAAAGCTATCATCAATAGGTAGTGGGTCATCAAGAACATTCTCTAACCTAGACAAGTTATCTGCAATGGGGTTCTCAGCTCCCTTTCTATCAATAATATGCAAATCAAATTCTTGTAGCAAGAGAACCCATCTGATAAGTCTAGGTTTAGCATCTTTCTTTTCCATAAGGTATTTAATAGCAGCATGATCTGTGTGAACAGTTACTTTAGAATCAACAATATAAGGTCTGAGCTTATCACAAGCAATTACAACTGCTAAAAAATTCTTTTTCAGTAGTAGCAGAATTCCTCTGGGCATTGTCTAGAGTTTTACTAGCATATTGGATAACATTTAATTTCTTATCAACTCTTTGTCCTAGAATAGCACCTACAACATCATCGCTAGCATCACACATAATTTCAAAGGGTAAATTCCAATTAGGTGGCTGAACAATAGGTGTAGAAATCAAAGCTTTCTTAAGTATTTCAAATGCTTCTACACAATCATCATCAAAGACAAAAGGAATATCTTTTTGTAAGAGATTAGTCAGAGGCCTGGAGATTTTAGAGAAGTCCTTAATGAACCTCCTGTAAAAACCGGCATGACCAAGGAAACTTCTTATACCTTTAATGTCCTTGGGACATGGCATTTTTTCAATAGCATCAACTTTAGCTTTGTCAACTTCAATACCTCTTTCAGAAATTTTATGCCCTAAGACAATACCTTCATTAACCATAAAGTGGCACTTCTCCCAATTCAATACAAGGTTAGTTTCTTCACATCTCTGCAAAACTCGATCATGGTTGCTCAAGCAATCATCAAAAGAAGTTCCATATACGGAGAAATCATCCATGAAAACCTCAACAATCTTTTCACAAAAATCAGAGAATATAGCCATCATGCATCTTTGAAAGGTAGCACGTGCGTTACATAAACCAAAAGGCATACGTCTATAAGCAAAGGTACCGAAAGGGCAAGGAAAAGTGGTCTTTTCTTGATCCTCTTTTGACACATGTATTTGAGAGAAGCCGGAATAACCATCTAGAAAGAAAAAATGTGTGTGTTTGGATAATCTTTCTAGCATTTGATCAATAAAAGGTAAAGGGTAATGATCCTTTTTAGTAGCTTTATTTAATTTGCGGAAATCAATTACCATTCTATAACTTGTAATAATTCTTTGTGGGATCAATTCATCTTTATCATTAGGAACAACAGTAATACCTGCCTTCTTAGGGACACAATGGACAGGACTTACCTACTGATTATCAGCAACGGGATAAATTATACCTGCCTCCAGAAGCTTTAGTATTTCTTTTCTTACCACTTCTTTCGTCTTAGGATTTAACCGTCGTTGGTGATCAACAACTGGTTTAGCGTCTTTCTCCAATTTTAATTTGTGTTGGCATAGAGTGGGACTAATGCCTTTAAGATCATCAAGAGTATATCCAATAGCAGCACGGTGCTTCTTTAGAGTTTTCAATAATTTCTTTTCTTCATGCTCTAAAAGGTTAGCACTAATAATAACATGATATATCTTCTTTTCATCAAGATAAGCATATTTGAGAGTATCAGGTAATGGTTTAAGCTCAAACACGGGATCACCCTTGGATGGAGGAGGATCCCCTAGGATTTCAATAGGCAAGTTGTGTTTCAAAATAGGTCCCTGTTTAAAGAATACTTCATCTATCTCCCTTCTTTCATTCTTAAAGATATCATTTGCATGGTCTAGCAAATACTGTTCTAAAGGATCATTAGGAGGCGCGGCAATAGAAGCAAGACCAATAATTTCATCTTTACTAGGCAATTCCTCATCACGGGGTTGTCTACGGAATTTAGCAAAGTTAAACTCATGAGACATATCCCCCATACCAATAGTAACAATATCCTTTTCGCAGTCTATCCTAGCATTAACAGTATTCAAGAAGGGTCTACCAAATATAATGGGACAAAAGTTATCTTGTGGGGAACCAAGAACAAGAAAATCAGCAGGATATTTAACTTCCCCACACAAGACTTCAACATCTCTAACAATCCCGACTAGTGAAATAGTATCTCTATTGGCAAGCTTAATTGTAATATCAATTTCTTCTATCTTAGCAGGTGCAATCTCATGCATAATTTCTTTGTATAAGGAATGGGGTATTGCACTTGCACTAGCACCCATATCACATAAGCCATTATAACAATGATCTCCTATCTTAACAGAAATAATAGGCATGTGTACAATATTTCTATGTTTATTTTTAGCATCAAGTCTAGCAATTCTAGCAGCTTCATTGCAGAAGTAAATAACATGCTCTTCAATATTATCAGCCAAGAGATCTTTAACCATAGAAGCACTAGGTTCAACTTTAATTTGTTCAGGGGTTTGGGTGTCTTAATATTACTTTTGTTGACCACAGTTGAAGCTTTAGCATGATCCTTTATTCTAACAGGGAAATGTGGTTTCTCAATATAAGAAGTAGGAACAACATGATCATTATAAGTGATAGTCTTTTCTTCAACTTTAATAGGTGCAACTACTTTTACTTCAATGGGAGGATTATATTTTAACCACTTCTCCTTAGGGAGATCAACATGAGTAGCAACTGATTCACAGAAAGAAGCTACTATCTCAGAGTGAAGTCCATATTTAGTGCTAAATTCACGAAAAACATCGGTATCCATAAAAGATTTAACACAATCAAACTTAGGTGTTATACCTGACTCCTTACCTTCATCGAGATCCCAATCTTCAGAGTTGCATTTAATTCTTTCCAATAAATCCCATCATAAAAGAGCCTGTACAAGAAGTATCGAGCATGGAGCGATTATTGAGAGAAAGCCGTGCATAAATTTTTTGAATAATCATTTCTCTTGAGAGATCATGATTGGGGCATGAATATAACATTGACTTAAGCCTCCCCCAAGCTTGAGCGATACTTTCTCCTTCGTGAGGCCAAAAATTATATATATAATTACGATCGCGATGAACAAGATGCATAGGATAAAACTTCTGATGAAATTCCAATTTCAATCGGTTGTAGTTCCATGATCCCATATCATCACATAGCCTAAGCCATGTCAATGCCTCTCCCTTCAAAGATAAAGGGAAGACGTTCTTCTTGACAACATCCTCGGGCATACCTGCAAGCTTAAATAATCCACAAACTTCATCCACATAGATTAGGTGCAAATCAGGATGTAATTTTCCATCTCCTGTAAAAGGATTAGCTAGCAGTTTCTCTATCATACCCGAAGGAATTTTAAAGTAAACATTTTCAGTAGGTTGAGGAGCAACTCTTTGCTCTACTGGTCGGGGTGAAGATACCCCAAACAAGCCCCTCAGAGGATTATGTTCCATAGTAACAAGTGACAGTAAATTTTAGCACACTATATAAATTTTTCCTTACCAAATTCCACCTACCAAAGGCGCTTCACTCCCTGGCAACGGCGCCAGAAAAGAGTCTTGATGACACACAAGTATAGGGGATCTATCATAGTCCTTTCGATAAGTAAGAGTGTCGAACCCAACGAGGAGCAGAAGGAAATGATAAGCAGTTTTTAGTAAGGTATTCTCTGCAAGCACTGAAATTATCGTTAACAGATAGTCTTGTGATAAGGTAATTCGTAACGGGTAACAAGTAATGAAAGTAAATAAGGTGCAGCAAGATGGACCAATCCTTTTTGTAGCAAAGGAGAAGCCTGGACAAACTCTTATATAGAGACAAGCGCTCCCGAGGACACATGGGTATTATCGTCAAGCTAGTTTTCATCACGCTCATATGATTCGCGTTCGTTACTTTGATAATTTGGTATGTAGGTGGACTATAAGTGCATCTAGTGACCCTTAGTGATTTTGGTGTATTGAAGATTATAGGTTAAGGGACTAATGTGTTTATGAGTGTACACAGGTCTATAAGTCTATGAGGAGTTTGATATTTACAGAGAAAGTCGACCCCTAAAAATGAAGTTCTTCGATTGAAGACTTTGGATTTCTAAAGATTTTCTGAAGACTTTGAAAGTGAAGAAATTGGTGTGACCTTGAAGACTTGGCATTCATTCAAGGAACATGAAGCGTGAAGACTTTTGTTTTCGTAGTTTCATTTTCTCTTTCTTGAGTCATAGGAAACACCGTACTGTTAAAGGGGGTCGAGGAAATACTAAGGAAAAATTTCCAAGTGATGCTCAACTCAAATCCTACACCTACCAATCCCTTCGAGTGAAGCCATTGGAAATATCATACAACTCAATCAATTTATTCAGTGACAGAGACGAAGTTCTTCTGGTCTCTGAGGAATTTGTTCTGACTGAGGAGTTAGGAATTCGCCAGTGCGGATTGCCTACACACTGAGGAACATGATAGCCCTGAGGAATTTGATACTCAAAATTACGGCGATTCTTTGTGCTATCTTGACTGTCCCAAAATATCTACCCACCTAACGGTCATATCATTGAAGGGCATTTATGTCTTATCATGTTGGGCTGCTCCCTAGGCTATAGATCCGACGCTTGTCACCTTTGAAGACTGTGCATCTTCCAGACGGTTAGGCGTCATGGTCTAGAGCATCCAAGAGGAAATTGTGGATCGCCGAATGATCGAGTTTGTGAAGGTTTGGAAGTCACCTAAAGACTTACCACGAGTAATTGGGCGAGGTCTATGTGACCTTAGCTCAAGGAGAATACGGTGAGGACTGTGTGTCTGGGACTGTGTGTCCTTAGGTTTAAATACCTAGCCGCTCCAACCAGACGTACAACTCTCACAGCAGTTGGAACTGGTCTATCAAATCATTATCTTCACCAAGCCTACTGGTTCTATTTCCTCAACTCTTTCATTTCCTCATAACTGTGTTGTGTGCTTTTTCATATCTATTTGAAGACTTTGACTAAAGACTTTCTCAATTTCCTTAGTTCAATTTCTTCAGTCTATTTGTCTTCATCCTGTTTTATCCTGTGCTTACGCTTCCTGTACTCTGTGTCTTTTTCATTTCATGATGATGATCATGTTTATGTCCTACCATGTATGCATCTGAGTACTCATTCCGCTGCAAGTAGTTCTTCGCTTAGGAATTTCCTCGCCTTGAAATTCCTTAGTGAAGAATTCATAAAAATCGCCTATTCACCCCCCTCTAGTCGATATAACGCACTTTCAAATGGTATCAGAGCAAGGTACTCCCTTGTTCTATGTGATTTTGGTTTAACCGCCTGGAGTTTTAGTTATGTCGACCGCAGGTATGATCAAGGTCACTGCTGGGTGTGAAAGTGCTAGTTATCGACTAGAGGGGGGGGGGGGTGAATAGGCGATTTTTATGAACGTCTTCAAAACATGAGAGTTTCGAAGACAAACGATAGAAATGAATCTATAAACATGCAACGGAAGGTAGACTACACTAAGCAAGCCATAGTCAAGTATTCACTGAAGTGAAAGCACGAAGACTAATAGCAGCTAGGTAGTAAAGATCAGTTTGGAAGATAGTATGAAGCCAAACAACAATAGTAGTCACACAGTGAAGTCAAACAGGTAGTGCAAACAGGCAATGACTTCACGAAGACAAACTGTAAGTAAAGAGAGGGAGAGGATAGAACATGACACTTGGTGAAGACAATGATTTGTTGGACCAGTTCCAGTTGTCATTCCAGTTGCTGTGACAACTGTACGTCTGGTTAGGGAGGCTGAGATTCAACTCAGAAGACCGTGTCTTCACCTTATTCCCCTTGAGCTAAGGACACCTAGTCCTCGCCTAATCACACTGGTAATTCTTCAAGGTAGACTTCCAAACCTTCACAGACTTCGTTCACCGGCGATCCACATTGACTCTTGGATGCTCAGAACGCGACGCCTAACCGGCTGGAGGATTCACAGTCCTCAAGTGTAACAAGTCTTCAGTCACGCGGACGAAAGACTTTAGTGATGCCGAACTCTCTTTTGCTCTGGGTGTTTGGGCTGTGTCCTCGCAAGGATTTCTCTCTCTCAAAAGCTTCAGAGGTGGGTTGCTCTCAAACGACAAAAGCCGTGCACTAACTCTGAGCAGCCACCAATTTATGGTGTAGGGGGTGGGCTATTTATAGCCACTAGGCAACCTGACTTGATTTGTCCAAAATGACCCTGGGTCACTACATAACTGATGCGTGTTCCAACGGTCAGATTTCAAACACACGCGGCAGCTTGACTTGGGCTACAAGTAAAGCTGACTCATCCAGCTCTGGATAAGATTTGCTCTCATTGTCTTCGCTCGAAGACATAGGATTTGGTTGAGCATCACTTCAGTCACTCTGACTTTGTTCACTAGGACCCCACTTAACAGTACGGTGGTTCCTATGACTCAACAAAGAAGAAAAGGAAACAACGAAACAACTAAGTCTTCGTGCTCCATAGTCTTCACACGATGTCTTCTCATATCATAGTCTTCAATGTGCATATCTTCACATACCACCATTGTCTTCAATGTCTTCATACATTTTTAGGGGTCATCTCCGGTAGGTAAACCGAATCAATGAGGGACTACTACCTGTGTTATCCTGCAATTCTCACAAACACATTAGTCCCTCAACCAGGTTTGTCGTCAATACTCCAAAACCAACTAGGAGTGGCACTAGATGCACTTACAATCTCCCTCTTTTTGGTGATTGATGACAAACTGGTTGAAGTTTTCAACGGGGATAAAAGTATGTGAAATTGTAAAGGATTAAGGTATTGTCTTCATAAGTAACAAAAGGCTCCCCCTGAAGATGTGCATATAAGTAATTTGCTTTTGGAATGCAAATGCACATGGCAGGTTGTACTTGTGGAGATCCTCTTCAACTTATGAAGACAATTCATCATGCATGATTTGATATAAGAAGATAATAACATGCATAATGAAAAATGGACGTCTGTAATATGACTTCGTGCGAGATTTATCATCGCACATGCAGAATTTATCATCGCATCACAAAATAGCAAACAAGTAGCAGACGACCATCAAGTTTAAGTGTTACAACTCAAAGAAACCAAATGTATCAAAAGCGAGAGTTGTAAACACTTGGCAAAATATAAAGCAACCGCCCATATGGACCCGCTTGAAGACTATCAACTCATATGCTTCTCCCCCTTTTGTCAGTAAGGACCAAAAAGGTTTGAAGACATAGAGCCTCTACTCGTTCCCAGAAGGAGTAGGTGAAGCTGCAGGGTCGGCGTCGAGGTTTGGCGGTGCAGAAGAACTTGGTGCAGTGTCGACACGCGCTGAAGTTGGAGGTGGTGAGGTAGCATCATCTTGATCATCTATGACTATGGCATTCACCGTTGCAGCTGAGGAGGAATAGTCAGAATCTTCAAGAGAGGGAGTCCGACGCAAGACATCATTCCTTGGAGGAGTGGAGTCAAACTTGAATCTTTCAGTGAAGCCATCATCTTGAAGATCTGCTTCAGCACTCAACAATGTCAAACTCTTCCATGACCTCCGACAGGTTTCACGAGTGACAAAAGCATTCTTGGTGGCAAGATTGCGAATGCAATTGACGTCCACCAAGAGGCTTTGCATCTGCCGCTTCAGCCAGTAGTGATGCTTATCCTGTTTTACGATGCGAGGCAACGAGAAGCTCTCGGTCATTGAGAACACGAGATCGCTTAGAGGCCGTTCTTAATAGTGCTTTCAGTGGCTTCAGTTTGAGCACGGTGAGGTAAGCGTGTATTGCCAGCCAAAGGATAAACACGAGTGACGGCCTGGACTCCTTCAATGGGTTGTGTGAAGGTTTGGTGATCAGCATTGTGAAGACAAATCGGCTCCTTGGCAGGCTCTGGGTATATGGCTTCAACTGACATATCAACCTCTGGCAAAAAGATCAGATGGGTGCGAGCAGAAGGCTGATAGTTGACATCTGAATGAAGCTTGATAAGGCGCATAACCCATGGAGCGTAGAACTTCAGACCAAAGAGATCAGAGCCTGATGTAGCCAATTGCCTGATAAAGAAGTCTTGAGCATTGAAGCTGATGCCATTGGAGATATAAAAGATCAATGTCTTCATCTCTCCTTCAAGCTTTGCTGCAGAAGAATGTCCCTTGATGGGCCATAGAGTTCGCCTTATGATACGATAGATTGTTCGGGGCAGATACTCCAGGTCTTCAACAAAGAAATCTCTTGGGTATTCAGCGTCGCGTGGCAGAGGCTTCATCATGCTCAGCATTTGGCTCATGTTGGGCTCTAGCTTCTGAAAGATGCTCTCCAAAGCATTCTTTGTGAAGGCGACAACTGTGTTCATATAGTTCACAGGTGGGCAAACCAGTGAGCTCAATAATGTCAAGAGCTTTAGCTTCATGATGTACGTTGCCTGTCATCCACTCAAGGACCCATGTCTTCGGATCCCTGTTGTAGCCGCGAATGTGGAGTGTAGCATAAAATTGTAGCAGAAGCTCTTCATTCCAATGCTCCTTATCAGTCACGAAGCTCAGAAGTCCAGCATCACGGAAGCAGTCAAGGGCTTCTTCAAGGCGAAGCAGTCCAAAGAATGGCTTCACAGTCTAGACGCATATGTGGGAAGATGCGCCCTTGGCCATAGAGAACACATGAATAGTAGTTGCGCTGCTGATAGCTCCAGAACCGATCAGAAGAAATCCTTGGCTTGGAATAGGGGTTCTTGGCACTATCAAAGAAGGTGTTGTGCGTAATGAAGCCATTTGCATTGAACGACCCTGGTGAAGTTTGATGCACTGAAACACAGGCAACCTTGGCCCGGCTTACGGACCTGAGGCCTGTGCTCGACATGATAGTCAAATTGCGGACCAGCAGCAGGTGGAGGAACCAGAATGGGCCATCTGACAGTAACCAGCTGACCATGATCATATGCTTGCTCGATGGTGTGTGGCCGTGGAGGCGGTACAGGAGCAGTGGCAGTGGTATTGACTTCAGGCTGCAGATTTGCGTCAGGTGCAGCATTGGCTTCAGGTGCAATCACTTCTGGCACCACATTAACTTCAGGCGCCACAGTAGCTTCAGCCATGACAACGTCATTGGCTTCAGTATGGGTGTTAGTGGTCGCCTCAATGTTATCAACCTCCACTCGAGCAGCTGGAGGGTCGGACACGTTCTCCTCGAGAATAACTTCAGGGTTGCTTGGGGGTGTAGCAACACGTTCTTCTTCATCTCTTGGTTCTTCTTGATCTCTTGGTTCTTCTTGTTCATCGGCTGATGCAGCCGGAATATCTTCAGCCGCTTTGGCTTCAGACTTGAAGTTGTTCACAGTAGGAGAGGCTTCAGGAAATACTTGGCGTGATACTGATTGGTGCTCTTCTCCTTCTGGAACACTCGACAGAGTGACTTGTGGCCTTGGTCCTTTACGAAGCCTATGGAACGCTGGCGACGCTTGTGGAGATGGAGTAGGTTGGGCCTCAGAGTCATCATCTTCAAGCACCGGAGTGGTGACTTGAGTTGGGGGAGTTGATGGTGTTTCTTCTTGACGGGGGGAGTCAAAGGACGACCAATGCTGATGAGTTTGCTGTTCGTGAGAACAAGCGATGATACCACATTGTGCTTGATTTGAGGAAGGACTTCATCATCTTCTACATTGTCTTGGGGACCAATGTCTTCAGCTGCGGTGGGGTTGACAGCTGGAATGTCTTCAGCTTCAGGAGCCTCTGGGGAAGCAGGCTCATGAACTATCAAACGACGCTCTTGTTGTGCAGATGCAGGACGAGCAACAGAAATTGGCTCGACGACAAGGGGCTCTGTGGGAGCAGCCCGATCTTTCTTCTTGGTTTTACGCTTCTTGGCAGGTGGAGCTTCATCCATGGTGTTCTTGGTCTTGCGTTTTCTGGCTTTGGCTTGGCTGCCCTTGTTTTCTTGAGCTCAAAGCCACTGTGGGGACCTTAGGCTTCACGCTTTGTCATCTTGGCGGGGAAGACAATGTGAGGTTCTTCCTGCCTGGATGCTTCAACTTGGTCCACAGTAGGCTTCTTCTGCTTGGCAGCCATCTTGGGGTCGATGCCAGGACGCCCAAGTGCCTTGCGCTTCTCAGCTTCATTGTAGGCTTGAACACACTTGGCAGCCAAATGCTTCATTCGCTCTCGAGAACCTTTGGCTTCATCACGTTTCTTGTGAAACGCCTCCTTGAGCTCATGCATCATTGTCTTGAAGTTTTGGACATCTGTCACCTGAAATTTGGGCCATATGCTTCTTGAACTGAGCCTTCTCATAATCAATTTTGTGCTTCAGTTCAACGATTTTCTGAGCAAGAGCCAGCTCAGGAGCAATGGCGCCATGGAAGGAGACGCTGAGGCCAATGGGGAGTTTCAGATCATCAAAGCTGAGATTGGGGGTGTCAAACCACTCATCAATGAAATTGTTCAACAATTACACATCAAAGTGAGGCAAATCATTGAAGATTTCCGCCTCTTGCTTGCTCTTTATCAGCAGCCCAAGAGCATCATCGGCTAGATGATCGTCACTCGACGGATCAATGGCGTCGTTCTCATTTCTCAGAACGGCAGCTGGGTCAGTGCTTGACCAGCAGATTGGATGGGCTTCTTCTTCTTCTTCTCAGACTTGGAGATGCATGAGAGATCTTCAGACTGCACACTTGGTGCAGGAGGAGCAGTGGCCAGAGGCTTCGCTCGCAAAGCTCTTGGTGCAGTGGAAGGCTTTGAAGCCTTGGGTTTCTTCAGCTTCTTAGGCTTCGATGGTGCAGGCGCTTCGTCGGAATCAACATCATCTGCAGAGTGATCCACGGCTGCCCCTTGAACCATAATGTGAGTGATGAGACCTTCTAGGTTGTAGAAGGGCCCAACAAGATTGGGTTCAGCTTCGCGTGTGCCATTGGGACGAGGAGCAGAGGGACCTGGGTTGAAGTCTAAGCCTCGCGACTTCTTGTTCTCTTTGGCCGAGTTCTTGGCAAACTGGAAGTTGCGCTTGAACAGATTGTCTTCACGACACCACAGCAGAGAAGATGGGTCGGCATCAGTAGGCTGTGGTCCACGGACCATGCAAGGGTAGAAACCTTGATCAATAGCTTTAGATCTGGACCTGGGTGGAATACTTTTGTACAATATGTCTCCCCAGGGTCGCTTGATGGCATTCTTTTCAGCATATTCCTGGGTCACGAACCTGTACTTGAACCATTGCTCTGCCCAATATCTTCGAATCCATTGGATTCGTGTTTTGCGCTGATTGTAATCCTCTTCTGGATCTGTCTTGTACAGCTCATAGAGGTTAGGCGGCAAATCTCTTGATGTCCCCCCACGGCGCTGTCTGCCTCCCTTCCTTGCTGACTTATCTGTTTCCATGAAGTTCAGACTGATCGGCTTCAAAACTATCAAAGGCTTCCGTCTGCTGGTCAGGCATGAACTGGCTTCGGGAGAGTTGATATGATGCTGTAAGAATTCTACAAATGAATGCAGACTATGAGAACCAAGGGATTCTCCCACGGACATGTACCTGTGACATCATTTAGAGATGCGAGGGAAGGGGAAGAGGTCATATGCATTCTCAGAAGATTTTGAAGATAAATCAGTTTAGAAGACATTGACCTCATAGCACGAAGATATTTACTTATATGTTGAGAGTTGGTTCCAGATTTGTATGAATCCAAGAATAGGTACAAGTGAGGAATCTAACTATGTATGAAGCATATGTGAATATACTAGGCATAATATGAGATGCAGAACATGATAGATCCAAATTTGTGGAGGCAAAAACCACTTTTGGTGGGAAGGATGAATCTATCGGATCAAAAAGACAGTAAAAAGAGAGTTTTAATTTACCACATGATGAACTGCTAGACGGAGTTGAAGATGAGGCCGAGTAGTTCGATCTTCCGTGCCCTAACTTGGCGACGGAGGACACCTACGGCGGCGGCGGAGAAGACGATGTCCGCGACCGGCGTGAAGACGGTGTCGGTGAGGTCGTGGCAGCTAAGCGCTTTGTCGCCGGCGTCGTCGAGAGCTAGCGGTGGCGCTAGGGTTTGTCTGAGGTGGAGAGGTGGAAGAAATATTTTGACCGCGATGTGATGTGTATTTATAAGGAGAGGGACGACACAGCACAATTACGCAGGTGCCCCTGGCGGTTCACATCTGAGGGACACGTGGCGAACATGCAACACATTGGAAGTTGTTCCATGTTCCCACGCACGCCTGGACTGTCGGGTGGTCATTCCGGCTTCTCCTGGTTTCAGGCAATAATGATTGAGCATTTAAAATAGATTTAATGTTTGTCTCTTTATCTTCTGCTGACAAGAACGCAGAGAAGATATTCAACAGTTTCAATAGAATGCATATGATTTGGATAGATAGATTTGAGGTAGAAGCATAGAGAGGTTAGGGTCCGATCACATTCACTTAGTCCAAAAGATTCAAATGAGAAGACATAGCTATAAATTAATGCTGTAGAGGACAGAACACTAATATAAGTATTTATTAGAATAAGACCAAATCAAGATTGTGAAGATAAACATGAAGACAAATCAATGTTGAAGATAAATCAAATGTGAAGACTTAGCAAATGTAACACCAAGAGAAAACATTCCAAACAAAAGTTTGGTGGTGGCGTTACCCATCGTATAGGAAGTATTAGACCCAGACACGTCGCACAATTATCGTGGCACTCCGAAGTCAAATTCCGCATTAATGTATTCACACTAAGAGTGTATGTCTTCATTGATTGAAGATATACATTACTTCGTGTGTTGCACATCTAAGTCATCAACATGCATAAGTGTTAGGATGTGTGCCTGATCACAGGACATTCGAGGATTCCAAGATAGTTAGCTCACACCGCAACTTGCAAAACCTTTTCTCATCCAAAGGCTTTGTGAAGATATATGCCAATTGCTCTTCAGTGTTGACGTGTATGATATCAATATCTTCCTTCATGACATGATCTCTGAGAAAGTGATGACGAATTTCAATGTGCTTTGTCTTCGAGTGTTGAACTGGGTTGGTGGCAATATTGATGGCACTTTCGTTGTTGCAGTAGAGTGGTACTTGTTTCAGATGGATGCCATAGTCCTTGAGTGTTTGCTTCATCTATAGAAGCTGAGCGCAAAGAAGATCCAAAGAAGAATGTATTTAGATTCAGCGGTGGAGAGTGATACATAGTTACGCTTCTTTGAAGACCAATAGACAAGTGATCGTCGAGAAAGTGACATGTGCACGATGTAGACTTGCGATCCACCTTGTCACCGGCATAATCAGCATCCGAGAATCCAACTAGATCAAACCACGAGCCCTTTGGATACCATAATCCTAATGTTGGGGTGTAAGCCAAATATCAAAGAATTAAGCTTCACAGCTAAGTGATGCGATTCCTTTGGTGCCGCTTGGAATCGAGCACACATGCAAACACTAAGCATGATATCTGTCCTAGATGCACATAAATAAAGTAAAGAACCAATCATGGAGCGGTATACCTTTTGATCGAACTCTTTACCACTAGCGTCGGGACCCAGATGACTCTTGGTTGGCATTGGCGTCGTGTAACCTTTGCAGTCTTGCATTCCAAACTTCTTCAGGCAGTCTTTGAGGTATTCCTCTTGAGATATGAAGATGCCATTGCTTTGCTGACGAATTTGAAGACCAAGGAAGAACTTCAGCTCACCCATCATGGACATCTGGTATTTCTCTTGCATCATCTGTCCAAACTCATCACTGTATTTTTGGTTGGTGCAGCCGAAGATAATGTCATCCACGTATATTGGCACACAAACAGTTCACCATCATATGTCTTCGTGAAGAGAGTGGGATCCAGGGAACCAGGTTTGAAGCCTTTGCTCTTCAGGAAGTCTTTGAGTGTGTCATACCAAGCGTGAGGGGCTTGTTTGAGGCCATACAATGCCTTGTTGAGCTGGTATACCATATCAGGATGTTTTGGATCTTCAAAGCCAGGTGGTTGTGCAACATACACTTCTTCTTCAATCTTGCCGTTGAGAAAAGCACTCTTCACATCCATTTGATACAGAAGGATGTTGTGATGATTTGCATAGGCTAGCAGTATGCGAATGGCTTCCAGCCTAGCCACAGGAGAAAATGTTTCATCCAAGTCAATCCCTTCAACTTGAGTGTATCCTTGAGCAACGAGACGAGCCTTATTTCTGACAACTTGACCATGCTCATCTTGCTTGTTGCGATATATCCATTTTGTGCCTATTATGTTGTGCTTGCGAGGATCAGGACGCTTGATAAGTTCCCAGACATTGTTTAACTTGAACTGTTGAAGCTCTTCTTGCATTGCTTGAATCCATTCAGGTTCCATGAAGGCTTCAGCAACTTTCTTGGGTTCAGAAATTGAGACAAATGCAAAGTGCCCACAAAAATTTGCTAGCTGTGTTGCTCTTGAACGAGTGAGTGGACCAGGCGCATTGATGCTATCAATTATCTTCTCAATCTGTACTTCATTTGCGACACGAGGATGAACTGGACGATGATTTTGCTCTTGCTGATCATTGTCATCGTTAGGAGGATTGTCTTCAGGCTGAGCATTGTCTTCAGATTGATTAGGTGTAGAAATGATAAGTTCCTCTTCAGGCTGTGCTTCAGACGGTATGATTTCTCCAGTTCCCATGAGCTTGATGGATTCACTAGGTGGAACTTCATCTAGCACATTTGGCAGGTGCTCTTTTTGCGAGATGTTAGTTTCATCGAACCGCACATCTACAGTTTCAACCACTTTATTGTGAAAGAGGTTGAAGACTCTGTAGGAGTGCGAATCCTTTCCGTAACCAAGCATAAAACCTTCATGTGCTTTTTGCAAATTTTGAAGTGTGATGTGGATCCTTGATCCAGCACCTAGCACCAAATACTCAAGTAACTGACATTTGGCTTCTTACCAGTTAGGAGTTCATAGGATGTCTTCTTCAGAAGCTTGTGAAGATAAACACGGTTGATGACATGGCATGCAGTATCAATAGCTTCAGGCCAGAACTTTCTTGGAGTCTTATATTCATCGAGCATCGTCCGAGCCATCTCAATGAGTGTTCTGTTCTTGCGCTCCACGATGCCACTTTGCTGAGGTGTGTACGGAGCTGAGAACTCATGAGTGATCCCCAATGTATCCAAGTAAAGGTCGAGGCCGGTGTTCTTGAACTCTGTGCCGTTGTCACTTCCAATATGCTTGATCTTGACGCCATAGTTGTTCATGGCACGGTTGGCGAAGCGTCTGAAGACATCCTACACTTCAGTCTTGTAGACAATTATATGCACCCACGTATATCTTGAATAATCATCAACAATGACGAAGCCATAGAGACAAGCAGTAGTAGTGAGAGTAGAGTAGTGAGTAGGGCCAAATAAGTCCATGTGTAGCAGCTCGAAGGGTTGAGATGTCATTGAGGGAGTCCTGGATTAGGGGGTGTCCGGATAGCCGAACTATCACCGTTGGCCGGACTCCTAGACTATGAAGATACAAGATTGAAGACTTCGTCCCGTGTCCGGATGGGACTTTCCTTGGCGTGGAAGGCAAGCTTGGCGATCTGGATATGTAGATCTCCTACCATTGTAACCGACTGTGTAACCCTAACCCTATCCGGTGTCTATATAAACCGGAGGGTTTTAGTCCGTGGGGCGAACAACAATCATACCATAGGCTAGCTTCTAGGGTTTAGCCTCTTTGATCTCGTGGTAGATCTACTCTTGTACTACCCATATCATCAATATTAATCAAGCAGGAGTAGGGTTTTACCTCCATCGAGAGGGCGAACACAGGTAAAAACATCGTGTCCCTTGTCTCCTGTTACCATCCGACTAGACGCGCGATTCGGGACCCCCTACCCGAGATCCGCCGGTTTTGACACCGACATTGGTGCTTTCATTGAGAGTTCCTCTGTGCCGTCGCTGTCAGGAAGGATGCCTCATCCTGTCTTTAAAGACGGCACCGTTGCTAAAGGAGCTTTGGCCACCGGCCAAACTCTCCGGCTAGGCGGTTTCCTTATGACCGCCTGTTCGGCCGCCGCGCCGACGATGACTTCTCGGGTCATCGAAAGCAATCTTCACGTTAACTCGGAACTCGTCGAGCATTTAGATCCGATGGAGCTCTCTTCCTTGAACGAGCTCTTGGATCGCATCGCCGCCCTGGGAGTCGCTTCTGGACTACGATCAGATTGGGCCTAAAACCGATCTGAGAGAGATCAATTCTCCCCAGGTTACCCACCATGTTGCTGTGGTAGAGGAACAATACGGCGACTCTTCTCCTACCTTAAGGACCAGCTATGCCCGGATTCCTGACCCCTCCATGCCGGATTCCTGCGGAGGGGAGGACACCACTCAAGCCACGAACTTAAAGTCGCAGCGGGCTAGATTCATTGGACAACCTCCAAGAACCCAAGCTTCCAAGTTCGGAAACTTCTTGGCCCCTGAGTCTTAGATCGGACGGGGTTCGGAATTTAATTCCACCCGCCCACCCAAACATAAGCGATCTATCCCAAATCCGGCAAGAGCCGGTGAAGCGATACATCATTATCGGGCGATTCCTCCTGGTTATGGACAGGATAAAGGATTGCCGCGAGGAGGACGCAACTTCATTCTTCTGCAATAATTGCACGGACAAGGGAATCCTAAACGCCATAAGTCATCGTGAAATTACACGCTTCGCTGACTTGGCGTCCATAGTACGAAAGTAATGCGTGATGGAGAGCGCATGGAAAACCGAAATCAAATTTTGGGATAATCCGCCCCCATACGACCCTAGTCCGAAATAAAAGGGTGCATCATCACCAGGCACCTGGGTTACATACCAAAAAGCAAAAACCCCCCAAAGGGCATGGAACCATACTGGAGGGATGGCTCAATGGACCCTGCAAAATTCATAGCACGAGGGCGACTCCAACTCATAGCCTTAGAGCATGTTGGATACTACGGCGGTGGCCAAAAGTGGCGAAGAGCTTTTAGCTCGAGCACCAGCCCAAAGAATACCAAAGACGGTATTAATAGTCTTCAAGACTTCCGCATCAAATAATATGCGAAGCGAACACTCCGCAGCCTTGCCGAAGTCTACCAGATAGCAACAATAAATCCATGGAGTGACACGGCTATTACCTTTAATGCCAGTGATGAACCTAAATTCCGAACAGCCCGAGCACCAGCCGCATTGGTCCTCAGTCCAATTGTGCACGGCTTTCGCCTCACCAAGGTACTCATGGACGGCGGCAGCGGATTAAACCTCATCTACGAGGAAACCCTTCGAAAAATGGAAATAGACTGGAGCCGCATTGAGCCAAGCAGCACAACCTTTAGAGGAATAATCCCCAGTCGGGAAGCATGCTGTACAGGAAAGATCACACTAGATGTGGTGTTCCGCACGCCGGACAATTATAGGTCCGAGGAGGTCACATTCCAAGTGGCCCGTTCGGCAGCGGATACCACGCTCTATTAGGGCGAGAGGCATTCACAATTTTTCAAGCTATACCCCATTACGGGTATATGAAGCTCAAAATGCCCGGACCAAACGGAATTATCACTCTCGCTAGTGACCCGGACATAGCGCTCCACGCCGAAAATAAAACAGCCGCACTTGCCCTCGAGGCACTATCCGAAGCCCTAGCGGTAGAGGAACTCACTACGCTGTGCTCCACGGTGAACAGGGACGATGTGATACTCGATAAGAGATCCAAGTCCACCTCTTTTAAACCGGCAGACGAAATAGTCAAATTCCAAGTCCATCCAACGGACCCTACAAAACGGCCTCCATCGGGGCACAATTAAACCCTGATGTGGACGCCGCACTACGAGAATTCCTACGCGAGAATTGGGACATTTTTGCCTGGCACCCTTCAGACATGCCAGGAATCCCACGCCGGCTGGCCGAGCACAGCCTAAATATCCTAAAAGGATTCAAGCCAGTCAAACAAGCTCTTCGGTGTTTCTCCGAACCCAAGAGACAGGCCATGGGGGAGGAGCTAGCTAAACTATTGGAGGCCGGATTCATCAGAGATATTAAACGTTCGGACTGGCTAGCAAACCTGGTAATGGTACCAAAGAAGGACAAATCCTGGCGCCTATGTGTCGATTTTAAGGACCTTAACAAGGCTTGCCCAAAGGATCCCTTCCCCCTCCCCCGCATCACTCAAATTATCGATGCTACCGCAGGACACGATTCATTGTGTTTCCTCGACGCATACTCTGGCTACCACCAAATTAAGATGGCAGAGCCAGACCAAGCCGCAACGGCATTCATCACTCCATACGGCCCATTCTGCTTCAACACAATGCCCTTTGGGCTCAAAAACGCCGGCACAACATATCGGCGCATGATTGAGACATGTCCGGCAAACTAGATCGGCAAAACGGTGGAGGCATACGTGAGCGATGTGGTCGTCAAATCCAAGCATGTCGAAACCCTAGTCGACGACTTGAGGCTCACATTCGATAATCTCCGAACATATGACATCAAGCTCAACCCGGAAAATGCGTTTTGCGTACCAGTAGGAAAGCTCTTGGGCTTCATTGTATCCGGTAGAGGAATAGAAGCAAACCCAGCCAAGATCCGAGCTCTGTCACAATTGGATATCCCCAAAGACCTCAAACAAATACAAAATTGATTTGGATGCATGGCGGCTCTAAGCCGCTTTATCTCCCGCTTAGGAGAAAAGGCATTACCCCTTTATCGCCTCCTCCGGCGCACCGAACACTTCGAGTGGACGGATGCTGCCACGGCCGGACTCAAAGAAATCAAAGCCATATTGGCAACAAATCCGGTCCGGGCCGTGCCCAACATGGGCGAACCAATGTTATTATACATCGCAGCAACCCATCAAGTTGTAAGCGCGGTGCTCGTTGTCGAACGAGAAACGTACGGACACAAGTTCCCTCTCCAAAAACCAGTTTACTACGTGTCCACTGTCCTAACTCCATGCAAGTCACGGTACCCGCATTATCAATAGATAGCATACGCGGTGTTCATGGCATCCCGGAAGCTGCGACACTACTTCCAAGAGTGTTCGATAACAGTAGCCTCCGAAGTACCTATTAATGACATTATAAACAACCGCGACGCAATGGGCTGGATTGCTAAATGGGCCATTGAGCTCCTCCCGTTCGACATAACCTACAAGCCACGACGAGCTATTAAGTCGCAAGTTTTGGCTGACTTCATCGCCAAATGGTCTGAAGCCGAACTCCCTAAAGAGTACGGCGCATATTCCAACTAGATCATGCACTTCGACGGCTCCAAAATGTTGGACGGCCTGTTGGCTGGCGTCGTTCTGACGTCCCAAGCCGGAGATACAGTCCAATACGTACTTCAAATAATGTACACGGACTCCAACAACGCAGCCGAATACGAGGCCCTTCGACACGGTCTCCGGATGGCAGTCTCCATGGGCATTCAACGCCTAGAGGTGCGCGGGGATTCGAACCTCGCGATATCCCAAATAAATGGGGACTTTGATGCCAAGGATCCGAAAATGGCAGCTTATCGCAATGTCGTCCTAAAAATGTCAGCTCAGTTTGAGGGGCTCAAATTTCACCATATAGCCCGGGATAACAACCAGGTAGCAGACGTGTTGGCACGCATCGGCGCAAAGCGCGATGCCGTCCCCCCCCCCCAACATCTTCCTAGAGAGGCTTTTCAAGCCATCCATACTATGGGATGGAGAGTCCGGAAATAACAACCCGGACCCAACAACACTGCCCCACCCCGAACATTCAGACATAGTTGGTGGTCCCGCCAACGAAATAACATCGTCATCCCACGAAATAATGGCAGTCATTGCCCCGTGGACAAAACCATTCCTAGCCTACCTAACTAGGCAGGAACTTCCCGAGGACCAAAACGAGGCCCGCTGCATAGTGCGGCGGTCTAAAGCCTATAAGGTCCATGAGGGAGAGCTTTATAAGAGAAGCACAACCGAGTCCTTCAAAGGTGTATCTCCGAAGAGGAAGGGCGGAATCTCCTGGCTGAAATTCATGCGGACTCGGTGGGCACCATGCCGTAGCCCGGGCCCTTGTAGGCAAGGCCTTTCGTACAGGATTTTATTGGCCGGCGGCCCGGGCAGATGCTCAGGACTTAGTCCAACGATGCGTCGGTTGCCAGCTCTTTTCTTATCAAAGCCACATGCCACCCACCACCCTCAAAACTATACCCATCACCTGGCCCTTCGCGGTGCAGGGGCTTGACATGGTTGGACCCCTTAAAGGAGGAACCCACAAGCAAAAAATACCTATTGGTCATGGTGGATAAATTCACCAAATGGATAGAGGCCAAGCCTGTAAAGACGGCCGAATCCGGACCGGTGATAGACTTCATATCAGGGGTAGTACACCGTTACGGCGTCCCCCATAGCATCATCACTGATAATGGCACGAACTTCACGGCCGATGAGGTCAAACTCTGGTGCAAAAACATGGGCATCAAGCTCGACTACGCTTCAGTCTATCACCCCCAAACTAACGGTCAAGTCGAGCGAGCAAACGGTCTAATCATGAGCGGCATTAAACCCAGACTAGTGCGGTCCCTCAAGGAATCTAACACGACCTTTGGTAGAGGAGCTTGACTCCGTACTATGGGGGCTGCGGACCACGCCGAATCGCACTACCGGATTCACACCATTTTTTATGGTATACGGCGCAGAGGCAGTTTTGCCCTGCGACATAATTCATGACTTACCTCACGTGCGCATGTACGAAGAAAGAGAAGCCGAGCTCGATCAGCAGAACATCTTGGACGCCTTGGAGGAGGAGCGTGACGTGGCAAAAGCTCGTTCCACATTCTATCAACAGCAGGCTCGAAGATATCAAAGGAGGGAAGTACGTGCCAAAGCTTACAAAGTTGGCGAACTAGTTCTACGCCTGCCGGACAAGAAAAAGGAAAAACTCAAGCCCAAATGGGAGGGTCCCTTCATCATCGACCATGTCCTGACCGGCGGAGCGTACCGTCTGCGAAACGCATCGGATAACCGACTCGAGCCGAACCCATGGAACGCAGCCCGTCTCCGAAGATTCTACGCCTAGCGCCGGATTCTGAGTTCGTCTCCTTCCTCCGTCTATATTTTATACTTTAAGCTGTCTTTTATTTCTCTCCTTCTCCCTCCTTTTTTCCGAAGCCGTTAAAGGCTCGTTTGCGCATTGTTCGCACACACTTGACGCGCTATCTGCGCTCATTATACCTGGGGGCTTCTTTAACAGAAGCTTATTTATACGGGCTTTATGCCCAACACATGTGTCACACTTCCGATGTACCTTTTATTCACCATTCTATGCATCGATATGACTTAAGTTTTGGCCAAGCTGGGTTGCCTGGCTCCTGTGCTTACCCCTACGTTCCCGATTTTTTGGCTAGGTGGTAAAGGGAGCACCTCTGCGATTGTTACCGCCGGGTCAGCCGGACGTGTACCTCAGACTGGGTGAAGCCGAAAGCTAGCGTTCTTAAGGGAATATTCGGTCGGTGAACTAAAAGACGATTTTTTATTTTTCATTTATCTGCCCCCAGATGCTTTTCTGCTTTTTTCGCAGTCCGGACATGCACTTTAGGGCACGCCTCCCAGGGAAAGGAACCCCTAACGGAACTATTCTCCCTGGAAGATGTTTCTTACTAACCATGTAATATAACATAACTAGTTGGGCACTTGTCTGATAAAGCACTCATGACCCCTACGCTTGGTCTCCATGCATGCCCCGGTTTTTTCATAACCACGAGGGTATTCGGACACACTCCGGACTATTGGGTCCCGAGGTTGAAGTGAAAAGGTCCGCTACGACAAACGATCTACAATCCGGCTAGAAGGCATTTTACATGTCATTTTAAATTACATAGTCAAATTGACTGATTGTATTCCTCTTCAATGCCATCTAATAGGCTGTCTACTTTACTGATCTGTTGGGAATACTTTATGCGGCCAACTCTACTTGGCCGTACACTAAACTCACAGGATCTCCTTCCGTCGGGCCCCACAGTCCGACCTCGGCCATGTGGTTTGGGTCCGCATTCGTGTACCGCGTCTTCACCATGGCCCAGGCCTCCCTGGCGCCTTGACGACAGGCCGATATCTTCCTTAGTCGGTAGCGTCGCCGTGCTCCCTGAAGCTTCTCTGCAAGCTCTCCAAGGCCTTCGGGCAGGGAGATAGATGGCCACAAGGCCTGGGCAACGCCTTTCATCACCTTCCGAACTCGTTCGTGCAGTTGCAATAGCTCGGGAAGAAGGTCACCATAGAACCGGGCATTTCCTCTGCAGGGGCGACCCGTGAGCATACCTCTGAGACATAACTCTGTTAGTTGACTTCCTCGCGAACTCTTTTTCAAAGTTCGCTCAAGCACTTACTATAAATGCCGCTGACGAAGTCGCCGATTCTCCTTCACGGAGTCCGGCACAAGCACGAACATCCTTTATTTCCTCACCCGGTGGGTGTTGGCATCTGGAGATTATTTTTCTCTTGCCTCACCCTTGCAAGCACATTCTCTTGACCTTCAACGGCGCAAGAGTTGTTGCTTGTCCGGATCTAGTCCGGCACCATCTGCAATATTATTGTCAGATTTACACACACGCCGCACTTCACAAACTACTTATCTTTTGAAGCATATATTACCAGAGGGGGTCTCCGTGGCTCCCCCTGTAGCGGCTAGTGCAGCCTCAAGTTGGGCCCTGCATTCTTCAAGCTCCTGGAACAGTGGGGTATTCTTTTTTGTAAGATCCTGCATAACAAATGATCCTTAAATCACTTATTATAACTAAAGTCTCGGGGGCTACTGGCATATATAACTGTCAGTTTTTCTCACCCGTATGTCCTTTACATACTGCTCCGTGGCTCTGGCTAGACCATCTTGAGCGACACAGAGGTGCGCATCTCCCGAATTGAAGGCATTCAATGCCTTTTGGGAGAAACATGCGTCACGAAGAACTGTCCGGCGGCGCCTGTGATTCATGGCGCTCTCCACCTCGAAGTTGGTGGTGGACAATCTGTCGGCATCCTCTGTTGGAGGAGCATCCAACGCATGCCTCGTGCTCGCCTCCGCTTCTGGACCCGGCTTTGGAGCCTGGCTGGCGGAGGCTCGATTGGCAACCTCTCCGGACGCAGTCCGGCGAGCGCTCCTTTTCCTGAAAAGAGCACCTACGTTAGTACGCCTTCCAGGAATCAATCCTGGGAATATGGTGACGCGCCATACTATTGCAGCGGCATTTCGATCCGGACCGCACTTCTTTTTAGCCTGCGGGGCCGTGCTGCCTCTTGTTGGCTAGCCGCCGCGGGCTCGGCCTCCTGCCTCGAAGGCACCCCCTGCGAAACACCATGGGTATACGGTGATAAAAAATAAGCACGGATGGGTCATTATCAGAGTATTGGGACCTCGGTCTCAGTTACCTGTGAGGCCGGAAGTATTCCGGGGTAATCGGCCGTAATGGCAACCAAGGCATTATCGATGCTCAGTTGGTGAAATACCCCATCAATCAGCTCCACCAATATGTTCGGATCCTCTTGGGAGGCCGGATCGAGGAGCCGTTCCGGATCCTCGGGTTGTGGAGGCGGGCTGTTTATGTCTTTTATGGCCTGGCGCAGTTCCCGCGTCAAAATCACAAAATGAGATACCTAACCATGGGAATACAGATCGGATGTGCAAAAAATAAATGTCCGCTTACCCAGCTTCGAGGATTGTTCATAGAAAATCCATTCAATGGACTGACGCGGAGAAAATCCTCCTCTTCTCCCTTGTACAGCGCGGACAAGATCTTCACCAGATCGGTGACCGATCCCGGCCCCTTACGGCCATGACGGGTGGCATCGTCCTCCCCGTTGAAATCCCACATGGGGTGGCCCCTATACTGGAGCGGCTGCACCCCCCGCATAATACATGTGGCCATGACACCGATCATGGTCAATCCGGAATGAGCTAACAATCTTATTCGGCTCATCAGGTAAAGGACGTCCCTGTCGTCTTCCCTCTGGGGGCTCCGCGGGCGCCAACTCAGGCGTTTCTTCAAAGGAGCATTGCTGAACTCCGGGAGACCGATCCGAACAGGATCCGGCAGCGGGACGTCTTCTATATAAAACCATTCCGAAGGCCAGTCTTCGGACGCCTTCTTCGGGGTTCCGGATAGATATCCGGTCCCGGCGATGCACCACAGCTCGGCTCCGCCCACTTGATATATTGACCCCTCATGAGAACGGGGTACAAGGCAGAATAATCTCTTCCACATCGCAAAATGAGCCTCGACGCCTAAGAACAGTTCGCAAAGGGCCACGAAGCCCGCGATGTGCAAAATGGAGGCAGGCGTAAGGTGGTGCAACTGGAGGCCCTAGAACTCCAAGAGCCCCCGGAGAAACGGATGAATTGGAAATCCGAGTCCTCTTACTAGATAAGAGGCAAAGCATACCCGCTCTCCTTTGGAGGGATCGGGGACACTCTCCGCTTGCTTTCCGCTCTTATAGGTGGCGAGTCCGGCTCGAACCGGAACCATGAAGGCCGGGGGAAGAAATCCCTTGGTTTGGAGTGTCACTAGCTCGCTATGCGGGACTGAGCATCTCTCCCAATTTCTGGGCTGAGGGCTGGGAGCGCGAGAGGAGGAGCCGCGTCGACTCTCCATGATGGAATGGATTTTTGTCAGAGGCGCTCGATGAAAGCTCATGGAGGGGGATGGTGTGACTCAGATCTGGGTCCTCGTCCCTTTTATAGGCGGCTCATTTGCGCAGCTAGGGGGATAAGTGTAAAAATACCCTGGCTTTTCGCATTCATTCAAACACGTGGAAGATGGCCATTATTGGGCGTAGAAGCCATGGAGCGCAACATTTATCAAAAGCCGGACACTATTCGACAAGTATATGGAATTTGGAGAAGAACCCGCCTCGCAATGCCGAAGACAATATACGCGCCGGACTCATCGCCATTGAAGCCTGGTTCGGGGCTCTTGAGGAGTCTGGATTAGGGGTGTCCGGAAAGCGAACTATCACCGTTGGCGGACTCCTAGACTATGAAGATACAAGATTGAAGACTTCGTCCCGTGTCCGGATGGGACTTTCCTTGGCGTGGAAGGCAAGCTTGGCGATACGGATATGTAGATCTCCTACCATTGTAACCGACTCTGTGTAACCCTAACCCTATCCGGTGTCTATATAAAGCTGGAGGGTTTTAGTCCAGAGGACGAACAACAATCATACCATAGGCTAGCTTCTAGGGTTTAGCCTCTTTGATCTCGTGGTAGATCTACTCTTGTACTACCCATATCATCAATATTAATCAAGCAGAGTAGGGTTTTACCTCCATCGAGAGGGCCCGAACCTGGGTAAAAACATCGTGTCCCTTGTCTCCTGTTACCATCCGCCTAGACGCACAGTTCGGGACCCCCTACCCGAGATCCGCCGGTTTTGACACCGACAGTTGTCACGATTGTCTTCGAGGGATGTTTGGCCCTTGTCATCTTTCCAGCTTCGCAGGCATCACACAGATGATCTTTCTTGAACTTGACGCCCTCGATGCCTATGATGTGCTTCTTCTTTGCGATAGTGTGCAAGTTCCTCATGCCGGCATGCCCTAGCCTTCGATGCCAGAGCCAGCACTCTAAAGCTTTTGCTAGAATACACACGGCAAGCTGTGGTCCTGCTGAGAAATCTACCATGTACAGATCATCTTTCCGATACCCTTCAAAGACTAGAGACTTGTCAGATTCCATTACTACAAGGCAATGATATTTTACAAATATCACAATCATGTTCAAGTCACAAAGCATTGAGACAGACATTAAGTTGAAACCAAGGGATTCAACAAGCATCACTTTATCCATGTGCTGATCCTTTGAGATTGCAAGTCGACCTAGACCCAATACCTTGCTTTTACCAGTGTCAAGAAATGTGATGTGACTCTTGTCGATGGACGTAAGGTTGAGTCCATGAGAAGACTTCGATCACCAGTCATATGATTAGTGCATCCGCTGTCCATAATCCATTATGAAGCATGAGTTGTCATACCCTACAGTACAGTTAGGGGGATAGGCTTCACCAAGAGTATTGTGAAGCATAAACATTTGACGCACAAGAGGATTATCAAAGATCAGATCAAGGTTAGGACTGATAGGATGATTCGCAAGCGATTCAGGAACAAAATACATAGTAAGACCATTTGGGCATTTTATCTTGCACCCTACAAGATGTTTTAGGTCCTCAGCATTAGCATCAGACGCTTTTGATTTCCAGCTGGAGACCTTTCCCTGCAAAAGAAAGTTAATTCTTCTTAACCACCCACATCTTCAGGGGTCGCTTAGAAGCAATGAGTCTAAGTGCGACATCGAGAACTTGACTTTGGAGCCCTAGCAAATAGCCTTGCAGTAGGAGAATAATACTCATATGAATAAGCAGAAAAGTTCTTAGTTTTATGAACATAGCGGTTTGAAGACACACGCTCATATTCATACGTTTGAGTACGATTTCCCTGCAAAACATTGGCGTTAGGGTGACTCAGTTGAGTCCTGTATCTATATGAAGCCTTTGGACCATATGAAGCTTTTGGTCTGGGATTTGTCTTCTTCCCAGGCGGTGTCATGATGACATTCACAGGAAGATTCTCAAGACAACTTTTGGGGACCCAGATCTTCTTCATAAGTGGCCCATTCCTGCAGTTAGTACCAATATACCTGGCAAACACTTCACCATTTTGATTCTTAAACAGTTTATAGTTTGCATCAAAGGATTCATCAATGATAATAGGGTTAGCACAAGTGAAGCCAGATAAGGTGGATGGATCCACTGAAGGTTCCTTTGCAGCAACCCATGTGGTTTTGGGGTACTGCTCAGGTTTCCAGTAAGAACCATAAACGTTCATTTTCCTCTCGAATCCAACACCCTCTTTCCTAGGGTTTCGGTTCAGAATCTGCTTTTTGAGGACATCGCACAATGTCTGATGCCCTTTGAGACTTTTGTACATCCCTGTTTCAAGCAATGTCTTCAACCTAGCATTTTCATCAGCAATAGTAGTGGCATCCTCAGCAGAGGGGTTAGTTACCACATCAACAGTTGAAGATATTGCAACAAGATGGCGATAGAACATTCAGCAACAGAAGTAGCGTTATCACGCTCAAGGCATTTTAAACATGGTGGTTCAAATCCTTCCTGAGCGGGACTGATCTGTTGAGCGCGAAGTGACTCATTCTCTTTTTGTAGATCTTCATGAGCCGCTCTCAATTTCTCAAGCTCTTGCTTCCTTTGAAGATAATCATAGAAAGCTTTTCATGAGTGGTTGAGAGCGTTTCATGATGACACTACTAGAAAAAGGCCTACTAATGGCACACCAGTTTTGCCTACTAATGGCGCACTACTGGTGCGCCATTAGTATCACGCCACTAGTATTTTTTACTAATGGCGCACCAATGGTGCGCCATTAGTATCTGGTATACTAATGGCGCACCACTGGTGCGCCATTAGTATAGGCCATGGTGCGCCATTAGTATAGGCCACTGGTGCGCCATTAGTATAGGCCACGGTGCGCCATTAGTATATTTGAATTTTGAAGGCGGGAAAATAGTAGTGGCGCACCGTCTAACCCCCACCGTGCGCCATTGCTATTTTTGAATTTTGAATTTGGATCTGGATCGCGAATTTTTTGCCCATTTTTTGCTCGTTTTTTGCTTGTTTTTTTGCACGATATTATTTCAAATTTTGTTCCCATTTTTGGATCTTGTACGTTCTTTTGCCGTGTTCTTTTGCCGGAGAGGAGTTCACCGGAGAGGAGGAGGAGGAGGTGACCGCAGAGGCGCTCGCCTACATCGCCGGAGAGGAGGACGAGGTCATGGGAGAGGAGTTCACCGAGCATCGGAGAGGAGGAAGGAGAAACCATGAGGGGATGGGAGGAGAGTAGGGAGGAGGAGCTCACCGAGAGGAGGGAGGAGGAGCTCACATGAGAGGAGGGAGGAGGAGCTCACCGGAGATGGGGAGGAGGAGCTCACCGGGAGAGGAGGGAGGAGAAACCGTGAGGGGAAGGGAGGGAGGAGAGCAGAGGAGGGAGGAGGAGGTCACGAGAGGAGGAGGGTAGTATGGTGGACGAGAGAAGGGAAGATGGAGTGGAGGAGTGGAGGAGAGGTGGAGTGGAGGAGAAGAATGAAGAGGTAAGGAGGAGAGGACACGCCCAGCCATATATACGGCATAGTAATGGCGCACCGCGGGCAGGTGCGCCATTAGTAACTTTTTTTTATTTTTTTGATTTATTTTGAATTTTGAAGGCGGGAAGATACTAATGGCGCATCACGGGTAGGTGCGCCATTAGTAACTTTTTTAATATTTTTTTGATTTATTTTGAATTTTGAAGGCGGGAAGATAGTAATGGCACACCTACCCATGGGCAGGTGCGCCATTAGTAAGTTTGAATTTTTTTGCCTCTCCAGATCTTAAAAGCCCCGTATCTTTTTTTCTGTTAGGTTTTCAAGGATTTTGAAAATGTTTAACGGGGTTCCCCCGGTTAAATTTGGATGTAACTATTCGAGTAGATGATTTTTCATATAAAAACTTTTTCATCCGAGTTAGTATGCAAAAGTTATGCCCATTTTTACAAATTCTCGAGAGATTTTGCAAAAAGTCGAAAATTCATGTTTGTAAATTTTGCTAACAACTAGACCACATATCACATGGGAATATTATTTTCTTTTATTTTTTTGACATTTTCATCATTTTCTTTTATTTTTTTTAAAACTGAAAAGGCGATCCACAGGGGGGGGGGGGTGCATCCAGGGGAATGTTTGGGCCAAATTACTAATGGCGCACCGTAGGATGGTGCGCCATTACTAGTTCAACTAGTAATGGCGCACCACTCCCACGGTGCGCCATTAGTAGTTTTGAAAAATAAAAAAAAATTACTAATGGCGCACCATGGGATGTGGTGCGCATTTAGTATTTGCACACTAATGGAGCACCAACACATGGTGCGCCATTAGTATTTAGTAATGGCGCACCACATGTACAGTGCGCCATTAGTGTCCATCCCATCTATAGCCCTTTTTCTAGTAGTGTGACTTTCAAGTTCCTGGTACTTAACATGAAGATTTTTTATGTCTTCAATTAAGGACTGAGATCGGGTCATTTCCGCGTCCAACAGGTCATCGCTTTTGTCTAACAGTTTTTGAGTGTGTTCCATAGCTTTCTGTTGTTCAGTTGCAATTTTAGCAAGTGTTTTATAGCTGGGTTTGGATTCACAATCAGAGTCATCTTCACTTGATGTTTGAAAGTACGCATCGTGTGATTTTACCTTGGCACCACGTGCCATGAAGCAATAGGTGGGAGCAGAGTCGTCCTTGTCATTAGCATCAGCGTTGGTGACAGTGCCATTGTCATCGGTGTTGAAGATGGACTTGGCAACGTAGGCTGTAGCTAGAGCCAGACTTGCAACGCCACGGTCGGACTCCTCCTCAGACTCCACCTTCGCCTCCTCAGAAGCAGACTCCTCCTCTGAATCCATATCCTGGCCAACAAAAGCACGAGCCTTGCCAGATGAGCTCTTCTTGTGTGATGAAGACTTGGATGAAGACTTGGAAGAAGACTTTGAGGATTTCTTCTTCTTCTTGTCATCAGAATCATATTCCTTGCTCTTCTTCTTCTTGTTGTTCTCATTGTCCCACTGTGGACATTCAGAGATGTAGTGTCCAGGTTTCTTGCACTAGTGACATGTTCTCTTCTTGTAGTCATGAGTGGAAGCTTCATCATTTCTTGAGCTGGATCGTGAAGACTTCCTGAAGCCCTTCTTCTTATTGAACTTCTGGAACTTCTTCACAAGCATAGCAAGCTCCTTTCCAATGTCTTCAGGATCACGGAATCGTAGTCGATTCTTCTTCGATGAGGAAACAACTTTTGCCTTCAAAGCGCGAAGTTCGGCCATAGTTTGGACCATAGATATCTCTTTTCTCAGATAGCTGGAACTCATGTGTGTTGAGCCTCTCAAGTATGTCAGACGAATCAAGTGTCTTGAAGTCAGGGCATTCTTGTATCATTAGGGAAAGGCTGTCGAACGAGCTGTCAAGTGATCTCAGGAGTGTCTTGACGATTTCATGCTTGGTGATCTCAGTGGCGCCGAGAGCACGAAGCTCATTTGTGATGTCAGTGAGGCGATCAAACATGAGCTGGACATTCTCATTGTCGTTTATCTTGAAGCGGTTTAAGAGGTTGCGAAGAACAGTGATCCTTTGATCTCTCTGGGTTGAGACACCTTCGTTGACCTTGGAGAGCCGATCCCGGACTAACCCGACATTTCGGAAGCACTCACACGGCCATATTGCCCTTTGGTCAGATGACCACAGATGATGTTCTTGGCAGTAGAATCCAGTTGAATGAACTTCTTGACATCAGCGGGGGTGACACCTTCACCAGTCTTGGGAACACCATTCTTGACGACATACAAGAGGTCGACATCAATGGCTTCAAGATGCATGCGCATCTTATTCTTCCAGTAGGGATATTCAGTTCCATCAAAGACGGGGCACGCAGCGGAGACTTTGATTATCCCTGCAGTCGACATAGCTAAAACTCCAGGTGGTTAAACCGAATCACACAGAACAAGGGAGTACCTTGCTCTGATACCAATTGAAAGTGCTAGTTATCGACTAGAGGGGGGTGAATAGGCGATTTTTATGAACGTCTTCAAAACATGAGAGTTTCGAAGACAAATGATAGAAATGAACCTATAAACATGCAGCGGAAGGTAGACTACACTAAGCAAGCCATAGTCAAGTATTCAATGAAGTGAAAGCACGAAGACTAATAGCAGCTAGGTAGTAAAGATCAGGATGGAAGATAGTATGAAGCCACACAACAATAGTAGTCACACAGTGAAGTCAAACAGGCAATGACTTCACGAAGACAAGCTGTAAGTAAAGAGAGGGAGAGGATAGAACCAGACACTTGGTGAAGACAATGATTTGTTGGACTAGTTCAAGTTGCTGTGACAACTGTACGTCTGGTTAGGGAGGCTGAGATTCAACTCAGAAGACTGTGTCTTCACCTTATTCCCCTTGAGCTAAGGACACCCAGTCCTCGCCTAGTCACTCTGGTAAGTCTTCAAGGTAGACTTCCAAACCTTCACACACTTCGTTCACCGGCGATCCACAATGACTCTTGGATGCTCGAGCAGCGACGCCTAACCGGTGGAGGATTCACAGTCCTCAAGTGTAACAAGTCTTCGTGTCACGCAGACAGAAAGACTTGATGATGCCTAACACTCTTTGGCTCTGGGTGTTTGGGCTTTGTCCTCGCAAGGATTTCTCTCTCTCAAAAGCTTCGGAGGTGGGTTGCTCTCAAACGACAAAAGCCGTGCACTAACTCTGAGCAGCCACCAATTTATGGTGTAGGGGGTGGGATATTTATAGCCACTAGGCAACCCGACCTGATTTGTCCGAAATGACCCTGGGTCACTAAGGAACTGACACGTGTTCCAACGGTCAGATTTCAAACACACGCGACAGCTTGACTTGGGCTACAAGTAAAGCTAACTCATCCAGCTCTGGATAAGATTTGCTCCCATTGTCCTTGCTCGAAGACATAGGATTTGTTTGAGCATCACTTCAGTCACTCTGACTTTGTTCACTGGGACCCCACTTAACAGTACTGGTTCCTATGACTCAACAAACAAGAAAAGGAAACAACGAAACAACTAAGTCTTCGCACTCCATAGTCTCACGATGTCTTCTCATGTCATGGTCTTTAATGTGAATATCTTCACATACCACCATTGTCTTCAATGTCTTCATACATTTTTAGGGGTCATCTCCGGTAGGTAAACCGAATCAATGAGGGACTACTACCTGTGTTATCCTGCAATTCTCACAAACACATTAGTCCCTCAACCAGGTTTGTCATCAACACTCCAAAACCAACTAGGGGTGGCACTAGATGCACTTACAGGGTGTCCTACCTTAGATGGGACGGACTACCCCTACTTGAAGAATAATATGCGAATGCATCTTGAGGCAATTGATACCGATCTCTGGTATGTTGTGGAAAATGGTGTTCCCTCAGTCACACCTTCTGTGAACGCTGCTGATGTGAAGAGATTCAAGCAACTCGATTCCCAAGCGAAGAACATCATATGTGGTCATCTGAGCAAAGGAAAGTATGGATGAGTGAGTGCTTTGGAAACTGCTAAGCTTATTTGGGATAGGATGTCCAAGGTCAACGAAGGAGTCTCAACACAACGTGACTCTCGAGATGACGTTCTTCGCAATCTTTTCAACCGCTTCAAAAGACTCGACAATGAAAATGTTCAGCAAACCTTCGATCGCCTCACTGACATCTCAAATGAGCTTCAAGCACTTGGTGCCACTGACATCACCGACCATGAGGTGGTGAAGAAATTGCTGAGATCGCTTGATTCCTCATTTGATACTCTGGCACTGATGATACAAGAACGTGGAGATTACAAGTCACTTGATCCCGCTGATATCCTCGAGAGGCTAAACACTCATGAGTTCCAGCTTGCTGAAAAGAGAGATCTCTATGGTTTGAGCTATGGCAGGTCACGTGCCCTGAAGGCCAAGGCAGTCTCTGAATCTGAAGGTGAAGATTCGGGTAGTAGCCTTGGTGATCCTGAAGAACTGAGCCAGGAGCTAGCACTGCTCGTGAAGAAATTCCAGAAGTTCTTAAGATGTGGTCGCTTTGGAAAATTCTCAAGGAGCAATGATTCCTCTTCCAATGACTACAAGAAGAGGCTATGCCACAAATGCAAGAAACTTGGTCACTACATTCAAGATTGTCCTTAGTGGGAAAAGGAATCAAAGAAGAAGAAATACAAGGATTACAGTTCTGATGATGCTAAGAAGAAGAAGAAATCTTCAAAGTTTTCATCATCAAAATCCTCAAAGTCTTCAACTCATAAGAAGATCAGCTCCAAGAAGGCTCGGGCATTCATTGACAAGGAAATGGACTCTGAGGCTGAATCTGAGGAACATGAGGAAGAGGAGGCATCTGAGGAGTCAGAATCTGGTGTGGCGAGTCTAGCTCTCGCTACTGCGTTCGTCAACAAGTCCATCTTCAACACTGAAGAAAATGGCTTCACCAACAAGGCTAATGAAGGCGATGATGACTACGCTCCCACCTATTGCTTCATGGCAAAAGGTGCCAAGGTACTCAAATACCCCTCCTCTGAATCAAGTGAGGATGAATCTGATGAAAACCTCAAGCCTAGCTACTCTAAACTTGCTAAGATTGCTGTGAAACAACAAAAGGCTTTTGAAAAGGTTCAAAACATGCTAGATAGAAGTGATGATATGTTGGGTGAAGAAATGGATCGCACTAAAACCCTGACTGAAAATCTTCAGAGACTTAAGTCTAAGTTTGACCACCTTCAAAGTCATCATAACACTCTCTTATCTAATCATGAGAAGCTTTATTATGAATTTATTCAAAGAAAGCAAGATCTTGAAAAGATAAGGGTGAGTTATGAAGATCTTCAGAAGGAGCGCAAGTCATTACTTGCTCAACAAATCAGCGCTGCTCAGGAAGAATTTGTTCCTCCATGTTTGAAGTGCATTGAACGTGAATCTGCTAATTATTCACCTGAATGTTCAAATGCTTCTAATGTTACAAATTCTTCACCTGTCTCTGCTATCACTAATTCCGCATCTGAGGACAATGCTAGTATCACTGATGATGCAGGGCTGAAGGAATTGTACATGACAGACATGTACAAAAGCCTCGAAGGGCATCAGGCTCTTTGTGATGTGATTAAAAAACAGATCCTCAACAGGAATCCTAGGAAAGAGGGTATTGCCTTTGAGAGGAAACTCAATGCTGATGGGACATACTGGAAGCTCGAGCAAAGATCCCGTAACCTCATGGGTTCTTTGCAAAGGGACCTCCAGTAGATCCATCCACTTTATCTGGCTTTACATGTGAATCTTCTCATTCTGCTGATGAGTCATTTGACTCCAACTACAAACTGTTTAAGAATCAGAATGGTGAAGTATTTGCTAGATATGTTGGCAATAACTACAGGAACGGTTCCCCTATGAAGAAAATCTAGGTTTCCAAAAGGTGCCTTGAAAGTCTTTAGGTGAATGTCCTCATGACACCACCTGTAAAGAATAGGAACCCCCGATCAAATTCTTCATATGGACCAAATTCTTCATATGGATCCAAGTCCTCATACGGACCTAATTCCTCACGTGGATCAAATTCCTCAAAAGGATCAAAGTCCTCATATGAACATCATCGTGCTAATACTTCTGTTTCGCAGGGAAGATCTAAGGGCTATGAATATGAGCATTATTCTTCTAACCATTATGTTCATAAGTCCTCGAAGAATTTCTCTGCTTATTCATATGCTTACCCTAACTCCTCTTATGTGAAACGAAGTGGACTGGCTTCTATGCCACCTTTCTCTTATGGAGCTCGCAGAGTGATGAAATCTTTGCCACCCCTTCAAATGTGGGTGGTTAAGAAAAAGAACTAATCTCTTATGCAGGGTTAGGTCTCCAGACGTGCTTAAACGTCTCAAGAATTTGCTGGAGACCTGAAAATGCCTGAAAGGACGCATGCTAATCATGAAGAAATGAATCCTCATTTCTCACGTCCTAATACTGCTTTATCTGTTTTATTGCTTGATGAAATTGATCTGATGAATTTGATATCATATTCTTCACTGATGAAGTATATGAGTTAAATAGCTGCACTAATTCATCTGCAGGATGATCAACCGAAAGCCAATGAGCGGGTCCTCGATAGTGGATGTACAAATCACATGACTGGTGACAAGAATCTATTGATGGATGTTCCCTTATCTCCATCGCATCTGAAGCATATCATCTTAAACACAAAGGCAAAAGTCAGGTATTGGGTCTAGGTAAGGTTGCGATCTCAAAGGATCGACACATGGACAAAGTCATGCTTGTCGAATCCTTAGGATACAACCTCATGTATGTCTTAATGCTTTGTGATCTTGATATGGTTGTTGTCTTTGGCAATTATCATTGTGTTGTGATCATGGAAGCTGACAATTCCAAAGTCTTCGAAGGATTTAGGAGAGGAGATTTGTATATTGTCGATTTCTCCACAGGACCTCAACCAGCCGTATGTCTACTTGCAAAAGCTTCAGAAGGCTGGCTATGTCATCGACGGCTTGGTCATGCCGGCATGAGGAATTTGCACAGGCTCGCGAAGAAGAAGCATGTCATTGGCATTGAGAATGTCAAATTCCTCAAGGATCACTTGTGCAGAGCCTACGAAGCTGGAAAGATGACCAAGGCCAAACATCCAACGAAGACTATCATGACTACCAATCGACCATTTGAATTGCTTCACATGGATCTCTTTGGTCCTAATCATTATTCAGCAGTTGCAAATGATGCATGTCTATATGGCTTTGTTATTGTTGATGATTACTCTCATTACACATGGGTGCATATTGTCACTTACAAACATGAGGCGCAGGAAGTCTTCAAATGATTCTCCTCGAGGGCTTCAACCAACTTTGGTGTGAAGATCAAGCACATTAGAAGTGACAATGGAACTGAGTTCAAGAATTCTGGTCTTGATGACTATCTTGATGAACTTGGTATTACTCATGAGTTATCTGCTCCTTACACTCCTCAGCATAATGGCGTCGTGGAGTGCAAGAACAGGACTCTTGTGGAGATGGCTTGCACTATGCTTGATGAGTACAAGACGCCTAGTCGTTTCTGGATTGAGGCAATTGATACTGCGTGCCACATCATCAACATGGTATATCTTTACAAATTCTTCAAGAAGACTGCATATGAACTCCTCACTGACAAGAAAGCCAATGTGAGTTATTTCAAAGTCTTCGGTGCTAAATGTTGGATTAGAGATCCTCATCACAGTTCTAAATTTGCACCGAAAGCACATGAAGGTTTCATGCTTGGTTACGGAAAGGACTCGCACACCTACAGAGTCTTCAACAACATTCACCACAAAGTTGTTGAAACTGTAGATGTGCGGTTCGATGAAACTAATGGCTCGCAAGGAGAGCACCTACCTTCTGTGTTAGATGAACAGTCACCTGAGGAAACTATCAAGTTCAAGGCTACTGAGGATGTCATTCCTACCGAAGAATCTGTTGAAGAAATCATTCCATAACGTGAAGAACGTCATGCTGATGCACCTGAAGAAAATGGTGCTGAAGAAAATGCTGATCCAAATCCTCAACGACAACCCGCTCATCCTCATGTTGCAAACGGAGTGCAGATTGAGAAAATCATCAGAGACATCAACATTCCAGGTCCTCTCACACGCGCAAAAGCTTCACATTTGTCTAACTTTTGTGGGCACTTTGCTTTCGTCTCTATCACAGAGCCCACTAAGGTAGATGAAGCATTTCTGGAGCCTGAGTGGATTCAAGCTATGCAAGAAGAATTACATCAATTCGAGCTCAACAACGTCTGGGAACTGGTCAAACGTCCAGATCCTCGCAAGCACAATATCATTGGCACAAAGTTGTTCTACCGCAACAAGCAAGATGAAAATGGCCTTGTGGTTTTGAAGATCCAAAGCATCCTGACAAAGTCTTCAGACTCAATAAGGCCCTCTATGGCCTCAAGCAGGCCCCTGGGGCGTGGTATGATACTTTGAAGGAATTCCTCATGAAGAAAGGCTTCAAACCTATGATGAATTTGCCTATATGATGAGTGAAGAATACCAAATGTCTATGATGGGAAAACTGAAATTCTTCTTAGGTATTCAAATTCGTCAACAACGCAACGACATATTCATATCTCAAGAGAAATAACTCAAGGACGTATTGAGAAAATTCGGCATGCAAGACTGCAAAGGCGTAAAAATCCCTATGCCCACAAATGGCCATCTATGCACTAATGAAAATGGTATTGACTTCGATCAAAAGGTATACCGCTCCATGATTGGCTCTTTATTGTATTTATGTGCATCTAGGCCCGATATTATGTTTAGTGTTTGCATGTGTGCCTGATTTCAAGCTACACCGAAGAAATCACACCATAAGGCTGTGAAACACATTCTTTCATATCTAGCTGACACACCAACACTTGGATTATGGTACCCCAAGGGCTCGGCTTTTGATCTCATTGGATATTCACTCTGACTATGCTGGTGGTCGTGTGGACCGCAAGTCAACATCAGGCACATGCCATTTCCTCGGACCATCTTTGGTCTGTTGGTCCTCAAAGAAACATAACTGCATATCACTGTCTACTGCTGAAGCTGAGTACATTGCTGCTGGTTCTTGCTGCGCTCAATTGCGGTGGATGAAGCAAACTCTCAAGGACTACTGGCGTCAACATGAAGAATGTGCCTCTCTCTTTGTGACAATGAGAGTGCAATCAAGATTGCTCATAACCCGATTCAAAGACTCGAAGACAAAGCACATTCAGATTCATCATCATTTTCTTCGTGATCATGTGTGGAAGGGCGACATCTCTATTGAGCATGTGAGGACTGAAGAACAGCTAGCCGATATCTTCACAAAGCCCTTGGATGTGAAGAGATTGAGCAATTTGCGGTGTGAAGAAATTAACGAAGAATTTGATTCTCAGAACCCTACGACAATTATACGCGGTGTCTGAAATCATCATTCTTATACGGTGGGTCACGCCACCACCAAAAGTTGAAAATCTTCAATTTGAGTTTTTCCTCAGTTTTGAAATTCCTCAGTTGTTCAATTTCTTCAACTTTGCAATGTCTTCACAATTTCAGTTGTTTTCTTCATTGGCTATATATATATATGAGTTTATGTCCTCTACAACATTCACTTATTGCTATTTCTTCAAGTTGTTTTTTTTCTAAGTGAATGTGATCGGACCCTTCCCCCTCTATGCTAAACTCAACCCAGTCTATTCACAAATTCTTCATGTGCGTTCTATTTGAAACTTGTTCAAAATCTTCACTGTGTCCTTGTCAGCTAAAGAATTTGCGAACGGAACTTTAAAACTTATCTTATCTGAATTTTTGGCGTTTGCCGCTCAAACCGTTCCACATTCCACGATAATACTTATCTATTCACCCACGATCTCACACAATCGCCACCTCTCATTACGTGGGTGACACATGTCAAGCGAATGATAAGGGCCAGGGGCACATTCGTCCAATTTCTTCGGGCGAACAATTTTTCACTTCGACTATAAATACCCCTTCCCGTCCTCACTTTGTTTTTACTCCGCTCGACCTCTCTCCCGCTCGAGCTTCTCAAAACCTAGCGCCACCGCTACTTCCTCGTCGCCGGTGAGGAAGAGCTTCACTGCCTCGACCTCGTCGCCGTCGTACTCGCGCCGGCTACAGATTTCTTCACTCCGCCACCGCCGTAGCTGTCTTCCTCTTCCAAGTTAGGGCGTGGAAGATCTGAATCGACGAGCTTCACATCTACACTTCCCAGTTTGTCGTGTTCTTCGTCAAGGGTAATTAAAAGTTACTTTTACTGCCCTCTTTGATTCAAATGTTTTCTACTAAATCTTCAAAAGGTGTTTATTCTTCAAATCTTCACACACTGAACACCTCACATGTCATCTTTTCTTGATCCTTTTCTCTAAGCAACATTTTTCTTCAAGATTCCTCAATTGTGTGGATTTTCGATCTGTACAACTCTGGAACCTAAGACAAAGAATGCTTAGTGAAATTCTTCAAGACTCGTCTGGTCAATTTCCTCACACTTGTTCTTATTGCAAAACCTTCTGAGAAGACATACTCTGTTCACAGGTACACATGTCCACTGCTGAATCACTAGGTTCTCATCAACTTAACTCATTTGCAGCGTTCCTTGAAGAAAACTTGCACACCTCTTCAGAGAATTCCATTGCTCAAATTCCTTAGCTGAAGAAAATGGCTGATGGTAAGAAGCCACAGAAGGGAGGAAAGAGGCCCGAGGTTAATACTGCTTTCGAGATCCCTGATGACATATACAAGGATTATTGCACTCCTGATGAGGCGAAGTTTGGCAAGGAGGACAAAAATCAGCGCAAGGTACGCATACAAAGGATAGAGAGGAGATGGGCACGAGAATGGAGGGAGTACAGATATGGTACTCCCAAGTATATGAAGAAATTCGCTCTTAATCCTCCATGCCCAAGACCTCCATTGGCACCTGGCCAAGAAGCTGATCCCACCAGCCTCAAGCGTGGTGAGGATTATCCTGATGAATGGGCCAAGCGCCAGGCCAAGCTAGCCAAAATGGCTAAGGAATCAGTGAGGAAATTTAATGAAGACTCTGCTGCTGCTACCACTGCTGAGGCCTCTGCAAGCAAGCCAAAGAAGGCCATGGCAAAGAAGCCTGCTCATAAGCCAAGTGCTTCACTCCCAATGCCCTCACGGCCAAGTTCCTCAGCAATGCCCTCACGGCCAGATTCTTCAAAGCCCTCACGGCCAATTCCTCAAGCTGCTCCAACTCCTCCAAAGTCCTCAGCTCCTCCGTCAAAATCCTCAACACCTGTGCATCTCGCCTCGTGCCAAAGGACAACAGGCATCTCCATTGCCTCAGGAGCTTCTGCTAGTTCTTCAGCTCCACCCAATTCATCAACTGGTGTCACAGCCCTAGCTCAGCCCCTATTGTCTTTGCTTGATCTTCATGTCATCATGTCTAAATTCAAATGAAATTTGAATTGAGGAATTTTCAAAGCCTCAGAAACCATTTAAAAATGATCAACATTAAAATCTTCTCAAAGAAGCCCAAGAAAATGTTCCTGTTAAACCTTGAAAAATATTGGCAAGAATAAAATTCAAACCAATATTTTTGGAGGCTTTAAAATATTTATTTTGGGCCTTTATTAAACCAATAACATATTTGAGTTGGACTTATTTCTGTTATATAAGAGATAAAGTTCAAATAATTTTTGTAAGTTTGCATGTGGCCTTGGACTAGTTTCTTGAGCTCACATAAACATTTACAGAAAGTTCTATATAATTTGATGCTTCAAATCAAATCTAACAAACTACAAAGAATAGAAAACAGAAACTAAAAGAGAGAGAGAGTATTTTACCTGGCCTCACCTGTGCAGCCCACCTGGCCGACCCAGCTGGCGGCCCAGCCAACTGGCCTAGTCCACCACTTCAGCCCCTCTGTCGCGTTCCTCCTCGCGCCAGTAGGCACGAGCGTGTGCCCGCGGTGCGCTAGCACGCACGCGGCCACCGACGGCCACCTCCTGCTTCTGCCGACGCCCTGGACGACTCCAGACGACGCCACACACCCCCCTGGAATTCCCTCGACCTCTCCCCTGCCTCTCCCCTCCTCTGTATCTCTCACACGCAGCCGCCCGAACACGCCCGCCGTGCCGCTCGCCGTTTCCGCGGCCACCGGCCACCCCACGCCTCACCACGCGCCCAGAAGCTCCGCCACTTCGTCCTTAACCCCCTCGCTGAGCTACACAACGCCGGACGCATCGAAGCGCCGCCCCCGATGCCTTCTTCTTCCTCGGGTCGCCGAGATCGCCTCCGCCGCCCCGCTCGCTCCGGCCCCTCCCCGAGCTCACCGACTCGCTCATCGTGTTCTACGTGAGCTTCTGATCATCCTCCCCCTCTCCGTTCTCTCTCTTGCACTCCGTAGCCGCCACGCCCCTCTCGCCCGACTGTGCCGCCGCCTGCACTCGCCGCCGACACGACTCCGGCGACCATTCGGTCCGAGCGTCGTGTCCACGGCCTCTGCTTCTGCATCACCGCGCTCACCCGAACGCCGGCACCGCCCCGAGCTCGTTTCCAGTGAGCTCCGGCCGTCCCCGCTGCCACCACACGCCGCGCTGGATGCGGGTGAGCTCCAGCTCCCCGTAGATGGCCTCGACCGCCCGTTTGGTCGCCGAAGACGCAAACCCAAGGCTCGCCGCCGCGACTGGCCTCGCCGACGTCAAGTCACCGGTGTGTTTGACGCCGCTGACCAGGGGTTTGACATCCCCTAGGTCCTCACGTGTGGGCCCAAGCCCCTGCTTAATTAGTGTTAGGTTTAATTAGTGTCAATTAACTTAGTTAATTAGATGAGCCACCAACATGTGGGCCCAGGCCCTAACTAACTCAGGTTAGTATTTAACTTAGCACTAACTAACTTTGTTAGTTAGTTAGTCACTGACCAGTGGGCCCCAATGTCAGGTTTGACCTGGACAACCCGTGCTGACCTGCTGATGTCACGATGACATCATGCTGACGCAGTAAATGTTTTAAATAAATTAGAAATGATTTATTTATTTCAGAAATTTGCCTAAACTTCTAAAATTCATAGAAATTAAACCGTAACTCCAAATGAAACAAATTATATATGAAAAATGATCAGAAAAATCCAATCTAGCCATCTGTACCCTGTTCATGCAGGTTAGAACGACTTATTGCTTCTGTTTAGGACAAATCAAATAAATGGCATTTGAATAATCACATATGTAGTTGAATTTGAATCTTTGGTTCAAACCAACTTCATTTAATCTGGCTGCTAGTTGCATTAGCTCAAACCACAACATATTGCCATGTCATGATCATGCATCATATTTTTGCATTGCATTGATTGTGTTTCTTCTCTGTTGCCGGTATTTGTTCCCTCTCGATAGACGTGGTTCCGACGATGAGTTCGATGACACCGATGAATAACTATATTATCTTCAGAAGTGCCAGGCAAGCAAAACCCCGTTGTTCATTCCAATAAAATCCCACTCTCTCGCTCTTGCTCTCTTTTACTGCATCAAGACAACAACGATTCAACTGTTACATGCTGCGGTAGTTGAACCCCTTTCCTCTGCATGACCTGTCATTGCCACAGTAAATAGATGAAACCCACTAGCATGAGTAGGAGTTGTTTGAGCCCTGATGTGCCTACTCATTCATGCTTGTTTGTCATGCCTACTACTGCTTAGAGTTGAGTCAGGTCTGATTCATCAGGAATGAATTGGAACGGTGATGAACATGTCCTACTGTGTGTGAACACGATTTGGTAAAGGTAGCGGTGAGAGGCCATGTAGGAGTACATGGTGGGTTGTCTCATTGAAACCGTCCTCAGGAACTGAGTTCTGTGTTTGTGATCCATGAACAGCTACTACCACACATTGGGATCCTTAATTGACTCTCTCGACTTATTAACCGCCCCTGTTCTCTGTCTAGGAGTTGCAACTAGTTTCTGGTGTTTGTAGGATATGTGTTGGAGGTCGTGCGTAGCGCTGACCCTAGGGGTGGGCTATGATGCAGTAGATACACCGTGGCCTGGTGTACCGGGCGCCCGTTTGGTGTCTCGGGAACCCTGCACACATCGTTTGGGGCTGTGAGCAAAACCCGGCCGGATCTCCTCACGGATGGAACCCGAATAGGCGATAAACCTGGACTAGAGACTTGTGTGGTTAGTCAGGTCGTGGCCGACTCCCTTGCCAGGCTTCCGCTTGAAGGTTGCCGAGATACACGACGTGTACATGGTGGTAAGTGGCGAGAGCGTGTGTGAAGAAGTACTATGGAAGGCGAGCTTGCAGGGTTATAAATGATCTATTCGAATAGCCGTGTCCGCGGTAAAGGACTTCTGGGTTGCCTGTACAGTTCATAGACAAGTGGAAGTGGATACTCTAAAACTCGCAAGATAAGCGTGGGTGCTATGGATGGCCTTCTCGTAGGGAGACGGGAGCGGATCCATAGTGGTGTATTGATATTGTGAATATGTGGACTCGTGTGCACCACCTCAAAAGAGTTACTTGCAGTCATAGTTTAGGATAGCCATTGAGTCAAAGCTGGCTTGTCAGTCAAACTCCACCACCCCCTTTGTTGATACTGATGCATATGTAGCTAGTTCTGATGTAAGTCTTGCTGGGTACATTTGTACTCACGTTTGCCTATTTTATGTTTTGCAGAGAGACGTCAGTCTCGCTAGTAGTTCTGTGTGGACTTCGACGTTTAGCTTGATACCTCAGCTACGATCTTGTGCCCTCGGCAGGATCTGGTAGATAGTCAGGCTTCTCAGCCTTTTTCATTTGTAGATGTCTGTACTCAGACATGTTAAGCTTCCGCATGTGCTTTGACTTGTATGCTCTAAATGTTGGGTCATGAGACCCATGTTTGTAATATCTCGCTCCTCGGAGCCTAATGAATAAATACTTTGAGTCATAGAGTTTTGTTGTGATGCCATGTTGTATTTACACATATCAAGCATATTGTGTGTATGATTGAAATGCTTGGTATGTGTGGGATCCGACAACCTAGTTGTGTATCCTTGGCAGCCTCTCCTATGGGGAAATGTAGTCTTGTGCTTCCATGAGCCATAGTAGTCCGCTACAGCCCGGTTCACCGGAGTCCTGCTAGCCCAGCACTACTGCTCCGGAACACTTGACTGGCCGACATGTGATTCACTTTGTTCCTATGTCTGTCCCTTCGGGGAAATGTCACGCGGTGACATCTGGAGTCCTGCCTAGCCTGCTACATCCCAGTTCACTGGAGTCCTGTTAGCCCAGTGCTACAGCCCGGATTCACACGCTGCTGACCGACATGCTCGATGTTGATTTATGTGTGCTTGTCCTCGTAAGTTAGTGCCACTTTGGGTTAACGACTAGTCATGTTGGCCCGGGTTCTCTGTCATATGGATGCTAGTGACACTATCATATACGTGAGCCAAAAGGCGCAAACGGTCCCGGGGCATGGTAAGGCGTGTTGGGGAACGTAGTAATTTCAAAAAATTTCCTACGCACACGCAAGATCATGGTGATGCATAGCAACGAGAGGGGAGAGTGTTGTCTACGTACCCTCGTAGACCGAAGCGGAAGCGATCACAACGTAGAGGAAGTAGTCGACGTTCTCCTCGCGATCCAACCGATCCCAGCGCCGTTACTCGGCGCCTCCAGTTCTTGGCACACGTTCAGCTCGGTGACGCTCCTCGAGGCTCCGATCCAGCCAAAGCACCGGGAGAGAGAGTTCCGTCGGCCTGACGGCGTGGTGACGATCTTTATGTTCTACCGACGCAGGGCTTCGCCTAAGCTCCGCTACGATATGACCGATGTGGAATTTAGTGGAGGGTGGCACCGCTCACGTCTATGAGATCCAAGAGATCAATTGTTGTGTCTTTGGTGCTATCCCTGCACCTCTATTTATATGTTGAGCCCTGGGGTTGAAATTTGGAGCAAAAGCCTCCTCAAAGTCGGTTTTGCCCGAAAGGCAAGAGTCCCACTCGGACTCCAGGACCAAACGCCACAATCCTTGGCGTCGCCCCAGACGCCATGGGCCTCGGCGTCTAGCCCAGGCCGCACGCCAGGTCTCCGGCGTTTGGCCCTCGGCCTCCATAAAACTCCTTTTGCACCAACCTAAAGCCTCATGGGCTTGACCCCTTAGCCTAAACATATCATCCAATATATGAATCTTTACGTCTCGACCATTTCGAGACTCCTCGTCATGTCCCGATCTCATCCGGGACTAACTCCTTCGGTACATCAAAACTCATAAACTCATAATATAACTGTCATTGAAACCTTAAGCGTGCGGACCCTACGGGTTCGAGAACTATGTAGACATGACCGAGAACTATTCTTGGTCAATAACCAATAGCGGAACCTGGATGCCCATATTGGTTCCTACATATTCTATGAAGATCTTTATCGGTCAAACCGCATAACAACATACGTTGTTCCCTTTGTCATCGGTATGTTACTTGCCCGAGATTCGATCGTCGGTATCCAATACCTAGTTCAATCTCGTTACTGGCAAGTCTCTTTACTCGTTCCGTAATACATCATCTCGCAACTAACTCATTAGTTGCAATGCTTGCAAGGCTTATAGTGATGTGCATTACCGAGTGGGCCCAGAGATACCTCTCCGACAATCGGAGTGACAAAACCTAATCTCGAAATACGCCAACCCAACATGTACCTTTGGAGACACCTGTAGTACTCCTTTATAATCACCCGATTACGTTGTGGACGTTTGGTAGCACCAAAGTGTTCCTCCCAGAACGGAGTTGCATAATCTCATAGTTACGTGAACATGTATAAGTCATGAAGAAAGCAATAGCAACATACTAAGCGATCAAGTGCTAAGCTAACGGAATGGGTCATGTCAATCAGATCATTCAACTAATGATGTGATCCCGTTAATCAAATAACAACTCTTTTGTCTATGGTTAGGAAACATAACCATCTTTGATTAACAAGCTAGTCAAGTAGAGGCATACTAGTGACACTCTGTTTGTCTATATATTCACACATGTATTATGTTTCCTGTTAATACAATTCTAGCATGAATAATAAACATTTATCATGATATAAGGAAATAAATAATAACTTTATTATTGCCTCTAGGGCATATTTCCTTCAATCTCCCACTTGCACTAGAGTCAATAATCTAAATCACATCACCATGTGATTAAGATCGATAGTTCACATCATCATGTGATTAATACCCATAGTTCACATCGCCATGTGACCAACACCCAAAGGGTTTACTAGATTCAGTAATCTAGTTCACATCGCTATGTGATTAACACCCAAAGAGTACTAAGGTGTGATCATGTTTTGCTTGTGAGAGAATCTTAGTCAACGGGTCTTTCATATTCAGACCCGTTATGTATTTTGCAATTTTCTATGTCTACAATGCTCGCACGGAGCTACTCTAGCTAATTGCTCCCACTTTCAATATGTATCTAGATCGAGACTTAGAGTCATCGGATCGGTGTCAAAACTTGCATCGACGTAACCCTTTACGATGAACCTTTTGTCACTTCCATAATCGAGAAACATATCCTTATTCCACTAAGGATAATTTTGACCGCTGTCCGATGATCTACTCCTAGATCACTATTGTACTCCTTGCCAAACTCGGTGTAGGGTATACAATAGATCTGGTACACGCATGGCATACTTTATAGAACCTATGGCCAAGGCATAGGGAATGACTTTTCATTCTCTTTCTATCTTCTGCCGTGGTCGGGTTTTGAGTCTTACTCAATTTCACACCTTGTAACACGTGCAAGAACTCTTTCTTTGACTGTTCCATTTTGAACTACTTCAAAATCTTGTCAAGGTATGTACTCATTGAAAAACTTATCAAGCGTCTTGATCTATCTCTATAGATCTTGATGCTCAATATGTAAGCAGCTTCACCGAGGTCTTTCTTTGAAAAACTCCTTTCAAACACTCCTTTATGCTTTGCGAGAATAATTCTACATTATTTCCGATCTATAATATGTCATTCACATATACTTATCGAAATCTTTGTAGTGCTCCCACTCACTTTCTAGTAATTACGGGCTTCACCGCAAGTGCAGTATAAAACTATATGCTATGATCAACTTATCAAAGCATGTATTCCAACTCTGAGATGCTTGCACCGTCCATAGATGGATCCTTTGGAGCTTGCATATTTTGTTAGCACCTTTAGGATTTACAAAACCTTCAGTTGCATCATATACAACTCTTCTTTAATAAATCCATTAAGGAATGCAGTTTTGTTTATCCATTTGCCGATTTCATAAAATGCGGCAATTGCTAACATGATTCAGACAGACTTAAGCATAGATACGAGTGAGAAACTCTCATCGTAGTCAACATCTTGAACTTGTCGAAAACCTTTTTGCGACAATTCTAGCTTTAATGAAACGATAACACTACTATCAGCGTCCGTCTTCCTCTTGAAGATCCATTTATTTTCTATGGTTTGCCGATCATCGGGCAAATCCATCAAAGTCCATACTTTGTTCTCATACATGGATCATATCTCAGATTTCATGGCCTCAAACCATTTTGCGGAATCTGGGCTCATCATCGCTTCCTCATAGTTCGTAGGTTCGTCATGGTCAAGTAACACGACCTCCAGAATGGGATTACCGTACCACTCAGTGCGGATCTCACTCTGGTTGACCTCACGAGGTTCGGTAGTAACTTGATCTGAAGTTACATGATCATCATCATTAGCTTCCTCACTAATTGGTGTAGTAGTCACATGAACTGATTTCGTGATAAACTACTTTCCAATAAGGGAGAAGGTACAATTACCTCATCAAGTTCTACTTTCCTCCCACTCACTTCTTTCGGGAGAAACTCCTTCTCTAGAAAGGATCCATTCTTGGCAACGAATGTCTTGCCTTTCGGATCTGTGATAGAAGGTGTACCCAACATTTTGGGTATCCTATGAAGACGCATTTCTCCGATTTGGGTTCGAGCTTATCAGGATGAAACTTTTTCACATAAGCATCGCAACTCCAAACTTCAAGAAACAACAACTTTGGTTTCTTGCCAAACCACAGTTCATACGGTGTCGTCTCAACGGATTTAGATGGTGCCCTTTTTAACGTGAATGCAGTTGTCTCTAATGCATAACCCCAAAATGATAGTGGTAAACCGATAAGAGACATCATAGATCGCACCATATCAAATAAAGTGCGGTTACGACGTTCGGACACACCATAACATTGTGGTGTTCTGTGGCGTGAGCTGTGAAACTATTCCACATTATTTTAATTGAAGACCAAACTCAGAACTCAATTATTCGTCTTTGCGATTAGATCGCAGAAACTTTATTTTCTTGTTACGATGATTTTTCCACTTCACTCTGAAATTCTTTGAACCTTTCAACTATTTCAGACTTATGTTTCATCAAGTAGATATACCCATATCTGCTCAAATCATCTTGTGAAAGTCGAAAATAACGATACTTGCCACGAGCATCAACACTCATTGGATCGCATACATCGGTATGTATTATTTCCAATAAGTCAAGAGCTTGTTCCATTGTTAGGAGAACGGAGTTTTAGTCATCTTGCCCAAAGCGGCACGGTTCGCAAGCATCCAATGATTCATAATCAAGTGATTCCAAAAGTCCATCGGCATGGAGTTTTCTTCATGCGCTTTACACCAATATGACCTAAACGGCGATTGCCACAAATAAGTTGCACTATCATTATTAACTTTGCATCTTTTGGTTTCAATATTATGAATATGTGTATCACTATGATCGAGATCCAATGAATCATTTTCATTGGGTGTGTAACCATATAAGGTTTTATTCATGTAAACAGAACAACAATTTATTCTCTTACTTAAATGAATAACCGTATTGCAATAAACATGATCAAATCATACTTATGCTCAACACCAAATAACACTTATTTAGGTTCCATACTAATCCCGAAAATATAGGGAGTGTGCGATGATGATCATATCAATCTTGGAACTACTTCCAACACTCATCTTCACTTCCCCTTCAACTAGTTTCTGTTCATTCTGCAACTCCTGTTTCAAGTTACTACTCTTAGCAACTGAACCAGTATCAAATACCGAGGGGTTGCTACGAACACTAGTAAAATACACATCAATAATCTGTATCTCAAAATATACCTTTGTTCACTTTGCCATCCTTCTTATCCGCCAAATACTTGGGGTAGTTCCGCTTCTAGTGACCAGTTCCATTGCAGCAAAAGCACTTAGTCTCAGGCTTAGGTCCAGACTTGGGTTTCTTCACTCGAGCAGCAACTTGCTTGCCGTTCTTCTTGAAGTTCCCCTTCTTCCCTTTGCCCTTTTCCTTGAGACTAGTGGTCTTGTCAATCATCAACACTTGATGCTCTTTCTTGATTTCTACCTTCGTCGATTTCAACATCACGAAGAGCTCGGGAATCGATTTCGCCATCCCTTGCATACTATAGTTCATCACGAAGTTCTAGTAACTTAGTGTTGGTGACTAGAGAATTACGTCAATCACTATCTTATCTGGAAGATTAACTCCCACTTGATTCAAGTGATTGAAGTACCAGACAATCTGAGAACATGCTCACTAGTTGAGCGATTCTCTTCCATCTTTTAGCTATAGAACTTGTTGGAGATTTCATATCTCTCAACTCGGGTATTTGCTTGAAATATTAACTTCAATTCCTGGAACATCTCATATGGTCCATGACGTTCAAAACGCCTTTGAAGTCCCGATTCTAAGCTGTTAAGTATGGTGCACTAAACTATCAAGTAGTCATCATATTGAGCTAGCCAAACGTTCATAACGTCTACATTTGCTCCTCGCAATAGGTCTGTCACCTAGCGGTGCATTCAGGACATAATTCTTCTGTGCAGCAATGAGGATAAACCTCAGATCACGGATCCAATCCGTATCATTGCTACTAACATTTTTCAATACAATTTTCTCTAGGAACACATATAAAAACATAGGGAAGCAACAACGCGAGCTATTGATCTACAACATAATTTGCAAAATACTACCAGGACTAAGTTCATGATAAATTAAAGTTCAATTAATCATATTACTTAAGAACTCCCACTTAGATAGACATCTCTCTAGTCATCTAAGTGATCACGTGATCCAAATCAACTAAACCATAACCGATCATCACGTGAGATGGAGTAGTTTTCAATGGTGAACATCTTATGTTGATCATATCTACTATATGATTCACGCCGACCTTTCGGTCTCCGTGTTCCGAGGCCATATCTGCATATGCTAGGCTCGTCAAGTATAACTCGAGTATTCTGGCGTGCAAAACTGGCTTGCACCCGTTGTAGATGGACGTAGAGCTTATCACACCCGATCATCACGTGGTGTCTCGGCACGACGAACTTTGGCAACGGTGCATACTCCGGGAGAACACTACTTGATAATTTTAGTGAGAGATCATCTTAAAATGCTACCGTCAATCAAAGCAAAATAAGATGCATAAAGGATAAACATCACATGCAATCAATATAAGTGATATGATATGGCCATCATCATCTTGTGCTTGTGATCTCCATCTCAAAGCACCGTCGTGATCACCATCGTCACCGGTAGCGACACCTTGATCTCCATCGTAGCATCGTTGTCGTTTACGCCATCTATTGCTTCTACGACTATCGCTACCGCTTAGTGATAAAGTAAAGCAATTACAGTATGCTTGCATTTCATACAATAAGCGACAACCATATGGCTCCAGCCATTGCCGATAACCCGGTTACAAAACATGATCATCTCATACAATAAAATATAGCATCACGTCTTGACCATATCACGTCACAACATGCCCTACAAAAACAAGTTAGACGTCCTCTACTTTGTTGTTGCAAATTTTACGTGGCTGCTATGGGCTTAAGTAAGAACCAATCTCACCTACGCATCAAGACCACAACGATACTTCACAATTAGACTCCGTTTTAACCTTCTCAAGGACCGGGCGTAGGTTCAACTAAAGTGAGAGAGACAGACACCCGCCAGCCACCTTTAAGCTCGCGTAAGCGTACGCGTAATGTCGGTCCGGGCCGCTTCATCTCACAATACCGCTGAACCAAAGTATGACATGCTGGTAGGCAGTATGACTTGTATCGCCCACAACTCATTTGTGTTCTACTCGTGCAAAACATCAAACCATAAAAACCTAGGCTCGGATGCCCTTTGTTGGGGAACGTAGTAATTTCAAAAAATTCCTACGCACACGCAAGATCATGGTGATGCATAGCAACGAGAGGGGAGAGTGTTGTCTACGCACTGCGTGAGACCAAGCGGAAGCGATCACAACGTAGAGGAAGTAGTCAGACGTTCTCCTCGCGATCCAACCGATCCCAGCGCCGTTACTCCGGCGCCTCGAGTTCTTGGCACACGTTCAGCTCGGTGGCGCTCCTCAGGCTCCGATCCGCAAAGCACCGGGAGAGAGAGTTCCACAAGACGACGGCGTGGGACGATCTTGATGTTCTACCGACGCAGGCTTCACCTAAGCACCGCTACGATATGACCGAGGTGGAATATAGTGGAGGGGGCACCAGACACGGCTAAGAGATCCAAGAGATCAATTGTTGTGTCTTTGGTGCTAGCCCTGCCTCTATTTATATGTTGAGCCGGGGTCGAAACTTGGAGCAAAAGCCTCCTCAAAGTCGGTTTTGCCCGAAAGGCAAGAGTCCCACTCGGACTCCAGGACCAAACGCCACAAACCTTGGCGTCGGCCCAGACGCCATGGGCCTCGGCGTCTAGCCGAGGCAGACGCCAGGTCTCCGGCGTTTGGCCCTCGGCCTCATAAAACTCCTTTTGCACCAACCTAAAGCCTCATGGGCTTGACCCCTTGGCCTAAACATATCATCCAATATATGAATCTTTACGTCTCGACCATTTCGAGACTCCTCGTCATGTCCCCGATCTCATCCGGGACTCCGAACTCCTTCGGTACATCAAAACTCATAAACTCATAATATAACCGACACCGAAACCTTGTTGCGTGCGGACCCTACGGGTTCGAGAACTATGTAGACATGACCGAGAACTATTCTTGGTCAATAACCAATAGCGGAACCTGGATGCCCATATTGGTTCCTACATATTCTACGAAGATCTTTATCGGTCAAACCGCATAACAACATACGTTGTTCCCTTTGTCATCGGTATGTTACTTGCCCGAGATTCGATCGTCGGTATCCAATACCTAGTTCAATCTCATTCTTGGCAAGTCTCTTTACTCGTTCAGTAATACATCATCACGCAACTAACTCATTAGTTGCAATGCTTGCAAGGCTTATAGTGATGTGCATTACCGAGTGGGCCCAGAGATACCTCTCCGACAATCGGAGTGACAAAACCTAATCTCGAAATACGCCAACCCAACATGTACCTTTGGAGACACCTGTAGTACTCCTTTATAATCACCCGGTTACGTTGTGACGTTTGGTAGCACCAAAGTGTTCCTCCGTAAACGGAGTTGCATAATCTCATAGTTACAGAACATGTATAAGTCATGAAGAAAGCAATAGCAACATACTAAACGATCAAGTGCTAAGCTAACGGAATGGGTCATGTCAATCAGATCATTTAACTAATGATGTGATCCCGTTAATCAAATAACAACTCTTTTGTCTATGGTTAGGAAACATAACCATCTTTGATTAACAAGCTAGTCAAGTAGAGGCATACTAGTGACACTGCTTTGTCTATATATTCACACATGTATTATGTTTCCTGTTAATACAATTCTAGCATCAATAATAAAACATTTATCATGATATAAGGAAATAAATAATAACTTTATTATTGCCTCTAGGGCATATTTCCTTCAAGGCGACACCCGTGGGAATACCGTGCATGAGGCCGCAAAGTGATATGAGGTGTTACCGGCTAGATCAATGTGACTTGGAATCGGGGTCCTGACAGCTTTGGTATCAAAGCTTTGTTGCCTCAGAGGATTACCAAGCCCAACTGGTCGAAGTTGAGTCTAGAAATGCTTTAGTTATATAAGGGAATTGATTGTGGAAGGGAGCGTAAGGCTCTTTTTACTCCTTTACCTTATGTCCTCTGATCTGAGTCACCCTCTTCTCTTCTACGGGGATTAATAACTAGGCTTCTCATCTTTCTATCAGGATCACGTGTTACTAATCCGTAGACTCGTAGGATTGTTGGTCTCAAGCCTCAGTTCAGTTTCTACTACTCCAGTGTGTTGTTAGTTGGACTCGGAACCTTGATATGATGTTGTTGAGTGGTTATGCCACCATTTTGCAGGATGTCTCAATTCCTTTTGAGCATTTACAACCGTTATGATGTCCGAGTCATCCCAGGTCTCTAAATAGTCTGATGCGTTTGCAAAATCCTTTCCCTCTGGTTTTGTTGTTCTTTTAGGCCAGGTTAATCACACTAATTGCTGAGTTGAGGTATTCTATTGCCTCGACATATATGTTGGAGTTATTATTATGACCCTAGGTATCTTAGAAGATTACCTAGTAATCTAGCCATGTTTGTGGCCCAGTGTGATGATTCTGGCCATCATTCTCGAAAGCATCCCGTGATGCCACTTAGTTTGTAGGCATTCTATTCCTGGGTTTTTGAACCCGAGATTCACTCTACTTACCTCGTCTTGATAGTGTTTGCTAGTTCCTTTAGGATATTAGTAACCTTTTCGATAGTCCTCGAGGTCCGTGGTACAACGTTCTTCCAATACCATGAACCAATATGGTAGCAGTTCTCTTGAACCAAAAGATCACAACGGGAGTGCTCTCGATGAGTTCTCCATTCTATATTGTGACTCTGCCAGTTCAACCTTTCTGCATGGGTTATCCGGAAGAAATAACATGCTAATCCATGCATCCATAACTCAGAAAATCATATGTTCTTTGAGTTGTCCCTCATTAGTTGTTTTCTGACCACCGTCTATCAATTTGTAGTCAGGAGTAGTCGTGCACTCGTGTTATCGATGCCTATTACTCTTGTGGTTCGTCAAGCCATTCTATTCCAGAATGACTAGGAGAAACAAACTCCAGTACCTCACCCATATCCAGGATTGGGTCAAAGCAGTTGTAATCCACAAATCAAATGCCAATCCAGCTCAGAGTACCAGGGCTGATGACTGCATTCCAGCTGCTGAAGAAATTGCCAGGGCAACCACTAGTGTTGCGCCTGAAGACACTGAAGAAGTCAGGGCAACTGCATCAGTTGTGCCTAAAGTAATTGAACCAAATTCCTCTGCTCCCCCTACACCTACCCCAACTCCGATCCTTCTGTCTGCATCAGATGTGAAGAAAACCAAGGCTATAGAGCGTGCAGCGGTGAAGAAAAGGAAAGCATCAACTTCATCAGATTCTTCAGCTCCAAAGAAGATGAAGCCATTGACCAGCTCTTTTGAGAATCCAATTGATGCTATTCCGGTCTCATCCATGCCATCAAAGGACCTTGTTCCTTTTGATGAAGAATATGTGATCCCAAGCGGATCAGATGAAGAGATTCCTTCACGCTTCGTCGAGCAGTTGGATGAAGAAATCAAGCGGATGCGATCCCTTCAACCCCAATAGTCTCATCGCCCATGCCTCGGTTCAACTTCTTTGAAGAGGCGGCGTTGAAGAAAAGAGTGAAGAAGAAGATGTGGACATTGGGTGCACAACTCCGGTGTTGAACGATGACTTTTGGGAAAGTCAGCACCCCAATTCTCCTCTATTCACACCTCTGCAAAAAATTCCTCAGTCCCCTGTGAATACTGAAGTACAGATGGGATCTGAAGAACCGCATGCCACACCGTCTGTCCATGAAGTGCTGAAGAAAATGTTAATGAAGAATTGAAGACCCAGGCTGCCACTGAAGAAGAAGCTGAAATTCCTCAGCCTGTGGATCCTGAGATTGCGATTCCTGAGGTGGTGATGCAATTGACTGATACTTCTCAGCCCAAGCCACAGGATCCCTTCTCGAAGAAGCAGAAATTCAAGGCTGATGACTTCTTCAGCGATCATGTGTTCTTCACAGACTATAATCCTTATGACTCTGCTCGTCTTAGAAGGAAGCGCTTCTGGACTGCCAGCCAAGCAAATTTTTGTTCTTCACTGCTCTTCAACAAGGACAAAGTCTTCGACCATGAGCATATTCCTCACGTGGACATGGAATCACTGCCTTGCTTGAACCCAGTCCTCAGTGTGCTTCATGATGCAGGACTTCTCAACTTTTGCATGGATATTTGCGATTGGAATGAAGAGCTCATTCTTCAATTCTATGCAACTCTGCACATCACATGCGATGCTGATGATGTGAACTCTTGGGTTTTGGACTGGATGACCGATAATACTCACTACAAAGCACCGGCCTCTGAATTACTTCATGCCCTGCCAATCAGTCCTCCTCTTGAAGGAGCTCGTTGCCTGTACCATGAGCCTGAACTCACTGCCCATTACATGCAAGTGCTAATGAAGCCTCTGAAGCCCGGTCAAGCCCCAAGGACCAAATTCCTCGTGAAGGAATTGTTGTATGTGCCTCGAACATTCTATCGCATTCTGACGAAGACTTTGAGTCCTATCAAAGGCCACGACTCGACTAATGAGGAAGTCGTCGGAATCATGAAGAATCTGTTGTTCAATATCATGCATGGCATTCCTGTCAACTATCACAATTTCTTCATGAGGACTCTGGCTGATGTTGCTCTCTCTCTGTTTGAGTTGAAGCCTTATGCTCCTTGGATTATGAGATTCCTCAGAACAAGGTCTTCACTCAACTACAAGGCTGATTTTCAGAATCACCTCAGCTACTTGCCCCCAATCGAAGTCCTGAAGCAGACATATTCCTCAGCTGATGAAAAGGGCAAGGCCACTGCTGTTATTGATGAAGGCAATCGTCCATTGGATGGTCATTTTCGCAAAGCTGCATCTTACTCCACCAATCGATTCTGCTACTCATGATTCTGCCGCTAATGCATCAAAGCCAAATCCTCAAGCCACAACTCCAAGAGTGATGACTGGCCCTGAGCTTCTCCTCAGTCTTCACCAGAAGGTGGATCCAAACCACAAATGGATTAAGCGTCAGTTTGGCTCTATTCTTCACAACATGACTGCTACACACAATGCAGTGAAGAAAAACCATTTCTACCTCCATGAAGTCTTCGGTCGCACCTGGGCTATTTTATCAAATCTATATGGTGAAGAAGATCTGAAGCAAATGGGTCTCAAGGAGGATTTTGACTGGTCTACTCCTCCACCAAAGAAATTCAAAAAGGTCAAGGTTCCTTCCTTGGTGGCCAGCTCATATTCTTCATCATGCGAAACCGATGAGCATGAAGACTTGGACGACACTGCGGCAGGCCCTACTACAACAATCGACCCCAACAACGCTGGTGCTCCTCCTTCAACATTATATTCTTCAGGGGCGTTAGTCCTCATTTTTCGATCCTTTTGGTCATTCAATGACAAAGGGGGAGAAATTTGAGTTAGTCTTCAAGCGGGTCTATCTATATGGGCATGTTTTTGCTAAGTTACAACTCTCATTCTTCTGAGACTTTGTTGGATCGAGTTGTAAACTTAAACTCTATGGTGGTCTGATACTTTTGATGTGTTCTTCTGCATACTTACTCCTCATATATGTTAATGCACGCATGCTGAATTACATCAGTCACTATATTTCATCATGCATTTCAAATTCTTCACATTATATGTCAAATGCGTGTATGAATTACAAGATATAGGGGGAGATCTCCATGATTCTACTCTTCAAGTGTGCATTGCTTCAAAAGCAAATTCCTCACTATGCACATCTTCAAGGGGAGTTATTCTATATCTTGCAATCAAATTCCTCAATATCAGTATTTACACTTCATATGTTTATCCGCGTTGAAAACTTAACCTATATTGTCATCAATCACCAAAAGGGGGAGATTGTATCTAGTGCCCCTTAGTGATTTTGGTGTATTGAAGTCTTATAGGTTAAGGGACTAATGTGTTTATGAGTGTACACAGGTCTATGAGTCTATGAGGAGTTTGATATTTACAGAGAAAGTCGACCCCTAAAAATAAAGTTCTTCGATTGCAGACTTTGGATTTCTGAAGACTTTCTGAAGACTTTGAAAATGAAGAAATTGGTGTGACCTTGAAGACTTGGCATTCATTCGAGGAACATGAAGCATGAAGAATTTTGTTTTCGTAGTTTCATTTTCTCTTTCTTGAGTCATAGGAAACACCATACTGTTAAAGGGGGGCGAGGAAATACTAAGGAAAAACTTCCAAGTGATGCTCAACTCAAATCCTACACCTCCCAAACCCTTCGAGTGAAGCCATTGGAAATCTCATACAGCGTAGTCAATTTCTTCAGTGAGAGAGACGAAGTTCTTCTGGTCTCTGAGGAATTTGTTCTGACTGAGGAGTTAGGAAATCGCCAGCGCGGATTGCCTACACAGTGAGGAACATGGTAGCCTTGAGGAATTTGATACTCAAAATTCCGACCATTGCTGTGCTATGCGCCAGCTGTCCTAAAATATCTACCCACCTAACGGTCATATCATTGAAGGGAATTTATGTCTTATCATGTCGGGCTGCTCCCTAGGCTATAAATAGCTGCCCCCTACAACCACCAGCTGGTTGGCTACTTCGAGAGAAACTGACACTTGTCATTTGAGAGCATCCCATCCTCCGAGGACTTTGAGCGAAAATCATCAAGTGAGGAAAACCAAAATCCAAACACCTACAAACCCAAAGTGATTGAGCATCACTGAAGAGATTGATCCTGCGTGGATCTGACGTTTGTTACCTTTGAAGACTGTGCATCTTCCAGACGGTTAGGCGTCATGTTCTAGAGCATCCAAGAGGAAATTGCGGATCGCCGAGTGACCAAGTTTGTGAAGGTTTGGAAGTCACCTGAAGACTTACCATGAGTGATTGGGCGAGGTCTGTTTGAACTTAGCTCAAGGAGAATACGGTGAGGACTGTGTGTTCGGGACTGTGTGTCCTCAGGTTTAAATACCTAGCCGCTCCAGCCAGACGTACAACTGTCACAACAGTTGGAACTGGTCTACCAAATCATTGTCTTCACCAAGCCTACAGGTTCTATTTCCTCAACTCTTTCATTTCCTCATAACTGTGTTGTGTGCTTGTTCATATCTGTTTGAAGACTTTGACTGAAGAATTTCTCAATTACCTCAGTTCAGTTTCTTCAGTCTGTTTGTCTTCATCCTGTTTTATCCTGTGCTTACGCTTCCTGTACTCTGTGTCTTTTTCATTTCATCATGATGATCATGTTTATGTCCTACCATGTAGGCATCTGAGTACTTATTCCGCTGCAAGTAGTTCTTCACTTAGGAATTTCCTCACCTCGAAATTCCTCAGTGAAGAATTCATAAAAATCGCCTATTCACCCCCCTCTAGTCGATATAACGCAGTTTCATGGACCGGTGCTTGGGTGTTGTCCTTCCTTGGACAAGCATCCCACTTATGATTAACCCATATTGCAAGCATCCACAACTACAAAAGAAGTATTAAGGTAAACCTAACCATATCCTGAAACATATGGATCCAAATCAGCCCCTTATGAAGCAACTCATAAACTAGGGTTTAAGCTTCTGTCACTCTAGCAACCCATCATCTACTTATTACTTCCCAATGCCTTCCTCTAGGCCCAGACAATGGTGAAGTGTCATGTAGTCGACGTTCACATAACACTACTAGAGGAAAGACAACATACATCTCATCAAAATATCGGACGAATACCAAATTCACATGACTACTTATAGCAAGACTTCTCCCATGTCCTCAGGAACAAACATAACTACTCACAAATCATATTCATGTTCATAATCAAAGGGGTATTAATATTCATAAAGGATCTAAACATATGATCTTCCACCAAATAAACCAACTAGCATCAACTACAAGGAGTAATCAACACTACTAGCAACCCACAGGTACCAATCTGAGGCTTTGGGAGAAAGATTGGATACAAGAGATGAACTAGGGTTTTAGAGGAGATGGTGCTTGATAGAGGCAAAGGTGTCCCATCTTTCGATGAGATGGTGGCTATCGTTTAGGATGAAGTCGACTTTGACGATCCGACTACGAACGTGCGAAGACGTCGCGCCTTAGCAATCGCTAAACCAACTCCGAGAGGTTATTGACCACGCCGGAGCACGACCAACGACCACGAAGGTCTGTTTCCTGCGAGCAAACGAAGAACAAGCAAGAAACTAAGATTGCAATCTGGATATTGCGAATATAAGAGGAAAGCTTTATTGATCAAGGTGGGGTTCTGTGACGCCTTTGTCTGGTCGTTGAACACAAACGAAGTACGCGAAGTTGCAGCTATGGCGAACTTTTAATCTAAACAAAACCCAAAGTCTAAACGACGCCCTAAGGGCTGTATATATGGAGCATGAGGGGGGTAATTTCGTGGCCCTTGGAGGAGGGGTCCGAAACCAACCCTAACTCTTGTTTCCCCACACATACGGACTCTAAAAACAGCCTATACTTAAGTATTTCAAAAATACATGGGCCTGGCCCAATAATAAGGTGACACAGCACCTAGAATAGCCTCTAGACGAAATTTATGAAGTGGCATCTTGCATATTTTGTCCAAGGCTTCATGCACTCCTTATGGTGGCTTCAAAGTCCTAAAATCATCACTTGTAACTCCGTTCTTGATCCCCTTGCGCATGCCATCAACTCCATGCGTGATCTTGCTCCAATGTTCATCCTTCTCCAAGCTAGGCCCTTCATTTGTAAGCAAAACAAATGTATCCAATTTAGGCAGCATCATATTCTCATGAACATTAGAATCATTACCAAGAAACTAAAGTACCTTTGTAATTTAATTGGCGTCTTGTGAGCTCTAGTAATTGGTCCAGTATATGTAACAGTAGGGGCTGTGGGTGTAACAATGGTATTGATGTCCTCATCATCCTCCCCTTCTTGAAATGAAGTCGTCCTCGATGGAAGCTCATCTTCCTCGCCCAATCAAATCTGCAATGTTAAAAGTGGGACTAACCCCAAAATCTGCAGGTAGCTCAAGTTTATATGCATTATCATTTATTTTCTCTAACACCTTAAAAGGACCATCAGCACGTGGCATTAGCTTTGATTTATGCAAATTAGGAAATCTATCCTCACGCAAATGTAACCAAACAAGATCTCCGGTGCAAACACAACATGTTTTCTACCCTTATCTCCAAAGAAGTTTATATTTAGCATTCATACGCTCAATGTTTTCCTTAGTTAACTCATGCATTTTTAAAATCAATTCAAAGCACGTTCTTTAGCATCAAAATTAACCTTCTCCAAAGATGGAAGAGGCAACAAATCAATAGGTGCACGAGGTAGGAAACCATACACAATTTCAAAAGGGCACATCTTAGTAGTAGAATGCAATGAACGATTATAAGGAAATTCAATATGAGGCAAGCATTCTTCCCACATTTTCTTATTATTCTTCAAAACAGCCCTAAGCATAGTAGACAATGTTCTATTGACTACTTCAGTTTGTCCATCAGTTTGGGGGTGACAAGTAGTACTAAAAAGCAGTTTAGTCCCCAACTTAGCCCATAAACATCTCCAAAAGTGTCTAAGGAATTTAGTATCACGATCTCAAACAATAGTATTTGGCACGCCATGCAAGCGAATAATTTCCTGAAAGAACAAATCAGCAACATTAACAGCATCATCGCTTTTATGACATGTATAAAGTGTGCCATTTTCGAAAATCTATCTACAACAACAATATGCTATCCCTCCCCTTCTTTGTTCGAGGTAACCCTAAAACAAAGTCCATAGATATATCCTCCCAAGGAACACTAGGTACAGGCAAAGGCATATATAAACCATGAGGATTGAGTCGTGACTTAGCTTTTTGACATGTAGTGCAAATGAGCAACAAAACGCTCAACATTCCGGCCTCATCTTTGGCCAAAAGAAATGTGTAGCAAGTATATCCTCTGTCTTCTTCACGCCAAAGTGTCCCATTAGTCCTCCTCCATGCGCCTCCTGCAACAACAAAAGACGAACGAAGCTAGCTGGAATGCATAGCTTGTTAGCACGAAACACAAATCCATCGTTAATGATGAACTTGTTCCATGTTCTACCTTCTTTACAATTCGGCAATACATCTTTAAATTCAGCATCATGCACATATTGATCTTTAATAGTCTCCAAACCAAATATTTTGAAGTCAAGTTGTGAAAGCATAGTATGGCGACGAGACAAAGCATCAGCAATAACATTTTCTTTACCCTTCTTGTGTTTAATGACATAAGGGAAAGTCTCAATGAATTCCACCCATTTAGCATGTCTACGATTCAGTTTAGCTTGACTTTTAATATGTTTCAAAGATTCATGATCAGAATGTATAACAAATTCTTTGGGCCATAAATAATGTTGCCATGTCTCTAAAGTCCTAACAAGAGCATATAATTATTTATCATAAGTAGAATAGTTCAGACTAGGCCCACTCAATTTTTCGTAAAAGTATGCAACAGGTTTGCCATCTTGTAATAACACACCTCCTAATCCAATTCCACTAGCATCACATTCAAGCTCAAATGTCTTATTCAAATCAGGAAGTTGGAGTAAAGGAGCATGTGTCAACTTATCTTTCAGTACCGTGAAGGCTTCTTCCCGTATGCGGTACCCCAAACAAAAGGCACATCCTTCTTTGTAAGCTCTGTGGAGAGGTGCAGCAATGGTGCTGAAATCTCACGTAACGCCTATAGAAACCAGCGAGTCCAAGGAAACTCCTCACTTGTGTGACCGTTTTGGGCTGCGGCCAACTCTCAATAGCTTCAATCTTGGCTTTATCAACTTCAATTCCCTGTGGAGTAACAACATAGCCAAGAAAAGATACTCGGTCGGTGCAAAAGGTGCACTTCCCAAGGTTACCAAACAAACGTGCATCACGTAGAACAATAAAAAACAACACGTAAATGTTCCAAATGTTCTTCCAAAGATTTGCTATAAATCAGTATATCATCAAAATAGACTACCAAAAATCGTCCAATGAAAGCACGTAAAACTTCGTTCATTAGTCCCATGAAAGTACTAGGTGCATTAGTTAACCCAAAAGGCATGACTAACCACTCATATAAACCAAACTTAGTTTTAAATGTCGTTTCCATTCATCTCCCAATTTCATACGAATTTGATGGTATCCACTATGCAAACCAACTTTGGAGAATATTGTAGAGCCACTCAATTCATCAAGCATATCATCTAGCCTAGGAATAGGATGACGATAATGAATAGTAATATTATTAATGCCTCTACAATCAACACACATACGCGACGTACCATCCTTTTTAGGCACTAGTATAATAGGAACAACACAAGGACTAAGAGATTCGGCGTATATAACCTTTGTTGAGCAGCTCCTGTACTTGACGATAATCTCCTTCGTCTCCTCCGGATTGGTACGGTATGGTGCACGGTTGGGTAGCGATGCACCGAATTAAGTCAATTTGATGCTCAATCCCTCGAATAGGTGGTAATCCGGTGGCATGTCTTGTGGGAAGACGCCGTGAACTCCTGCAAAATGTTAGTGACAGCAAGGGGCAAAGAGGAAGGCACGCCCTTGAATGAAAATAATGCCTCTTTGCACACAAAAGCATAGCAAACAGATTTGCTAAAATCTAGCTCATCAATATCAGATTTGGTGGCAAGTAAACATGCACTTTTCAATTTAATTTTAGAAGCAACACTAGATGGTTCATTATTAGGCTTCATTTGTTGCTCAAATTCTTTTGCCACAATCTGATTTTCACTCTTATTTTTCTCCTGTTTTGCTTTATTAGCTCTGTTAATATAATCTTTCAAAGTGGAATCAGGAGTCATAGGAAGCAAAGTAATATTTTTATCCTTATGAACAAGAGTATACTGGTTGTTTCTACCATGGTGTACAGAATTTTTATCAAATTGCCATGGTCTACCAAGTAATAAGGAACATGCTTGCATAGGTACCACATCACAATCAACATAATCAGCATATGTAGAGATACTAAAATGCACCTAACAAAGACGTGTTACCTTAACCTTGCCGCTGTTGTTGAACCATTGGATGTAGTAAGGATGTGGATGTGGTCTTGTGGAGAGCGATAGCTTCTCCACCATCTCCATGCTAGCCAAGTTGTTGCAGCTCCCTCCATCTATGATGATGCGAATAGAACGTTCCTTCACCACCCCCTTTGTATGGAACAAATTATGCCTCTGATTTTGCTCATCTTGTGTAACCTGCACATTCAAAACACGTTGAGCAACTAAACATTTATACCACAAGATCTTCAAAGAGCCATGTATTGCGTCTCATGATCGTAATCATCTCCACCGTGTTCTTCATGTGTAATAAGAGCCAAAGTCTCCTCATCATAGTCACTAGTGGACTCATACCCACCATCCTCAGTAGCAATCATCACATGCTGAGATTTGCATTCTCTCACAAAATGTCCTCTTCCCTTACAACGACGACAAATAATATCACTTGTGTGCCCTATTGACGCCATGGAAGAAGAAGAGCTCTCTGCAGGCCCGACAGGTGTGCTCTTGGTAGATAGTGGTGGTTGTGCCTGCTTTCTTGTATCACGGTTGGAGGTGGCACCTGAAGGAGATGATGGTGCAGTGGAAGTAGATGATGCACGTGGTGTCCATGATGAAGGTCGACATGAGAAAAGTTAGTTCGCGCCAATGCCTGTCGATCCTGCACTTCACATTCAGCTTTACAAGCAAGACGGAATAAACGAGTGATATTATTATAATCCTTATACTCTAGAATGGTCTGAATCTCTCTATTTAATCCACCCATAAAACGTGCAAGCATAGCTTCATTCTCCTCAACAATACCTCATCTAATCATGCCAGTTTGTAATTCCAGATAATATTCTTCTACAGAATTTTTTCCTTGTCTTAAGCGCTGCAATTTTTGAAGTAATTCACATTGATAATAAGGTGGAACCCAACGAGTACGCATAGCAGTTTTCAAAGCAGCCCAAGTAGCTGGAACAGGATATAATCTACAATGTTCAGACCACCAAACACATGCAAAGCTAGTGAAAGCACAAATAGCGGCAGGAACACGTCTCTCCTCGTGGATATTGTAAACATGTAAATCGTTGTTCAGTTTCTAACTCCCAAGTAAGATATATATATCAGGAACATATCTACCCTCAAATGGTGGAATATTCAATTTCAGTTTAGGGAGATGGTCATGATCTCGTACCTGAGGGGGAGCCCTAACATTGCCATTATTTGCATGTGGACGACCTAGTGGTTGTGGTGCTGGTGGTTGCACGTGGTTCTGATTTTGATGAACTTCATCCTCGTAATCTCCCACATAATCATCCTCCTCCGCATCAGCAGCAGGAGCCACAGAAGTATCAACAGCAGCACCAACAGTTTGGCCAAGCACAAGAGGGACACGACTCGCTCGGCGGAGGGCTGTTTCGCGATGTGGAGGTAGTCGTCGTCGTCGTCGTCGTCGTCGTCGTCGTCGTCGTTGTTGTTGTTGTTGTTGTTGTTGTTGTTGTTGTTGTTGTTGTTGTTGTTGTTGTTGTTGTTGTTGTTGTTGTTGTTGTTGTTGTTGTTGTTGTTGTTGTTGTTGTTGTTGTTGTTGTTGTTGTTGTTGTTGTTATTGTTGTTGTTGTTGTTGTTGTTGTTGTTGTTGTTGTTGTTGTTGTTGTTGTTGTTGTTGTTGTTGTTGTTGTTGTTGTTGTTGTTGTTGTTGTTGTTGTTGTTGTTGTTGTTGTTGTTGTTGTTGTTGTTGTTGTTGTTATTGTTGTTGTTGTAGAGGTGCGATAGGTGCAGCCGGCGGTGGTGGTGGAAAACGCGCAAGCAATTCAGTAAACTTGTTATTGAGCTTTGTTTCGAACGTCTTCTCCATGCCATCTATCTTCTCCATGGCCTCTTCAAATCTGTTTAGCACATCTTGCACCTGTCCACTCATCATTTGCTGAAATTTATCATGCAACTCCTTATTCGTCATGTTCTCCCAAATACCTCGGCTTGTGATCTCGGCATGGTTAGCAGCAATAGAAACACACAAGAATATGATCCTACAGACTACTAACAAGAGGTGGTGGTGGGTGTCACAAATCCGTCAAGCAAACCTCAAATTCTTACCAGTTCTGACCCAGCAGCAGGCGGTGATCGGCAACCGTTGTAGTCAAAACTCTCAAAGCTTGGATAGAGCGATTACTAGGAAGAGTCAAACGCATGACGTAGATGTATGTGGAGCTGGGAAGGCTTATAATATGGTAGCAAAAAGGGTCAGCAATAATCAATTCAGAGATGCAAAGTTGAATAAACGCTCAACGACGGTACTGTGCTGGTCCTAGGCTAGACCGTGCTAGAGATGCGAGCCTAGAACACTAACAAAATCACGGCGCTGCACGTAAACAAGGGAAAAGCACACTCTGGAATTATTTTTTCGCTCTGTTTTTTTTGCGCTCCTCTTATTCTTTTGCGAAAAATCACTATAATGGCGAGTGTCTCAAAACTCTTCCCAGGTCAAACTGACAAGATGGGCACGCATTTTTTTGACTTTTTTTTCAGAAATCAAGGCAACGACGATGAAAAAGTGCGACAAAAAATCACTATGATGGCACGTGGCTCAAAAAACTCAGAAAAGCCTAAAAACGGGATAGGGAAAAATTTCGGCTACCAAAATTTTGGCCTAAAAACTGCCCGGGGGTCTCCAGACTCTTTTTTTTCGAGACCTACTCAGGCAAGGAAACGCGAATCAGAAATTAAAAGGACCTCGAAAACAAACCTAATATGAAAGTAACTCGGATTGGTGGTGGATATATGGTGGTAGGATATGGCAGCGGTGCTGGTATATGGATACAGATTGGTGGTGGTATATAGATACGGATTGGTGGTGGTATATGGATACAGATTGGTGGTGGTATATGGATATGGACCGGCGGAGAATAAGCGGCGGTTGTAGATGGCAAGGGCGATGATGATGGTGCGCCGGCGGCATAACAACTTATGACCAGAACTCGAAACTCTAAAAGACTAGACTCTAAGACCAGCAACTAGACACGACGATGCGACCGCAAATTCAACAAAGAAAAATACTGAAAAGACTATGCAAAGGCTCAGACTGGTTAGGATATGATGAACTAACCCTAATTTTTTGTTGTGGCTTTTTCGGGGACGGTAAGTATGAAGGACAGACTCGATCTAAACTACGAAAAACTGGAAAATCTCACCGAGCAACCTAGAAATCTGATACCACTTGATAGAGCAAAGGTGTCGCGTCTTTCGATGAGATGGTGGCTATCGCTTAGGATGAAGTCGACTTTTATGATCCGACTACGAACGTGCGAAGACGTCGCGCCTTAGAAATCGCTAAACCAACTCCGAGAGGTTATTGACCACGCCGGAGCATGATCAACCTGACCACGAAGGTTTGTTTCCTGCAGGCAAACGAAGAACAAGCAAGAAACTAAGATTGCAATCTGGATATTACGAATATAAGAGGAAAGCTTTATTGATCAAGGTGGGATTCTGTGACGCCTTGTCTGATCGTTGAACACAAACGAAGTACGCGAAGTTGCAGCTATGGCAAACTTTTAATCTAAACAAAACCCAAAGTCTATACGACGCCCTAAGGGCTGTATATATGGAGCAAGAGGGGGGAATTTCGTGGCCCTTGGAGGAGGGGTCCGAAACCAACCCTAACTCTTGTTTCCCCACACATACGGACTCTAAGAATAGCCTATACTTAAGTATTTCGAAAATACATGGGCCTGGCCCAATAATAAGGTGACTGAAGCACCTAGAATAGCCTCTAGACGAAATTTATGAAGTGGCATCTTGTATATTTCGTCCAAGGCTTCATGCACTCCTTATGGTGGCTTCAAAGTCATGAAATCATCACTTGTAACTCCGTTCTTGATCCTTGCGCATGCCATCAACTCCATGCGTGTTCTTGCTCCAGTGTTCATCCTTCTCCAAGCTAGGCCCTTCATTTGTAAGCAAAACAAATGTATCCAATTTAGGCAGCATCATATTCTCATGAACATTAGAATCATTACCAAGAAATGAAAGTACCTGGTAATTTAATTGGCGTGCGCGAGCTCTAGTAATTGGTCCAATATATGTAACAGTAGGGGCTGTGGGTGTAACAATGGTATTGATGTCCTCATCAGTGCTGGTGAAGATGTTGATGGAGATTGACCCCCTCCCAATGAGAGGATCGTTGGTGATGACGATTAAATCCCCCCCCCCCCGGAGGGAATTTTACCTAGGCAGAAACAGTTCCGCCGGAGCCCTAGATTGGTTCCGCCAAGGTTCCGCCTCGTGGTGGCGGAGTTTCTTCCCGAAAGCTTGCTTATGATTTTTCCAGGGTAAAAGACTTCATATAGCGTAAGATGGGCACCGGAGGCTGCCAGGGGGGCCCACGAGGCAGCGCGCCTGTGGGTAGGGCACGCCCACCCTCGTGGATGGTGGGTGTCCCCTCCGTAATTTCTTTGCTTAGTATTTTTATTAATTCCAAAAATAACTTCCGTGGAGTTTCAGGACTTTTGAGTTGTGCAGAATAGGTCTCTAATATTTGCTCCTTTTCCAAATTGTAATTCCACCGGCATTCTCCCTCTTCATGTAAACCTTGTAAAATAAGAGAGAATAGGCATAAGTATTGTGACATAACGTGTAATAACAGCCCATAATGCAATAAATATCGATATAAAACCATGATGCAAAATGGATGTATCAACTCCCCAAAGCGTAGACCTCGCTTGTCCTCAAGCGGAAGCCGATAATGATAAATATGTTCACATGTTTAGAGATAGAGGTGTCGATAAAATAAAATACGGACATGAGGGCATCATGATCATTCTTATAACAACAACATATATGGATATTGTCATGTGATTTCTTATGCTCAAGTAATAATCTATTCACAATGTCAAGTATGAATCAGAAACTTCATTGAGAACTAACAAACCATGATCTCGGTCATTGAAGCAATTGCAATTTATCATAACATCGGAAAGAGTCAATATAAGAGCTTTTCAGCAAGTCCACATACTCAATTATCATTTAGTCTTTCACAATTGCTAACACTCACGCAATACTTATGGGTATGGAGTTTTAATTGGACACAGAGAAAGATAGGGGCTTATAGTGTTGCCTCCCAACCTTTTACCTCAAGGGTAATGTTAACAATAATAATTCATGCTAACTTACATCCAATTGTATATATATATATCAGGATCTTTCCAACACAAGGTGCTTGCCAAAGGATAAAATGTAAAAAGGAAAGGTGAAGATCACCATGACTCTTGTATAAGGTACAAGACAAGAATAAAAGATAGGCCCTTCGTAGAGGGAAGGAGAGGTTGTCATGTGCTTTTATGGTTGGATGCACAAAATCTTAATGCAAAAGAACGTCACTTTATATTGCCACTTGTGATATGGACCTTTGTTATGCAGTCGGTCGCTTTTATTGCTTCCATATCACAAGATCGTATAAAGCTTATTTTCTCCACACTGATAAATCATACTTATTTAGAGAGCAATTTTTATTGCTTACAACAATGACAACTTACTTGAGGGATCTTACTCAATCCATAGGTAGGTATGGTGGACTCTCATGAAAAAACCGGGTTTAAGGATATTTGGAAGCACACGTAGTATCTCTACTTGGTGCAAAGAATTTGGCTAGAATGAGAGGGAAAGGCAAGCTCAACATGTTGAATGATTCATGACAATATACTTTATTTCGGATATAAGAAAACATAACCCATTACGTTGTCTTCCTTGTCCAACGTCAACTCTTTAGCATGTCATATTTTAATGAGTGCTCACAATCATAAAACATGTCCAAGATAGCATATTTATATGGGACGGTAGGGAAGCATAGCAATGTCCGAGGTATAGATACAGTTGCTTCTCATAAATGGTAGTAACGTTGTGTCGACAGCAGCTGGATCGCCTTCCACCATCATTGGATAATTTTGTCCGAGGAAGAGCGAGTTTCCTCCAAGACTTTCAATACCGAACCAGGGAGAAGGTGTTGGAGCTAGTACATTAGTATCCATCCCGAATACCCTGCAACAGATGTTGGAATCGGTCCGGAGAGTGCGACCATGAGAGACAACACCTGCTTCCTTAGTAACATCAGCAGTGCCCTGTATACAGACAAGAAGTGGTGATCCATCGGAATAAGTTGCTAGGCGCTACTGAGTATATGGGTCCAGCTCGTCCTCATGCTCGTGATCATCAGCATCGTCATCTCCCCCTTGGTTGTAAAAATTTAAAAGTATAGGTGGTGGAATGTTCACAGGACCTTGGAAACACAAGAAGGTTAATTAATTAGAAAAGGGAAACTAGCTAACCCGCATGCATGTGGATGAAACAATTATAATTATGGTGGAAGACAAATGTAGCGAAAGCATGATGATTCCATGAAAAAACAGTGCCACGAGTGGTGGCAGCAAACACAAGACCCTCGTATTGAATTGCATCATAGTACTCATCCGTGTACAGAAATTGATTTTTGAGCAATATCCATCGAGGCGTGGAAGTAAGGAAGGCAACAAGCTTGTCAAAGATAGCAACAACTTCATAGTTCGATTAATCCCAATAGCGGTTGGGAACTCAACAAATTGCTATCTTCCATAGACGACAGTCACCATGATCGTATTTGAACTCACGTAGAATACCGGTGTACTCAACCTCTGGGCAGTCGTCTGAGATTTTTGGAAGTGGAACCCGGTGACGAGTGTACACATTCACAAGTTCCCACTCGCAGTTGTACCCAATATAAACAACCCAATCTCCATTTGCGCCTGCCCAAGCCTTGCCCTCAAGCGATGGCATCTTAACATCATACGTATCATTATCAAGTGGCATCAACTTGCACAAGGCGAGGCTTCCCTCGTCCCCGCGCCAGTCAGCAGGGTCATGGCGAAGAAGATAGGGGAGATCAAACCGCTCCTATACCCTTGGGTTCCTTGTAATGATGTTATTAGTTGAGTCGAGAATGGTCTTGAATGAACCTGCCATGCTAACCGAGGTGATGACGTTGCACCGATCAATGAGTTCCTCCACCACGTCATCTTTCAGACCGAGGCAAGAATAATGGGGTCATTTTTAGCCTGTTCCCTCCATGGAGAAGATGATCAAACAATGGCAGAAGGAAGGGTGAAGGCAAATGGAGGGAGGAAGAGCGTGCGACAGCAGTTCCAAATCGAGAGGGAAAGGCGAAGATGTGGTGAACGGTTGCCACGGTACACGAAGAGGCGCCTGGGGAGCGAACGGTTGCCACAGAGAGGTCACCTGCAGCGACAAGGGCCGAGTGAACCACATGCGTATATCGCACACACCTTGATCTAGCTGACCGTTTATTTTGTGTTGCCTAATCACAAACAGTTCATCCGAGTGAAACTTATGCTGTATATCGCACACACCTTCATCTGGCTGCCCGTTTCTTTTGTGTTGCCTAATCACAAATAGTTCATCCGAGTGAACCGTATGCTGTGTATCGCACACGCCTTCATCTGACTGCCTGTTTCTTTTGTTCCTCCTCATCGCAAACAGTTAATTGAACTGAACCGTATGCCCTTCATCGCACACGCAACTAAAACCTGAAAAGTGTTTGATGCATACGTCATTGCAAACGTTTTATACATTTCTGACGGTTTTCATACAACACCATTTGCGATTATTGCATCGCACACAGTTTCTCGAAGGGTCTCTGATCGTAGTGTCGCGTTAGCAGCATCATGCAGTAGTGTGTGTTCTTGTTTCGCCTTGAGAGCACCAATATAGTTGTCGTCGAGGGCCTTGTAGTTTTCGAGGAAGGTAATCTTGGAGATGTCGTTGTTCAATCCCATCATGAAGTGGAACTTCATCAGAATGGAGTCGTCCACTCCGGCTCGTCACAAGGCTTTCTTCATTTCCTTGAAGTACTCGTCGATGGACTTGGATCCTTGGATGGTGTTATCCACTTGGCGTTGAAGATGTTCCGTGTAGGTGGAAGGTAAAAACTCTCGCCTCAAAGCCTTCTTCGTCTTGGTCCAGCTCAAGTCGAAGTTCTTGGAAGGTGTGTGAAGCCACCATGTCAATGCGTAGTCGTGGAAGTTACTTGTGGCGCACTTCACTTGATCTTTGGAGGGGACTTGATGTAGCTTGAGGTAGTTGTCCATTTTGTGCTCCCACTCAAGATACTCCTCGGGATCTTGAGTCCCATAGAAAGGAATCTTGTGGTTGGTGTCGAGGCCGTAGTAGCTCATGGAAGTCGTGACCTTGAGCTTGGGAGCTTCTCTTGAGCGTAATCTTGAGGTGCTTGTTGGCGAAGATGACATATGTCCAAAGGTGAAGGTGCCTCGAAATCGCTTGGCGAAGATGCCATGGTAGATGGTGAAGTCGTAGAGTGGTGGTTGGTGTTGAGCTCTTGATCTTCACGTTTTTGTTGGTGATGGTGTCGATGCCGATGTGACTTGAGATAGTAGCTCGGCAGCATGTGCACTTGAGCGTCTTCTCGAAGATGAGGGAGACCACTTGCCAATCTTGATGAGAGCTTTGAGCTCCTCCATTTGAGCTTCTGTCTTGGCATCGATGAAGTTTTTCATGGCATCAAACTCGTCATTGTTGTTGTATACCGAAGTAGATGTTCTTTGCCTATCCATCAGAAGACTCAAGTAGAGGTGAGTAGGAAATGAAATAAACAATACCAAGATACATTCTCCCAAAGTTGAGGATGTATCCTGTTTCACTCAATGGGAAATGAAAGAATAGTGGAATTGGTACCGGACTTGCTCACTCACACCTAAAAAGTAAAGCTTATCGAGTGGCTTGGTTAGGACAAATGGTAAAAAAATCAAGCAATTGTTAGTAAGAGTCAATAATGTTGAAAGAGATTCACGAATGCGCAAGTGAAACAAGTAGACCAATGACAATGAATGACACACGGAAACGCACACACAAATAGATAAAATGGGGTCGTGCAACCAAGGAATGGGCTCAAAATGTGGAATCCCCGGAAAATGCTCTTGTTGTACAACACTATAGAGATTTTTGCACGATTGCTCAATAGGCGAGATATGAACTTGTGCACAACCTAGAAGTGACAAAACATATCAACTTTCTATCCCAACTATGCTATGTATATATGGTTCCCGGTGTTGTACTCACGATGATCAATTATGATATGCAATGTGGTATGATTCTATGGCTCTTGCTTACAAGTTCTTTGTTTTCTATTTTCTTAGAAGCTTTTTATATGATACAACCACTATGCGAAATGCTCAAACCAAGATGCAATTTTGTATATGTGGGAACAATGTATGAGACAAGAGATGGTACGAGGATATATGCACGCTATGATAGCTATGCGGAACAAGTATCACCAATGTGCACAAGTAGCATTGCCCGGCAATGCTCAAGTGGCTAGTCTCGATAGGGAAGTAATGCAAAAATGGCTCGGAGGTTAACAATGCAATGGCAAGGGAGAATGTACAATGATCTCGTCGAGGTTACCGCCGGTCATTTGTTATTTATAAGCCAGGACGGATGATGATGAAGTAGTTGTTGTCGATGTTGAATCCATGGTGATGATGAGTGGCAGTGTTCTCGATGTCCAACCATTCCTAATTAGCTGAAACACCTTAAGAAAGGAAAAGCTGTGAACTCAAAATCTCAAATGTCAAATGTCAAATGGTGGTAGCGGAAAGTGGTGGTGGTTTCGAAGTTGGCAATGCGGAAGTGGAGGTGGTAGGTTATGCGAATCGGAGTTGAAGTCACCGTCCCTAAGTAGCCGAAACACCTTAGGAGACACAAACGACAACTCAAACAGTCTCTAACAAAATTGGGTTAAGGTGGTGGAAATGTATGGTGGACAAGGTTATGCGGAAGTTATGGTGGTGGTTGATGAAGAAGTAACTGTCCCTAAGTAGCCAAAACACCTTAGGAGACTCGAATCACAACTCAAGCCACCACAAATGTTATATGGATTAAAATGGGTTAGGTTGCGGAAGTCGAATGTTGGTAATGCGGGTGATATGGTGGAGGATCTAGGAAAAGATGCCAAAATGTCAAAAATTTGATGGGGTCAAATGGTGTTGGGACCTATCTAGATGGATGGGGAATTTCAATAGCCATCCAACGAGCTAAAGAAGATGAAAATCAGACTCCGAATGTGAAATTTATGACCGAAATGGTGAAACGCTGCTGGCTGAAATCCGACGGGTCAGATGTCCGGGGCGGAGCCCGGATTTCCGGGGCTATCAGTCCAGTAACCTGCGTGTTTTTGCGCTCTAGGAGTCAGATGTACGGCCCGATGGTCCAAATGTCCGACCAGTGGCCTGAATGTCCGGTGTGACAAATCCAGATCTCGGTTTGGGGCTCGTAAACTCAATTCAGTGCGGAAATAGATGATTCCAAGGGCAAAATTGGACAAATTTCGTGGATGGAAATGGAGAGAAAGACGGGGAAAAGCTAGATCCACTTGAAGCACTTCGAACCCATGGATCAAAATCAACAAAATCTCATGAAACCAACAAATCACAAAAAAAATTGTGGGGATTTTTGAATTAGGTCAAAAACAAACAAAATTAGGCTAGGAAACGAAGGGGAGGACTCCAATTTCGTGATCAACGTGGCTCATGATACCAAGATGATGTAGGGTGGAACCCCAGGGGTCAATTGATGAGGACATGACTACCTTGGAAACGACCAAAAATACTGCATACATGCATATTTGTGAGGTGATTTCTAATGCAAACTATGCAATAATTTATTTATGTTATCCAGGACAAAAATACTTCATAGACTTTTGTGCCATGTCTAGTTGCAGGTGTATGGGACATTTGCACATTCCAGATATGAAGATAAGGAAAAATAGAAGTTTAGGTGTTGTTCAAAAAGTCCTCTCACGCAAATTTTGGGCCAAGAGAATATAGAGTCCAAGTCTCTCACGTTCTGGACTCAGATTCGGACTGCACAAACATAGCTGACTCAAGACAACAAGATCTCTTTCATCCGGACTTTGAATTGGGTGATTCTTTTTTTTGTTGGAAAATAGATTTCGTACTCTTTCCAACCCAACTAGATTCACTTTCAAATTTGTCCGGAGAATTGAGATATTGATGAAACAATCTGACGCTACAGCAGAATCCGAGTCAAACTGTAAGTCCAAAGGTGTTGCATCACCTCCACTTGGGCCCATGGGCCCTTGTATGGCCTAGGGTTAGTTTTATGCTTCCTTGGGACGTCCTCCCACCTCCTTGGCTGCCACCCCTTGCTCCTATATAAGTAGATCAATCTAGTAGCTTTTTCTTGGGATTTGGTTAGTTAAATGTTAGCCATTGCAACTTCGTGTACTTCATTTGTGTCCAATGACCAGACCAAGACCGCTTTTGGATCCCCACTTTTATCAATACTTCATATATTGTAGCGACCAGACCCGAATGGATCTAGTGCTCTGTGCTCAGTGTCATCCCTGGATCAGTAATGCTGACACCACACAGTACTTCGAAGGATTTATAGCAGAGTAGCAATCACACACTTATTACATCGTTGTCCACAAGGGAACTTAATTCAATAATATGGCTTAAGGCCATCTAAAGATAACAGCGGAAGGCTTGGAAGACAAGTGAGTCCATCAACTCCAACGGCATCACTGAGTATAGAACCACGACCTAACACCTTACTAAGTAAATGCGAAAAGTGCATAGCGTGAAAAGTTGCAGCCCAAAACGGGTCAAGACATGGAATATCTTGGCAATGTAACACATAGAGAACAATGAAGCAATAAGCCTATACTACATGCATATATGGCTGGTGGTAAGGCTCTCTGATTACATTTTGCATAAAGCTGATTTTTCCCTACATCAAAGGAATAATTTTATTTAACTATCATGGTGGTTGTTAAACATTGAGAATGGTTGACAGCATCCTCAATCCCAATTAAAAAGTACTCATTAAAAACCCAATAACTTTTATTTGAAGTAACATGTTGAGATTCACATGATATTCAAGTACTAGATACTCAAGATGTCCATAACCGGGGACACGGCTAATCATGATTAGTTTTTACACTCTGCAGAGGTTTGCGCACTTTTCCCCACAAGACTCGATCGCCTCCGTTTGGTTCTCGCACTACATGGTGTTTGAGAAACGGATGACCGAGACATAGTCTTCGTAAGCGCTAGCACCTTACATGTGGGTAGACCGTACCAACCTACATCCCCTACATCAGCTAGCCTACCCGTAAGAGTTCGCACAACTTAGTCGACTACGCCAGAGCCCATAATTGGCTTGTGGCTGCACACGGAAGTTTCGGTTTGAATAATCTTATGATCCCTTAGAGCACAGGTGGCGGTCCGAAGAAATCTGAGCAAGTCTCGATAGAAACCAGGTGCCTCAATCCACCCAGATGTGTGTTTAGGTTGCCACCTTAAATAAACCATTAATTAACAATCTCACATCTGTCATGGATATTCACTCACCCAATCCACGTCTACTAGCATAGCATGGCATAATCAAGCAAACGTAGAAGTAACTCCCAAGGTTTCATAAGTAAAACAGGTGATAGGTACTACCTCAATCTACTTCCCATCCCACAATTTAATTAGATCCTAAACATGCAAGTGTTTGAGGGTTTGATCTAATGCAATAAAACTGGGTAGTAGAAAAGGCATGATCAAAGTGTTACTTGCCTTCTCGATGATCCATGAGTCCTAGAGATTCAAGTAACAAGCGGCGCACTCCGGGTGATCTAACGCAGACAAACAACAAGCATACAATAAGTACTCATCTAATGCACCGGGAAATCTCGAATAAAAGATCTAACCAGATAGTTCAACTTAAGAACCCTGGTTGCAAAAGAATCGAATCAAATAAAGCATCGAAAGTCGGAACTCGAGAGAGAACGACTCGGTTTAGCAATCTGAAATTAAGTCAAAATTTTACAGTAGCAAAACTCTGTGTAAGTAGGTTAGTCAGAACGGCGGTTTCATAACGAAACTCCAGGCGCTTGAATCACCGATTAGATAAACGAGCAAGAAATAAAACAGATTTGAAAATCGGATCGTAAATCGAATCAAAAATAATGGATTAAATCCGATTTAAAAGAAAACGACGAACGGATTAAATAACGGACGTTCGTTAACAGAACTAATCCAACGAACACGTTCATTGAAACGAACGGGTCGGTGAACGTTCACTAAATAAGAAAACCGAAAAAAAGTAAAACCGTCTAGGTTTTTTTAAAAAAACCGAACATCGCAAAAAAAAAAAACCCGGATCGGTCTTTTAACAAAAACTGGATCGGATCGGATCGGGGCGGCGGCTACCTCCGGCGGGGTTCGCTGGCGGGCTCGCTGGTCGACGGGCGGCGAGGTCGGGTGGGCGGCGAGGGCTCGGGGTCGGCCACAGGGGCGGCGAGGGCGGCGGCGGCAAGGCGGCGGCTCGGATGGAGGGCGGCGACGAGGGGCGGGTTGAGGAGAGGAGGGCGGCGGGGGTTAAATAGGAGGGGTCCGGTTGCCTTGGGGAGGGGCGGCGCGGCGCGTGTCCGAGCCGGACACGGGCGGGCGGTGGCGGCGGCGGCGTGGAGTCTCGTGAGGAGGAGAGGGAGGCGGGCGGGCGCCGGGCCGGGTTCGGCTGGCTGGGCCGGGCAGGCCTTGGCCAGGGGGGCGTTTTAAACAAAACAAAACGGATTAAAAGAAATATCAAACGAACTCCGATTTTAATAAAATTAATTTTCCCGACTCCTAAAAATGAGTCGAACAAAATGAACTTTAAAAGCGGCAAACATGCATATATTTTTAAAATGCTCATTTTGCCTAAGCAAAACAAATCTTCCAAAACCAAATTTGATTTATTTATAATATCTTCATTTTTCCTAAATATTGGGAAAGTCATATTATTCCCTCTCTTGAGATTTTTATAGGAAAAACTTTATGAAGATAATTAAATAAATCCAATGATCCTATTTTCAAAATTTGAGAAATCCCAAATATGATAATAATGAAACTTCCAACTCTCTCTGAGGGTCCTTGAGTTGCGTGAATTTTTCTAGGATCGGAAAATGCGAGAAAAATATGATATGCATGATGACCTAATGTATAACATTCCAAATTGAAAATTTGGGATGTTACAAACCTACCCTTAAGATGAATCTCGCCCTCGAGATTCGGGTTGGCTAGAAAATAGGTGAGGTGGTCCTTGAGCAAAACTTCCTCTCTTTCCCGGTGGCTTCATCCTCGGTGTGGTGGCTCCTTGAACTTTGCAAAACTTGATAACCTTGCTGGGTAACTCTGCCGGCATAATCGAGAATCTTAACCGGTTTTTCCTCATATGTCAAGTCATCCTTCAACTGAATTGCTTCCGGTGGCACTTGTGTCTCTTAACGGTACCTCTGCTATCTCGGGTGACATTTCTTCAATCGAGAAACATGGAATACATCATGAACTCGACAGTCCTTCTGGTAATTCCAACTTCTAAGCAACTTCTCCCATGCGTTGCAAAATCTTATACGGTCCAACGAAACGTGGTGCTATCTTTCCTTTAACTCCAAAGCGCTTAACTCCCCGAAGCGGGGATACTCTGAGATATACTGCTCTCCAACTTCATACTCAATCGCTTATGCGCTTTGAATCGGCATAGCTCTTTTATGCAGGTGGGCTACCTTGAGCCTGTCTCGAATCAACTTAACTTGTTCGGACTCCTTAATCAAATCTGGTCCAAACAACCGACGATCTCTGTTTCGTCCCCATAACAACGGTGTCCTGCACCTTCTTCCATACAAAGCCTCGAAAGGTGCCATCTTCAAGCTGGTTTGGTAACTGTTGTTGTAGGAAAATTCTGCATACGGCAAATTGTCATCCCAGCTAGATCCATAATCTAGGGCACAAGCTCTCCATGTCCTCCAAAATCTGATTGACTCTCTCGGTCTGTCCATCGGTGCAGGGGTGGAAAGCTGCATCAATTCCAATCGGGTTCCCAATGTTTCATGCAACTGGTTCCAAAATTTCGAGGTAAACCGGGTTCCTCTATCCGATCTGATGCTCCTCGGAACTCCGTGTAAGCACACAATTCTGGTCATGTATATCTTTGCCAACTTAGCACCGCTATAGGTGGTCTTGACCGGAATAAAATGAGCTACCTTTGTTAAACGGTCGACTATAACCCAAATCGAGTCATATCTGAACGAGTCTTTGGCAATCCTGTGATAAAATCCATGCCTAGTTTATCCCACTTCCATTCGGTATCGGCAATGGTTGTAACAATCCTGGCCGCTTCGATGTTACGCCTTTACTTTCGACATACGTCACAAACTGCGCTACATACTCCATAATATCCTTCTTCATTCCGGTCCACCGAAAGTATTCTTCAAATCCAAGTACATCTTGGTATTTCTGGGTGAATCGAATAGGGTGAATCATGAGCTTCTTGTAAAATCAACTTCACGATCTACGGGTCATTGGGCACATAAACACGGTCTTCAAACCATAGGGTATCGTGCTCATCCTCACGAAATCCTTTAGCTTTTCCTTTGCTCATTTTCTCCTTTATAGAGGCAACTTCCTTATCCGCCTTTTGGGCTTCTCCGATTTTGTCCATCGCTGTATTTGAATCTCCAATGCTGCTACATAGCCTCTCGGAACTATTTCCAAACATAGCTCTCGAAGGTCCTCGGCTAACTCATTGGGTATTCCTCCCATCATTAGGGTATTGGCGTGGCTCTTACGGCTCAAGTAAATGCCTTTCGACATTAGCCTTCCCGGGTGATAATGCAATCTCATGTCATAATCCTTGATAAGCTCTAACCATCTCCTTTGTCCGAGATTCAATTCATACGTGGTGAAGATGTACTTCAAACTCTTGTGATCCGTATATACTTCACAATGATTTCCAATGAGAAAATGTCTCCACGTCTTCGTGGCATGCACAACGACGCTAACTCCAAATCATGAGTGGCATAATTCAACTCATGGGGCTTAAGTTGTCGTGAAGCATCTGAAACAACTCTTCCTTCCTGCATAAGCCTTGCTCCAAGTCCTCGGCGTGAAGCGCCGCAATACACCTCATAATCCTTAGTCCGATCCGGCAATATCAAACCGGTGAGGTAACCAATCTTTTCTTCAACTCCTGAAAACTTGCCTCCACGGTCCCTCAGTCCATACGAATTTATTTTCCTTCTTCAACAATTCTGTCATAGGCTTAGCAATCCTTGAGAAATTCTCAATGAACCTTCGGTAGTATCCTGTGAGTCCAAGGAAACTCCGAACCTCTCCAACTGTCGTTGGTGCTTCCCATTTGGTTACGGTTTCAACTTTTGTGGGGTCAACTGCTATCCCTTCTCCGGATATAACATGTCCGAGAAATCCAACTTCCTTTAGCCAAAACTCACATTTGCTGAACTTGGCATACAACTGGTGTTCCCTTAGTTTCTCCAAAACCAATCGCAAATGTTCCTTGTGTTCCTCTTCATTCTTCGAAAAAATCAAAATGTCATCGATGAACACCACGATGAACTTATCCAAAAACTGCATAAACACTTTGTTCATCAGGTTCATGAAATAGGCTGGTGCGTTAGTCAGTCCAAACGACATAACGGTATACTCGTATAGTCCATATCTCGTGGTAAATGCTGTCTTGGGTATGTCCTGCTCCCGAATCTTCAACTGATGGTACCCTGATCGCAAGTCGATCTTGGAAAACACCTTGGCTCCTTGCAAGCGATCAAACAGATCATTTATCATAGGTAGTGGGTACTTGTTCTTGATTGTTACTTCATTCAATCCACGATAATCAACAACCATTCTTAACGATCCGTCCTTCTTCTCCACTAGCAAAGCGGGTGATCCCCAAGGTGAAGAACTTGGGCGTATAAAACCTTTATCCAAAAGCTCCTTAATCTGCTTCTTGATTTCCGCCAAATCTGTCTTTGGCATCCTATATGGTCGCCGATATTGGGCCTGTTCTCGGCAAAAGCTCGATCAAAAACTCAATGTCTCTATCCGGTGGCATTCCTGGCAACTCTTCCGGAAATACATCAGGAAAATCCTTCACCACTGGTACTTCTTCCTGCACCACTCCTGATAGGCAATTAACTTGCGCTCTTCTTGGCTCGTGCCGTGATACATACTTAATCCTTCTTCCTTCTGGCGTGGTGAGCAAAATTGACTTTGTGGTGCAATCTATGTTTCCTCCATACCTTGATAACCAATCCATACCTAATATCACATCCAATCCTTGGGATTCGAACTATTAGGTGCGAGGGGAAAACATAGTGTCCAATCCTTAATGGCAGTCGATCACACCATTTACTAGCCATGTACTCTGCTCCGGGTGAGGTTACTAGCATGGGTGACCTAAGGGCTTGGGTTGGTAATTTGTAGTTATCCACAAATCCCCTTGATATGTATGAATGCGATGCACCAAAGATCGAAAAGAACAACCGCATGAAATGACTTAACAAAAACTTACCGATTCTTGCATCGGGCTGATCTTCAACCTCCTCCACTTCAATGTGGTTCACCTGTCCCCTATTGAAAGGGTTGGGTTTCTTTCGAGCTTCCATTGCCATTTCCATTCGCCTATACGGGCAGTCATTGGCATAATGCCCGATCTTATGGCACTTAAAGCAAGTAATATGACTCAGGTCTACTTTGGATGGTGTTGACGGGTTGGTGCGATTACATCCATTACTTCCTCCATTCCCGTTCCCATTCTTGGTGCTGTTATGGTTATGCGAATTACCTCCTCCATGGGTATCTCAAACTGAATTCTGATTTAGGGGTATAACGAGGTTTCTCTTGAGCTCGAGTTATACTTCCCTTGCCCATACTTCCGCTTACGGTTCTCAATTTCTTCTTTGCTTTCCTTCAATCATGAGGGCTCGGTCTACTAACTCCTGGTAGTTATTGAAACTGGCTACCATCAACGGCATCTTGAACTCATCATTCAGTCCTTCTAGAAACTTCTCTGTTTAGCTGCATCAGTAGCAACGTCATCCGGGGCATAACGTGCTAGTTTACTAAAGTCATCCACGCATCGCCAATGATCCTTCCTCCTTGGCGTAAATTGCGAAACTCACGCTTCTTCATGGCCATAGCTCCTGCTTTGAAACATGGGCGGTCTTGAAAAGCTTGCTGAAATTGATCCCATGTGGCGGTGTCTCTGAGGTAAGTGGCTGTGAAATTCTCCCACCATGCCGCCGCTGGTCCTTCAAGTCGATGTGCTGCAAACTTCACTCTTTCTCCATCCGTGCATCCTGCAGTGGTCAGCTCCCTTCCTATCTTGCGGAGCCGATTAAATGCTGCTACAATTGGCTCGGTGCTCTTTGGAATACACCGGCGGGTTTAGTCTAAGGAAGCGAGTCGGATGATCCGCAGTGGTGGTGGTGGTGGTGGGTTGTTGTTGTTGTTGTTGCCACAGTTACGCACCAATGTTTGAATCAGGGTATTCTGCTGCTGGATCAGTTGGGTGATCTCCGGCGTGAAAACAAATCCGGGGTCGCGTCTCGGAGGCATCTAATGGGTTTAGAAAAGATGAGAATTTAGAATAGAATGAGGTCTAAGGGGAATCACTACCCAAATGCACATGAGCAAATACACACAAAATCACTTCATTCAATCAAACAAGGCTTACAACGATCTAACTATCGCAAAAGTGCGTGTACTATAATGTTTACATGGAGGAATACTACTAATATGTGGGGGACTTCTACTAATTTGAACGGTGGAAGACTCCATAATGTCCGCTCGACTTCGTCTTCAAAGTCGGGTTCACTTGGATCCGAATCGGTGTCGTCGATGTTGATGTAGTCGCTGGGCAATCGACATCTTGGTCTTCATTCCTGGCGCCAACTTCTTCTTGAGTTCTTCAATCTCGTACTTAAGATCGTTATTGTGTCTTGCTAGAGCTACGATCTCGTCCATATAGTCCTTGCGAGTTGTCTTTAGTTCTTCTTCAAGTTCGATGATCCTTCCCTTTGCATTCTCGCAACTCCAACATATCATTGCACATCTGGTTCTCTGGCGTCGAATATCTTTGGTTTAACTCTGGATGAATGCTGCAATGGATCTATCCTTCTTGGTCTTGACGACGTCCCATTTGTCATCTCGGCGTCCGCAAATCTGGTAGATAGTGTCCTTAAGGTCTTCTTGATAAGCTTCTCCAATGCGTCCCATGGTGATGTGAGCTGCCATGCTCTTTCCCGGACTCAAGTTGGTGCAATCGAAAACACTATCTATAGGCTTGGTGATTGGGGCGAATGTCCTTCTGGAGCGTGGCGTGAATCTTCCAGCGCTCCTCTTGAGCAGAGTGGCGTTGAAAGTCCGGTGAAGCTTGGTAGTCCAATGTTCAGTACTTGGTAACTTCCTTCAAGTGAAATCCAAAAGGTGTGCCTTCATCCGGTTGGGTGTACTTGATCTTGGCGTCCTTCATCCTAAAGAGAGTAGAAAAGATGAGGAGTTAGAAAATGGGAAGAGAATAGTGATCTATGGCTTTATCTTAGTGGTCGTGTCCTACGATCAGGTGTTTCGATACCATTCTCTGTGGCGACCGGACCGAATGGATCTAGTGCTCGTGCTCGGTGTCATCCTGGATCGAGAATCTTGACACCACACAAGATGCTTGAAGGATTTACAGCAGAGTAGCAATCACACACTTATTACATCGTTGTCCACAAGGGAACTTAATTCAATAATATGGCTTAAGGCCATCTAAAGATAACAGCGGAAGGCTTGGAAGACAAGTGAGTCCATCAACTCCAACGGCATCACCGAGTATAGAACCACGACCTAACACCTTACTGTCGTTCAAAAAGTCTGCATAGCGTGAAAAGTTGCAGCCCAAAACGGGTCAACACATGGAATATCTTGGCAATGTAACACATAGAGAACAATGAAGCAATAAGCCTATACTACATGCATATATGGCTGGTGGTAAGGCTCTACGGTTACATTTTTGCATAAAGCTGATTTTTCCCTACATCAAAGGAATAATTTTATTTAACTATCATGGTGGTTGTTAAACATTGAGAATGGTTGTGACAAAGATCCTCAATCCCAATTAAAAAGTACTCATTAAAAACCCAATAACTTTTATTTGAAGTAACATGTTGAGATTCACATGATATTCAAGTACTAGATACTCAAGATGTCCATAACCGGGGACACGGCTAATCATGATTAGTTTTTACACTCTGCAGAGGTTTAGCACTTTTCCCCACAAGACTCGATCGCCTCCGCTTTGGTTCTCGCACTACATGGTGTTTGAGAAGCGGATGAACGAGACATAGTCTTCGTAAGCGCTAGCACCTTACATGTGGGTAGACCGTACCAACCTACATCCCCTACATCAGCTAGCCTACCCGTAAGAGTTCGCACAACTTAGTCGACTCACGCCAGAGCCCATAATTGGCTTGTGGCTGCACACGGAAGTTTCCAGTTTGAATAATCTTATGATCCCTTAGAGCACAGGTGGCGGTCCGAAGAAATCTGAGGCAAGTCCTGATAGAAACCAGGTGCCTCAATCCACCCAGATGTGTGTTTAGGTTGCCACCTTAAATAAACCATTAATTAACAATCTCACATCTGTCATGGATATTCACTCACCCAATCCACGTCTACTAGCACAGCATGACATAATTAAGCAAACGTAGAAGTAACTCCCAAGGTTTCATAAGTAAAACAGGTAATAGGTACTACCTCAATCTACTTCCCATCCCACAATTTAATTAGATCCTAAACATGCAAGTGTTTGAGGGTTGATCTAATGCATAAAACTGGGTAGTAGAAAAGGTATGATCAAAGTGTTACTTGCCTTGGCGATGATCCATGAGTCCTAGAGATTCAAGTAACAAGCGGCGCACTCGGGTGATCTAACGCAGACAAACAACAAGCATACAATAAGTACTCATCTAATGCACAGGGAAATCTCGAATAAAAGATCTAACCAGATAGTTCAACTTAAGAACCCTGGTTGCAAAAGAATCGAATCAAATAAAGCGTCGAAAGTCGGAACTCGAGAGAGAACGACTCGGTTTAGCAATCTGAAATTAAGTCAAAATTTTACAGTAGCAAAACTCTGTGTAAGTAGGTTAGTCGAACGGCGGTTTCAGAACGAAACTCCAGCGCTTGAATCACACGATTCCGATAAGCGAGCAAGAAATAAAACAGATTTGAAAATCGGATCAGAAATCGAATCTGAAAGATAATGGATTAAATCCGATTTAAAAGAAAATGACGAACGGATTAAATAACGGACGTTCGTTAACAGAACTAATCCAACGAACGCGTTCATTGAAACGAACGGGTCGGTGAACGTTCACTAAATAAGAAAACCGAAAAAAAATAAAACCATCTAGGTTTTTGAAAAAAAACCGAACATCGCAAAAAAAACCGGATCGGTCTTTTAACAAAACCGGATCGGATCGGATCGGGCGGCTACCTCCGGCGTGGGTCGCCGCGGGGCTCAGCGGGTCTCTGAGGTCGGCGGGTCGGGAGGGCGGCGGGAGGCTGACGAGGCTCGGCGTGAGGGCGGCGAGGGCGACGGCCTTCGGCGGCAAGGCGGGCTCGGGTGAAGGGCGGCAAGGCGGGTTGAGGGGAGAGGAGGGCGGCGGCGGGTTAAATAGGAGGGGGGTCTCGGCTTGGGAAGGGCAACGGGCGCCGGGTCGGGACCGGACTCCCGGCGGGCGGCGGGCTGTGGGGCACCGCATGCAAGTGAGGGAGAGGGAGGCGAGGCGGGCGGTCGGGCCGGGCCGGGCCGCTGGCTGGGCCGGGCTGGGCCTTGGCCTGTGGGCTGTTTTTTTTTAAACAAAACAAAACGGATTAAAAAAATACCAAACAAACTCCGATTTTAATAAAATAAATTTTTCCCGACTCCTAAAAATGAGTCGAACAAAATGAACTTTAAAAACGGCAAACATGCAAAAAAATTTTAAAATGCTCATTTTTGCCTAAGCAAAATAAATCTTCCAAAACCAAATTTTTGATTTATTTATATTATCTTCATTTTTTCCTAAATATTGGGAAAGTCATATTATTCCCTCTCTTAAGATTTTTATAGGAAAAACTTTATGAAGATAATTAAATAAATCAATGATCCTATTTTCAAGATTTGAGAAATAAATCCCAAATATGAAAATAATGAAACTTCCAACTCTCCGAGGGTCCTTGAGTTGCGTGAAATTTTCTAGGATCGGAAAATGCGAGAAAAATATGATATGCATGATGACCTAATGTATAACATTCCAAATTGAAAATTTGGGATGTTACATATATATTCCCAATATTCAGACTACATTATAACACTCTTGCTTGTTCTTCGATTGCATGCAGGAATAAACCTTCATGGTCAGGTGGATCATGCTTCCGGCATCGTTAGTAACCTCAGGAGATTGGTTTAGCGATTGCTAAGGCGCAACATTGTTGCACGTTCATAGTTGGATCGTTAAAGTCGACTCCAGCAAATCGATAGTTATCCTATCATCGAAAGATCGGGCCCCTCGTCTCTATCACTGATCTTTCATGAATTGGAGGGGGATTCCTTGAAGAACATGAAGAACACAGGGAAGAACTAGAAGAAATCACAAGAGAACACTCAAGGACAAGGCCAATCACACATCCACTAGACTAACAAACACATAGATCCATAAGGTCCATGAACAACCAAAGGGAAAGATACAAGGTAGAGTTCATCCCAAATCCAAAGGAGATGGGGTCTTGGTGATCTAGGTAGCTCCTTCCCACAAAGGGTTTTTTGGATCCCTCGGGATCTTCTCACATGCTCACCTGGAGGTCTTGAACTCCATGGTGTGGTCTCTCTCTCTCTCTTTCTCTCTCTCTCTCTCTCTCTCTCTCTCTCTCTTAAGAGAAGTAGAGGTAGGAGCAAAGCTCAACTAAGACGAGCTATCATATTTGCTAACCCTAGAATGGAGGTGGAGATGGAGTATATATAAGCAAGTCCATGAAGGGGTAAGTGCGAGGGGGATACAAGGGCCTCGGGCCCTATCCATGAGCGCAGGAAGGCGCCGGATGTCTGGGCTGGGGGCCGGATGTCCGGCAGCTGGCCAGATGTCCGGCAGCTGGCCAGATGTCCATCCATTTGATGGCCTTTGCTACTGTACCCCTCTGCCGAATTTCTGGGGAATGTCGGATGTCCGACCTATCGGGGCCAGATGTCCAGATCCTGTAGCTTCAGCAGCTCCATCTTCTTCCATCTCCTCTTCCATGCTTCCCTTGGGGATGGTGTAGTCTTTCCTTGGTGCTTGTACTCCTCCTCGTCATCCGTGAAGCTCCGACAATACCCATGTATGCACATGTGTGGAGTGTCAAGTAGTATAGCATCCTCAAAGGGGTCAAGTGAACACGTGTAAACGGGATGATCCACCTTCAGGCATGTGAAGTAGATGTCGCATGTGTCACTTGCCGAATGGACTCTTGACATGGTGATGTCCTTAGGATGCTCTGCATCATAATGTGTAGAGGATATTTAGGATGAATTCCACATCCACGTCTGAAAATTAGGACGAACCGTGTGCGATAAACCAACAAGCTAGAAATCTCAAGAAAAGATACCCACCTTGAGTGATGCAAAAATCAGTGGTTACGCGTCTTTTCCTTATTATCATACATATTTATTCTTTTTGGATCGTGTGCGATCTTGGTTGCTCCCGCCCCGCTTCAATTCGTTTACCAAAATTTTAGTAGCCGTGATATTTCAACTGTCGCCCCCACTCCTCCACCACCAATCTTATAGTAAATTTCCAGTAGCTGAGGCATTTGAACAATCGCCCTCCCTCATCCACCACCATCTCCACCCACAATTACTGAAAATTTCATTAGCCGCGGCATATCCTCAAGGACCACCCCGCCCCCCTCCACAGTTCACACACCCCACCCCTCCCCCTGCTCGATCCCTAGCTCGCCACCATCGCCGCTGCCAACCCCTGCCGGTGTGCCCGTGCCTCCTAGCTTAAATAATAAAGTTCAGGTTACCCATTGATTGCCATACCCCCGCCGCCCTGAGTTTTTAGATGAGGCTTGTGGTGTCCCTCCCCTCCAGATGCACATCCCCTACTCCAAAGAGTCGCAACCTAAGCCCGACCACATATCCGGGGGAGCACGACAAGCGTGCGGCCAAAAAGAGGTTTATCATGGCCTCTGTTGTGGATGAGGGCGAGGTGGACACTATTTGTGTTGACCTGTGGATCCTGGAGGAACACCTTGTCGCCGAGGCCAGCGAGGACGTTGACTACGTTTCCATGCCAAAGGCTTCACGTCAGCGGGCTCACGTATTACTATATATCGGGAAAGCCTACTACGACATCAAGCTCGTCAACAACGATGGCTTGATGTGGGCCAGTTAAGTGGTCCATCCCCAACCCCTCTGGTTCAACCGTCGTCGATCTCTCTAAAGGCACTGCCACTGATCTCCTCCTCCGCGCGGTCAAGGATCTGTGATCCTTGTACGTTATCGAGTCCATTTTGTCATTTCTGAAGGACATTTTCAACAGCGGCGGCCTGGGATCCTCGGCTGCCAAGTCAGATCGCATCGACCACGACCACAAGAAGGGCACCCACTTCGGCTCTTCCAAGGTGAAATAGCCCATCTGTGACATGAAGGGGCGCACCATGGGTCTATGATCTTCCAAGTGTAAGGATCCCATCCATGACAAGTGAGGCAATATCCTATCAGCAAATCTTACTTTTTCTAGCTAGCCAACTCGTACACTTTGTTGTCATAGATTTTGCCATGCGGTGTTTCAATTGTGTCGTGTTTAATTATTTCAGTTATGCAATAGGGCTATGTGATGTTTAAGTATGAATTGTCCACTTCAGTTTCACGAATGGCTATATTTGGTTGTTTATAATGAGTAGATGCCTAGTTTATCTCTATTTGGTTGTTAGGTTGGTTGCAGTGAGCATTTGGCGAGTTATCAAGCAGATGCCTTGTTTATCTCTATTTGGTTGTTAGGTTGGTTACAGTGAGCATTTGTCCAGTTTTCAAGCAGATGCCTTATTTATCTGTATTTGGTTGGTTGGTTGCGGTGAGCATTTGTCCAGTTTTCAGGCAGATGCCTTGTTTATCTGTATTTGGTTGTTAGGTTGGTTCCAATGAGCATTTATCCAGTTCTCAAGAAGATGCCTAGTTTATCTGTATTTTCTTATTAGGTTGGTTGCAGTGAGCATTTGTCTAGTTTTCAAGCAGATCTGTATTTGCTTGTTAGGTTGGTTGTAGTGAGCCTCTGTCCAGTTTTCAGTGGCTATATTTAGTTGTTATAGTGATCATATATGCCTTGTTTATTTTATTTAGTCACAATGTAATGTTCATTATGTGCAATATGGAACGGTGTAGTTCGATTTCATCAATACCAGTTTGAACGGCTATATTTGGTTCCTGTTATGCCTTGTGTAGTTGACACATGCCCTTTATTTCAGTTTTAAACATTTATCCAGTGTGATGTTTAAGCATGAGCTACATTCTATTCATTTTCAACGATACCAGTTTGAATTACAATATTTGGTGGTTGTTAAGCCTGTTGTAGTTAACATTCCCATCTAGTTTTTATCTCCTTTAATAACATGTTGAAACCAACACATTCAAGCTATCATTTGGAGAAGATGTTGTTTACCATGGCTATATTTGTTTTATCTTAAGCTTGTTATACTTATCATGCCTTTCCATGTACTTATGTAGGACAACAACGGGAGTGGACAACATTTTCCACCAATGTTAGTTTCATCCCTTGGCTTATACTCCCCCTGTTCCATAATGTAGTGCATATAGATCCACGCGTGGACACTTTTTAGCTTCTAATATTGACTTGTTGCTTGTAGGTACATGTGTCCTCGGCAAAGATCCACGTATCGACCCTTTTTGCGTATGGGGCAATGAGATATTCATGAACCATCATCAAGTGAGGAAAGTGATAAGGATTATTAGAAAAAATATACGAATGATGGCAATTAAATTATTTGTTTATGCTCTAACCAACACGACAGTGAGTTGTAGGATGTCAACTGTAAAGTCTGTAGCCTTCTCTTTTTACTTCCCATAATGAGTTTTTTAGACAATAATGTCTGAATCTCTTTCGTTTGCAATGGTTCCCAAAGCAGTTTACTCAAGATTACCTTGCAAAGTACATGATTGGTGGACATGTAATGAAGGTTAAAGAATTTCATCGAGACTACAATGAGCATCGAGAAGTCCTAATGAAGACAATGAAGGATGGGTGGGTGGCCATCACAAGGGGTTGGCCTAGAGTCGTGTGTGCACTAGGCGTGGAGGAGGACACAATATGGGCATTCCGCTTCACCTTCTCCAGCAACCAGAATGTCTTTCGCCTCTCTCTTTACAGTCTCTAGAACAATTGCGCTTCATCATTCTTTATCTGGTGCTTCTGTAGTTCTTCAGTACATGTACCTGTGCATCGAATTATGCATTCGTCCTTAACCTGTATTTGTAATAAAAAATGGTTAGATATGAAATAAGTGATTCCCTACTTTCAAATTAAAAAACTATGAATTCCAAATGCAGGGATTAAATAAGGGATAAATTATGATCTGTAGGCCATTACACTGCACATGGTTTGCGAAAGCAAAATGTCTATGATAACTTTCAAGATCAGACACGTTTCTCAGATCCACTATGTGTGCAATGAATCTCTATTGCACACACAACCAGCCAAGAAAAAACATGTGAGATTAACAACAGCAGTGCACACAGTTTCTTCTTATTAAATATTTGTGAAAGTCACCTTATCACACACGCTTGGCAATTATGGACTGTTTATGATGTCATGCGCACCATACATGTTTGCGCATAGAAGAACACGTGCGATAGGCCTTCATCCAACACACGTATCACTGATGAATCGTGTGGGATATATTCAAGCTTCGCATACAATTTTTTAGGGATAATTGTATGCTCTCTTACATCGAATCATACATGCTTCTGGGTTAGGAAAAGTAAAATGTGTGTGATAGTCTCCTTACCATACACGCTTTACAATCATGAACTGTTTGTGATGTGGTGCGCATCGTAAACGTTCCACCACATTGCATAATCACGTCCTCGGACGACAACAGGTATGACTCCAGACTCGCTCAGCATCAAGCTATGGCGGCAAGGCTACATCTCAAGGTCCCTATTGAAGGCACCCCTTGGCAGCATGCAGTGTTCTACACGAACGTCCAACTTACCCCCCTCCACCTCGCAGAAGCAAAGGCGCAGATGTGCAACAGGGCACAGTTGAGGCTTCGACCCAGGCATCAAGGCCCTGTGTAAACCTTTCGCTGTAAAATTTTATTTTCTTACTTATCATAAGACACCTCAGTAGTTCGAATTGCACGGATAGACATCCAGAGCTTATGGAAAATAAAAACATCCTTTACTGTGTTCGGGCATCCGCATTATCTAGCTCTCTTTTTTCTCTTTCTTTTCCCGCTCTTCGAACAGCCGGGCATGCACACATTGCGTAAACAAATACAAGTCGGTTAATTGTCCAAAGTCTTGATCTTCCCATCAACTCTACATACTAAGTCTGGCACTACTTTCCGTTGTGTGTTCGGCATCTCGAATATTGCGTTATATGCATTAGTTCCGAACTATGTCTTCGGCCAATAGTTGGATTGCTCGGCTCCTGTGCTTGCCTTCTTACATTTCACACGTTCAGCTAAGAAGGTAAAGGGAGAACCTTTGCGATTGTACTTCTGGCTTTTCCAGGTAAGCACCTTGGGGGAGAAAGCCAAAAACTGGCCGCCATAGTAAGCGAGAACTGATCAGCGATCCGATGACAAGTGTTAAACTAAGAAATCGTTGGCGATTGATGTGTGTCATATGAAGGGTTCGTCCTAGCACAAACATGTGATTACAAAGGCATGCCTTAGCACCCACGTACATCACAAAACACTTGGGGCTAGTCATTAGCTCCCGCCATCAAGCTCCTATGGTTAAGTGAAAGCAATAAAGCCGCATAGTCTGATTGCCTAGTCTCTCTCATGCACTACCACCTTCGGGCACCAAGACATTGACTAAGGGTAACAACGCGGAGACGAAACACCCCTCGTACCATTCACTTGGGGGCTGAAGCCGACGAAAGGTAACTTTCAAAGTAATAAACGAGCCGCATTATAAAGCAAAAGGTTCAGTGGACAACTTTATACAATCACGGAATGATTACATCCTTGGAACACTGGCCCTCTACCGCCTGAGCACCATCCATAACTTGTGCATAATATATTTCGGGGCGGCGATGCTCCTTTTCAACCGGCGGGGGACCAGTGGCCATGTCCATTGGCTTGATCTTAGGCCAATGAACCATGGTATTCGCAAAGGCTAACCTAGCTCCTTAAAGGCACGCAGAACGCTTCACGATATTAATCCAGGGCGACATATCATGCAGCCTCTGCACCAGGACAAAGTAGATGTCCGGAATGGGCTCTGCGGGCCACAGCTAGACGCACAAATCTTTTAGGGCCGGCTCGACCATCCGATGCAGGTCCATCAGCTGCTTCATTTGGTTGCTTAGGAGGGGAGGGTGCCCAGGCGCCTGGAACTGCGACCAGAAAAGCCGTTATTCGGAGTTCTCCTCCCGCGTGGCATAATGCTCCGCCACACTCTTCGGAAGGTCGGCAAAAATGCCTCCGGAGCGCCAGACCCGCTTCAGCAATTCGCCTGTTGCCGCTAAAAACACTCTGCAGTAAGTATTTTTTACCATCGGCAATTTTCCCTACTTGGAGGAGCTCCTCTCGAACACCCCACAATTCTGTTCTGGACTCCTGGAGCTCTTTTTTCGCCTTGGATAGCTTGGAGGACTATTCTTTCCGCTTCTACTCAAGGGCCTCACATTTCATGACAGCATCCTTGAGCTCCACCTACACTTCGGCCACTCAAGCCTCGTGGTTTTCGCCGATGGTCTTCGCCTTCTCAAGTTCGGCCACCGCCTTTTCGGTTGCTGCTTTCTTTTCGGCCGCCTCGGCGTCGGCCTTCTTCAGCGCCGCCTTGAGGCCCTCAACCTCCGCGGTGGCAGCTACAGTCACCAAACACCATGGGCTCAGCATACAATCCGGAACGTCAGTGTCCGGCGGTGTTTATTATGCATCTCAATTGAAGCTTACCTTGTGCCTCATCAAGCCGTTTGTTCACAAGGACAACCTCTTCATCGGAGCATTTAAGCTTCCGATCCATCTCCTCCAGGGCAGCAGCATTAGCAGCCGTGGCCAAGGACGATGCCTGCGATATCAAATCAATCATGATATTTTAAATACTAGCCTACAGATATTTGACCCTCTGTAAGGTTTTTGCAATCCTTAAAGAGTCTCGGGGGCTATTATATATACGGCATGCTCCTACTTTGGTTAAAAAAGTTAAATCCATTTTCTGGGCAAAGGACATTACTTGACTCACCTCAAAGCCTTTCAGAAGGCCTTGGACGATGTCATCCAGTCCGGTATGGACGGATCGAACACTCCGCAGAACCACACCCGTAAGGGCGCGGTGCCCGTCGACGATGACGGAGTTGTTCACCAACTCCTCCATCGCGTCCGGCCAACCCATCGCCGCCTGGTTGTTGGTATCTGGCGCGGGCGACGGGACCACAACCCCTTCCCCGTTAGAAGGTGGGACCGACACCTGTGAGAGCCTTGGGGGATAAGGTGCGGCCGGCTGTGAGGGTCCGGGCGATCCGGACTCCCCCCCCCCCCCCCGCATTGGCCAGGAGAAACACACCCTCCTAGTCTTCGGTTACCGTGGCATCAGCCTCGTCCATGACTGTGTTGCCCCCTCCCCCGTGTTCAGACGGGGAGGGGTCCTTCAGGACATCACCTCCCCGGCCTCTTCAGGAACTAGGGGAGGCGCGGAGCGCGACACGGATCCTCTGTTCACCAACTCGGCGGGTGGAGAAGTCCCCTCCGAGGTATGCTCGGCTGGGTGATCGCGCGGTGGGCTATGATATTAATCGGTTCCCATCAGTAAAGAGGTTGGTAAAACAAAGTAAACAAGAAATATCTAGGTTCACACCTCATGGCAGGGGGCTTGACCCTGAGTTCCTTCTCCGGAACCTTTTCGGACGCTGCGGACTCCTCATCGGAGTTTGAACTGTCGGGCATGATCATCTTGGGCTTGCACTGCCTCTTCTGGGCCCGAGGAGGCTGCTCCTCCTCGACGCCCCCGGATGTCGTCCTCTTCCTGGAGTGGGAGGAGGCGCTCTCCTCCTCGTCCTACTCCTTGTCCCCGTCTTGGGCAGAAGGGGCAACAGTGTCTTTGGACCTAGTGTCCGGATGACCTATTCAGGGGAGGCCTTCCCTGGCCTCCGGTAAATCCTTCTTTTTCTTTCCCTTCTTTTTTGGCGCCTTGTAAGGCGCCACGACCAGCAGCTCCTCTAGTTGAGCCGATCGGGGCTCTTCGGGCAGTGGAGCCGGCCTGCTGATCTTCTCGGCCTTCTCGAGCCAGCGCTGTTAAGGTAAAAAAGGACTTAGACCAAACTCTGGACAGTATGAGCACACGGATACACGTCGGGCAAAGGATTAATTACCTTCCTTGGAGGATTTGCAGCGTCGAGACCGATGTCTTCTTTTTTGGCCAGCCACTCCTTCCGGGGCTTGAACAACAGGCTCCACACCTTGTCGTAGGTGGTGCGGAAGAGGTGCTACACGGTGATACGTCTCCAACGTATCTATAATTTTTGATTGCTCCATGCTATATTATCTATTGTTTTGGACAATATTGGGCTTTATTTCCACTTTTATATTACTTTTGGGACTAACCTATTAACCGGAGGCCCAGCCCAAATTTGCTATTTTTTTTGCCTATTTCAGTATTTCGAAGAAAAGGAATATCAGACGGAGTCGAAACGGAACAAAATCAACTGGAGAAATTATTTTTGGAAGGAAAGCTATCGGATGGACTTGGACCCCACGTCAAGGAAGGAACAAGGAAGCCACGAGTGTGGGGGGCGTGCCCACCCCCCTAGGGCGCGCCCCTGCCTCGTGGGGCCCTCGTGGCTCCCCTGACGTGCTTCCTGCACCCATATATACTCACGTACCCTAAAATTTCCAAAACAGAGAATAGATCGGGAGTTCCGCCGCCGCAAACCTCCAGAGCCACGAAAAACCAATCAAGACTGTTAGGCACCTGCCGAGGGGGGAACCTCACCGGTGGCCATCTTCATCATCCCGACGCTCTCCATGATGAGGAGGGAGTAGTTCACCCTCGAGGCTAAGGGTATGTACCAGTAGCTATGTGTTTGATCTCTCTCTCTCTCTCTCTCTCTCTCTCGTGTTCTTGATTTGGCATGATCTTGATGTATCGCAGCTTTGCTATTATAGTTGGATATTATGTTTCTTCTCCCCCACTACTCTCTTGTAATGGATTGAGTTTTCCCCTTGAAGTAATCTTATCGGTTTGAGTCTTTAAAGATTTGAGAACACTTGATGTATGTCTTGCCGTGCGTATATGTGGTGACAATGGGATATCACGTGATTCACTTGATGTATGTTTTGGTGATCAATTTGCGGGTTCCGCCCATGAACCTATGCATCGGGGTTGGCACACGTTTTCGTCGTGATTCTCCGGTAGAAACTTTGAGGCACTCTTTGAGGTTCTATGTGTTGGTTGAATAGACGAATCTGAGATTGTGTGATGCATATCGTATAATCATACCCACGGATACTTGAGGTGACATTGGAGTATCTATGTGACATTAGGGTTTTGGTTGATTTGTGTCTTAAGGTGTTATTCTAGTACGAACTCTAGGGCTGTTTGTGACACTTATAGGAATAGCCCAACGGATTGATTGGAAAGAATAACTTTGAGGTGGTTTCGTACCCTACCATAATCTCTCTGTTTGTTCTCCGCTATTAGTGACTTTGGAGTGACTCTTTGTTGCATGTTGAGGGATAGTTATATGATCCAGTTATGTTATTATTGTTGAGAGAACTTGCACTAGCGAAAGTATGAACCCTAGGCCTTGTTTCAACGCATTGCAATACCGTTTACGCTCACTTTTACCATTAGTTAACTTGCTGTTTTTATATTTTTAGATTATAAAAACCTTTATCTACCATCCATATTGCACTTGTATCACCATCTCTTCGCCGAACTAGTGCACCTATACAATTTACCATTGTATTGGGTGTGTTGGGGACACAAGAGACTCTTTGTTATTTGGTTGCAGGGTTGCTTGAGAGAGACCATCTTCATCCTACGCCTCCTACGGATTGATAAACCTTAGGTCATCCACTTGAGGGAAATTTACTACTGTCCTACAAACATGTGCACTTGCAGGCCCAACAACGTCTACAAGGAGAAGGTTGCGTAGTAGACATCAAGCAGTTTCAAGCGCCGCTGTCGGGAGGTTAGTGCTTGAAGGTATATCTTTAGATCTTGCAATCAAATCTTTTTGTTTCTTGTTTTAGCACTAGTTTAGTTTATAAAAGAAAACTACAAAAAATGGAATTGAATTTGTCTCATACGCTTCATCTTTTTAATATCTTTCGTGAGAATGATGGAAAGGAAAATTGTGCTCAAGTGCTAGAAGAAGAATTACATAGAATGCTTGGCATGAAATATGTGAATGATGAGCATGCAATGTTGTTAGTATGAATTCTTTGAATACCCTTGATGCTAATGATATGCAAAGCCACAATCTTGGGGATGCTATGTTTGATGAAGATGATATTTTTGGTCCCCCAAGCTTTGATGAGCAAATTTACTATGATGAAAGTGTGCCTCCTATCTATGATGATTATTGTGATGACACGTATGCTCTAAGGAATAACGATAACCATGAAACTTGTCATCTTGATCTTAATTTTCACTCATATGATCGTTATTTTGTTGAGTTTGCTCCCACTACTATTGAAGAGAAGAATTTTGCTTATGTGGAGAGTAATAAAATTTCTATGCAAGTAGATGATGAAAAGAATGCTTTATGTGCTGGTTATATTGTTGAATTCATTCATGATGCTACTGAAAATTATTATGAGAGAGGATCATATGCTTCTACATATTGCAATAATATCAAGTTTCCTCTCTATGTGCTTAAAATCTTGAAGTTATGCATGTTTTACCTTCCTATGCAAGTTGATTCTTGTTCCCATAAGTTGTTTGCTCACAAAATCCCTATGCATAAGAAGTGGGTTAGACTTAAAAGTGCTAGTCATATTCTTCATGATGCTCTTTTTATTTTCCAATTCTTATCTTTTATGTGAGCATCATTGAAATCATCATGCCTAGCTAGGGGCGTTAAACGATAGCGCTTGTTGGGAGGCAACCCAATTTTATTTTAGTTTCTTGCTTTTTGGTCCTGTTTGTAACAAATAATACATCTAGATTCTGTTTACATGTGGTTTTGTGTTTTAATTAGTGTTTGTGCCAAGTAGAACCTTTGGGAAGACTTAGGTGAAGTCTTTATGATCATGCTGTAAAAACAGAAACTTTAGCGCTCACGAGATTAGCTTCAACTTTTTACTGGAGAGTGCTATTTAGTTGATTATTTTTGCAGATGATTACTAGACAAATTCCTCAGGTCCACCAATTTATTTTAGAATTTTTGGAGTTCCATAAGTGTGCGTTAGTTACACATTACTACAGACTGTTCTGTTTTTGACAGATTCTGTTTTCATTGTGTTGTTTGCTTATTTTGATGAATCTATGGCTAGTAAAATAGTTTATAAACCATAGAGAAGTTGGAATACAGTAGGTTTAACACCAATATAAATAAAGAATGAGTTCATTACAGTACCATGAAGTGGTGTTTTGTTTTCTTTCACTAACGGAGCTCACGAGTTTTCTGTTAAGTTTTGTGTTGTGAAGTTTTCAAGTTTTGGGTAAAGATTCGATGGACTATGGAATAAGGAGTGGCAAGAGCCTAAGCTTGGGGATGCCCAAGGCACCCCAAGGTAATATTCAAGGATAACCAAGGCGTAAGCTTGGGGATGCCGGGGCATCCCCTATTTCGTATTCGTTCATCGGTAACTTTACTTGGAGCTATATTTTTATTCACCACATGATATGTGTTTTGCTTGGAGCGTCATTTTATTTTATTTTGTTTTGCTTGCTGTTTGAATAAAATACCAAGATCTGAAATTATTAAATCGGAGAGTCTTCACATAGTTGCATAATTATTCGGCTACTCATTGATCTTCACTTATATTTTTTGCAGTAGTTTGTTGTTTGCTCTAGTGCTTCACTTATATCTTTTAGAGCACGGTGGTGGATTTGTTTTATAGAAACTATTAATCTCTCATGCTTCACTTAGATTATTTTGAGAGTCTTAAATAGCATGGTAATTTGCTTAAATAATCCTAATATGCTAAGCATACAAGATTTGTAAGAATTCTTGTGAGTGTGTTGAATATTAAGAAAAGTTTGATGCTTGATAATTGTTTTGAGATATGAAGATGGTGATATTAGAGTCATGCTAGTTGAGTAGTTGTGAATTTGAGAAATACTTGTGTTAAAGTTTGTGATTCCGTAGCATGCACGTATAGTGAACCGTTATGTGATGAAGTCGGAGCATAATTTATTTATTGATTGTCTTCCTTATGAGTGGCGGTCGGGGACGAGCGATGGTCTTTTCCTACCAATCTATCCCCCTAGGAGCATGCGCGTAATACTTTGCTTTGATAACTTGTAGATTTTTGCAATAAGTATATGAGTTCTTTATGACTAATGTTGTGTAACATCCCAAAATTCTAAATTTTGGAATGTTATAAACAATTAGATAGTTTTGTTTGATTGTTTGATTGATTGACTGAAAGTGAGTGAAATTTGAAACTTTTTGAAAGTTAAATGAGAGGGAATAAAAGGACTTTCCCAAGCTTTCATTTTTGCTTTTATGATCTTCGGGAATTCAAATTCTTTTCATCACAAAACCCTGGAGAGAAGATGACATGACTTCTTCCATTTAAATAAATGAAAAAGGGTATTTGAAAATATTTGATTTTATTTGGAAAATATTTCCAAATTCTGAAACTTTATGCAACTCAATGATTTTCACGAGCGAAGATAAAATGATTTTTCAAAACATATGAAATATGAGTTGGGAGTTTCAAAGAATTAAATTCAAAGTTCTTTTGAATTATTTTTAATTTGGAGTTATTTGAGTTTTATTCAAATTATTTTTCTCCAAATATAAAATACATGGAAAATAGGGTAACATGATTCCCTACATCAGCTAATTGGAGAGAAATAAATTTGAATTCATTTTGGTATTTTTAAAATGATTTTTAGTGGATTTTATTAGAGCTGAAGCACTCCTTGTTTTATTGGAATTTGTGTGTATTTTATTTGAAGCTAAAATAATGTCCATGGTGTAGAAAATCTTTTTCTGAAAATTTTGATATATTATATGCCTATGTTGCATTTTTATTTTATTGGTATTATTTTATTTTTAGTGTCTGTTTTCTTTAAAAAAAAACTCTCCCCTCACTTGCTTGAACTCGGCCCATTATGACATGACCAGTAGCGCCGGCCATAAGCTCGGGAATGAGTCCCGACCATCACCGCCGCCAATAGGAGTCCGGCCGACGCGGCCGTGCCCCTCCTCCACGCATCATCGCCCCTCCTCGCCTATGAAGCCGCCGCCGCCTCTCCTCCCCTCTCCGTATCGCGTCGCATCCCGCCGGACTAAATCTGAGTAGCCGCCGTCCAGTGGCTGCTTGCCCATAACGCCTCCGTCGCCGCCACCTCGACTCCGCCCAGCGCCGTGCTCGCCGCCGTCTCCGCCCATCGCCGCCGACCCCGGAGCCACCGCCGCCGTCTGCCGGACCTCGCCGGAGTTCGGGTAAACCCTAGCCCCGACCCCCGCCGTTGGATCGAGATCCGACGATCTCGATTCAGTCTTGTTTTTTTTTCGTTTCGGCTAATTAACGAACGCCCGTTCGTTTAGGTTTTATGTGTGAACAGATTCGCTAGGTTAGTAGCTGTAGCGAGCGTTCTCTCGATAGTTATTTTCTTTTTCTTTTAGATTTTTCTGCCAGGGACCTATCCGTAGTGTTATTTTTACAGATTAGCCCCTGGTTTTCAAACGACTACAACTTTTTACTCGTAAGTCCAAATCCAATGAAACCAACGCCCACTTCTTTGTTATGATCTCCTCTATCCAGTAATCCAACTCAAACATATTTTTGAAAATTTAAAATTTGAATTAGATCAGATTTGAATTTGAACTTCGTTTGATCATAACTTGAGTTTCGTAACTCTGATTTAGTTGATTCTTTTTGCAAATCGAAGCTCTTGACCTAAACTTTCTGATAAGGCCAAATTCATATAATTTTGGTACTGTTAGAAATTTTTTTATGTTGCAAGAGTTATTTGCTTGGTTTTGATGTTTTCTGAATCGTTTTCTTCGTTCTTTCCGATCTTTTGAGTGATTGCTTATGTGTGGTTACTATTGCTTCCTTACGATAGATTGACCGGAGTGTGACGAGTAGAGCCATCGAGAGTTTTGAGTGTGAATCTTCTTCGTCAACATTGCAGGCGAGTAACACTTTGATCATACCTCTTCTCATACCCAGTTTTTATTGCATTAGATCAATCCTCAAACATTGCATGATTAGGATCTAATTAAATTGTGGGTTTTGGGAAGTAGTTGAGGTAGTACCTATTACCTGTTTTATTATCAAACCCTTGGGAGTTACTTCTACGTTTGCTTATTATGCCATGCTATGCTAGTAGACGTGGATTGGGTGAGTGTAATCCATGACAGATGTGAGATTGTTATTTAATGGCTCAACTTAAGGTGGCAACTTAAATACACATCTGGGTGGATTGCTAGGGGCACCCTGGGGATATACCAGTGGACTTGCCGAGGGGATATACCAGTGTTGTCCTAGGAGATCCCGGGGATATACCGTGTGATCATCCTACGGTCCGCCACCCAGGCTCAAAGGGATCATGAGATTATTCAAACTAGAAACTTCCGAGTGCAGCCACAAGCCATTATGGGCTCTGGCATAGTTGATTAAGTTGTGCGAACTCTTACGGGTAGACTAGCAGATGTAGGGGTTGTAGGTTGGTACGGTCTACCCACATGTAAGGTGCTAGCGCTTCTGAAAGACTATGTCTCAGTCATCCGTTTCTCAAACACCATGTAGTGCGAGAAATCAAATGGAGGAGATCGAGTCTTGTGGGGAAAAGTGCGCAAACCTCTGCAGAGTGTATAAACTAATCATGGTTAGCCGTGTCCCTAGTTATGGACATCTTGAGTATCTAGTTCTTGGATTATCCTGCTGATCTCATCATGTTACTTTAATTAATATTGTTGGGTTGTTAATGAGTACTTCTAATTGGGATTGAGGATGCTGTCAACCATTCTCAATGTTCAACAACCACCATGATAGTTAAATAAATTTATTCCTTTGCAGTAGGGAAAAATTGGCTTTACGCAAAACTGTAACCATAGAGCTTTCCACCAGCCATATATGCATGTAGTATAGCTTATTCTTTCATTACTCTCTATGTGTTACATTGCCAGCATATTCCATGTGCTGACCCGTTTTCGGGCTGCAACTTTTCATGTTGCAGACTTTTCAGACGATGAGTAAGTGATACGTTAGGGTTATGATTTCTACACTCAACTTTGCCGTTGGTGTCGATGGGAATCCACAACCTTGTTACTTCCGCTATTTGGATTGAGGTAATAGTATTTAAGTTACTTTATACATGTGATTTACCTCTGTTATAAATCCTTGAGTACTGTGTTTGTCAACATACCGATCCAGGGATGACACTTAAGCACAGATACTTGACCCATTCGGGTCGGGTCGCTACAAGATGGTATCAGAGCACATGTTGGTATGGGGCGTGACCCTAGAAAATGGCAAGCCCATAGGAAAGATTTTTCTCTACAACTTTCTTTTCAAAAGAATCTTTTACCTCTCTTCTCTTCTGAACTTATTCAAATATTCCCTTTTAGTGAGACCATACCCCTTTCCTTTTTTTTGACCCCTCGAAGATTCGACTGATGAGACCACTCCAAGAAGTACAAGATATCGGACAACAAAGACCACCTTGGAATGAAGAGGATTTTACCGAGCATTATAATGATGGAAACTACGACGGATAAAGCCTTCAAAGACTAGGAGAATATGAAGAATTTCAGATTTGGTATGACCAAAGAAGGCTACACTGATGGAACTTGACAGACTATGGAAGCTGTCAATACCCGAGATCAAGGTGTATCGGAGAAAGACCGAAACATGGAGCATTAGAACTCAAAGTTATTGTCAAGAAAACCATAAGGCAGGAGATATCAACTATGGAGAGATAGCTCATGGAAATGACAAGAGCAGAAACACGCTATCCATGATGTTGTCGCCCGCTGATGCTATTGTCCCCATGCTGAGTTAAGCATGCATATGCATGGAAGGATTGGATGGTAGAAGGCTGATGGAACACCAATCAGTAAAAGATGAAGTTTTAACCTTAGCTGATGTAACACCGGGATCTGGAGCATTACATGAAGAAGTTTAAGGTGGATCTGCAGGAAGCCGTATTTGACAAGGAAGTATTTCATGAAGAACTCAGGATCCAGAAGATGAAAGTAGACAAGCCGGAGGAGCTAAACCTCGAGATACCGGAGATTCGTCAGGAACTGGAGGACAGTAGGATCATGGTCCATGTCGAGGTTGATGAAATCCAGAAGTTGGAACGTAACTCCAGAAATATTGAAGGATGCCACGAGAGACTTTGCGACAACAGAGATGATCTGGCAAAAAAGAACTTGAGTAGGTCAAGCACGACCAAAAGAAGCCGTTGGAGACATGAACAAGACTTGAAGAGTTTGATGACGTTGAAGATTTATTGACCATTAGAAGACCAAACCCCGTTATACCTACGTTAGATGCGACGATTGTGAGCTGTCATTTGTTTGATGTTTTTTCCGACAGCCACAATAAAATCTGTCTTTCAAAACTTTTGTTTGTATTGTGTGTATCCCTCTCTATCTCTCTTATCCCACCCCAAAACCCATGGACCCCATAAAGGATGAATGGAGATGAGCTTCTATTGTCTGGACCAATGAGTCAATTGGAAACAGACCAATGGATTCAGAACATGGAGGATCACATGAAGAATAACCCTATAGTCAGAAAGAATATGGCCCAAAGATGCTCTTCCGTTCTTTGAAAGAGGTCTGCTACGGTGGAGGATGTACCAAACCATCAATGTGGCACGGAGTAACCACTTGGGAAGAATTTAAGTTGACTCTGCAAAGATCTCGTCTTGTGTCCCAGAAGTTGAGGCCTTATGGAAAGGATATGAAGAAACCTTGTGTATACAAGCTTTGTGGAGAAATAGGACACGACCATAAACAAAATAAGGACGAATACCCTCATAATCGGAGGATTTTCAAAGGAGTTAGCCGAGGATCTCAGGAAACTTCGGTTGGAGATTGTTCCCAAAGGTTTTGTTGCAGCAATGGAAGTTCAGTCTACATTGTTGAGAAAGATCCGTGAAGCTCAGAAGGATGACAAAGAGATTGCTGAGGTAAAAGAGAGGATGAGCAAAGGAAAGGCCAAAGGCTTTCGTAAGGATAAGCACGACACCTTATGGTTCAAGGATTGTGTATATGTGCCCAATAATGCAAAGATCAGGGAGTTAATACTTCAGGAGGCTCATGACTCACCATACTCGATTCGCCCTGGAAACACCAAGATGTATTTGGATTTGAAGGAGTGTTTCTGGTGGACTAGTATGAAGAAGGATATTGCGGAATATGTAGTCATAGGTGATGTATGCCAGAGAGAGTAAAAGCAGAGCATCAGAAGCCAGCAGGATTACCACAGCCTATGCCGATACCCGAATGGAAGTGGGAAAAACTTGGCAAGGGTTTCATTACCGGATTTCCCAGAACCCGATCAGGATATGATTCTATCTGGGTTAGTAGTTGATTCGCTTGACCAAAGTGGCTCACTTTATCCCAGTGAAAACCACCTATACAAGTGAGAAGTTGGCCAAGATATATTTGACCAGGACCGTATGTCTGCATGGAGTTCCGAGGACCATCGTATTAGATAGAGGAACACAATTTACCTCAAAGTTTTAGAATCAGCTGCACCAGACTTTGGGTACTAGGCTAGAGTTCAGTACAACCTTTCATCCGCAGACAGATGGATAGACCGAGAGAGTCAATCAGATTCTGGAGGACATGTTGAGAGCGTGTGCGCTAGATTAGGGATCTAGTAGGGATGATAATCTACCTTACGCGGAGTTCTCATACAACAACAGTTACCAAGCCAGTTTGAAGATGGCCCCTTTTAAAGCTTTGTATGGGAGAAGGAGCCAGACACCGTTGATGTGGGATGAAGTTGGATACCGTCAGTTGTTTGGACCAAATGTGATCAAGGAGTCAGAAGAGAATGTTAAGTTGATTCGAGATAGACTGAAGGTAGCTCAGTCCAGGCAGAAGAGTTATAAAATGCAAGGAGGTAGTCTATGAAATTGGAGATAGAGCATGTCTTCATGTGTCCCCTCTGCGAGGAGTTAAACGATCTGGAGTTAAGGGAAAGTTAGCCCCGAGATTTGTAGGACCATACCGAGTTTGGAGCGTATGGGAGTAGTGGCCAACAAATTGGAGTCACCCGAAGGACTGTGAGGAGTTCATGATGTGTTTCACGTATTCCAGTTGAAGAAGTGCCATGCAGAGATGACCAATATTCCCCTGTAAGGACGCTTGACCCTGGAAAGGATAATGATGTTCCACGAAGTGGAGTATGGACTTCATAAGTATAAGTTTTTATCTTGGTATGTGGGATATCCCACGAGGATGAAGATATGAATTACTATTGGATATAAAGGAGGTGTGATGTTGGAAATATGGATCAATGGAAATTCCATGATGAGTCTGAGTAATCATGTCCTAGTTTGGTGCCAATAGAAGGAAGGAAGACAGTACAATTGGATGGATTTAAGAATACTAGGAGGTTGGAAGTTGGAATAATGATCAGAAGCCCAAGGATAAGTTCAAGGACTACAAGTAATGAGATGGGCCATAACCCACAGGCCCCAGGACCTGCCAAGAAGCAAGCACACTCTTGCTGAAGGAAAGACCCTGGAAGAAGTTACGGTTTTATCAACCGACGATTCTATAGGAGTTTACGCAAAACCTGAGAGTTGTGAATAAACGATAGATGTTTGTTTGGCTTGCAGAATCAATGGATTTTCCGAACTTGGTTCGTCGACAAGAGAAATTCTGCAATGCTTGTGAGGATGACCGAGTGTTAGAGTGCGAGATTCGCTAAACCATGTACAAGGTAATGATTTTGGGTGCGGGATGGATTGATCACCATACCGACTTACTCTTATTATTCGCTTTGCTATATGGGATGGTAAATCTGAGTGACCTACCTATAGTAGAGAGACGACGATCAAAACCTTGTTTAAACCTTAGAATGGTATAAGTATTTTTTCCCTTGTAGACGGCAGATGTTGCCAATCGTAGGATATACGGTGAGGTTCAACCCAGACCCATTTCCTGCAGGAGAAACCATAAACTGATGACCACCATGAGATATCGATAGTTGTTTAGTATTGGCGCCAGACCTATCAGCTATGAAGACCCAATCTCGGAATAACCTTACCAAGAGGAAAAAGGACAAAAGAATTGAGGAAAAGGTTATGCCACTACCGGAAGAGCCCAGAGAAGGAATTATCCTTAAGATCTGAGAAGACCGAAATCACAAGAATAAGGATGGAGTATATGAGTTTTGATGGAACCGTAACCATGCTTCTAAGGGTGGTAGCACCCTGCACTTCGAGATGATCGATGGATTTTGAGGACACCCCCAAACCCTAACCTATTTCTTTCTAGCCTCTCCGAATCTCGAGAACGAGATTCATTTTAAGGGTGGTAGTTTGTAACATCCCAAAATTCTAAATTTTGGAATGTTATTAACAATTAGATAGTTTTGTTTGATTCTTTGATTGATTGACTGAAAGTGAGTGAAATTTGAAACTTTTTGGAAGTTAAATGAGAGGGAATAAAAGGACTTTCCCGAGCTTTCATTTTTGCTTTTATGATCTTCGGGAATTCAAATTCTTTTCATCACAAAACCCTGGAGAGAAGATGACATGACTTCTTCCATTTAAATAAATGAAAAAGGGTATTTGAAAATATTTGAATTTCATTTGGAAAATATTTCCAAATTCTGAAACTTTATGCAACTCAATGATTTTCACGAGCGAAGATAAAATGACTTCTTCAAAACATATGAAATATGAGTTGGGAGTTTCAAAGAATTAAATTCAAAGTTCTTTTGAATTATTTTTAATTTGGAGTTATTAGAGTTTTATTCAAATTATTTTTCTCCAAAAATAAAATACATGGAAAATAGGGTAACATGATTCCCTACATCAGCTAATTGGAGAGAAATAAATTTGAATTCATTTTGGTATTTTTAAAATGATTTTTATTGGATTTTATTAGAGCTGAAGCACTCCTTGTTTTATTGGAATTTGTGTGTATTTTATTTGAAGCTAAAATAATGTCCATGTTGTAGCAAATCTTTTTCTGAAAATTTTGATATATTATATGCCTATGTTGCATTTTTATTTTATTGGTATTATTTTATTTTTAGTGTCTGTTTTCTTTAAAAACTCTCCTCCTCAATCAACTGGCCTAACAGGCCGCATGACCAAGGCCAAGATCGCTTCTAAGCTCGGGATGAGTCCCGAGCATCGCTGCCGCCACCGAGTCCGCCGGACTCGCGTCTACCGCGCCCCTCCTCCATGCATCGCCGCCTCCCGCCTATAAAGCCGTCGCCGCCTCTCCTCCCTCTCCGCATCGCGTCGCATCTCGCCGGGACTTCGTCGTCGCTGCCGTCAGCTGCTGCCACGCCTCCGTCGCCGCCACCTCCGACTCCGCCGCCCAGCGCCGTGCTCGCCGTCTCTCGCCGCCATCGCCGACCCCGGAGCCACCGCCGTCGTCTGCCGGACCTCGCCGGAGTTCGGGTAAACCCTAGCCCCGACCCCCGCCGTTGGATCGAGATCCGACGATCTCGATTCAGCCTTGTTTATTTTCGTTTCGGCTAATTAACGAACGCCCGTTCGTTTAGGTTCTATGTGTGAACATATTCGCTAGGTTAGTTGCTGTAGCGAGCGTTCGCTCGATAGTTTTTTTCTTTTTATTTTAGATTTTTCTGCCAGGGACCTATTCGTAGTGTTATTTTTACAGATTAGCCCCTGGTTTTCAAACGACTACAACTTTTTACTCGTTAGTCCAAATCCAACGAAACCAACGCCCACTTCTTCGTTATGATCTCCTCTATCCAGTAATCCAACTCAAACATATTTTTGAAAATTTAAAATTTGAATTAGATCAGATTTGAATTTGAACTTCGTTTGATCATGACTTGAGTTTCGTAACTCCGATTTAGTTCATTCTTTTTGCAAATCGAAGCTCTTGACCTAAACTTTCTGATAAGGCCAAATTCATATAATTTTGGTATTGTTAGAAATTGTTTTATGTTGCAAGAGTTATTTGCTTGGTTTTGATGTTTTCTGAATCGTTTTCTTCGTTCTTTCCGATCTTTTGAGTGATTGCTTATGTGTGGTTACTATTGCTTGCTTACGATAGATTGACCGGAGTGTGACGAGTAGAGCTATCGAGAGTTCTGAGTGCGAATCTTCTTCATCAACATTGCAGGCAAGTAACACTTTGATCATACCTCTTCTCATACCCAGTTTTTATTGCATTAGATCAATCCTCAAACATTGCATGATTAGGATCTAATTAAATTGTGGGTTTTCGGAAGTAGTTGAGGTAGTACCTATTACCTGTTTTATTATCAAACCCTTGGGAGTTACTTCTACGTTTGCTTATTATGCCATGCTATGCTAGTAGACGTGGATTGGTTGAGTGTAATCCATGACAGATGTGAGACTGTTATTTAATGGCCCACCTTAAGGTTGCAACTTAAATACACATCTGGGTGGATTGCTAGGGGCACCCTGGGGATATACCTGTGGACTTGCCCGGACACCTGGGGATATACCAGTGTTTTCCTAGGAGATCCCGGGGATGTACCGTGTGATCATCCTACGGTTCGCCACCCAGGCTCAAAGGGATCATGAGATTATTCAAACTAGAAACTTATGTGTGCAGCCACAAGCCATTATGGGCTCTGGCATAGTTGATTAAGTTGTGCGAACTCTTATGGGTAGACTAGCAGAGGTAGGGGTTGTAGGTTGGTACGGTCTACCCACATGTAAGGTGCTAGCGCTTCTGAAAGACTATGTCTCGGTCATCCGTTTCTCAAACACCATGCAGTGCGAGAAATCAAACGGAGGAGATCGAGTCTTGTGGGGAAAAGTGCGCAAACCTCTGCAGAGTGTATAAACTAATCATGGTTAGCCGTGTCCCCGGTTATGGACATCTTGAGTATCTAGTTCTTGGATTATCCTGCTGATCTCATCATGTTACTTTAATTAATATTGTTCGGTTGTTAATGAGTACTTTTAATTGGGATTGAGGATGCTGTCAACCATTCTCAATGTTCAACAACCACCATGATAGTTAAATAAATTTGTTCCTTTGCAGTAGGGAAAAATTGGCTTTACGAAAAAACTGTAACCATAGAGCTTTCCACCAGCCATATATGCGTGTAGTATAGCTTATTCTTTCATTACTCTCTATGTGTTACATTGCCAGCATATTCCATGTGCTGACCTGTTTTCGGGCTGTAACTTTTCATGTTGCAGACTTTTCAGACGACGACTAAGTGATACGTTAGGGTTACAATTTCTACACTCAACTTTGCCGTTGGTGTCGATGGGAATCCACAACCTTGTTACTTCCACTATTTGGATTGAGGTAATAGTATTTAAGTTACTTTATACATGTGATTTACCTCTGTTATAAATCCTCGAGTACTGTGTGTGTCAGCATACCGATCCAGGGATGACACTTAAGCACAGAGACTTGACCCATTCGGGTCGGGTCTCTACATGTTGAGTCCATGGATTATACGCACTCTCACCCTTCCACCATTGCTAGCCTCTCTAATATCGCACACCTTTCGCCGGTATCATACACCCACCATATACCTTCCTCAAAACAGCCACCATACCTACCTATCATGGCATTTCCATAGCCATTCCGAGATATATTGCCATGCAACTTACCACCGTTTCGTTTATTATGACACGCTCCATCATTGTCATATTGCTTAGCATGATCATGTAGTTGATATCGTATTTGTGGCAAAGCCACCATTCATAATTATTTCATACATGTCACTCATGAGTCATTGCACATCCCGGTACACCGCCGGAGGCATTCATATAGAGTCATATTTTGTTCTAAGAATCGAGTTGTAATTCTTGAGTTGTAAGTAAATAAAAGTGTGATGATCTTCATTATTAGAGCATTGTCCCACTGAGGAAAGGATGATGGAGACTATGATTCCCCCGTATGTCGGGATGAGACTCCGGACGAAAAATAAATAAAAAGAGAAAAAAAGAAAAGAGGCCAAAAAAAGACAAAAGGCCCAAACAAATAAAAAAATGAGAGAAAAAGAGAGAAGGGATAATGTTACTATCCTTTTACCACACTTGTGCTTCAAAGTAGCACCATGATCTTCATGATAGAGAGTCTCTCATTTTGTCACCTTCATATACTAGTGGGAATTTTTCATTATAGAACTTGGCTTGTATATTCCAGTGATGGGCTTCCTCAAATTGCCCTAGGTCTTTGTGAGCAAGCGAGTTGGATGCACACCCACTTAGTTTCTTTTGTTGAGCTTTCATATACTTATAGCTCTAGTGCATCCGTTGCATGGCAATCCCTACTCACTCACATTGATATCTATTGATGGGCATCTCCATAGCCTGTGGATACGCCTAGTTGATGTGAGACTATCTTCTCCCTTTTTGTCTTCTCCACAACAACCATTCTATTCCACATATAGTGCTATATCCATGGCTCACGCTCATGTATTGCGTGAAGATTGAAAAAGTTTTGAGAATGTCAAAAGTATGAAACAATTGCTAGGCTTGTCATCGGGGTTGTGCATGATTTAAATACTTTGTGTGGTGAAGATAGAGCATAGCCAGACTATATGATTTTGTAGGGATAACTTTCTTTGGCCATGTTATTTTGAGAAGACATAATTGCTTTGTTAGTATGCTTGAAGTATTATTATTATTATGTCAATATTAAACTTTTGTCTTGAATCTTATGGATCTAAATATTCATACCACAAGTAAGAAGAATTACATTGAAACTATTCCAAGTTGCACTCCGCATCAAAAATTCTCTTTTTATCATTTACCTACTCGAGGACGAGCAGGAATTAAGCTTGGGGATGCCTGATACGTCTCCAACATATCTATATTTTTTTATTGCTCCATGCTATATTATCTATTGTTTTGGACAATATTGGGCTTTATTTTCCACTTTTATATTACTTTTGGGACAAACCTACTAACCGGAGGCCCAACCCAGATTTGCTGTTTTTTTTCCTATTTCAGTATTTCGAAGAAAAGGAATATCAGACGGAGTCGAAACGGAACGAAATCAACTGGAGAAGTTATTTCTGGAAGGAAAGCTACCGGATGGACTTGGACCCCATGTCAAGGAAGGAACGAGGAAGCTTCGAGGGTGGGGGGCGCACCCACCCCCCTAGGGCACGCCCCTGCCTCTTGGGGCCCTCGTGGCTCCCCTGACTTGCTTCTTGCACCCATATATACTCACGTAGCTAAAACTTCCAGAACAGGGAATAGATCGGGAGTTCCGCCTCCGCAAACCTCCAGAGCCAGGAAAAACCAATCGGGACCCCGTTCCGGCACCCTGCCGGAGGGGGGAACCCTCACCGGTGGCCATCTTCATGATCCCGGCGCTCTCCATGACGAGGAGGGAGTAGTTCACCCTTGGGGCTGAGGGTATGTACCAGTAGCTATGTGTTTGATCTCTCTCTCTCTCTCTCTCTCTCTCTCTATCTCGTGTTCTTGATTTGGCATGATCTTGATGTATCGCGAGCTTTGCTATTATAGTTGGATCTTATGTTTCTTCTCCCCCTCTTATCTCTTGTAATGGATTGAGTTTTCCCCTTGAAGTAATCTTATCGGATTGAGTCTTTAAAGATTTGAGAACACTTGATGTATGTCTTGCCATGCGTATCTGTGGTGACAATGGGATATCACGTGATTCACTTGAGGTAGATGTATGTTTTGGTGATCAACTTGCGGTTTCCGCCCATGAATCTATGCATAGGGGTTGGCACACGTTTTCATCGTGATTCTCCGGTAGAAACTCTGGGGCACTCTTTGAGGTTCTATGTGTTGGTTGAATAGATGAATCTGAGATTGTGTGATGCATATCGTATAATCATACCCACGAATACTTGAGGTGACATTGGAGTATCTAGGTGACATTAGGGTTTTGGTTGATTTGTGTCTTAAGGTGTTATTCTAGTACGAACTCTAGGGCTGTTTGTGACACTTATAGGAATAGCCCAACGGATTGATTGGAAAGAATAACTTTGAGGTGGTTTCGTACCCTACCATAATATCTTTGTTTGTTCTCCGCTATTAGTGACTTTGGAGTGACTCTTTGTTGCATGTTGAGGGATAGTTATATGATCCTGTTATGTTATTATTGTTGAGAGAATTTGCACTAGCGAAAGTATGAACCCTAGGCCTTGTTTCAATGCATTGCAATACCGTTTACGCTCACTTTTACCATTAATTACCTTGCTGTTTTTATATTTTTAGATTACAAAAACCTTTATCTACCACCCATATTGCACTTGTATCACCATCTCTTCGCCGAACTAGTTCACCTATACAATTTACCATTGTATTGGGTGTGTTGGGGACACAAGAGACTCTTTGTTATTTGGTTGCAGGGTTGCTTGAGAGAGACCATCTTCATCCTACGCCTCCTACGGATTGATAAACCTTAGGTCATCCACTTGAGGGAAATTTGCTACTGTCCTACAAACCTGTGCACTTGCAGGCCCAACAACGTCTAAAAGGAGAAGATTGCGTAGTAGACATCACACGGTGGCTGGGTCTTCAAGCTCGTGAGTCCACATCAGACTCGCCCTCTGCTGGCAAGGAAGGAGGCGGCAATGAAGCATTATTTGAACTATGTTGGTCAGTTTGGCGCTGGTCTCCATCACATTGGAAACACGTTTCTGTAGTTTCTTCACCTCGTCTGCGGATCCCCAATTAAGACCTTTCTTGGTCCACCACGTCAATATCGCTGGGGGTCCAGATCTGAACTCGGGGGCTGCCATATAGGCAGCATCCCGTGGCTCTGTTATATAGATCCATTCCATCTGCCACACTTTGGTAGGGTCGATGAATGTGGCCTCCGGCCATTGTATTCGGGTGAGCTTGCTGATCATCGCTCCGCTGCAGTCCGCCTGGGCGTCGCCGACCACCTTTGGCTTGACATTGAACACCTTCAGCAACAAAACGATGTGCGGATGGACCCGTAGAAGGGCCTTGCAAACGATGATGAATGTAGAGATGTGGATGAGGGAGTTGGGGGCTAGATCATGGAAATCTAGCCCATAAAAGAACTTCAACCCCCTCATGAAGGGGTGTAGAGGAAATCCCAGTCCCTGGATGAAGTGGGGGAAGGAATACCAGCCTCTCGCCCGACTTGGGCGTGGGGATGACCTGGCCCTCCTCGGGGACCCGGTGAGCGACATCGGCCGACAAGTAGCCGGCTCGCTTCGGCTCCTTGATGTCGTTGTTTGTGATGATGGAGGCCTCCCACTTGCCGTTGGCACCGGATCCGGCCATGACTGAGGCTGGGGAGGATATGTGAAGGGATTCACCACAGAGGAATGAAGCAGGGCGTTGGAGCTCTAAAGATTGGAAAGGCAACAATGGGAGGTGGAAGAAGGCGTAAGATGTTAACTATAGTTGTTCCCCTTTTTATAGGCCACGGAGGAACCAAGGATTGCCCTTTTCACGCCATGGGCCTCTCCACTTCCCTATACGCTCGCGATGTTATGCGTGGGTGGAGGGATTGGAATCATTGATCATATCCCCTAAAAAATGGGGCACGATCTCTGTCTTGATGAAACATGCCAATGGAGGGACGGCCTCGAGCCGTGCATCGAGACCTGCGAGCTGATCGGTGTTATAACCGGACGTGACCCTTTGGTAAAAGTTGTCAGGCATGGGCACTATTCACACTTGAGCACTTTGGCCTTCGAGTCTAAGTAAAGTAAACACTCTGGATTCCAGACACTACTCAACTCCGAGCACGCACAGGACAAGATGAAGAACTCGCATCGCAAGCCAAAGACCGTGAGATGTGCGGATGCTGAACACAAGCCCTTGCATTAGTGGCTTGTTCGGGGGCTACTGAGGGAGTCCTAGATTAATAGGTCCTCGGGCCGTCAGCCTACTGCATATGGGCCAGATTGATGGGCCACTATAGGGCCAAGCTAGAGTACGGATCTTTGGTCGGGTAGGAGATCTTCGGATTCATGGTGTGCCCTCCAAATCAAGGGCCAGCGTGATCTTTCCTTCATTGTAACCGATCGCATGTAACCTTAACCCTATTGGTGTCTATATAAACCAATGGGTTTTAGTCTTTAGGGCTAGAGCAACATCCACTATCCAATCAACCTAGGGTTTAGCTCGCCTGATCTCGAGGTAGACCGACTCTGTAACCATATCATACACATCAAATACAATCAAGCAGGATGTGGGGTTTTACCTCTTTGGGAGGGCTCAAACCTGGGTAAATATTGTGCCCTTCGTCCCTTCTTCCCCATTGATCCTAGATCCACAGCTCGGGACCCACTACCCGAGTCCAACAACCTGCCATCAAAGGGGCAAGCAAGAAAAAGCCTAAGGACAAAAAGCAATAGTGTAAACACTCGCATAAATATTTACATTACAAAAAGGCCCACGATCGGTGTCAAAACCGGCGGATCTCGGGTAGGGGGTCCCGAACTGTGCGTCTAAGGCGGATGGTAACAGGAGGGAGGGGACACAATGTTTACCCAGGTTTGGTCCCTCTCGATGGAGGTAATACCCTACTTCCTGCTTGATTGATCTTGATGATATGAGTATTACAAGAGTTGATCTACCACGAGATCGTAGAGGCTAAACCCTAGAAGCTAGCCTATGGCATGATTGTTGTTGTCCTACGGACCAAACCCTCTGGTTTATATAGCCGGAGGGGGCTAGGGTTACACAGAGCCGGTTACAACGGAGGAGATCTACATATCCGTATTTCCAAGCTTGCCTTGCACGCCAAGGAGAGTCCCATCCGGACACGGGACGAAGTCTTCAATCTTGTATCTTCATAATCCAACAGTCCGGCTAAAATATATAGTCCGGCTGTCCGAGGACCCCCTAATCCAGGACTCCCCCAGTAGCCCCTGAACCAGGCTTCAATGACGATGAGTTCGGCGCGCAGATTGTCTTCGGCATTGCAAGGCAGGTTCTTCCTCCGAATACTCCATAGAAGATTTTGAACACAAGGATAGTGTCCAGCTCTGCAAAACAAATTCCACATACTACCGCAGAGAGAATAATATTTCCACAAATCTAATATGCTGACACGTTCCGCAGCATGACATCACATCACGGCCCGGTCATTATTCGAACCATTTTTCTCAACTAGCCACTACACATATTGCGAGGCGGTTTTCTTGGAACGTCTTGTCAAAGCAGAGATCGTGTCCCCCTTATTACGGGATTCTCATCAATACGGGTGTGGGTTACCAAACCGTGTCATCAATTACGACACTTGGGGAATAAGCGGTTTTACCAGGCAAGTGGGGAGGCGGAGAATGCCTGCTGCCTTTATAAGGGGACAAGGACTCCCTTTCGCACCCACGCTTTCTTCTTCCCGATCCATTCCCCTCCACCCAAGCTCCAGCGCCCAAGCGTTCATCTTCTCTGCCCACAAAGGCCTTCCGAAAATGTCCGGATCCGGAGCAGGAGGCAAATGGATGGCCTCTACCGTCCAGGAGAAGGATATCAAAAAGCTTCGGGAGGCCGGGTATCTGGACAACAAAATCAGCCATCGTCTCCCGATGGCGGGGCAGACCGTACCTACTTCGGAACCCCACGAGAGGGTTGTATTCCTCCCTCACTTTGTCCACATAACACAAGGGAAGCGCTTAATGTGTTTTCCACAATTCTCCTAGGGCTGGACTAAGAAGGCGGAGCGGATCCATTATCCGGCCCCGCTGCCCGAAGAACCAGCCGTCCCACTTCTGAAGAAGATGCTGGTCCCGGCGCCTTACAAGGTGCCGAAGAAGACGGCCAAGAAGGAGGCCAAAAGACTGGGCGGCCTTCACGCCATGCACTTCGTACACAATATCCGAAGGCTCTGATGCCCGTTCCGCCTCCGAAGAGGATGAGGAGGAAGATGAATCCCCTGCGGGGGAAAGAAAGAAGAGGATGGCCTCCGCACGCTTGGAGGCTGAGTCGCCTAAAAGGAGAAAACCTCCTCTTCCGGAGGAGTCCACTGCCGCCGCCGACAGTGGCCCAGCATGGGATCCCAGGGCCCAGCCCCTGGTGAACTCGTGAGTATATACAGTCCAAATACGCTTATGCGTCCAGACTCATCATGGCATAATATTTTAACCTGAGCCATATTTTTTTGTAGCCCGGTGAGGTCCCGTACCAAACAATCCTCATCAGAGGATTCGCTGAGCTCGGATGCTATGGAGAGCGGGACGCCTACAAAGGCCCCTTCCTTCGAACAGGTGAATGCCACCGAGGCTTCGTCCCAGAGGGACCCCGGACAAGGAGGAGAGGAAAAGACTGTGAAGGTGGCGCCTGGAGGTCAAACTTCAGGGGCCGAACACATGGGGGAGAAAATTCCCATGGGAGCTGACGGCGGGGGCCATATTGAATTCGGCTCACAGCCGGATGCAGTTCCGGAGACCAATACGGCTCCAGAATCAGGCAGGCAACCTCTCTCAGCTGGAGGGGCATACGGGCAACCTCTGTCCAACCAGAGGTGTCGGATGCTTTCTTGGTGGCGCTGAAGATCGCCTCCATCGTTGATGAACACCGTGCCCTTCTGGGTGCGGTGATTGAGAAGATTCACCATCGAGAGTGGACTGAATGGAGCCTGTATCAGTCTTATAAAAGGTTTTGAGGTATGTTTTTCGAAGAGTGTCATGGTATGGATAGTAGCCCCTGATACACTGTTCGGTGAAAGAAAAAGCCGGACAGAGCATCAAATTTATGTTCGCAGGAAGACTCATTGAATGGCATCTATTTCTCTTCTATTATAAGCAGGCATCTGTAGCGGCTGCTGCCTCTCATACTGCGGAGATCTCCGTACTTAATCAAAGTCTGGAGCGAGCCAAAGAAGAACTTGGCCAGTTGAAAATGCAGTTGGGAGATAAACAAGGTATGCACAAGTCCTGTTCGCGTTTATTGCGAATGAATTTTCAGTATGATGAAATAGTCTTAATGATTTGCACTAGGGATGGTGACCGAAGTCGAGGCCCTTAAGAAGACTGTGGCCGAGGCTGATAAAAAGGCAACCACAGAGCAGGCTCTTCATGAGAAGTACGAGGCCAGGGTTATTAAAGCCGAGCAGGAGCTACAGGAGGCAGTGAAGAAATGCGAGACCCTGGAGCAGAGTTTAATGGAGAAAGAATCTGAACTCACCAAGGCGCATCAGGCCACGAGCGATGCCCGGGGGGAAACCCAAAGCGCCTTACAGGAGATCCAAGAGGCGAGGAAGATCGCGGCGGGTAAGGCTTTTTCCTTGTAAAGCAAGTATTTGAGGAGAATATTATGTGTCTAATTTTGAATTCAGATTTCTCCAGAGATTTTCGATGTCGGCAAAACTCAGGTATTCCAGAACTGCAACGATAAAATTGTGACGACAACACCTCGGAGCTCAACTCCCCGGGACACTGCCACAACCCCTAAATGTCAGGAGGCACCAAGAACAATGTTCTCGTCACAAAACCATCGGAATGATTCCAAGATACCTGCGTGATCCTAAAAAAATTAAATGAAATTTGAGGAGAGGAAAGACAAAACATCTACGTCAGGAGGCCTCACCAGAGCGACGAAGGGACTGAGGAGTAAAAAGAATCCTACTCTCCGTTATATATAATCCTAAGGCTCAAAATAGTTTTCTTCTAGACTCAACAACGACCAACAAACAAGGGGGCTCCTATGGTCGGTCGAGGCTCCGATACCAACTTGTCACGCCCAAGATGCGACCCTATCCTAAAGGAACTCGAAGGTCCCACCAAGGATAGAAGCGCATCTTGAAGACGCTTTTGCAAGGTGGATATCATTACATCAACATTACATAATAGATGGGCATACATACATAACATACAATGTCACATGAATACAACAATACAACAATACCACATACAAGATCAACATCCGACTACGGATGAATCATAAACAGAAACTCAAACAATATCCACCCTGCTAGCCCAGGCTGCCGACGGAACCTATCCCACGATCAAAGAAGAAGCGGAAGAAGAACTCCAAAACAAGCAAACATCGCTCTCGTGTCATGATCATCGCATAACATGTACACCTGCAAGCTGTTGTTGTAGTAAACTGTGAGCCACGAGGACTCAAAGAATCCCATTACCATGGGTATCAAGACTAGCAAAGCTTAATGGGAAAGGAAGGGGTAAAGTGGTGAGGTTGCTGCAACGGCTAAGCATATATGGTGGCTAACATACATAAATGAGAGCGAGAAGAGAAAACAAAGGAACGGTCGCCAACTAGTAATGATCAAGAAGTGATCCCGAACTCCTGCCACGCCGGACATAACCCGAAACCGTGTTCTCCTCTCGATCAACCCGAAAAGAGACACTCACGGTTACGCATTACGGTTGGTGTATTTAGAAGAGTTTACTTCAAGTTTACTACAACCGGATATTAACAAATTCCCATCTGCCACATAACCGCTGGCACGGCTTTCGAAAGTTCAAACCCTGCAGGGTGTCCCAACTTAGCCCATGATAAGCTCTCGCGATCAACGAAGGATATTCCTTCTCCCCGGGAAGACCCGATCAGTCTCGGAATCCCGGCTACAAGACATTTCGACAGCAATAAAACAAGACCAGCAAGACCTCCCGGCGTGCCGACATCCTGATAGTAGCCGCACGTATCTTGTCTCAGGCCACGATCGGATGAGCAGTACGTACAACTAGAACCAGCCCTCAAGTTTCCCCGAGGTGGCGCTGCAAGTGGCTCTAGTTTGGACCAACACTTAGACAAGCATTGACCCGAGGGGGCTAAAATGAAGATGACCCTTGAGAGAGCGACTCCCAAGGGAAAAAGGGCTAGGTGAGGCAAATGGTAAAACCAATGTTGGGCCTTGCTGGAAGAGTTTTATTCAAAGCGAACTGTCAAGGGGGTCCCATAAATCACCCAACCGCGTTAGGGACGCAAAATCCGGGAACATAATACCGATATGACGGAAACTAGGGCGGCAAGAGTGGAACAAAACACCGTGCATAAGGCCGAGCCTTCCACCCTTTACCAAGTATATAGATGCATTAATAATATAAGAGATATTGTGATATCCCAACATAAACATAATCCAACATGGAGCAATCTTCATCTTCACCTGCAACTAGCACGCTATAAGAGGGGCTGAGCAAAGCGGTAACATAGCCAAACAACGGTTTGCTAGGAAGGGTGACAAAAGTCAGGGGTTCGTGGCTATTTGGGAGGCTTGAGCAGCAAGTGGTAGGTAAAGCAGCATAGCGATAGAACGAAGCAACTAGCATAGCAATGATAGTAATGAGATCCAAGGTGACGGTCATCTTGCCTGAAATCCCGCAAGGAAGAAGAACGAGTCCATGAAGAAGAAAACCGGGAGTAGTCGAACGAATCCTCACAACTCCGGAACGAAACCGAAGCTAACGAGAGAAGCAAACCGGAAAGAAGCAAACAACATAGTAAACAACCATCACATAATCATGGCATGTTGCAGAACCAAGTATGATGCATGTCCGGTTTAATGAGGCATGACATGGCAAAGTGCAACAAACAATACTTGAAGTTAAGTGGGGCTCAATATGCAACGAGTTGCATATGAACGAAACACCACATGCAATTATTTAGTTTGATCTCGTTATAAGCTACTCAACAATATTAAATGTTGTTAAACATGACAAGAGGTGAGGCATAAGTAAACTAACTATTTAGGCAAGTTTAAATGAGGCCGGAAACAACAAACAACAAATTCCGGAAAATCCTCATGCATATTTCGAATTTGGTACTGTTCTGTCCTAAAGCATATTTTAATGTTGGTAAACAGGAAAATAAAGTGCAACATGTTAATCTATGCATTTTTCCACCCCATTTACATATAAAGTTTATTTAAAACCGAGCTACGGTTATTTAGTTATGAAATAAATCATTTTAGCATGGCATTTAAGAAAATTTAAACAAACATCATTTTAAACATTTTAAACATGGATGAAAGTGGCTTATTATGAAACTAGATGAAATTCTAAGCACTTTACATGTTTAAATCATTTTAGTCCGATGCATGGTTTGTGAGCTATTAAATGCACGAACAACAAGGGGCAATCTGTAAACATGCAGTTTCTCGATAATTGGACAAATTCGCAGAACGAGAAAAAAAAACATAACAGGGCGAATCTGGCTGGGCCAACAGAGAGGAGGGGCTGGGGGCTTCTCACCCAAAGTGGGCTTCGCCCGTGGAGTAAGCAGCAGGCGAGGCGAGCTGGACCTGATCCGAGGCCAAGAAGCGACTCCACGCTGAGGCGGGCGCAATCAACGCGCGGTACGAGCGAGCTGCTGCTCTTGTTTCTGAAGAAACAGAAGCAGCAGAAGCATGGTAATGGAGACGGCAGGGGCCCTGGCGACGGGGTCGGCGGGAACCGGACGGAACGGACGGATCGAGGCGGAGTCCCGGCAGGGCGGAACGGATCCACAAGGGCTCGGGCGAGGGTCAGCCAGGGCATGCGGGCGCTGCTCTGGCGCGCCATGGCTCCTGTGAAGGTTCAGAGAGAGGGAGAGAACTGCGTGAGAGGGAGAAAAACAGAGAGAGGAAGGAGAAATAAGGGGAGGCGGCGAGGGGGAACCGCGGCGGCGCAGCGGATCCAGGCGAAAGGCGAGGATCTCCGGCGAGGCAGGGACTTGGCGTGGGCTCAGCGGGAACCATGCAGAGGCATCTCCTCAACGCTGCAGGCTAGGCGCAGAGCAGGCTAGGCAGCGGCGAGGCATGAAGCAGGGCGGGGCACGACGCTGGTGACCTGCTGGTGGGTCTCCGGCGACGAGCTGCCGGTGGTGATGCGAGGTGGTCGAGGAGGCCGGCGTTGGGAGGAGCTCAAAGGTCGTCCATGGCGTGAGGTGCTCTCCTGATCATTCCTGGTACAGAGACGGAGAGGGAGTGAGAGAGAGGAGGAGAATGAAACGGGAAGGAGGAAGTGTAGGGGCGACGGGGATGGCTTGGTTGCGGTGGTCTCCACGGCTGACGGCTCTCCGGCGAGTCGAGCGGGGTCGAGGGCGACGAGGTCGAGGTCCGGAGCAGGGCGCCGAGGTACGCTGCTGATGACCAGCATGGAGGAGCATGGCCGGCGTGATGGGGCTGCTGGCTGGTGGGGATCGAGCAAAGGAGGGCCTCGGGCTCGGGGAGGAGCAGTGACATGGAGGAGCTCCGGGGATCGGGCGAGGAGTGGATCAAGGGGCCTGGGGTTGGTTCGATGCTGAAAACGAGGGAGGCGGTCGGTGCGATCTGGTTGGGTGGAATGGATCGGGTGGGATTCCGATGCGGAGAGGACAAGGGGGGTGGCGGCGCGATGGAATGGGAAGGATGGGACAGGATCCCTAGATCCTAGGGTTATGCACTATTTATATTGCAATATGATTAGGGTAGGGGCTATCACGTCCCTATGATCGAAAATGGACGGTCAGGGAAAATAGGCTAGGGAGTTTAATAAATAAAACGAAGATGTATTATAGATATTTGGGGATGATCCGGACCCAATGGTGATGACTGAGCGGGTCAAGTTCAGGAAGTTTCGGACGTGGGCGAGGGGTCAATGCACTGTGCATGGAGGGGCTAGGTGGTTTGACAAGAGGGAATCGAAAACCCGGTTGGACTCGGATCGGTCAACGAAGGCGAGGGGGAACGCGGCAACTACGAACGGATGCAAGCTTTATGAAAACATGCAGATGCAATGCGCATGATGCTATGAGATGAGATGCAAGACATGAACCAAATGCAAAACAAAAGACAAAAACCCAACCACGAAGGAAATAACATATCACATAGCCGGAAATGGCAAGAGTTGGAGTTACTAATATGGAAAGTTGTATCCGGGGCGTTACAACACTCCACCACTACAAGAGGATCTCGTCCCGAGATCTAGGATGGCACCGGAGGGAAAAGAAAGAGGAAGATAAGAGGTAAAACTAAGTTGCTTCTTCGACAAACGAGTGAAACCATGAACCTTGAGATGTTGAGCAAAATGAAAGAAAGAAAACAACGAATATGAGCAAAGTTGAAAACACTCCGTTAGAAAAGAGGAACAAGGGATACGACGAGAACCAAGAGGTTTAGTGATAAGGTAGATATTGAAACCACTCCGGTTAAAACTAGATAGAGAAGGAATAAGATTGATATAATTTGGGCAGCACTCCGACTGAAAGAAAGAAGGAAAACTTGATAAGATGAAAAGAAGTTGAAGAGATGACACAACACTCCGGTTAAATGGATAAGCATGAAAAGAACACGGTCCTCACAATTCGAGATGATGAGTGAAGAGAGCAACATCACCATGCCTCCGGAAGAAAGAATAGAAGATAGATCATTGAAATAAAAGAATGGAGAACAAAATGCCAACTTCTGCCACAAATGAGCTTGGAAAGTACCCTTGCAAAGAAGAATTGAACGGAGTTGTTTAAATTCAACAACGAAAAGCACAAGCTTGTTGTGGGCTTATGGCAAACATCTCAAAATGATGAGGTGACAACCGGCCACCGATGGAAACCATTGATTTGATTGAGAGCACCAAAGAGATGAAAAACTTCATCGAGATGATAAAGAGATAACTTGTATCATAGACAAGCACCACAAATAGCAACATTCCCAATGGAAGGCTTTTAGGTGAAATCTATCTCAAGATACTCCAACGAAGAAATTATGATGGGTTGAAACAACTCATGATCGAAGAGAAAATGATGGTTTTAAAATATCTCCTTCTTGACAACTTGTGAATCATGAAACATGAAGAGAAATTGTCGAGGATGACATAACACCATCTCAAAAGATAAAGTAGAAAGAATTGCACTAAGGAATGAAAGATGAAGAATTCTTGAACTCCTCAAAACAAAACATGTGTTGAGCACCATGTTTATTTTTAGAGTATAGCTTGGCGGGTCATAACTTCGAGAGAAATCTTGAAGAACAATTGAATAATTAAAAGAATCCTTGACGAACCACCATGTAGAACCTCCATGAAGAACTTCGTAATACAAGGATGATAGAAAGAAAGAGAAGTTGAAAACACAAGGTGAAGTCTCGCAATGATTTAGATGGAGCTTCGCGACGAGATAATGCGGAAAACATGGAACTCCAGAAAGAAAGATGAACAAATGAAATCAAGAATTTTGATGAACCTCCAGAATAAGGAATCGAATTTACTCGATGAAACAAGAACAAGAATTACCTTATGCTCATCCTTCACCACTTAAATTGATGACAAGCAATGGATTTGGCCTACTACTTATTCTTTTGCAAGGATTGAAGAGAGATATAGTGCAAACTTGAGAAGCTATTGATGGAACCACCGATGGGATTGGGAAACAACGAATGAATTGATATGATAACAAAGGAAGTGAAATCTTGAACGAACCACCATAAGAATTGAAAATGAACGTAGCAAAGGCACAATTCACCGGGAAGAATTGGAAAACGAATGAAGATGCTTGAGAGAATTTAGATACAAGAGAATGAAGAGATCATGAACTGATTAGAGGATATTTGAACGATTCACCGGTAAGATTTGGAGAACGGTAGCTACACGCTGAGAATGAAGAATTATGACATGATGGCCTTCGGAGGAAAGAAATGGAAACAACTCATGAAAAGCTCCGGATGGGTGAAAAGAGTTCCCACAATCGAAAACAATTATGAGAGGATGGCATCAAGCTAGAACCATGAATCTTGAAGAGAATGGAGCAAGATATAAGAGAAACTCTTCTTCGGTCTTCAAATGTTGAGAAAGATGATGAGAAACCACCATGAATTGTTGAGATACTCCGGGATGAAAATTGGAAAGGTTGAACCAACGATGAAAAGAATTTGAAAGATTTTGAAGAAAGACATATGACTGATGAAAAATCATTCTTACGTCAAGCTTCGAAAAGAATTTGGGAATAGCTCCGGGATAAATTAGAAGAGTCAGGTAAGATCCCGGGAAAAGACCTGTGGGTTAGGGCCCACTCGAAAGAAACATCGTTGAAGGATTTTAAAGAGAGGTTACACCGGTTGAATTAAATGACTTGAATGAGATAATAATCTCCAAATAGCTTGAACAGATCTTGGAAGAAAAGACGAGCCTTCTGGGATATCTTCAGCACTCCAGGACAAATGTATAGCGAGAAGTGAATGATTAAGAGGTGCATTGGCATGAGAAATCATTAGAAACGAGGAAAATAATATGATGAATATCGAAAGCTTGAATTGGATCCACCGGAGAAGAAAGAACAATGAAGGATGATGAACTTGAAACTGTTGAGCATCTTCATGGGAAATCACCGGATAAGAACATTGAAAGAAAAGAATGAAGAGGACTTCCCACAAATAAAAGGATACATGATTAAGAAATCTGAGTCCTTGAAGAAAAAAGGGTGGGAGGGCGGGAAAACAAAACAACTTGGGACGGATGAAACAAACACCGTTGAGAAAACTTAGAATTGATCTCACAAATGTTGAAATGATCGGACCCACTTGTAAAGATCACGTCGGTTGGAACAGAATTGGCATGACAAACTCGATGATCAAGAAGGATTAGTATTCACATAGCAATATGAGAACACCGTTCAGGAAAAGTATGGATTCAACATTTGACATTGAAGCAACTCAAATACCACAAATAAAACAAAACAAAGGATTTGGCTTGCAGAATAAGCCGGAACAAATACATATGATAGAGATTTACCCAATCTCATATCATGCATCTGTCGGAAAGATATTCTAGGAGCTACTTGAATTCCCACCTATAAACTACCGAAACTTTACGGTTATGCAATCTGGTGTTCGGGATGTGAGGACACAAAATATATCACCCAAACTAACAATACCTAGATCCAATTTGTATCCATCCATCAACACATAACCAAGGAAACTCCGGAAATTGTGTACCTCAACCTTCGAAAAGCATCCGTTATACGAGTTATGGCAATACTCCCGAACTCCCCAGTACTGGGTGGCGTCGAGGTTATCTCACCAACAACTACATAAAAGATATTTTCGATGTCGGCAAAACTCAGGTATTCCGAGCTGCAGCGATAAAATTGTGACGACAACACCTCGGAGCTCAACTCCCGGGACACCGCCACAACCCCTAAATGTCGGGAGGCACCAAGAACAATGTTCTCGTCACAAAACCATCGGAACGATTCCAAGATACCCGCGTGATCCTAAAAAAAATTCGTGAAATTTGAGGAGAGGAAAGACAAAACATCTACGTCAGGAGGCCTCACCAGAGCGACGAAGGGACTGAGGAGTAAAAAGAATCCTACTCTCCGTTATATATAATCCTAAGACTCAAAATAGTTTTCTTCTAGACTCAACAATGGCCAACAAACAAGGGGGCTCCTATGGTCGGTCGAGGCTCTGATACCAACTTGTCACGCCGAAGATGCGACCCTATCCTAAAGGAACTCGAAGGTCCCACCAAGGATAGAAGCGCATCTTGAAGACGCTTTTGCAAGGTGGATATCATTACATCAACATTACATAATAGATGGGGATACATACATAACATACAATGTCACATGAATACAACAATACAACAATACCACATACAAGATCAACATCCGACTACGGATGAATCATAAACGAAACTCAAACAATATCCACCACCTTTAGCCCAGTGCCGACACTGGAACCTATCCTCGATCGAAGAAGAAGCGTAAGAAGAACTCCAAAACAAGAAAACATCGCTCTCGCGTCATGATCATCGCATAACATGTACCGCAATCGCTGTTGTAGTAAATCGTGAGCCACGAGGACTCAGCAATCCCATTACCATGGGTATCAAGACTAGCAAAGCTTAATGGGAAAGGAAGGGGTAAAGTGGTGAGGTTGCTGCAGCGGCTAAGCATATATGGTGGCTAACATACGCAAATGAGAGCGAGAAGAGAAAACAAAGGAACGGTCGCCAACTAGTAATGATCAAGAAGTAATCACGAACTCACCTTCGTCGGACATAACCCGAAACCGTGTTCTCCTCTCGATCAACCCGAAAAGAGACACTCACGGTTACGCACATGGTTGGTGTATTTTAGAAGAGTTTACTTCAAGTTTACTACAACCGGATATTAACAAATTCCCATCTGCCACATAACCGCGGGCACGACTTTCGAAAGTTCAAACCTGCAGGGTGTCCCAACTTAGCCCATGATAAGCTCTCGCGATCAACGAAGGATATTCCTTCTCCCGGAAGACCCGATCAGTCTCGGAATCCCGGCTACAAGACATTTCAACAGCAATAAAACAAGACCAGCAAGACCTCCCGTGCGTCGACATCCCGATAGTAGCCGTGTATCTCGTCTCGTGCCACGACCGGATGAGCGATGCATTACAACTAGAACCAGCCCTCAAGTTTCCCGAGGTGGCGCCGCAAGTGGCTCTAGTTTGGACCAACACTTAGACAAGCATTGACCCGAGGGGGCTAAAATGAAGATGACCCTTGAGAGAGCGACTCCCAAGGGAAAAAGGGCTAGGTGAGGCAAATGGTAAAACCAATGTTGGGCCTTCTTTGGAAGAGTTTTATTCAAAGCGAACTGTCAAGGGGTCCCATAAATCACCCAACCGCGTTAGGGACGCAAAATCCAGGAACATAATAACGATATGACTGAAACTAGGGCGGCAAGAGTGGAACAAAACACCAGGCATAAGGCCGAGCCTTCCACCCTTTACCAAGTATATAGATGCATTAATAATATAAGAGATATTGTGATATCCCAACATAAACATAATCCAACATGGAGCAATCTTCATCTTCACCTGCAACTAGCACACTATAAGAGGGGCTGAGCAAAGCGTTAACATAGCCAAACAACGGTTTGCTAGGAAGGGCGACAAAAGTCAGGGGTTCATGGCAATTTGGGAGGCTTGAGCAGCAAGTGGTAGGTAAAGCAGCATAGCGATAGAACGAAGCAACTAGCATAGCAATGATAGTAATGAGATCCAAGGTGACGGTCATCTTGCCTGAAATCCCGCAAGGAAGAAGAACGAGTCCATGAAGAAGACAACCGGGAGTAGTCGAACGAATCCTCACAACTCCGAACGAAACCAAGCTAACGAGAGAAGCAAACCGGAAAGAAGCAAACAACATAGTAAACAACCATCACATAATCATGGCATGTTGCACAACCAAGTATGATGCATGTCCGGTTTAATGAGGCATGGCATGGCAAAGTGCAACAAACAATACTTGAAGTTAAGTGGGGCTCAATATGCAACGAGTTGCTTTTGTACTAAAAACCACATGCATTTATTTAGTTTGATCTCAGTTATAAGCTACTCAACAATATTAAATGTTGTTAAACATGACAAGAGGTGAGGCATAAGTAAACTAACTATTTAGGCAAGTTTAAATGAGGCCGGAAACAACAAACAACAAATTCCGGAAAATCCTCATGCATATTTCGAATTTGGTACTGTTCTGTCCTAAAGCATATTTTAGTGTTGTTAAACAGGAAAATAAAGTGCAACATGTTAATCTATGCATTTTTCCACCCCATTTACATATAAAGTTTATTTAAAACCGAGCTACGGTTATTTAGTTATGAAATAAATCATTTTAGCATGGCATTTAAGCAAATTTAAACAAACATCATTTTAAACATTTTAAACATGGATGAAAGTGGCTGATTATGAAACTAGATGAAATTCTAAGCACTTTACATGTTTAAATCATTTTAGTCCGATGCATGGTTTGTGAGCTATTAAATGCATGAACAACAAGGGGCAATCTGTAAACATGCAGTTTCTGGATAATTGGACAAATTCGCAGAACGAGGAAAAAACATAACAGGGCCGAATCTGGCTGGGCCAACAGAGAGGAGGGGCTGGGGGCTTCTCACCCAGTGGGCTTCGGCCCGGTGGAGTAAGCAGCAGAAGGCGAGGCGAGCTGGACCTGATCTGGAGGCCAGCAGGCGACCCACGCGCGAGGCGGGCGCAGTCAACGCGCGGTACGAGCGAGCTGCTGCTCTTGTTTCTGAAGAAACAGAAGCAGCAGAAGCATGGTAATGGAGACGGCAGGGGCCCTGGCGACGGGGTCGGTGGGAACCGGACGGAACGGACGGATCGAGGCGGAGTCCCGGCAGAGCGGAACGGATCCACAAGGGCTCGGGCGAGGGGGTCAACGGGGCATGCGGGCGCTGCTTCTGGCGGCGCGCCATGGCTCCTGTGAAGGTTCAGAGAGAGGGAGAGAACTGCATGAGAGGGAGAAAAACAGAGAGAGGAAGGAGACATACGGCGAGGCGGCGAGGGGGAACCGTGGCGGCAGTGATCCAAAGCGAAGGCGAGGATCTCCCATGAGGCAGGTGGACTTGGCGCTGGCTTGGGAACCATGCAGAGGCATCTCCTCAACGCTGCAGGCTGGGCGCAGAGCAGGCAAGGCGGCGGCGAGGCATGAAGCAGGGCGGGGCACGACGCTGGTGACCTGCTGGTGGGTCTCCGGCGACGAGCTGCCGTTGGTGACACGAGGTGGTTGAGGAGGCCGGTGTTGGGGAGGAGCTCGAAGGTCGTCCATGGCGTCAGGTGCTCTCCTGATCGTTCCTGGTATAGAGACGGAGAGGGAGTGAGAGAGAGGAGGAGAAGGAAACGGGAAGGAGGAAGTGTAGGGGCGACAGGGGATGGCCTGGTTGCCGTGGTCTCCACGGCTGACGGCTCTCCGGCGAGTCGAGCGGGGTCGAGGGCGACGAGGTCGAGGTCCGGAGCAGGGCGCCGAGGTGCGCTGCTGATGACCAGCACGGAGGAGCATGGCCGGCGCGACAGGGCTGCTGGCTGGTGGGGATCGAGCAAAGGAGGGCCTCGGGCTCGGGGAGGAGCACTAACATGGAGGAGCTCCGGGGATCGGGCGAGGAGTGGATCGAGGGGCTGGGGTTGGTTCGATGCTGAGAACGAGGGAGGCGGTCAGTGCGATCTGGTTGGGTGGAATGGATCGGGAGGGATCCCGATGTGGAGAGAACAAGGGGGGTGGCGGCGCGATGGAATGGGAAGGATGGGACAGGATCCCTAGATCCTAGGGTTATGCACTATTTATATTGCAATATGATTAGGGTAGGGGCTATCACGTCCCTACGATCGAAAATGGACGGTCAGGGAAAATAGGCTAGGGAGTTCAATAAATAAAACGAAGATGTATTATAGATATTTGGGGATGATCCGGACCCAATGGTGATGACTGAGCGGGTCGGGTTCAGGAAGTTTCGGACGTGGGCGAGGGGTCAATGCACTGTGCATGGAGGGGCTAGGTGGTTTGACAAGAGGGAATCGAAAACCCGGTTGGACTCGGATCGGTCAACGAAGGCGAGGGGGAACGCGGCAACAACGAACGGATGCAAGCTTTATGAAAACATGCAGATGCAATGCGCATGATGCTATGAGATGAGATGCAAGACATGAACCAAATGCAAAACAAAAGACAAAAACCCAACCACGAAGGAAATAACATATCACATAGCCGGAAATGGCAAGAGTTGGAGTTACTAATATGGAAAGTTGTATCCGGGGCGTTACAGCTCTGGACGAGCCGGGCTATGCTTCCGTGAAGTAGTTCAAAGTCCTTTGGCGGTATCCGGGAGCCTGGCCGTCGACTCGAGGTTCGACTGCAAGGTGTTGTTCATTGCTTCTGCTGTTAAGGGAGCGGTGTACTTGTTGCTGCCGAAGGAAAGGTCGGCCTTGCCCTTAATCATGATGACGCCGCGTGGACCGGGCATCTTGAGCTTACGGTAGGCATAATGCGGCACCGCGTTAAATCGAGCGAACGTGGTTCGTTCGAGCAGTGCCTGATAATCACTGCAGAAGGGGACGATTTCGAAGGTTAACTCTTCGGTACGGTAATTGTCTGGTGATCCGAAGACTACCTCGAGGGCAATGGAGCCTGTACAACTGGCTTCCACACCTGGTATAATGCCTTTGAAAGTGGCTGTAGTGGGTTTGATCATCGAATGATCGATGCCCATCTTGCGCACTGTGTCCTGGTAAAGCAGGTTTAGACTGCTGCCTCCGTCCATAAGAACTCGTGTGAGGTGGAACACGTTAATTATTGGCTCAAGGACTAGTGCGGCTGGATTGCCCTGATTGGCGTTGACCGGACGATCTGTGTAGTTGAAGGTGACCGGCCCTAGTTTACATTGTGGAACGGCTGGTTCCGTTAAGTCAGCATCCCTAGGGGTGCGTATCGGGTCCGGGTTGGGAATTTGGGTGGTGTTTACCACGTTCACCGTTTGGATTTGCGGGGGAAATTTCTTTTGCCCTCCTGTGTTCGATGATCTAGGCTCTTCGTCACCATCATCGCTTTGAGACCTCCATTTACCTTTTTTGGCGCCTGCCCTGCCGGCTTGTTCAAAGACCCAGCATTCTCTGTTGGTATGGGTGGCTGGCGTCCCGGGGGTGCCATGAATTTGGCATTAAAGATCGAGTATGCAGTCCAGACTGGATGGACCCGAATTGTTATTTTTGAGGGGCCCTTTCCGCTGACCGGACTTTGAGCCACTAAACCCGGCATTAACTGCCATATCTTCGGCGTTTTCACCATATTTGCGGCGCTTGTGTTTGTTGCGTTGTGGTTTGCCGTTGCTAGCCCTGGCCTCTGATGAGCCAGGTTTGCTTGTTGTGTTGTTACTACGAGCCAACCAGCTATCTTCGCCCGCACAAAAGCGGGTCATAAGTGTTGTGAGGGCTGCCATGGATTTTGGCTTCTCTTGACCGAGGTGCCGGGCGAGCCACTCGTCACGGATGTTATGCTTAAATGCCTCTAAGGCCTGTGCATCCGAACAGTTAACAATTTGGTTCTTCTTAGTTAGGAACCGGGTCCAGAATTTCCTGGCCGATTCCCCTGGCTGCTAAGTTATATGACTTAAATCGTCAGCATCCGGTGGTCGCACATAAGTGCCCTGGAAATTATCCAGGAATGCATCTGCCAAGCTCTGGAGTTTGACGGCAAGCTATTTAGCCAATGCCGAGCCAGCCCTTTGAGTTTTAGCGAGAGGTACTTGATGGCGTGTAGATCATCCCCGCGGGCCATGTGAATGTGAAGGAAGAAGTCTTCTATCCATACCGCGGGGTCTGTGGAACCATCATATGATTCCTGAAATGGGTTTAAACCCTTCTGGGAATTCATGATCCATTACTTCATCGGTGAAGCATAGGGGGTGTGCGGCGCCTCTGTGCCAGGCTATGTCATGATGCAGTTCATATGAGTCTTGTCTGCTGTATTCGGCCCGGCCGGATTTGCTTTTAGTGTATCCAGCGTGACGATCATCGTCATGCGTTGGGGCGCTACCCCGTGATCCGTCGGCCGATCTTGTATGTCCTGCTTTGTTTCACAATACGTCTCGCAGGTCCCGCGTTTTGCCCCGGGCCTTGGTGTTTTTGTTTGTCTGGCGACGGGGTGCAGGCTGGACTTCGGGCTGATATGCCCCTCTGTCTCGGCCACGAGGTGGCCGATCAGCCGCATCATACGCTAGTAATGTAGGTTTTAGTGCTTCCTCCTTGAGTTGGGGTAGCAACCTCCGCTTTGGGTAACTCTTGGTTGGGCGTTCGAGTTCGTATTCCTCGGCCGCCAGGACTTCAGTCCATCTATCCGCTAGCAGATCTTGATCAGCCCGAAGCTGTTGTTGTTTTTTCTTCAGACTGTTTGTTGTGGCTATAAGCCGGCGCTTGAAGCGCTCCTGCTCGACGGGATCCTCAGGCACGATAAATTCTTCGTCGCCGAGGCTCACCTCGTCTTCGGAGAGAGGCATGTAATTGTCATCCTCTGATTCTTCGTCTGCTTCCTGTTCCGAAGGGCTAGCTTGTTCATCCTCCTGCTCGAGGTCTGGCTGGAGGGGATTGTCGTCGTCTTCGGCACTATTTGGAGTGTTATTATCTCTTGTGCCGGTCTCGCTGCTTTTGCTATGGCGGGACTTAGAGCGGCGTTGTTGACGTCGGTGCTTGGATTGCTTCTTGGAGGGATTATCCTCCGCTGTCTTATCGCCATCGCCTTCTTTGGGGGTGTCCACCATGTATATATCATATGATGAGGTGGCAGTCCAGCGCCCTTTGGGCAGTGGTTCCTTTTCGTCTCCTGCATCGTCGTCCATACCGTCGATGTCTTCGGAGCCGAAATCGGGCATGTCGGTTAAATCGTCGACAGTGGCTACTAAGTGGTTGGTGGGTGGGGAGCGAATTTCTTCGTCGTCCACATCCCATTCTAGCCGGACATAGTTCGGCCGAGGGTCTCCTGACAAGGAGAGAGACCTCAACGAGTTTAGGACGTCGCCAAAGGGCGAGTGCTGAAAGATATCCACGGAGGTAAACTCCTTGATCGGTGCCCAATCGAATTCGGTAAGCACGGACGCAGGCGGTTCGGAGCCCGTGGCCGGGGACGAATCCAACTGTCCGGCAACACGGGTCTCATAGGAAGTGAAGTCGGCATTCGGCTCTATCGCCGCTGAGTGCGCGGCCTTCGTGGCGGGGTCCATCCACCCGTCCTCAGATGATGCAATTTGTTCCGGATTGAGGGCCGGAGTAGTTGCAGGTGTGATCTCTCGAACACTGTCCGACGGTAGAGCTAATCATGCTCATCGTGACTGTGCGGCGCACCTGACATGGGCTCGAATTCGTCGAGGATCAAGTCTCCACGGATGTCGGCAGTATAGTTCAAGTTTCCAAACCTGGCCTGATGGACAGGGGCGTAGCTCTCGATCTGCTCCAGATGGCCAGCGAAGTTGGCCCTTGATGCAAGCCGCCGAATACGAAGATCTGTCCGGGGAGGAAAACCTCACCCTGGATCGCATCGTTGCCGATGATCGAAGGGGCCATTAAGCCTTGTGGTGACGGCACAGTGGGACTCTCAATGAATGCACCAATGTCGGTGTCAAAACCGGCGGATCTCGGGTAGGGGGTCCCGAACTGTGCGTCTAAGGCGGATGGTAACAAGAGGCGGGGGACACAATGTTTACCCAGGTTCGGGCCCTCTCAATGGAGGTAATACCCTACTTCCTGCTTGATTGATCTTGATGATATGAGTATTACAAGAGTTGATCTACCACGAGATTGTAGAGGCTAAACCCTAGAAGCTAGCCTATGGCATGATTGTTGTTGTCCTACGGACCAAACCCTCCGGTTTATATAGACACCGGAGAGGGCTACGGTTACACAGAGTCGGTTACAAGGGAGGAGATCTACATATCCGTATTGCCAAGCTTGCCTTCCACGCCAAGGAGAGTCCCATCCGGACACGGGACGAAGTCTTCAATCTTGTGTCTTCATAATCCAACAGTCCGGCTGTGCAAGGACCCCCTAATCCAAGACTCCCTCCCTCAAACCTGGGTAAATATCGTGCCCTTCGTCCCTTGTTCCCCATTGATCCTAGATCCACAACTCGGGACCCACTACTCGAGTCCAACAACCTACCATCAAAGGGGCAAGCAAGAAAAAGCCTAAGGACAAAAAGCAAAAGTGTAAACACTCGCAAAAACATTTACATTACAAACAGGCCCACGGTCGGAGTTCATCACATTCCCTTACACACCTAGTGGGTGGAATTGTCGCTTAACAAAGTTCAAAAAGATAAAAAGGTAGGACGACCTTAGGCAGTTGTCGCATCGGGTTGCACGCTCGCCGGCTCCTCCGCGCCGGCATCAGCTCGTCCCGGCTCCTCCGCGTAAGCCTCTAGGTCCACCGAGGCACCGGTGTCGTCCAGCCCGGCCTCGTTGTCTGTGTAGGCACCTGTCTCATTGGATCTGCCTACCGGGTCGTTGGGTTCCAGGCCGATGTTGTCGGCCGGCAGCTCCCCATCGTCCTCCGTTCGCTCTACCTGGAACTCGTCGTGCACGGTGAATGCGGCGAGATAGCTGGCCCACCCGGCGATCCGGCGCGCCTACACCTCCAATTGGGCCTCTGCACCAGCTCGCTGGACCGCTAGCTGGTCCAGGCTCAGGGCCGGGTACTAGGACACCAGCTCGCTGGGCCGCTAGCTGGTCCAGATATGCGCCGGCATGGGCCGTAGAGACCCGCCACACGTGGAGCCACGCCAGGACGGCCTCCAGCCAATGCGCCAACCGCGTGAAGCTGCTGGGAGCTACCGCACCCAGCTAGAGGGTGGCCACCATGCCCAGCCGAGCCTCGGACAACCTCACCATTTCCTTGTCCAGGGCCCTCAGGCAGGCCTCGGCAGCGTGCATGAGCTCCGAGAAGGTCCAGGCGGCGTACGGGTCAACCGTGACACCCGCATCTGCCTGGGTTGAACGGTGCGAGCGCACGGCCTCGTCCATCATCTCCTGCGTCTCCGGGAAAAACTCTGGTGAATGAAGAGGAGAAACAGTCAGCTATGTAAAGACTCGGCTGGCTCGCAACCCGGCAGAACAGATGGGGAAGTACTTACCGATGAGGAGCTCATCCAGATGTTGCGTCTCACACAACATACCATCCCGCTCCAAGTCCCACACACGGTCGCGTGCCTTGAGCGCCTTCTCAAGCTCGGCGTGCTTCTCAACGGCTGCCTTCGACTCCTCGTCCTTCGCAGCGGCTGCCTTCTTGTGCTCGTCCTTTAGCCGGACAAACTCTGCCTGGTGGGCTTCCACCGCCTTCGGCCGCTCCACCTTAGCCCGGAGTTGGCTGTTGTCGGTGACTGCTTGGTCACGCTGCTGGCCGGCTTCAGCCAGCCGGGTTCAGAGATCCAACACCTCGGCCGCGGTAATTGCACGATGAAGCTTCAAGTGAGATGCTGGAAGAAAAGAAGAAAAACACTTTAAGATTCGACCCAACTACTTCATAGTTGGCCCGAATCTCGGGGGCTACACCCAGTGGGTGCGCTAGCGTGCCCCCACTGGAAGCATGCAAGACGTACCTTGGGAAAGACGGAGCGCCTCCTCCTTGACAGCAAGTTGCGACTTGGCCTCGTGATGCTTCTCCATAAGCCGGTTGTGAATGCCGACTCGGAGGCCATCCATATGCTGTAGGAAAGCAAGGGTTAGCAAAAACCAGAAGAATACTTTAAGCTGCTGGAAAGCAAGGGTTAGCAAAATCCAAAAGAATACTTTAAGATTCGACCCAACTACTTCATAGTTGGCCCGAATCTCGGGGGCTACACCCTTGCGCATGCGCACCCCCACTGACCGGCTGCAAAGACAAGACAAAGGAAAAAGCCTCACCACAACGGCGCGCTCCAAGTCCTGCGTCCGCTCCAGCTCACTATCGACGAAGGCCTGCAAACGACCCTCGTGCCCCTAGAGCTGCTAGCACACGACGTCCATCGCTGCTTCCTTCTGGGCGCGCGACCTGAATGCAACTTCGCCGGCTCCAGCTCGAGGCTGCTGCGGCCCGGCGACGAAGCCGCTCCCTGACGCTCTCCCCATGGTCACGCCGACCTGTGGCAGCACGATTGCCAGAGTGTGCTTGCCTCCCGCCGGCACCTCCCCCGGCTAGCCTTGGTGCCGGCGCTCCAGCCGAAATCCCCTGTGGCGCCCCGTACGGGTTGGCGTCCTCCGCCTGCTCGGCCACATTGTTCCGGGGCAGGGTGTCCACGGCCATCTCCTCGACCTCCGGGTTGTCGACGACCGCCTCCACCCACTCGCCCGGGTCGCCCCTCTTTTGTCCGAGGCTCGATAACGGTCTCATCCGGCGCCATGCCCCCGCCATCTCCGGCCAAGCCTGGTCCATGGTGACCTGCCCCCTCGCCTCAGCGTCCCTTGCCCACGCTTGGGCTGAGGCCTCCCGAGCTGCCATGAAGGCCGACGCCTCCTCCTCCTTGGCCTTGTTTCGGTCCCGCCAGGTGTTGCGCTCTGCGTCCTCTGGGACCAGGCCGAGGTCCATGGATGAATTCTCCACCAGTTCAATGGTGCTGCTTCGGGTCCTCCGGAATAGGGGGTCAGTCCCGGATGCAGCCGCCGCGGCCGCCAGCACCAGACCAAGGGGCTTGCACGTCACGAAGAGAGCATAAGAGAAATATGACCAAGTACCAAATGGAAATCAACAAAGATACATACCCAATCACCGCAAGGATCGCTTGTCTCGGCGGCACAACCAGGAAGGCTGGCGCACCTTCTTCGCGGTCATCTTACCGCGCACTAGCAGCGCCTTCTCCGCACCCTTTGGAGATGGCTTCGACACCGTCGCGTCCTTCCCATGTGGATGGCATGCTGTTGCCGGCTCGTGGGACGAACCGGCATCAGCCATCTTCTTCAGCCGTCTTGGAGGATCAACGCTGTCGTCTCCTCCCCTCATCGGTGCTGCACCGCCAACATCCGTCAGAATCTCCTCGTCATCATCCGACCAGTATCACAAGAGGTCTGGGTGTGGAGACTTACCCGCGTGGCACGTTGCGCCGGCTTCAGCGCCAGCCAGCTGCGTTCCAGCCGGCCGCATGTTCTTGGCGAAGGACTCCTCCCCGTCCAAGCCGGCTTGCTCGGCGACCAGTACCTGCGCCCTTGTCATGTCCCACATTTGTTGGATGGTGAGTAGCAGCACCTCTTTCGTCACATCGGGACGGAGAAGAAGCTCAGACATTGCAATGTATGGAGACCAGGGACTCACCGCCGGCGCCGGGTTCGCTCGGTTGTAGGGCGCCTTCTCGAAGCGCCAATGAGCGGCCATCTCGGCCTTGGAGATGTTGTTGACCCGGTCGGTGACCTGATCCAGCGACAGCCCTCAGGGCGACATCTGGGTGGGGTCCTGTCGATCCCCCATCACGCAGATGATGTGCGCCCAGCGCTACAACGGCAGCACCCGGTGCGCGATGAAGGCGGCAACGAGATCCATCCTGGTGAGCCCTTCGCGCGCCATCATCTAGATGATCCGGCTGCACAGATTGAGCAGCCCCTACGGCAGGTTCTTGGGCATGTAGCCCTAGTTCATCTTCGCGAGCGGCTGCTCGTTGACGAAGGGCGGCTGGTTGATGCGGTCTGCACCGAGGTTGCGCACGTAGAAGAAAGAATTCTGCCATTTCTTGGCAGAATCCTCCAAGGGCATCATGGGAATGCCCCATTTGGCCGGCCCTAGATGACGATGGCCCCACAGTCGGACATGGCTCCAGCCTCTAGCCCTTGCTGCTTGAGGAAGAAGAGTCGGTTCCAGAGCTCCACGTCCGGCTCCAGCTCTAGGCCCAAGTATCCCTCGCAGAGGGTGGTGAAGCCAGCAAGCTGCAACACGGCATTGGCACCGAGGTGGTGCGGCTGCAGCCCGAAGAAAGTGAGGAAGGTGCGGAAGAAATCGCTCGTGGAGAGGCTGACCACGCTTGAAATGGCTGAGGAAGACCACGTGCTCGCCCTCCTACAGAGGCGGCGCCATCTCCCCCCGACCACGCGTGTGGCCACCTCCGTTGATGGCGGCAGCCGCTTGGTATCGCCAAGGTACTGAATGTCATCCTCGGTGGTGTCAGACCCCTCCCAATAGCCCTTTGGCCACGCCATCGGAGGAACTTGTCAAAAAGCGCGGAGCACAACTGAAAGATGAAGGCTGGTGCGGTGGATGAGCGCTGTGAGTGGCGCCTGGCATTGCAGCGTGGGCGTGCTCGAGATTTGGAGGAGAAGGAGGCGGAGGAGGCGATCAAGACAAAGGGAGAGGGAGGGAAGCATGCATGAGCATTTCCGCCGCTCCCTCCCTCCGCGTTATAACCACGGCGACAAGAGGTGGGGAAGTTGGATCAGTTGTGCCCACGATTCAACTTCCCCGCACTGTGCGGGCGCGTTCCCCCCACGACTTAACTACTTGGAAAAGCCCAACCGTCTGCGGCGGCCACAATTAATCCCCCGTGCGCGGGCCGATGACGTGGCATGGCGGGGCCCAGCCCGCTGTTGCATCCCATCACGCGCGTGGCCTGGCAAAGGCTCGCCGGCCACTGTTCACCACGTGGCACTGCGTCGGGCCATGGGAGGCGCGTCCCTACCCTTCCAAGACTTGGCTGATGCCTTGGTTTCCTGCCCATGCTGGGGTGTCGCGATCCGGCTTCCAGAAACCGGCACACAATGGGTGTTGCTGGGACCCCGCGGCCGGAAGCTCCATCAACCCAGCTGCCTCCTGAGGGGGGTGAAACTGCAAAGCCCTCCCGCTTGGAGTCGGCGAGCCTTCACACCTTCGGGGACTACTGTCGAGGGATGGCCCTCGGGCAGGCAACGGAACCCGGATTCTTTTAAAAACATCGGGGCAAGCAACGTCCCTCAATCCGGCTCGCCCCTGGCCGGCTCCCCAGCGCAACCTGGCCAGGTGCCGCGACCCGTCCGGACCCAAGAAGTCAACCTCCAGCGACAAGTAAGCATGACCACAATGCTCCCCCCTTTGTGCCGGCCCCGGCAGGCGCGACTGTCGTGCCGACCAAGCCACCGTCTGGGGCGGGCGGCATCACGGAGGCACGACTCTGTAGCAAGGCGGCGCTGACCGTCCCATGACACCTGGCAAGGCGTGCCCCAGTACCCAACAATTGGAAGTGCATGCGCCCGACGGCCCTTGTACAGCCCGCACCCGACGGACCCGGCGAGACCCGCGCCAGACAGACCCAACAGACCCGGCGGCCCCCACTGTCGGCTCCTAGATGCTGACACCAGGGTCCCACGCCCATGTAATATGACCATTGTAACCCCAGAGGGCCAACCTATAAGACCCCCCGGAGCCCCTCCATGCAAAGGGTTGGAATCCAATAGAACACACACACCCACACTGATGAGGACATCAATACCATTGTTACACCCATCCCCTGCTACTATACATACTGGACCAATTACTAGAGCTCGCGCACGCCAATTGAATTACCAGGTACTTTCGTTTCTTGGTAATGATTCTAATGTGCATGAGAATATGATGCTGCCCAAATTGGATACATTTTTTTTCTTACAAATGAAGGGCCTGGCATGGATAAGAGGGATGAATACTGCAGCAAGACCAAGCAGGGAGATGATGGCATGCGCAAGGGGATCAAGAACGGAGCTACAAGTGATGAATTCAGGACTTTGAAGCCACCATAAGGAGTGCATGAAGCCTTGGACGAAATATACAAGATGCCACTTCATAAATTTTGTCTAGAGGCTATTCTAGGTGCGGCGTCACCTTATTATTGGGCCAGGCCCATGTATTTTTGAAATACTTAAGTATAGGCTGTTTTTAGAGTCCGTATGGGTGGGGAAACAAGAGTTAGGGTTGGTTTCGGACCCCTCCTCCAAGCGCCACGAAAGCCCCCCCCCCTCTTCGTCCATATATACAGCCCTTAGGGCGTGTTTAGACTTTGGGGGTTTTGTTTAGATTAAAAGTTCGCTATAGCTGCAACTTCGTGTACTTCTTTTGTGTTCAACGACCAGACAAAGGCGTCATAGAACCCCACCTTCATCATTAAAGATTTCCTCTTATATTCGCAATATCCAGATTGCAATCTTAGTTTCTTGCTTGTTCTTCATTTTCTCGCAGGAAATAGACCTTCGTGGTCAGGTTGATCGTGCTCCGGCATGGTCAATAACCCTCGGAAGTTGGTTTAGCGATTTCTAAGGCGCGACGTCTCGCACGTTCGTAGTCGGATCGTCAAGGTCGACTCCCACAGAAAATGATAGCCAACATCTCATCAAAACATCGGGACACCTTCGCCTCTATCAAGTGGTAGAGGGAGCAGCCTATGCACTGGCCTATCTTCCTTCCTCCCCAGAACAGCTCCAAGAGCAAGCCTATATCCACTTCATATAAACCACACTCGGCAGGACTAGGGGTGTTATCTCTCCGGAGAGCCCCGAACCTGGGTACGTCTCGTGTCTCACACTTGCGCGTGCAACCTCGCCTCTAGAGCCCACCAGTGCCCTTGTCCATGTTCCCTCTTTTAGATATCCCATGGCATCTGCCGTGAGATCACCACGACAGATCCTAGAAGCATCAGTTAGTCCATTATAGAAGATATCAAGTATTTCATTTTTCTTAAGAGGATGATCAGGCAAAGCATTAAGTAATTGGCAAAGCCTCCCCCAAGCTTGTGGGAGACTCTCTTCTTTAGTTTGCACAAAGTTAAATATTTCCTATAAAGCAGCTTGTTTCTTATGAGCATGGAAATATTTTTCAGAGAAGTAATAAATCATATCCTGGGGACTACGCACACAACCAGGAGCAAGAGTGTTGTACCAAGCTTTAGCATCACCCTTTAATGATAACGGAAATAATTTGGGAATAAAGTAATAGCGAGTCTTCTCATCACGAGTAAAAAGGGTGGCTATGTCATTCAACTTAGTAAGATGTGCCACAACAGTTTCGATTTCATAACCATGAAAAGGATCAGATTCAACCAAAATAATTAACTCTGGGTCGATAGAGAATTCATAATCCTTATCATCAATAAAGATAGGTGAAGTAGCAAACTTAGGATCATATTTCATTCTAGCATTCGGAGATTTTTCTTTATACTTGCATAAAAATTTCTCTAGATCATCTCTATCCTCACAAGCAAGAATATCTCTAGTTGTCTCCTCATTCATAACATAACCTTCTGGTACCTTAGGCAATTCATATCTAGGAAGGCTAGTTCTAGCAGGTGTTTCAGGAGTTTCAGTTTCAAGCTCATCATCAGATTCGATAACATCATGCTGTATTACTCTAGCAATTTGTTCATCAAGAAATTCACCAAGTGGCACATCATCATTATCAAGCAAGGTACTAGCAACATTCATAGTGGAAGTAGCATCATCAATAACTTGTGACATATTAGAATTAATAGCATGTGGTGGTGTTGCAAGTTTAGTTATAACAGAAGGTCAATCTAAAGCAGAATTGGATGGCAGTTCCTTACCTCCCCTCGTCTTTGAGGGAAATATCTTAGTCTTAGCATCCTTCATATTCTTCATAGTGATAATTTGATAATAATCCCATGTGACTCAACAAATATAGCTATGCTCCCCGGCAACGGCGCCAGAAAAAGATCTTGATAACCCACAAGTATAGGGGATCGCAACAGTTGTCGAGGGTAGAGTATCCAACCCAAATTTATAGATTCAACACAAGGGGAGCCAAAGAATATTTGAAGGTATTAGCAGCTGAGTTGTCAATTCAACCACACCTGGAGATTAATTATCTGCAGCAAAGTGATCAGTAGCAAAGTAATATGATAGTTTTGATAGTAGTAACAGTAGCAATGGTAACGGTAACAGTGATAGCAGTAATTTGTAGCAAGTGTAACAATGATGATAGCAGTAGTAACTTAGCAGAAATAATATAAGATAAATTTGTAGGCATTGGATCGGTGACTTGTTGGATGATATTCATTATGAGACAGTTATAACCTAGGGCGATACTGCACTAGCTCCAGTTCATCAATATGTAGGCATGTATTCCGTAAATAGTCATACATGCTTATGGAAAGAACTTGCATGACATCTTTTGTCCTACCCTCCCGTGGCAGCGGGGTCCATATTGGAAACTAAGGGATATTAAGGCCTCCTTTTAATAGAGAACCAGAACAAAGCATTAACACATAGTGAATACATGAACTCCTCAAACTACGGTCATCACCGGGAGTGGTCCCGACTATTGTCACTCCGGGGTTGCCTATAACTTGCAAGATCGGATCTAAAACATGGATATAATGATGATAACATAAATGGTTCAGATCTGAGTTCATGGCACCCGGGCCCAAAGTGACAAGCATTAAGCATGGCAAAGTCATAGCAACATCAATCTGAGAAGAATGTGGATACTAGGGATCAAGCCCTAACAAAACTAACTCGATTACATGATGAATCTCATCCAACTCCTCACCGACCAAAGTGAGCTTCACTGAAGGAATTACTCACTCCCGGTGAGGAGCATCATGGAATTGGCGATGGAGAAGGGTTGGTGATGACGAAGAACGAAGAGCCCCCTCTCCGGAGCCCCAAACAGACTCCAGATCTGGCCTCCCGATGAAGAACAGGAGGTGACGGCGGCTCCATCTCGTGGATTGTGATAATTCTTTCTCCCTAGTTTTTTCTGGAAAAATAGGATTTTATAGCGTCGGTTTCAGGGTCTGCGGGGCCACCAGGTGGGGACAAACCACCTGGGCGCGCCAGGAGATGGGGAGCGCCCTGGTGGGTTGTGCCCATCCAGGCCCCCCTCTCCGGTAGGTCTTGGCTCCAGAAATTCTTATATATCATATAAAAAATCCTCGCGAAGTTTCATTCCATTCTGAGAACTTTTATTTCTGCACAAAAACAACACCATGGTAGTTCTGCTGAAAAACAGCATCAGTTCGGGGTTAGTTCCATTCAAATCATGCAAATTAGAGTCCAAAACAAGAGGAAAAGCGTTAGGTAAAGTAGATACGTTGGAGACGTATCAATATTCACCAAGGCGAATGCGGCCACCACGCGGCCTCCGGATCCCTTGTTTTCAAAGATTTCCGCCATTGATTCTTCTGGCTGACTGCTTTGGACAACGCCAAGGATTTGGTCCAGAAGTGCAAGGGGTGCCAACGCTTCAGCTCCAAGCAACACCTACCGACTTCTGCACTCAAGACCATCCCCCTCACTTGGCCGTTTGCCGTCTGGGGGCTGGACATGGTGGACCCATTCAAGACAGCACGCGGCGGCATGACCCATTTGCTGGTCACCGTGGACAAATTCACCAAGTGGATTGAAGCAAAGCCAATCACGAAGCTGAATGGTCCGACTGCTGTGACCTTCATCGCATATATCACTGTCTGGTACGGCGTACCACATAGCATCATCACCAACAATGGCACAAACTTCGGCAAAGGCGCATTGGCCCGTTTCTGCGCGACCCAGGGCATCCGACTGGACCTAGCGTCAGTTTCCCATCCGCAGTCAAACGACCAAGTCGAGCGAGCAAACAACCTCATCATGTCCGGCATCAAGCCCCAACTGGTCGAGCCGCTGGAGCGCTCGACAGGCTGCTGGATCGAAGAGCTGCCGGCCGTCCTCTGGAGTCTCTGGACCATGCCGAACAAAGCAACCGGCTGCACTCCCTTCTTCCTCGTGTACGGGGCCGAGGCCGTCATCCCAACTGACATTGAGTTTGACTCGCCTAGCGTCACCATGTACACAGAGGCGGAGGCGAAGGAGGCACGAGAAGACAGCGTCGACCTGCTGGAAGAGGGCCCGCTGCTGGTACTTAGCTGGTGCGCCATCTACCAGCAGGGTCTGTGCCGCTACCACAACTGGAAGGCCATGCCACGATCCTTTTGAGAGGGGGACCTTGTGCTCCGACTGATCCAGCGAACAACCGGCCAGCACAAGCTCTCGGCCCCTTGGGAAGGGCCTTTCATCATCAGCAAAGCCTTGGGAAATGACTCCTACTACCTCATCGATGCGTAGAAGTCTAGGGCACGCAAGAGGGACGATTCCGGCAAGGAAACATAGCTCCCATGGAATGCAAATCTCCTCCGAAGATTTCAGTTAATTCAGTATGTACCAGGCTACCTTTTGTATTAAGAGCAAAGAGAACGGGTCCCTCGAAGAGCACTCGGGGGCTACCCTTTTATCTATATGATAAGATTATGCATGTGAATGTATCATTTCATTCCTTCACCCGGCACCGGGTCCGACCAGTCGGCCCGGGGGCTCGCCGCCTTGTCCTATATTGATAGCACCTGCAGTCGGACAAGTTGTGTGCTGACATCTAAGCCCTCTCTTGCCTTAAGCCACAGCTCGCAGAGCGACTGTCCGGCTGGCAAGAGCTAAAGGAAGGAAATGATGTCCACACAAAAATGACTAAGGAAAAACATCAGCATAGGCCAAGCCGGCCCTTCGCCTCACCATCCGGCTGCTGAGCAGCCGGCTAGCAGGCTTCTCACTTGACTTGCTATGTTCTAGGCGGCCGAAGTACTTGTCTATCCTAAACGGTGAAGTCCCTAACCCAGCCACAGACCGCAGAGCGGCTGTCCAGCTGGCAGACAAAGGAAGGCGGCAAAGGAAGAAGACAAAAAGAACAGAAAGGCAAACCCAAGTTAGAACCCAGCGGAGCACAAACTTGTGCAAGAATAATTAATGTACATAGCAAAAGGCTCATAGCTAGCATTCAACAGAGTTTGAAATAACACCCCCAGCGGGTGGAACTGTGTGAATTTAACTTGTTCGTTCAAGAGATTACAAAACAGGAAAGATAAAATGGCTGCCTAGGCCAGAGGAGCAGCAGGTGGATCAGACGGGTTGGCGGAGGTAGAGGCGCCGGGTGGTGGAGCGGCCGACTGGTGGGTCTCGGCCTGGTCAGACCAGCAGCAGTCGGCGCGGCATCCCGCGGCTCGTTGGTCGAGGCCTGACCAGGCTGAGGCCGGCTACTCACTCTGTCGTCCGGTGTGATGTCTTCGCCGTCCTCGTCCTCATCCTCCTCGCCCTCGTCGCTGGAGGCGACCTCCTCCGCCGAGTCCTCCCCATCCTCCAGGTTCAGCCCAAACCAGTTGGGCGACACCTCAGCGCCTTCGTCGTCCAGCTCTGGGATGAAGACGAAGGTGTCAGCGTACTCAGCGATTGCCGCCGCGCGATGGGTGAGCGCGTGACTCACCGCCTCCAGCTCCGGTCCGGCCTCCTGCCGGAAGGTGGCCAACTGGGCCAGATCCAGCCCCGGATACCAAGCCTTGACAAACTCCAAGGCCGTCCGAGTGCCCGCTCGAGCCGCGACACCCTTCCAGGCCTCGAAGCGCCCGACTGCTATCTCCATCCAGTCGGCAGTCCGACTGGGGGTGCGCGGGACCTGAGTGTCTGGCCAGAGGGCGGCCAGCACCTGAGACCCGGCGCTGTGAAGGCGGTGGAGCAGGCGATGAGCCGGCTACAGGCGCGTCTTGACGGCCAGAAGCTGCTCGTCGTGGTTCCGAGGCGCATTGGGCGGAATGTCCACGCCTACCCTCCTTCGCACCTCGTGTCATGCCTCGATTGCCTGGATAACGGCAACGAAATGACCGGGAAAGATTTCTGCGCAAGAATAAGATCAAAAAATTAGACACCAGAAGCCAGCTCCTGCAACAGTCGGCGGCCGCACAAAAGAAGAAGCAACTTACCATCGATCATGTCCTCGATCTCACCGTAGCCGTCGGACAGGAACTTCTCCTTCTCGGCCCATTTTGAGCGCCGAGTCTCGAACTCGGCCCTGAGGAGAGTCTCGCCGTCCTTCAGTCGCTGCACCTCTGCCTTGTGCCGCTCCGCCTGGTCCGTCAGCTCCTTTGCCAGGTGATTGCGCTCCTGAGCGTCCTGGCTGCGCTCCTGCTCCTTGGTGTGGAGCTTGGATTGGACCTCGCCTAGGCACTGCCGCAGATCAGCGGTGGCCTCTGCAAAGACAAGAAAGAAAATGTCAACACCAACCAAAAACAAGTAGTTGTTGGGAGATCCAGCCCGACTGCTCAGCAGTCGGCCTGAATCTCGGGGGCTACACCCAGCGTGTGCGCTGACGCGCCCCCGTGGAAAAGAAGATGAAGTGCTTACTTCAGCTCTGATTCAGATTAGTGGTCCGCTTGGCCAACTCCTGGTTCTAGGAGTTGTAGGCGGCCACACGGAGGTTGTGGTAGGCCTGCAACAAAGAACACGGAAGATAAAAAAAATCTCAGCACTCGGAGCATACCTTGAAGCTCTGAGTTGCCTGCTCAACAGCCGGCCCGGAACTCGTGGGCTACACCCAGTGGGTGCGCTGGCGCGCCCCCACGTAAGATCACGAGAATTGAAAAACAAGAAGCAAATAACTTACCCGGACGACCGCCTGCGTCGCCAAAAACTCCTGCATGGATTGCTAGAGAGTGGCGCCTTGGGTGTTGAACCGGGCCAGGACGTCCTGCACAGCCATGTTCAGGACTCCCGAGCCATCCCCAGACGTCCAGTCTGGTGGGGCAGCGCTGGTGGCCTCGGTGTCGGGCGCCGACGAGCTCGCGGCCCCGATCTCCATCGGCCTCGACGGTGAGGCCGCCCTCACCAGGCGCTGCCGCGTAGGAACGCGAACCGTGGGAATCGGGCCCTCCACCAACTCGCCACCAGATGGCAGCACCAGCGGCGCCTCGGGTCGACTGCCTTGCGCCCCACTAGTCGGCGCGCCCGGAGGCACCTCCGCCTCCAAGACGATGGGGTCTGCCCCTCCCCTCTCCAGGGCCGACTGGTCGACACCAGCCCCTCCAGTCAGCGCCTGGCCCTCTGGCACCGGCGGCTCCGCGTGCTGCGGGCCGATGGACTCTAGAGCCCTACTGCGGGATGCATCGTCCTCTTGCGCCTTGGCAGCCGCGTCGACCTGTGCCTTGGCCGCCGCATCGGCCTCCATTTGTGTCGCCTTGGCTGCCTCCGCCTTCGCGCGGGCCACAGCCTCCCGCTCCTCTTGCACCTCCCGGCATTCCTCTCCGACGCCTCCCGAAGGGTGGCGACCGGATCCACGCGGCGGGTGTCTGCGGAGCTGTCTGCCGCCCCAATCACCAAGTTGGATGGGGCTCGTGACAGAGGGAGCGGGGCCCTACGCGAACACGGCAGAAAGAAGCTAAGAAGAAATTTGCGAAAAAAGAGAAGCAAAATGCGAGAAATATCAAGACGCTTACGCGGACACAAGTGGGCGCTGCTTTGGGCCCTTCTGGAAGATGGCCGCCTTCGTGGCCTCTTGCCGCTTGGTCGCGGCGGCCGAGGTCTTGGTCTTCTTGGGTCGACTGTCGAACAACCCGGCGTCGGCCCGAGGCTTCGGCGCGTGGGCTGCTGCAGTCGGCACGGCCGACGAGCCGGCACCCATCCCGTCGGTGTCGAGGGCGCCGCGCGGCTCGTCGTACTCCTCCTCGTCGTCCAGCCACTCCCCGAGGCCGCCTCCTGCGGAGCCGCCCGCTACCTCACCGCCGCCTCCTGCGGCGTCGTCCTCCTCCACGACGGCCACCCCCAGCTCGGGGTCATCCATGTCACTCTCCGTGTGGTCCTCCGGGTACTGTTGGCCTGGGGCTGGCGCACCAGTTGCCGTCTGGCCCGGGAAGCGCTGCATCATGTTCGGGTGGTCAGGCGGCAAGAAGAAATCTGGACAAGCAAAGAAGAAGAGAACCAGAAGACTCACCACAGGCGGCTTGGTAGTGCGGCTATACGGCTCCTTGACGAACCGCCAGTCCTTCTCCGAGAGCTTGCAATTGGAGAAAAAGTTTACAAGCCGGACCACCTCCGTATCCGGCAGCACCTTGGTGGACATCCGGCACGGGTCCCGGCGCCCACTCATGTTGCTGATCAGGTGGGGCCGAGCTTGAAGAGGCAGCACCCGACGCTCCACGAAGGCGGCAAGCAGGTCCAAGGCCTTGAGGCCCTCTGACTCTGTCATCTCCTGGAGCCGGGTGAGCGCGGTGAAGGCGGCGGCCGACAGGTTCTTCGGCAGAAACTTCCAGTTGGTGCGGGGCTTGGCAGGCAGGTCAACTGCATAAGCCGGCAGATTGACGTAGTCCCACATCGCGTGGATGTTCTCGACGTAGAAGTACAATTTCTGCCACAGCTTGGCCGACTGCAGCAGGGCGATGGACGGGAAGCGCACCCCGGAGCCAGTGCGTCGTACCGCGACGCATGCCCCGCACTGGGCCGCCGCGTCCTTGGCGGCGGTGCCGAGCTTGAGGTAGAACAGCTCCCCCACAGCTCGAGCGAGGGCAGCACGCCGAGATACCCCTCGCAGAGGGTGACATAGGCGGAGAGCAGCACCACCATGTTCGGTGTGAGATGGTGGGGCTGCAGTCCATAGAAGTCGTGGAACGAGCGGAGGAACCCGCTCGCCGGGAGGCCGAAGCCGCGGAGTAAGTGCGACCGGAAGACAACGCGCTCGCCGTTCGCTGGCACCAGCGATATCTCCCTCTCGGGGGGAACATGCACCTTCACATGCGACGCGCGGGGAAGCCGTCGCATTTGGCGGAGGAACTCCAGATGGTTGTCATGGACGTTGGGGCCGTCCCAGTCGCCTGAGTGACTGCTGCGCGCCATGGACGTGGTCGCTTGGCGGTGGCACAGAACAATGGCGCGAGGACGAGGCCGCAGCGATTTGAAGGGATCTCGTGATAGCGGGCTGCGGTGGCGCTCTGGCTGCATGCAGTGGCACGACGGTAGCAAGGGAGAAGAAGAAGAAGAGGATGAACGGCGAGGAGGGCGCGCGTGCGTTCTGCCGCCCCTCCTCCCCCTACTTATAGGCCCACGACGACAGAGCCGAGGAGGCGAGACGGGGGGATTAACTGCGCCCACTTCCCCCACGACCCCGCGCCTTCCGCGCCATAATAGCGTGAAGTTAATGCGCTTCAGAAGCGCAACCGTTTGCCTCGTCTGCAGCGGATCCGCGCGCGTGCCGAGGCCCTGTAATGGCGGTCCCAGGCCTGCGGCAACGTCAAGTCGCCCGCGTGGGCTGGCAGGCAGGCAACGGGTGGCAAGCCCGTCATCCAGCTGGCTCACCACCCGGCCCCTACCGCGACTATTCGAATCCAGCAGGCGGCCGGCCTGGCCTTGTCCGGCTCCTAATAGTTGGCGTATCCAGAAGACGGACGAAGCAAGATTACCAGCTCACTCGGAGTAGGAAGCTGCTGAGGCTCCTCGATTTTCAGCCGCGGCGCCCCACCAGCTTCGGGGACTACTGTCGGAGTAAATGACCACTGATACGTCCATTTTGCATCATGCTTTTATATCGATACTTATCGCATTATGGGCTGTTATTTCACATTATGTCACAATACTTATGGCTATTCTATTTTATTTTACAAGGTTTACATGAAGAGGGAGAATGCTAAGTACTGGAATTCGGCCGGAAAAGGAGCAAATATTGGAAACCTAGTCTGCGCAACTCCAAAAGTCCTGAAACTCCACAGAATATCTTAATATAAATAAATAAAAATCATCACCAAAGATGAAGGCCAGGGGGCCCACACCCTGCTCACGAGGGTGGGGGGTGCGCCCCCCTACCTCGTGGGCCCCCTGGTGGCTCTCCGACGCCCATCTTCTCCTATATGAAGTCTTTCGTCAAGAAAAAATAAGAAGCAACCTTTCGGGACGAGACTCCGCCGCCACGAGGCGGAACCTTGGCGGAACCAATCTAGGGCTCTGACAGAGCTGTTCTGCCGGGAACACTTCCCTCCGGGAGGGGGAAATCATCGCCATCATCATCACCAATGCTCCTCTCGTCGGGAGAGGGCAATCTCCATCAACATCTTCACCAGCACCATCTCATCTCCAAACCCTAGTTCATCTCTTGTATCCAATTCTTGTCTCCAAGTCCGGGATTGGTGCTAGTAGGTTGCTAGTAGTGTTCATTACTCCTTGTAGTTGATGCTAGTTGGTTTATTTGGTGGAATATCATATGTTCAGATCCTTTATGCATATTATTACCCCTCTGATTATGAACATGAATATGCTTTGTGAGTAGTTACGTTTGTTCCTGAGGACAAGGGAGAAGTCTTGCTATTAGTAGTCATGTGAATTCGGTATTCGTTCGATATTTTGATAAGATGCATGTTGTCTAGCCTCTAGTGGTGTTATGTGAACGTTGACTACATAACATTTCACCATTATTTGGGCCTAGAGGAAGGCATTGGGAAGTAATAAGTAGATGATGGGTTGCTAGAGTGACAGAAGCTTAAACCCTAGATTATGCGTTGCCGTAAGGGGCTGATTTGGATCCATATGTTTCATGCTATGGTTAGGTTTACCTTAATACTTTTGTTGTATTTGCGGATGCTTGCAATAGAGGTTAATCATAAGTGGGATGCTTCTTCAAGTAAGAACAGCACCCAAGCACCGGTCCACCCACATATCAAATTATCAAAGTACCGAACGCGAATCATATGAGCGTGATGAAAACTGGCTTGACGATATTCCCATGTGTCCTCGGGAGCGATTTTCCTATTATAAGAGTTTGTCCAGGCTTGTCCTTTGCTACAAAAAGGATTGGGCCACCTTGTTGCACTTTATTTACTCTTGTTACTTGTTGCTCGTTACAATTTATCTTATCACAAAACTATCTGTTACCACTTATTTCGGTACTTGCAGAGAATACCTTCTTTGAAAACCGCTTATCATTTCCTTCGCTCCTCGTTGGGTTCGACACTCTTACTTATCGAAAGGACTACGATAGATCCCCTATACTTGTGGGTCATCAAGACTCTTTCGGCGCCGTTTCCGGGAGTGTAGCGCCTTTGGTAGGTGGAATTTGGTAAGGAAAAATTTATATAGTGTGCTGAAATTTCTTGTCACTTGTTACTATGGAAAGTAATTCTCACGAGGGGCTTGTTAGGTATCTTCACCCCGTCCCAAGAGAGCAAAGAGTTGCTCCTCAACCTACTGAACCTATTGAAAATGAAACTCCTTTTGAATTTCCTTGGGTATGATGGAAAAACTGCTAGCTAATCCTTTTACTGTGAGATGGAACAAAGCATCCCGATGAGCACTTAATATATGTGGATGAAGTTTGTGGATTATTTAAGCTTGCAGGTATACCCGATGACATTGCTAAGAAGAAGGTTTTCCCTTTATCTTTGAAGGGAGACGCATTGACATGGTATAGGCTATGTGATGATACGAGATCATGGAACTATAAAAGATTGAAATTGGAATTTCATCAAAAGTATTACCACAATGCATCTTGTTCACCGTGATCGCAATTATATATATAACTTTTGGCCTCATGAAGGAGAAAGCATCGCTCAAGCTTGGGGAGGCTTAAATCAATGTTATATTCATGCCCCAATCATGAGCTCCCAAGAGAAATAATTATTCAAAGTTTTTATGCTCGGCTTTACGATAACAATCGCACCATGCTCGATACTTCTTGTCTTTGGCTCTTTTATGATGAAGACTATTGAATTTAAATGGAATTTATTGGATAGAATTAAACGCAACTCTGAAGATTGGGACCTCGACGAAGGTAAGGAGTCAGGTATGACACCTAAGTTTGAATGTGTTAAATCTTTTATGGATACCGATATTTTCCGTAAGTTTAGCACTAAATATGGACTTGACTCTGAGATAGTAGCTTCTTTCTGTGAATCTTTTGCTACTTATGTTGATCTCCCAAAGGAGAGGTGGTTTAAATATCATCCTCCCATAGAAGTAAAAGTAGCTGCACCTATTAAAGTTGAAGAAAAGATTGTCACTTATAATGATCCAATTGTTCCTACCTCTTATGTTGAGAAACCACCTTTTCTTGTTAGAATAAAGGATCATGCTAAAGCTTCAACCGTGGTTCGTAAAAGCAATATTAGAACTTATACACCTCCTGAGCAAGTCAAAGTAGAACCTAATATTGCTATTGTTAAAGATCTCTTGTCTGATAATATTGATGGGCATGTTATTCAATGGTGAATCTGCTAGAATTGCTAAACCTTGTGCTAAAGATAAACATAGACCTGTGGTAGGCGTGCCTGTTATTTCTGTTAAAATAGGAGATTATTGTTATCATGGCTTATGTGATATGGGTGCTAGTGCTAGTGTTATACCTTATGATTTATATAAAGAAATTAAGTATGAAATTGCACCTGCTGAGTTAGAAGATATTGATGTTACAATTAAACTTGCCAATAGAGATACTATATCTGCAATGGGAATTGTAAGAGATGTTGAAGTCTTGTGTGGGAAAACTAAATATCCTGCTGATTTTCTTGTTCTAAGTTCCCCACAGGATAGCTTTTGTCCCATTATATTTGGTAGACCCTTCTTGAATACTGTTAATGCTAAGATAGATTGTGAAAAGAATGTTGTTACTATTGGCTTGGATGATATGATTCATGAGTTTAATTTCTCTAAATTTAGTAAACAACATTGTGAGGAAGAATTGCCTAGTAAGGATGAAATTATCGGTCTTGCTTCTATTGCCGTACCTCCTAGTGATCCTTTAGAACACTATTTGCTAGACCATGAAAATGATATGTTCATGAATGAAAGAAGGGAAATTGATGAAGTATTCTTTAAATAGGAACCTATTCTGCAACACAATTTGCCTGTTGAAATCCTAGGGGATCCCCCTCCACGCAAGGGTGATCCCGTGTTTGAGCTTAAACCGTTGCCTGATAATCTTAAATATGCTTATCTAGATGAAAAGAAAATATATCCTATTATTATTAGTGCTAACCTTTCAGAGCATGAAGAAGAAAGATTATTGAAAACTCTGAAGAAGCACCTTGCCGCCATTGGATATACTCTTGATGATCTTAAGGGCATTAGTCCCACTCTATGTCAACATAAAATAAATTTGGCAGCGGATGCCAAACCGGTTCGCGATCCTCAACGATGTTTGAATCCTAAAATGAAAGAAGTGGTAAGAAAAGAAATATTCAAGCTTCTGGAGGCAGGTATAATTTATCCCGTTGCTGATACTCAGTGGGTAAGTCCTGTCCATTGTGTCCCTAAGAAGGGAGGTATTACTGTTGTCCCTAATAATAAAGATGAATTGATTCCGCAAAGAATTATTACAGGTTATAGGATGGTAATTAACTTCCGCAAATTAAATAAAGCTACTAAAAAGATCATTACCCCTTGCCTTTTATTGATCAAATTCTAGAAAGATTATGCAAACATACACATTATTGCTTTCTAGATGGTTATTCTGGTTTCTCTCAAATACCTGTGTCGGCTAAAGATCAATCAAAGACTACTTTTACATGCCCTTTTGGTACATTTTCTTATAGACGTATGCCTTTTGGTTTATGTAATGCACCTGCTACCTTTCAAAGATGCATGATGGCTATATTCTCTGAGTTTTGTGAAAAGATTTGTGAGGTTTTCATGGATGATTTTTTCGTCTATGGTTCCTCTTTTGATGATTGCTTGATCAATCTTGATCGAGTTTTGCAGAGATGTGAAGAAACTAATCTTGTCTTGAATTGGGAAAAGTGCCACTTTATGGTTAATGAAGGTATTGTCTTGGGGCACAAAGTTTCTGAAAGAGGTATTGAGGTTGATAAAGCCAAGGTTGATGCTATTGAAAAGATGCCATGTCCCAAGGACGTCAAAGGTATAAGAAGTTTCCTTGGTCACGCCGGATTTTATAGGAGGTTCATTAAGGACTTCTCAAAAATTTCTCGACCTCGACTAATTTATTACAAAAAGATGTACCATTTGTCTTTGATGATGATTACGTAGAAGCATTTGAAATACTTAAGAAAGCATTAGTCTCTGCACTTTTGTTGTTCGACCACCGATTGGAATTTACCTTTTGAAATTATGTGTGATGCTAGTGATTATGCTGTAGGTGCTGTTCTAGGGCAAAGAGTTGATAAGAAATTAAATGTTATCCATTATGCTAGTCAGACTCTAGACAATTCTCAAAGAAATTATGCTACTACCAAAAAGGAACTTTTAGCAGTTGTATTTGCTTGTGATAAATTCAGACCCTATATTGTTGATTCTAAAGTAACTATTCACATTGATCATGCTGCTATAAAATATCTTATGGAAAAGAAAGATGCAAAACCTAGACTTATTAGATGGGTTCTCTTGCTGCAAGAATTTGATTTGCTATTGTTGATAGAAAAGGAGCTGAGAACCCAGTTGCAGACAACTTATCTAGGTTAGAGAATGTTCTTGATGACCCACTACCTATTGATGATAGCTTTCCTGATGAACAATTAAATGTCATAAGCACTTCTTGTAGCACTCCTTGGTATGCTGATTATGCTAATTATATTGTTGCTAAATTTATACCACCTAGCTTCACATATCAACAAAACAAAAAGTTTTTCTATGATTTGCGGCATTACTTTTGGGATGACCCACATCTTTATGAAGAAGGAGTAGATGTGTTATTAGATGTTGTGTACCTGAGCATGAACAGGAACAGATCCTACGCAAGTGTCACTCCGAAGCTTATGGAGGACACCATGCTGGAGATAGAACTGCACATAAGGTATTGCAATCCGGTTTTTATTGGCCCACTCTCTTCAAGGATGCCCGTAAGTTTGTTTTGTCTTGCGATGAATGTCAAATAATTGGTAATATTAGTAGACGTCAAGAAATTCCTATGAATTATTCACTTGTTATTGAACCATTTGATGTTTGGGGCTTTGATTATATGGGACCTTTTCCTGCCTCTAATGGATATAAACATATTTTAGTTGTTGTTGATTACGTTACTAAGTGGGTAGAAGCTATTCCAACTAGTAGTGCTGATCATAACACTTGTATTAAAATGCTTAAGGAAGTTATTTTTACGAGGTTTGGAGTCCCTAGATATTTAATGACTGATGGTGGTTCACACTTTATTCATGGTGCTTTCCGTAAAATGCTTGCTAAATATGACATTAATCATAGAATTGCATCTCCTTATCACCCGTAGTCTAGTGGTCAAGTAGAATTGAGTAATAGAGAGCTCAAATTAATTTTGCAAAAGACTATTAATAGGTCTAGAAAGAATTGGTCCAAGAAACTTGATGATGCATTATGGGCCTATAGAACTGCATATAAGAATCCTATGGGTATGTCTCCGTATAAAATGGTTTATGGAAAAGCATGTCACTTACCTCTCGAACTTGAACATAAGGCATATTGGGCTATTAAAGAGATCAACTACGATTTCAAACTTTCCGGTGAGAAAAGGTTATTTGATATTATCTTACTTCATGAATGGAGAACCCAAGCTTATGAAAATGCTAAGTTGTTTAAAGAAAAAGTTAAAAGATGGCATGACAAAAGGATACAAAAGCGTGAGTTTAATGTAGGTGATTATGTATTGCTATACAACTCTCGTTTAAGGTTGTTTGCAGGAAAACTTCTCTCTAAATGGGAAGGTCCCTACGTTATCGAGGAGGTCTATCATTCCGGTGCCATAAAAATCAACAACTTTGAAGGCACAAATCCAAAGGTGGTAAACGGTCAAAGGATCAAACATTATATCTCAGGTAATCCCATAAATGTTGAAACCAATATTATTGAAACCGTAACCCGGGAGGAATACATAAGGGACACTTTCCGGAACGTTTCAGACTCCGAAAAGGAATAGGTATGTGGTACGGTAAGTAAACCGACTCCAAAACAATTTCTAAGGTAATATTTCTCCGTTTTGGAATATTTAGAAAAATAGAAAAATAAGTGGCAGTCCGGGAAGGACACGAGGGCCCCACGAGGGTGGTGGGCGCGCCCTACCCCCCTGGGTGCGCCCCCTACCTCGTGAGCACCCCGTGTGCCCTCCGGACTCCGTTTTCTTGCACGATAGGTATTTTGATCGGTAAAAATTCATTATATATTCTCCCGAAGGTTTTGACTCCCGTATCACGCAAATCCCCTCTGTTTTTGTTTTGAGTCGTTTCTGCTACAGATTAGAGCAAGATGTCTTCTCAAGAGTCAGTCGGGGAGAGCCGGGTATCTAATCCGGCACCGGAACCAAGGGCAAACAGCGACGCTGACCACTTTGGGCCAGCAACAGAGGAAGAGATGGAGGCCGACTTGATGAGGGTAGATGCCATGAAGGATCAAGAAGTCACCTCTCGCCTCCGAGTTGGGTTTATGATGGGGGAACTACAGAGCTCAGCTATTCCAAACTCGGTTATCCCTTCCAATGTTAGATTTCTTTCTTATGAAAATATGAGGAGGAGTGTCTCTTGTTCCCCCGCAGCTATGCAGCTCCCTTGGGTGCAAGGAGCTTTAGCCGTTACAGGAAAGCTGCGCAAGGAAATAATGGACCTCAAGCAGCAAGCCAATAAGCTCGAGGAGGAGAACCGTATCTTGAGGTGAATCATCGCCAAGAATATTACACCAACAACAAAGAATGAGACATAATCACATGGGTATGGGCACTCCCCTTGGCAACTGCCAGGCTTGGGGGAGGTGCCCCGGTATCGTATCACCATCACAACTCCTATCTTTATCGTTTTTCTTAGTTCGATCCTATTAGTAGTATCTTGATTTAGTAGAATAAAGTTTATGGCATGATGTAGTTTTGAGTTTTGCTTTATGATCCCTCTATGTAATCGAGTCCGTGAGCTATATATATAATAATGTTTAGTGTTGAGTCAAGGGCTTGATTGTTTTGCCATGATCTTGTGTGAATAAAAGAAAAGAAAGAAGAAAAAGAATAAAGAAAAACAAAGAGTTCATATTGATCTTATTGAGAGTAATGACTTCACATAGAAAGAGTATGATGATTAAAAGTTGTTGGGAGTTGGCAAATATAGCTTTGGTCATCGTTGCAATTAATAGGAAGTAATAAGGAAAGAGAGGTTTCACATATAGATATATTATCATTGACATCTATTATGATTGGGAGCACTCATTAAAATATAACATGCTAAAGAGTTGATGTTGGACAAGGAAGACAACGTGATGAGTTATGTTTTCTTATATCTGAGATAAAGAATGTTGTCATGGATCCTCTAACTTGTTGAGCTTGCCTTTCCCCCTTATGTTTTCTTATAGCCAAATTCTCAGCACCAAGTAGAGATACTACTTGTGCTTCCAAATACCCTTAAACCAGTTTAGCCATGAGAGTCCACCATATCTACCTATGGATTGAGTAAGATCCTTCAAGTAAGTTGTCATCGGTGCAAAGCAATAAAAATTGCTCTAAACATGTATGATTGATTGGTGTGGGAGAAATAAACTTTATATGATCTTGTGATGTGGAAGTAATAAAAGCGACGGACTGCGTAATAAAGGTTCATATCACAAGGGGCAATATAAAGTGACGTTCTTTCGCATTGAGATTTTGTGCATCCAACCATAAAGTGCATGGCAACCTCTGCTTCCCTCTGCGAAGGGCCTGTCTTTTATTATTATCCTCTACCTAATGCAAGAGTCACGGTGATCTTCACCTTTCCTTTTTCATTTTATCCTTTGGCAAGCCCAAAGCAAGTTGGAAACAACATGATATATATATATATATATATATATATATATATATATATATATATATAATTGGATGTAGGGGAGCATGAATTATTATTGTTGACATTACCCTTGAGGTAAAAGGTTGTGGGGCAAAACTATAAGCCCCTATCTTTCTCTGTGTCCGTCTAAAACTCCGTAACCACAAGTATTGCATGAGTGTTAGCAATTATGAAGGACTAAATGATAGTTGAGTATGTGGACTTGCTTTTAAGCTCTGACATAGACTCTTCCCGGTGTTATGATAAATTGCAATTGCTTTAATGACTGAGGTTATAATTTGTTGGTGCTCAATAAGGTTTCTGATTCATACTTTTGCATTGTGAAAAGATCATCACTTGAACATAAGTAATCATATGACAAAATTTATTTGTGTTGCTGTTATGAGAACAATCATGATGCCTTCATGTCCGTATTTTATTTTTATCGACGCCTCTACCTCTAAACATGAGGACATATTTATTGTTATCGGCTTTTCACTTGAGGACAAGCGAGGTCTAATCTTGGGGGAGTTGGTACGTCCATTTTGCATCATGCTTTTATATAGATATTTATCGCATTATGGGCTGTTATTTCACATTATGTCACAATACTTATGGCTATTCTCTTTTATTTTACAAGGTTTACATGAAGAGGGAGAATGGCAATTTGGAACTCTGGGCTGGAAAAGGAGCAAATATTGGAGACCTATTCTGCGCAACTCCAAAAGTCCTGAAACTCCATGGAATATCTTAAAATAAATAAAGAAAAATCGTCGCCAAAGATGAAGGCCAGGGGCCCACACCCAGCTCACGAGGGTGGGGGGCGCCCCCCTAGGGCGAGCCCCCCTACCTCGTGGGCCCCCTGGTGGCTCTCCGATGCCCATCTTCTCCTATATGAAGTCTTTCGTCAAGAAAAAAATAAGAAGCAACCTTTCGGGGCCGAGACTCGCCGCCACGAGGCGGAACCTTGGCGGAACCAATCTAGGGCTCGGCGGAGCTGTTCGCCGGGGACACTTCCCTCGGGAGGAAATCATCACCATCATCATCACCAACGCTCCTCTCATCGGGAGAGGGCAATCTCCATCAACATCTTCACCAGCACCATCTCATCTCCAAACCCTAGTTCATCTCTTGTATCCAATTCTTGTCTCCAAGTCCGGATTGGTGCTAGTAGGTTGCTAGTAGTGTTGATTACTCCTTGTAGTTGATGCTAGTTGGTTTATTTGGTGGAAGATCATATGTTCAGATCCTTTATGCATATTATTACCCCTATGATTATGAACATGAATATGCTTTGTGAGTAGTTACGTTTGTTCCTGAGGACAAGGGAGAAGTCTTGCTATTAGTAGTCATGTGAATTTGGTATTCGTTCGATATTATGATGAGATGTATGTTGTCTAGCCTCTAGTGGTGTTATGTGAATGTCTACTACATAACACTTCACCATTATTTGGGCCTAGAGGAAGGCATTGGGAAGTAATAAGTAGATGATGGGTTGCTAGAGTGATGAAGCTTAAACCCTAGTTTATGCGTTGCTTCGTAAGGGCTGATTTGGATCCATATGTTTCATGCTATGGTTAGGTTTACCTTAATACTTTTGTTGTAGTTACGGATGCTTGCAATAGAGGTTAATCATAAGTGGGATGCTTGTTCAAGTAAGAACAGCACCCAAGCACCGGTCCACCCACATATCAAATTATCAAAGTATCGAATGCGAATCATATGAACTGATGAAAACTGGCTTGACGATATTCCCATGTGTCCTCGGGAGCGCTTTTCCTATTATAAGAGTTCGTCCAGGCTTGTCCTTTGCTACAAAAAGGATTCACCACCTTGCTGCACTTTATTTACTCTTGTTACTTGTTGCTCGTTACAATTTATCTTATCACAAAACTATCTGTTACCACTTATTTCGGTACTTGCAGAGAATACCTTGCTGAAAACCGCTTATCATTTCCTTTGCTCCTCGTTGGGTTCGACACTCTTACCTATCGAAAGGACTACGATAGATTCCCTATACTTGTGGGTCATCAACCACGTGTAGCCTCTTCAGACCCCCATGGTATTTCAAGACATCGGGGCTAGCTGCGCCCCTCACACCTCCCGGACGAACGACTGGCTTCTTGGGCCGGCTGGTCTAAGAGGCTGGCTACTGGAAGACGGCAAGACGTCAAAAGACGGCCACGAGGGAGCCGACTAGTAGTAGGCGGCTCCTCATTCTCTAAAAGTTTGCAACCCATTACCACGACAAGACGGGGCATGGCTACAGTGCGACCTGCCACCCCAGAATCTAGGATGGAACGTGGCCACAGTGTGGGTGTCACTACAAAAAAAGACACTTCCGTGATGATACGTGTTTGTCACAGTAGGTCACGTTTTCTGTCATGCATGTACACCCATGACGATTTTATGACAGAATCAAGATAGTCGTACTTGTGTTGTCGTAGAAGTGTTCCATGACATGACCAAAATTATCATCACGGAAGTGTCCACTTCCATGACGATAAATCGCGCATCATAGAAGTGCTTTCGTCAAGGGTGACCAACATGTGGCATCCACCATAACGGGTCGTCGTTAAGCTATCATGTCCGGTTTTGGATCAGATAACCCGTTAACAGCCCGGACCAATGAGGATTTTCCACGTGTAAAATTGTCATTGGCCAGATGAAACATGTGTTGGCTCACCGTTGGGACAGATGTCATCCATTCATTGGACAAGAGGCGCCTATGATACATCGACACGTGGCATGGCCCAACAAAGGCCCATTCCGATGAAAAGGCCGGCCCGTTTGACTTGGTCAAACGGTAACGGGCCGGCCCATGAAAAGCATGTTAACGGCCTATTCGTATATAGCCCATTTACGGCCCGCTAACTCACGGTCCGTTACGGCCTACCGGAATTAAGCCCAGTAGCTTCATGTGGGCTGTCCAATATGATTCCAGCCATTTGTAACTTCCGGCCCATGTATGTCCCATGATGTCTTTCGGCCCATACGAGGGCATTTGTAACTCTTGGCCCATTAAAGGACCGTGGTGAATCTGGCCCACAATGAACAGTGTACCGCTTTATACCCATTAATGGCCCATTATTCCATTAGGCCGATTCCAACCGTGTTATCTTTCGGCCTTCACAGGGCCCATTTATTCTTGGGCTTATTTCCAGCATTCGGTTACTTACGCCCCGTTACTGGCCTTTTCTGGTTGTGGGCCAAATTCAGCCCGTGGTTACAAATCAACCCGTTTGCGGCCTATTAATCGGTTGGGCTGTTTTTGTAGCGTCATCAAATATGGCAGATAGATAACAGTCCGTTATGGTCTGACCATGAACGGACGATTCCAAATCTAGCTCGTTTACGACCCATAGTGCGGTCTGTTATTGGCCCATGTTGGCCGATCGATCATACGGCCCGTAGAAGGCCCATTGATGCTACAGCCCATAGAAGACACATCGTTTCTACGGCCCTTAGAAGGCCCATTGTTTCTACGGCCCGTAGGAGGCCCATGGTAACTACAGTAAATATGTAGCCCATGGTTATTGTGGACTAGTTTTTAAAAATAGGTTACTGCGGCCAGTAGCAAACCACGGAAAAAGAACTGCACTGACTACAAGCAAACAAATAAACAGGACAACAAGGAAATAAATAAGCAAGCAACTTACACTAGGCTATCATAGCTATTACACATATTACATCCACTGGCATCAAAGTTCGCCACAAGTGCAAATATGGGGAACAAAGCCACATATCATATACACTGGTTGTCAAACTTGGCGACCAGTGCAAATAAACGCCGCAGTAAAACAAGTCTAGAACTGAAACCACTTAAGAAGAGCTCAAGAAACAATATCCTGGGTACCCATAATGCTGGCAAGATGCTTAGCAAGCTTATTAACTTTCTCTTGTTTGGCGCTTAAATCCTCCAAAGACTTGTCATTGCACAAGAAAGTATGCATCTGAATTCTACATGGACTTCCTCAGTCCTTCGGCTTCTTGCCGCAGCATAGCTGACTGATGCCTTTCAGCTTCTAGCTGAGACTGAAGAAGCCGAAGTGATTCAAGCAGCGAGTTCGAAGAGCTTGTGCCAGCGGTACCGGGCAGTAACTCGAACACTACATCAACGCAGGACTGTGGGGTTTTCTCACTGTCTACAAGATCGTTTTTATCACCTTTCTTGGAGACCAACAGGGTTGTCTCACTATCTTGAACCTTATCTGCATTACTTTCTCTACCATTGCATAGTGGGGTGCTCTTGTCCAATATTCGGTTCGCATACTACAAGAGAAACAAGCAGACACATCACAGGTTTAGCATGTAGTATACGAAACTCATTTTGGTAAACCGGTCCAGTAGTAAGGTGGACATGATAACAACATGAAACAAACATATATCTATGCACTATGGTCACTGTAGTGTCCATATCATTCTAGTTTATGTTGCCAAATCAAGATAGAGACACAGTTCAACTCATATATTTTTAAGACACTGAAAGATAGACAGAATATAAGTGTGAGAAACTACACAACATTGGCAACACTTGTAATGTGCATCACATGAGAACATAACTGTTTATACAACTAAAACTGAAATCAACATAGAGCAAGAAGTTAGAACAGCAATCTAGTTACAGAAATAGGTTTAAAACATACATGTTGAGCCAATTGGAGTTTCAATTGGATCCTTCAAATTCAAAAGTAGTTGGTATGAGTAAATACAATGATGCAACAACAAAGGAATATGGACCATAGCTACGGAATCTGACCTGAGAACAGTTGCTCTTCTGCTTTAAACGTGGAGTTTGGGTTCACTGTGGTGGTCTTCGTGCTTTGGGCACTTCAGTTGCTTTACAAACTGCTCGTGTGGGGGTACTCTGTGGTGGACATGGTGCTTTGTCAACTAGAAGTGGGTTACTAAATTGGGGTTGGGGTTAGATGGGTTGTAGTTGGTTCTCTGCCCAACGGTGTAAGTGTGCAATCTGGAAGAGTCTCGATTATGTGTGGTGGGGCTAGTTTGTGGGCCAGTACAACCATGGTTCTATCTGCATCGACGGGTAGCACTGTCTTTTGTGAAGAACAGGGTTTTGCTCCCTTAGATACTGCCATCACCCCCTCCAATTCAAAAGGCTGATAAACAAGAAAATAAATTGAACGTACATACATTGTATGATAGAAAGATGTGGTAATTCACATATATGTTGTCTAACCAAACAGGACAGCATGACACAATTTCATATATATGATGCCTAACTAAACAAGATAGCATGACACAATTTTAGATATATGATGGATAACTTAACAGGATATAATGGCATAATTCAAAATATGATGAGTATTGTAGCGATCCGACCTCAAACGGTCAAATCTCTGTGCATAAGTGTCATCCCTGGATCGGTAATGCTGACACACATAGTACTTGAAGGATTCATAACAGAGTGCAATCACACACTTATTACATCCAATGTCTCAAAAGAGAACTTATTACAATAAATATGGCTTAAGGCCATCTAAATACGATAACAGCGAAAGACTTGGAAGATAAAGGGAGTCCATCAACTCCAACGGCATAGCTGAGTGCACGACAACGACCAGCGCACCTTACTCTTAAATGCGAAAAGTGCGCAACATGACATGTTGCAGTTCAAACGGGTCAGCACATGGAATATGCTGGCAAAATAACACAATAGAGCAATGAACAGAATAAGTGCTATCACTACATGCATATTTGGCTGGTGGAGGCTCTATGGTTATAGTGTTTTTTGTGAAAAGCCAATTTTTTCCTACAACAAAGGAATATATTTTATTTAACTACAAAGTTGGTTGAAAAACATTGAGAATGGAAACCCCATCTTAATCCCAAAATTAATAATCAATAACCCAACAAATTAATTAAGAGTGATGAGATCAACATGATAATTCAAGAACCAGATACTCAAGATGTCCATAACCGGGGAAACGGCTAATCATGATTAGTTTGTACACTCTGCAGAGGTTTGCGCACTTTTCCTCACAAGACTCGATCTCCTCCGTTGGATTTCTCGCACTACATGGTGTTTGAGAAACGAATGACCGAGACACAGTCTTTCAGGAGCATTAAGTCTTTCGACAGGTAAATCGTACCACCTACATCCCCTACATCTGCTAGTTTACCACTGAAAGAGGTCACACAAAATACTCAACTATGCCAGAGCCCATAATGGCTTGTGGCTGCACATGGAAGTTTCTAGCATGAATAATCTTATGATCCCTTTGAGCCTGGGTGGCGAACCATAGGATGATCACACGGATGCCCCGGGATCTCCTTGGACAACACTGGATTCCCCAGGTTCCCACAAACAATGCACCTAGATGTGTATTAAAGTAGCCACCTTAAATAAACCCTTAATTCATAATGGTCTCACATCTGTCATGTATCACTCAACCAATCCACGTCTACGAGCATAGCATAGCAGTATAAGAAGAACGTAGAAGTAACTCCTAGGGTTTGAAATAAAGGGCAATATGTTCTACCTCATCATCTACTTCCCAATACCCACAAGTTAATCACATCCTAATCATGTAGTGTTTGAGGATTTTAACTAATGCATAAAAACTGGGTAATAAAGAACTATGATCAATGTGTTACTTGCCTTGCTGACGATCTCCAAACCCTAGAGACTTGTAGTAGCACGCTTCGCACTCCGGGAATTCTATCGCAAACAAACAATAGAATACATAAGCACTCAAGCATAGATGCAAGGGTAAAACTCAAATAAAAAGATCCAATCTGAAAGTTCAACTGAAGAGTTTTGATTTGCAAAAAGAATCGATCAAATCGGAGCTACAGAACTGAAACTACGATCAACAGAAGTTTCGAATTCAAATCTGCTTGAAACCAAATTTTAAATCATCAAAACCTTGTTCAAGTTGATTAACCGGAAAGAGGGGGCCAAGACAAAGATTTAGGCGTTGGTTTCAGTGGATTTGGACGAACGGTTAAAAGGTTGCGAGGGTTTGAAGATCAGGGGCTAATCTGTGATAAAAATAATTGCAAATATGTCCCTGGCCGAATATAAAATAAAAATAAAAAGACTACGGCGCGAACTTCGCTAACAGAGGCAAACGAACTAATTCGTTCGTTAAAACGAACTAACGAACGAACGTTCACAAAATAAACTAAACCGAGAAAACCGATCTAATAAAAACCGAAATAGGGTTTTTTTAAAAATTGAAGGGTTTATACCTAAAACCAAAAAAACGGGCGGCGACGAAGTCAATTGTGCCGGTGTGATCCGGCGAGCGGGGAGGCGTCTTGGCGTGGGCGGCGGGCCGATGGATGGGCGCGGTGGCGTAGCGGCGGCGGCAGCAGCGGCGGCGGCAAGCGGCGGCGGGCTGCTCCTTGTCACGGTGATGTTGGTGGCCAGAGGGCTCGGGCGGTGGCGTTTATAGGGGGGGCTTGACTTGGGGCGGGCGGCGGCAAACCGGACTCGCTGAGTCCCATGAGCACGACTGGGAGGCGGTCTGGCTGGGCCGGCCCAGTTCGGCTGTGAACTTTTTTTAAATAAATTCTGCCGCAATAAAAAATCCTAAATAAATATAAGAAAAATCGAAAAATACCAAAAAAAATTGCCATCTAAATAAAGTATTTAGAACAAAGTGAACATTTTTCTGGCCCAAAAATGCAATTTTGAAAAATGCATATTTTACTAATTCAAATAAAATAGCAAGAAAATTCCAAATAAAATATTTATTTGACTTTAACATTTTTCCTCCAATATTTCTTTTATTTTGGAGAATTCATTTTATCTCCTCTCTTTTATTTGTATATTGGAAATATTTCGGAGAGAAAAATTATTAAAACCAAAATGATCCTCTTTTCAAATTTGAGAAAATTCAAATATGAAAATGAATGAAATCCTCAACTCTGTCCGTGGGTCCTTGAGTTGCTTAAGATTTCAAGGATCGCAAACGAAATGCAAATAAAATATGATATGCATATTATGACCTATGTATAACATCCAAATTGAAAATTTTGGATGTTACAAACCTACCCCCCTTAAGGTGAATCTCGCCCTCGAGATTCGGGTTGGCTAGGAAATAGGTGCGGGTGGTCTTTCCGTAGGTCTTCCTCTTGTTCCCAGGTGGCTTCGTCCTCGGTATGGTGGCTCCACTGAACTTTGCAAAACTTGATAACCTTGCTGCGTGTGACTCGGCTGGCAAACTCGAGAATCTTGACTGTTTTCTCCTCGTAAGTCCAATCAGCATCCAACTGAATTGCTTCCAGGGGCACTGTATCTCTCAGAGGAATATTGGCCATCTCAGCATGGCACTTCTTTAACTTGGAAACGTGAAACACATCATGAACTCCTGACAATCCTTCGGGTAACTCCAACTTGTAGGCCACTTCTCCCAAACGCTCCAAAACTCGGTATGGTCCTACAAATATCGGGGCTAACTTTCCCTTAACTCCAAAACGGTTAACTCCTAGAAGTGGTGACACTCGTAGATACGCTCTATCTCCGATTTCGTAGACTACCTCCTTGCGTTTGGAGTCTGCATAACTCTTCTGCCTGGACTGAGCTACCTTCAGTCTGTCTCGAATCAACTTAACCTTCTCTTCGGATACCTTGATCAGATCCGGTCCAAACAACTGACGGTCTCCAACTTCATCCCACATCAACAGTGTCCTGCATCTTCTCCCATACAAAGCTTCAAAAGGGGCCATCTTCAAACTGGCTTGATAACTGTTGTTGTATGAGACTCCGCGTAAGGCAAATTATCATCCCAACTAGATCCATAATCTAGTGCACAAGCTCTCAACATGTCTCCAGAATCTGATTGACTCTCTCGGTCTGTCCATCCGTCTGCGGATGAAAGGCTGTACTGAACTCTAGTCTGGTCCCCAAAGTCTGGTGCAGCTGATGCCAAAACTTTGAAGTAAACGGTGTTCCTCTATCTGATATGATGGTCCTTGGAACTCCATGCAGACATACGATCCTGGTCATATAGATCTTGGCCAACTTCGCGCTCGTATAGGTGGTTTTCACTGGGATAAAGTGAGCCACTTAGGTCAAACGATCCACTACTACCCAGATAGAATCATATCCCGATCGGGTCCTGGGTAATCGGGTGATAAAATCCATGCCAAGCTTATCCCACTTCCATTCGGGTATCGGCATAGGCTGCAGTAATCCTGCTGGCTTCTGATTTTCTGCCTTCACTCTCTGACATACATCACACACGGCTACATACTCGGCAATATCCTTCTTCATACCTGTCCACCAGAAATGCTCCTTCAGATTCAAATACATCTTGGTGTTTCCGGGGTGTATCGAGTATGGCGAGTCATGAGCTTCCTGAAGTATTAACTTCCTAATCTCTTCATTATTGGGTACATAAACACGGTCCTCAAACCATAAAGTTTCATACTCATCCTCGCGAAAACCTTTGGCTTTTCTTTCGCTCATCTTCTCCTTTATCTCAGCAATCTCCTTATCATCCTTCTGAGCTTCTCGAATCTTTCCCAATAATGTTGACTGAACCTCCATTGCTGCAACAAAACCTCTAGGGACTATCTCCAAACGAAGCTCCCTGAGATCTCCGGCTAACTCCTTTGGCAATCCTCCGCTTACGAGGGTATTGACATAGCTCTTCCGGCTCAAAGCGTCTGCTACAATATTGGCCTTTCCTGGATGATAATGCAACTTCATATCATAATCCTTAATAAGCTCCAACCATCTCCTTTGCCTGAGATTCAGCTCCTTCCGAGGGAAAATGTACTTCAAACTCTTGTGGTCCGTGTACACATCACAGTGATTTCCAATAAGAAAATGTCTCCAGGTCTTGAGTGCATGAACTACAGCTGCTAACTCCAAATCATGCGTGGCATAATTCAACTCATGCGGTCGAAGCTGACATGAGGCATATGAAACAACTCTTCTGTCTTGCATAAGTACACCTCCAAGTCCTAAGCGAGAAGCGTATATCTGGCAGCATCAGCACTGGGGCTGTAACCAAACGTTTCTTCAACTTCTGAAAACTTGCCTCACATTCATCTGTCCATTTGAACTTGGTGTCCTTCTTCAACATCCGTCATAGGCTTCGCAATCTTGGAAAAATTCTCAATGAATCTCCGGTAGTATCCCGCGAGTCCAAGAAAACTGTGGATCTCTCCTACTGAGGTGGGTGCCAACCACTCAATGACTGAATGAACCTTGGAGGGGTCTACTGCTATACCTTCTCCTGATATAACATGTCCAAGGAATCCTACTTCCTTCAACCAAAACTCACATTTGCTGAACTTGGCATATAACTGATGTTCTCTGAGCTTCTCAAGAAGTAAACGCAAATGCTCCTTGTGTTCCTCTTCATTCTTTTAGTATACCAAAATATCATCAATGAACACCACGGGAAACTTATCCAAGAACTCCATGAATACTTTATTCATCATACTCATGAAATAGGCAGGGGCATTAGTCAATCCAAATGACATAACCGTATACTCATATAACCCGTACCTTGTGGTGAAAGCTGTCTTAGGTATATCCTATTCTCGAATCTTCAGCTGGTGGTATCCTGATCACAGATCGATCTTGGAGAACACTTTAGCTCCTTGCAGCTGGTCAAACAAATCATTGATCATCGGCAGTGGTACTTGTTCTTGATCATTACTTCATTCAATACACAATAATCAACAACCATTCTCAAAGATCCATCCTTCTTCTCAACCAAAAGCACTGGGGCTCCCCATGGTGATGAACTTCGTCGAATGTAACCTTTCTCCAATAACTCCTTAATCTGCTTCTTAATTTCCTCCAGGTCATTTTTGGGCATCCGGTATGGTCTCTTCGATATCGGTCCGGTGCCTAGCAACAACTCTATCAAAAACTCAAGGTCTCGATCCGGTGGCATGCCTGGTAGTTCCTCTGGAAATACATCTGGGTAATCCTTCACTACAGGCACTACCTCCTGAACAACTCCTTAGAGGGAATTTACTTGGGTTCTCCTTGGCGCATGCCTGGATACATACTTGATCCTTTTTCCCTCCGGGGTGGTGAGAAGTATCGTCTTACTAGCACAGTCAATGTTTCCTCCATACTTCGATAGCCAATCCATACCTAGTATCACATCCAATCCTTGTGACTCCAAAATTATTAGGTCTGAGGGGAAAACATGGCTGCCAATGGTTAAGGGTAACCGAATAACCGATCACACCATCGGCTGGCCATATACTTTGCTCCTGGCGCGCTTACTAACATGGGTAACCTAAGGGCTAAGGTGGGTAACTTATACTTGTCCACAAATCCCCTTGATATGTATGAATGTGATGCACCAGTATAAAAAAGAACGAGTGCAGTAAATGACTTAACCAAAAACTTACCAATCACTGCATCAGGCTGATCTTCAACCTCCTCCACTTTGATGTGGTTCACCTGACCTCTGGTGAAGGGATTGGGCTTCTTCCCAGAGCTTCCATTCCCATTGCCATTCTTCAGCTCAGAACAATCGTTGGCGTAGTGCCCAGTCTTCCCGCACTTGTAACATGTGACATGACTCAGATCCTTCTTAGCGGGTGTTGCTGGGTAGGAACGGTTCTGGTTGTTGCTTGCTCCATTCCCATTTCCATTCCTGGGGCCACTGTGGTTATGCGAACTTCCTCCATTATGGGTGTGTCCTCCATGGTTATGGGTAAATCCTCCCGGGTTAGGAGTAAAACGAGGTTTCTGTGCTGCTCCAGAGTTATACTTCCCTTGTCCAAAATTTCTTTTGGCGGCTCTCTATCTGCCTCTGCTTCCCTTCAATCATAAGAGCCATGTCTACCAACTCCTGGCAGTTAGCAAATGTCGCTACCATCAACTGCATACTTAGTTCATCATTTAGCCCTTCCATAAACTTCTCCTGCTTTGCGGCATCTGTGGCCACATCACCCGGGGCATAGCGAGCTAGCTTACTGAACTTATCCATGTACTGCCCCACAGTACGATTTCCCTGGCATAAGTTGCGAAACTCACGCTTCCTCATGCTCATAGCTCCAGTTGAGACATGTGCAGTGTGGAACGCTTGCTGAAACTGCTCCCAAGTGACATTGGCTATGGGGAAAGTGGCTGTGTAATTCTCACACCATGAGGCTACGAGTCCATCCAATTGATGTGCGGCAAAATGCACCTTCTCAACATCCGTGCAACCTGTGGTGGTCAACTCCCTTCCAATCCTATGTAGCCAGTCATTAGCAACTATCGGCTCAGTGCTACTAGAAAACACCGGTGGTTGCAACCTTAGAAAACAGGCTAAGTTGTCAATTGGTGGTGGTGGCGGTGGGTTGTTGTTGTTGTTGCCTTGGTTCTGGACTAACAACTGCGTCAAGGCATTCTGCTGTTGGATCAACTGGGTGAGGTCCGGTGGGAAGACAAATCCGGGGTCACGTCTTGGAGGCATCTGATGGGTTTAGAGGGGAGATATTAGAATAGAGTGAGGTCTAGTGAGAAAGCACTACCCATATGCACATGAGACAAACACATTCATATCACACTACTCAATTCAAACAAGGGCATACAAATGATCTAACTATCGTTACAAAAGTGTTCGGACTACTACTATATACATAGGGGAATACTACTGATAATAGGGTGGTCATATAGAAATTTTGATCGGTGGAAGACTCCATGATATCTGCTCCAGCTTCGTCTTCGTAATCATCATCACTACTGTCGGGGTCGGAGTCGGTGTCGTTGATGATGATGTAGTCCTCGGGATGGTCGTCATCTCCTCCTAGCGTGGGGTCTCCCATGAATACTCCTAGCTTCCTCATCAGGTCGTCATTCTTCTCCACTAGTATTGTGATTTCCTCCTCGTATTTGTCGCGTGTAGACTTGAGTTCCTCTTCAAGCTCCAAGTTCCTGGTCATCACCTTCTTCAGATCTATCATGCTTGCACACATTTGGTTCTCCTGGCGACGAATGTGCTGGCTTAACTCCTGGATGAAAGCTGCAATGGACTTGTCCCTCCTGGTGCTGATCATCTCCCATTGCTCATCTCGGCGCCCACATGTCTAATAGATGGTGTCCTTAAGATCCTTGTGGTAAACTTCGCCAATGCGTCCCATGGCGATGTGGGCTGCCATGCTCTTACCTAGACTCCAGGTTGGTGCATCAAAGGAAAACTCTATGGGCTCAAGAATCATGGCGTGAATGTCCTTCCTGGAACTTTAACTCGAATCGTCCAATGCTCCTCTTCTGGTAAAGTGGCGGTGTAGGTTCCGGTGAAGCTTGGTATTCGGATGTTCAGGTACCTAGTGACTTCCTTCAAGTGACGTCCAAAAGGTGTGTCTTCATCCGATTGAGCAAACTTGTTCCTTGAGTCCGCCATCTTATAGAGTGGAAAATGGAGAGGAGTCAGAAATGAGTAGAGAAGAGTTACCTATGCCTTATCTTAGTGGTCGTGTCCTACAATCAGCGTGTGCTCTGCTACCATCTTGTAGCGATCCGACCTCAGACGGTCAAATCTCTGTGCATAAATGTCATCCCTGGATCGGTAATGCTGACACACACAGTACTTGAAGGATTTATAACGGAGTGCAATCACACACTTATTACATCCAATGTCTCAAAAGAGAACTTATTACAATAAATATGGCTTAAGGCCATCTAAATACGATAACAGCAGAAGACTTGGAAGATAAAGTGAGTCCATCAACTCCAACGGCATAGCTGAGTGCACGACAACGACATAGCGCACCTTACTTTGTCTGAAAAGTCTGCAACATGACATGTTGCAGCCCGAAACGGGTCAGCACATGGAATATGCTGGCAAAATAACATAGTAGAGCAATGAACAGAATAAGTGCTATCACTACATGCATATTTGGCTGGTGGAGGCTCTATGGTTATAATGTTTTTGCGAAAAGCCAATTTTTTCCTACAACAAAGGAATATATTTTATTTAACTAAAACGTTTGTTGAAAAAACTTCAGAATGGAAACCCCATCTCAAACCAAAATTAATAATCAATAACCCAACAAATTAATTAAGAGTGTTGATACCAACATGATAATTCAAGAACCAGATACTCAAGATGTCCATAACCGGGGACACGGCTAATCATGATTAGCCTGTACACTCTGCAGAGGTTTGCGCACTTTTCCCCACAAGACTCGATCTCCTCCGTTGGATTTCTCGCACTACATGGTGTTTGAGAAACGGACTTTCGACGGGTAAACCGTACCACCTACATCCCCTACATCTGCTAGTTTACCACTGAAAGAGGTCACATAACATACTCAACTATGCCAGAGCCCATAATGGCTTGTGGCTGCACACGAAAGTTTCTAGCATAAATAATCTTATGATCCCTTTGAGCCTGGGTGGCGAACCATAGGATGATCACACAGATGCCCCGGGATCTCCTTGGACAACACTGGATTCCCCAGGTGCCCACAAACAATGCACCCAGATGTGTATTAAAGTAGCCACCTTAAATAAACCCTTAATTCATAATGATCTCACATCTGTCATGAATCACTCAACCAATCCTCGTCTACGAGCATAGCATAGCAGTATAAGCATAACGCAGAAGTAACTCCCATGGTTTGAAATAAAGGGCAATATGTTCTACCTCATCATCTACTTCCCAATACCCACAAGTTAATCACATCCTAATCATTCAGTGTTTGAGGATTGTAACTAATGCATAAAAACTGGGTAATAAAGAACTATGATCAATGTGTTATTTGCCTTGCTGACGATCTGCAAACCCTAGAGACTCGTAGTAGCACGCTTCGCACTCCGGGAATTCTATCGCAAACAAACAATAGCATACATAAGCACTTAAGCATAGATGCAAGGGTAAAACTCAAATAATAAGATCCAATCTGAAAGTTCAACTAAAGAGTTTCGAAAGAATCGATCAAACCGGAGGTACGGAACTGAAACTACGATCAACATAAGTTTCGAATTCAAATCTGCTTGAAACGAAATTTTAAATTATCCAAACCTTGTTCAAGTTGATTAACCGGAAAGAGGGGCCCGAGATGAAGATTTAGGCGTTGGTTTCACTAGATTTGGACGAACGGTTAAAAGGTTGCGAGGGTTTGAAGATCATGGGCTAATCTTCAATAAAAATAATCGCGGATAGGTCCCTGGCCGAAAATAAAATAAAAAGAAAAAGACTACGGCGCGAACGTCCGCTAACAGAGGCAAATGAACGGATTCGTTCGTTAAAACGAACTAATGAACGAACGTTCGCAAAATAAACTAAACCGAGAAAACTGATCTAATAAAAACCAAACTAGGGTTTTTTAAAAACCGAACGGTTTATACCTAAAACCGAAAAAAATGGCGGCGACGAAGTCAACAGCGCCGGCGGGATTTCGGCGGGCGACGGCGTGATCCGGCGAGCGGGTGGCGTGCGGCGGCATGACGGCTGACGGGCGCCGGTTATGCGGGTGGGCGCGCACGGCTGGGCAAAGCGGCGGGCCTTGGGCAGCACACAGGCGCAAGTGCGGGCGGGCGGCACAAGCTGGGCGGGCGGTGGAGGCGAGAGGGCTCGGGCGGCATTTATAAAGGGGCCGGGGGGGCTCCGACTTGGGGCAAGGGGCGCGCGGGGCAGCGGTGACCCGGACTCTCATCGGAGTCCGGCACGCAACTCGGGAGGCAAAGCGATGGTAATTTGGGTCGGCCACTGCTCGTAAATATTTTTTAAATAAATTCCACCAAAAGAAAAATCCTAAATAAATATATAAAAAAATTCTAAAAATGCGAAGAACAATTTTTCCGTCTAAATAAAATATTTAGAACAAAGTGAACATTTTTCTGGCCTAAAAAATATAATTTTGAAAAATGCATATTTTTGTAATTCAAATAAAATAGCAAGAAAATTCCAAATAAAATATTTATTTGATTTTAACATTTTTCTTCCAATATTTCTTTTATTTTGGAGAAGTAATTTTATCTCCTCTCTTTTATTTGTATATTGGAAATATTTCGGAGAGAAAATTATTTAAACCAAAATGATCCTCTTTTCAAATTTGAGAAAATTCAAATATGAAAATGAATGAAATCCCCAACTCTCTCCGTGGGTCCTTGAGTTGCTTAATATTTCAAGGATCACAAACAAAATGAAAATAAAATATGATATGCATATTATGACCTATGTATAACATCCAAATTGAAAATTTGGGATGTTACAAGTATCTAAACAGGATGACATGGCAAAACTATATGATGTCTTTCTAAAATAGGGTGGGATGAAATAATTCACATACATGTTGTCTAAGTATACAGGATGGCATGATACCATTGACATAATTGATTCATATACTAAGCAGCTGGCACTCACATGCATGATCTCTAAACTAAGCATATGGAATTCAATATTGTGCATATGATGTCTAAACTAAGCAATGCAAGACACCATATGCATGATATGATAAATATAAACATTGCAACTTAGAGCATACACCTCAGGTGGGATATAGGACTGGTCATCTGTCGCTGATTCCTCCTTTGAGGAGCTCCCTGTAACCATCGAGATATATGCTTCAACAGGTACCATTGCCTGCTCTAAAGACCTTGTTTTCACTCCTGATTATTCCATAACCGGCTCAAATGGCTGATACACATGAAGAGTAGTTCAATATACACAGATTGTCGACAAATGGAATACGTAATGAAAAAAAGATGACATCAAATAATTCATATATATGATGCCTGGCTACATGGTGGTGCATAATTCACATATATGATAACTGGCTGAAAAACATGGCATTGTATAATTCACATATCTGATATAGAAAGCAAACATGAGGCATTCACACAAAGCATGTCTAATCTAAGCAGATGGCATGGCAATGCAAGACACCATATGCATGATATGAGCAATATAACCCTGCCAAGTTAGAGCATGCACCTCGGGGGGGTGGGGGATACTACTGGTCATCTGTCTTTGAATCCTCCTCTGAGGAGCTATCTGTAACCAGCAAGAAATTTGATCGACAGGTAGCACTGACTTCTTAGAAGACCTTGTTTTCACTCCAGATTTTCCCATGACTGACTCAAATGGCTGGTGCACAGGAAGAGTAGATGAATGTATAAACATTGTTGACAAATGGAATACATTATGAAAAAAATATGGCACGATACAATTCACATATACGATGACTGGCTAAACAGGATGGCATTGGATGATTCACGTATATGATGCCTGGCTAAAGAAGATGGCATTGCATAATTCCCATATACTCCTCCGTTCCTAAATATTTGTCTTTTTAGAGATTTCAAATGTACTACCACATACAGATGTATATAGACATATTTTAGAGTGTAGATTCACTCATTTTGCTCCGTATGTAGTCACTTGTTGAAATCTCTATAAAGACAAATATTTAGGAATGGTGGGAGAATGATATGGAAACCAAACAAGTGGCATTCACACAAAGCAAATCTAAACTAAGTTGATGACATATAAGATGTATAATGTAAGCAATGCTAGGCGCCATATGCATGATATGATCAACAACAGCATGCCAGGTTAGAGAAAACACCTCAGGTGGTAAATAGGAGTGGTCGGCTCCCTCTGAATCCCCATCTGAACAGTTATCTTCCTCTGGAATACAATCTGGAATGGCGGGAGGGGGGCACTTCGCCCACCATAGAGCGCTGTCTGCATGACATTATATTCCCACGCAACGGTCTTCTCTTTTTCTCTGCATGTTCAGTACGATTGTGTACAATAAACATGCATAATAAAAAAATAGTTAGATTTTGTAAGGCCTAAGGGGTGCATGCAGAAATCAAGACTAATGGTAGCAAACGAGTGGATAGATACAAAACTAATGATAACAGGTAGATTATAGCTTCATTTTTAAAAAGATAGAGAATGGATCATCTACTGTTTGTGGCCCACCCAACATGAGCCACATAGAAGACCCCAGATGAACCAGATAGTAGACATATACTATTCATTGCTGCCTCGATAATAGACCCATGGGCATTTTAAAACTCAAGATAAAGTAGCAGGTAATAATAACCGATGTATAACGTAAGCAAACACAAAAGACTGCGACCTCTCTTCCGGAACTGTGTACTCCTCAGGTTCATCTGCTCAGTCAATGATGGTAATGCAGTTGGCATGGCTGCCGGCAACGGGGAAGATGATTTGAGGCAGCGAAAGAAAGTCTACAGGAGGAATCTCTGTTGCATTGAACATTTCTGTCGATGGTGCACCTCAGGTGGGGTGGATGATGGCACGGCAGGAGCAGGACATAACACACAGAGTTTTCTTTGACGCCTATCTGAAAATGAAGTATATCTGTAAGGGCTCCTTAGAATTGGAGGATTCTATAAACGCAGGAACAGGAAAAACACAGGAGTAGGATAGGAATGCACGTGCAAAACTAAGCATTTAGAAACATAGGATTTCTGTCAACCTGGGTGTTTGGTTCACATGAATTGGAAGAACACAGGAATGGAGAAACATGGTCAAATTAAAGTCAAACCACGTGAAAATGAAAAAATAAGAATCTTATTATGCCAGTAATGCAATTAGTCCTGTTCTTCATGCATATTAATTTGAAAAGGACGTCCAAGTGGATATTAAAATTCCTACGTTTTTTCTTTGAAAGAGACACCAAAGGAAAAAAATCCTCCAGTTTTGCTTTGCTCCACTCCTTCTAACCAAAGGCACGAATAGTAGTACCATAATAGTTCCATAGCAAAGAATCCCTGAGGGATGGACATGAATGTAGAGTAACAAAGTGATGCAACAAGTGTACAACCTCTTTGGCATAGCCTTGTCGACCTCAGCATCATTGGGTTGGACGTGGAGGATAGTGATGCTTGTGTGACTGTCGGAGGCGGGGTAGAAGATCTGAGGCCTCTGGAAATGATGCTGAGGGTACTGCTCCGCTGTGATCGATGGTTCCATCATTGGAGCAGCTTCGATGAGGTGTACGGAAATGAGGCTGAAGCAGGACAAGACAGACAACGTTAATATGAAGTGGGACTCTAATATCATCTGCAATAGATGATGTAAAATACATCACCAAAAAGTGCTAGATGTAAACGCATCGGCCAGCCAGCCGCTCCGACAGATGCTGTAAATATTGTTCACTCTGAACTTAACTGAAGAAACTAAACTTTACAGTCGAAACTGAATTTTATTGTCGAAACTGATTGAACTAGTAGCAGAGCATTGCAATAGATGTTTAGGGCATCCGAGCACTAGTAGCAGAGAAGCAGTGATCTAAATAAGTAGATGCTCTAGCAGGGAACGCACTAGCAGAGAGCAAGTCGCGGCAAAGAAGATCATGAAGCGTGCAAAAGCAAAGAACTCCTGTAGCTGCCAAAGGTCGCGCAGCAGCAGTAGCAGCGTGAGCGAGAGCAAGAGTACAGCAGTAGCACGAAAGAGAGCAAGAGCGGAGCAGCAGCGCTACCGACAGCAATAGCAGAGAGGAGCAACAGCACGAACGAAAGCAAGAGCAGTGCAGCAGCGCGACCGACAGCAAGAAAAGAGCCGCAGCGCGAGTGAGAGCCGGAGCAGCAGCACGAGCGAGAGCCAGAGCAGCTACAGCTAGTGCCGGTGTGGAAGTCGTCGCCGAGGAAGCAACGATATGGGAGATAGATGCCGTGGACGAAGTGGCCGGCGACGATGCCGTCGATGGAGACCCGCCATGGTTGCTCGGTATCGAGCACCGGAAGCCCCATGAGATTGAATACAAGATAAAATGCAGCAGTGAGTGTAGAACCTCCTTGGTGGCGCTGAGTGGGCCTTGGCTTCACCGAAGGAATTGGTGAGGGTGTTGCGGTTCCGGTGGGGTAGGTCAAGATGATGCTGTGGGGATGGAGGTGGCGTGATACACATGGTGAACATCGGGGCAACTCCTTGGAGGTGGAGGACGGGGCGGCTGATCTGGCGGGACAACAAGATCAACGACGAATCCTCATCCGGTGCGGTGGATGAGCGACGGCGAGCTGTTGCAGCGGACGACGTCGTCGGGGAAGAGTCTTCGGCTGGGCGGCGGTTGGGAGGCCGACGAAGGAGCGTGGGGTTTCGCGCGTTTTGGCGGCCTCGGTGTACGAATCGGGGGATGAAGGGGAAGGTAGGGGGAGCCATGGCTTAGGGACGCGCTTGTCTGAAATGTAGGGTAAGTTACCAGCGTACCCCCATCAGTTTTGACACCGCGATGTCGAGCCAGCATTTCTGGCTGAGGGGTAGAAGGGGGATTTCGCGTGTCTAGGCTGCGGGACCGATTTCAGATGAGGAGGGAGTTTTCGCGCATGTCGAAATTTTGGGATAACAAGGCGCGGCGCGGGTTGAAGAGCCAGGAGTTTCAAAGCAGATGAGACAAAAGATACTCGAGCTTCAAAATTTCGGGATAACAAGGCACGGATTCCTTGTTCGACAGAACAAACTTAATGTGTAGAAAAAAACAATTCATACAAGACACAAGAGAGTCATGTCCCCTTTTACTATATTGCTATAGTTGTCATTGAAAAACTACAAGAAAAATGTTAAAAAAAATCGGGAGAACAAGATTACCCTGTACAGTACCGAATCGATTCGCACTTCCCTCAACAACACCAAAAAACAAATCAATTCCCACCAAAAGAAAGAGTCATGTCCCTTTTTATATGATTACAAATGCCAGGATCTCGAATTTCAATTTTTGAATCCACGTTATGTTGAATTCGAATATATCGTTAGGCGACCTTGCGGTTTATAATGGATGTAGTCCTACATTTTGATCTTCCATCATATATGAACATTTTACTCCACCCTATGAACATATATATTGTCGTCTACCATATGGACTAAATTTGAATCAATTTTCCTTATTTGAATACGATTCTTGTGAAGTTATACAATCATTTAAGTATTATCTTGATAACAAAAAACATGCATATAGCAGTAATCATATTTCACTATGAACTACATGTACCATATGATCTCCAATTCAAATATTTGTATCCATTTTATGTTGAATTCAATTCAGAGTACATTGGTCTAGGTAGCGATATGTTCGGGAATCTAAACCCTATTTTCATATGTATATTTTTTTGGCTGAATTGGGACAAGTTTTGGTATAAGCTTCTTGCAAAACCGGAGATTCTCTCAACAAGCCTCGAGGTTCCGAGAGGGAACGTGTCACCTTTGTGTGTGAAACGATATACGCTGCCTCCCCCTAGATTTTCTTTACAGTGGCAACATAGAACTATATGAGTGCCCTGTTAAATTTTGGAATTGTTTCAGGTTCGTTTGGCCTTTTTTATACATTAATTGAGTTTTTGGACATTTAATGTGCATAATCCAAATTTGAACTACAAGCACATGTTCCGGTGCACCAAAGTTGGTTGAAAAATCACATGTGTGTCCTTGGGTGAATTTCTATGTCCCATGCAAGAAATGGGAATCAAATTCAAACATCTTAGTGTGGTGACTCGGCCAAGAACATCGAGAAACTTGGTTTTAAAATTCATGTAAATCCAAAACTCGCCTGGAAATCATGAAACTTGGCATGGTGTCATGTCATGGCACTAACATGTTGTGGTAAAAAATTGTACGATTGGGAACAAGTTCTGGTATAAGCTTCTTGCAAACCGGAGCTTCTCTCAAGAAGGCTCGTGGTTCTGAGAGGGAACGTGTCACCTTTGAGTGTGAAACGATATACGCTGCCCCCCCTTGAGTTTATTTACAGAGGCAACATAGAACTACATGAGTGCCCTGTTAAATTTTGGAATTATTCCGGGTTCGTTTGGCATTTGTATACATTAATTGAGTTTCTGGTCATTTAATGTGCATAATTCAAATTTGAACTACAAGTACATGCTCCCGTGCACCAAAGTTGGTTGAAAAATCACATGTGTGTGTCCTCGGGTGAATTTCTAGGTCCCATGCAAGAAATGGGAATGAAATTCAAACATGTGGGCATCGTGGCTCGACCGAGAACATTGAGAAACATGGTTTTCAAATTCTTGTAAATCCAAAACACGCCTGAAAATCATGAAACTTGGCATGGTGTCATGTCATGGTACTACCATGTTGTGGTAAAAAAATTGGCCGAATAGGAACAAGTTTTGGTATAAGCTTCTTGCAAACCGGAGCTTCTCTCAAGAAGGCTCGTGGTTCTGAGAGGGAACATGTCACCTTTGAGTGCGGAACGATATACGCTGACCCCCGTGAGTTTCTTTACAGAGGCAACATAGAACTACATGAGTGCCCTGTTAAATTTTGGAATTATTCCGGGTTCGTTCGGCCTTTTTTATATATTAATTGAGTTTCTGGTCATTTAATGTGCATAATTCAAATTTGAACTACAAGCACATGCTCCCGTGCACCAAAGTTGGTTGAAAAATCACATGTGTGTCCTCGGGTGAATTTCTTGGTCCCATGCAAGAAATGGGAATGAAATTCAAACATCTGCGCATCGTGGCTCGGCCGAGAACATTGAGAAACTTGGTTTTAAAATTCTTGTAAATCCAAAACACGCCTGAAAATCCTGAAACTCGGCATGGTCTAATGTCATGGTAATACCATGGTGTGGTAAAAAAAATTGGCCGAATAGGAACAAGTTTTGGTATAAGCTTCTTGCAAACCCGAGATTCTCTCAAGAGGGCTCGTGGTTCTGAGAGGGAACGTGTCACCTTTGTGTGCATAATTCAAATTTGAAAATACAAGCACATGCTCCAGTGCACCAAATTTGGTTGAAAAATCACATGTGTATCCTCGGGTAAATTTTTAGGTCCCATGCAATAAATGGGAATGAAATTCAAACATCTGGGCATCGTGGCTCGGCTAGAAACATTGAGAAACTTGGTTTTTTAATTCCTGTAAATCCAAAACACGCATGAAAATCATGAAACTTGGGTTGGTGTCATGATATGGCACCGACATGCTGTGGTAATTTTGTTGTCTGATTTGCGAAGGCGCACACATTAACAATCAACAAAGTCATTTTGGAACAAGTGCTGTCACATTACAATGGGAAACACAAGTATTACTGAAACTGTGGGCGTTCTATTTACCATTTACGTGGAGCCACGTGTCCCCTTTTTTATTAGCTAGGAGGCATGATGCAGGGTAGCTATTTGAGTACAGGAGGCGTGCGATCAGACCCCTGTGTGTGCTTATCTGGAGGAGAGCCCTTTGACCTCCATCTGCCGTCCAACTCTCTCCCAAGGTCTCCATTAATGGCGCCCGAGCCTCTGTTTAATGGTGTGGCTATGTCTCCCTCGACTGAGATTTAAGAGAGAAACAAGCAAGATGCTCGTGCATTGCATGGAACATCAATATGCATTTTCTTTACAAAACACCTGTTGTGATTGACCCATGCAGGAGTAATCCCATGTGTAAAAACTACTGATATCTCGAGAATTTTATCGGAAAACTGGTATCTCGACAATTTCATCAAAAAAAATGTAAGATGAGAGATAAGGTGAGGAGGAGTGGAGCGTGGTGGTGACTGGTGGTCGGACTGGGCGGAGGCAAGTGGATGGACGGCCCGACAGGCGACAGCAGCCACCATGCTAGATTGTTCCAGAGACTTCCTTTTTAATTGCTCAACAATGAGGTTGTGGGAGATAAGGACGATGAACGAGGCAAGGCCTTGTCTATAAATGTGGAGATAGGTGCGGGTATCTTTTGTAAAATTGTCATAGTTTGCTTTCTATCCGTCTGATATAGATCGGATGGTCTATATTACAGGATGGCAGGCACACCATCATCACCAACTCGTTTTTTATAAGAGTAGAGAAAAGAAAATCTGAAACGAAATTTTTGCACGGATCTTCATGTAAGATCCGACGGACCTATATAGCATCTACTGCGACTTATAGCAAGGCTGATGAATATATAAGAACGACAACAGTGGATAATAATTGTCTTACATAATTAGGAAGATAATTAAAAAAGCCACATGCGGCTACGCTCGAAGGGCAAAAGAAGAAGTAAGACAATGATCTGGCTCACTGATCTCTACTTTCTTGATGTGTTGCTGCAGGCCGCGGGAACTAGTCTCCGCGTTGAGCGGCGATGAGCTCTGTTGTGTCCTCAAGATGCTGCTTGAGAGCATCCACGGATTCCTCCACCAGCCTTTGGCGCTCGATGCGGAGCATGTCATTCTTGTCCAGAAGTTTCTTGGCGATGACGCTGGTCCTCTTCAACAAGGCAATGGTCTCCTCCTGCTGCTCTGCACTACGGACGATCTTCGCCCTCAGCAGGTCGCGCTCAGCCCAGAGCCTCTCATTGCCCTCCCTTAGTTGCCGGATGACACCGGTAGCCTGTTCAAATGAGGCTTTCATGTTGTCCTGCAACCTCACCCAGCCGGTGATCTGATCCATCTGGCTATGGACGATCGCATGCATGCGCCTGTAAGAGTCATCGCCTGCCTGCGAGACATTTTCCTAGGCCGCCGCGGTGCGGTGGGACATCTCACCCGCATTCGCGGCGCGGAGGGACATCTCTGCTGCTTCCGCGGCGCGGCCGGAGCAGTCTGTTGCATCGACGGCACGGCAGGACCTCCGTGCTGCTTTGGCGGTGCGGCAGGACCTCTGTGCTACTACTTTCGTGCGACAGGACATGTCGGCTGCTTTCGAGGGAGGCGGGACATCTCTCGTGCTTCCGCTTCCATGCTCGCCTCTCCCTGGTGGTAATCTCTCAACCGAGAACTCACGCTGGCCATGGCAGACGCAAGGGAAGGATGTTGAATGACTTGTTTGTTTTTGTGGATGAGGAGTTGAGGAGGAATGTGCAGTCATCCTGGCATAGTAGTATTTATAACCGAGTACTAATACGCTCCTAAGTGGGAAACTGTTTACTCCCTCCGTCTAGGTGTGTAAGTCATCTTACGAAAACCAAATAATCCCAAAACACTTAGGCGCGGTGCATTAACTTCTACCTCGTTTATTTTTTCTTGACATATCAACCAATAAGAGATGTGGGTGTGCATGCTTTTAATGACTTGAGACTACCAAACATGACATGCCGTGGTTAGTTCATTGCATGCAATGCTATTAATTAGCAAATAAACATTAAGTTCTCTCGTTTTTCCCTCCTCCTTGGTCATGGTGCACAACCTAAGATGATGACGGAGGGAGTAGGTTGTGATCGGTGTGAACAGGTTTGCAATTAAATATAGCGTGGTAGTAGTAGTAATTTGGAATGTGACGAGACACGCTTAAAATTTATTGACGGTTTTAGTTTCAAAGTGCGGCACTATTCCCGGTTGGCATAACGTGGGCACATGTTCTCGGCCATGGTGTAGCATATGCCATGGTACTAGTTCTTTTTCTACTGCTGTGTACGTGCAATAACTGGCACCGTCGGATACATATCTTACGATTATTGGGGCGTTCGACAGGAATAGCCTCGTGGCTCGCTATAGACTAGTCTTTTTTCCAGACGCATTACACCTATCTCTCGGAACTTCTCGCATGCACCATCTCTGCTCCCTAGGTCGATGCCACCCACATACACTTGTACTCTGAGTTTAGTACGTTATACAGGAAGAGAAGAGGTGCACGACGCACGTCCCTCTCTCACACACGCATCTGTAGCTACGAATTGTAGTGTTCTCAACCATCCGATTGGCTCTATCATAGGTTTCACGTTGCTCCTTGGCCTTGAGATTGAGAAGTTTAAAACACGGAGGCTTAGATGGAGGCGCGAGGTTTTGGTTAATGTGCGGGCCACACACGGCACCAACACGACACGAGCTTCGTCTGCGTGGTGCGCATGCAGTCGGGTGAGTTGTCCAAGTATAGACACAACCAGGCCCTCATTGGTATCCGCGCCTCGACTTAGGCTGGTCATAGTGGTGAGTAACATAGACTACTTACTAGTCTATGTTACTAGTACCTTCATAGTGGGTAGTGTCATATATGTGATAACATAGTACTAGATGTCTTCATTTATTACTTTGTAGACTCCTTTTGCATTGGAAAGTGCTATGTGATGGTAACATATTATGTTACTCTATTTACCTCTCTCCTCATTAATTACTTGCCACCTCATCATTTTTGCTTATGTGGCATCTATGTTACTACCTATGTTACTCCCACTATGACCAGCCTGATGCGCAGAGAAATTAGGATCGGAGGGAGTACTACTACTAGTAGTACTACTTTGATGTGTCGCGTCAACTCGCACAAGTATGCAACACTTCCTGAACAAACAAGCATATAAGCTGTTATACTTAATTCTTATAAGCTGTTATACTTTTTACCCAAAGGATCTTTATATCCAACAGACACAAAATATCCGTTCGACTGTTGGAAATTACTTTAACTGCTGATCTGATGTCGAAGTAATTGTTGCATCGCCACCAAAGCCCACCATCTCTTAAGCTAAAGTAGACCGAGCTAACCCCTATATTAGCATATTACTAAGATAAATAGGAGGCATTATATAATCATTTAGGACGTGAGCTTGTCAATCTGAATTTGGAGGGGCACCAGCTTAGCCCTGGCCAGCAGCTTGGGCAGAACTGTGAAGAAGGTCAGCTCGTGCACGGCGATGTCACCGGGATCCTTGCTGCTTGTCACCTCCATTTCCACCTTGACGGTGTCGGTCCTGCCTTTGGGCTCCTCCGGCGGGTCGTTCACCTATAGCTTGGCCACGTAGTGCGGCAGTGGGGACGACCCCGCTCTAATGCAGACGACCGACACGGCGATGGGCGCACCGATGTTGAGCACGCTGCCGACCAAGAAAAACGTGCGGCTGTCCTCCTTCGTGAATAGCAAGAGTCGTGGCTCCGACAGTGGCACTTGAAGCTGGAGCACCTTGCCGTACTGGATCCTATGCACGTGCATGGGATGCACGGTGCTAATGTGGTGGGAGAGCGCCGGCGGCCGGCCTTCATAGCCGCAGATGGGCATGTGGCATTTGCAGGGCGCGAGCGGACACACGCTCTGGTGATCGGCGAGCTTGTGGTAAGTGACGTAGAGCCCACAACCTTTGTGCGGGCACTCCAACCCCACCGAGGAGAGGACTGTGTCCACCTCGTGTTCCGCACGTCGAAGCCACCGTTGTGCTCGCACTTCTGGCACTACCGCTAGTTCCCGGTGCGCTCGACACGGCAGTCCGCGCAGGCCAGGTACCCTCCCTTGCACTGCACAAATCAATCGAACATCACATCAATCAAGAAACCTGCACCTTGCTCGATCAGCCGAACAGACGAGGTGTATTCAAACCTCATACACTAGAGGCTTCAAGGGGCGGAGGCACAAGGGGCAGTGGAGCAAGGTGAGGTCTATCGAGACCAGAGAGCTCCATCGTCGGGTCCTGCTCGGTCTGCATGAACTCGCCCTCCTCATGCACAAGCATCTCTCGCTTTATTAGGGTCGGGCATTACAAAGCTTTACCGTCACATATTCATACTACTTCAAGGTGCATTAAATCAACACATGCAAGTATCAAAAGGAGAGTCACGACATGCATGCATGCATTGTAATTAATGCATCGGTAAACACAAATTATTGAAATATATCGATTGCAGTGCTTTGATGTGTCGCGTCAACTCGTACAACAAGAAGTTTGATTACTACAACGCCCTCTCGCCTTAACCGCGTCTGCCTTTGGCTGCATGACAAGTGGGCCACCCACCTGTTGGGCCCACTTTCATACACGCAAAGGTAGGAGCAGTAAGTCAATGAAGCTGCGTCCCTCCCTCGCCCATGAGCATGGTGGCTGGCAGGACTAGGAGAAGCTTTTGTTTGCTACACGCTCTCCCTCCCGCACGCGGTGGACATGCAGCAGTTCAATCGGTGTCAGATGGCCAGAAGTATACTGTAGTACTCCTCCACTGCAGTAGTACTCCATCATTGTTCGACTTCCCGAAGAGGCGAAGAGCCAAGCCCAGCCCGGACGCTCGTATGGCAGTATCATGTGTAGAGTAGTGTAGGATAGCGTGTATCGTGCCTGTAAGCTTAAAATTGTTGGGGTCAGCTCCATGCCTTTTTTATTAAAATAATCTTATGTCCCTACTTGTCATCCTAGTGATTGTAGTTTGCATGCTCATTTGGTCAAGACAGGAATATATATTTTAATTTGTGGTGGGGTAAATGTTAGAGGTTGCAGCAAATGGAGTATTGTACACTGCGGGTCTTTCAGCCAAGTTTAGAGGCAACCATGTGGGGCCCGTGCTATGATGTGTCGTGTCAACTCGTACAACGAGGAGAAGCTTGATTTTACTACTACACGCCTTCTCCCTCGCCCATGTGCGTGGTCGCTCACAGACGAGGACAAGCTTTTGCTTAGGCTGGTCATAATGGAATACTAGTATCATGCACACGATACTAATGGTCGAAGGCCGGAGGGAGAGGGCGGCCGGAGGAGAGAGAGGGCGAGCGGCGAAGCAGCGCTTGGGCGGGCGGCCCGATGGGGAACAGAGAGGAGTCATGCGAGGGGGGGGGGGGGAGGGAGCGATCTAGTGTGGGCAGGGGAGATATTTTTAGTTCTCTTTTAGTGGGCCCGAGGAGAACTAACCCAATTAGAACCTCTCCACCGGGCTAGTTTTTTAGCTGGGTTAGAGCAAACTAGCTCAAACTAACCCCTCATGTTTGGATAATTTGAGGCTATTTCAACGCAAACTAGCTCTAACTTAGTGATCCAGACAAAGAGGAGTAGTATTGTACATGCTACAGTCTGGACCGTAGCACATTGTTTTTTATGGCCATATCAGCACATTGTTTTCTACTGCTGATTCACTGGGCTGCTGTGGTTCGCACTCCTCCGACGTGAGTTGTAGTACTACTAGTATATACCGCATGATTCTTTGCTCCTTCTTACTACTACGTACTTCGCCGACATGTGGGAGAGCCAGCATCCGGGTCGACGTGTCATGCACCAGATTAGAGTGCGGAACGGAAGGGGGGCATCACCCCGGTCGTACCGCCAGTAATTCATGACTATAGTGAGTAGTCATATCACAAGTATTTCCAGCAGTAACGCATCGTCAAATCGCACAGCCCGACCTTTCCAGCGGTAAGTAAGTTGAATCCGCTACACCCTCACCCTCCTCGCCTCTCTGTCAAACCGCCTTCACGAAAACTGGCACACGTACTGCCCGGGAAAAGCCCCGCTGTCAAGTTTTAACTACGCAAAAATAGTTTGAGCTTGTTCGTTCTATATAAATACTAGTACTGTATGTTTATTCACCCGTGCGGTTGTTCAATGACTGGAGGACCGGGGAGCACAAGTGAACAATACTACTACTACTAGTAGTAAGTAGGAGTCGTACAGTTAGTCACCTTACATAGAGAATTTCTTTTCTTTAATGCCACATACACAAATTGAAACGCTTGTTGTGGAGAGAAAAAGATAATCACTCCACTATATATGTACGTAGGGGCCTGAGCACTTGCTTTACTAGGGTTGCTCTCTTCATTCACTCATCCTCTCCAGATCTAAACAAGACAGCGGTAGCGACATCTTCTCTCCGCTCACCGCTGGTCATAGATCCGGACGGATCCCTTCGGCTGGTGTGTGTAGAGGACTAGGTGCATCGTTCATGCGGTCATCATCGTTGAGGGAGGAAACCCACAGCTACCGGAGGGGACCGATCCTCTGCCCGTGTCGTTCTCTCCGACACAACGCCGGCTCGGGAGGTCCTCCGACCCTTCTTCCCCCCTGCAGTATTGTGCGCAGAACCGACATGCCGCCGCCGACATCCCGACGACCCTCAGGTATAAGTTCATCGAAAGCGGCCTTGCTCTACTGCCCCAGATCCCCATGTGTCTGCATGTGCATCTTTTTCTACTCCCATCAGCTGTCCCAAAGCCACCTAAATTTTTAGTATTATTAGAGGTAAAGCTACTTCATGCATTCGAATCTAGGACTTGGTTCAAACAAGGAAGAAAGGGGGGAAAGTTGTAGCATGAATCTAGGACTTGATTAAAAGAGGAAATAATATGGTGAAAGTAGTAGAGACCGGATACCCAACCGGTCTCTTGGTTGAAAAGGGAAATAATGGGAAAATGCAGTACAAACTGGATAAGGAACAGATCTATTATTGGTTGCAAAAAGGATAGAAAGTGGCGCCTGGTGGACAAGTCAACAGAGTATGTCCAGGATTAGATTTGTTGTCCTCACATAGTAAAAGGTCTCCAGGATTAGAATTGCTGCCATCACATAGTAAAAGGTCTCCAGGATTAGATTTGTTGCCCTCACATCGTAAAAGGTCTCCAAGATTAGATTTGCTGCCCCCACATATTAAAAGGTCTCCAGGATTAGATTTTCTGCCCTCACATAGTAAAAGGTCTCCAGGATTAGATTTGCTGCCCTCACATAGTAAAAGGTCTCCAGGATTAGATTTGCTGCCCTCACAGAGCATGAACAAACTCGGCATGACCACTTTATGCCTCCTTGTAGGTACATTGAGCTGATGCGTCCACTGTCGCATGTCCTTATACCAACCTTTTGATGTTGTTAATGTAAGGGCGCATGTAAAATGAAGCGATCACACTGTTACCTTAGGGACATGTCTAACCAGTGTTATTGTTAATCTAATGCCTCCAGTGATATGATGCAATTAAACTGTGTTACAAATGGTACTACTGCTGTTTTCCCCAGTATGATAAGTTGTAGCGACCCGACCTCAGATGGTCAAGTCCCTGTGTTCCAGTGTCATCCCTGGATTGTTAATGCTGACACACACAGTACTCGAAGGATATATAACAGAGTAGCAATCACACACTTATTACATCGAATGTTTCAAAAGAGAACTTATTACAATAATATGGCTTAAGGCCATCTAATACGATAACAGTGGAAGGCTTGGAAGATAAAGTGAGTCCATCAACTCCAACGTCATAGCTGAGCTGCACGGCAATGACCTATCGAACTTTACTCCTCGTCTGAAAAGTCTGCAACATAATACGTTCCAGCCCGAGAACGGGTCAGCACATGGAATATGCTGGCAATATAACACAATAGAGCAAGAATAAACTATCACTACATGCAATAATTGGCTGGTGGAAAGCTCTACGGTTATGTTTTTGCGAAAAGCCAATTTTTCCCTACAACAAAGGAATAAGTTTTAATTTAACTATCATGGTGGTTGAAACATCATTGGGAAGGTATAACACCAACTCAATCCCAATTAGAGTAATTAACATCCCAGCAATATTAATTAAGAGTGATGAGATACATGTGAATACTATAATACTAGATACTCAGATTGTCCATAACAGGGGACACGGCTAACCATGATTAGATTGTACACTCCGCAGAGGTTTGCGCACTTTTCCCCACAAGACTCGATTGCCTCCGTTGGATTTCTCGCACTACATGATGTTTGAGAAACGGATGACCGAGACATAGTCTTTCAGAAACATTAACTCTCTACTTCGGGTAGACCATACCAAACCTACAAAACCCACTACCTGTTGATCTACCTCTTCAAGAGCTTCACGTAACTTAATCAACTATGCTAGAGCCCATAGTAGCTTGTGGCTGCACACGGAAGTTTCTAGCATGAATAAGCTCAGTCCCCTTTGAGCCTGGGTGGCGGTCCATAGGAAGATCACACGGGTACCCCGGGATTTCCAAAAATAAAACAGACAACACTGGGTTCCCCAGGTGCCTCAATCCACCCAGATGTGTATTAAAGTTGCCACCTTAAGTTAAACCAGTAATTAACAATCTCACATCTACCATGGAATACACTCAAACCCAAACCACGTCTACAAGCATAGCATAGCAATATAAGCAACACGTAGAAGTAACTCCCAAGGGTTTGATAGTAACAGGGCAATAGGTTCTACCTCAACTACTACTTCCCAACCCACAAATTAATGACATCCTAATCATGTAATGTTTGAGGATTGAGCTAATGCATAAAAACTGGGTATGAAAATAGTATGATCAAAGTGTTACTTGTCGTGCTGACGATCCGTGAATCCTAGAGACTCGTAGTAACACGCTTCGCACTCCGGGAATTCTATCGCAAGCAAACAATAAAATACATAAGCAACAAGAAAAGATGCACCAGTAAAACTCAGCTAAAAGAGGCTGACTAGAAAGTTCAACTTAAGAACTCCGGTTCGCAAAAAGAATCAAACCAAACCGAGCAAGGAAACTCAAACGGGAAAGAAATAAGATCCGTTTACTAATCTGAACTAGGGTCAAATTTTACAGGGCAAAAACTTGTTTGAGTTGGTTATTCGAAAAGAGGGTTTCGAGATGAAACTCCAGGCGCTTGAATCGCCTGATTCCGATAAACGAGCGAAAAGTTATACTAGAACGAACATCGGATCAAAAATCACGATTAGAAAAATCGCGGAATAAATCCGATAAAAGAAAAACGATGAACAGCTTAACGAACGAACGTTCGTTAACTGAAACTAAACAAAGAATGCGTTTGTTAAAACGAACGAACGAGTGAACGCTCGCTAAATAAATAAACCAGAGAATAAAACCGATCCATTTAAAAAAATGAATCTAGGGTTTTTCTAAAAAACCGAAGTGGTTTTTCAAAAAACAGCGACTGGGCGGGCGGTACCTCCCGAGGTCCTCCTGCTGGGCGGGTGGCTCAATGGGCTAGCGAGGGGCGGCAGGGGTGGCGGCGGGAGGGGGCGGCGGCGGCTAGAGGCGGCGACGGCGCTAGGGCGGCGGCGGCGACTCAGGGCTCGGGCTCCGAGCTCCGGGAGGCGGCGGCGACGATGGTGGTGGTGGTGGCTAGAGGGGGTATTTATAGAAGGGGGTTCGTGCCTTGGGAAGGGGCATGCGGCGTGAGTCCGACCCGGACTCGGTGGCGGCACTCGTGGGAGGAAGGAGGCGGCGGGCGGCTTGGGCTTTGGCTGGCTGGCCAGTCGAGTCTTGGCAAGGCATGGAATTTTTAAAATAGTTCCATTGACAGAAAAATTCCTATTAAATAAAATAAAAATCTAAAATTGCCAAAACAAGTTTTCACCGTCTAAATGAAATATTTAGAACAAGATGAACATTATCTTGGCCCCTAAAATGCAATCTTTAAAACGTGCAAATTTTTCTAGGGCAAATAAAATTCCAAATAAAATCAAATAACATCCAAATAATGATTTTAACATTTTCCCTCCAATATTTCAATTATTTTGGAGAAGTCATATTATCTCCCCTCCTTTTTTTAATATGAAATATTTTCCGGAGAGAAAAATAATTAAAATAAAAAATCCTCGTTCTCAGTATTTGATAAAAATCAAATATGAAAAATCGGAAAAATCCCCAACTCTCTCCGTGGGTCCTTGAGTTGCTTAGGATTTCGAGGATTGCGGAACGAAGATACAATAAAATATGATATGCATAGATGACCTATATATAACATTGCAAATTGAAAATTTGGGATGTTACAAACCTACCCCCCTTAAGATGAATCTCGTCCTCGAGATTCGGGTTGGCTAGAAAATAGGTGCGGATGGTCCTTGCGAATATCATCTTCTCGCTCCTGTGGCTTCGTCCTCGGTATGGTGGCTCCACTGAACTTTGCAAAACTTGATAACCTTGCTGCGAGTGACTCAGTTGTCAAAGTCAAGAATCTTTACTGGCTTCTCCTCATAGGTCAGATTACTATCCAACTGAATCGCCTCCAGGGGCACTGTATCTCTTAACGGTATATCAGCCATCTTAGCATGACACTTTTTCAACTGCGATACGTGGAACACATCATGAACTCCTGACAATCCTTCAGGTAACTCCAGCTTGTAGGCAACTTCTTCCATCCGTTCCAAAACACGGTACGGTCCTACAAATCTTAGAGCTAGTTTTCCCTTAACTCCAAAACGTTTCACTCCTCGCAAGGGTGATACTTGCAGATAGGCTCGGTCTCCAATTTCATAGGTTACTTCCTTGCGTTTTGAATCTGCATAACTCTTCTGCCTGGACTGAGCAACCTTTAATCTGTCTCGGATCAGTTTAACCTTCTCCTCTGATTCTTTGATCAGATCTGGTCAAAACAACTGACAGTCTTCAGGGGCGTTCTACATCTGCCTCCATACAGAACTTCAAACGGTGCCATCTTCAAACTGGCCAGGTAACTGTTGTTGTACGAGAACTCTGCGTAAGGCAAATTGTCATCCCAACTAGAGCCATAATCTAGCGCACAATCTCTCAACATGTCCTCTAGAATCTGATTGAATCTCTCTGTACATCCATCCGCTTATGGGTGGAATGCGATCTTGAACTCCAATCTGGTACCCAAGGTCTGGTGTAGCTGATGCCAAAATTTTGAAGTAAATTGTGTTCCTCTATCTGATACAATGGTCCTCGGAACTCCATGCAAACCTATGATCCTGTACATATATATCTTGGCCAACTTTGCACTTGTATAAGTTGTTTTCACTGGGATGAAGTGAGCCACTTTGGTCAAACGATCCACTACTACCCATATTGAGTCATATCCTGCTTTGGTTCTGGGTAATCCGGTGATAAAGTCCATGCCTAGTTTATCCCACTTCCATTCGGGTATCGGCATAGGCTGTAACAGTCCCGCTGGCTTCTGATGCTCTGCCTTCACTCTCTGACATACATCACATACGGCTACATACTCGGCAATATCCTTCTTCATACCATTCCACCAGAAACGTTCCTTCAAATCCAATTACATCTTGGTGTTTCCAGGGTGTATCGAGTATGGTGAGTCATGGGCCTCTTGAAGTATTAACTTCACGAACTTCCGGGTTGTTGGGCACATAAACTCGGTCCTCAAACCATAAGGTATCGTGCTCATCCTCGCGAAAACCTTTGGCTTTACCTCCGCTCATCTTTTATTTTATTTCCGAAATCTCTTTGTCTTCCTTCTGAGCTTCTCAAATCCTATCCAACAATGTCGACCGAACATCCATTGTTGCAATGAAATCTCTCGGGACAATCTCCAACCGTAGTTCCATGATATCCTCAGCTAACTCCTTCAGCAATCCTTTACTTTCGAGGATATTGGCATAACTCTTCCGGCTCAAGGCGTCTGCTACGACATTGGCCTTTCCGGGATGATAGTGTAGCTTCATATCGTAATCCTTTATAAGCTCCAGCCATCTCCTTTGTCTAAGGTTCAACTCCTTCGTGGTGAAAATGTACTTCAAACTCTTATGATCCGTGTACACATCACAACGATTTCCAATAAGATAATGTCTCCAAGTCTTCAATGCATGTACTACCGCTGCTAGCTCCAAATCATGCGTGGCATAGTTCAACTCATGAGGCTTCAGTTGTCGTGAGGCATACAAAACAACCTTTCCGTCCTGCATAAGCACACATCCCAGTCCCAAGCGTGAGGCGTCACAATACACTTGAAACTCCTTGTGTATATCTAGCAAGGTTAGCACTGGGGCTGTAGTCAAACGTTTCTTCAACTCCTGAAAACTTGCCTCGCAATCTTCTGTCCATTTAAACTTAGTATCCTTCTTCAGCAATTCAGTCATTGGTTTAGCAATCTTGGAAAAATTCTCAATGAATCTCCGATAATATCCTGCTAGTCCAAGGAAACTGCAGATCTCGCCAACTGTAGTGGGTGCCAACCATTCGATGTTGGCCGAACCTTACTGGGATCTACTGCTATACCTTCTCCTGATATAACATGCCCAAGAAATCCAACTTCCTTCAACCAAAACTCACACTTGCTGAATTTGGCGTATAACTGGTGTTCCCTGAGTTTCTAGAGAACCAAACGCAAATTCTCCTTGTGCTCTTCTTCGTTCTTCGAGTATACCATAATATCATCAATAAATACCACCACAAACTTGTCCAAATACTCCATGAACACCTTGTTCATCATACTCATGAAGTAGGCAGGGGCGTTAGTCAGTCCAAACGACATGACTGTATACTCATATAATCCATATCGCGTGGTAAACGCTGTCTTTGGTATATCCTTTTCTTGGATCTTCAATCGGTGGTATCCCGATCAGAGATCAATCTTCGAAAACACCTTAGCTCCTTGCAATCGATCAAGCAGATCATTGATCATTGGTAGTGGATACTTGTTCTTTATCATTACTTCGTTCAAGGCTCGGTAATCAACGACCATCCTCAGGGATTTATCCTTCTTCTCGACCAAAATTACTGGTGCTCCCCAAGGTGATGAACTCCTTCGACTATAACCTTTCTCCAATAACTCCTTGATCTGCTTCTTAATTTTTCTCTAGATCATTTGTGGGCATCCGATATGGTCTCTTGGATATCGGCCCTGTACCTGGCAATAGCTCTATCAGGAACTCGATGTCTCGATCCGGTGGCATGCCTGGTAACTCCTCTGGGAAAACATCCGGCAAATCTTTTACTACCGGCACTTCCTCCTGTACAACTCCCATGAGGGCATTCACTTGGCTCCTCCTAGGCACATGCCTAGATACATACTTAATCCTTTTTCCCTCCGGGGTGGTAAGGTAAATTGACTTGCTAGCACAGTCAATGCTTCCTCCATACTTTGACATCCAGTCCATGCCTAATATCACATCCAATCCTTGCGACTCCAAGATGATTAGGCCGGACGGAAAAACATGCGTGCCAATGGTTAGTGGTATCTGGGTGCACCATCTCGCTAGCCATGTACTCTGCTCCAAAGTAGCTCACTAAAGAGGGGTCCTAAGGGTTTGGGTTGGTAACTTAAACTTATCCACAAATCCCTTGATATGTATGAATGCGATGCACCAAGATGTCGAAAAGAACAAGAGCGGTAAATGACTTAACCAAAAACTTACCTATTACCGCGTCCGGCTGCTCTTCAACTTCCTCCACCTTAACATGGTTCACTTGTCCTTTGTTGAATGGATTGGGCTTCTTCCCAGCGCTCCCATTTCCGTTTCCATTCCTTCCTTCAGGGTAATCATTGGCATAGTGCCCTGTCTTCCCGCACTTAAAGCAAATAACTTGGCTTAAGTCCCTCTTGGCGGGTGTAGATGGGTTAGAGCGGTTCTGATTGTTATTGACTCCGTTCCCATTCCCATTCTTCGCACCATTTTAGTTATGCGATCCTCCTCCAGTATGGTTATGACCTCCATGGTTATGGACAAGTCCTCCCGAGTTCGGGGTTAAACGAGGCTTCTGGTGAGCTCCTGAGTTGTACTTCCCTTGTCCATACTTCCTCTTACGGCTCTCAATTTGCTGTTGCTTCCCTTCAATCATAAGGGCCTTGTCTACCAACTCCTGGTAGTTGTTAAAAATTGCCACCATCAACTGCATACTCATCTCATCATTCAGCCCTTCCATAAACTTCTCCTGCTTCGCGGCATCTGTGGCCACATCATCAGGGGCATAGCGTGATAACTTACTAAACTCATCCACGTACTGGGCCACGGTACAGTTCCCCTGGCGTAAGTTGCGAAACTCACGCTTCTTCATTTGCATGGCTCCAGTTGAGACATGGGCCGTGCGAAAAGCCTGTTGAAACTGGTCCCAAGTGACATTCGCTATAGGAAAAGTAGCCGTGTAATTCTCCCACCATGCGTTCTTTGGTCCATCCAATTGATGTGCGGCAAAGCGCACCTTCTCAACATCCGTGCATCTGCGGTGGTTAACTCCCTTCCAATACTGGCGTAGCCAATCATCAACAACTATTGGCTCGGTGCTACTTTGGAAAACACCGGCGGTTGTAACCTCGTAAAACGGGCTAAATTGTCTCTTTGGCGGCGGGTTGTTGTTGTTGTTGTTGTTGTTGTTGTTGTTGTTGCCCTGGTTACGAACTAGCAATTGCATCAAGGCATTTTGCTCTTGAATCAATCGGGTGAGCTCCGGTGGGAAAACAAAACCGGTGTCACGTCTCGGAGGCATCTGAGGGTTTAGATGGAAGAGATTAGAATAGAAAAAAGGTCTAGTGAGAAAACACTACCCATATGCATATGAGGCAAACACAATCATTTTACTCAATCAGTTAAGCAAGGGCATACAAACGGTCTAGGACTATCGCAAAAAGTGCTCAACTACTAGTAGTTACATGGGGGAAGTACTACTAATATATGGTGGTCATCTAGAAATTTTGATCGGTGGAGGACTCCATGATGTCTGCTCCAGCTTCGTCTTCATAGTCATCATCACTTGGATCGGAATCGGTGTCGTCGATGATGATGTAGTTGTCCGGGCAAGTGGGATCTTCTTCCTCTTCTTCCGGTGCGGGTCCTCCCATGAATACTCCGATCTTCTTGACTAAGTAAATGGATTCTTCTCCAAGAGTATCTTGATTTCCTCCTCATATCCATCACGTGTAAACTTGAGTTCTTCCTCCAGCTCTATGATCACGGTCTTTGCCTTCTTCAACTCCATCATGTCTCAAGACATCTGGTTCTCCGACGCCGAATGTGCTTGGTTTAGCTCTGGATGAAAGCTGCAATGGATCTATCCTTCTTGGTGCTGATTACTCCCCATTGCTCGTCTCGGCGCCCACATATTTGATAGATGGTGTCTTTAAGCTCCCTGTTGTAGACTTCTCCAATGCGTCCCATGGTAATGTGAGCTTCCATACTCTTGCCTAGACTCCAGGTGGGTGCTTCGAAAGAAAACTCTATGGGCTTAGAAGTTGGTGAGAACGTCCTTCCTGGAACTTGTCTTTGGAATCATCCAGCGCTCCTCTTCTGGTAAGGTGGCGTTGTACGTCCCGGTGAAGCTTGGTATTCCAATATTCAAGTACTTAGTGACTTCCTTCAAGTGGCGTCCAAAAGGTGTGTCTTCATCCGGTTGTGCAAAATTGTTCTTCATCTCCATCATCCTAGAGAGTGGAAAATGGAGAAGAGTCAGAAATGAGTGGAGAAGAGTGACCTATGGTTTATCTTAGTGGTCGTGTCCTACACTCAGCGTGTGCTCTGATACCATCTTGTAGCGACCCGACCTCAGATGGTCAAGTCCCGTGTTTCAAAGGTGTCATCCTCGGATCGGTAATCTTTGACACACAGTACTTGAAGGATTTATAACGAGTAGCAATCACACACTTATTACATCGAATGTCTCAAAAGAGAACTTATTACAATAATATGGCTTAAGGCCATCTAATACGATAACAGCGGAATGCTTGGAAGATAAAGTGAGTCCATCAACTCCAACGGCATAGCTAAGCTGCACGGCAACGACCTATCTAACTTTACTCCTCGTCTGAAAAGTCTGCAACATAATACGTTGCAGCCCGAGAACGGGTCAGCACATGGAATATGCTGGCAATATAACACAATAGAGCAAGAATAAACTATCACTACATGCAATAATTGGCCAGTGGAAAGCTCTACGGTTATGTTTTTGCGAAAAGCCAATTTTTCCCTACAACAAAGGAATAAGTTTTATTTTAACTATCATGGTGGTTGAAACATCATTGAGAAGGTATAACCCCAACTCAATCCCAATTAGAGTAATTAACATCCCAGCAATATTAATTAAGAGTGATGAGATACATGTGAATACTCAAATACCAGATACTCAGAATTTTCCATAACCGGGGACACGGCTAACCATGATTAGATTGTACACTCTGCAGAGGTTTGCGCACTTTTCCCCACAAGACTCGATCGCCTCCGTTGGATTTCTCGCACTACATGATGTTTGAGAAACGGATGACCGAGACATAGTCTTTTGGAAACATTAACTCTCTACTCCGGGTAGACCATACCAAACCTACAAAACCCACTACCTGCTGATCTACCTCTTCAAGAGCATCATGTTACTTACTCAACTATGCTAGAGCCCATAGTAGCTTGTGGCTGCACACGGAAGTTTCTAGAATGAATAATCTCAGTCCCCTTTGAGCCTGGGTGGCGGTCCATAGGAAGATCACACGGGTACCCGGGATTTCCAAAAAATAAAACAGACAACACTGGGTTCCCCACGTGCCTCAATCCACCCAGATGTGTATTAAAGTTGCCACCTTAAGTTAAACCAGTAATTAACAATCTCACATCTATCATGGAATACACTCAAACCCAAACCACGTCTACGAGCATAGCATAGCAATATAAGCAACACGTAGAAGTAACTCCCAAGTGTTTGATAGTATGAGCAATAGGTTCTACCTCAACTACTACTTCCCAACCCACAAATTAATGACATCCTAATCATGTAATGTTTGAGGATTGAGCTAATGCATAAAAACTGGGTATGAAAATAGTATGATCAAAGTGTTACTTGCCGTGCTGACGATCCGTGAATCCTAGAGACTCGTAGTAACACGCTTCGCACTCCGGGAATTCTATCGCAAGCAAAAAATAACATACATAAGCAACAAGAAAAGATGCACCAGTAAAACTCAACTAAAAGAGGCTGACCAGAAAGTTCAACTTAAGAACTCAAACCAAACCGAGCAAGGAAACTCAAACGGCGAAAGAAATAAGATCCGTTCACTAATCTGAACTAGGGTCAAATTTTACAGAGGCAAAAACTTGTTTGAGTTGGTTATTCGGAAAGACGGTTTCGAGATGAAACTCCAGGCGCTTGAATCGACTGATTCCGATAAACGAGCGAAAAGTTATACTAGAACGAACATCGGATCAGAAATCGCGATTAGAAAAATCGCGGAATAAATCCGATAAAAGAAAAAACGACGAACAGTTTAACGAACGAATGTTCGTTAACTGAAACTAAACGAAGAATGCGTTCGTTAAAACGAACGAACGAGTGAACGCTCGCTAAATAAATAAACCGGAGAATAAAACCGATCTATTTAAAAAAACGAATCTAGGGTTTTTCTAAAAAAGTCGAAGTGGTTTTTCAAAAAAAAGCGACTTGGCAGGCTCGGCGGTTCCTCCGGCGAGGTCCTCCAGCGGGGCGGGGCGGCTCCGGCGAGGCTAGCGAGGGGCGGCGGGTGGGTGGCGGGAGGGGGCGGCGGCGGCTAGAGGCGGCGGCGGCGTGACTCGGGCGGCGGGCGGCGACTCGGGCTCTGCCCGGAGGCGGCGGTGGTGCCTTGGTGGTGGCTAGAGGGGTATTTATAGAAGGGGGTCGGTGCCTTGGGAAGGGGGGCGGCGGAGTCCGAGCGGACTGGGCGGCGGCTCGTCATGGGAGGAAGGCGGGCGGCGCTTGGGCCGGCCTGCTCGGCTGGTCATGCGCTGGCCAAAAGGGCGCCATGATTTTTTTTTAAAAGAATAGTTCCGCTGACAGAAAAATTCCTATTAAATAAAATAAAAATCTAAAATTGCCAAAACAAGTTTTCACCGTCTAAATGAAATAATTAGAACAAGATGAACATTATCTTGGCCCCTAAAATGCAATTTTTAAAACGTGCAAATTTTTCTAGGGCAAATAAAATTCCAAATAAAATCAAATAACATCCAAATAATGATTTTAATATTTTCCCTCCAATATTTCAATTATTTTGGAGAAGTCATATTATCTCCCCTCCTTTATTTTTTTTAATATGAAATATTTTCCGGAGAGAAAAATAATTAAAATCAAAAATCCTCGTTCTCAGTATTTGATAAAAATCAAATATGAAAAACCGGAAAAATCCCCAACTCTCTCCGAGGGTCCTTGAGTTGCTTAGGATTTCGAGGATTGCGGAACGAAGATACAATAAAAATATGATATGCATAGATGACCTATATATAACATTCCAAATTGAAAATTTGGGATGTTTCATAAGTAAGTTTCTCCTTTACGCTACTGAGTGTCCTGGTGTCCCCACGGTCCCATGCCCATAAACCAACTCTTTAGCTCCTGTTGATTTACTGTATTTGGCAAACAAGCAATGCCACCATTAAAGTAATCCCATATTTGACGAATGTCATTGTTGGTCGTAATGCTTCCGGTAACATGAAGCATTGCTGCCATTTTAAAATTTCTACTGTCCTTGCATGATTGCCATGAACATAATTAAGATGCTTCTTTTCATTCCGTGTAAGTTTCGTATATGCTTATTGACCAGCAATTGTTTACTTTCTATCTTTTTGTGCAGATAGGGATATCCATTTCACCTTGTTGCTATTGTGACCTTTTGGTGAACTGCACAAAACACCTTTTTTGAATGAGTTTCTTGTGCAGTTCAACTAAAATGTCACGTGGGCAACATCTCTCAATTTTGGTGGAACTGCACAAAATGGTGATTGGAGTTTCCAAAATCTCCGTCAAATTCTGCTGGTAATCTCATGCAACATTTTATTAGCCTTTGCAAGATGGGCCATCACTATCACCACAATGGCACTTTATTTTAGTGGAACTGCACAAAAGGATAAGAAAATTATAGTTGCACCTTACATGAGCAGGACAGCCAACCTTAATGTTCCTCAATTTTAGTGCAACTACTAAAGAAGAACGTGCCAGCTCACGAGAGCAAGTACTGCTTGCTAGCTGAATGATGCAATCTTTGCTTCATTTCAGGTGAACTGCAGAAAAAGGTGCATGAATTGAATCATGGAACTCCAGGCAGGCCTCATCTGAGTGGAGCTATAGGTTGAGTTCAAAGAGTGCCACTATTATAGTAATCAGGCTCTTCTTATATTTGTGCTGTGCAAACAGGAATACTCAACTACAGATGTTATGACGGTCAAGAGCATTCGCCAAGTTCTTCGGTTGTATGACACGGCTAACCAAGATGGATTTAATCCCGATATTCACTTTATCAAAAGGCTCTAATGGGTTGGTTCTGAATCTTGCAAGCTGGGAATCAATGATATGTGTAGGCATATTTGTTGTACTTATTATTTGAATCTTATTTGTTGATTTTGAATCTTGCAAGCTGGGAATCAATGAGATGTGTAGGCATCTTTGTTGTACTTATTATTTGGATCTTATTTGTTGGTTCTGAATCTTGCAAGCTGGGAAACACGGCATGATGATGCAAAGGACAACAACCATAACAAACAGTTCAATCTTGGTAGTATTATCTATGTGAAAGTGTGACAAATGTGCTGATCGTGTGCGTCCTGAGAATAATAATTCTAATTGTTGTGCATGTTGATCCTGTCGCAATGATAGAACAAGCCAATGCATTACTTGTTTTAAGTATAAATTTCTATTAAAGCTAATTAAATGTAAGTAAAGTGACCACTAACTCTTGTTATTATAGTACAATACAGACCCGCTCGTGAAGGGACGTGTGGCTGGAGTAGGTTTCTTAATGGAGGCGTTTGAATGCGCCGAGGGTGCATCTTCTGCCGGGCGTGCAGCGGGCGAGGGGGGGGGGGTAGTAACTGTTGTCTCCTGTACAAACTGAGTTTACTGTTGAATCTAGTTCCCCAAGAGCTGAAAAACAAACTGCTGCCGGCGCCTACCCACTCGTTCACTTGAAGAGACTCCAATGGCGATCCAAGGGGTGAGCCTGCTGGATATGGAGTTCACAAAGGAGTTCCCCTTTGAGTTCGCCGTCCAGTCCTATGGCTGCACCAAGTTGAATGTTATGTACACCAACGATCCTGACTCGGTGAAGCTCTACCTCGCCGATTCAAGCAGTACCTATAGGACGAGAAAGCTCAAGGTCGCAGGACTAGACCTTGTGCCCATCCATTCGTCTCCTGACAAGGACCAGCGGATCGTCGTCGCCCAGGTATGTGTGCGGGATGAGGTTCTCGTCTACCACTGCTGTAGGGTCATCAGAGGTTCTAGAGCATTTGCCCGTTTCATCGGCAGCGCCGACTGCACCTTCGCCATGGTGGAGAGAAGGAAGAACGCGATGATTCGGCCATCTGGTGCAACAAGCTTGTCGACATCCAGAAGCAATACAATATCATCGGCAACGGGTAGGAGAAGGACTCCGTGGTTGACCACGCCGAGACCATCATCGACCCCTGATATGCCAACATGAAAGAAGACAACGATACCAAGGACCTGAACACGTGGGAGGCACCTCTGAATCTAGCCTACATAAGCTACACGGCCAAGGACGCATACGCATGCTACGACATGTACAGGCGGATCTTGGACATGAGGGCGTGTCTACTTCACGTAACCGACGAGTACACGGACAGCCGCAGCTCATGATCAAGCATGCCAGGAAGGTCTAGATGTTGTACTTTATCTGTTTATAAGCACCTTTATCATCTGAGTGTTTCGTGCATTAGCCTATGTGTCGTAATTATCTGTTTTGTTCGAAATATTTCTTTTAAGAACCCATTAACCTATTTGCTTTTTTAGTGGCTATTTGCTTATGTATGTAACTAGTTCACTTGTCCGTTTTTTAAAAAACTAGTTCACTCGGCTGCTGTGCTTTGAATCTCCTTCCTCCCAACATATTCCCATTCTTAGGTGGACCCAGCAGGTCTCGTACATAGACATATGGGACCAACCACCTATCCATTTGTATTTATTTATTTTATTCAATCTTTCATCCTCTTCCTATACTGTTGGCCATCATAGCCTATGGCGTTGGCCAGGCCATCCCTCTACTCCCACACATTGTCCGGCGGCGGCAGCTCCACCGGCCCACCCTGCACCCGAACAAGTCAACCATCGTACTCCCCTCCACCTGCGTCTTCCCTCGCTCCGGTTCGTTTGGTCCGAGGTCTCGACATTGTCCTCCGCCTTGGTGCGCTCGCCGCGGTGCCGCCATCTGTCGTTCCCAACATGGTTAGCAAAACAAGGGGAATCGGGAGACAACTGTTCGTCGAGAGGCTGACAGTCCAGGGCCCACGAGCTCCATGGCGTAGGTTTTGTTGTTTATCATGGGCAGCCCACAACATGTTTCAACATTTTTTGGATCCAGTAGGTACCAAGCGGCCTCTAGGCCTCCCAACCTAGCTTGTCTATAACATCAGCAGCTCAAGTTATGTTTGTTTTTTCAAGACGACGCACAACTCAGTTCTATTTTTCTATAAGAATGCAAAACTGAACCTATGTTTTCTATAAGAATGCAAAACTGAACCTATATTTATCTCTTACTTTATTACATATATATATATATATATATATATATATATAATAGAAACAACATAAGGTTCCGTTAAACCTGTCGTTCGTCCAACCATTTTATAGACCTTCCCACTTCCTTTATTTTTCGTTTTCATTAATCCTATATCTGAATTTTCTCCCACTTTCTTTTTCAATGTAAACTGAGTTTTCTCCCAGTACTTTTCCCTAGAACCAACTCAACTATCCCACGTCTAGCCTAAAATATAATAATACCCCATGGGCTTGGAAGTAGTGGCACAGTTTCCTTGAGGCCACGATGAGGCCAAAGATCAACTTTTGCACGCCACAGTACCTCGATCTAGCCCCTTGTAACAAGGAGATGACGAAGTACACTGGGCGCTGCACCACTTTCTTCCTTGTCGCGTCCTTGGGGTTGCTCTCGTTGCCGTGCTCATTGTTGTTCTGTCCTTTTCTGACTCTACCGTGATCTGGCCACTTTCTGCCTCATCCACCTCTCGTTGTGCTACCAAGGCCGCACATACCACTTGGCTGGTTGCCGCTAAGTAAAGCAATAACGACTCTTGAGGTTTCGGTGCAACCAAGGTAGGCACAAACGATATGTAGGCCTTCAATTCCTGTAGAGCTGCATCTGCTTCCGAGGTCCACCTCATAGGCCCTGCTTTCTTCAAAATTTTAAAGAACGGCAGGGCACGCTCGGTAGACTTGAAAAATGAATCTGCTTAGCACGGCAACGCATCCCGTCAAGCGCCTTACATCCTTAACTGTCCTTGGTGCTTGGATCTGCTCAATGGCCTTGATCTTGCCGGGGTTGGTTTCGATCCCCTGATGGTACACGAAGAATCCAAGTAGCTTGCCGGAGGGAACACCGAATACACACTTCTCCGGATTAAGCTTCAAGTTGATCTTGCACAGATTAGCAAATGTCTCCTCCAAATCCTGGATAAGGGTGGTCTTATCCTTGGTTTTGACCACGATGTCATCCATATAGGCTTCTATATTTGTGTGCAACTGTGGCTCAAAACCAATCTGGACTGCTCTTGCAAAAGTGGACCCGACACTTTAATCTGAAAGGCATGCAGACAAAGTAGTACGTACCACATGGACTGATGAACGATGTCTTCTCCTCATCTTCTTTGCACATGAAGATCTGGTGATATCCGGAGTATGCATCCAGAAAGGAGAGCAAATCACAACCTGAAGTGGAATCCACGACTTGTCGATGCGCGGCAAGGAAATGGGTCCTTCGAGCAAGCCTGGTTGAGATCTGTGAAATCAATGCAAAGCCTCCATTTCCCATTCGCCTTCGGACCACCGCTGGATTTGCTAACCACGTAGGATGCAGTACTCCTCTGACCAAACCAGCTGCCTCTAGTTTCTTGATTTCCTCGGCAATGAACTGCTGGCACTCCTAGGCCTGCTTCCGGACTTTCTGCTTGACGGGTCGGGCATGTGGGCACACAACAAGGTGGTGCTCAATTACCTCCCTGGGAACACCGGGGATATCAGATGGTTTCCAGGCAAACACATCGATATTCTCCCACGGGAAGGCAATGAGCGTGCTTTCCTATTTGTCATCAAGGGTGGCGCTGTTAGTGAAAGTACCATCAACGCCAGCCGGCCCTGTCGGGACCTTCTTCACTTGGGCTGCAGTAACCTTGGATATCTTGCTGTTGGAACACTCCGGCGCGTTGTCAACGGGTGTCGTGCACTCGGAGGGGGCACGTTTCCCGGACTCCTTGCCAAAGGTCCTACAATCCCTCTTCTTTCCTTTGCTTTCCTTGGCGGGAGCCGCTGTTGCCCCAGCCTCTGCTGCGACTACATCCTAGTACATCTTGTCCACGCAGATAATTGCAGCCTTCTCATCTGACAGGATAGTGATGACTCCCAGTGGCCCAGGCATCTTCAAAGTGTTATAAGCATAGTGGGATGCTGCCATGAACTTAGCCAGGGCCGGGTGTCCCAGAATCCCATTGTACGGCAGGGGGAGATCAACCACATCAAACACAATCTTCTCAGTCCGATAGTTCAATTCTCCCCCAAACGTCACCGGCAACGTAATATTTCCCTTAGGATGGCTCCTATCGGGATTGACTCCTCGAAACATGCCGGTAATCTCTAGCTCTTCTTCTCCTATCTACAGTTTGTTCATGACTGCCGGGGAAATCAGATTCAACCCGACCCTGCCATCCACTAACATATTTGTGACCTTGAGGTTGCGAATTGTTGGGGAGACCAACAATGGAAAACACCCTACCGCAGTGATGTGGCCAGGGTGATCCTCCTCTTCAAAGATGATGTGTGTGTGGGACCACTTGAGCGGCTTCCGGGCCTCTGGCGCTTGTTCCACAACATTGACCTCTCATGCCCATCGCTTGAGTTTGCGATGAGAGGTGTGCACAGATGCACCTCCATCAATGCATAGGGCGTTAGTGGCCTTCTGAAATTCCTGCTCACATGTTTCCTCTTCATTCCCTTCATCACTCACATCATCATAGATTTCCTTCTCTTGGCCCCTGGCGGTTTTTCCTTGGTTCCGAAAGGGTTTACTGGGGTGATTTGCTTCATCGCCTCAGCCCTTACCGCCAGCAGCCCTCTAACCTTTTTCCTTATCACGCTTATCATACTCTGCCATCTGTTTCTTGACAAGCTACTAAACCTGATAACACTCCTGAAGGTCGTGGCCTTTGGTTCGATGGATCTTGCAGTATGGCTCATCACCTTTCCCAACTTTTTCCATGGCAGCGGCTTCCCAGCAGGCAGCGCACACGACAGCTTCCTTGCCGGGGGCCTCAACCTTGACCTTCTTGCCGGTACTAGGTGCGCCCGAACCTTCTACAGTCATCACTGCCTTATCCCTTGGCTTCTTACTGCGCTTCTTGCCCTTTCTCTGATTGGTTGATTCATCTTCATCCTCTGAGTCCACATTGATGCAATCCTCCTCTCCAGGCAACTTCCTTCCTTCCTCCATCCGAGCACACTTATCCACCAGTGTGTATAGCTCCTTCACAGTCTTGGGCAACCGCACATTCACCTTAGAACGAATGTGACGGTTGCGCACATTGGGCTGGAAGGCTGCTATAACGGCTACCAGATGCATATTTGAAATATTTCTATGAACTTTACTGAATCTCTGTAAATACTTACGGAGGGTTTCTCCTTCCTTCTGTTGGAGAAGCTGCAGGTCGCTGGGCCTACCGGGCCCTTGGTGGCCACCGATGAAGGCACTGATGAACTCGTGGCACAAATCTGCCCATGACGAAATGGAGTTCTCCGGCAGGTGCACCAGCCAAGACCTCACATTGGACTTGAGGGCCAAAGGGAAGTAGTTGGTGAAGACCTTCTCGTCTCTTCCCCCGGCAGCCTGAACAGTGATGGTGTAGATGCTCAGGAACTCTGCCGGGTTCAGCCTCCCGTCGTATTTCTCAGGTATCTCTGGTTTGAACTTGCGAACGGACGGCCAACGGACTTGCTGCAGCTCTCGTGTAAAGGCAGGCCAGCCGACCTCAAAAGGTAGGCACCCGCGAACACCGAGCACAGGCTCGTCAACGTTGAAGCCGCCGCACCCGTCGGTCTGGCAGAGGTCATTGAGGGAGTCCTGGATTAGGGGGTATCCGGACAGCTGGACTATATACATCGTCCGGACTATTGAAGCGTGAAGATACAAGACTCAAGACTCCGTCCCGTGTCCGGATGGGACTCTCCTTTGCGTGGAAGACAAGCTTGGAAATCCGGATAATATATTTCCTTCCTTGTAACCGACTCCATGTAAACCCTAGCCCCCTTCGGTGTCTATATAAACCGGAGAGGATGGTCCTTAGAAGGCCGATCACAATTACAATAATACCATCATAGGCTAGCTCTTAGGGTTTAGCCTCTACGTTCTCGTGGTAGATCTACTCTTGTACTTCTCATATCGTCAATATTAATCAAGCAGGAAGTAGGGTTTTACCTCCACCGAGAGGGCCCGAACCTGGGTAAACATTGTGTCCCTTGCTTCCTGTTACCATCAGCCTAGACGCACAGATCGGGACCCCCTACCCGAGATCCGCCGGTTTTGACACCGACATTGGTGCTTTCATTGAGAGTTCCTCTGTGTCGTTGCTGCAAGGCTCGATGGCTCGTCTCGTTCTCAAGGACAACATTAACTCTGGGGGAGCTGGATGTAGGCCAAACTCTCCGACTTGGCGGCTTCATCATGGCTGCCCCATCAGCGGTTGCACTGACGATGGCCTGTCGGGTCATCACGCATAACCTTCGCGTCAATTCGGAACTCGCCGAACAGATGGATCCAATAGAGCTCTCCTACCTTAATGAGCTCTTGGATCGCATCGCCGCTTTGGGAGTCGCTACGGACTATGACCGGATCGGGCTTAAACTCGACCGAAGGGACATTAAATCCCCATCGGCCACCCATGGGATAGTGGTAGTGGAGGAACCACACACGGATTACCCCTCAATTCTGAGGACGAATTATGTCCGGATCACCGAGCTCCTTGAGCCGGACACCCGCCCAAGGGAATACATGACCCAGATCCCAGACTTAGAATCGGGCATCGGGCCGGAGAAATTGGGCAGCACCGGATCCCGGTCAGCCGGGCTCGGAGCTCCCATGCCCCTGGGTGCTAGAGCGGATCAGAATCCGGATTCAGCTATTCCCACCCACACAGACTTAAACCGTCTCTCCCGTATCAGGCAAGAGCCCCAGGAGACAGTACATCGTTACTGGGCCAGGTTCCTCCTTGTGCTAAACAAGGTCAAGGACTGCCGCGAGGATGACGTAGTCTCACTTTTCTGTAAGAACTACACGAACAAAGGAATCCTTAATGCTATAAGTCATCGTGACATAGTACACTTTGCGGACTTGGCAACCATAATACAGAAGTACTGTGCGATGGAAAGCGCCTGGAAGACCCAGACATAATTTTGGGATAGTCCGGCTCTCACCAAAATCTTTGTCCGAACTAAACGGGCGAACTCTCGTAAGTCGGCCGGTCAAATCCCCAAGAAACCAAAGCCCATCCCAGGACGGGGAACCGTATTGGAAGAATGGCTCAATGGGCCATGTAAACTCCACAGTGCTCCGGACACAACACCAACGCATAGCCTTAGGGCATGTTGGATACTCCGGCAGGTTGCAAAAAGTGGCGAGGACCTTCTTGCAAGCCATAAAGCAGAACAACATCCCGCCAACGAACACAATACGGTACTAACAGTCTTCGAGACTTTTGCCTCAAACAATAGGCGCAAGCGAGCTCATCGAAGCTCCTCTGAAATTTGCCGTGTGGCAAGACTAAACCCATGGGACGACACTGCTATAACTTTCAATGCCAGTGATGAACCTCGATTCCAGACTGTTCGGGCACCAGCCGCTCTGGTCCTCAGCCCAATCGTGGAAGGCTTTCGGCTCACTAAAGTACTCATGGACGGTGGAAGCGGATTAAATTTGATCTATGTAGAAACACTCAACAAGATGGAAATCGATAAAAGCCGCATTGAACAAAGCGGCACACCCTTCAGGGGAATTACCCCTAGTCGGGAAGCGCGGTGTGCGGGAAAAATCACACTCGATGTGGTATTCGGTACCCCGGAGAATTATAGGTCTGAAGAAATCACATTCCAAGTGGCTCCTTTTAGCAGCGGATACCACACCCTTCTCGGGCCGGACGCGTTTACAAGCTTTCAAGCTATACCCCATTGCCGTACATGAAGCTTAAAATGCCCGGACCCAATGGAATCATCACTCTAGCCAGTGATCCGGACGTCGCACTTCGCGTCGAAAACAAGACCGAAGCCCTAGCGGTCGAAGAACTAACAACACTTAGGTCAAACGTGGACATGGCCGACATGATACTCGACAAACGACCCAAGTCCACCTCATTTAAACCCGCAGACGAGATAGTCAAATTCCAAGTCCATCCAACGGACCCCATGAAGACAGCTTCCATTGGGACACAGTTGAGCCCCGCAATGGACGCCGCACTGCGAGACTTCTTACGCGAGAATTGGGACATTTTTGCCTGGCACCCATCGGACATGCCGGGCATCCCACGCAGATTGGCCGAACACAGCCTCAATATACTAAAAGGATACAAACCGGTCAAGCAGACTCTAAGGCGGTTTTCAGAGCCTAAACGGCAAGCCATGGGGGAAGAGCTAGCCAAACTACTCGAGGCCGGATTCATCAGAGATATTGAAAATGCTGAAGCTGCACTTAAACCGGTGGTAGATGAGCTGACCAGCATGAAGCGGCAAGTGCATTCCATGACTGCTGCCATCTTCGGTAAGCTTCCTTTGGCTTCTATGATAATCTTGACCTTCTTATGATAAGTCCGGTTTGTGATTTCTCTTGCAATGCTGTAGGCACACGCATTGGTCACTTGGGGTCATATGTTCGGAAGAAATTGAAGGCTGCCTATACCTTAATAGAGCAGTCAGATATCGGAGCACAATGGATCATCTCCACTGCATCACATAACAATCCAAAGACCTCCATAATCCAAGATACTCTTAGGAGGTTGTCAATGCTTCCCGCCCGGATTGAAGAGCTGAAGAAATCTGCTGCTCGAACCGGCGCCATTAACGCCTTAATCCGGGCAAAGGCATGGGTGCCAAATTTCGATCCGGTTGAGGCAGCTCAGGGCTATCCCAGTCTGAAGGAAGACGGTTCAGAGTTCAATGAAGATGATTTGAGAGCGATAAACCAGGCAGTGCGCCCTCTGGCTTGCCAATTGGCCGAAGAGGCAAACTTGTCGCATTATCAAGCTCAATACGACGATCAGAACAAGCGAGTGGCCGCACCTATTCCCGAAGCGGAGAACCTGATCCCTCCCAATTCGTAAGCATACTTACGCTCCTGATATTGAACCATCTTCCCTGATCCATGAGGAGGCTGTCTTTCAAGCTTTAATGGGAATCGACTGGACCATTGTTGACTTCCAGCAGCTGGGTAGAGATGAAGAGGCTGAAGCGGCTTAGGACGACCCACAACCATCAGACCGGGGCGGCGAGCCAGCATGAACCGGAAGCTGGTTTGAATAGCTGTTTCACTTTATTCTACTAAGAGACAATGATCTTATTTGGGCACCATGTTGCCTTGTAATAGGATAGCCAACACTCTTGCTTTTAATATGCCTTCGCGCATAGGTGCTGATACTTTTGCTTGAATGATCGAAACTTTCAATCTTATATTGCCTGCAGTCACAAAATCTTAAACCGCCACGGCGGTTTGTGCCGCCAGCCGGCTTGTGACATTCATATAAATATGAAATGAAATATTGAGGTATATAATCAAAATTTGTGATACAAAATACCTGCCATCGCTGGGCATAAAGTTGGCTTAGCCAATCTTGAAGCGGAGGTTGTATAAACCCTTACCGTCAAAGGAGAAAACAACTCCTGTTATCTATAATGCCGGTTTACCACGTAAACCGTGCCGGGTCATGACAAGCCCCCTGTTACTCCATAATAGGATGTTAACAGAAAAAACATCAAACCGGTGAAATTATCTCCGGATTAAAAAATTGACCGAATTCCGTCAATTGACAGTTTGAACCGGTTTAAAAATGTTGTCGGTTTAAGAAACGCAACAAATATCAACTAATAGTTATGAAAAACATGGAAGCAAAGGCAATGATAAACCGTTTGCAAAAAAGGAAGGCTTTGCTGAGCTGATCAGATGGTGTTACCATGGTCGGACACGACCAAGCTCCCTATAAGGTGTAGCCATGGTTCAAGTTAGCTGTGTCCCCAAGCGAAACTGTGGCATTATGCCGATCAAGTGGCGTGGCAATGGTTCAGGTTCGACCAAGCCCCAAGTGACTCTATGGCCTTAGGCCGATCAAGAGGCGTGACTGGTTCGAGACTTGACCATGTCCCCAAGTGATCTGGTGGCTTTTCGCCTATCAAAAGGTGTTGCATTGGTTCTGCATACACGACCAAGCCCCCAAGTGATATCACAAAGATTTTGAAAAGAAAACTCAGGGGTAAACCGGAGGCCGCTTTAAGACAGAACAACTCCATGTAACCACACATGATGTAACGAGCAGATACCCGCTTGGTGAGGCTCCGGTTTATTACTTTATTCATAATATATACACTGTCATAATATGTACATAAGTAGAGCCGATGGCTCAGGTATAGTAAGGCCGAAGATGAGCTATGTTCCACGGCCTGTTGGTCTCCTCCTCTGATGTGCGTGAGTCTTTATGCTCTCGAATATCGATCAAATAGTACGACCCGTTGTGCAGATTCTTGCTGACCACGAAAGGTCCCTCCCATGGTGGGGATAACTTGTGCATATCAGTCTGGTCTTGGATGAGCCGAAGCACCAAATCTCCTTCTTGAAAAGTTACGGTTCGACCCGGCGACTATGGTAACGACGAAGATCCTGCTGGTAAATCGCCGAGCGGGCAGCTGCTATGTCACGCTCTTCATCCAACCGATCCAAAGCGTCCTGCCGTGCCGTCTCGTTGTCCGCTTCAACATAAGCTGCCACACGAGGTGAGTCATGACGGATGTCACTGGGGAGAACCGCCTCCGCTCCATAAACCATAAAGAACAGCGTGTATCCCGTGGATCTTTTAGGCGTAGTGTTGATACTCCATAACACAGACGGTAGCTCCTTTACCCAACAACCCGGTGTCCTCTGCAAAGGGACCATAAGCCGGGGCTTGATGCCTCTCAGGATCTCTTGATTAGCCCTTTCCGCTTGACCATTGGACTGTGGGTGGGCTACTGAAGAAACGTCAAGCCGGATGTGCTCACGTTCGCAGAACTCTTTCATGGCACCTTTGGACAAATTGGTACCATTATCTCGTGATGATACCGTGTGGAAAGCCAAACCGAAAATCACCTTTTTGATGAACTGAACCGCCCGTAGCTGCGTCACACTTGCTAACAGCTTCGGCCTCCACCCACTTTGTAAATTTGTCAACCGCCACCAGGAGGTGGGTCTTTTTGTCCTTGGACCTTTTAAAAGGTCCAACCATATCCAGCCCCCAAGTCGCAAACGGCCAAGTAATTGGAATCATCCTCAATTCTTGGGCCGGTATATGAGCACGTCTGGAAAACTTTTGGCAACCATCACATCGTCTGACCAGATCTTCCGCATCAGCATGGGCAGTCAACCAATAGAAACCGTGGCGGAACGCTTTAGCCACCAAGGATTTTGAACCGGCGTGGTGACCACAATCTCCTTCGTGGATCTCACGCCATATTTCACAGCCTTCCTCAGGGGACAGACAGCGTTGAAACGCCCTGACACACTGCAATGATGCAATTCTCCATTAACAATGGTCATGGACTTAGATCGCCGAACTATCTGCCGGGCCAACGTCTCATCTCTAGTAACTCACCCCGGTTCATGTACGCCAGATAAGGAAGCGTCCAATCCGGAGTGACGTGAAGAGCTGCCACCAATTGAACCTCCGGATCAGGAATAGCCAAATCCGCTTCACCAGGGAGCTTGACCGACGGGTTGTGCAGCACGTCCAGAAAAACATTGGGCGGGACCGGTTTGCGCTGAGAGCCCAACCGGCTTGAAGCGTTCGCTGCTTCATTCTTCCGACGGTCCACGTGGTCCACCTGATAGCCCTTGAATTGACCTGCGACAATATCCACCTCACGACGATATGCAGCCATGAGTGGGTCCTTTGAATCCCAAGTGCCAGACACCTGTTGAGCCACTAGGTCCGAGTCACGAAGCACTTAACCCGGCTTAGATTCATCTCCTTAGCCATACGGAGACCATGGAGCAAGGCTTCATACTCATTGCAGTGTTAGTACAAGGGAACATTAAGCGGAGAACGTAACAAAACTTGTCACCTCGTGGGGAAGTTAGTACGACTCCAGCCCCCGAGCCCTCCAATTGCCTGGATCCGTCAAAATGGATGGTCCAATATGTGTGATCCGGCTTTTCTTCAGGTGCTTGCAACTCCGTCCAATCATTAATGAAATCCACAAGTGCTTGAGACTTCACCGCCGTCCGAGGCACGTACTTCAGACCGTGCGGCCCAAGCTCTATAGCCCACTTGGCAATCCGGCCAGTCGCTTCCCGATTCTGTATGATATCGCCTAAAGGAGCAGAACTGACCACCGTGATGGGGTGCCCTTGGAAATACTGCTTCAGCTTCCGGCTTGCCATAAAAACTCCATATACCAGCTTCTGCCAATGCGGATACCTTTGCTTAGATTTGATAAGTACCTCGCTGATATAATAAACCGGACGTTGAACCGGATGCTCCTTCCCTGCCTCCTTCCGCTCCACCACAATGGCCACACTGACCGCCCAGGCATTAGCAACAACATATAGCAGGAGCGGCTCCTTGTCAATGGGAGCAGCGAGCACAGGCGGGTTGGCCAATTGCCGCTTTAAGTCCTCCAACGCTTCATCGGCGGCTGGACTCCAGACAAACTGATCTGTCTTTTTCAAAGATCTGGTACAAAGGGATGGCCTTCTCCGAGGCAGGTGATAAATCATTTCGGTGGCGGCAATCCGCCTGCCAAACGCTGGACATAATTAATACACTTCGGTTTAGACAGGGAGGTGATAGACGTAATCTTCTCCAGATTAGCTTCTATTCCCTGTTGGCACGAAAACCCAATAACTTCCCCGCCGTAACACCAAAAACACATTTGGCCGGGTTGAGCATCATCTTGTAAACCCGCAGGTTGTCAAAGGTTTCCTTCAAGTCGTCAATCAGTGTCTCCTTCTTCCTTGATTTGACCACAATATCATCAACATAGGCGTGCACATTACGGCCGATCTGTTTATGCAGGCAATTCTGTACACAACGTTGATAAGTTGCTTGGGCGCTCTTGAGCCCAAAAGGCATAGACACATAGCAGAAGGCTCCAAAGGGAGTGATAAACGCCGTCTTCTCCTGGTCCTTAACTGCCATCTTGATCTGATGATACCCAGAATACGCATCCAAAAGCTCAAACGCTCACAACCCGCAGTGGCATCAATACTACGGTCAATGCGGGAGGGCAAAAGGATCTGGCCGGACAAGCCTTGTTAAGATCTATATAATCCACACACATGCGCCAAGTGCCGCTTTTTCTTAAGAACCAACACCGGATTAGCAAGCCACTCTGGATGGAAAACTTCAACGATAAAGCCACCGCTAAGAGCCCGCCACCTCCTCTCCAATGGCTTTACGCCTTTCCTCGTTAAACCGGCGGAGAAACCGCTTCACCGGCTTGTACTTGGGATCAACATTAAGAGTGTGCTCGGCGAGTTCCTCGGTACACCGGCATGTCGAAGGCTTCCATGCAAAATGTCCCGATTCTCACGGATGAACTTCGATGAGCGCGCTTTCCTATTTCGGATCCAAGTTGGCGCGATCTTTGAATCGCTTGGGCGAATCGCCAGCACGAAGTCAACAAGCTTAGTCTCAATCGCCGATTTGAATTTTAGGGCGGATCATGCTCAGTAGTTGGCTTCTTCAATGGAGTCATGTCCACGGATCAACATTGTCCTTATAATACTTCAGCTCCTCGGTGGCACAAACCGACTCTGCGTAAGCCGCATCACCTTCCTCACATTCCAAAGCGATCTTGCGGCTTCCATGAACCGTTATTGTCCCCTTGTGACCCGGCATCTTGAGCTCCAAATAGATATAACAAGGCCGTGCCATGAATTTTGCATAAGCGGCCGCCCAAACAGGCGTGATATGGACTTTGGATTTTTACCACTTCAAGCGTCAATGTTTCCGATCCGAGTCATATTCATCTCCAAAGGCCACTTCCAGAGCTATTTTACCAACCGGATATGCTGACTTGCTAGGTACCACACCATGGAACACTGTATTGGACGGTTTGAGATGTTTATCTGTTAACCCCATACGACGGAAGGTCTCATAGTACAGGATGTTAATGCTGCTCCCTCCATCCATGAGCACCTTGGTGAACTTATAACCTCCCACCTGAGGTGCCACCACCAGGGCTAGTCAATGACCCGGATTGTCAACCCGGGAGGATGATCCTCTCTACTCCATACAATGGGCTGCTCGACCAACAGAGGTAATGAGGCACGGCCGGTTCAACAACGTTGATTTGCCGCTTCAAGCTTCCGGTCTCGCTTATCTAAGCTGGTGGTGAAGACGTGGTAACGCCCACTATTCAACTGCTTTGGGTTGCTCGATAACCCGATTTGTTGCTTGCTGGTTGTAACCACCTTGGTTATTCGATTGTTACGATTGTTATGTCCGCCGGATTACCATTAAATCCTGAACCGGAATTTCCTCCACCGTAACCCGCCCAGTCTGAACCGCCGCGAACCTTGATCATACCGGAAAGCATTAGAACTCTTGAACTCCTGCATAATGTAGCAATCCTTCCAGAGGTGGTTTCTTTGGCGTCTCCTTCGTCCCATGCTTCGGACAGGGTTGATTCAACAGATAGTTCAAGCGGTCCGGATTGGGATTAGGCACTCCACTTTGATTCGGCTGTTTACCCTTGCGCCGCTGGCCCTTGTCCTGCGCGTTGGTGTTGACTACGAAGTCCATGTTGTCGTTCGCTTTACGCGTGCCCCCACCATTACCTGCTGAGTGATGTTGCTGGCCCTTGGAGTTGCTGTTCTTCCTTCCCTTCCCTGTCTCGTCATCATCAGACTCGGGATCCTTGGTACTATCAGAATCAGCATACTTCACTAAAGCGCCCATGAGAGTGCCCATGTCATTACAAAACCGCTTCATGCGCCCCAACTTCAACTTCAAAGGCTTAAACCGGCAGTTGCCCTCCAGGGTCAAGATCGCAGAGTCAGCGTTGATCCGGTCTGACGAGTGCAAGATTTCCGAAACGCGGCTTACCCAATGGGTTGTTGACTCCCCTTCCCCCTGGACACAAGCCGCCAAGTCCACTACATACATGGGCTGCTTACATGTATCTTTGAAATTCTGGATAAACCGGGTCCGCAACTGGGCCCATGAACTGATAGAATTGGGTGGCAAGCTCTTCAACCAAGTACGGGCCGTGCCTTCGAGCATCATGGTGAAGTACTTTGCACACGCAGCCTCATCCACATCCAGCATCTCCATGGCCAACTCATAACTTTCTATCCAAGCTCGAGCTAAATCGGCGGTGTAATTTGGCACCTTGCGGACCCTTGAAGTCTTTGGGCAAGCGCACATTGCGTAAAGCGGGACGAGGCAAGGCACCCCCAAAGAGCTAGAGGTAACCCCAGGCTCGACCGAGATGGTCAGACGAACCGGCGTGGTCGATAAGCTTGATGATGTCCGCTTCTTTCGGCCTCCCTGCGTGCTCGGGCCCGGTCCACCACCTCTGGCGTTGTCGACGCCACCTGCCGGGGTTGTTGCCACGCAGGCGCACCACGCCTGCATTACATTTGATACGGTTCGTCCACGTGCCTGCTATAGCTCCGGCTTGGGCGGGGTAGACTGGATCCGTCGGCTATACGAATATGCTTCCTGTTGGACCAAAGCTGTCCTAAGGAGCTCCTTGACCCAGCGCGTCTCTACTGCCTGTGGTGAATCGCCTTCAATTGGAATAGCCTCCAGCCGTGCCGCAGCTGCAACAAGGTTATCCGTCGGATTGGAGTAGTGACCCGGAGGTGTCTGCACAGCCTGAGGCGCACCGGCGTTATGGCGAGGTAGATCTATTAAGCGGGGCTGAACTGCCGCCCGTCCAGTGCTTCCGCCCGGTTTACCACCGGAGGATTACTAGTTCCCACTCCGGGGGTGTTGAAGAGGTCTCTTCCCTCGAAGACTGAAGGCAAACGGGATCTGTATTTCCTCTTCATGACTTCATGCGACGCGCTCTGATCCAGCATGAGCCTATAAGTCAAGCGCATCTAAAGCGGCCCGCTCTGCCGTCATCCTGGCGTCTGCAGCTGCTAGATCCGCTTTAGCCTGAGTGATTCTTCCTTCACCTTCGCAATCTCCGCGTTATGGGCGTCCTGATCCGCCGGGTTAACCTCTGCCATGAGCGCAGCCAACGTATCGAATAGATTTGATAAAACTTGAGCCAGCGGGCGCACAGGGCCTCCTGCCCCGGCAGCCATCGCCGCTGTTGAACCGGCAATCACCGCCGCTGCGGTCGAAGAGTGAAGCACTGCTTGTGTACCGGCCATGAATATTCCAACCCGGTTGGGCAGATCAGAGGGGTCCGGAATACTGTCACCATCGGAACAGCCCCCAATCCGGCCATCTTGTAGCTGATATAGAGATTCGGTTTCCCCGGTCGACGACTCGTCGTCAGAGTAGACGACGGTTTCACCACCGGATTCTGATCCGCCCTCGTAACTTCCTCCGTGGATGACTCCCACAAAGGCACGCTTCACGGCCGGTTTAACCTGGGCAGGTCTCGTACGCTGAGCCGTCTCGACGAGGTCGGTGCAGATGTCCGGCTCAGCCACAGCTCACCGATCTTGCCGATGAAAACGTGTATGCCACCAAAGGGGACCCGGTACCCGTACTCAATCGAGCCGCCTCGGGCCCCCGCCTGCATCGTCGATGTAGAGCTTGCCGCGACGACTCTTGGTCATCCGGCCCACAGCAGAGCCTTCGAGTCCTCCGAACTTGCCCTCCAAGATCATCAAACCATCGTGCCATAGCCCCAAGGTGGGCGCCAACTGTCGTGGTTTTGTCACGGCAGATGTCCTCATGAAAGGACTTAGTCGTGGAGCCATCGCTACGGGTTAACTTGAAGGGGTTAAAGCGGACGCAAGACACAAGAGTTATACTAGTTCGGCCCCTTCGATGAAGGTAAAATCCTACGTCTAGTTGTGATGGAATTGATGTGGTCTCGATGACTAGGGAGCAAATAAGCTTCGCCTAGGCCTCGAGTTGTTGTTGTCCGTTCTTGAACCGCCCCGGGTCGTCCCCTTATATACACGGGTGACGCCCGTCGGTTCAGAGAGTCCTAATCTCCGGTTCATACTCGTATCCGGGTTGGTCTCTCTCTATTCTTAACTTACAATACAAGTTTACATACCAGGCCGGTTTACGGCTACAGGTTCTAAACCGACTACAGGCCTTGGGCCCTTACTCTCATGCCTCTTGGGCTTTTGTCGTTGAACTACTGATGAAGTTAACCCGGCCCAGATAGGCCGGTTTATGCCCAGTAGTAATATCCCCAACAACTACCCTGCGACATAATACATGATTCGCCACGCGTACACATGTACGAAGAGAAGGAAGCTGAGTTAGATCGGCAGGATAACTTGGATGCCCTGGAAGAGGAGCGCGACGTCGCAAAAGCCCGCTCCGCATTCTGTCAACAGCAGGCTCGACGGTACCAAAGCAGAGAAGTGTGGGCCAAAACATATAATATTGGTGAACTCGTTCTACGCCTACCGGAGAAGAAGAAGGACAAGCTCAAACCCAAGTGGGAAGGTCCCTTCGTCATTGACAAAGTTCTCACCGGAGGAGCGTACCGCTTACGTAATGCATCCGATAACAGACTCGAGCCGAACCCATGGAACGCGGCCAAACTCCGGAGATTCTACGCCTCGCGCCGAACTAAGTGTTCGTCTCCTTAACCCTCGTTTTTAATTATGCTCCCTCCCTTTTCCTTTCTCGACTTTTTTTCCTCTTCACACAAAGTATTTAATACAGTACGGACTCCCGGATCCTTCCGGCCGCACTATGTGTGTAAGTAATACCTAGGGGCTTCCTATACGGAAGCTAAAAATAATTACTCTAATGGCTTTTTGCCCATCACATATGCGTTTCTTTTTCCATATGTGCCTTTTCTTCACCATTATAGGCACCGATATGACTTAAGATGTGGCCAAGCAGGGTTTCCTGGCTCTTGTGTTTATGCCCTACATTCCCGTTAATTCGTCTAGGGCATAAGGGGAGCACCTCTGCGATTGTTACTGCCGGTTCAGCCGGATGTGTACCTCAGACTGGGTGAAGCCGAAAGCTAGCTTCCTTAAGAGAATATTCGCTCGGTGAACAAAAGATGTATTCGTTTATTACAATGTCAATCCCCAGAAGTTTTGTATCCTGCGCCCTTGTGCGCTGTCCGGACATGTGCATCGTCGCATGTGTACCCAGGGAAAGGAACCCCTAACGGAACTATTCTCCCTGGAAGATGTTTCTTACTATCCATGTAATATAACATAACTACTTGGGTACTTGTCTGTTCAAGCACTTATGACCCCTACGCTGGTGTCCACGCATACCCGGTTACGTATAGCGAGTGGGTATTCGGACACATCCCGGACTATAGTATCCGGGGGCTGAAGCGAAAAGGTCCGCCATGACAAATGATTTTAATCCGGCTAGGGACTAGTTATGTCCATTGAATTACACAGTCACTTGGACTGACTATATTCCTCCTCTATACCATCCAATAGGCTATCTAGCTTACAATCCAATTGAGAATACTTTGCGGCTAACGCTACCTGGTCATATACCAGACTCACGGGAATTTCTTGCCCATCTGGCCCCGCCGGTCCAACTTCGGCCATATGGTTCGGGTCCAAATTTTGGTGTAGCGTCTTCACCATAGCCCAGCTTCTCTTGCACCTTGCCGGCAGGCTGACATCTTCCACAATCGGAAGCGCCGTGCTCCTTGAAGCATATCCACAAGCTCCCCATGCCATTCGGGCAGAAGCTTGATGGCCACAAGGCCTCGAGCAACACTGCATCACCTGCCGAGCTCGCTCGTGCGGTTGTAAGAGGTCTTGTAGTAAATCGCTGCAGATGAGGGCATCTCCTCCTCGTAGGCGACCGTTAACATTCCTACAAGCAAAATCCTTTTACTATACTTCCGCGCCGAACTATAATACAGTTCGTCTAGGCACTTACCATAAATGCGGCGTCGAAGCCTTTTGTTCTCCTTCACGGAGTCCGCCAGCTGAGCACGGACGTCTTTTAACTCCACGTCCAGCTGGACTTTGGCATCTTGAAGATTGTTCTTCTCCTGCCTAACTTGCGTAAGAATGTGCTCGCCATCCTTCAGCTTCCTTTTGAGCTGTGATTCATCATCTCTTACATCCTCCGGATTCACCCCGGGATTGTCTGCAGAATTTTCTGTTAGACTTGTCATATCAGCCATTTACTAACTGGCGCATCTTCGTACAATTGCGACAAATGTTACCAGATGAGGGCTTTCGGGATTCCTATAACTTGGCAATCATGCCCTCATCTCGGCCTTGCACTCCTCCAGCTCCCGAGACAATTGCTCATTCTTATCTACAAGGACCTGTGCATAAATTGATCCTTAAAACAGTTGTTCCAACCGTTTCAAGTCTCAGGGGCTACTGCTACACATGCTTATCAAATTTTCTTACCCATATATCTTTGGTATACTGGTCCGTCGCTCAGGCAAGCCCGCCTTAAGCAGCTCGGATGTATGCGTCTCCCGAATTGAAGGTGTGAAATGCCTCTTCGGAAAAGATGTTGTTCCAAAGTACGGCCCGTCGGCGCCGGTGATTAATGGCGCTCTCTACTTCGAAAATCGTGGTCGAGAGCATATCCGCATCCTCTATCGGAGAACTATGCGACATCGGCCCCGCTCCCGCCTCCGCTCTCGAAGCCGGCTCCGAAATCCGGCTGGTGGAGGCGTGGTTGGCAGGATCCTCAGATATAGTCCGGCTTCTCCTCTTCCTGCCAGGACACAAAGGGTTCTGTTATACTTCAAAAATACCATAATCGCAGCACAGGTTTTTGTGTTACCTCTGTAGCGGCGAGTCGACCCTCATCGCCTTCCTCTTGAGCCTGCCCGATCCGGACGCCCTTGGCCGATGAGTCCCTAGGGGCTCGGCCCCACGCTCCGACCGTCATCTCTGCAAAAACACGACACTTCAAGGGTAAGGCATGACATCTGAAGGGAGTCCTCTTCGGAGGATAGGGTTTTTTCGGCTTGGCTTACGCGCGACGTAGGCAGCGGTCTGGGATGGTCGGTAATCATGGCAACTGAGGCGCCATCGCAGCTCGCTTGATAAAATATACCGTTGACAAGCTCCATGGTAATATCCGGATCTTCTTCGAGTCCTGGATCTAGGGCCCTTCCGGGGTCCTCTGGCTGTGGGGAGGGGCTGGAGATTCCTTCTACGACCCTCCTCAGTTCCTGCTCGGGAATATCGAGGAAGATAATCTTAGCAAAGAACGCCACAATAAGTGACGCGGGGAAAGGAATGACAACTTACCAGTTTGGGGGTTTGTACATGGAGAATCCATCTCACGGTTTGATGTGAAGGAATTCTTCCTCTTCCCCTTTGTATAAATCGGACAATATCCTTGCCAGAGCAGTGGCGGAGTCCGGACCCTTACGGCCACAGCGGGTGGCATCATCTTCCCCGTTGAAATGCCACATGGGCTTCCCCTGATATTGAAGCGGTTGCACTCCCCGTATTATGCATATCGCCATAACCTCGACTATCGTCAGTCCGGATATGGCCAGTAACTTTATCCTGCTCATCAGGTAATGTATTTCCCTGGTATCCTCCACTTGGGGGCCTCGGGGGAGCCAACTTAGACATGCCCTCGACGGGGCGTTACTGAACTGGGGGAGACCTGTCCGGACTGGATCTGGAAGGGGAACGTCATCAATGTAGAACCACTCTGAAGGCTAGTTCTCTGGTGCCTTCTTGGGAGTGCCGGATATGTATCCGGTCTCGGCAATCCGCCATACTTCGGCCCCGCCCACCTGACATAGGGATTCTCCCTGGTTGCGGGGGACAAGGCAGAACAGCTTCTTCCATAACCCGAAGTGAGGCTCGCAGCCTAAAAATGTCTCACAAAGGGCAACGTACCCTGCTATATGTAGTATACAGGCAGGGGTAAAGTTGTGCAACCGGAGGCCGTAGAACTCTAGGAGCCCGCGAAGGTACGGGTGGATGGGAAATCCGACGCCCCTTAGCAGATGCGGGATGAGGCATATTCGCTCCTCTAGAGATGGATTAGGAGATCCCTTCGCCTGTTCCCCGCCGTTATAGGTGGCTATTCCGGCTCGGACGGGGACCATGAACGCCGGTGGGAGAAACCCTTGGGTTTGTAACTCGATCAAACGGCTATGGGGAACTGAACACTCATCCCAGTCCCCCTGCTTGGAGCGAGGAGAGCGAGCAGAGGAGCTGCGACGACCGGCCATGTTGGAATGGTTCTTCCGGAGCGCTCTGTTAGATGCTTACTCGAGGGGGGAGAGTGAGGTCTGGATCTGAGAATCCCCATCTCTTCAAATAGACGGTCAGCCCGAAAGGATGGAGGTGGCAAATGCGAAAATGCTTCGGCTCCTCGCGCTCGTTCGACACGTGGAGATGGTCATTATTGAAGCACTGAAGCCGAGGAGTACAACATTGATGGGATGCCGGACACTATTTGTCGTAACAGATGCTTTGGAGTATTCGGGGATGGAACCCGCCTTGCAATGCCGAAGACAAGACTGTGCGCCGGACTCATCGTCATTGAAGCCTAGTTCAGGGGCTACTGAGGGAGTCCTGGATTAGGGGATGTCCGGACAGCCGGACTATATACATCGTCCGAACTATTGAAGCGTGAAGATACAAGACTCAAGACTCCGTCCCGTGTCCGGATGGGACTCTCCTTTGCGTGGAAGACAAGCTTGGCGATCCGGATAATATATTTCCTTCCTTCTAACCGACTCCATGTAAACCCTAGCCCTCTCCGGTGTCTATATAAACTAGAGAGGATGGTCCTTAGAAGGCCGATCACAATGACAATCATACCATCATGGGCTACCTCTTAGGGTTTAGCCTCTACGATCTCGTGGTAGATCTACTCTTGTACTACTCATATCGTCAATATTAATCAAGCAGGAAGTAGGGTTTTACCTCCATCGAGAGGGCCCGAACCTGGGTAAGCATTGTGTCCCTTGCTTCCTGTTACCATCAGCCTAGACGCATAGATCGGGAGCCCCTACCCGAGATCCGTCGGTTTTGACACCGACAGTTGTCGTGGCGCCGATCCATGAAGACGCGCGCGTCTCCCCGCCGCCTATCCTCCAGGGCTCGACGATGGCCTGGACGTTCTCGAGGGTCGGAAGAGGCCATCGAGACGTCGTCGGGGTCTTGATGCAGCTGCGCCCACTTCGGCTGCCGTGGTGGGGACTGCATGGTGGGGACGACCCCCTCTGTTTGGACAGCAGTACGGGCGGTTGCTGTCGCTTGGGGAGGTCGTGGCGGGTCGGCCGGTCGTGAGCCCCCAGCCTCGGCGAAACTGACTAGGCTCTGGACAGTGGCACGCCATTCATCCATCTGTTCGGCTGCTGGCAGAAACCTCGGCAGCAACTGAGCTCGAGCCATAGCCTCCGTGGTTGTGCTTGGCATAGATGTTGATGACGTCGACCACACCGTCGCCCGGCTCCTGATCGTGCCAACGGCAGCGATGGCGGGGGTGCCGCATCCACGTCGCTGTGGGATGACCACCTGAGTAGTGGGGTCATGCGGCGGTGGTGCTCGAGGCTCAGCAGCCCCGTCGAGCGCAGCGGTCTGGTCGACTCGCCCAGGAGGAGGCACGTTGGCCGTGGTCGCTCCCGCGGTGGGGGAGGCCGGAGGGCGATGGCTCACCCCGGATCGAGCGATGTTGCTATGGCTGTGCTCGTCGTTGGGGGGAGAGGGTGCAGATGGAGTGACTCCCTCGCCCGCAGCTTGTGGAGCATGACCGCCAAGGCGTTGTTGATGCTGCCCTCCTCCGACGTCTTTAGCCCTCGTGTCGACCGCAGGGGGAGTGGCGATGGCGCCACCTGCTCCAACCACGCCCCTAGCAGCGTTCACGTCCTCATTCGCCCCCACATCCTCCAAGGCACTAGAGGCCGCGGGTGGCAGAGCCTTCGAGGTGGACGGATCGGCCGAAGGGCCGAACTTCTTCTTCTTAGGCGCCATGGTCGATGGCGTCGTCGAAGATGAAGATGGCGATGAAGATGACGCGCTGCGCACGCTTTCAGGTTTGCGCAAGCGAGCCCCCTGCCTGGCGCGCCAAAGATGTCGCGGGATATCCGCGGCCACCTATGGGACCGGGTGGCCCCTTGCTAGTTTGGGGGGGGGGGGGGACGTCGCGTTGCACAAAGAGCAGATCAGCGTGTGGTAGCACGATAGAGAGCACACAAGCAATTTACCTAGGTTCGGGCCGCCGCGAGGCGTAAGACCCTACTCCTTCTTTGGTGGATTGATGGTGGAATGAGCGTGGTGACGCGTAGTACACTTGCCCGGCAGGGTTTGCCTCGGGGCCGCAGCGACTACTTGCGTATGGTGGCTTGGGTTCATCAACTTTCCAACCCTTCCTATGAGTGCCATGGGCCTCCTTTTATAGATTAAGGGGTCACCACAGTGGCAAAGTGGTCATTATCCACTGATATGATAGCGAACAGTGCTATCATACCTAACTCTGCAGGCTGAAAGGGTGCATTAAATGCACCGCTTAGTGTCACATCACTGGTCGCCCGGCAAGGCCTGCCGGGCTATCTTGCCAGCTCCGCACCTGTTCTCTTGACATGTCGCAGGACGTGTGTCATCTGCGGGTTTCTTCTGTAGGAAATGGCTGCCACTTAATCATCTTGCGGCTGGACACTGCACTGATTGACGACGTGAGTCGTGTTTGAGTGGTTGGTGGGGTGGTTCCACCCCCCGCGAGCCCCGGCAGGCTCTGTCGGGGAGCCTTGATTGCTTGCTTCTGGTGGTGGCCTCGCCTCTTGTCGGGCTCTCCTGCTCGGCAAGGGAGGCCCTTCTCTTGCTGACATCTTGCTCCTTAGGCTCGATCTTGGTCCCTCTGGGCTGCATGTTGGTTCTTCAAATCCCTTGGTTCTTCAATCTCTGACTTAAGCTGGTGCTTCAATCTAGATTTTGTGCCTGTGCACATTTGGGCTACAGACCCAGGTTTTGTTGCACCGACACCGACTTCTTCCATGCCTGCACTCGGGCAAGGATCTCATTCAACTGCGTCATCATGGACTCCAGATCCACCTTGAGAGACTCACCAGGATGCAACTCCTTGTCGATTCTTCCCGTGGCACCACGCAGCAGAGTGACGTAACCTAGAGCTTCGTCGAGGTGGTCGTCCAGTCGGAGAACGGCAAGGGCGACCTTGTCGTTAATGATCTGCCTGGTGGGGTTCAGGTCCCACTTGATCCTCTCCGTCTCTAGCTCCTCGTTGAGGCAGTATTCTATCATAAAGAAACAACACCAGAGGCCCACAATTGACCAAATCTTAATGAATGATCTGCATTCGGCTGAAAAAAATACCAGCAAGCTTCTCATTCATCTCCGAGCAGAAATCATCGATATACTACTCGAGTGCATTCTTCTACTCGAGGAGCTAGGCTACCTTCCCCTCCAATATTTTCCTCTCCTGCTCAACGGCACCAGCCTTATCCTCGCATTTTTTATCCCACTCGGAGTATTCACCTTTCGCCATGATTGCATCAGCGGCAGCCTTGAGAGTCTTGATCTCCTCCTCCAGCTTGCCAACTGACGCCAGCTTCTCCTCTGCGAGCTTGGTCTTGGTCTTGGCCTCCTTCTGGGCTAGCACCAGCTGCTTGTCCTTGTCTTACAGGGCCTGCTTCATGGTGTCTAAAGAAATAGAAATCACGAGCCTCTTTAAAAGTTGGGCACTCTCGTTACGAACATATGTCGAAGCGGATTGACTCGGAAGCAACTAACCGCCAAAGGTCTTCTTCTCCTTTTCTAGCCGAGCACTCTTATGCTTCTCCGCGTCCAGGTCCACTCAGAGAAAAATCACCTCGTTCTCCACGGCAGCGTAATGTGATCCCGTCTTGCAAGCTCTCTATACCATACAAAAGACACTCAGCCGGAAGACATGGATAAGATCAACATCAATTACACTAAGTTCGAGATCATTTGGCTGACCATTGAGTCGGTTTGTGAATAAGATCGAGGACAACAACACCATGATCTTCAGTCATTCCGATCACCTTTGAGTAAGCAATGAAGAAGATCGAGGACAACAACAATCCTATCTTCAGTCGTTCGGCTCACCTCCGAGTCACCAATGAAGAAGATCGAGGACAACAACACCCTGATCTTCAATCATTCGGCTGACCTCCGTGTCAGCAATGAAGAAGATCGAGGACAACAACACCCTAATCTTCAATCATTTGGCTAACCCCTGAGTTAGCAATGAAGAAGATACTAACCTTTGTCTCATCAAAAGGCCCACTCGGTCAGCTGAGTGTGGTCGAGCACTCTGAGTGCCACATGACAGAAACGGTTCTAAGGACTTCCACCGATTGCCCGCAATCGGTAGTAGACTCAGGGACTACACCAAGTGGGTGCACTCAACATGACCCCACTGGAAAGTGACTCGTGTTGATGAGCTAAAAATGGGAATTCCTGTATCTCCTCTATGTGTATGTGGATTTAGCATATGTGTGATTGGATCTTGTCTATTTGAGAGTTATTCTTGTGTTCCTCTTTGATTTGCTCTCTTTCCCCCCCTCCAAATGTGAAAAGATCGACCATTAGGGTTCCACCCTACATCAGGAGGGCCATGCTCTTGCCGATCCATAGCCGACCTTTCTTGCGGATGAGGCCTTTGTACAGCTTCTAGCGTTCGTTGTTAGGACTGGTGATGGCTAGTTACGTGAGCCGCTCCTGTGTAACGACGTTCGTGGCATAGGAGTTAGCCACTTCCTGAACCCAGGTAGGTTGAGACAGCGAAAGGGTGTCTATGTTGAGTGCGTCTCCCACCCGTGAGAGAGCGTCGACTGCTCAATTGTCGCTATCGCGCTGGTACACAAACTTGAACTCTAATCCCACCAGTTTTGCCATCGCCTTGTGCATAAGGTCCATGAAAGGTTGTTGATCTTGCAGGTTGCAGAGGCTCTTGTGATCAACAATGATGGTGAACGGGCCACCCTGGAGGTACGCGCGCCACTTATCTACCGCCATCATGACTGCGATGAACTCTTTTTCGTAGGCAGAGACCTTTTGGTTGTGAACGCTCAGTGTCGGTGAAACAAACATCCGCATTTGTTGACCAGACTCATACACATGCGTGTTGACGATCATACATCCAGCACCAACGTGTAACGCAAGGCCAAGCCAGAGAAATCGCTCTTCATGAGATCAAGGAGCGCATCAAGAAGACCAAGATTCCAAGGGAAGTGTCCTTTGCTGGTCAGACGAGGCCAGTAAGGTCGATGCAGTAGATAAGAGCAGGATCAAGCTGCGCCAGCTGCGTCTCCGAGACGGACGGAGACCAGAGCATGCACCCCTCCAAGAAGGCCCAGCAAGTCCTGCCCTCGGTAGGCACAGGCCAATTACCATCGCCGATCGCACCATGACGCCAGTCACTTATCGATGCAGTGTCGAGCCCCCGGGCGACTAAGTGGCTCTGACTAAGCACATGGCGGTTTACCAGAAGACAGATCACACCTGTTTGACACCCGTCGAGGGGTCTGTCAAGACAATAAGAAGAAGCTGGCTAAGCGGCGATATAAGCTGGTCGGGGATGCATCCCCGCATGCCACCTAAGGTAGCATTTATGGCAGTTTTTCCTAAGTGCCAGAGTTAGGTATGATAGCACTGTTGGCTATTTAATCACAGGATAATGTCTGTTTTGCCACTGTGGTTACCCCCTGAGCTATAAAAGGAGGTCCAAGGCAACCTAGAGAGGGATTTGGATCATGTCACACTTGTACTCGTGTAGCAGCTCTCCCCGAGGCCATCTTGCCGGGTTTGGGTGCTGCATGTCATCGTGTTCTTCTATCCAATCCACCAAAGCAGGAGTAGGGTTTTATGCTTCTTAGTGGCTTGAACCTGGGTAAAACCACCAGAGTCTCGTCGTCATGCTGCTTCATGGCCTCCGCTCTTTGTGCAACATGATCTCCCCCTGTCGAACCACAACGGGCCCGTGGCCCCATAGCTGATCGTGTCCACCCACGAGATCATTAGCACGCGAGGTAGGGTATAAATCGCTTGCGCGAATGCAAAGTTGTGAACAGTGTGTCGATGTTCATCATCCTCAGCTTCTACGTCCATGGCGCCCAAGAACAAACTCGGTGCGACTGCACACCCCTCCACTTCGAAGGGCCCCTTGCACGTAGCTATGGATGTCGTAGGCACTGCGGCGGCGTTGGACAAGGCGGGTACCGCGGGTGACGCGACCGACATAGGCAGTGCCGTCATTCTGTTCCCCGTGGTCAAAGCAGGAGCGGGAAACACCAGGGCTAGGATGCATCAACAGCATCTTGACGAGCTTGGCCCAGAAGCCGCAGGTGGAGGGAACACCCAGTCTCTACCTCCCCACTGCACTAGCGGACGCAGTCGCAACAGTGACACCCGCTCCTGCGCGAGCCGCGATCCTATAGTTGCGCTCACCACAGGCGCGACTGTAAGGCGTACACCTTGCCCAGAGCAAGACGAGCAACACGGAGCGTCAAACGGGGTCGTCGACTCCCAAGCGCGGACTACTCATTCCCAGACCGCCTTGGCAATCGGTTCACGGTGGCAAGAATGCGGCGACGCTCTTGCTGGTTCTGCCAGGAGTCAAGAGACGTCGCGGTCTGCCTCATTAGCCATGCCAAGCATGGCCATGGAAGCAATGGCGCGGGCCCAACTCCTGTTGAATTTTCCACCGGCGGCTGACAAGATGGATGAGTGGAGAGCCACCATCCACAGCTTGATTGGCTTTACTAAAGCCGGTAAATCACAGCATGCGGAGCCGTTGCAATGCACACGAACAACGATGTGGCCTGGGCTCATGGCTGCGTCGAGGAGGCTACATGAATAATGCAACCCCTCCGCGATAGCAGGCCCAGTAGCCTCAGCAAACTCAACCTGTCGACGAGCCCGACGAGACGTTGATGGCTTCGTCTGGCCCGCAAACCCGCTAGAATTAGTGGCGGGTTGTGGAGGACCGGCGGAAGGAAGACGCCAGACGTCACAATAGAGCGACGCCGGGAGGTACACCATCAATCCAATAGACGCAATGGCCCAGACGTTGACGAACCCGCGCCCAGTGTTGGCGGTTACTTGCCTTATAAGGTTGGGTGCCCCGCCTTCACTCGTGAGCTACGACAGGTCCACTGGCCATCTGCCCGAGCCTTCAAGCCTGAACTACCGGAAAAATACAACGGAAAATTAAACTCGGCAGAGTTTTTGGGCATCTACACTATTGCCGTTCAAGCCGTCGGGGTAAAGATGAGAAGGTGCTCGCCAACTATTTCCCTTTGGCGCTCAAGCCAAATATGAGATCATGGCTGATGCACCTGCCGGAAAACTCTATTTCCTCATGGGCTGACTTGTGCAATGAGTTTGTTGGCGCCTTCACAGGTGGCCACCAAGAGCCTGGACAGCCAAGTTACTTGCAAGTCCTCCCGCATAAGGAAGGGGAGGATTTGTGTAAATATATACAAAGGTTCAGTCGAGTACACTATAACATCCCAAAGATGCACCCAGCAGCCGTGATTGCCCGTTCCATTCGAACATGCGCAACACGAGGATGCGGGCCAAAATGAATGTCCGGCTGCCCAAGACCGTCAATGAGTTGTACACCTTGGCGGATAAGTGTGTGCAGGCTAAAGATGGAAGGCGACTCCCCAGAGAGGAGGCTGGCGTCGAGATTGATTCAGATGATGAGGACGACGACGCCCACCCGAAGAGGAGAAGCCGGAGGCACAATAGGAAATGCAAATAGAAGACAAATTGGTCGTTGAGAGCTCTGGTGATCTTAGTGCCGGCAAGAAGGCCAAAAACTAGGTCCCCAGCAAGGGAGCTGCCACGTGCGCTGATTGTTGGGAGGCTGTGGCAGCAGAGAAAGCTGGGAAATCTGACGGGCCATACTGCAAAATCCATCGCACAAAGGTCATGATGTCCAAGAGTGCCACCAAGTTGAGCAGCTTGTTAAGAAACAAAAGGGTGAATACGGGAAGCGTGACAGGGAGAAAGGCCAAGAGGGTGTTGGCTGAAAATGTCGTGGTGGTAGAGGGGGCCGTCGTTGCAAAGCCCCGCAGCAAAAGGAAAAACCTACTAGAGGTCATGAAAAGAAAGAAGAAGAAGACGGGAGTGATGAAGAGGATGAGGAAGAAACCAGGGAGCAAGAATTCCAGTGGGCAACCAAAGCCATGTGTATTGATGGAGGTGCATATTTGCACTCCTCCCACCACCAGCTCAAGCAGTGGGCGCGTGAGGTCAATGTCGTGGAGCCAGCTGCAGACTCCCAAAGGCCACTTAAATGGTCCAGCACGCCTATCATCTCTAACGAGGAGGATCACCCTGACCATACCACTATGGTTGGGTGTTTGCCGTTGTTGGTTTCTCCGACAATCCGCAACCTCAAGGTAACAAAGATGCTAGTTGATGGTGGGGCTGGGCTGAACTTAATCTCCCCTAGAGTGGTTGGAAAGTTGCAGATCCCTGGTGAGGAGCTCAAGGCTACAGGTACGTTCCAAGGAATCAACCCCGGCAGGAACCGGCCCAAGGGGAAGGTTACATTGCATGTGACATTTGGCGGAGAACTGAATTATCAGACCGAGAGAGTCGTGTTCAACGTTCTTGAACCTCATTTGCCTTACAATGGAGTTCTTGGTCGTCCAGCTCTCACAAAATCATGGCAGCATCCCATTATGCCTACAACACCTTGAAGATGCCAGGTGAGGGAGTCCTGGATTAGGGGGTCCCCCGTCGTCGGGGCTATGTGACATGGGCCGGACTGGTGGGCCGTGAAGATACAAGATAGGAGGCCTTCCCCCGTGTCTGGATGGGACTCTCCTTTGCGTGGATGGCAAACTTGGCGTTCGGATGCATAGTTTCCTTTCTCTGTAAACCGACAATATACAACCCTAGGCCCCTTCGGTGTCTATATAAACCAGAGGGTTTAGTCCGTAGAGGCTAAGACAAATCATACAGGCTAGACATCTAGGTTTAGCCATTACAATCTCGAGGTAGATCAACTCTTCTAACCCCTGTACTCATCAAAGTCAATCAAGAAGGAAGTAGGGTATTACCTCCATTAAGAAGGCCCGAACCTGGGTAAACATCGTGTGCCCTGCCTCCTGTTACCTTCGATCCTCACACGCACAGTTCGGTACCCCCTACCCGAGATCGGCCGGTTTTGACACCAACATTGGTGCTTTCATTGAGAGTTCCACTGTGCCATCTACAGAAGGTTCGATGGCTCGATTGGTCATCTACAATGATGCCGTTTCGGGGGAGACTTTCCTCCCCAGCCAAATTTTTGTATTCGGCGGCTTCGCACTGCACGCCAACTCGATTGGCCACCTTGAGCAGATCGGCAGCTACGCCTCTGGTCATCAGATCAGTTTCAGGAACTTAAACTATGTCGCTGATATCTGAGGAGACTTGATCTTCGAAGGATTCGCGGCCCCAACCACCGCTCTGGCCTTAGATCTAGACCAGACTACCGGGTCCGAAGATGGGAGTTTGGAGCCTGCTGGACTCTCTGCAATTATGGATCTCGCTGCCAAAGATCCGGAGGGGACTGCGTCATCGGCAAGCCCGGAGTCAAACCGGACTCGCCTTGTCATTGAAAGGCCGGACTCCCCCCGGAAACCCGCGCCGAACTCTCGAGGTCCATGTCAAGCGAGGATGGCCAGGAGGATCCCGCCCCGCCTAGCTCCAAGGACTCTCGCTTCCCCGTCCAAACCTCGCTTTTGAGCGAGGCTCTAGATCTAATGCGATCCCCTGTTATTACAGAAGAATCACCTCCGAACTACACTCAGCCCGGACTAGGGGCTGAAAGCGGGGAATTTTACATCCCACCCACCACCCACTTCATAGCCACTGTCGAAGACATCGACAACATGGACGACGATGCCGGAGACGAACAACGCCAAGACCTACCGTTTACCGGACGCTGGACGACCACCTCCACATAATACGTGTATATGGTGGACACACCCAATGAGGATGACGGTGACATCAGGAAGGATCCGGCCAAGGACAAGCCTGCTGAGGCACCTCCAAAGCGTCGACGCCAGCGGCGCCGCTCAAAATCACATTGCGAAAAAGACAGCAATACCGGCACCGAAGACAATGACACTTCGAAGAACGCCGAAGAACCCAAAGCCCCCGTCGAACCAACATCCGAACAGGATGATTGGGAGGATGGGCAAGTTAACACTGACGATCCGGTCGGGAACGAGGACTCGGAGGATAGTAACTATTTATCGATCTCTGAGGATGACGTGAGCCTCGGCACCGAAGATTTCATTGCGCCAGAGTAACCCCTCGAGCAGGAGCGCTTTAAGCGCCAGCTAATCGCCACTACGAGAAGCCTAAAAAGAAGCAGCAACAGCACCAAGCCGAACAGGATACGCTCAACAACAAATGGACTAAAGTCCTGGCAACCGAAGAATACGACCTTGAACGCCCAACAAAGAGCTACCCGAAGCGCAAGATACTACCACAATTTGACGACGAGGCTCTTGAGCCAATACCGCCAAAGTATAAAGCTGTTGACGAACCTGACCGACCACCATGTGGATGGGACAGAGCGGCTACTCATGCCGAACAACAGCCCGCACCTCCCAGCTGTAGAGGCAAGGAGGTAGCAGCTACGGGCTACACCTACGACCTACGTAAGGACCTATACAATAGAGCCGATCAGACCAGATCAATCTATGGATCAAGGGGGCGTGCTCCAACACGAGAAGACAGTCAACAGACCTGGCGTGACAAGCACAACCTCTCCCGGGCCAAAAACCACACACGGACTTCATCCGAACTGCGTCACGACATCGCCTGATACAGAGGCGCCGCACACCCCTTATGTTTCACTGACGAGGTAATGGAGCACCAGTTCCCAGAAGGGTTTAAACCCGTGAACATTGAATCATACGATGAAACGACAGATCCTATAGTATGGATTGAAGATTTTCTTCTCCATATCCACATGGCTTGCGGTGATGATCTCCATGCCATCAAGTACCTCCCGCTAAAATTAAAGGGACCAGCTCGGCACCGGCTAAACAGCCTCCCAGAAAACTCCATTGGTACCTGGGAAGATTTGGAAGATGCCTTTAGAGACAACTTCCAAGGTACCTATGTTCGGCCCCCAAAAGCCGATGACCTCAGTCACATAGTCCAGCAACCCGGAGAGTCAGCACGGAAATTCTGGACCAGGTTCTGAATTGAAAAGAACCAAATTGTCGATTGTCCGGACGCCGAAGCCCTTGCAGCCTTTAAACACAGCGTCCGTGACGAGTGGCTCGCCCGACACCTCGGCCAAGAAAAACAAAAGTCTATGGCAGCTCTCACCGCACTTATGACCCGCTTTTGCACGGGAGAAGATAGCTGGTTAGCTCGTAGAAGCAACAACACCAGTGACCTTGGCACCTCCGAAGCCAGAGATGGCAACGGCAAGCCACGATGCAACAAACACAAGCGTCGAAACAACAATGAAAATACCGAAGACATGGTGGTCAATGCCGGATTCAGTGGCTCTAAACCCGGTCAGTGGAAGAGGCCATTCAAAGGAAACAAAGATGGTCCATCCAGTCTGGACCGAATACTAGATAGGCCTTGCCAGATCCATGGCACCCCTGACAAGGCTGCCAATCATACCAATAGAAATTGTTGGGTCTTTAAACAGGCCGGTAAGCTAAACACCCAACATAAGGGGGAAAGGGCCGCCCAGCAAGGATGATGATGAAGAGCCTCGCCCATCAAACACAGGGGGACAGAAGACATTTCCCCCCAAGGTAAAAACGGTGAATATGATATATGCTACACATATCCCCAAGAGGGAGCGCGCATGGCCGCACCTCTGGACATCTATGCCATAGAGCCAGTCGCCCCAAATTCAACCCATGGTCAGCCTGCCCGATCACTTTCGATCGCAGAGACCACCCGACCAGTATCCGTCATGGAGGTTCGGCAGCATTGGTCCTCGACCCAATTATCGACGGATTCCATCTCACGCGAGTCCTTATGGACGGCGGCAACAGCCTTAACCTACTTTATCAGGACACTATCCGCAAAATGGGCATTGATCCGTCAAGAATCAAGCCCACGGAAACCACCGTTAAAGGAGTAATACCTGGTGTAGAAGCCTTCTGCACGGGCTCAATAACAATGGAAGTGGTATTCGGTTCGCGGGACAACTTCCAAACCGAAGACTTGATCTTCGACGTCGTCCCTTTCCGTAGTGGTTATCACGCACTGCTCGGGAGAACCGCCTTCGCCCGCTTCAACGCGGTCCCGCATTACGCTTACTTAAAGCTCAAAATGCCCAGGCCCCGCGGTGTTATCACAATTAATGGAAACATGGAGCGCTCCCTCCATACTTAGGAGCATACCGCGGCCCTCGTAGCCGAAGTACAGGGTGGCCTTATTAAGCCGAAAACTAAATCAGTAGTCAAGCCCTCGGACACTGTCTAGCTAGTCCGGTCTACCTTGCAGAATGGAAGTCCGACTCGTCCAGAGCTAGATTAACAATTTGGCCTCCGTCAAAGCCCCAACCAGATAGCGGGATACGTACCACGCGTACATAACTACGCATTAAAGATAACATGGGCAAGGCTGGAGGCATAGTAAAAATAAAGTCCACGGTACGGCTTGACCCTATCCGGACCTTCATATTTTTCCACCTTTTTCTTTTTCTTTTTTTTAGGTTCTTTACAACCCACATCATTTTCCGATGGTACCAAGGGCCCCTTTCCAGGCCCCTTAGGTATACTTGATCGATGATCCTCTCAAAGGATCATACACCAAGGCGAAAAGCAGCGTAGACATGCGGCGGAGTGTCGAAAGGATCTTCAAGATCATCTTTTTCCTTTTTCAGGACCTGTATACAGCTTTCCTTGTGCTCGGGATGTAAAATAGCCTTGATGCTTATCGCATCCTCTGTAAAAATACGTTTTGACGTATCAATCAGACTATAATGGAAACATTCCGCCCAACCCTGTTTGGTATGGGCTTGTTTCCTAATCTGTAACCCCTCTTTACGTCAGATTATCGTATATACCTCGGCACGATTCAAATCGTCAGGGGCTCTATCCGGCCACGTATATTTTCAAACAAAATAAGTCCGAACACTTTTGTAGTATACTTTGGTGTCCGGAATATGGCATTATATGCATCGGCTCCGAATCATGTCTTTGGTCAATAGTTGGGTTGCCCGGCTCGTGTGATTACCACCTTACGTTCCGCTTGTTCGGCTAAGGTAGTAAAGGGAGAACTATTGCGATTGTGTTTCTGGTTCGTCCGGTCAAGCACCTCAGTAAAGAAAGCCGAAAACTGACTGTCATGGTGCGGCGAGAGCTGGTCAGCAATTAGGCGACCTACTAAATCTCTAGTGATTTCTTCCATGTTACACGAAGGACTGGCTCTTTCCAGTCACGCGCTTAAGGCATCCAAGTTCGGATAGCCGCGTATGCACCAGGGGCTATCTTATAGTCCCATTGTCAAACTCCTATGGCTAAGTGAGAGTGATAAAGCCACATAGTCCGATTGCCTGGTTCGCCACACTGACACCTCCTTCACGGACCAAGACGTTGGGTCAAGGTGGTTATGTGCTATTCCGAACACCCCCGTAGTATCTACGTAGGGGATGAAGCCGACGACTGGCAAACTCTTAGGTATAAAAACGGCCGCACATGAGGAAACACACTTTAAGATAAACAACATCAAATACATTACAAAGCCTTGGTTTATATAATGTCTGGGCAGTTCGGATACATTCACTCGAACATTATGTCCTTCGAGCAGTGCCCCTCTATCAAGCGGGCACCCTCTAGGACGTCTTCAAAATAGCGCTCCGGCTTGCGATGGTCCTTGCCTCCGAGCAGACCCTCAACTGCCACGACGGCGGCCTTCATCTTCACCCAGTGCATCTTTACACGGGCAAAGGCCAGCCGCGCACCTTCTATATATGACGATCGCTTCACCGCGTCAATTTGGGGCAGCACGTCAACAAGTCGCTACACCAGGCCAAAAAAGCTGCTTGGGACGGGTTCGGCTGGCCACAGTCGGACTATGACGTCCCTCATGGCCTATCCGGACATCCTATGCAGCTCGGCCCACTGTGCCATCTGGTCATTCAACAACGCTGGGCACTCCCACGCCGCGAACTGAGACCAGAACAGCTTCTCCGTCGTGTGCCCCTCCTGGGTCCGGAAGAACTGCGCGGCGTTGGCCGCACTCTTCGGAAGATCCGCAAAGACATTTGGAGCACTCCACAGTCGAGTGAGCAAGACATACTTTTGATTGCCGAATTTACTCTGTAAGAGAAAGGGCTTACTAGTTGCTATCTGTCCGGCCTGCTTGATCTCCTCGTGTGCCGCTTGGGATTCGGCCCGCGCCTCCTCGGCCTCTTGAAGGGCCTTGGCAAGGTCAGTCGCCTGGGCTTTATTCTTTTCCTCTAGGGACTAGCACTTGCTGGTGGCTTCCTTGAGCGCTTGCTCCACTTCGGTCACCCGCTCCTCGTATTGGCAGCGGACGACCTCCTCGGACTTCAAGTCCTCGGCCGCTTTATCAGCGGCCGCTTTGTTCACTCTTGCCCGCTCCTTGGCCTGGGCAAGTTCACCCCTAAGTGTCTCGACCGCAGCAGCATTGCCTACAATCATACACATAGCAATGCATGAGCTTCGGCTCAGAATCTGCATATTAATATAGGCATGAACGACATATTCTGAAACATAGCTTGCGCTTCATCAAACCTCTTGTTGATGTGGATGAGATCCTCATAGGCCAGCCCCAGCTTACGCTTAAGCTCGGATACTTTGGCAGTCTGGGCGGTTGCCGCTAAAAGTGAAGCCTGCTTCTCAAAATAGAAAAGTACATTATCTCCTACAAATATTATCGATCCTCTGTTCGCCATTTTTCAAAAGAAGAACAGAGTCTCAGGGGCTACTATATATACATGCATATTTTTCATATGAAAAGCGGTCAGGAATATTACATCGCATACCTCGAAGCCCGTTAGCAGGCTAGTGAAGGCCTCGTTCAGCCCGCTCTTGGCGGACTGAACCTTTTCAATCACCACACCCATCAGGGTGCGGTGCTCCTCCATGATGGAAGCACATTGCAGTGCCTCCATCAGTGTGTTCGGCGCCTCCGGATTAGTGTAGGTAGCTGCTGGAGTTAGTGCTCCCCCCTCCCTTGAAGGGGATCGCTTATGCGGTTCCGGAGCTACTCGGGTTGCCGGAATGGTGTTCGGCGGGGGGCCGGATTTGTCAAGGCCCCAGCCGCCAGTCTCCACAGGGATTGCTTCCCCCGTGTTTTCAGCAGCCAAGGCGTTACCCTCTGGCGCCATTTTAGCGGCCTCCCGTACCGCTCCATTACCCGGAGAGGCCCTTCGGGACAACACTTTGGTGTCGTCCGTTGCAATAGGCGGGGAGGCTCGCGGACACGACTCGCTCTCCATCATCCCCGGATCCAAAGAATTCCCCTCCGACGATTGTTGGGGAGATCGCGAGCCAGACTGCATCATGCAATGTGTTAGGTCACAATCATAAAATATAGGACTTATGTAAGGCACCCTCGTATGCTTACGATGCGGCAAGGGGCTTTAGCCTGGGGCGCCACTCGGGGATGGCTTCGGCGTCCGAATTCGAGCCGTCCGGGAGGGATATTTTCCCCCTATTGGGCGCCTCCGCCTCTAGATCTTCGGAGGCCGCCCTTTTCTTCTTCCTCCCCTTCGAGGGAGAATTGCTTTCTACCTCTTCCTCCTCTTCATCTTCATCTTCCTCATGGGAGGAGTGAGTTTTGGTCTCTCCGGACATTGCGTCCGAAGAACCTTTACGGCGGAGGCCACCTTTGGCCTCCTTGCTCTTCTTCTTGGCCTTCTTCTCTGGCGCCTGATAGGGCGCCGGGACCAGCATCCTCATCAGTAGAGGATCAGCTGGGCTTTCGGGGAGCGGAGCCGGACACCTGATCCGCTCCGCCTTCTTTCTCTAGCCCTGTTATATGATGGAATTCTCAGTACACCCATTTTGATTGATGAACTAAGTTATGTTCGGAAAATTAGTACTTACTAGGGAAGCCAAATGATTACAGTCGAGGCCGATGTCCTCGGACGCCTGTGGCCATGACTTTTGAGTCTTGAAGAGCAGCTTCCAGATTGCTTCGTGCGTCGTGTTGAAGAACCGCTACAAGGTCTGCGGCCCTTCCTGATTGAACTCCCACATGTGGAGAGGCTGGCGTTGGCAGGGAAGGTTTCGGCGGATAAGCATCACCTGGATCACGTCAGTGAGGCTGGTGTCCTTATCTATGATACTTTTGATGCGCTTTTTCAGCATTGACACCTCGTCGGATGACCCCCAGTCCAGACCCTTGTTGGTCCATGACGCAAGCCGCAACGGGGGTCCAGATCTGGATGTAGGAGCGGCCGCCCACTTGGTACCGCAGGGTTCGGTGATGTAAAACCACTCTTGCTGCCATATTTTGACGGTCTCCACAAAGGACCCTTTGGGCCAGGTAACTTTGGTTAGCTTGCTCACCATGGCGCCGCCACAATCCGCGTGCTGCCCGTCGACCACCTTCGGCTTTACGTTGAAGATCTTGAGCCACAGGCCAAAGTGTGGGGGGGATGTGAAGGAATGGCTCACACACGATGATAAACGCCGAGATGTGGAGGAAGGAGTTCGGAGCTAGATCGTGAAAATCTAGCCCGTAATAGAACATGAGGCCACGAACAAAGGGGTGGAGGGGAAATCCTAGTCCACGGAGGAAATGAGGGATGAACACAACCCTCTCACCAGGCTCTGGAGTAGGGATGACTTGCTCTTTGGCAGGAAGCATGTGTTTGATTTCCGCTGTCAAGTACCTCGCCTCCCGGAGCTCCTTGATGTCCTTCTCCGTTATGGAGGAGGCCACCCATTTGCCTTGAGAGCCGGATCCGGACATGGTTAGAGTGTTTGGTGGTGGTGGAAAAGATTGAAGCTTGGGCGCTGGAGCTCAAGGACGGAAGGGCTGAGGAAGAAGAAGGCGTGGGGTAAAAGATGTGTTCTTATCCCCTTATAAAGGCAGTGAATATCAAGCGGCCCCTCACAAGCCTTAAAACTCGTCTATTCCCAAGGGGTTGTGCGAACAGCGTGGTTGGAATACCCAGACATGTATTGATGAGAATCCTGCGATAAGGGGGCACGATCTCTGCTTTGACAAGATGTGTCAATGGCCGCTCCTCGAAACACGAAGCGGGAGGCCACAAAATGATTCACAATAATAATAAGGGCAGGCATAACGTCTCACTGAAAAAGCTGTTAGTGGACATGACTTATTTTGTTTAGTATTTTGCCCTTGTGGTTCAGGGTTGTAACAGTTATACAGAGGGGCGGATATGGTTCTTTTGTTCAATAGCCTTGGAGTACTCGGAGGAGGAACCCGCCTTGCAATGCCGAAGACAATCTGCGTGCCAGACACATCGTCATTGAAGCCTAGTTCAGGGGCTACTGAGGGAGTCCTGGATTAGGGGGTCCCCGGGCGTCCGGGCTATGTGACATGGGCCAGACTGGTGGGCCCTGAAGATACAAGATAGGAGGCCTTCCCCCGTGTCCGGATGGGACTCTCCTTGGCGTGGATGGCAAGCTTGGCGTTCGGATGCATATTTTCCTTTCTCTGTAAACCGACTCTGTACGACCCTAGGCCCCTCCTGTGTCTATATAAACCGGAGGGTTTAGTCCGTAGAGGCTAAGACAAATCATACAGGCTAGACATCTAGGGTTTAGCCATTACGACCTCAAGGTAGATCAACTCTTGTAACCCCTACACTCATCAAAGTCAATCAAGTAGGAAGTAGGGTATTACCTCCATTAAGAGGGCCCGAACCTAGGTAAACATCGTGTCCCCCACCTCATGTTACCTTCGATCCTCAGACGCACAGTTTGGGACCCCCTACCCGAGTTCGGCCGGTTTTGACACCGACACCAGGGCTGATGGGTATCATCTCCATTTTGTCAGATAAGAAAGATGCAATTATATGTGTGGACAATATGTATCGGGATGCGGTAGCAGCTGATGCCACAGAATCCCAAACTCCCGCCAAGGAAACAAAGAATGGGAAGAAGGCTAGCAGGTATGCCGGCAAGGACTCTGGGAAGCGTGCCTCTCCGAAGTGCGCCGCGCCTGTTGACAACCTGCCGAAGAGTTCCACTAGCAAAAGACCCAAAGTTGCTTCACCTGCTATGAAAAGGGTCCCGGGATGGTAGGATGGCGTTTACGGTACATTCACCATCAGCGCCACCCTTGATGGCAAATAGGAAAGCGCGCTCGTTGCCTTCATGTGGGTGAATGTCGATATGTTTGCTTTGCAACCGTCTGACATCCGCGGTGTTCCCAGGAAGGTAATCAAGTACAACCTTGTTGTCTGCCCTCGCGCTCGGCCCGTCAAGCAGAAGGTCAGAAAGCAAGGTTTAGAACGGCAACATTTCATTGCCGAGGAGATCAAGAAACTTGAAGCAGCTGGTTTGGTCAGAGGGGTGTTGCATCCAACTTGGTTAGCTAACCCAGTGGTAGTGCGCAAGGCAAACGGTAAATGGAGGCTCTGCATTGATTTCATAGACTTGAACAAAGCATGTCCAAAAGATCCTTTCTCCCTAGCCATAGATTCATCAAAACAAGCAAACAACACACGAAAAACAGAATCTGTCAAAAACAGAACAGTCTGTAGTAATCTGTAACTAACGCAAACTTATAGAACTCCAAAAATTCTAAAATAAATTGGTGGACCTGAGAAATTTGTCTAGTAATCATCTGCAAAAATAATCAACTAAATATCACTCTCCAGTAAAAAGTTATAGCTAATCTCGTGAGCGCTAAAGTTTCTGTTTTTTACAGCATGATCATAAAGACTTCACCCAAGTCTTCCCAAAGGTTATACTTGGCACAAACACTAATTAAAACACAAAACCACATCTAAACAGAAGCTAGATGGATTATTTATTCCTAAACAGAACCAAAAAGTAAGAAACTAAAATAAAATTGGGTTGCCTCCCAACAAGCGCTAACGTTTAAAGCCCCTAGCTAGGCATGATGATTTCAATGATGCTCACATAAGAGATAAGAATTGAAACATAAAGAGAGCATCATGAAGAATATGACTAGCACATTCAAGTCTAACCCACTTCCTATGCATAGGGATTTTGTGAGCAAACAACTTGTGGGAACAATAATCAACAAGCATAGGAAGACAAAACAAGCATAACTTCAAAAATTTAAGCACATAGAGAGGAAACTTTATATTATTACAATTCCTACAAGCATATGTTCCTCCCTCATAATAATTTTCAGTAGCATCACGAATGAATTCAACAATATAACCAGCACCTAAAGCATTATTTTCATGATCTACAAGCATAGAATTTTTACTACTCTCCACATAAGCAAAATTCTTCTCATGAATAATAGTGGGAGCAAACTCAACAAAATAACTATCATGTGATTGAAGATTAAGATCAAGATGACAACTTTCATGGTTATCATTATTCTTTAAATCATACATGTCATCACAATAATCATCATAGATAGGAGGCATGTTTTCATCATAGTAAATTTGCTCATCAAAGCTTGGGGGACTAAACATATCAGCTTCATCAAACATAGCATCCCCAAGCTTGTGGCTTTGCATATCATTAGCATCATGGATATTCAAGGAATTCATACTAACAACATTGCAATCATGCTCATCATATAAATATTTAGTGCCAAACATTCTATGTAATTCTTCTTCTAGTACTTGAGCACAATTTTCCTTCCCATCATACTCACGAAAGATATTAAAAAGATGAAGCGTATGAGACAAACTCAATTCCATTTTTTTGTAGTTTTCTTTTATAGACTAAACTAGTGCTAAAACAAGAAACAAAAGGATTCGATTGCAAGATCTAAAGATATACCTTCAAGCACTCACCTCCTCAAACGGGCGCCGAGAAAAGAGCTTGATGTCTACTACACAACCTTCTTCTTGTAGGCGTTGTTGGGCCTGCAAGTGCACAGGTTTGTAGGACAGTAGCAAATTTCCCTCAAGTGGATGACCTAAGGTTTATCAATGCTGTGGGAGGCGTGGGATGAAGATGGTCTCTCTCAAACAACCCTGCAACCAAATAACAAAGAGTCTCTTGTGTCCCCAACACACCCAATACAATGGTAAATTGTATAGGTGCACTAGTTCGGCGAAGAGAGGGTGATACAAGTGCAATATGGATAGTAGATATGGGTATTTGTAATCTGAAAATATAAAAACAGCAAGGTAACTAATGATAAAAGTGAGCGTAAACGGTATTGCAATGATAGGAAACAAGGCCTAGGGTTCATACTTTCACTAGTGCAAGTTCTCTCAACAATAATAACATAATTGGATCATATAACTATCCCTCAACATGCAACAAAGAGTCACTCCAAAGTCACTAATAGCAGTGAACAAACGAAGAGATTATGGTAGGGTACGAAACCACCTCAAAGCTATTCTTTCGGATCAATCTATAAAAGAGTTAGTACTAGAATAACACCTTAAGACACAAATCAACCAAAACCCTAATGTCACCTAGATACTCCATTGTCACCTCAAGTATCCGTGGGCATGATTATACGATATGCATCACACAATCTCAGATTCATCCAACCAACACAAAGTACTTCAAAGAGTGCCCCAAAGTTTCTACCGGAGAGTCAAGAAAACGTGTGCCAACCCCTACGCATAGGTTCATGGGCGGAACCCGCAAGTTGGTCACCAAAACATACATCAAGTGGCACGTGATATCACATTGTCACCACAGATAAACACGGCAAGACATACATCAAGTGTTCTCATCATAAAGACTCAATCCAATAAGATAACTTCAAGAGGGAAACTCAATTCATCACAAGAGAGTAGAGGGGGAGAAACATCATAAGATCCAACTACAATAGCAAAGCTCGGGATACATCAAGATCGTGCCATAGAGGGAACACGAGAGAGAACGAGAGAGAGAGAGAGAGAGATCAAACACATAGCTACTGGTACATACCCTCAGCCCCGAGGGTGAACTATTCCCTCCTCGTCATGGAGAGCGCCGGGATGATGAAGATGGCCACCGGTGATGGGTTCCCCCTCCGACAGGGTGCCGGAACATGCTCCCGAGAGGTTTTTGGTGGCTACATAAGCTTGCGGCAGCGGAACTCCCGATCTATCATCTGTTCTGGAAGTTTTACGATACGTAGGTATATATGGGTGCAGGGGGTAAGTCGTGGAGCTTCGGGGGCCCCACGAGGCAGGGGGCGCGCCCTATGGGGGTGGGCGCGCCCCCCACCCTCGTGGCCAGCTCCCGTATCTTCTGACGTAGAGTCCAAGTCTATCCGGTGGCTTTCCTTCCAAAAATAACTTCTCCAGTTGATTTCGTTCCGTTTTGACTCCGTTGATATTCATTTTCTTCGAAATACTGAAATAGGCAAAAAACAGCAAATCTGGGCTGGGCCTACGGTTGATAGGTTAGTCCCAAAAGTAATATAAAAGTGGAAAATAAAGCCCAATATTGCCCAAAATAGTAGATAATATAGCATGGAGCAATCAAAAATTATAGATACGTTGGAGACGTATCAGGCGACCTTGTCCTTAGGCGCATTCAGTCCGTCAAGGGTTCCAACAAGTTGACGCCGAGATGGGAAGGCCCTTACCGGGTAGTACAAGTCACCAGACCTGGCGCAGTCCGTCTAGAGACCGAAGATGGCATCAAAATGCAAAACTCATGGAATATTGAGCATCTTCGTAAATTCTACCCGTAGAAGCGCCGAAACTCAGCCCCCATCAACCACCTTATGTACAAGCTTGCCACTGAGCATGTAACACTCTGTACAAAGCCATGCGCAGACCCTATGTAAAGATAATAAAACAAAGTGCTGGCAGCTAAGACTTGCATGCATGTTTTCTTACGTATCATTTTGCTATGATAACCAATCCATTAAGGAGGATCGTATGCTGCTATTTTCTACCCTATACTGTCAACAGGCCCCCTGCCGCGGATAAACTCCCTGAAGGGAAGAAGTGAGAGTGGCCTAGCATATCGATCCCCGACAGCTCCTTGTCGGAGCGATAATAAGGACAACAAACATATATAAGTTTTACTCCCCATCCACAAGTACATTCCTGTATGAAAAGATTGTGCGTAGGAAAACCTTGTCGCCCTCAATATCTGTGCTCCCATACTTTGATTCAAAGTTTGACTTTAGTCAGGATGGTTGCATTAGCATTTGGAGGATGTTTGGCAAGGGGTCGGTTTCCTTCCACACTCCTAACCCGTCAAGCCGGGTCCAGCGGCAGCAACGAAAGGGACCAGCAAGGCGTCTCGCCAAGGAACCTTGTTTACTTGGAAGTTGATGTAGGGCGGAACCCTAGGGGGCCGATCTTTCATGATTTGGAGGGGATCCCGCGAAGAACACGAAGAACACGAGGGAAATCACGAGAGGAACTCTCAAGAACAAGTCCAATCACACATCCACTAGACAATCAAACACATAAGATCCACAAGGGTACATGAACAACAATGGGAAGATACAAGGTAAAGTTCACCCGAAATCCAAAGGAGATGGGGGCTTGAATCCTAGAAGGATCTTCTCCGTGAAGAGGGCTTGAATCCCTTGGGATCTTCTCCTAGATGGAGGTCTTGGCCTCCGATGGAGTGCTCTCTCTCTCTCTCTCTCTTTTTGTATCTCTCTCTCTCTCTCAAGAGGAGGAGGTAGGAGCAAAGATCACATACAAATGGGCTATCATATTTTCTGCCCCTAGAAAGGAGGTGGAGGTGGTCTATTTATAGTCTAAGCAATGAAGGGCAAGTGGGAGAGGGATACAAGGCCGAAGGCCCGGCCATGCACTGGCAGACCACTATAAGAAATATGTCAACTTGTGACCTTCTAGCAGTGACCCTGGAAGAAATGGTTGTAAAAATCTATGACCATTTGAGAGCAATTGGTCGCAAGCTGTTCGAGGGGCTCGAAACCCTTACGACCATTTTGGTTAGAAAGGTCCTAATTTCATTAGAGGAAATGGTCGTAAAGCAGACAACACTGTCCACTGCCTCACGCCTAGCTGATAACGACCAATATAAATGGTCACTACACTTAAGTTCGAATGCACTAGGATGATTAGGCAGCCACCTCAGCAACCTTGCTTATGTGTCATTGTATAGGTGTCATTATTGCTTACATGTTTATATTCAACACACATGAGGCGCCCATTTGACACAGGTGGGCACACACTGACAGGCGGGACCCATTTGACAGGCGGGGTCGAGCGCTTAATTCGGTCAAAAAAGATGCACGAGCAGGGACTCGAACCCACGACCGAGCGCTTTACTCGCTTGTTCGCTACCGCTGGGCTAGAGAGGGACTATTGATTCATTATGGTAATGTTTCATTATATCAAAGAAAGCATCGATCATCTCATATCAAACATAACACGCGGACAGAGGAGACAGAGCCAACACTTAGCAGAAATTTCCCCATCTCATTTTCTAGGTCGTCGGCGGGCGGAGGGAGGAAGCAACCGTCGGGGGCAGCGGGCGGCGGGCGGAAGCAACCGGCGAGGGCAGCAGACGAGGAAGGGGCCGGTGGCTGAAGCAACTAGCAGGGGCTGCTCGCCTTGCCCACGACAGGAACGGCGACCTCGCCGCAAGCGACCTTGCCCATGGCCTTGCCGCTCGCCTTGTCCATAACACGAGCGGCTCGCTGAGCATGGGGGACTCCTCTCCCCCTCTCCGCCGCAAGCACACCTCCCGGTATGCGCCCCTCTCCTCCCTCTCCCCCCTTTCCTCTCCTTGCCTCGGGTTTGCCTTAGATTTTCCTGTGTTGTGCGTGCTGATGAACACTAGCTGAGGGGCAGGGGAGAAAGAGAGAGATAATTTGAGTTTTTCTATCTTACCGTGTGATGAACACTAGCTAGTATTGTTATTTCCTTTTGAAATGGAAAGGAAAGGGGAAGGAGGAGATTCAATATGTTGAGGGGCTTAATTTGAAATGCAGTCATAAGATGAATACCAAGGTTACAGAATCCATCAGCTGCTGCAGCTTGCTTGCTTCATAAGATGGATACCAAGGTTACAGAATCCATCAGCTCTATCTGATGGGTGGATGCTACAGCTTGCCTCATAAGATGGATGCAGTTGGAGCCTAATCTCTTTGTCTATCTCCTCTTTACAGGAACCACATATGTTTCTTAGTGCAGCTCTGCCTGATCTGTTACGTTTTACAAGTTTTTGTTAGCTTTTCTTTTCTCCCATGTGAAATCTGTATTTCCTATGAACTGCTTTTTATTACTCCCATGTGAAATCAGTAAACCATGTGAACTGGACTAAAGTAGTGAGAAATTCGAAATAGCTGAATGTTGTGGTTAGGCGATTAGCACATAAAGTTGGGTGCCATTAATGCAATCCATTTTCATTAATTAATGTCGATGCACTTAGATTGATTTGCTAAGTTGCAACAATTGTTGTCTTTGGCAGATGGATAGAAGCTGGATTAGAAAAGGAGTTAGAAGGTTTTCGAAAGAACATATGAAAGGAGTTGATGAATTCATGCAATTTTTGGGAAAATTTTGCCAAGGATGCTGTCATTCTTTGCCCATGCTGCGAATGCCTCAGCCGTTCAAGAATAACTCAAGGAAGAGTGGAAGATCATCTGCTTCTTAATGGGATGGCCAGCACATATGATAGACGGATATATCATGGAGAACCTTTAGACGGACAACGTCAACATATTGAAGTTGATACACAGGCCCCTCATATGATGGGTGGTAGTGATGCTGGCATTGATTTTATGGAAAAGATTTTGTGAGAGAATGTTGGTTTGGAGGAAGAGGATGGGCATGAAGATGATAGGATTCCTAACCTATTGAAGGATCTATACGATGTTGAAGATCGTGCTGATGGACAAAAGTCAATGTTTGCTGAGGTGTTATAGGAGGCGAAGTGCGCAGCTCATGAAGTTACTCCACATCAAGTCTTTCTACCGTATTAGCAATGCTGCATTCAACGCAATACTCTGCCTTTTGACATTGCAATTCACCGATAGCTGTGTTCCCAGGTCTTATGATGAAGCATTGAGCATAATCTGCGAAATTTGGGGCTAGGTTATGTTTTAATACATGTGATCCCAAATAACTGTGTCTTGTTTCGGAAGGATTTAGCGAAGCATGACAACTGTCGGAAATGTAATGCCTCTAGGTGGAAAGATGCTGATGGGAAGAAGTCAATATTGGAGAAGGTACTGAGGCATTTTCTGTTGATACCAAGGCTGCAGCGGATGTTTATCTCTAAGAAATCATCGCTGGAGGTACAATGGCACAAGCTGAAGCGGCAACTTGTGGACAATGAGCCAAGCCATCTAGCAGATCCAAGGAATTTGACAGTAAACATGGAGATTTTGCTGTAGATCCAAGGAACATAAAACTCGGCATTGCCACAGATGGCTTTAATCCGTTTGGGAACATGAGCACGTCTTATAGCATGTGGCCCGTTTTTGTGGTGTCGTAAAACCTGCCACCATGGGCATGCATGGATCAGTCCAACTTCATGATGTCGTTGCTTATCCCGGGTGCAGAGTCTCCAGGATAGGATTTTGATGTCTTTATGGAGCCCCTCGTAGAAGAACTGCTCCATCTCTGGACTGGTGTACCTACATACGATGCCTTGAGTCCGGAAGAAAAGTTCAATCTATGTGCTGCAATCATATGGTCCATCCATGATCTCCCAGCGCTGCACACTCTGTCTGGGAGGATCACAGTGGGTTATCAGGCATGTGTCCATTGTGACAAAGACCCTTGCTCAAAGAGAATAAGGAGCAAGATCTGCTATATTGGGCACCGCCGCTTTCTTCCTCGAAACCATCACTGGCGAAGAAGCAAAGATTTTAATGGTGAGAATGAAATCCGTGACAAGCCAGCTGAATTCACTAAAGAAGAGCTAGAGCAGCAACTTGAAAAGGTGAAAGATGTGAGACCAAGAAAGCTTGCAAAGAAAAGAAAGCGTGAGGGAGGTCAATGTTGGGACCGGAGGTCTTGTTTGTGGGACCTGCCATACTAGGGTGATGTAAAATTAAGGCATAATCCGTAATGCACATTGAGAAAAACATGTGCGAGAATCTGCTAGGGATGTTTCTGAACATTGAAGGGAAGGCAAAGGACACGGTTAGTTCTAGGCTTGATTTGGAGGACATGGGCATAAGAGAAGATTTGCATCTACAGCATGATGAATATGAAGATTCATTTGAAATGCCACGAGCATGGTATACAATGAGTAAAGAACAAAAGCTTGCATTCTCTGAATTCATAAGAGCTGTGAGATTTCCGGATGGTTATGCTGCTAACCTAGCAAAGTGTGTTACTTCTAATGGATTCAAGCTTTCAGTACTGAAAACCCATGATTATCACATCCTCCTCCAAAGGATTTTACCGGCGGGCCTCCGAAGAATCATGAACAAGGATATATATGAAGCGGTTGTTGATTTGGGAAATTTCTTTAGAGAATTGTGCTGCAAAACACTCAAGTTAATTGTTCTAGAAAGACTTGAAAAAGAAATCCCAATTATTCTTTGCAAGCTCGAGAAGATTTTCCCTCCAGCTTTCTTCAACGTGAAGCCATTTGGCAGTGCACTTACCAAAAGAGGCAATGCTTAGAGGCCCTGTGCAATACGGTTGGATGTACCCAATCGAAAGAAGGCTGCTTACTTGTAAGCCTTATGTGCAAAACACGGCAAGACCTGAAGGTTCGATTGCTGAAGCATATGTCATTGATGAGTGCTTGACTTTTTGCTCTAGATACTTTGGCGATATGGAAACAAGATGGAACCGGACGAGAAGAAATAGAGAGCGGTCTAATTCACAAAGTGGTGATGTCTTAGTTTTCAACCATGGTATGAACTTCCTTGGAGCCTCACAATACTTGGAGGCTAGTGATGAGTATGACAAGATGGTTTGATATGTGCTCAGCAATTGCGCCGAGGTTCTACCATATATCGAGTATGCTATATCTTGTGCACTCGTTATATTTTTTTGCTTGGGTTGGCACCGGCCTAATGTTTTAATTCACATGTTTTGTTGCCATTCCAGGAAATGCAAGGAAGAGTTAAATCAGGAAGAAATCCAGATCAATTTTGATAAAAGGGTTGCCAAGGGATTTGCTAAATGGTTTAAGAATCATGTAAGATCTTTAGCCACATGTTTTATGTTTTCTGTGTTATTCACAAGCTGTTAAATACCATTGTTGCTAAATGGTTTATTTGTGCAGATTGGAAAGTTGCATGAGGAGAAGAAGGTCAATGATGATCTATTTGCTTTGGCATGCTTACCGAATAAGCGAGTGAGAGTTTATTCAGCATGCATTGCTGACAGTGTCGGGTACCACACCGTTGACCGTGAGGAAAAAGGAAGACACGGAATAGTGGAATCGTCACTGAGGAGTCACATGATGGTGAGAACATTGACTTCTATGGTCAGCTGGGAAGCATCATAGAGTTGTAGTACAACTCTAGTGGAGGCATCCATCGCTCGGTTATCTTATTTCGTTGTGACCGGTTTGATCTTGGTAGCAAGAAGAAGAGACACTCTTTTGTCAAATATGATGGCCACTTCAAAAGCATCAACACTGCAAGGTGCTGGTATAAGAGTGATCCCTTTATTCTAACAACACAAGCAACAATGATGTTTTATCGGCCACACACTCTTTTGCACGGAAAATGGCGAGTTGTGCAAAACTTTGAGCACAGACACTTGTGGAGTGTGACTGAAACTGAAGTGAAAAAGGGCCCCGGTGGCAGTGGACTAACATACCAGGATGATGACTCTACGGAAGTTCCGGTGCAATCTGATGATGACTCTATGGAAGTTCCAGTGCAAAGCAGAGTGCGAAGGGACCAGGAACGTGTGATCATTGATGCTGCAACAGTTGAAGGCATCAATAAAAGAAGAAAGGTGGTAGCGGATGGACATGAGAGCAAGGATGAGGAAAACTGGACTGATCATACTATGTTGCAATATTGTAGTGATGATGAGGAAAACAGGAGTGGGCATAGAGTTCCTTGTTTTGGTATCGACGATGATGAGTAGCGAGGGTAATTTTTGTATCATTGATGAGCTAATTCTATTACTGCATGTTCTTTGTTTTTTCTATAGGGCTGGTAACCAAGTACTATTACTGATGTAGTTTTTGTACTACAGGATGTGATCCTGATGTGATTCAAGATGCTTGAAGATTACAGGGGCAAAATGCTTGAAGATTCTAGGAGCAAAGTGTAGTTTTTGTCAGTACTGCAGTGATACTGATGGCAAGAAGATGTAGTTGTGATACTATGGAAAGAACATTCCAGGAGCAAAGTGTAGTTTAATTTCTATTTTTGTGAGACTAGCTGTTTTTGTAGTGTATGCTTGATTCCAGGAGCAAATTTTAATTTGTGTTTCATGAAGTTTTTTGAGCTGTTTCAAGAAGAATGATCATACTAAGTTTTTAGAGTTGTTTCTTGAGTTGTGATACTGATGGCAAGAAGAAGTTTCATGAACGGATTTGTTTGTAATAATTTTGCAGTTGTGAAATGAATGTCCAAATCAGAGTTGTTTCATGAAGAGATGTTTTCAGAGATGTTGCAAAGATTAGGTCTGAATTTTGTAAAGTTGACTGAGCTGAATATAACACTGAATTTGGTACAAAAAATTTAACTGAATTTTGTAAATAAAAATCTTTGAATTTTGGCAGAAATGAATTTCCTTCATTGAATAAGGTCTGAATTTTGTAAAGTTAACTGAATATAACACTGTCATCTAACTGAATTTAATAAAAAAATATGCGCGAGCGGGGACTCGAACCCATGACCGTGCGCTCATTTCACTGTGGTTTCTACCACTGGGCTAGGAAGAGGCTATTGGTCTTGTACTCTATGCCATCTCTTTTCAAATCATCAAACCAGTCAAGTATCAAACACACACCTCGCTGGCAAGTGGGCCATTTTGCTACTCTACCCACTCAACTCTTTCCCCCTGAGCTGTAGCGACCCGACCTCAAACGGTCAAGCCTCTGTGTATCCATGCCATCCTTGGATCAGTATGCTGGCACACACAGTACATCAATGTATATATCAAAGTGCAATCACCTGTATAAATAACGTAAAACTAATATATACCTCGTATGTCTCAGCGGAAACAAACAATTGGGTGAAGTCCCATCAACACCATCGGCAGGTTGAGTGTAGACCGTAACCCTATAACTTAATTCTTACTCGTCCAAGAAAAAATATCTGCAACATGAGACGTTGTAGCTGTGTAGGTCAGTACATTGAATGTACCGGCAAGATCACAAATAAGAGAAACTGATGATAAACTACTCTATATACAAAATGGCTTTGTGGCCATGTGTCTGAGTTGTTTTTGCATAAAAGTTGATTTTATTTTTCCTACAACAAAGTAATATCAGGAGCCTATACTACAGAGTTTTCTACCATGACATGGTCCCGCCAACCGAAGTCTCATAGCCCAAATCATCATAAGTTGCCCAGAATTAAATTATCACTCCGGAGTTCCGAGATACATCCAAGTCCAGAGGCTCAAATTGTCTGTAACCAGGGACATGCCTAATCGATTAGTTTTTAACCCTCTACAGTGTACACTTTACCCGCAAGATTTGATCCCTCTTTTTACGTTCTCGCACTTCAGGGTGTTTGAGAACAAGACGACCGAAACATGGTCTTCCAAAGAGTTCCCCTGACCACTATCCGGTGCTCATCCAATCCTACCGTAGTTCTACATCTGCTAGCACCGTCCCAGCCAGAGTCACAACTAAGGTCAACCAAGCCAGAGCCCATAATGACTTGCGATTGCACAAGTAAGCTTCCGGGCATGAAGTATGCTTCCGTCTCTCTCAGTCTGGGTGAAGCTTTCCGCAAGATGTCATGGCGCTTCTCCATACATCTCGGATCATCCACTGGTTGCTCCAGGGTGCCCATCTAAACCATCCTTCTATTGAATTCTTGTCTCGAGCCTTGAAGTCCTGAGGTCCTGAAGATGCAGTCCCTTGCTGATGCCATCATGAAGTTGCCGTCATTGACGTAGAGTCCTCCATTCCCACACCACTCCCGAACACTCATACCAACCCCGTCTACTATAGCGTAGCATTAAAATAAATAACGTCCCGGGCTTGATAACAGGGTGATGGGTTCCTACCTCATGCATACTACTCAACTACAAGGATTCAATATCACTACTGGAGGGATTGTTGCAAAGATGACACTAAATGCAATAAAAACATAGGTATGAAAAGCATGATCAAAGTGAACCTGCCTGGTATGTTGATGAAGATAATAACGCTCTCGAACACTTTGATAAACTTGTCACTTCGAGAAAATCTATATAAAATAGACATAGCATTCATATAAGCAAACAATCATAGCAAACAATTCTAGCACTCAAATAACAATCAAGACAACAAAGAAACTCAATAATAAAACTCAATTGCAATTCAAGGAAACTTCAACTAAAACTACAGAGAAAAACTACTAAGGAAAGTCCAAGACTTTACTACAAACAATAAAAATAGTTTTTGTCCTACATAAAACTTAACAGCAAAAAAACACTATACTAATAAATTAACAGAAAAGAAAAACGTAAAGAAAACTAACTTAATAGAAAGTATTTTTCACAAACTTTTAATAACAAAAAGAAACAAATAAAAAGCTACTGTAAAGCTCTAACTATTACCTAAAGTTTTCATACAAAAATAAAGAAAAATAAATTTTTAAAATAAGAATAAACTTGACTACTGTTTTATAACAGAAACAAAACTAAATTTGTCAAAAGTGACAAAAAGAAATAATTTAAAACAACTAAAACTATAAAGAAAGGACTAAAACAAAACTAGAACTAAAACGGTATTGTTTTGCGTAAAACCCTAATTTAAAATAATCTAAAAATAAATCACTATATGCTACTGAATAGAAAACAACAACAAAAAACAGTAGCAAAAAGAATCAATCAAAAATATGTTCTAGAACTCAAACTAGAGCCAAAACAGCGTTTGAAGCATATTTGAAATAATTTCAATTTAAACTACCCAAATACATAATTTCAAGTCACTAACAGAAACTTCACAAAATTTTGAAACTACAGCAAAATAAATCACTCAATTTGGATCTAAAACATAAAAGTTATTGAATATCTAAGATTGAAACTATTCTGTTTTTAGAAAACAGAAACGAATTTTTTTAAAAAAATCGGGCGCTAGCTACGCGTCGGGCTGCTATTGGGCCTAAGCGTTGGGCGATCCAACGCTATAAGGTGCTCGGCCGGAACTTAACAAAACTGATTAGTGAGAAAGAAAAAAACAGATCTAACCTAGGCGGTTAGATCTTGGTCAGACGGCCAAGTGGTGTTTGCTGCGGGGCTAGACAAACGAACGCCCGCAAAATAAAAGATAACAATTCGAAGAAAAAATAGAACCTAGATCCAATTGGGGCCATCTACTATGGATCGGACGGACAAGGGAGGCTCACCGGGGACAGAGGAGTTGCGCGGCGCCGAACTTGGACAAGACCAGCGGTGCGTGCGTCGGCTCGAACGGGGCGGCGGCTCCGGAGCTCGGCGGCGTTGGGCGTAGACTCGGGGAGGCGTGGCTTGGCACGGCGTGCCTTATGGTGGCGGCGGGTATCCTCGGTGACGACGGGGTGAGGAGGGGCAAGGTCGATGAAGCTCCTGTGAACCGGGGCTGCGGCGATGGTGGACGAGATGGAGGCGGCGGCTCCGGTGGGTCTTCGTGATGGGCGACAGCACCGGGAGGCTTGGCGTGAGGTGGCGGTGCAGATGGCGTCAGCGGCGGTGGGTGGCAGAGGCGTGGGGATGCGAGGTAAGGTGGCCAAGCTGCAGTGGTGCGGAGGAACTCCGGCAAGATCGGGATGGAGCTGTAGGGCACGTGAGATCGATGTTTTTGTGAAAATCGGACGAGGAGGAGGAGGGCAGTATTTATAGGGGGTCTTCCGTGGGCAAGGGGCTGTGGGCGAGACGATCTTCGCGAGAAAATCGGCCGGTGAGGTGTGCGAGCTGGGGCCTCTGTCCATGTCATGGGGAGGAAGATGATGACAGGCGGGGCCCCTAAGTCAGCGGCAGAGAGAGAGAGGAGAGCGAGGCAGGGAGAGGGGCGGGCGATCGGTGCGATAACGGTTCGGGCGCGGGTGAGCCGTTGGGCCGGGGAGAGAGGGAAGGAGAAGTGGGCCTTGGAGGCTTTGACCAGTTATATATATATAACAGAGAAACATGGATTTGCATGCGGATGTTGCCAAAGTGGACTCGATCCCAATGCGCCAAGTCACCGCCAACTCCAATCACAGCTACAGGAGATGCGCGACTCCCGAGGATGATCTTCTCCCACCTCAGGGGAACTGAAAACTGCTGATCTTCTGGTTGAATTATTTCATCGCGAAGAAATTCTATGGAGGAAAAGGGCCATGATAGAATGGCTTGTCCATGGGGACAAAAACACATATTTCTTTCACCTCTGTGCTAGCCGTCGTAGGAGAAAAAACCAGATCAAATCTCTTCAGCGTCCCGATGGGCAGGTGACGACGAACCTTGGTGAGATGAGCAACTGACAACAAATTTCTATAAGGAGTTATACACCTCTCAAGGGGTTCAAAACATGGAAGTGGTCCTGAACACGGTGCCTCGGAAGGTTACACCGGCTATGGATGCAACTTTAAACGCCCCATATAGTGCTGAGGAGGTGAAAACCGCTTTGTTTCAAATGTACCCCACCAAGGCACCAGTCCCCGACGGATACCCTGCTCACTTCTTTCAACGCCATTGGGATATTTGCGGAGCTGAGGTCACAAAGCAGTCCTAAAGGAAGAGAGACAGCCGAAAGCATTAATGAGACTACTTTGGTTCTTATTCCTAAGGTAAAAAAACCCACGTTTTTGACTCAGTTTCGCCCGATCAGCTTATGCAACGTCTTGTACAAAATTGCTTCGAAGGTGATATCCAACCGCTTGAAGATGGTTTTACCTGATATTATATCCGAGGAACAGTCAGCATTTGTGCCAGGTAGGGTCATTACTGACAATATTATTATGGCTTATGAATGTTTGCATTTCATGAAGCGAAACAGAGCAAAAAAACATCAAGCTTGTGCGCTAAAACTTGATATGATGAAGGCCTATGACAGAGTTGAGTGGGCGTATCTGCAAGAGATCATGCTAAAGATGGGATTCACAGAGCAGTGGGTCAATATTGTTATGAGCCTAGTCACCACTGTTAATTTCTCTGTGTTATTCAATGGGAAGAAGCTTGAGTCTTTTAAACCATTGAGAGGGATCGCAGTGGGGACCCAATATCCCGTACTTGTTCTTGTTAGCGTGAGATGACTGTCGTGCCTGTTAAAATCACGAAGTGAGTCATCCAATTTGGAGGGGTTGCAGGTGGCACCGTCGGCACCACCGGTAAACCATCTCTTATTCGTTGATGACTGCATGTTGTTCTTCAAGGAAAATAGTATGGGTGCTACTGAGGTAAACCAGGTTCTGGAATCTTATTGTCAAGCAACAGGTCAGAGAGTTAACAATGCCAAGTCATCAATTTATTTTAGTAAAGGTGTTCCAGAGAGCACACGGGATGAAATTAAGACACTCTTGAATGTACCCAATGAAACCCTCAATGAAAAGTATCTTGGGATGCCGTCGGATGTAGGTCATAACAAGAATGGATCCTTCAAATATCTTAAAGATAGATTGTGGAGTAAGGTACAAGGCTGGATAGAAACTACCATGTCATCGGCAGGCAAAGAGGTGCTTGTCAAGTCAGTAGCTCAGGCCGTGCCAGTCTTTTCGATGGCTTGTTTTAAGCTACCTCGAGGACTTTGTGAACACCTTAACAAACTCATAAGGAAGTTCTGGTGGGGAAGTAAAGAGGGGAAGAGGAAACCACATTGGGTCTCTTGGAAGGACATGACACAACCAAAAGGCATGGGAGGTTTAGGCTTCAAAGATTTTGAGCTATTTAACCTTGCTATGTTGGCTAAACAGGCCTGGCGCATATTACAGAACCCGGATAGCATGTGCTCAAGGTTACTAAAAGGTATTTATTACCCACAAGGTTCCATCCTGTCCACAATTTGGGCAGCACCGAAGTCAAGTATGGAGGTCCCTGTTGGAAGTAAGAGATATTCTAAAACAGGGTCTGATGCGTCGCATAGGCAATGGAGAGAGTACAAGAATCTGGGAGGATAATTGGCTACCCCGAAACGAGATGATGAGGCCATATGGCAGCTTGACTACCAACCCTCCGATGCACGTTTCTAAGTTAAATCGATGCTAGTTCAGCCTCATGGGACAGACAAAAAGTTCAGGCAACTTGTATGCATATGGACGCAAGTGTCATACTGGGTATTCCGTTGTGTACGATGAATGTGGAAGATTTCTGGAGTTGGAGCCAGGAAAAGAATGGAGTTTTCTCAGTCAAATCTGCCTACCGTATGCTCGTATGTAGACGACAGAGGAGAGAGGCGTGGCTTGAAAACAGGCCCGGTCCCTCCAGCTCAGATACAGAAGAAGGTGAGTGGAAAAGGTTGTGGAAGACAGAAGTTCCAGGGAAGGTCCGAATGTTCCTTTGGAGATTATCTAAGCAGTCCATCCCGACAAATGATATAAGAGCACAAAGACATATGGCAACATCTAGTGCGTGTGGGATATGCGGCACCCCAGACTCATGGAGACATTAATTGCTAGAATGCACCATGTCAAGGTGCACTTGGGCCCTTGTGGATGAGGATCTGGCGCAAAATTTAGCAACCATTGCTGAACCGAAAGCTAAACAGTGGCTTTTCACTCTCATGAGATTGTTATCGCATGATCTATTTGTGAAGCTCTCAGTCACCTTATGGGCCATTTGGGCAGCGAGAAGGAAAGCTATTCATGAGGGTTTATTCCAGAGTCCCCAAACCATAAACGGCTTCATCAACAGATACCTGCAGGAGCTGAAGATGATAGCTGAGCCTGCATCGCCCCAGAACGAGCTGCGTATACTTTCAACAAATAGGAACTACACGCGTCCAAAAGCGCCTCCCCCAGGGCATGTAAAAATTCATGTTGATGTCGCATGCCGTAAGGGATTGGGGGGTGCTTCGGCTGATGTGTGCCGAGATGCTAATGGTAACTTCCTGGGTAGATCAGCTCTTGTAATCCAAGGAGTAGATGACTCTGAGATTCTTGAAACTATAGCATGCAGGGAGGCGTTGGCCCTGGCGCAAGATCTTAATGCACTCGACCTTGTGGTGGCTTCTGACTCGAAAGGCGCTGTTGGGAGTATCAACAACAGCAACAGAGGAGTAAATGGCGCCATCGTCATGGAGATTAATAGCATAGCTAGTACCATGAACTATAAATTTACTTTTGAAGGTCGTGCAGTCAATGTAGATGCACATAGATTAGCCAAGTTTGCTTTTTCGTTAGGTCCTGGTCGGCACATTTGGTTGGGCCAACCCCACGACCAGAGATGTATCCCACGAACTGTGGTTTTTGCTGAATAAAAACTTGGTTTTCCCCCTAAAAAACAGAGAAACAAAAGAAAAAATAACTGAACAGAATAGACACATTATATAGGAATGTAATACATAAAAATTTCAGAAAAACATTTCCTAAAACATGAACATTTTTTTAGAGTCAGCCAAAATCCACAAAAATTCACAAAAGCCAAACAGTGCTACTGTTGCAATAAAACCCAATAAAAATCATTTTTAAAAATACCGAATTGATTTCAAATTTATTTTATCCTAACTTTCCATTAAATTGAATTGTTTTACCCTTATTTACATTTATTTATTTATTTGGAAAAAATAATTTGATTAAAGGCCAAATAACTCCAGATTGATAGTAGGTTTCAAAATACCCTCAAGGGGACTTTCATTTTGATTCCTTTAAACTTCCAACTCATCTTTGAAGAAGTCATTTTTATCTTCTCTCATGAGGATCATTGAGTTGCATAAAGTTTATGCCTATGAAGTGTTTTATAAAAGGAATTCAAATCTTTCCAAAACCACTTTTCATATCGAATGGAAGAAGCCATGTTGTCTTCACTCTAGAGTTTTGTATTTGAAATGAATTTTAACTCTTGGAGTTCAAAATGCAAAGTGAAACTTTGGGAAATTCATTTCATTCCCTCTCATTCAACTTTCAAAAAGTTTCAATTTCCACTCAAATTCACACAGACAATCAAACAAACAATCATAAATATTTATTTAATATAACATTCCAAAATTTAGAATTTTGTGATGTTACTTGAGCTAGCAACTCTTTTCCCCCACTCGACTTCTCCTCTCCTCCCTGCCGCCCACCTTCTTTTCCTCCCCGCCGCCACCGCCCTCTCGACCCACCGCCGCCGACGACTCCTTCCTCTCCCGCAGAGGTATGAATCTGTCGCTGACTCCTTCCTCTCCATTTGGTTTTCTGCTGCTGTTTAGATTAGGGTTCGACTCCATTGAATTAGGGTTGAATTGATTGGATTAGGGTTTGATTAGGGTGGTTGGATTAGGGTTCTTGCCGCTGCGGTTGTTTTGTATTTGATTGGATTAGGGTTGGATCAGGGTTCTTGTCGTTGTTGTTGTGTTGAACTAAGATGAATGCTTCTGCTCAAGTCAAGAGGATATGGTTCTGCTTGATGTTGTCTTTCGAAATTTGGGTAGTAGCAAAATATGATATGGTTCTGCTTGATGTTGTTTGAATGACTGACTGACCTAGCAAAATATGATATGGGCAGATATGTTCATTTATAGATATGGATTAGACCCAAGTTTCTGTAGATATGGTCCGTTTATCAAGTATGGTTCTAGCTGTGTTTATAGATATGGTTCTAGATATGGTCCATTTATAGTAGATATGGTTCTAGCTGTGTTTGCCTTTTATAGTAGACATGGGCACATGGGATGTATGGTCCATTGTAGATAGAGTAGTAGCAAATGGTTTTTCCATTTATAGTAGTATTCCAAATTCAGGCCATCTCCATTACCTTCCAAGCTCAGTTTGGTAATGTTAAGTATGTCAAGTCATGTTAATCTGAACATGTCAATGTTAAGTATGTCAGGTTTAATCTTTTTCGTGTAAACCTTTTAAGTATGATAGTGTTGAACTGTTACTGCACTTTCTTAATTATGTGTGTCCATCTTCATTACCTTCCAAGCTCAGTTTGGTAATTGATGGGAATTAAAATTTTGTGCATGCTCATGGATGAAAGATAAAATTATGTGTTTTGTGCTAGCTCATGGATGCTCATTCGTTGAATAGTTTTTGTTAATATTCCCAAATTTGGCGCATGCCTCCATATTCTGATGGAAAACAATGTTGCCAAAGCAGGTTCCAACTTGTTTCACAAAAAAACCGTTTTTTATTTTTTGAATGCTAAAAACATGTGCTTTTTGTGAAGCGTCTACAAGGAGTCATCCCAAACGTTGCCATTCCATGTCTATCTCAATGTAGACCCTATTTTAGGGACGACCGCCAAAAATCATGCATTTCCGACCCTCGTAGCTACTCCCGGCCATTCAGACAACCTTCGGCCGATTCAGCTGGAGCCGGCTGGATTTTGAATCGCGGGTCCTCCATAGCCTGCCCGTTATTTTTCCTAAAAATCATTTTTAGCTTCACAGGTAGGCATTTCATCAAAGAATCGACAACAACTTTGCATGATTCAACCCCTAGCCACGGACAGCCGCCACAACGAAATAAGCCGGTTTTTGAAAACACCATAAAAAATTCAAAAAAATCAGAAAAATGGGAGACCTCCGCATAACATCGTCAAATGTGGCCTACCAACTAGAAAAAATATTAAACTTGGAATACTGATGTTTTCTTGAAAAGGTGTTCTAAAAAACGACCTACCATGAACGAAGATTCATGGATTTCAAGCCAAATGAGCAATGGTATGGCCGCATTCGTTGAATAGTTTGCGATAATATGCCCAAATTTGGCACATGCCTGCATCTTGGGATGGCAAACAATGTTGCCTTTCATTTTTTGAATGCTAAAAACATGTGTTTTTCATGAAGCGGCTACAAGGAGAGTCATCCCAAACAACACCATTCTATGTCTATCTCAAAGTAGACCCTATTTTACGGACGGCTGCCAAAAATCATGCATTTTCGACCCTCATAGCTACTTCCGGCCATTCAGACAACCTTCAGCCGATTCAGCTGGAACCAGCTGGAATTTGAACTGCGGGTCCTCCATAGTTTGCCCGTTATTTTGCTAAAATTCATTTTTAGCTTCACAGGAATTTCATCAAAGAATCGACAACAACTTTGCATGATTCAACCCCTAGCCACGGATGGCCGCCGCGACTAAATCAGTCTATTTTTAAAACACCGTAAAAAAATAAAAAAAATAAAAAAATTGGAGACCTCCGCGTGACATCATCAAATGTGTCCTACCAACTAGCAAAAATATTAAACTTGGAATACTGATGTTTTCTTGAAAAGGTGTTCTAAAAAATGACCAACCATGAACGAAGATTCATGGCTTTCAAGCCGAACGAGCAATGATATGCCCGCATTCATTGGATAGTTTGTGATAATATGCCAAAATTTGGCACATGCCTGCTGAAGGAAATATGCCCTAGAGGCAGTAATAAAGTTGTTATTTATATTTCCTTATATCATGATAAATGTTTATTATTCATGCTAGAATTGTATTAACCGGAAACTTAGTAGATGTGTGAATACATAGACAAACAGAGTGTCACTAGTATGCCATTACTTGATAGCTCATTGAATCAAAGATGGTTAAATTTCCTAACCATAGACATGAGTTGTCATTTGATTAATGGGATCACATCATTAGAGAATGATGTTATTGACTTGACCCATTCCATTAGCTTAGCATACGATCGTTTAGTATATTGCTATTGCTTTCTTCATGACTTATACATGTTCCTACGACTATGAGATTATGCAACTCCCGAATAACGGAGGAACACTTTGTGTGCTACCAAACGTCACAACGTAACTGGGTGATTATAAAGGTGTTCTACAGGTGTCTCCGATGGTACTTGTTGAGTTGGCATAGATCAAGATTAGGATTTGTCACTCCGATTGTCGGAGAGGTATCTCCGGGCCCTCTCGGTAATGCACATCACTATAAGCCTTGCAAGCAATGCAACTAATGAGTTAGTTGCGGGATGATGTATTACGGAATGAGTAAAGAGACTTGCCGGTAACGAGATTGAACTAGGTATTGAGATACCGACGATCGAATCTCGGACAAGTAACATACTGATGACAAAGGGAACAACGTATGTTGTTATGCAGTTTGACCGATAAAGATCTTTGTAGAATATGTAGGAGCCAATATGAGCATCCAGGTTCCACTATTGGTTATTGACCGGAGACGTGTCTCGGTCATGTATACATAGTTCTGGAACCTTTTGGGTCCGCACGCTTAACGTTTGGTAACGATCGGTAATATGAGTTTATGTGTTTTGATGTACCAAAGGTAGTTCGGAGTCCCGGATGAGATCGGGGAAATGACGAGGAGTCTCGAAATGGTCGAGACGTAAAGATCAATATATTGGACAACTATATTCGTACTTCGGAAAGGTTCCGAGTGATTCGGGTATTTTTCAGAGTACCGGAGAGTTACGGGAATTCGCAAGGGAGTATATGGGCGTTATTGGGCTTTAGGGGAAAGGGAGAGGGGAGGCTGCGCCCCCCTCCCCCCTCCCAAGACTTAGTACGAATTGGACTAGGGGGAGGGGCGGCGCCCCCACCTTCCTTCTCTTCTCTTTTCCCTTTCCTTCTCTCCTACTCCTACTATTTGGAAGGGCTCCTAGTTCTACTAGGAAAGGGGGAATCCTACTCCCGGTGGGAGTAGGACTCCCCTAGGGCGCGCCATAGAGAGGGTCGGCCCTCCGCCTCCTCCACTCCTTTATATACGGGGAGGGGGGCACCCCTTGGAGACACAACAAGTTGATCATTGATGTCTCTTAGCCGTGTGCGGTGCCCCCCTCGACCATAATCCACCTCGGTCATATCGTAGCGGTGCTTAGGCGAAGCCCTGCATCGGTAGCATCATCATCACCATCATCACGCTGTCATGCTGACGGAACTCTCCCTCGAAGCTCTGCTAGATCGGAGTTCGTGGGACGTCATCGAGCTGAACGTGTGCTGAACTCGAAGGTGCCATGCGTTCGGTACTTGGATCGGTTGGATCGTGAAGACGTACGACTACATCAACCGCGTTGTTCTAACGCTTCCGCTTTCGGTCTACGAGGGTACGTGGACAACACTCTCCCCTCTCATTGCTATGCATCACCATGATCTTGCGTGTGCGTAGGATTTTTTTTTTTGAAATTACTACGTTCCCCAATAGTGGCATGCGAGCCAGGTTTATGCGTAGATGTTATATGCACGAGTAGAACATAAGTGAGTTGTGGGCGATACAAGTCATACTGCTTACCAGCATGTCACACTTTGGTTCGACGGTATTGTTGGATGAAGCGGCCCGGACTGACATTAGGCGTACGCTTACGCGAGACTGGTTCTAACGACGTGCTTAGCACACGAGTGGCTGGCGGGTGTCAGTTTCTCCAACTTTAGTTGAACCGAGTGTGGCTACGCCCGGTCCTTGTGAAGGTTAAAACAGCACTAACTTGACGAACTATCGTTGTGGTTTTGATGCGTAGGTAAGAACGGTTCTTGCTCAGCCCGTAGCAGCCACGTAAAACTTGCAACAACAAAGTAGACGACGTCTAACTTGTTTTTGTATGGCATGTTGTGATGTGATATGGTCAATACATGATGATATATAAGTTGTTGTATGAGATGATCATGTTTTGTTAAAGTTATCGTCAACTGGCCGAAGCCTTATGGTTGTCTCTTTATTGCATAAGATGCAAGCTCCAAATAATTGCTTTACTTTATCACTATGCGATAGCAATAGTTGCAAGAGCAATAGTTGGCGAGACGATCATGTGACGACACATTGATATAGATCAAGATGATGGATTTCATGGTGTCATGCCGGTGACGATGGAGATCATGACGATGCTTTGGAGATGGAGATCAAAGGCACAAGATGAGGATGGCCATATCATGTCACATATTTTGATTGCATGTGATGTTTATCTTTTATACATCTTATTTTTCTTAGTTCGGCGATAGCTTTATAAGATGATCCCTTACTAAAATTTCAAGGTAAAAGTGTTCTCCCTGAGTATGCACCGTTTCCAAAGTTTGTCGTGCCAAGACACCACGTGATGATCGGGTGTGATAAGCTCAACGTTCATCTACAGCGGGTGCAAGCCAGTTTTGCACACGTAGAATACTCGGGTTAAACTTGATGAGCCTAGCATATGCAGATATGGCCTCAGAACACTAAGACCAAAAGGTCGAGCATGAATCATATAGTAAATATGATCAACATAGTGATGTTCACCATTGAAAACTACTTCATTTCACGTGATGATCGGTTATGGTTTAGTTGATTTGGATCACGTGATCACTTAGATGATTAGAGGGATGTCTATCTAAGTGGGAGTTATTAAGTAATATGATTAATTGAACTTAAATTTATCATGAACTTAGTCACGGTAGTATTAGCATATCTATGTTGTAGATCAATAGCTTGTGTTTAGCTCCCCTGTTTTATTTTTGATATGTTCCTAGAGAAAACTAAGTTGAAAGATGTTACTAGCAATGATGCGGATTGGATCCATGATCTGAGGATTATCCTCATTGCTGCATAGAAGAATTATGTCCTTGATGCACCGCTAGGTGATGTAATCGATGCGAGGAGCAAATGCACGACGTTATGAATGTTTGGCAAGCTCGATATGATGACTACTTGATAGTTTAGTGCACCATGCTTTACGGCTTAGAATCGGGGCTTCAAAGACATTTTGAAACGCATACGAGCATATGAGATGTTCCAAGAGTTGAAATTAGTATTTCATACTCATGCCCATGTCGAAAGGTATGAGACCTTTGACAAGTACTTTGCCTACAAGATGGAGGAGAATTGCTCGACTAGTGAGCATGTGCTCGTAATGTCCGAGTACTACAATCACTTGAATCAAGTGGAGTTAATCTTCCAAATAAGATAGTGATTGATGTAGTTCTCTAGTTACTATCACCAAGTTACTAGAACTTCGTGATGAACTATTATATGCAAGGGGTAATGGAAGCGAATCCCAAGCTCTTCGTGATGCTTTGAAATCGTGAAGGTAGAAATCAAGAAAAGCATCAAGTGTTGATGGTTGACAAGACCACTAGTTTCAAGAAAAGGGCAAAGGGAAGAAGGGGAACTTCAAGAAGAACGACAAGCAAGTTGCTACTCAAGTGAAGAAACCCAAGTCTGGACCTAAGCCTGAGACTGGGTGCTTCTACTGCAAAGGGACTGGTCACTGGAAGCGGAACTGCCCCAAGTATTTGGCGGATAAGAAGGATGGCAAAGTGAGCAAAGGTATATTTGATATACATGTTATGGATGTGTACTTTACTAGTGTTTATAGCAACCCATCAGTATTTGACACTAGTTCATTTGCTAAGATTAGTAACTCGTAACGGGAGTTGCAGAATGAACAGAGACTAGTTAAGGGTGAAGTGATGATGTGTGTTGGAAGTGGTTCCAAGATTGATACGATCATTATCGCACACTCCCTATACTTTCGGGATTAGTGTTGAACCTAAATAAGTGTTATTTGGCGTTTGCATTGAGCATGAATATGATTTGATCATGTTTATTGCAATACGGTTATTCATTTAAGTTAGAGAACAATTGTTGTTCTGTTTACACGAATAAAACCTTTTATGGTCATACACCCAATGAAAATGGTTTGTTGGATCTCGATCGTAGTGATACACATATTCATAATATTGAGGCCAAATGATGCAAAGTTAATAATGACGGTGCAACTTATTTGTGGCACTGCCGTTTAGGTCATACACTACAGGAATCAGCTACTTTGCCGTCTGCCATGGCGGACGGCAAAGGCATGAATGGCGGACGGCAAAATCCTTTGCCGTCAGCCACGGACGGCAACAGGCTCCGGCAACGTAGGCTACGGTAAACAGCTACTTTGCCGTCCGCTTCACAGCGGTGACGGCAAAAGGCCCTTTGCCGTCCGTGACGGACGGCAAAGAGAGCGGACGGCAATAATTGCACCGTCGGTCCGTTAAGTGTCTAACGGCAGGGCCTTTGCCGTCCGCCCGACGGCAAAATTTCTAGTGTCTTTGCCGATGCGCCGCGATGGCAAAGTGCAGGTTCTTTGCCGTACGCCATCGATGGCAAAGTGACCAAATGGGTCAGCTTCAGAAGCCTGACTAGATGCCACGTGTCTTCTTTGCCGTCCGCGGAAGACGGCAAAGAGCGTTGCCGTCGGTGGCAAAGTGACAAAGAGCACGCATATTGGCTCTTTATCTGCTTTTTATTAAATCCACCAATTTTCATCACAAATATATATGACATATATAGATATATTTCAAAAGGCCATTACAGAGCAAACATATAAGATATCCAACACATAACTTCATCATCCAAACATATATATTACGTGCATAGTTCCATCATACATAACAAGTTCAACATAGAGGCATCCAACCATATATATTACAATAGTTTCATCCAACGATACATGCATAGTTCAACGATACAAAAGAAACAGAGAAAGGGATAAGGAGCACTCCATCTATGCAAGCTTTACGTCAAGTGAATGAAATCTGCAAAATGAAAAATAAGAAAGTTAGAACAAGAAGAGTAGAACAAGAAGAAGACTAGAACAAGAAGAGTAGAACAAGAAGAAGACTAGAACAAGAAGAGTATGCCATTTATGAGCTAACTTACGTGAAATGGATCATATATGAGCTAATAAGTTGAAATGGGTCGTTTATGAGCTAGCTAAGGTGAAATGGATCATTTATGAGCTAACTAAGTTGAAATGGGTCGTTTATGAGCTAGCTAAGGTGAAATGGATCATTTATGAGCTAACTTAGTTGAAATGGATCATTTATGAGCTAATTTAGTTGAAATGGATCTTTTATGAGCTAACTTAGTTGAAATGGATCGCTTTTTAGCTAATTTAGTTGAAATGGATCTTTTGAGCTAACTTAGGTGAAATGGATCATTTAAGAGCTAATTTAGGTGAAATGGATCGTTTTGTAGCTAACTTGGTGAAATGGATCATTTAAGAGCTAATTTAGGTGAAATGGGTCATTTTTAGCTAACTTGGATGAACTGGATCATTTATAAGCTAACCTAGGTAAAATGGGTCATTTTAGAGCTAACTTAGGTAAAATGGATCGCCTATGAGCTAACTAAGCTAATTATGCAATTTTTGACATAAGTAAGCTAAGTACAGATCGCTTTTAGAGCTAACTTAGGTAAAATGGATGGTTTTGGAGGTCAATGAAGCTTATTAAGTCATTTTGGAGGAGAAGAAGCTAAGTCTAGGTCATTATGGTAAGCATTGGAGGAAATAAAGCTAAGTCTAGGTCTTTATGCATGTGTTAAGCAAAACACTAGATAAACTTACTAAGATCCGGGAGGTGTAGGAGCGGGGTGGCTCGTGTCGGTAGGCTGGAGAAGGATCGTATGCGATGCTTGTCTGGAGTTACGCTGCACCAAAGATCATTTCCAATGTCTTGTTAGCATGATGACACTCAAATGTTAAGACTAGCAAGTAATGTCCATTCAAATAAAACTCACCGTGGTCCCGTGAGCAATCATCGGCATCGGCGGAGCAGTCGACCTGTCTTCTCGCATACTGCATTGCACATTTGGTTTTGACGACTCAGTCATACTAGTTAGTAATGAGACAAACACTACATGAATGTTTTGGCTAATCTGCAGAAGAAACTTACCACAAGGAGCTCGTACGTGGCCCTTGCCTGCATGTCATTCCGTGCCCTCTCCTCCTCCATCATCTTTGTCGTCCTCTCCTCCAACTCCCGCTGCCTCTCCGCCGCCTCCGCCAGAAGTTTCTCCGTTCTATCTCTCTCACTCTGTATAGCAGCCTGCAACACCACTCACATGACCATTTGTAATCATTGATGGAAGCGCACACAATGTAATGGAGAAAGATAGCGAGTATGTATCACTAACCTTGATGGCGAGTTGCACCTTTGGCCGTTCACGAGGCCTTATCTCAGGAGCGGAGCTCGACTGGCGCGCCTTGATCTCCGAGAGAGTGCTAGGACAACGGATAAGTCCATCTCCAATGGCTATGGAGCCATGGGACCTCCCGCCACCAGATATCATCAATAGCTCTGGATCAATGGGACCACAGCTCGGGTTAAAGTCCTCCCTTTCCTCGCCTTCCCCTCATCTCTATATCTCACGAGCTTGTTGTGGGAGGAGATGTTGGTGAAGTTGTTTGCATCATCGAGGTCGACCGAGAGAAAGCCTTGACTTTCTTGAAAGAGGCGGTGTGGGCCATGGCATACAGGTCGTACACCTCGGCACCTTATCCGCCTTTATTGTATGGCGTGCACGAAAGAGAGAAACAATGAAAATTAGTAATTAAAGGGCTCAAGCTAGCATGATGAATGAATTGCATGAATCATGAAGCAAACCACATACCGATTCTTGAACTGATATAAGTTGGAGCTGCCTTGATGGTGTGGCACACCTTCCATTTGGGCACGTTTGTCCTTGGCCTCGTTGTGGAGGGCTAGCCATTGTTTTGAGCACCACTCATCGACCAACACCTCCCAACAATCCATCCGATCCGCACACCATCTCGGAGGCGCCTAAGTTAGCAAATAGAAACTTGAGCGCTTCTGACTAAGAATTACTAAATGAAGGAACTTAAGTAGAGAAGGCCTTAAGAATTACCTTCATGTATCGCTCCTTACTCAGGAACTTATCGCGCACGCTGGCTTGGTCTTCTTGATACCACGCAAGGCGTAGTAGTCTCGAACAGCCTGCACCCGAGCCTCGTGCCGTAAGTTACGGAGTAGGCGCTGCTGACGTTCTCGATAACATGTGCCGCGTCCTCCTCGTATCCCTCCTCACACCTGTAGAATGTCCGCAATCAAATGAGACAATATTGATTAGTACAATTAATAACTAGCTAGTTGAAGATTTTTAAATGTGTAAAGGAGAAATTACGAACTTTCTCGATCACCATATACGCCTCGTCGCATTACGACACCGCCGATAATCTCATCCGTGGGCCGGGCAGCCACGTAGTGCTCCCAGCTCAATCCAAGCTCGGAAGCCGACCCTCACCAGCAACATGACAAACCCGGAAGTTTTGCGGCAAAAGAACTCCAAGGACGGAGTTGGGCGGCGGACACTATGATGGTGGTCCCAACCTCCGCAAAGCATGACAAGGCCAACGCATTAGTTATTTGAAAACGTGAATGCACAAGGTACAAAAATATTAAATGCACTTACGTACCTCTCCCCATCAGGGAAAATCAACCACCTCTGCTTTCATGGGTCACCGGCAGACGGGAGCCGTGTAGCACCTGTTGGTAGACGGTGCCCCCTCCTCCTCAAGATCGATCGGCTCCCCCACCATCATCAAGATGGCCATTCGGCTCCTCGGGCTGATCCGGCCAGGTACCCCATCCGGACGTGTGCTCCTCCGGGGTCACGTGGGCCGAACTCGAGGCCCAAGACCCGTGGACCGGAGGCTCGTGGACCGGAGTCCGTGTAGCCTCCTCCTCGGACGAGTCCACCCTAGCAGTCACGTGCTCGGGTGAAACATTTGAGGGGTGGCGGCGAGGAAAGGCGCCGTGGCAGTCACCCTACCTCCTCTCCCACGACCACGTGCCCTACCTCCTCTCTTCCTACCTCGTCCCTATTTGGGCACCGCGGTCGACGAAGAAGGGCCCGGCGGTGTGGCCATACTGTCCAGCAACGCTCGGCGGAGAGGTGCGTCTGGAATGGAAGACCTCAGACCACGCTCCCGACCAGCGCCCACCATCTTTCAACACCTGCCATGACAAACAGTAAACGAAATTAGTACAACATAAAAAAAGACCGACATGAATAATAATATGTATCACTTAAGTGTGTCATCATCAAGTACAACATAAAAAATGTAATACGACACTACTAATAATCTCGATCAAGATCATCAATAAATGCATAATCATCATCATCACTATAATCAATAGCGGGCTCATAGGGTTCATTGGCATCAACATGTGCAAGGCCACCTTGACGTAATCGGTCAAGCATTGACAGTGTCATCCGCAGCGATAACCTCTTCTTTTTCCGGCTCTTCTTGTTCCTCCTCCGGGTGATGTCGGATTCATTGTCGCTGTCTACTTCAATGTTTTGGGGTGAAGTATAGCGGTTCTTGAAACGCTTTTGGAAAGACGTGTCCCTTGGAAGAATTCTCCTTCATATGTATGCAGGTTAATGTGAGGTTCATAATCCTCTTCCTTTGGGGGTGTCGGTGGTCGGGTGTCCTGTCGGTGTCGGGTGCCGTGTCGGGTCGGGTGCTGGTTCGGGGTGGGGGGGCGGGGTGTCGTGTCGATGTCGGGGTAGTGCCGTGTCGGTGTCGGGGTGTTGTTTCGGGGTCGGGGTGTGGTGTCGGGGTCAGGGTGTCGGGTCAGGCTCGGGGTCGGGGTGTTGGGTCAGGCTCGGGGGGTCGGGGTGTCGGGTCAGCCTTGGGGGTGTGGGGTCGGGGTCGGGTGTCAGTCGGGGTGAGTGGGGTCGGGGTGTCGGGGTCGGGTCGGGGTCGAGAATCTGGGGTCGGGGTCCTGGGTCGGGGTGTCGGGTCGGTCGGGTCGGGGTGGGGGAATGGGGTGGTCGGGTCGGGGTGTGGGGTCGGGTCGGGGTCGGGGTCTCGGGGTGGGGTCGGGTCGGGGTCTCGGGGTCGGGTGTCTTCTTCTTCTTCTTCCTTTTCATTTTCTTCCTTTTTTCCTTTTCTTCTTCTTCCTCCTTTTCCTTTTCTTCCTTTTTCCTTCTTCTTCTTCTTCTTCTTCTTCTTCTTCTTCTTCTTCTTCTTCTTCTTCTTCTTCTTCTTCTTCTTCTTCTTCTTCTTCTTCTTCTTCTTCTTCTTCTTCTTCTTCTTCTTCTTCTTCTTCTTCTTCTTCTTCTTCTTCTTCTTCTTCTTCTTCTTCTTCTTCTTCTTCTTCTTCTTCTTCTTCTTCTTCTTCTTCTTCTTCTTCTTCCTCCTTTCCTTTTTCCTCTTCTTCTTCTCCTCCTCTCCTCTCTTTTCTTCTTCTTCTTCCTCTTCTAAATCTAAACCTAATACTAAACTAAAACTAAACCTAATACTAAACTAAAACTAAACCTATAAACCTAAAACTAAACATAAACCTAAAACTAAAAAAACATAAAAAAGTAAAAAAAATGTATCAAGACACTCACCGGCGGGGGGGTGGTGGGGGGCGGTGCGGCCGGGGGGGGCGGAGGAGCTGGGCGGGGCGGCCTGGGGCGGCGCCGGGTTGCCGGGCGGGCGGGGCGGAGGTGCTGGGCCGGGCGTGGCGCCTAAACGGCAGGGGCGGGGCAGCGGGCGGCGGAGGGCGCTGGGTGAGGGTGGAGGAGGGGCGGCCTGGGGCGGAGGAGGGGGGCGGGCGGTTCGGGCGGCAGGCTGCCCGCCGGGCGGCGAGGCGCGGAGGTGCCGGGCGCCGGGCGTGGCGGCGCCAGACGGTGGCGGCGGCGGGGGGCGTGGCGGGCGGGTGGTGGGGCGACGGGCGAAGGGGGGCGCCAAGGCGGCGGGTGGGTGGCGAGAGAGGTGGAGAGAAAGAGAGAGGGGGGGCGCGCCCGTTAACGCATGTGGGGCCCTTCCTCTTGCCGCCCGCCACCCTTTTGTCGCCCGCCTTTCTTTTTTGCCGTTCGCTAGCGGACGGCAAAGAGGGCCCCGTAGGTTTTTTTTGCAACGTCGTGGGGCCCTCCTCTCTTGCCGTCCCGCTAGCCGACGGTAACGGTTTTGTCGTCATGAGCGGACGGCAAAGAATCGCTGATGGTAACCTTGTCTTGTCATCAGCCAGTTCTTTGCCGTCCGCTTTTTGGGTAGCTGATGGCAAAGAGCTTATTTGCCGTCCGCTAGCAGACGGCAAAGAGCTGGCAGATGGCAAAGTAGCTGATTCTAGTAGTGATATTGGTGTAAAGTGCATGAAGAAACTCCATGTTGATGGGATTTTGAAATCACTTGATTATGAATCACTTGATGCTTGCGAACCATGCCTTATGGGCAAGATGACTAAGACTCCGTTCTCCGGAACAATGGAGCGAAGAACTGACTTATTGGAAATAATACATACTGATGTATGCGATCCGATGAGTGTTGAGGCTTGCGGCGGGTATCATTATTTTCTGACCTTCACAGATGATTTGAGCAGATATGGGTATATCTACTTGATGAAACTTAAGTATGAAACATTTGAAAAGTTCATATAATTTCAGAGTGAAGTGGAAAATCATCGTAACAAGAAAATAAAAGTTTCTACGATCTGATCGTGGAGGACAATATTTGAGTTACGAGTTTGGTCTTCATTTAAAACAATGCGGAATAGTTTCGCAACTCACGCCACCCGAAACACCATAGCGTAATGGTGTGTCCGAACGTTGTAATCGTACTTTACTAGATATGGTGCGATCTATGATGTCTCTTACCGATTTACCACTATCGTTTTAGGGTTATGCATTAGAGACAGTTGCATTCACGTTAAATAGGGCACCATCTAAACCCGTTGAGACGACACGATATGAACTGTGTTTTGGCAAGAAACCAAAGTTGTCGTTTCTTAAGTTTGGGGTTATGATGCTTATGTGAAAAAAAGTTTCATCCTGATAAGCTCAAACCCAAATTGGAGAAATGTGTCTTCATAGGATACCCAAAGGAGACAGTTGGGTACACCTTCTATCACAGATCCGAAGGCAAGACATTCGTTGCTAAGAATGGATCCTTTCTAGAGAAGGAGTTTCTCTCAAAAGAAGTGAGTGGGAGGAAAGTAGAACTTGATGAGGTAACTGTACCTGCTCCCTTATTGGAAAGTAGCTCATCACAGAAATCTGTTCCTGTGACTCCTACACCAATTAGTGAGGAAGCTAATGATGATGATCATGTAACTTTAGGTCAAGTTACTATCGAACCTCGTAGGTCAACCAGAGTGATATCCGCACCAGAGAGGTACGGTAATCCTGTTCTGGAGGTCATGTTACTTGACCATGACGAACCTACGAACTATGAGGAAGCGATGATGAGCCCAGATTCCGCGAAATGGCTTGAGGCCATGAAATCTGAGATGGGATCCATGTATGAGAACAAAGTGTGGACTTTGGTTGACTTTCCTGATGATTGGCAAGCCATAGAAAATAAATGGATCTTCAAGAGGAAGACGGACGCTGATAGTAGTGTTACTCTCTACAAAGCTAGACTTGTCGAAAAAGGTTTTTGACAAAGTTCAAGGTGTTGACTACGATGAGTTTTTCTCACTCGTAGCGATGCTTAAGTCTGTCCAAATCATGTTAGCAAATTACCACATTTTACGAAATATGGCAAATGGATATCAAAACTACATTCCTTAATGGATCTCTTAAAGAAGAGTTGTATATGATGCAACCAGTAGGTTTTGTCGATCCTAAAGGTGCTAACAAAGTGTGCAAAGCTCCAGCAATCCATTTTGGACTGGTGCAAGCATCTCGGAGTTGGAATATACGCTTTGATGAGTTGATCAAAGCATACAGTTTTATACAAACTTGCGGTGAAGCCGGTATTTACAAGAAAGTGAGTGGGAGCACTCTGACATTTCGATAAGTATATGTGAATGACATATTGTTGATCGAACATAATGTAGAATTTTCTGGAAAGCATAAAGGAGTATTTGAAACGAGTTTTTCAAAGAAAGACCTCGGTGAAGCTGCTTACATATTGAGCATCAAGATCTATAGAGATAGATCAAGACGCTTGATAAGTTTTTCAATGAGTACATACCTTGACAAGATTTTTAAGTAGTTCAAAATGGAACAGTCAAAGAAAGAGTTCTTGCCTGTGTTACAAGGTGTGAAATTGAGTAAGACTCAAAGCCCGACCACGGCAGAAGATAGAAAGAGAATGAAAGTCATTCCCTATGCCTCAGCCATAGGTTCTATAAGTATGCTATGATGTGTACCAGACCTATTGTGTACCTCATTATGAGTTTGGCAAGAGGGTACAATAGTGATCTAGGAGTAGATCACTGGACAGCGGTCAAAATTATCCTTAATGGAATAAGGAAATATTTCTCGGTTATGGAGGTGATAAAGAGTTCGTCGTAAAGAGTTACGTCGATGCAAGCTTTGACACCGATCTGGATGACTCTAAGTCTCTATCTAGATACATATTGAAAGTGGGAGCTATTAGCTAGAGTAGCTCTGTGCAGAGCATTGTAGACATAGAAATTTGCAAAATACTTACGGATCTGAATGTGACAGACCCGTTGACTAAAATTATCTCACAAGCAAAACATGATCACACCTTAGTACTCTTTGGGTGTTAATCACATAGCGATGTCAACTAGATTACTGACTCTAGTAAACCCTTTGGGTGTTGGTCACATGTCGATGTGAACTATGCGTGTTAACCACATAAAGATGTGAACTATTGATGTTAAATCACATGGCGATGTGAACTAGATTATTGACTCTAGTGCAAGTGGGAGACTGAAGGAAATATGCCCTAGAGGCAATAATAAAGTTGTTATTTATATTACCTTATATCATGATAAATGTTTATTATGCATGCTAGAATTGTATTAACCGGAAACTTAGTACATGTGTGAATACATAGACAAACAGAGTGTCACTAGTATGCCTCTACTTGACTAGCTCGTTGAATCAAAGATGGTTAAGTTTCCTAACCATAGACATGAGTTGTCATTTGATTAACGGGATCACATCATTAGAGAATGATGTGATTGACCTGACCCATTCCATTAGCTTAGCATACGATCGTTTAGTATATTGTTATTGCTTTCTTCATGACTTATACATGTTCCTATGACTATGAGATTATGCAACTCTTGAATACTGGAGGAACACTTTGTGTGCTACCAAACGTCACAACGTAACTGGGTGATTATAAAGGTGCTCTAAAGGTGTCTCCAATGGTACTTGTTGAGTTGGCATAGATCAAGATTAGGATTTGTCCTCCGATTATCGGAGAGGTATCTCTGGCCTTCTCGGTAATGCACATCACTATAAGCCTTGCAAGCAATGCAACTAATGAGTTAGTTGCGGGATGATGTATTACAGAACGAGTAAAGAGACTTGCCGGTAACGAGATTGAGCTAGGTATTGAGATACCGACGATCGAATCTCGGGCAAGTAACATACCGATAATAAAGGGAACAACGTATGTTGTTATGCAGTTTGATCGATAAAGATCTTCGTAGAATATGTAGGAGCCAATATGAGCATCTAGGTTCCGCTATTGGTTATTGACCGGAGACGTGTCTCGGTCATGTACACATAGTTCTCGAACTCGTAGGGTCCGCACGCTTAACGTTTGGTGACTATCGGTAATATGAGTTTATGTGTTTTGATGTACCAAAGGTAGTTCGGAGTCCCGGATGAGATCGGAGACATGACGAGGAGTCTCGAAATGGTCGAGACGTAAAGATCGATATATTGGACGACTATATTCGGACTTCGGAAAGGTTCCGAGTGATTCGGGTATTTTTCGGAGTACCAGAGACTTACGGGAATTCGCCGGAGAGTATATGGGTGTTATTGGGCTTTAGGGGAAAGAGAGAGGGGAGGCTGCGCGCCCCCCCAAGACTTAGTCCGAATTGGACTAGGGGGAGGGGCGGCGCCCCCTCCTTCCTTCTCTTCTTTTTTCCCTTTCCTTCTCTCCTACTCCTACTACTTGGAAGGGCTCCTAGTTCTACTAGGAAAGGGGGAATCCTACTCCCGGTGGGAGTAGGACTCCCCTAGGGCGCGCGATAGAGAGTGCCAGCCCTCCGCCTCCTCCACTCCTTTATATACGGGGAGGGGGGCACCCCTTGGAGACACAACAAGTTGATCATTGATGTCTCTTAGCCGTGTGCGGTGCCCCCCTCCACCATAATCCACGTCGGTCATATCGTAGCGGTGCTTAGGCGAAGCCCTGCGTCGGTAGCACCATCATCACCGTCATCACGTCGTCGTGCTGACGGAACTCTCCCTCGAAGTTCTGCTGGATCGGAGTTTGTGGGACGTCATCGAGCTGAACGTGTGCTGAACTCAGAGGTGCCGTGCGTTCGGTACTTGGATCGGTCGGATCGTGAAGACGTACGAATACATCAACTGTGTTGTTCTAACGCTTCCGCTTTCGGTCTACGAGGGTACATGGACAACACTCTCCCCTCTCGTTGCTATACATCACCATGATCTTGCGTGTGTGTAGGATATTTTTTTTAAATTACTACATTCCCCAACACCTGCATCTTGGGATGGCAAACAATGTTGCCAAAGCGAGGTTCCAACTTGTTTCACAAAAAAATCATTTTTCATTTTTTTAATGCGCAAAATATGTGTTTTTCGTGAAGCGGCTACAAGGAGAATCATCCCAAATGGCGCCATTCCATCTCTATCTCAAAGTAGACCCTATTTTACGGACGGCCACCAAAAATCATGCATTTCTGACCCTCGTAGCTACTCCCGGCCATTGAGACATCCTTCGGCCGATTCAGCTGGAACCGGCTAGAATTTGAACTGCGGGTCCTCCATAGCTTGCCCGTTATTTTTGGTAAGAATCATTTTTAGCTTCACATGTAGGCATTTCATCAAAGAATCAACAACAATTTTGCATGATTCAACCCCTACCGACAGACAACTGTCGCGACGAAATCGGCTTGTTTTTGAAAACACCATAAAAAATTCAAAAAAAATCAAAAAATGGGAGACCTCCACGCCACATCATCAAATGTGGCCTACCAACTAGCAAAAATATTAAACTTGGAATACCGATGTTTTCTTGAGCTATTCGGTATGGTTTTAACCATTATTTCTACAAAGTTTACAAAAAATCCTAATTTTTTCTGCCTCTAAACCCCTAAAAATTGGTGAAATTTTACCTCCCACCCCACCAAAATTTCCCTCCCAACCCACAAAAATTTCCCACCACTCCTCTCCCACTACCATGCGGGACCCACCACCCCTCTCCCAGTAAACACGCGGGATCCATTCCCCTCTCCCCAAAATTTCCCGATTCCCCTGTCCCCTCCATCCCCCTCCCCTCTCCCCGATGAACCCTAGCTTCTCCCTCCCTTGCTCGGTGCCGCCGATGATGACTCCCCACCCCACTCCTCCCTGCTCCGCGCCACCCCACCGCCCCTCTCCCCTCTTCCCGACGACGAATCCCCCTCCCCTCTCCCCTCGACGAGGCGGCTACATCAACGATGGTGGCTACATCAATGACATCGACCGCCCTGGCTACGACTACATCGACGATGGCGACTACATCATCGACAATCGACGATGGCAGGTACTTCTCCCCTCGATCCCCCTCCTGGTTGATCTAGGGTTAGGATTCGATCGATCTCGGAGCTCATGGTGGTTCTTTTTCATGTTCTTGGGATGGATTCTAGGGTTAGGAGCTCCTGGTGGTTCTGTCGATCCCCCTCCTGGTTGATCTAGGGTTAGGACCTCCTGGTGGTTCGTTCGATCCCCCTGTGGTAGTCAGTTTCATGGGGTTGGGGTTTAGGTTGATGGAGAGGAAGTGCATGATGTTAGGGGATGGATCTATGGGGATGGGGATGGATGAGGAAGTGGATGATGTTAGGGGATGACCTCCCTCTGGTTCATGTTGCTTGCTAGCATACATGGTTAATTAGTAGCACTTATGCACTTTGCTTGCTTGCTTGTATTAGTAGCACTTATGCACTTTGCTTGCTTGCTACTAGGGTTTGTATCAACATGTACTTGATTGCTTGTAGCTTGCCTCCATTAGGGAAAACAGCTGAGTAATTCATTTGCTTATAGATGAATGCAGGTACATGGATAAAATTGCAAGTTAAAACATAAAAGTAATTGTTGTAAATAGTTGTTTTTGCTTATCCACCTTGCTGAAGTATAATTCATGTGCACTGTATTTGTATCCAACTATATATATGCTTGTAATACATGTGAGTTGTGTTCTTATCTCTGGTACCACAACCTTAATTCACTTAGCTTGATGTGGTTTTCTTCACATATATTACTTCTAATGCATTGCTTCACATATATAGTTTGCTTCAATTTAGTTGCTTACTAGCGTACATAGGGCTAGGGTTTGCATCATCAGTACTACTAGCACTTTGCTTGCTTGCTTGTGTACTTTATATGAGGCACTAGGAAGTTTCTTAATGTACATTACTACCTCCTACTTGATGTAGTGAAGATATTAAGATATGTTTCATATATTTCCAGTGTACATGCATGCTTGTTTAGTGCACTTACATGTTTGCTTGATTAATAACACTACATCACTATATTGTTGATCCATCAAGTTTGCTTCACATGTATTACATGAATGTGCATGCTGGTCCAAATGCTTTCCTTTATTGATACAAGTGCATCATTTTACTTTATCCCAGTTGTATCCAATTGTTGTTTATTCTATTTTGCAAGCACCACCTCAAGATCATCCATGGCAAGGATGACAAGGTCAAACATGAGGCCAACCGTTGGTATGCAACTTGCTCCTTGTGGTTACACTGTCAGTTTTATAAAATATGTCTCTTAATATGCTAAGTGAAATGTATTGCTGCAATCTGAATAAGCTGGCTTAATTGTGCCTGTGTGCTGTTAGTCTTCCTTACCCGAATAACTAGGATTAAATGATAGTAAAATCTCATAAGATATGTTTGGTTGTCTGCCCATGCATTCCAACCATTCACCTAATAGTTATGTTTCCTTTATCATGCAAAGAAGAGCCTCTCACGTACGAGAAGGTTAGGGCTAGAAATATGATGAGGAACAATCGGATGTTCCAGTCCCTTGGCATCGGTGCAATAGTGCCAATGATTAGGAAAACGAATGATGTACAAGAAGGTAGAACTGATGAGGTTCAAGAAGGTAGTGGAGTTATCAGTGATGACCCAGAGTACAATCCTAAGGAGGATGAAGTTATTGATGGAGAGGAAACGGATGATGTTGTAGTGCAGAAGATTGTTAAGGTGCAAACTCTTTCTTGCTTGGAGGGTTGGGGTTCTTGTATGCTTTGTGTTTCCTTGTGCTCACATATTTGTCTTGTGATCTAATGCTTTTTTCCGTGCTATTTATATGAGGCCCTGAAGGAATCTAGGATGAAGAGGTCTGTTGTTAAGAAGAGAGTCAACAAGAAGACAGTCAGCAAGAAGAGGAAGAGCTCAGAAACATCTGCTGCAACGCCTCCAGGAATGGTGATGGCCCCACCTCCAGGATAAACAAAGAGGATCCTCAAACCTGATGAACATGCCCCTAATAGAGTCAGAAGGCAGAAAGCAAAGATGGCAACTGCGACGGACCATCAGGAAAGTCTGCTGCACATGTACTCTGAGAGCTCGGTGCAAATGGGTGATGAGTTTCCGCCCATGGATGAAGAAACCACTCTCCGCATGGATGAAAGTGGCACTGTCTGGCTAGATGAAGGAGGAACTATCTGCGTAGATGAAGAAGGCACTATCCACCCAGACCTCAGCTCTGTTGCACCTTCTATTGACAGGAATGTTGTCATCAGTGAAGAATAACAACAACTTGTGCTTCAATCAGGCAAGTTCACCTTTGTAATGCTATCTTTTACTAGTGCATTTTCCAAATGGAAGTGATCATGTATGGTTACCTGTTTAGCAGAACCATTCCTGCATTTGTTGATTTCTCTTCTATTTTGTGAGTTCAATTTCATTTTCAGATGCAATGACTACCAAGCCTAGACTTGGAAACGGCAAAGGGCTAGAGAGAATCACCAAGTCGCTTGGCACCAAGGTGCCTATCCAAATTGCCGAAGGGATGAAGCGTCCAGAGAAGCCTCTGCAGGCAGCAAAGCTTGCTTCTGAGTGTGGACTCATTGCAAGAAGCCATCTGCCGGTTCTTCCTCACTACAAGGAATACAAAAAAGTGCTAGTCTATTGGAGAACTACATTGGGAAAGTTGTTGTAAGATACTTGTTTCGTAGTTAATGTGCTATCTATTTTCTGTTACACCTACGCATGATCACAAATTTTGTTCCTACCTTGTTTTCTGTCTTGGTAGGTAAATTTTGATATGAACACGGACTCAGAGACCTTTAAGACCGCGTGCAAAGATATTCTGCAGAAAAATTCAAAGAACAGACACCATCAGATCAAGAAGAAGTATTTTGATACCGTAGCAGCAAACAAAGTCAGCATCAAGTCTCCGGTGCCAGATCTAACGGACGGTGAATGGCAAGCTCTGGTGGAGATGTGGTGATCTAGGGTGGAACCCTAGATGGCTGATCTTTCACGAAATGGAGGGGATCCCGCAAGAACACGAATAACACGAGGGGAAACACGAGGGAAAACGAGAGGAAGACTCAAGAACAATTCCAATCACACATCCACTAGACAATCAAACACACAAGATCCACAAGGTATATGAACAACAAAGGGAAATATACAAGGTAAAGTTCATCTCCAAGAGGAGGTCTTGAGGGGTCATCCCATGAAGGGGTCTTGAATCCAAGGTGAATCTTCTCCGTAGAGGTGGCGGTCTCTCTCAATGGAGTAGATCCTCATGGATGAGCAAAGCTCTATCTCAAATGAGCTAAACCTATCCTAACCCTCAAATGGTGGAGGAGGAGGTCTATTTATAGTCTAAGTCATGAAGGGGTAAATGAGGGGCGAAGTGGGTAAATGGGCCTCGGCCCAAGTCATGCGCGCAGGCAAGGCCAGATGATCTGGGTGGGGGTCCGGATGATCCGGGTAACGTCTGGACGATCCGGGTCATCATCCGGATGATTCGGCTTCAAGTAGAGGCTTTCAGACGCTCTCTGACTTGCGATCCGGGCGGGGGTCCGACGGATCCGGGCATCGGAGATTTGGATGATCCGAACGGAGTCCCGGATGATCCGGCTTCAAGTGAAGCCTTCGGGTGTCTTTGGCGTGGTTATCCGGACGATCCGGGGGGAGGTTCCGGATGATCCGGCTGAGCCTGGATGATCCGGACGGTGGTCCAGATGTCCGGTCTGGATCTAGTAGCCGCTCCATCTTCTTCTTCTCCTTTCTTCCGTCTTCTCTTCCATGCCTCCCTTGCGGACGGTGTAGTCATTCCTTGGTGCTTACACTCCTCCTTGACATCTGTGAAGCTCTGACAATACCTATGCATGCACATGGGAGAAGTGTCAAGTAGTATACCATCCTTGAAGGGGTCAAGTGAACGCGTGTAAAGGAGATGATTCACCTTTCTGTATGTGAAGTAGATGTCGCATGTGTCACTTGCCAAACGGACTCTTGACATGGTGATGTCCGTAGGATGCTCCGCATCATCCCCTCCCCCTTGGGAAAGATCCGACCTCGGATCGAAAACCAAATCACCATGGAAAAAAGATGGCGTCGCCGTATAGGAGTGGTCGATCACCAAGTTCTTGTCATCTTGAAGCTCAAAATGGGCACTCTCCAATGTCGCACCATCTTGGGATTCCTTCAAAAGGAGCAAAGACAACAAACACTTGGAAAAATAAATGTGGATAGCATTAGTGCAAAACTAAGCATTTAAGAGGTGATTCACCCAACAAGTGTCGTCATCAAGCATAGCGTATGGTATGACAAAGGATTGTGACATGGCATGTAAGCATATAAATTGAGAACAATGAATGTCATCATGGGAACAAGGATGTAAATGTGAGGTAGTGATGCAAATATGTGTGATAAGAGAAGAAGCATCTGCCTCAAGTTCATAGCAATCATGCATAAAGCGCTCGACAAATGGTCGATGGTAGGTATAAGAATCATTCACAACACCAACAAAAATGAAGTGTCTAAAGACATGGGTCAAGTGCAAGACAATACAAGCATAATGTGCATAGGGTGTGGTGAAGATAGTGTGGCACTCGACACAACAGAAAGAGCAATTGTTCAACATGTGTGAGGCAATCAAGGCGAGCATGTGGCAATCAATGGGACATGGCATATGTGAAGTGATGACATTGTTGCAACCAAACATGTGATAGGAACAAGTAATCCAAGAATTAGATGCAACACACAAGGTATATAGGTCATGAGACATGGAAAGGTGAAAATGACAAGTCGAAGCAAGATCTCTAACATGTGCGCAATCAAGTGGTCCAAGATGAACAGTAAGTCTCATGGGACAAGCAACACAAGTAGTATGATCCATAATATCCAAGCTCATGGTTTGGGGGTTCTCAAAAGAGAATGATATCACCTTGAAAGCATGTCCTTGTGCGTCCTTCACAATGCCGAAGCACAAGCAAGTGCGATGTACAAGCGAGTCGGTAGCTAGTGGTTCACTCTCAAGAGCTCGAATGGTCAACTCACGTGAAGTGGAAGTCGACACAAAGTCTAAGTATCCTACACATGCACAACACAAAGCAGCGCAAGGGCGCTCGATCAGTGAGCTATTACACACTCTTTAAAGGGTGGCTGCTTCTAGGCAAACCTCCTGGCTGTCTTTGCACCCCCACCTCCTTTACCACTGAGCGGTCATTTAGGGGCCTTAGCTGGTG